>CM046880.1:589808894-592261394 GCA_025667525.1 Glebionis coronaria | reverse complement strand
TATGCCACGATATTCGAAAACATTTCGCACATGTCGGGATGAGCCAGCACATTAAGTCAAACCATTTGTGATAATATCCCATATTAAATCACATTTTCTCCCCCATATTAAAAATATTAACCCAATCGATGTTTTTAATATCAATTGATTTAATGAAGTTTTAACAAAGGTTTTGGGAAGAAAAATGCATGTCTGTTTAATCTTCATGATACCAAATGTATGAGATAGGATACCGATTTGTAACATGATCACATATTCACCATATTAGAAAAGAATTGACAAGGTTGGACCTGATAGATGAGAACATCATATGATAAGATCAAATGGTTCTTGTCAGCATATGGTGGTCGCCGCGTCACGTCTGAACTCATCTCTTTACACCACGTGTACGATTGGTATTGTTGTCTTGACACCAGTTAGTGAGCTTGGCACGTTCGGCATCAAAGATTCTGAATGCTTGACAATTGCTCCCCTCAATTTTTGACCCGTGTTCTATTGAAAGAGCTGTAGTCGTCGTTTGAGTAGTCGCATCGTCGAGTATGTAGATACCAATTGTAGATTGCTATGGTTGTAGAGATGATAGCTTTATAAAACAAGACTTCTCTTGGTTTAACAAATAAATGCACTGAAACGTACATAGATTTGTGTTAGACCAAGTTATAAAGTAAACTTGATCCCTTACAAGGTTTTAAAGTAAACCTTGCCCGAGAAAATTAATTACCGTTGTGAGCCAAAGCTTTCATAAGAAATACTTGACTTTAATGTGAAAACCGGGTTGCAGTCAGAAATAACTACAAGCCATTTAGGCATGTTTTATGAAAAATTTACAACTTTTGTACGAACTCTATTTATAGCGCCGTGTCGATATTAATAAACATTTCTAAGGCCGTAAATATTATCGTACCAAAAGACATGCCTTTGAAAAATAAAGTAAAAATATTTTTGGATTTTTATGAATTTTTCAATTTTTATGGTTTTTATATGGTTTTATATTTTTGTATTTTGCTTTTGTGGATAAAATATAAACAATATATACAAATGATCACCACGGATACGGAGAATAGTTTACCACCACTATTCTTTCGCTTCATCTGCTAATTCCTTAAGAGTCTCAGGCGAGAAAGTTCTCATTCCTAGCTTGTCGGCCAAAAATTCTATTCGAGCGCGATCTAAAGCCTTTGTGAAAATATCCGCCAATTGATACTCAGATCGGAAAAA
Source organism: Glebionis coronaria (assembly GCA_025667525.1). Lineage (NCBI taxonomy): Eukaryota > Viridiplantae > Streptophyta > Magnoliopsida > Asterales > Asteraceae > Glebionis > Glebionis coronaria. The sequence continues at coordinate 592,260,176 of CM046880.1, read as the reverse complement.
GTAAAGCTCGATCACTTCATTTTCCACTTGCTCCTTGATGAAATGGTAGCGAATGTCAATATGCTTCGACCGGGAGAATTGAACATTGTTGCAGCAAAAGGCAATTGCACTCTTGTTGTCGCAGTACATCAGAATTTTGTTGAAACCTAGACCATAGTCGGTTAATTGCGATCCCATCCAAAGAATTTGAGCACAGCACCCGGACATAGCTATGTATTCTGCTTCCGTACTTGAGATTGCAGCACTTTTCTGCCTGTTCGATGCCCAACTGATTAGTCGATCTCCTAGTAGTTGCAAAGTTCCACTCGTGCCACGCCTTGTATCTTGACAACCCACATGATCCGCATCTGCATATGCCATAAGTGCAATCGAAGAGTCCTTTGAATACCAAAGTCCCCAATTAATGGTTCCTTTAAGATATCGAAAGATCCGTTTCATAGTGGCCAAGTGTAACTCAGTAGGTCGAGTTTGATACCGAGCACACATACATATAGCAAACTGAAGATCAGGTCGACTAGCTGTGATATACAGAAAAGTACCGATCATTCCATGATAAAGTGTCGGATCAACGACAACTCCATGTGGATCTGCATCAAGCTTTGTTCGTTCCACCATTGGAGTATCCACGGGGTCGCAAGATTCCATCTTATATTTCTTAAGCGATTCAAGGGCATACTTGGATTGATTGATAAAGATGCCTCTGGGACTCTGAGATATCTGAAGACCTAAGAAGAATGATACCTTGCCCATCATTGACATCTTAAACTTGGAAGACATGAGTGTCCCAAACTCATCGGATAAGGTTTGGGTCGAGGCTGCAAATATAATATCATCAACATATATTTGTACCATAATCATATCTTTACCTCGTTTCTGAATGAACAGCGTGGGATCCACCTTTCCTTTAGCGAAGCCTTACGTAATGAGGAAATGTGACAATAGATCATACCATGCGCGAGGAGCTTGCTTCAACCCATAGAGAGCCTTCTTAAGCTTGTACACATGATTAGAATATTTAGGATTCACAAAACCATCCGGCTGTTGAACATAGACCTCTTCCTTGATTTCACCATTCAGAAATGTCGTTTTCACATCCATCTGATAGACGATCATATTCATGTGGGCTGCATAAGCGAGGAATAGTCTAATAGCTTCCAAACGGGCAACATGTGCAAAGGATTCCATAAAGTCGATGCCCAATAATTGCTTGTATCCACGAGCTACTAGTCGAGCTTTGTTCTTCAATATTCCGCCTAACTCATCGAGTTTCACCTTGTAAACCCATTTCAAAGTGAGTAACTGCACTTGATCCGGGCATGGGACAAGTTCCCATACTTCAAGACGTATAAACTCATTAAGTTCTTCTTGCATAGCTTCTATCCAACAGTATTGAGTAAAAGCTTCTTGCCATGTCTTAGGTTCAACTTTAGTGAGAAAAGCATCAAAATGACAAAACATTGCATTTTCTTGTAACTGACTTCGTGTGGATACCGGACGATCAGGGTCACCAATGATAGAATCTATAGGATGATCCTTTGTCCACTTGATGTCATGTTCACGAATCCGTGGATTGGAGTAAACCGTAGTAGGAGCTTCCTCTGAGGTGGACGACCCAGCTTGATTAGGGTCGGGAATAGGTACACCAAAGAATTGAAGTTCACGCATTTGAGCGAATTCCAAATCGTGATCATCATCATCCTCTTCATCATCAATAGGCATGACATGGATAGTTGAAGCAGGTGTTGGTTGAGAATTACTTGTTGATGGTATATCTAGACCAGTTGTAGGTATAGACGTATCTGATTGTGCAACAGTTGCTGGAGCGACAACTTCGGTTACCGGAGCTATTACCTCAGGTTCTGGAGAAACAATACTTGGAGGAGTAAAGAATTCATCAAAGAACGGTTGAAACAACGTATCCCATTCAGTCCTAGAAGGTGGTGTAAATGATGATGAAGTAGGGTTGTTTGGGACAAGACCAGAACTAATGTTACTGGGTCCCATTTCATGAAGTGCGGATTCAGAGCTGCTTTGCTCAGAAGCCATTGCTGTCAGCTCATCAAAATCAACATTCATAGTTTCGAGGACCTTGCGAGAGTTACGGTTGTAGATTCGGTATGCCTTCTTTGCGGGGGCGTAACCAATGAAAATACCAATATCAGCCTTTGGTTGAAGTTTTCCCAAATTGTCACCATCATTATTTGGATAGAAAAGAGAACCAAATACATGAAGATATGATAAATCTGGTACTTTTCCATGGAGAGGCTCATAAGGTGTTTTACCATGGCGTTTACGAATTAGTGACCGGTTTTTGGGTGTACACTGTTGTAGATACTCCTTGTGCCCATAAAAACAATGGAGCCTTTGCGTAAATTAACATCCTTCGAGCAGCTTCCATAAGTGTGCGATTTCGCCTTTCAACGACACCGTTTTGTTGTGGAGTGCGTGCAAGGATGTTTCATGAGATATGCCCACTTCTTCATAATAGTCACGCAAGATTTGATTCCCAAATTCGGTTCCATTATCTATACGAATGCGTCGGACAGTAGTGTTGAGACGCACTTGAATCATCTTGAGAAATCCGATGATGAATTTAGGTGCCTCATTTTTTGTTGTAAGAAATTTCGCCCATGTAAACCGAGAGTAATCATCGACAATGACGAGGATGTATTTTTTGCCACTAAGACTTTCAACACGCATAGGCCCACAAAAATCCATATGCAACAAATAAAGTTTCTCTTGGTTGGTGTCTTCCGTCTTAGGTTTGTAAGATTTCTTAGTGATTTTCCCCATTGTACACGCAGAACACAAATGATCCTTGTGAAATGATAGTTTAGGAAGACCACGAACAAGTTCGTTTTTTGCCAAGTGATTAATAGCGTCAAAGTTAAGATGAGATAACCGTCGATGCCATAACCATGACTTAGTCTTCGATGCTTTGGAGAGAAGACATACGAGAGAAGCGGCCATCATGTCTTGTAGAGACAAAGTCTACAAATTATTCCCTCGAGTACCTTTCAATAAATCAACCCCTTCCAAATTACGAATGAAGCAGGTATGCTCTCGAAAAGCAACTTCTAGGTTTGCATCACAAAATTGTCCCACAGAAAATAAGTTGTGACCGATACCTTCCACATAATACACTCTTGAAATAATAACATTCCCAATATGATATTCACCATAACCCATTATCTTTGCAATATGATCATTCCCAAATCGAACCGTACCAAGAAACTTGCTGACGAAATTTCTGAGCCGAGAGCGATCTCCGGTCATATGCTTGGAGCAACCAGAGTCCAAATACCAGAGAACAATTTGGACCACCTGTTTTCAATAACAACAATAGACAATGTATTGGAAACTATTGGTTCTAGAGTGTTAGCAGGTAGAGATATAAGATTATCAGAATTGCTAGCATTTATGAGACCTTTAGATTTCCTGCGTTTTCTAATGTGAGTTTTGGCACTAACAGGTTTTACTGTTCCAACTTTCTTAGGTTTTGGATTATTCGCGGGCACTACAGTGGGAGTAGACCTATTTAAAGGGCACTTGGTTCCTACAGTAGTGTCAGTGTTCCTAGTTAAAGGACACGCTTGTGTTTTGGTAGCCTTGGTACTCCTAGTTAAAGGGCATGCTTTCTCCGCTTTAGTGGGAGTTATCCTAGTTAAAGGGCACATATTTCCTACTATAGTGATAGTTCTACTAGTGGGGCGCCATAACCAACCAACTTGGGTTAACACTTTCCCAGTCGGTTTCCATTCTAATCCATTTTTCCGGGCATGCATCTTATTCACATGGTCAATAAGGCAAGAATCGTGATGACTAGAAAACATACATTCATTGCAATTCCAACATTTCAAATTAGAATTCACAGTAGACTTAGAACGCTACACAACCGCAGAGCCTTTAGGTTTAGCTACATGATTCTTTTTATTCAAAACAGAAATAACATTCCTAGGATGGGCTTCTACTTTCTTCTTCACTTGACTACTAGATGGGGGCAAGATCCTATCATTCTTCTTGTTTCTTTTAAGCTTAGATCTTTGAGCCTTAGTAGTGGTGCTTACTCCTATAGAAGGCAACACGGGAATATTAGAAGCTGGTTTGATTCCGCCTTATCTTTAGTGACCAAAGTTTGAGATGGTTTAGTCCTAGGGCCCTTATTAAATGGTGTGACGGCTATAAGGTTCCTTTTGATTGCACTAGAGGACGATGCTGAGACAGTGGCTGCGTTATCCATAACATTCTTACCTTTTAGAGTACGAAGTGTTTTCTTTAACTCAACCAAGACCAGATTTTTATCACAAATTTGTTCCCTCAAATCAAATATTTCCACCAACTTTCGATTTAATTGTTTAATCAACGATTGATTCTGTGCAGAGGTATTAGCACATGCGGGCTTTACTGAAGCGAAGAGTTGTGTATTTTTCTGTTTTAAGTTATCAACTTTGGACAAAATCTTAGAAACTCGATTATCTAGATCAAGTTTAAAATTCTCAGCGGCCTCAAGTACGTTCACACAGTTAAGCTCCTTAGATTTCTCTATTTCTATCGGCAAAGATTTAGCAACTTTGTCACTTGGCTGACGTTGTTTTGATTGTAAATTCAATCGAAAATTCTTTTCAAAGTTTGCATCATCGATATTAACACCTTCGAATGACGTTTCAAAGATTTCTTGAATAAATTGTTGCTTGCATTCAAGCGAAATACAATGTGTTTGAATCTCATCAAAACGTTTTGAAAGCGAAGAATATGAATCTTGAAGCTTTAAAAATTCAGCGTCAGATTCGTGACAATTACTATCTACCACATTATCCACAGATTCAACATTATGCACAATAGAATCATTATCAACACTTTTATTCACACAGACAGAAACTATATCATGAGACATCACTTGCTTCAGAAGCTGATCATTTTAGCGTGAAACCCGTTCTATTTCAAGTAAACTGTTTTCATAAGCATCATCCATTTCATTGAAAACACGTCTAACTTCTTCTATTTCCAAAAAAAGCAAATCTTGATCAAGATTACTAAGACAAGCTTTAACATTCTTTACAAACGGAACAATTTTGTCTCGAAACGCAGCTCTAGTGTGCTCAAAGTTCCATTCACCTTCCGTTATGGCCGAAGCCGTTGTACGTTCCAAAATGACCTTGTCAAAATCGGCTAAGTGTTGGTGTACCGCATTTAAGTTAACGGACGCCTTACTTACCGGTGGAATTAACTTCGTTAAATCCGTTTTGACAAGTGTAGGAGACGTACTAGGAGGGTTTTCATTTGACAAACTTTGAGGCACAAGAACTATCAATTCAACTAATTCCTTTTGTAAGCGAATGCGGGTCTTTTTAGAAAGTTGATCTTTATTATACGTATCATAATCAATCGTATGGAATTTTGAAATCATTTTAGAATGAGTTTCTTCCGCAAGTGATTGTGTCTCCTCAGTACTACGAACAAAAGGTGCTTCTTTCGATTTGCCAATTATGGTCATATCATAAAGACCGGGAATATATTCCTGAGCTTGTTTTGCATAACCGGGATTAGGTGGTAAATCTTGAAGACGCTTAAGTTCGAGTTCTTTAAATGATTTAGTTAAAAGATGAACCTTTTCTATGGAAGCGTATTGTTTTAAAAGTTGTTGTTCTTTGAATTTAAGAAGTTTGGTAGCATTAATTTCCGATTCAAACTTTTTAGACTCGAGAGTTTCGAAATCTATTTTAAGTTTCTGAAAATCATTGACAACCGACTCTTTTGCTTTTAACTCATTGGAAAAATTAGCTTTTAATGATTCTATTTCTTTCAAGTGTTCAATCTTTTCAAAACGAAATTGGTCAAATTCAGAACATGTTATTTTCTCTGCTTGAGGGACCATTTCAAAAGTTTTGACCTTTTCTTTATGCAACGCAAGCTCAGCAGTTAGGGTGGTATTCGTATCTACGGATTGTCTAAGAGCCATATGCATTTGATCAATAATATGTTTAGGCACCATGACCAAATCATGTTGAGCGTAAGATTCCATACCCGTCGTAGCATTTGGTTGAGGTTCACTCAAATGTGTAGGATTGGGTACCACATCATTTGAGTTACTAGTTCCCGAGTGCTGTTCGAGGTTTTCATTTTCATGCCCAACTTGATGCTGGTTATCATCAATATTATTAGATGTGGTTGGTACCTCACTGACGACATCAGAACCGTAGTGAGAGAGATTAGCAACGAGAGCAGCTTGGGCAGAGTGAATGTTATCACAATCTGAATCATATGCGTCAAGATCATCTGCTTGATAAGCTGCATTAGAAGTGGAAACGACTGCAATGCCTTCAGTATCTGCTGCCCCTGGGTCTGCAAGAAATGCTAACTCCTCTGAGTCCAAAATATTTCCCTTTGACTGAGCATCGACCAAATACATCTTCTCACGAAACCATGCATCATCCCTCCTCCTTTTCGGTTGAGTGCATTCCCTAGCCATATGACCTTGTCCTCGGTAATTGTAGCAAGTCACAACCTTTTTAGGACCAATGGGGCTTCCATTTCCATTAACTTGAGAATTCACAGCTTGAGCATTCACAGTCCTTGTAGGAGGTCCATATGAATTTTGCCTTCCCTGAATAGGTTGCACTGATACTTGACCATCTTGAACAGTAGCTTGTTGTCGAGGATTTGAAGAGGTGCGGAGCTGATTGTTTGTTGGTGGAAATCCTCTAGTTGCAACAAGTTTTGACAAGTAGGTAGTGAGATGGTTTAGAACATCAGCTGGCGTATCATTTGGAGTAAAGACCGGTGCTTGGATTGGTAGAAGTTCATTAGAGTACAAGGCTTGTGCTGGTTGTGCTTCAATAGGAAAGTATCCTTGGTATAGCCCATTGGAGAAGTGTTGGCTTGTGATGGTGATGTCTGATATGGTGGTTGCGGTGAAAAAGATTGTTGATGAACACTTTGTTGAAATGCTTGTTGTGGCATCATTAGTGGTGGATAAGATGGTTGCTGTGGTTGTTGATAGTTGTGTGGTGGTGACTGCTGCAAGTATGATGGTTGCTGATAAGTATAAGCCATGTTTTGTTGAGAAGCATACATTGCAAGTGGATCATAAACTTGAGGTGTAGACAACCGAGCCTCGATCACATGGCATTCGTGTTGTTGAAGAAAAGCTTGAAGTTGATCCACATTGGTGTTATGCAAGTCCTTAGCCAATTTAACATCCGTCACGTATTTTTTCCATTCTGGAGGAAGAGTGTTCAAATACTTGGTGTTCAATTGAAAGGTAGGAATTGCCATGCCATAGATATTAAGCTCATTCAACAATAGGGTAAATCTCAGATAGTAATCATTGAGAGTCTCCCCTGGCACATAGGCAAACTTATCAAAAGTATCATAAAGCTTACACTCTCGTTCTTGTTTAGTTAACGAGGTGCCTTGCAATAGAACACGATCGTACTTGGATCGCACTCGTTTGATCATACCCAACGATCGTACTCAGATCGCACTCGTGATCGTACCCAACAATCGCAATGTGTGATCGTACCCTGATCGAAGACTAGATCGTATTAAGCTATCGTACTCCTTGATCTTAGTTAGGATCGTAGTGAGCTATCGTAGTCATAGATCGTAACGTGGATCGTACTTGTGATCGCAGTTAGATCGTAATATTAGATCGTGACTATGGATCGCAAGTAGAAACCCCCAGGGTTTATGCAATCACAAAATCAGATCGTACTAAGGATACCAACATACCAGTTTTCTCGGACAGTACAATAACACAATCAATTCGAGATTCTAAGACAAAATATGAATCAAACACCCAAAATTTTTGTGTTTTTAACCCAAATAACAATACCAAATCACTATAACAAGTAATAAGATGAAGTATATCAAGATTAACCCATAAAAACACAAAAAAAAATTTGTTCGTGTGATATTGGATCAAAAATGACGAGAGAATCAAGAACACAAACACAAAAACCAAACAATCATCCCATGGCTCTTGATACAATTTGTAGGATATGTAAATCTTGCTTATCTTTTAGAGAGAGAAAGAGATAGAAAGATGGTGGATTTCACACAATTCTAGAGAGAGAAACTAATGAGAACTATGTGTAAAATGAAGAACCACACACCCTCTCCATCTAAAGAGAGGGTTTATATACCCAAGCCCTTGTCATGGGCTTGGGCTTACATTTGGGCCGGCCTACACATGTTGTAGGCTAGGCATGGTCTTGTTAGTTAAATAAAGATAAATAACTAAACTACGAGCTATTACATGGACTATTGTTGGAGTGACCGATGCTTCTTAATACGTAAAACGTATTTCCAACAGTTAGTATCTTAACAAAATTACAAGTTTAATATTACAGATATTCTAAAAATGGATTAAAATTCACAATCTAAATGTGTTTTTACATTATATTAACGTATTCTAAAGTTTAATATTATAAATATTCTAAACATGGAATCATGGATTGTAATAAACTCATAATATCTGGTATCTGATATTATCTACCATTTTTTGGTGCAAGATTAATTATGTCACTACAACAAATTTGTTTTGCTTTTATAATCATTTTTAGTTTACTAAATTCATAATGATGGTTTACTTTTGTAGTATTGGAACTCAGATGGACACAATGAGGATGAAATGTGGGATACGTTCTATGATAACATTAATGAAGTAATGAAATTATAAGATATACCTTAATTATATACGTATAACACATATAATCACTTTTTAAATCTAAACATTTTAGGTTATTGATGTGAAATTTATGAGTATATCCTACAAGAGAATGTAACTAACTCTTGAAAGCTGACAAATTTATGTAAGTAATATGGTCGATTCTTAGTAACTACTTATGGTTGATTATAGATACCTAAATTCTTTGTTGTTGTAATTCCAGGTGGGATGCTTACTACGTGTTTCTCAACACTGTACGTAGGCTTGTCATTGTCACTGAGTTATTGTCATTGAGTTCTCGATTCTAAGGTAAGTAGCGTTAGTAGTATAATGATAAATAGTTGTGTCATATGATTTAACTTCTTTGTTATAGATTATCCAACATAAGCGAAGACCAAGATTGGGAGAATGACTCTAGCCCAGATTTTGATGTGGGGGATAAAAACGCAGATGAGTGAATCTTATATTTAGGACTATAATTACTTTATATTTCACTATAACATATATAAAGTTTGATGTATGTTGCCACTATGAATGGTTTATTAATATTCATAATGAATAATAGTTCTAAATATATGAGTGGTGTAACATTGAGGCAATGGCCATTATAAGATACATAAATGACCGATATTAGTAGTTATATTTAATACGAATTCATAAATCATTTAGGCTCGGGAAGATGATCCAAATATCGCGAGAGGATGCCTCTTCTCGACCCCCAACCATTGGCTTGGGAGCGCACCCCAACCAGGGACGCAACTTCATCTACTCCACATTATTGTCGTGGTTAAAAACATATAAATTAGCCCAACGAGTATGCACTTTACACTATCCTAACTCGTAGAATTTCATTGTCTCTAGTAAATCGTAATTATCTAAAATAATTCATGACAATAAAATCATGTAACGTTATGATGGTGGAAGACGTGACATTAGTATGTAAGATGTTAAACAAAAGTGAATAAATAAAATATAAGTTAATCACCCTTCTGTTACTATAGTCTTGAATAAAATCATGCTCAAATGGTAACAGACGTTTTTATTCGGTTGTGATATGACCCATTCGTGTTCCTCCTGACTTGGTGGAGCTAGCTATTTTGTCGCACGAGTGAAAGCAAACGGATATTAACTGAGTAATGGACGAAGCTCATGCTTCAATATATTCGATACACCCCGGTGCAGATAAGATGTACTACAATTTAAGAGATTTTTATTGGTGGCCTGGTATGAAGAGAGACATAGCAGAGTACGTCAACAAGTGTTTGACTTGTTCAAAGGTTATAGCAGTAAACCAGAAACCTTCGGGTCTTTTACAACAGCTTGAAATTCCTGAATGGAAATAGGAAAAAATTATAATGGACCTAGTCACAAAGTTTCCCAAAAGTAGTGGTGGTTACGATCCGATTTGGGTCATAGTCGATAATTTGACCAAGTCTGCTCATTTTATTCCAATCCGTGAGTACTACACAACACGAGGTACCGGTGTCAATTATTTCTGATAGAAATGGTCGTTTTGCATCTCATTTCTGGCAGGCACTTCAAAAGGCGTTGGGTACACAAGTATTAATGGGTACACAAGTATTAATGAGTACGACTTATCACCTAGAGATGGATAGACAGAGTGAACACACTATACTGACTTTAGAACACATGTTGCGGGCATGTGTTATGGATTTTGGTAGCAGTTGGGACACTCATCTTCTATTGATCAAATTTTCCTATAATAACAGTTACCATAAGAGTGTCAAGTGTTCACCATTCGAGGCATTATACGGGCTAAGTGTAGATCACCAGTGATATGGAATGAAATGGTTAAAAGTCAACTGATAGGTCCTAAATTGGTTCAGGAAACTGCATAAAAGATTGTGTAGATTAGGGAAAGGCTGAAAACTACAAGAATCCGTTAGAAGAGTTACACAGACAAAAGACGCCAACCTCTTGAGTTTAAAGTTGGAGACCATGTGTTGCTACGGGTATCTCAATGGAAGGGTATTGTAAGGTTCGGTAAAAAAGGAAAACTATCACCGCGTTTGTAGGACCATTTGAAATCGTTGAACGTGTTGGTCCGATAGCTTATCGATTGAAGCTACCACAAGAGTTAAGTTATGTTCATAATGTGTTTCACGTTTCCAATATTAATAAATGCTTAGCTAAATCGAATGTTTAAATACTGCTGGAAAAGATAAGGGTGGACGAGAAAATGTACTTCATTGAAGAACCGATTGAAATTATGGATCGACAAGTCAAGAAGTTGAAACGCAGTTGGATTCCTATCGTTAAGGTTCGTTGGGATTCACGTTGGGGTGCTGAGTTTACTTGGGAGAGCGAATACCAGTTCAAGGCTAAGTATCCTCATTTGTTCGCGTCTTCTTCCATCTCTAGTTGAACTCTGAGGGACCAGAGTTCCTTTAGGGGGTCGACTGTGAGAACTCGTATTTTTCCGGTAATTACTTATTATTTTATTCATCTTTCTCGATTTTTACAATATGTTACTTGTTTCTCTTACTTTAAAAATACGTAAATCCTGAGAAATTTAAATTTTCGTATTTCCTCATAACGTATTATACATTTTATATAAGTAATAAATTTTTATATATTCAAGTACTTCCTTTAGCCGAATTATGATCAAAACTAGCCCTACATACTACTTTGAAAATTTAAGTTATATCAAATATCGATTTTACAGGTTTATGTCAAATCTACTAAACCATTTTGTAAAAATATTTATAAAATGTAACTAAGTTTATACTATAAATACCACTAACACTTTCATTTGTAAAAAAAGATTCATTATCTCTTTCTCTTCTTTTGACGTCACACACAAACCACAAGATCACCATGATAAAAAATTCAACTAAATTAACTTGAATTTTAGTAAGTTGAAACATCCCTTAACATATCCCCATGATTAATTTTCACATGCAAGCTCATTTTCAAAATCTCATAACTTGAATAAAATTCATATGAAACGATTATGTTGATGTATGAATTAGTATATTTTGGAGTAATCCACATGATTATACATTGTTAGTTTTTATTAAAATTTAGGTTTGGATCATACTTAAGGGTTGTTTTCATACTTATGTTGGAGGGAAAGGATTAATGTTGAGAATCTAAGTTTGTTAAACTTCCCTGTGTCATAGATTTAAACATAAATTAAGTTGTTTGATATTAACTTGTCTATGCTTAGGTGACAGGCAAGTAACCCAAGACTCACAGAGTTCTAAGTCTCTGTGAGCAACCATAGAGGAGTCCATGTCAGAGACATTGTCAAGAAAGTCGAAGATTACTTGAAGACATACTCATTGGCTGTGATGGATAACAGCCAAGATGTGTCAGGGACTTTGAGTGGTTGAGTGTTAACAGGGGTGGCAATACCCTATTAACACTCAGTACACTTTGGACATACCTAAGTGTTTAGGCGGGAAGTTATGCAGCCTAAAGTACAAGGTATGAAGAAAATGGAAACTGTGTCAGCTCTGTTTCCCTAAAGCTTTGTGGCAGACTACCAAGAATAGAAGAGCATCTTGTGACAGATGTCTGACATTGTCTGTTTTGTGTAGTCACCATCAACCAGCTATCAAATTCAACCTCGTACCACTATAAATAAGATATGTAGGCTAGAGTTAATGTGGTTCACTTTCTAAGATTTCACACATTAACTCCTTAGAACTTATTGAATGAACAGTTGTGCATGTGTTCTTAAGTTAGCTTTATTTGTCCAAAGTGTACACAACACATTGTCATCAAACTATGTTATACAATAATAAAGTCTTACGTTTGAAAAGTATTTACTTGTTTTATTTATCTTTGTTATCGTTTCAAGCTAGTATTAGGGACTTTCAATTTGTATCAGAGCGGTGTTTGATATTAAAAGAGCAAGACACCACCACCACCACCGCTTTCTGGGAACAACCAAAACAATACGCCACCACCTCCATCCTCACCAAGAATAACTCCCACTCAGAATGAATATGATCTTCCTCAAGAGGCGGATCTCATGTCACCAATGTACCAATTTTTGATTAAGATGACTTTGCAAGTTGGAAAACTCAATTTCTTGTCTATCTAGATAGACTTGAACCATTTCTTCTAGAAATTCTAGAAAATGGACCATATGTTCCTATGACACTTACCTCTACTGATGAGAATCCTCTTCCCAAACCTCTCAAGTAGTAGACTCCAGCTAATAGGAAATTGGCAAACCAAGATAAACGTCTCAAAAGCATTATCATTTCCTGTCTTCCAAAACTCATCATGAAATCTGTGATTCAATGTCCAACAACCACACAAATGTGGACAGACCTCATCCTCGGTCACGAGGGACCCTCTTAAACTAGAGAAACCAAGATTCAGGTACTCAGGCTTCAGTTTAATGCTTTCAAGGCACTTAAAGGTGAAAAGGTACAACAGACGTATACAAGGCTGAGGATTCTTCTCGGCGACCTTAATATGAATGAAGTCACCATTGCACAAGCTGAAGTAAACGCCACCTTTGTCAACAATCTTCCCAAAAAATGGCTAAGCATAAATCAGACCCAGAGAGCCAATAACTCCATCAAGAATGATACGTTGGCTCAGCTATATCAGGGTTGATTGATACCATATACAAATCTGAGTCTAAACGGTTTGTAGTTCTGGGAGCAAAATCCAAAGCCTTGATTTCTACCTCACACTCTCATGACAGCGACACTAATGTTGAAGAAGACACTCGTAGCAGGCAAGAATTCATGACATACCTTAATGCAGAGTTTCATGAAAGAGCTTAGATTCTACAAAAGGTCAGGGAGAGACTTGCTTTGCCTGTGGAAAACTTGGACATTTTCAAAAAGACTGTCCATCCACAAAACATCCTCACCATCTTACCCATCATCATTCAAACCTTACAAGTTCAAATCACAACAAAACAACTCATCTCACCAATCCAATTCCTTTTATGATGAGAAAAGGGATTACAAAACAAATACAAGGCACTAAAGGCTAAGTAGGAACAGATGAATTTGAAGCTAGAAGCTCTTTCTAAGAAGAAAGGGGGTGATTAAAAGACAGAGAAAGGGTTCGTAGCTGAAGCTTATGATTGGAATGATGAGCCGCTGACATCTGATGAAGAGGACACTACTAGGGTCAGGGCATTTATGGTAATCGTTGAGGATGAACCAACTGTTGGAAAAGGAGATGCTAGATCAAGACAATGGGTTGACATCACAATGAAAAAGGTACACAGACTTATCTCTATGTCTGAAAGTGATGAACGTAAACATGTCCTTGATTATAACATTGTTGATTTACACTTTGTTGAGGAACAAAGAAAGAACCTGCTTGATAAATTTCACTCTGTTAAACATGAATTGTTGACTGCTAAGGTTGAATGTGAAACTTTAAAACAGGTTAACTCTGAAAAGATAACTCTTCAAAATGAGGTTAATAAACTTTCATTAAGAAACAGTGCCTTAAATGATCAAGTAGCTGAACTACACAAGGTTATAGAAAAAAGGCTGTGTAGTAGGTTCACTATAAATGATTTACTTGATGATGAACTTCCAACTAACATAACTAGGACTGTTACTGCTAAAAGAAACAAAATGAAAGCTCTTAAAAAACCTAAAGAGATTGTTTTCAAATCTACAGAGACTATATATATGTCTGACCCACTCTTAGCTAATGTACCTGTCTCTGAAGATGTAATTGATAGCACTACACCTTTACCAACATTACCTAAACTCTCTAGAGTTGAACCCAGCAGCTCTTCTAGAGGAGCTAAGGCTGAACCCAAACCAGATGTTGAGACGCCACCAACTAAGATCTTTGTTGTGCCTGCAAAACAACCTGCTAAGAAAAATGTCTATAAGCCTGTCTCAACAAGCTCTGTGAACAAAGTTGAATCCTCAACTGAAGAACGCCTGTTGTCTTTGATTAAAGAAGTAAAACTCTTAAAAGAACATATTAAGCCTTCCATTGACTGATCTACTTCCTCTGAACCTAAGTCTATTCTAGGAGAACCCAAAGGTAAAAAGTTAGTAAAACCCTACTGTAATGTGTGTAAAAATTCTCATCACATGACCATGGATCATGATAAACAAATGGCTGTTAAGAGATCTCAGACACCTTATAGGGGCAGACAACAGGATACTAGGAGACCACCAGGTAATCACAAACCTTACCCTCCTTGTAAATATTATGGATTTACAAACCATCACTCAGATGAGTGCAGTGACTTTCCAGGATGTGACATCTGTAGAAGGTACACCTATGACACAGCCAACTGTCCTTCACATCGTCACAAGTTCTACAGGAACTCGAGAGTTACTAATCAGCAATTTAGGGAACCCACTAGAAAGTGGGTTCACCATAGGAACTAATCTATTTCTATATATCTGTGCAGAATCATCTCAAGGAATCGGTCTGGTATCTAGATAGTGGGTGTTCTAGACACATGACAGGAGGTCAATAATACCTGCACAGATATTCAAAAGAGCTTGGTCCTAAAGTGGTGTTTGGGGATAACTCTTCAGGCGACACAGAGGGATATGGCTTAGTTAACTACAATGGAATAACCTTCACAAAGGTTGCATATGTGAATGGTCATCTTAAGCACAATCTCATCAGCATCAACCAATTGTGTGATGCTGACTACAAGGTTTTGTTTACCAAGACTCAAGGAACCATATTCAACCAAAATAATGATGTGGTGTTAATTGAACCAAGAAGAAGAGACGTGTATGTCATCAATATGGCCTCGTGCCTAGAAGACATCTGAAATTATTTTCTTGCTAAGGCCTCGAAAAGTGTCAATTGGTTGTGGCACAAAAGACTTCCTCTTCTTAACTTCAAGAACATCAACAAGATAGCCACACAAAACTTGGTAGCTGTCTACCACCTATGACTTTCATAAAAGACAAGACATGTTCAGCTTGTGTTAAGGGAAAGCTCCATAGGTCATCCTTTAAGACCAGGCAATCATTCTCTATTAACAAGTGCTTACATCTCCTTCACATGGATTTTTAGACCTGTTAAACCACAGACCATCAATCACAACTAATATACCTTAGTCATTGTTGATGAATACTCAAGGTATACATGGGTTTTCTTCCTCAAAAGGAAAAGTGATGCAGCTGATGCAATCATGTCATCAGACATGTTGAAAACATGAATGAAGTTAGAGTAAAAGCTCTAAGAAGTGATAATGGGACTGAATTCAAGAATCAACAGCTTGAAGCTTTTTGTGATGAAAAGGGAATATCACAAAAATTCTCTTCAGTTGGCACTCCTGAATAAAATGGAGTAGCTGAAAGAAGAAACAGAACACTGACTGAAGCAACTAGAACCATGCTAAATGGTGCAGTTTTACCAAAGAAATTATGGGGAGAACCTGTCCATACTGCCTGCTATACCCAAAATAGATCAATCATTGTTAAAAGACATGGAAAAACCTCTTATGAAGTTTTTAGAAAAAGAGCACCAGATGTCAACTACTTCCATGTCTTTGGTTGTCCTGTGTTCATTTATAACTACAAGGATCAACTTAGAAAGTTTGACGAAAAAGTTGATGATGGTTTTTTTCTTAGGATACTCTCCAACAGCCAAAGCCTTTAGAGTATTCAACACAAGAAGACATGAACTAGAAGAAACCTTTCATGTCACATTCAGTGAAGATGATGACGTGCTACAAAGAATAGGAACAGAAGGTGATGAAATTGATTTCAACGAAAATAGGTCCTTCCCAACAGATGAGTTCTCTGAACCAAGGCTTGTCTTTCATCATCATCCACACATAGATACTCTTATTCCATATGTTCCTGCATACGATCTGCTGTCAACTCACAACATTGATGTTCCTTCTTCTCAAGTGCTAATTGAAGAAGAACATCAGCCTTCCATAAGGCCTTGTTCCACCTTAGCTGAAGATGACTCACCTAGAGCTCATAATCAAGAAGATTCTATTGTTGTCTATGAATCATCACTTCTTGAATAGCTGATGTAGACACAGACACATAGATTGTCTTTGAAGAGAGTCCCCCTACTCGATAAGATGAAACTCAAGTTGTACTAGACAGAGAATTCATGACTCAAAATCAGCCTCAGCCAATGAATGTTTGTTTGTTGAATTTCTATCATAAATTGAACCCAAGCGTGTAGCTGAAGCCCTTGTTGAAGAAGACTGGGTCGTTGTAATGCAGGAAGAAATCAATCAGTTTAAAAGAAACAAGGTATGGACTCTAGTGCCAGCTCCACCTAGTAAGAACATCACAGGCACTATATGGATATATAGGAACAAGATGGATGAGATTGGTAACATCATAAGGAACAAGGAAAGGTTAGTTGTACAGGGGTATACACAAACTGAAGTGATTGCCTATGATGAAACGTTTGCACTAGTAGCAAGACTTGAAGCTATCAGAATCTTCTTTGTATACGCTGCATATATGGACTTCACTGTGTATCAAATGGATGTTAAAAGTGCCTTCCTCAATGGTGATTTGGCCGAGGAAGTGTATGTTCAACAGCCTGAAGGATTCGAGAACAACGAGTTTCCCAATCATGTTTACAGGCTTCACAAAGCCATATATTGGCTGAAACAAGCTCCAAGGGCATGGTATGAAACACTGTCTATTTTTTAACTGAAAATAAATTTGTCAGGGGTTCCATTGATAAAACACTTTTTACCTTCAAGGATAAAAGTGATTTCATCATTGTATAGATTTATGTGGATGATATCATCTTTGGGTCTACAAATGTTAATCTTAGTAAATGTTTTGCTAAATTAATGACCAAGAAATATGAGATGAGTATGATGGGTGAATTAACTTACTTTTTGGGTTTTCAAATCAAACAATGTCCTAAAGGAATTTCAATTTGTCAAGAAAAGTATGTTAAAGATTTACTTAAAAAATCTGACTTGGCTGATTGTGCATCAATGAAATGCACTATGCTTCCACCCAATAACTTGGGTCCTGATGAGTCAGGAGTCCCTGTTAATGAGACTATGTATAGAGGCATGATTGGGTCACTCATGTATCTCACAGCCAGTCGCCCTGATATCTAGTTCTCCACATGTCTCTGTGCAAGGTACCAAGCTAACCCAAAGGAATCCCATCTAGTGGCTGTTTAGAAATCTTTCAGGTACCTCAAAGGAACAACCTCTCTAGGTATATGGTATCCCAAAGAATCAGGCTTTGATCTCAAGGCCTACTCAGACTCAGACTACGATGGATGCTGCATTAATAGGAAAAGTACCTCAGGGAGCTGTCAAATCCTAGGAAGAAAGTTGGTTGGATGGAGTGCAAAGAAGCAAAACTTTGTGGCAATGTCATCAGCTGAAGTTGAATATGTTGCAGCTGCCAGTTGATGTGCACAAGTACTTTGGATGAAGAGTCAATTAGCTGACTATGAGATTCTATATGACAAAGTATCCATTTTCTGTGACAATACAAGTGCCATTGCTATCTCAAACAACCCCGTTCTTTACTCTCGAACCAAACACATAGATATCAAGTATCACTTTATCAGGGATCATATTATAAAAGGATATATTGAGCTTCATTTTGTTCCCACTGAGCTGCAACTAGCTGATATTATTACCAAGCCTTTGGCTGAACCTTCGTTCAACTAGTTAGTTGCTGAGCTGGGTATGCTTAATATCTCAAAGCCTGTGGCTGATATTTAATGTGTGTCATTAAAGTCTGAGTAGATATTAAATGTTTTTCACATGAAAATAGGTAGTTACTTTCCAAGTAAATGCTAAAAACATTCTCAATATTTAATTCGTACTTTTTTCTATAAACGAGGAGACAAACAATTTTGAAAGGTCACGGGACCCACTTGGGTGCAGTCCTTTTCCCACTACGCATTTAATGCTGTTGAATAACTGTTTCAAATTTTGAATATATATATTATCCCAAGGTTTCTCACCTAACACTTTTCTCATTATTCACAATTTGAATCTCTCTATCTAAAGCCTCTCTCTAAACCCTCTCACTATCTTCGTCTTCACCATCCTCGAATCAATGGCATTTCTAGTACCAAAGGCATCTAACGTATCATTCGAGATCAACGATAGCATTCTCGCCTCTAACAACTCAATAGGATGGCTCAAAGCTCCTAATGACTCATACCTGGATCTGGTGAACTTTATGAAGAATTGTGATGTTAGCGAAGCATTCACTCGATCCCCATCCGTTTTCTACCAAGAATACATTAGGGAATTTTGGTATTCTGCAGAAGTTCTTGATGATAACACCATTTCCTTCAATCTTTCTTGCAATGGACACCCCTTCGCCTTTTTTGTTGATGACTTCTCCTCTGTGGCTGGGCTTAGACATGGTGATTAGTGCCTTAAGACTGTTGATAAAAAGGCTGCCCTAGCCACTCTTTTCCCTGTCTTTGACACTCAACCAACCCTTACACCTGCTGAAGTGGTCCTCAAGTCTCCTTTGAATATCAAGTTTTTCCCTCATATGTGGAGAGTATTATTCACACATATTGTTAAGTATTTAGGAGGTATGCAAGGTTCTCGGGATCAGATGGATTTTAATCACTAAGCCATCGCATATGGATTAATCTAGGGAACCGATGTGGATGTTGGTAGTATCTTATTTTCAAACCTGGTGGAAAAGCTGACGGAAACAAATTAAACAAGGGAGAAAAATGTCTGCTATGTTTGTTTTCTTTCTCTTAGCTTTGAGTCTTTTGGGAGATCGCTGCAACAACTCTACACTCACAGCCATGAAGCCATATCATATTACTGGGGTTGTCTACAAGTTGATGGGACCAAATGATGTACCTGCAACAACCCACATGAAGAACATTGCTGTTAAACAACAATCCGTTGTTAAGTCCTTGATCTGTTCCTCTAAGAAGGTGATTACAGCTGGTGTGTCTGGTAAGTCAGCGTCTTTGACCTCTGGGCAACACACCACGCTATCCAAGGCAACAATTGGCCAACATCCTAAGAAGAATAAAATCCCCTCTTCTTCCAAAACCCAAACTATTATTAAGGACAGGGTGAAGTAGCTTGCGACAATTCCAACTTCCTCTGTGCCAGAGACTTCTGTGGACACAGAGACTTTAGCTGATAAACAACAAGATTCTAGCGTATCTAACTAAGCAGAGACAACAGGGAACCAGCCTAACTCTGCTGATATCTCACAGGTAATCAGTTTTTAATTTATTAGAGGTACACAAGCAGCCACTCTCAAATGTCTGTAGGTGAGAGTGGTGAAGTTAGGGTTATCCTCGACCCATAGGAGTCTGTGTATGCACTTAGAAATATTTTAAGACTTCTATACACCCTGTCATTTCACCATGGAGTGATTCATTTGTGTTTATAAAGCACCCGATGACCCTGCACCCTCTAGACACTATACAAGCAAACAACAACCTGTATACATATATGTCTCGACCTAGAGTAGTTGTACTTCCTTTAGAAAAAGAATCCCAAAAGTTTAACTTTTAGGGGGAGCTGAATAAGCACCCTCAGCTTTCCTAAGGACAGCGTAAAATGATGATCTTAAACTACATCTTTTTCACAAATAAAATAATCCCAAAGCATTTATCCTTTCAGGGGGAGCTGAATCATCACCCTCAGCTTTCTAGGGGTAGCGTAATAGGCGATCTTAACCCATATATGTTCCACAGATAAAAGAGTCCCAAAGGATTTATCCTTTTGGGGGGCTGAATAATCACACTCAGATTTCTTAGAGGCAGCGAATGGCGACCATTAACCTTATAATTTCCACACTTAAAAGAATCCCAAGGATTTATCCTTTGGAGTGGCTGAATAATCATCCTCAGCCTCTCTGGGACAGCGTACTGGCGACCATTCCCCTTATCTATTTCCCTATTACTAACCTAAACCAATTGCAAGCTAATGTTGAACAGCCAACTATAGATTCTCATGCTACAGCTGAAGGAGCTGATAATATGATTCAGGATCAGCCTAAAGAGGATGAGCTCATGCTTGATGCTGAAGATTATGTTCTTGCCCTCATTAAAAGCTTCTCTGAGCCTAAATCTATGCCGGATGATGAAATTCTCCCTGAGGAGATGATTGAAGAGGAGGATGAAGAGGAAGATGAACAGCCTCCTCTGTCACCTCCCAAAGCCACAGTTGTGCCCACACCAGCTGAAGAACACACTCCTCCTCCCAAAGAAGTTGTACTTCTGTTGCATCTGTCACTATGGAGCTTCCAACAGCTGTATATGATCCCACTGCATAGTTTTTGTTATTTGATCACCCACAATAGACCAACTTTGATCTTTTACCAAGGGAAGATGACTACGCACAACAAAGCCTGAATATTCATGACTTAAAGCCTTATCATCACGCCTCTGATATTGAATGACTTTCACGTAAGTTGGATCGCATGGGGTCTGAAATACATTTTTTCATAACCAATTTTTCAAAAATAATCCACTCGAATCAAAGATGCCATCACTAGAGAAGTCCCTGACATGTTCTCAGCTCATGAGTTGGCTATGCACAAAGAGTTTGAGGTTATGTACGAAAGACAAAAACGTCACACACACTTTTTGGCTGGGCATGTTGATCGCTCTGTCAACCGCAATTGCAATAGGCTTCTAAAAATTACCAAGGGATCAAGGAACATGCAAAGAAAAATGGCTACATCAGTTGAACAGGTTGCCAAGTACATTCAGTCACGTTCAGCCAAGCGTCTGCAGAGACAGGCTAAATGTGAGGGGGAGAAAGTTAACCTACTTAAACTTGAACCTATCAACTCTAACACAGGTTTAGCTGAAAACACCATCTCTACACTCATCCCTCTACAAGTTATCACACCCATTACTGTACATGATGATGATGAAATTAAGCGGGAGCAATAGAATGACGAAGGAGTTGATACATTAAAATCCCTGTCTTCGGTTAACACCAATGAGGCTGTGGACGATGGTGAACCAGCTACTAAGAAACTTAAATTCACTGTTAGCTCCCTACCAAAGGCTGTACAAAGTCAAGCTCAGATAGCATTTCTCAAAAGCGCTGAAGAGCTTGCAAAAGCAAGTGAGTTATCCTCTGTCTCAAAGAAAGGAAAGGAAATAGGTATGGTAGACTCAGACGCCAAACTAAAGAAAGTAGCTGCGATGCTAGAGACAGGAGGATCAACCACTGAACTATCTCAATTCTCAACCTTCAAAGCTGAAAATGAAAAACCTCTAACAGCTGAAGAAGTTGAAAAACAGGCACTTAAATTCAAAAGGTTAAATGAACTCAAGAAGGCCAAAGAGTTGGATGAAGCCAATCTAAAAGCCATGTCTCCTCAACTCAGAGAGGAGCAAAGAAAAAGGTTAAGGGAAATGGAGGCAAAATGCACAGAGGCTCTAAAAAGGTAAAAGATGACTATGATGCCTGCGTAAACTCAAGATATGCTCCAGGTAAATCACCAAGTTCAAATACACCATTAAGAGTCAACTCATACCCTACAGATGATCATATGGAGAGACAATCAAGTGGCCAACATGGACATATTTGAGGACTTCAAACTTAAGACACTTGGTCTGTCTGAATGGTTTAAACTAGAAGCTCTAGCTGAAAAGAAGTCTGGACTGGCAAATTTCATACTTTTAAAGACTCTGAAAGCTAAGTTTAATTAGTTGAAAAAAACAGATGCCAAACTCAAAATTGATCCTCCCTCACAACTATTTGAACTAGAACCAACAAAGACTGAGAAGAAAAGGAAAAGGATGACTCAATTCCTTAAAGAGACCTTCGTTACAGACGGCATTCAAGTAGATGGAATGCATAGGGATCTTGTCTTACCAAATGGAATTGTTGGACCTGTTGATGGACAAACTTACACAGAGCTTGAAAAAGGAATGGCATTCATGAACAAGGGATGCCAATATGTATTTCAAAGGGAGAGTAAGTTGGGGCTGGCTTCAACTATTCAGCTTGTGATGTTTTAGAGGGTAGTTAAAATAACTCCGAATATTCCAACGTGCTTGCCCAAGCTTTGCAAGCTGAATTGGATACTAGGAATGACAATGTTGAAGCTGAAGAAAGAATAAAGAATGATGATTATTGAAATTTTCACAGCTGAATTTTCACTCTCATAATGTTGTTTTACTCATGTACTGTACTTGTAATTTTTGTAAGATTAATGAATTATGAAGTTGTTTGTTAGATCTGTTATGTGTAAGAAGAAGTTGTTATCTCACTTACTATAATTAATTTAGATCTAGTTGTATTTATGTTTAAATATGGGAAGATTGTTGGGAATCTAAGTTTGTTAGACTTCCCTGTGTCATAGATTTAAACGTAAATTAAGCTATTTGATATTAACTTACCTGTGCCTAGGTGACATGCAAGTAACCCAAGACTCACAGAGTTATAAGTCTCTATGAGCAACCAAAGAGGAGTCCATGTCAGAGACATTGTCAAGGAAGTCGAAGATTACTTGAAGACATACTCATTAGATGTGATGGATAACAGCCAAGATGTATCAGGGACTCTGAGTGGTTGAGTGTTAACAGGGGTGGCAATACCTTGTTAACACTCAGTACACTTTGGACATACCTAAGTGTTTAGGCGGGAAATTATGCAGCCTAAAGTATAAGGTATGAAGAAAAGGGAAACCGTGTCAGCTTTGTTTCCCTAAAGTATTGTGGCAGACTCTGACATTGTCTGTTTTGTGTAGTCACCATCAACCATCTATCAAAGTTAATCTCATACCACTATAAATAGGATATGTAGCCTAGAGTTAATGTGGTTCACTTTGTTAGATTTTACACATTAACTCCTTAGAACTTATTGAATGAAGAACTGTGCCTGTGTTCTTAAGTTAGCTTTATTTGTCCAAAGTGTACATAACACATTGTCATCATACTGTGTTATCCATAACACATGTAATACTTGTTATACAATAATAAAGTCTTACATTTGAAAAGTATTTACTTGTGTTATTTATCTTTGTTAACCATTTCAAGCTAGTATTAGGGACTTTCAATTAATCAACTAATCTTATATTTACTAGCTCTAAATTACTTATACAAAGCTATGTTAAAATCCTTTCTGACTTTTGTATTTTAATGAAATGATAACATTGTGAATTTACTAGTTGTAGTGGAGTGATCATGAAAATTTGGAATATATGAAGTACCTAACAATTTTCTTATTAATATGGAAATGGTTTGAGTGTATGACCCCATAGTAGGCTTTGTTATATATTTAGATTGATTTTGGGTAGTTTTGACAAAATATAGGTGTTAGAAGTGATGGAAATTATTTGCTGATGTTAAACAGGTCATGGAAATTTTTTTACAGGTTTAAAGTATATTTTGAGTCCAAAAATTGATTTCTTAAGTTCTATATTGATTTTGGAGAGTTGAATAGGCAATGCAAGTGCCTGAGTGCAAAAGTTACGTCCGTTTTGTTAAAATGGGTCAAAACCGAGTAATGGATCAAAAATGTGTAATGAGTCCTAAGTCGAATTTTGGTAATTGGTAATTTATAGTTTGTTACAGTAAGTAAATATATTATAAACATCTAGTCCTTGGAATTTTCTTAAAAGCTTTTACGATTAGTGATTTTTGGCTAAAACGGCAATTTTGAATGTATCGTGCAAATTCCTATTTCTAAAATTTGTAGTCAATCACTAAAATTTGATTTCCCGTTGATTGGTAAACTCTTATAGCTCAAATTTGCCCATTTTAAAATGGTATTAAAAAGATCTTTCTGATGCTAAAAGGCTCATACTTGTAGCATTTTTATATTTTCACATGTGCACTGTTTAGGGCAGGTCATTTATAAAACTTTAGTGAGTCACTAAAAGTGAAACTCCCGTTGATTTATAAACTCTTAGAATTTTAATTTGCCCATTTTGAAAAGGGATTTCTGATGCTAAAAGGGTAAAGTCTATAGCATTTATAGGTTTTTAGTTGTGCACTGTTTAGTGCAGGACAACACTAAAATTTCATTCTAGCCTTATGCTTTAAGTATGATTTTGGTCCAAACTTTATATGCTTAGCATAGTAAGATTACTAAAACCATAGGATTAGCCACATAACACCTTATATATAGTAGATAAGTGGGAAATGGAGTATACCTAAGTGGTTTAACTAGATAGGGTATTAGGCAAATCATACACTTACCATGGCTCACTTTTTCACATAAACTTAAAAAAGTGACAAGAATTCTAAAACTTTTAATCCATGATCATTCCATTTAAAATAATCTTATATTACTATATATAGAGTATTATACTCATAAACTTTCCTTTATAGGTTTGGGTTAATTTTGGTGGTGTTTCACGCTATTCTTGTTTCATCTACAAACCCGATTATTTAAGGTGAGTTCATAGCCCCATTTTACTTCTTATACAATGTTTCTAAACATGGGGTGAGATTTTCATGTTGGAACACAATCTTTTAAAATTGTATGCTATCCTGAATTGTATGCTTACCACATGAATACCAATTATTATTGCTTTTAGTATCTATAGCCACTAAGTCCCCCTCAATATCATGAACCGTTAATTATTCATAGTTTGCAAGCGCGAATGTTGTGGAGGGATCCATCGGGATTGATAATCCCCGTCCCGTATTATTACTTTGACGCACTTACATTTGTTTATACTTGAGTATTTAGGCTGAATACTCACTAGGGGCACTTTTATTCGTTAAGTTTCGGTGTAATGATCTAAATAGCAATAAATATCAATGAATATGTATAATACTTGTGTTCCATTACTTAATTTACTAAACCTATGAATATCACTCAAATTTTTGTTGACGTGTTTACATGCTTAAATATCAGGTAATAAGGTATATGCTTGGATGAGAACCCGCATGATGTTAGCAACTTGGATATTATGTGTTGTATTTAAACTTTTGATGTTGGTAAAATCTGTCAAAATTCATCCTGTATTTCTTTCTTTTTTGGGTAAAGGGTTCTTTCCCTAGTAAAAATTTGGACCATTTCTCGATTTCTGCGTGTCATCCTTGCGCAGGGGCCATGTTATTTTTGGTATACCTAGGTTTCCGACTCGACATTGCAAGCCGACTAATCCTAGGGCGACTACCCTTTTGGATAGACCGGATTCGTTGCAGGTGAACCTCCATGGCCACCCCCAAGTGTACACACCTAGTGAGGTTTGAACCCTTGACCTCTTGTTTAAGAGTGAAGGACCTTACCACTAGGCCACTTGATGGTGGTTCCTGTATTTGTTTGGTAACTATTAGTTACAAAACCTTGTTATTATGGTACTTTTATCATGTTATAAAATGTTGGGACCTAATGTTTATGATGTGATGTAAATCTTTTATAACGTCAATTTTGTGTCATCTATAATTTATTGTTGCTTGTAGCATGATGTGGCACCCCCATGTTGCCTAATCGTATCGTATTTGATTTTGGGGGTGTTACAGTTTGACATGAAGATTCTTTCATACTCCTTTTTAGGTAGAGCATTGAAAAGCATCATTTTGACTTCATTATTTTTTGCCAACATTTTCTTTTGATCATCGGTTTGCCTCTTACATAGAACCGATTCAAATTGGTTAGTGGTGACATTCTTGACCGTTGGTGCATAATCACCTTCAATGATTATGTACCAAAGATCTTTATCCTTAGATTCACATAAGTTTCAAAACGATTTTTCTAATATATAAACCATCGGTTTCAAATAGTGGTGGTCTTTGCATATAACTCCTTTCTTTGTAATTTTCAGAATCTATGGATCGATTCAAGTTTAAAAATACAATATACTTTAAAAATATTGAGTACGTATCTCTGATACCAATTATGGAAAAATAGAAAGGGGGTTGAATAGTTTTACCAATTAGTTTTATTTTTTTTTTAAGTTTTATGTGATTAGCGAGGATATAGATCGAGTATGATTGAGTATATAGTCAAGATAGAGAAAGAATAAATCAAACCACAATGCACAAAGGATTTATAGTGGTTCGACCTAGCAAGATCTCACTTATCTTGCCCTACTTTCACTCCTTGTATGTCCATTCGAGAGTTCCGACTTTCACTGGTCAACAATCTCCTTTACACCGGTGGAGAAACCCTTACACTTAGCTTATAATCTTTACCGACAGCTAAGCTAGGATGTCGTGTTCTTTTACACGGGTACAACAAATCCCTTCACACTATGTATTTCAAGGATTAGAATACTAACCATACAATTACACAAGTATTAGATGAATGGGTACAACAATGGTGATTGTATAGGTAACACTTAACACAATCACACAATGTAAACTTTGAAGTATCAAAGCTTGGAGATAGAACTCTTTATCTACTTTATTTTTTTATCTTATCTTTTATCTTTGTGTGAATGTATGTGAAAACAGAATTCATATTTATGTACCCTATAGAACATATGCTCTTATTCTATGTATTCCTGTTTCCTTGCTCATTAACAGAAAACTATACAAAAGGATGACAAATTTGGTCTCTATTCTATCTTGGGTAACACATCATTTTGTTCAAAAACAATGGCATCAAACTCAATCTTTAGTGAAAGCACTCTTAATCAAAACACGGTTGCAACTCGGATTTGCCGAAACACAACACCTTCATACTTTGGAATATTGTAGTTGATAGGTGTGAAAACACCCATCCTTTTACCAATTATTTCTTGCTAAAACGAGACCAAAACGCGTATTTAATATCATTTGTTTGGAATTATGCGTGGTTTGTGTGTTTGTTGTGTTTTCAGAGCCAACCGGATAAATATTGAAGAAAACATGGGATTGCACGGGTTTTATCGAAGAAAAAGACGAAAAGACGAAGTCTATAGTCCAAGAGATGCAAAAGATTTGAATTCAATGGGCCTATTTGAAGATTTATCGAAGAAAAGGACCAAAGATGGAAGATTTACATATGTCGAAGAACTCAAGTCTATTAAACAAAGAAATTAAAAGACGAGTTGAATTTATTCATCGACAAATCCCGAATCAGAATCGAAAACGTCAACTTTACTGAAAAGACGAGAAGACAAAAAGAAAGGAGAAAAGCCACTCACCAACCAACCACAAGGCCTATAAATAGGAGTTCCCTTCACATTTTTCAAGCTAGCTTTCATTTTTCCAGTTTCCTTCCTTTTATTTCGTAGCAAAACCAACACCACTAGGGTGTTTGGTGATTTTCCTTTTTCAATCCAAGTTCTTGTAAGTTTTAATCTTTCCTTTTGTTTGTTTAAACCTTAATCCTTAATACAAGTTTCCTTTTAATCTTGTTCTTCCTTTTCTTGTTGATTCCAAAGTTTTAAGTTTTTATTTTGTTGATTTTGATCTCTAAAAACAAGTGGGTTTTGTGTTTTTGTTGATTTGGTTTGATGTTTATCATTAGTAGATGATTAGTGGTTAGTTTGTTTTAATATTTTGGTTAAAACTTGGTGATTTTGGTCAAATTCGTAGCCTATTATTTTCTCCCTGTTCTTCGTCTTCAAAAACTACCCAAATTCCGAATCAGTGCAAGTTATTCCGAACGAAGTATTTTCATTAGATATTCCAGATGAGCTAGAATATTCCGAACCAAGGTTTTCATTCAAATATTCCGGATCAGCAAGGTATTCTGAATGAGCCTTATTTTCCGAATGAAGGTGTTATTCCGCATGAAGTAGTATTATGGATCAGTCAATATTCCGGATGACTGATTATTCCGGATAAAGAAATTATTCCGAATGAGCAGTTATTCCGAACCAACATCATATTCCGAACGAAGCCTTTTGTTTTATTATTCCGCATGAAGCAATATTCCAAGTAAACCAATTATTCCGGATGAGCAAGATTATTCCGAATGAGCTGTTTTTCATTTATTCCGCATGAACAGAAATTATTCCGGATAAGCACTTTTATTCCGGATGAGCAAGATTATTCCGAACGAAGCTCTTCTTTCATTTATTCCGCCTGAACACAAATTATTCAGGATGAGCTTTTATTCTGGATGAATAACATTATTCCGAGTAAACCAATTTATTTCGAGTGAACTGATTTTATTCCGGATCAAGCATCTTTTCCGAATCAAGGCTTTTTGGTTATTCCGGATCAAGGATTTTTGGTTATTCCGGATGAGCTAGTCATTCCGCATGAGCAGTAAGATTCCGAATCAGTTGTTTTTCTAGTAAAGGGTATTTTACTGTTTCTGTTTTATTGTTTAATTCTAATTCAATTCAAGCTTTATTTTAAATTGTTTTTATTAACTGCTTTTAGTTTATTTTTATCACTTTACGCATTTAATCCCTTTTAGTAGAATAGAAAACCAAACCCTTTTTACTTTCCACCAAGAACAATTGAGTCGCACTTTTAATAGGTAATCAATTCGAAAAGATCGGATTAACGAACTTTCATACGAGCTTAAAAACCTTGTATTAAATGGCACCGATGCCGGCTCTTTTCGTTAAGATTAACGGTTTTTAGTGAGAGATGCGTTGGATTTTGGGATCCGTTCATCTTTGAACGTTATTTTCCTTGCTTTAAAATTTTCAAAAATCCTAAAAAATATAAATTTTTTAAAAAATACAAAAAAATTAAAAAAAACATAAAAAATATTTCTGCTTTGTTATTTCTTTTACAGGTGTATGCGCACTCGATCAACGTCTTATCCCGAGCCCGAGACTCTCGATAACTTAGACATGGTCGGTGTACACAACAATAATAATAATCCATCTCAACCCAACATGAATAATGACAACAATGAACCTCTACCGGAAAATCGTCCAATGATCGAACTTTTGCAAGCACATGTAGAGGGTAACAACGATGCTATTGTCATACCCGCCATTGGAGCCAACAACTTTGAGCTCAAATCCGGCTTCATTCAAATGGTGTCTGCTCAACCATTCTTGGGGCGTTCAATTGACGATCCTCATGACCATATTAAGAGGTTTCTTCAACTCACTAATACGGTTAAGTATAATGGGGTTTCACAAGAGGTAATTCGCTTGCAACTTTTTCCTTTCTCCTTAGAGGGACAAGCCCGTCATTGGCTTGATAAGGAACCGCCACAAAGTATTCTTACGTGGACGGATTTAGAGTCCAAATTCATCAACTACTTTTTCCCACCTCACGTACTACCGCTTTGCGGAATGAAATTATTACTTTTGAACAAAAGTACGGTGAAACATTTAGTGAATCTTGGGACCGTTTTAAGGAACTTTTACCAAAGTGTCCACAACATGGTTTAACAAAAGTACATCAAATTAATACTTTTTACAATGGTTTAAGCATGAATGACCAAGATTCACTAAATAGTGCCTCGGGGGGTAATCTTTTGGTTAAGTCTGCTAATACCGCTTGGGATATTATTGAGAAAAAGTCTAGAGTGCAAACCAAGAGTGTTCGGACCAATGTGGCTAGTGCTAGCACTAATGAGAGCGACAAGAGAATTGATAAGCTTACTTCGCTTGTTGAATCACTTGCTCTCCAAGCCGCCAACAATACCAAAGCTATCACTGCCCAAGCTAGTGCTTTAACTCAATTATGTGAAATTTGCGGGGGATCTCACTCATACACCGATTGTCCTTCGACTCATGACAATCCGGAAAATGTGTATGCCGCCAACGGTACCTATTCTACAGGAGGCTATCAAGCACGTCCTCAAGGTGACCGCAATTTGCTCAGCTATCGCTCATCTTTTCAATTTCATGGTAAAAGAAGGCATCGTGCTAGGACATAAAATCTCAAAATCTGGTCTTGAAGTGGACCGTGCTAAAGTGGATGTCATAGCCAAATTACCTCCACCTTCAACCGTGAAGGGTGTGAGAAGTTTCCTTGGTCATGCGGGCTTCTATCATCGATTCATTCAAGATTTTTCTAAAATCGCTCGCCCGATGACCCACCTCTTGGAAAAATATACTCCTTTCATCTTTTCCAAAGAGTGTCTTGAATCCTTCAATCTTCTTAAGGATAAGCTAACTAAGGCACCGGTCTTGGTTACCCCTAATTGGGAGCTACCTTTTGAGTTGATGTGTAATGCTAGCGACTTTGCTATTGGAGCGGTTTTGGGCCAAAGAGTAAACAAACACTTCCAACCAATCCATTACGCTAGCAAGACAATGACGGGGGCTCAATTGCATTATACCACTACCGAAAAAGAGCTTTTAGCTGTAGTGTATGCTTTTGAAAAGTTCCGCCCCTATCTTGTCCTTTCTACCACCATCGTGTATACTGATCATTCCGCGTTGAAGTACTTGTTGACTAATCAAGATTCTAAGCCAATACTTCTTTGTTGGGTTCTGCTCCTTCAAGAATTTAAAATCGAAATTCGTGACAAGAAGGGTGCCGAAAACGTAGCTGCGGATCATCTAAGTAGACTTGAGGATCAGTATCAAGGGGATCATCCGAACCAAGAGATCAATGACTCTTTTCCCTTGAGGCCTTAATGTCTATCAATCCAAATATTGATGACACCCCGTGGTTTGCGGACATTGCAAACTACTTAGCGGGTGGAATTCTCAAGGAAGGGTTAACGTCCCAACAAAAGAAAAAGTTCTTTAAATATATTGAACATTATTTCTGGGACGACCCTTACCTCTTCAAACAATGTGCGGATCTTGTCATTCGTCGATGTGTTGATGGGCCGGCAGCGGTACAAATCCTTGACGCTTGCCATAAAGGACCCACCGGTGGTCACTTTGGTCCCAATTACACCGCGAAGAAAGTATTCGACTCTGGATTTTATTGGGCACACCATTTATCATGACGCTCATTACATGGTTAAACATTGTGATGCTTGCCAAAGACAAGGCAAGATCACACATAAAGATGAGATGCCCCAAAATTTGATACAAGAATGTGAAATCTTTGATGTATGGGGCATCGACTTTATGGGGTCATTTCCATCATCTAAAGGGAACAAGTACATCCTCGTAGCCGTTAACTACGTTTCTAAATGGGTTGAAGCTAAGGCTCTCCCTACGAACGACGCGAGGGTGGTTGTGAACTTTTTGAAGCAACTGTTTGCTCGATTCGGTGTTCCTCGTGCTATAATCAGTGACCGCGGGACTCATTTTTGCAATGATCAATTTGCAAGAGTCATGGCTAAGTATGGTGTCAATCACCGTCTTTCCACCGCTTACCATCCTCAAACCAATGGTCAAGCCGAGATATCTAACCTTGGATTGAAGCGAATTCTAGAGCGTACTGTAGGAGAGCATCATGCCGCTTGGGCCGATAAGTTAGATGATGCTTTGTGGGCTTTTCGTACCGCTTATAAGACCCCGATTGGTTGTACACTTTATCGTCTTGTGTACGGGAAGGCATGCCACCTCCCTATCGAGCTGGAACATAAGGCATACTGGGCCTTGAAATGGGCTAACTTCGACATCAACAAAATCGGTGATCTTTGCAAGATTCAACTCAACGAGCTTAATAAATTGAGGAATGAAGCTTACGAGAACTCATTAATCTACAAAGAGAAGACCAAGATCATCCATGATGCAAGGATTAAGAACCGACAGTTCCACGTTGGTGATCAAGTCTTACTTTTTAACTCTCGGTTGAAGATCTTCTCGGGCAAGTTGAAGAGCCGCTGGTCTGGTCCATTCACCATCGCCAAAGTCTTTCCCTATGGCACCATTGAGCTTTCTCAGCCAAATGGGCCTAATTTTAAGGTGAATGGCCAGCGTTTGAAGTTGTACTTTGGTGAGGACATCTCTCATGAGATGATTCCATCCCTCACCACGTTTCCCATGAACTAGTTTTGGGTCGAGTCAGGCTCGTGACTCGGTTAACAAAAACAAGCGCTTCTCAGGAGGCAAACCGTGATCTATCCCTTTCCGTTTTACCTCCTAAGTGTAGGGGGAGCTATATAGGTTGCTTGTGTTTGTATGGTGATGTGATTACAGGGATAAGTGCACTTTTGGAATCTTTGAAGAACCGTGCTCCCTTGTTATCCGCAATCTGGTTCTATCTCTCAACTATCGTGATTCAATTTTCTTCATACTCACATTTGAAATTGATCACTTTAGTTGTCTTTCCTTAACTTGATTTAACCAACGTGCACAATGTCATAAGTGTAGGGGAGCATTTTCCCACATGCTTAAACATTGAGGACAATGTTTATATTAAGTGTAGGGGAGACTTCTATCGAAGTAAGTGGTCTTTTCCATGAATTTGTCCTCATTTTAACCGGAAAACTTGATTTTTCGACATTTTTCAAAATTTTTGATCTATTTTAGCCTAGTTGTATAGTTGTATTTTCCTTTGTTATGGTTATTTTCTTTCCTTGCTATAATAAATTTTCAATAAAGTGGTTTTAAATTTTTCAAAGTCGTGAATATTTTGACTCAACCCGAGTTTACTTATCTAAGTTTACTCTAGCTAGTATCCTTAACGTGTTTAAGTCAAGTTTTGCTAGGCTTTTATATAGGGAACTTTAAAACGCGAAAGTCTTAACTCTCACGGGTTAAGGACAAGAACTTTTCGCAAGTTCCTATAATTGATCCTAGAGAGTCGTTTATCAAGGGAACTTTAAAATGCGA
Source organism: Glebionis coronaria (assembly GCA_025667525.1). Lineage (NCBI taxonomy): Eukaryota > Viridiplantae > Streptophyta > Magnoliopsida > Asterales > Asteraceae > Glebionis > Glebionis coronaria. The sequence continues at coordinate 592,227,062 of CM046880.1, read as the reverse complement.
ATTCTAAACCTTGAAAAAGTCTAAGAGTTTGCAAGATCCTATAGATGACTCGAATACCCAAAGCTGTGATTTAATTGGCTAAGCATCCACGAGTCTCATTCCTTGAGATTTTAAATTGTGGAGAACGAGAGATGATAGAGTCAATTATAAGTTTGGTATTCTTTCGTGAATTTATGTGAGTTGATTATAAGCCTATTCTCCCATCGCTTGCTAATAAATATATCTGCAATAAATAAGGTTGTACGATTTGAAAAGTTACTTAGCTTCTAGCCCAAGATCGTTTAAAAGTTGCTCGGTATTAATTAGAGTTCATAGTCAAGGGATAACTTATTGAAGCGGGATGCGAAGATTGGTGAGTCCGAAAAGGCCCTAACAAGGCATGAGGGCTACATTTTGGTGCTAAAGATCCAAAAGTGATGTGAAGAATCATTTATCGAAAATCAATATGAAGGATCGAGACACACGACGAAAAGCAAGTACTCCCCAAAAGATCCTGGAAGAAGTCTATCCGAAAAGACCCTAGCTAGGTATGAGGATAAATAGATCCAAGTCCTAAAAGGAGGCGGATCGTTGTATATCAAAGTCCAAAATAAAGATTGGAGAAAAATGAAGAAGTCGTGGTCCAAATATGAAGAATCTCTCAAAACTTCAAGTGAAGAAATTCCTATTATGAAGAGAAGACCATAATTTCAAGAACGTCTCTCAAAGATTTGAAGTATGAAGTCGCTGCCAAATATCGGTCCGAGAAAGGTCTCAAATCGTGAAGCGAGTTATGCCAAGATATGAACTTTATGAGGTCCCGAGAAGTAGTTTTAAAAGATTTTGTCCTTTAGCTAACTATTGATTAAATCATCCCACTTTGTTTTCAGCTTAAATAACTATCGAAATAAGTCAAACAATGCATCCTCGTGATCATTTAAGACAATATTAAAATATAAGATATACACCTACGAATAAGGGAGTCTAAGTGAATAATTGGGCCACATGAGTTCGTGTTAGTTTGCTAACTTATAGTAACAATGATCTCGTTTTTAAGCTTGGTATGGGGAACGTGAAACTTGAGAATGATGAACATTCATGACAACCTAAAACCCCATTGTAAGTCTTTGAATTCTTTACTTATTTTGTTCTTTTGGTTTCCTTAGTGTTTAGAATTTAATAAAGGCCATGGTGGGTTATTTATGATGAGAAATATAAACCGTGCTTTAAAATTAATGCATTGCATGAGGGCATTGCAATGGTTAAGTGTAGGGGATTTGATAGGTGTGAAAACACCCATCCTTTTACCACTTATTTCTTGCTAAAACGAGACCAAAACGCGTATTTAATATCATTTGTTTGGAATTATGCATGGTTTGTGTGTTTGTTGTGTTTTCAGAGCCAACCGGATAAATATTGAAGAAAACATGGGATTGCACGGGTTTTGTCGAAGAAAAAGACGAAAAGACGATAGTCCAAGAGATGCAAAAGATTTGAAATCAATGGGCCTATTTGAAGATTTATCAAAGAAAAGGACCAAAGATGGAAGATTTATATATGTCTAAGAACTCAAGCCTATTAAACGAAGAAATTAAAAGACGAGTTGAATTTATTCATCGACAAATCCCGAATCAGAATCGAAAACGTCAACTTTACTGAAAAGACGAGAAGACAAAAAGAAAGGAGAAAAGCCACTCACCAACCAACCACAAGGCCTATAAATAGGAGTTCCCTTCACATTTTTCAAGCTAGCTTTCATTTTTCCAGTTTCCTTCCTTTTATTTCGTAGCAAAACCAACACCACTAGGGTGTTTGGTGATTTTCCTTTTTCAATCCAAGTTCTTGTAAGTTTTAATCTTTCCTTTTGTTTGTTTAAACCTTAATCCTTAATACAAGTTTCCTTTTAATCTTGTTCTTCCTTTTCTTGTCGATTCCAAAGTTTTAAGTTTTTATTTTGTTGATTTTGATCTCTAAAAACAAGTGGGTTTTGTGTTTTTGTTCATTTGGTTTGATGTTTATCATTAGTAGAGGATTAGTGGTTAGTTTGTTTTAATCTTTTGGTTAAAACTTGGTGATTTTGGTCAAATTCGTAGCCTATTATTTTCTCCCTGTTCTTCGTCTTCAAAAACTACCCAGATTCCGAATCAGTGCAAGTTATTCCGAACGAAGTATTTTCATTAGATATTCCGGATGAGCTAGAATATTCCGAACCAAGGTTTTCATTCAAATATTCCGGATCAGCAAGGTATTCCGAACGAGCCTTATTTTCCGAATGAAGGTGTTATTCCGCATGAAGTAGTATTCCGGATCAGTCAATATTCCGGATGAGTGATTATTCCGGATAAAGAAACTATTCCAAATGAGCAGTTATTCCGAACCAACATCATATTCCGAACGAAGCCTTTTGTTTTGATTGTTCCGCATGAAGCAATATTCCGAGTAAACCAATTATTCCGGATGAGCAAGATTATTCCGAATGAGCTGTTTTTCATTTATTCCGCATGAACACAAATTATTCCGGATAAGCAATTTTATTCCAGATGAGCAAGATTATTCCAAACGAAGTTCTTCTTTCATTTATTCCGCATGAACACAAATTATTCCGGATGAATTACATTATTCCGAGTAAACCAATTTATTCCGAGTGAACTGATTTTATTCCGGATCAAGCATCTTTTCCGAATCAAGGCTTTTTGGTTATTCCGGATCAAGGCTTTTTTGGTTATTCCGGATGAGCTAGTCATTCCGCATGAGCAGTAAGATTCCGAATCAGATGTTTTTCTAGTAAAGGGTATTTTATTGTTTCTGTTATATTGTTTAATTTTAATTCAATTCAAGCTTTATTTTAAATTGTTTTTATTAACTGCTTTTAGTTTATTTTTATCACTTTACGCATTTAATCCTTTTTAGTAGAATAGAAAACCAAACCCTTTTTACTTTCCACCACGAACAATTGAGTCGCACATTTAATCGGTAATCAATTCGAAAAGATCGGATTAACGAACTTTCATACGTGCTTAAAAACCTTGTATTAGTAGTCTTAATTCACCAAAAGTTGGCACTTCCATTTTGAGTAAGAATATTGAGTAATCTACAAGTATAAATACAATTTTTGATGCAAGGATTTGAATTTATCTTACATGTATTTTGTCGATGATTTTTTGGTGCTTTGTAAAGATAATATGGGATCTATAAAAGTTGTTAAAATGACAGTGGATAAATTTAGTCAAATTTCTGGTTTTATTCCTAATTTAGTAAAGTTTCTGGTCTTGTTCCTAATTTAGGAAAGAGCGTAATCTTTTTGGAAGTATAAGGAAAAAGAGAAGCAGGAGTTGTTACATATAATGCCTTTTAAAAATGAAAAACTTCTTGTAAGATATTTGGCTGCCCTATTTTTAGCCATAAGACTAGGAGTAACTGATTGTAAGGTTCTTATTGCTTAAGTGAAAGAAAGATTTGAATGTTGGAGGAATAAGGTGCTATCCTATGCAGGAAGAATTCAGCTAATTGCTTTAATATCAGCTTTTATGCAATTGTATTGGGCCTTAACTTATATGCTCCCAAACAATTGTGATACATGATATTGAAAGGATTTTTAAAAGGTTTTTATGGAATGCTAGTGAGTCTACAAAAGGTAAAGAAAGAATAGATTGGAAGAATGTGTGTAGGCCCAAAAGGTAAGGAGAGTTAAAAAAAGACATAAAAATGGAATGAAGTTTTGTGAATTAGCATGTCCATATTTCTTTATTTGAGTTTAATACAAAAGGAAGCCCAACAAATAAGCTTAAAGACTGGTAACATAGTATAAAGGTTTAACTTATTAGACCAGCTTTTTACTATGCTCCAAACATCTGAGACAATAAGAACATTGTGCATAGAGAGGTGCTGGAAAGCTCTCAATACATTCAAAAGTGTGTTCTTACCCACAAAATATTTATCTTTTGCCTGTAAAATTTTATTTGTTTGCTAAGTGTTTATGTTAATGTATGTTTTATCTTGGCGACAATCGTTGTCATTTTGCAGAGAATGTTTGGAAGATGTACAAATGAAGTTGCTTGGGAGCTCTCACTAATGAAAAATTTGTGGTTTCACAAGTCATACAAAAATTGTAAGTTTGTAACTTAAGTTTCTTTATATAAATCACTCAATTTGTCGCATACCATTACCTTAACTAGTCTTCCAACTTTTCTTGTTTAGAACCATAGTTATAACTAAACAAAAGTTAGAGGAAGGAACCACAATTTACAAATGTGTCCGAAAAAGACTTGAATTAGAAATTAGGAGTGTTTGGATTGGTCTATTTTACACATGAGAATGGTACGAAGGCCATAGAAGCTCTTAATGATGCATAAATTATTAACAACATAAATACAATCGTTTGTTAGCCGCGTTCTCTTGTTTTTTCAAATTTGATATCAAGTGTTTTAACCAGATTCTGTCAATGGCCTCATGGAATGTTTCGTGTGTTTGGATTTGTGCTTATTCTATAAAATTGCAGATGGGAGATGGATTAGTTGATTTTAGGCTGAAACTAACTTTTACACGATGCTCGCAGGACCATGAACTTGGTTTGTAGTTGAATTCATGTTAAATACAAAGCTCTTTTGCAACTTGTTTCTAACTGAAATTCTCTTACAACATGTCCCATCCTTATTTTTTGTTATTCAGTTACTACGATTAGTCACTTTGGATTATGTATCATCTTAAATGGGTTGACCGACGAAAACATGCTGAAAGTAACCAAAAGTCGGTTGTATGTATGCACATTTCCAACTTAATATAATTTTTTATAAGTCATTATTTCCATAATCAACTGATGCACTAAATCACAACACTTTGTGTGATTCCTTGATGCTTAATTCACCGTTTATCCTCCTTAATGCATACTATAATTTTGGTTTTTGGGAATTTGAAAGAACCTTATTAAGTTAAAAAAACAAAAAAATGTCTTTGCCTTTTTTAAAATATTTAGTTTTTGACATTCTCCAAGCAAGTAGTATAAGTTCATCATTCCCACATTATAAGTTCTTTTTTGTTTATTTCACAAGAACACATCAATATTTCAAAAAATAATCGTTTTGTTAGATGATGTAAATTACATGTCAGGGTTGTGCTTAGCACAACCTACGAACTTTACAATTGATGTCGAGGTTTGCGAAATGATCATTCCCCACAAGAAAAAGTGTTCGCACTCTTGAAAGAAAATACAGTTGTTAAAGTAGTATACGTTATTCTTAGTTACCTACTTATTTCTCTTATATATGCGGATATGCCTAAGGGTTCGTTTGGTACGACATAATGAAATGTCTAAGGAATGGAATACACACTACTACAAAAAATGTTAAAAAGAACGGTTAAAAGGCCTTATAAAGAACGGTTTTCAACCGCTCTAAAAAAGGGTGATCTATTTACAGGATACATAAATAGATCGGTTAAAAACCGATCTTTGTAATGTTGTAGAAAGAACGGTTATTGGCCAAAAACCGCTCTATTTGATGTCTGATCATTTTAGTGTACTGTGGTTAAAACTTCAGCTTTTCCATTTAAATTTTCCCAGAATAAAATCATTCAAAAATGCAGATTCTCCAAAATTCCATTCATTACTATACATAATAAATATCTAGTACAACTACGTCATAGATATCAACATTCAAGTTACAAACCAAAATAACTTCTCAACTTAAGAACGACAATTGCAACATAATTCAAAACCCTGAAATTACGAGCTTCACATGTCCTACTAACTACTACGAGAATCCAAGCTGCTCCGTTACAAATTATATAGGTAGAGATCCACTCCTACCTCAAAATAAGAAAAGCAATCAAGGCCGCAAAAGGGTAAAGCTTGTTGACCTTTGGAACCATTTCCTTATGGGGTTGTCGTTGTTGTTGTTGTTATTGTCGTTGTTACCTGCTGTCACAGCCTCTCAGCACCCATTGGAAGCTATACGCCAAAAAGGAACGGAGTCAAATAACTTGAACATGACAAAGCAGTAAACAATTATGCAGTAATATTTAGTGTTAACAAGATTAGCCAAAAACCATGGTGTTATTGCAATGTACAGCCACTGATACAAACTTTATGTAAATTTTAGTATTTCTTTAGGTTTATCCAATCTTAATAACTTGGAAACTTGGAAACATGAACAATCTGGTCAAAATGGAGCAAGTTTGGTTGAGGTTTTATGTGTGACACAGTTGTCATGTCGATAAGCTTTAAGACTGATGATCAATGTTTCGATGTTTGCGCCGAGCAATGATAACTGTATTTAAACCTGCGGCTAAAGATGTGTCTGATACGTACTTGTCACCATAGATAAGTCCTAATAGAAAATGTGCATCGTGTTAAGATAAAAATGTTTGATCAAGATCTACAGTCAACTATTTTGTTGTCACTAAAGATCTTTAGGATCAGACAAAAATTTAAAGGTTCGGCATAGCTCTATCACCGCGCATACCGTTTCTCAAACAAAAAAAGTGAGATTCTACCAAGAATTTTTCAAATTTGAAGATGCAAAAGAAATGTGCTCCTACTAAAGATGGGAAGAGCAACACTAACCAGTATGAAGACCAACTTGTTGCATTTACACAATAAAAATTCACAATACATATATTTGGTGACATGAAGGGGACTACAGTACTGATCTGGAGATAGAATCATGAAGATCAAGGAAACTTAAAAAATAAAAACAATGAAAAGGTACTTCGCAAATGTACACTTCTAGAAAGTAAAGCAGTACAATAAGCCTTTTTGAAAACAGGGTGCACTATCCAAAGATCCATTAGGTGTATCTCATTGCAAATGATCATCAGTCTTAAAGCTAGTATACAAGACAACCGTGTCACACATAAAGCCTCAACCAAACTTGCTCCGTTTTGACCAGATTGGTCATGTTTCCAAGTTTCCAAGTTATTACGATTGGATAAACCGAAACAGATACTAAAATTTACATAACATATGTTTAGTTTGTTCGTAAACACCAAAACCAAACCAACTTGTTTAAACTCAGTGTTCAAATACAGGAAACAAGTTTAAACTCAAATACCCAAAATATATGATAAACCAAGACAGTTTTGTATATAACCCGGATCAATAAAACAAGACAAATCATGCATAACTCGATATGAGATAACCTGATCCGAAAACTGAATTTATAATTTACTATATTACTACTAAAGTGCACACCCTAGTCCGGATTCCTAGGTCCGCCACTGCCACCACTATACAATTTTTAAGGTATAAATAAATAAAAATTTACCCATGACCTGAACCAACCAGTTTGCGACCTCTACCAGTTATCATTTGGTATAAAAGCAACTATAAGACGATATAAAGATAAAGATTGTACCATCTTACTTGTGTAGATATGGTGCAACAAAAAAATCATAGCCTTTTAATGCTTTCTCAAGTAAATTCTGACATCAATGTCCGTGTCCATGTGTGTATCTGCCGTGATCACTTCCAGGTTCCAGAAGTCGGTTTTGTTATTTGGTGAGGTTCCCATAAAAAGATACAGTGACCTGATTAAACACGTAATGATGAATCAGTAACAGCCGTGAAACAAAGATATATTAGTAGTACCATATTTCCAATTAATTAATTAGATTGCGATACAAACATACCTTGTAAATTTTTATATAACGCACTCTTGGCAGCGACACTTGTTGCAGGTCCTTTTATCATTTTAGTTAGTGTACTCTTGGAGGCGGAAGTTGTTGTGGGGGTGTTTGGGAGACCCTGCATATTTCAATTTTAAATACACGAGTAAAGTACATACAAGTATATAGCACACGAACTGAAAAAGTACATAGATATGATACGGAAAAGCAAGCAATGGCACTAATTGGCCTTTGAATAAAGACCTCGTGCGCGCCTCCCAAATTAGGGATCTCTTCATTTGAAACAAGAAGATCTAAATCTTTTTGCCGATTAAGGTTTACGAAATATAAGCCCAAAGTGGCTTATGTTTCATAAGCCAAAACAAACAGCCCATAACCCTTGGTTAATTGACAGCTTAAATTATTCATAAGTCACAAAAAATGAGCTTATGAAACATAGTCCGAAAACCAAATAACTCATAAGTCCGCTATGTAAGTGGAAACAAACATCAAATCCACTAATTAAGGAAAACTAATACTTAGAATCAACAACCTAGTTACTCAATCAATTATACCAATAAAAACTGGTTACACGTTTTATCAAACAGTTATACCAATAAACTGGTCAAGCATTTTATACATCCCTTTCATTAATAGTAATAACAATGGAGATATAAATCATGTGTATACATTCGTATGTCAATGTTCAATAACTAAACCATACATTGATATAAGATTACTATAACCATTTACTATAAATGTACCAGCAGTTTAAGCGCTTAACTATGAGGTATATAAATCCTTTTTTGATTGCAAAAATAATATATAAACAAAACGAGACCTGTTGTTGAGATTGTTGTTTGATATTTTCTTGAACTGAGTTAGGTTTGGTTTGATGAGAATAGTGACTGCGGCGATATTTGTTTTTGGGCATAGGGGTTTGTACTTTTGTGTTTCAAAATTTGGTGAATTGTTTAAGCGGCAAATGAAAAGTTGCAGCCTGCTAAAATATTAGACCCATATAGATCGGGGTTTTATCAATACCCGTTTTATTTAGTTTCTAAATTTTGTAGTGCTTCTTTAGTTACAAATAAAAAAACATTTTAAATAAAACGTGAATACCACTATCATGTTTGGGATGCTTACATAAATCGGTCCATCAGTTATCACCGATCTATTTATTTATAAAATTAAATAGAGCGGTTTTTTGTATAATAACCGTTCTTTTTATAAACCTCCCCCCTCTTTTTTTTCATATAGAACGTTTTTTGTGAAAACCACACTATATGTAGTGATCTATTTAAGCTTATGTGTAGTAGCGTGGAATGAATAATGTAATGAAATGTTTCATTACGGTTATTAATCATGCTTGGTTTGTATCATAAGACGTAATGTAACCGATAATAAAAATACTAAGATAACCATTGATGATATAAAGTCTATTTAATGTGGTTAGTTAATGATGAAGTTTTATGTAATTTTGATTCCATTAAAAGATCTAATGGAAAAAAAGAAGGGGGCCCTAAGGAATGGTTTTAACGTAATGAGTGATTCCTTTTAATGTGTCATTACATTCTATAAACGTAAATTGATATGAGCTTAAACTCATATCCTTTTAATATCAAATAACCCTAAAACATGAAGCAAAATACCAATTTATCTTGCAAAAACAGTGTTATGTGGTATGTTTGTGTTTGTGTGCACTTGTGTAGGTAAAAAGATACATTTCCAAGCAAACAAGGAAAAATCAAGCTCAAATGGATGAAAAAGACAAAGAAGGATCAAAAGTGACAAGACTTTGAAGTATAAGGACCTATCTTGACAAGTTGTAAAAGTTGAAGGACTAAAGTGCAAATATTGTAAAAAGTCAAGATTCAAGTCAAACTTGGTCAACTCTCAAGTCAACTCAGTCAAAGGACCATTTTGTTCAAGAATCAAAGTTGAAGGACCAAATATGTCAAAAGAATGAAGATCCTAGCTCAAAACAATAATCTGCCAAGTTGAAGGACCTATTCTGCCAACTTTTGAAAGATATGCAAAGTTTAATCCATGTGACAACAAATCAACCAATGAGAAGAGGGATAACAAGTCACACGGATTGAATATTAAATTCCCACTCAGCCGCCTTGCATTTATTACCCAATCTCAACAGTTCAATCCGTGTGACCAAAATTTAGCCAATCAAACGCTGACACGTGGCGTCTTCTTCAAGGAAAAAAATTGCCAGGATCGCGTTTTAGCTACAAGCAATTTCATGGAAAGTTTTCAACACCAAACTTGATCGTTTTGAAGAGATAAACACAATGGTGCCAATCAATTAACAAATCATTCACTTAATCAAGAAACCCCAATTCCTTGTTCATACCTGCAAATGCAATATGCAGAATTTTACACGTGGCAAGCTGGGATTGGTTCTGACACGTCACCAACCCCAACAAACTCTTCCTTCATGTCTATAAATAGTTGGATTAGACTTCATTTTCACTTGTAGCTTAAATTTGTAAAAACACATAGTTCCAAATTTCCTTTCCTTTTTCCTTCATTTCTACCCTAGCTACTCAAGAGTCTGACAAACTCTTGAGTTAGTTAGTTAGTTACTAGCTTCTAACAACCTTGTAACCATTTTTCCATTAATAAATTTTGAATTCAAGCTTTCCCGCCAAAATTGTTCTTACCATTCCTGTTCATTCCTTGCTGCATTTGGATACTATTGTTGCTGTTAAGTGTTTGTTATGATCATTCATTGATCATAACTGACATTGGAGAAGTTTGTTAGCTGTTTGAGCACAATTCAGTTCATTCCATTGATATTTGAAGATTCCAAGCAGAATGATGATTCTAGTTGATTTGTTAGCTGAATTTGTTGATTGATAGTTTCCTAGTGATAAGGTGGTGGTTATCACTAGGCTAAGAGAGCTCAGCGCTCCTCTTCTTCTCAAAGGATAACTCCAATAGGTTCTAAAAGTCCTTATTTCAATTCCTCTCAATAAGTCATATGCATGCTATTTTTCTTAGAGTAATCTTGATGACTGCCTGATAAAAGTTGCTTGTAATTACTGTTTGTTTGATCTTAGAGTGTTAGTAGCTTAATCTTGTTTACTTGTTCTTTGAATTTGATTTAGATTCTAGTTAACTGCATCAATTCAGTCACTATTGGCCTTGCATTTGGTTTGTAGTTCTAGTAGTGTTAATAGATTACATTTAGCTCTATTACCTTTCATTTTGATCATTGAGTTTAGATTGCTTAAGCATTTGATTCAGCTTAAATCAGTACTTAATAAGCCTTTGTAAAAGTTTGAATAAACAGTTAAAGGAGTGTTTGGGACTAGCTTAAAAAGAGTTTTCAAGTTTTGAGTTTTGGAATTTTAGAGTTCATTTGTAGTTAATAGGTGTTATAAAAGTGTTTTCAGTCATTTACAAGTCAAAAAGCTGGTCAAACAGGCAAATGGCACTTAAAATGTTTGGGTCAGTTTTCATTCAGTTTTGGTTTTAGAACTTGTCATTTTCAATTGATCAGTATTCATTCCATAGTTGATGAAATTTCACCAAATTTGTTCTCACTTGTGGCTTATATCATAAAGGTTCATATTCCAAAAGGATTTTATACAGTTTACAATAAGCATTTAGATATAAGCAAAAATCAGATAAGTAGACTTAAAGCAAGTTTCTGTAACTTGTAAACTGAAATTTTGTATCTCCTTTTCCTATTCATAAACTTGTCAATTTTTCTTCACAAATCCCATTAAGTAGTTGAGTTACATGATTTTTGAGATTTTTAGCTTTTTGAAAAAAAAGCTCGTCAACGCTTGGTCAACATAAGCCCAATTTTAGCTTAATTGAGATTCTGAGCTTATTTCTGGATGAAAAAGTTTCTAGTTTGATTTCCCATTCATTAAATCGGTTGCTTAATCAGTTTCAATAGAAAAATCAAGTTGTGACTGATTGGATTTTGCTATAGCTTATTTTGTGCTTATTGATAAGCACTCATTTGCTTATTTCTCATCTTTAGCCAATTTCCTTTGACAAGTGTAGCTTATTTTGGATTTGAAACATTTTGCAATTTGTCTCATCAAATTTGGTTGAGAAATAAGCTCAAACGAGCTTATTTTCAAGCTTGTCCCGTTTTTGCTTAAATAGTTTTTGAAATTGCACTTTGGTCCCTATTGTTCTTAACAGTTGGTAAATTTGGCTAAAGTTCCATGTTTTTAGGGTTTGCAAGTGTTTAGTCCCTGGAGTTTGAAAATTTGTTAAATTCAGTTAGCATTTTGTTAGTTTGTTACACTTTTGGTTAGTTTGTTATAAAATTTGCATTTTTGATCCTTGTAGTTAACTGTTTTGCACTTTTAGTCCCTAGAATTGTTAGAACTTACATTTCAAGCATTTATTTTTCATAGAATTTACAATTTCAGTCCCTTTAGTTTCATATTTTACATTTTGAGATTTACTTGAATAAAAACGTGGTATTTGCAATTTGTTTTACATATAAGTAGGTAATATTTTTCCGTTTTGCAAGCATTTGTTGAATTAGTAAATAGAATATCCAAGCAAGTTTAACAACCAAGAACAATTAAAAACCCGATATTGGTTGGACTTTCCATTAGCAAGAACTGAGAAAAAAATGAACTGCATTATACACAATTTCAAATGGCGCCGCTGCCGGTTCTTTGACTACACGAGAGACTATCGATTGATGGTTTTCATTGGCTTTTGGGATCCGTTCACTTTGTGAACGTTATTTTTACGTATCATAAATCAAAAACAAATAAAAAATCAAAAATATAAAAATATATAAAAACTAAAAAATTAACAAAACAATTCTTTTCCTAAAGAATTGATAAAAAAAATAAAAAAATCCAAAAAGCAATCTTTTTCCTAAGAGATTGCACCCAAAAATATATATTATTGGATTCTCTCGGTTTTTATGTACATATAGTATATTCCCTTAAAAACTCATAAATACAAAAATATTTTCCATATATTATTATAAGTAAATACGTATACGTATAAGAACAATCAATTTACATATCTTCCATAAGTATTGCCGAGGCAATACACCGTGTTGAGGGGCGTTCCGGTCCTTGACACGTGTATCGATCAAACAAAATAAAGCAAGAATAGATAAATACTCTCAATAAGCAACAATTCGAAGAATACGAACATTTAAGTGAATAGAAAGGCGATGTGCTATAAAATGCCATCTAAGGGTCAATAGGTACTTAAGTGCTTCGCGCCACCTAACCCCCCGTTCACTTGGGAGTATTCTAAGAAGGAAGGCTTCATTGGGGGTCTTACACCCAAAGTAGTATATACGTATAGTGTTATTTTCTTGTGGATATTTAATATTGAAACTCTAAGAGGATAATCCATTTCTCTTCAAAGTCACACGAGAGCTTCCCTCTCATTCCTCGTATTGAGTTGCATGCTCACTCGCGGGCGTGCACAAATACCGATTGGTGTACAACCTCTTCCTCCGAAAAGGAAGAAAAAGAGAAAGAGTAAGACCACCATCGTCCACCAAGCCGATCACGAGAATCGTGCTTTGACTCCACCACAAGAAGCCATGGCTATTGATAATCGTACTTTGTATGAACGTATGCAATCCAACATTCATGGATATTCTAGTGCCATTAAGATTCCCGACTTTCCCGCTAACACATTTGAGCTACATACATCTATGATCAATATGGTTGCACTATCACCTTTCTTTGGTAAACAAAATGAGGATCCTCATGCTCACCTTAAGAGATTCCTTTCACTTTGCAATACCATTAAGCATAATGGGGTTCCACATGAGGTGATTAGGTTGATGTTAGTGTCATTTTCTTTAGAGGGAACCGCTAAGCATTGGTTAGACACCCAACCACCCGATAGTATCACCACATGGGATGGTTTCACCACTAAGTTTTTGAACAAGTTCTTTCCTCCACATAAGACTATGGCTTTGAGGACTTTAATTATGAGCTTTCAACAAAAACCTAGTCAATCCTTTAGTGATGCTTGGGAAGAGTATAGTGAGTTGTTGAGGCGATGCCCTAATCATGGATTGGATCAAGTTCACCAAATAAGCCTCTTTTATGATGGCCTTAAATCTCACCACCAAGATTCACTCAATGCTTCCGCGGGAGGGAGTATTCTTCTTAAGACCTATCAAGAGGCTTTGGACATTATTGAGACTAAGGCAATGGTTCAAACAAACAATCCATTTGAAGAAAAGGTTCATGTTATCCAAAACAATTCTCAAATCCCTTGTGACAACCAACTCCTCAAGTTTCAAGAAGCGATTTTTCAAAGGATGGATAGAGATAGTGAGAGGAATTTGCAAGCACAACAAGAAATGTTTCAAACTTTTAAGAACTTGTCATTGAACAATTCCTCAAATAATATGAATTCCATCACCATTTCTTCTGTTACTTGTGGAGGTCCCCATTCTTATGAACAATGTGATAAGGTGCAAGGGTATCAAGGGGAATGCTATGCTTACCAAGAAGAACATCGTGAACACTTCAAGCCTAATATCAATCCAAATAACCTTTCTTACAAATCCCAAAACTACCTTTCTCCACCCGGCTTCCCACCCCAACCACCCACCCAAATTCCATAAAATACTCCTCAAATTTTACCAAGGAATCAAGGGCAAAGACCACCATACCAAGGAAATAACTACAAGGCACCCAATCAATTTCAACCTCAAGCAAATACCTTTTATCCACCAAATCAAGGATTTAACTCCCAACCTTTACCTTTCCAACCTCAAGGTTTTCAAGGTTATATGCCACAAGAGTTTAACACAATGGATCTCTTACAAAAAATGAATCAAGAGAATGAAAGGAAGTTCCAAGCTATGGAGAAGAAAATGAATGACCAATTCAATAAGGTTTTAGTGGTATTAAATCAAAGACCACAAGGGGCTTTACCTTCTAACACACAAACAAACCCTAGGGCTAATGTCAATGCTATTACAACAAGGAGTGGAACAACAACAAAGGATCCTTCACCTCCTAAATCTACTATTGTTCAACCCACTTGTGCTCCTACTTGTGACAAACCTTCTACTTCTACTCCACCTCCTCAAAATGCTCCTATTCACTCAAACACACCTTCTCAACCACCTCATACTTCTCCTTTACCTTCCACACTTCCCAATGAAGAAGCTAACAAAGACAAATCTTTCACAACAACACCTATTCCACCTACACCAAAACCTACTCTTCCATATCCTTCAAGGTTGAAAAAGGACAAGTTAAAAAACAAGGATGACATCCAAGTTTCAAATTTCTTAAGGATGTTTAAGCAACTCAACATCAATATATCCTTTGCGGAAGCTCTTGCTTATATGCCAAAGTTTGCTAAGATGTTCAAGGATTTGCTCTCAAACAAAGAAAAATTGGTTAATTTGCCCAACACATCCCTTAATGAAAATTGTTCCGCGGTGTTACTTAAAACCTTACCAACAAAACTTGGAGATCCGGGGCGCTTCTTGATACCTTGTAATTTTCCCGGTGTTGAAAATTGCATGGCTTTGGCGGATTTAGGGGCGAGCATAAATCTCATGCCTTTATCGGTTTGGAAACAACTATCTCTTCCCGAGCTCACTCCCACTAGGATGACTCTTGAACTAGCCAACCGAACCATAGCTCACCCCGTAGGTATAGCGGAAGATGTGTTTGTAGGTGTGGATAAGTTTACCTTTCCGGCCGACTTTGTAGTGGTCGATTATGACATGGATCCTAGAGTACCTGTGATTGTTGGTAGACCGTTTTTGAGAACGGGTCGTACCTTGATAGATGTGGCGGAAGGAGAATTAATTATGAGAGTCGAAGATGAGAGAGTGGTGTTTAAGTTAGGAAAAGTTTGTGATAGAAAAGAGGTTAAGGAATCTACACCTTGTGAGACTATTAACATTGTGGATGTGCTAGATGAAGTGTGTAATGAACACTTTCATGATGCTTGTAAGAATGCTAGTGATGAGATACCCCATGTTGAAACCGTGGCCTCAATTGCTCCCTCTTTAACACCTTTTGGAGAGAGTGATTTCCTCTTGGAGGAATTTGAGTCCAACTTTCTTGGTGATGATGATTCTCCCATTAATTGGGAAGAAGATATTCTTACAATCCAAAAGTTGCTCAATGAGGACCCTATTCCTTCTCCTATTCCACAAGAGATTATCATTGAGGAACCTTCCATAGTAAAACCTTCCATAGAGAGTCCACCTCCAATTGAACTTAAGGAACTTCCATCCCACTTAGAATATGCTTTCTTAGAAGGAAAAGACCAATTACCGGTGATTATTGCTAAAGAGTTGAAAGAGGATGAGAAAGAGCAACTTATTGAAGTTCTTAAGAAACATAGAAAAGCTTTAGCATGGAAAATATCCGACATAAGGGCAATTGATCCACATTTTTGTACTCACAAAATCCTTATGGAGGATGACTATAAACCCGCCATTCAAAACCAAAGGAGAGTTAACCCAAAAATCCATGAGGTTATTAAGAAAGAAGTGATTAAACTCTTAGATGCGGGTATGATTTACCCCATTTCCGACTCTCCATGGGTTAGCCCGGTTCATTGTGTTCCAAAGAAGGGTGGAATCACCATGGTGCCTAATGAGAACAATGAGCTTATTCCCACGAGACTTGTGACCGGTTGGAGAGTTTGCATTGATTATAGAAAACTCAATGAGGCAACTAGGAAAGACCATTTCCCGCTTCCCTTTATGGATCAAATGCTTGAACGCTTAGCAGGAAATGAGTACTATTGTTTTCTTGATGGCTTTTCGGGTTATTTCCAAATACCCATTGACCCTAAGGATCAAGAAAAAACCACATTCACTTGTCCCTACGGTACATGTGCTTACAAGAGGATGCCTTTTGGCCTATGTAATGCACCGGGGACGTTTCAAAGGTGCATGATGGCGATTTTCCATGACATGATAGAGCAAACCAGGGAGGTTTTTATCGATGACTTTTCCGTATTTGGAAACTCCTTTAGCTCATGTCTCACCAATCTTGAGAGAATGCTTAAGCGTTGTGAGGAAACACGTTTGGTGCTTAATTGGGAGAAATGTCACTTTATGGTGAAAGAAGGAATTGTTTTAGGACACAAGATATCCAATAAGGGATTAGAAGTTGATCGAGCTAAAATCGATGTGATTGCTAAGCTTCCCCCACCCACCTCGGTTAAAGGTGTGAGGAGTTTCTTAGGTCATGCGGGATTTTATAGGCGCTTTATACAAGATTTTTCTAAGATAGCTAGACCGATGACTCACCTCTTGGAGAAAGAGGCTCCTTTCATTTTTGACCAAGCTTGTTTAGACTCTTTTGAGACTCTTAAGGAAAAATTTACTAAGGCTCCCGTTTTGGTTTCTCCAAATTGGGAATTACCTTTTGAGCTTATGTGTGACGCTAGTGATTATGCGGTGGGGGCCGTCTTAGGACAAAGAGTTAATAAGCATTTTCAACCTATACACTATGCGAGTAAAACCATGACCGGTGCACAACTTCATTACACTACCACGGAAAAAGAGTTGCTTGCTATAGTATATGCTTTTGAGAAGTTTAGACCATATCTTGTACTTTCCAAAACCATAGTGTATACGGATCATTCCGTTCTCAAGTATCTTATGACAAAACAAGATGCTAAGCCTAGGCTTTTGAGATGGGTTTTGTTGCTTCAAGAGTTTAAGATAGAGATTCGTGATAAGAAAGGGGCCGAGAATTTAGCGGCGGATCATTTGAGTAGACTTGAGCATCCTTTTCAAGGAGATTTCCCACATCAAGAAATTAATGAATCCTTTCCATTAGAGGAGCTCATGTCTATCTCTTCCCAAGAGGATGCCACACCTTGGTTTACGGATATAGCAAACTATCTTGTGGGCAATGTGCTTATTGAGGGTCTTACTTATCAACAAAAGAAAAAGTTTCTTAAGGAAGTTAAGTATTACTTTTGGGATGATCCATATCTTTTTAGGCAATGTGCGGACCAAATCATTAGACGGTGTGTAGATGGGCCCGAGGCATTTAAGATCTTAGAGGCGTGTCATAAAGGACCTACGGGTGGACATTTTGGGCCTAACTACACCGCCAAGAAAGTCTTTGATTCGGGTTACTATTGGCCTTCCATTTACAAAGATGCCCAAGAGATGGTGAAATTTTGTGATGTTTGTCAAAGACAAGGAAAATTACACAACGTGATGAGATGCCACAAAATTTTATCCAAGAGTGTGAGATATTTGATGTATGGGGAATAGATTTCATGGGACCTTTTCCATCCTCTAAGGGAAACAAGTATATACTTGTGGCGGTGGATTATGTGTCCAAGTGGGTGGAGGCTAAAGACTTACCTACTAATGATGCTAGAGTGGTTGTAAAGTTTTTGAAACAATTGTTTGCTAGATTTGGTGTACCTCGGGCCATCATAAGTGATCGTGGTACGCACTTTTGTAATGATCAATTCACGAGAGTTATGAAGAAATATGGAGTAAATCATAGACTTTCTACCGCGTATCACCCTCAAACAAATGGTCAAACCGAGGTCACAAATCGAGGTTTAAAGAGAATTTTAGAGAGAACGGTGGGAGAGCATCGAGCTTCTTGGTCGGATAAGCTTGATGATGCTTTGTGGGCGTTTAGGACGGCTTTTAAAACACCAATTGGTTGTACACCTTATAGGCTTGTCTATGGAAAAGCGTGCCACCTCCCATTTGAGTTAGAACATAAGGCATCTTGGGCTCTCAAGTGGGCTAACTTTGATTTAAACCAAGCCGGTTCACATAGGAAACATCAACTCAATGAGATGGATGAGTTGAGAGCCAATGCCTATGAGAATTCTTTGCTTTACAAGGAAAAGACTAAGAAATTGCATGATGCTAAGATCAAGAATCGTGAGTTCAAAGTTGGAGAGCCGGTTCTCCTCTTTAACTCAAGATTGAAGCTTTTTGCGGGCAAGCTTAAGTCGAGATGGTCCGGTCCATTCACTATTGCTCAAGTGTTTCCATATGGAACTCTTGAGTTGTCCCAACCCGATGGTCCAAATTTTAAAGTGAATGGTCACCGTGTTAAACATTACTTTGGGGAGGACATTTCCGTTGAAATGGTCCAAGAGGTCCCCATTTTCCCCATGAATTAATTCATTGAGGGACGAGTCGAGATAGAGACTCATTAACTCAAGCATCGTATAACTAGGTTTAGAGTGTTGTAGGCTAGAAATAAAGGTATAGACTTGGAGATAAGTGTAGGGGAGACCTTCTTTTGTCTTCATGATTGTTTGTAGGGTTGCTCACTCATTTCATGCTTTGGAGCTTATGGAGGAGGCCCTTGTATCCGGTTCACTTCGATACTTTAGTGATATTTTCATTGACACCTTGTGCTTAAACATGATTTCACTAATAGTTGTCCTTTCCTTAACTTGGGTTAAGCAAAGTCTATTCATTGTCATAAGTGTAGGGAAGTTTTTATACTTCCATGCTCTTAAACATTGAGGACAATGTTTAGCTTAAGTGTAGGGGGTCTTCTATCAAAGTGACCTTACCTAGAACTTGTCATTGTCTTGCATGATAACATGAAAAATTGAATTTTCAACATTTTTCAAATTTTTGATCTACTTTGGCCAACAAAAATATGCATACATAATTTTTGCATCAATTATTTTGCATAGCACATTTGCATTGTATATATTCTTTTATTTTTCATCAAAATATATAAAAAGGAAAAAATATAATAAAACATGGTTTTAACAAGTTTAGATTTCTTTGACATATTAGGCCCGCCATGGATATTTTGACTCAACCCGAGTTTGCTTATTTTAGCACTCTCTAGCTAGTATCCTTAACCATGTATTCCTTCATTGGTCTATTAGGCTAAGCATCCACCAATTTCATTATTTGAGATTTTAAATTTTTGAAGAATGGGAAATGATAGAGTTGAAGCAAGTGTAAAAGGGCTAGATAGACTTCATGGCAATTACTTGTGGCTAAACCCTTCTCTTCTTAACCTCTATTTCTTCGCATGTATATAATTGTTAATAAATAATCAAGTACGGTTTTAATTGGTTTGTAATCTCTTATGCATTTTTGGCTAATCATTTATGGTTGATATGAGTACGTCTTAAGATTCTAAGTTAGCACGTTTTATGTGTACTAGACTTATGTCATGCTCCATACTTAGCGGGTGTTTTTCCTTTTCTTCTTTTCAAATTTCTTTGTGAGGAATAAAGAAAAATAAGAGCGGCTTATGAAAAAAAATGAGTGGCTAGAAAAAAAAAAAGAGAAAAGAAAAAGAAAAAAAAATAAAAATGCAAGACTCCCAAGAGGGGCAGTGTGGTGTTAATTATAGTGACTATTGAGTTCCAATATTACCTTGACGGGTTGCGGGGATTCAATAGATTGCTCCAATCCAATATTACCTTGACGGGTTGCGGGGTTGAAGATCCAAAGTCTCAAAAAGATGGCGGATGTAAATTATTGCGTGAGTTTTATTTTTCTTTCCTTAACGAGTGTGTAGCTACTTATGAAAGCATGACATGAGGATTTTACACATAAGGCGAATGACTTATTATTCTTGAAACGGACTTGTATTAATTGTGAGCGGTTTTTCAAGTAATGGATGAGAGGATTACTTAGGATTAAAACCGTGCTTCCTTATTTTTGGATTTTACACTTCTTATATTTCACACTTGAAATAAATGACAAATTTGCCCACAAGCAATTTGCTCAAATAATAACTGGTTCCACATTTAATTGTCATGAATAAGTTGATGCACTTTTTACTTGTGAATGCAATGATCCCATTTTTAAGCTTGGTATGGGGAAAGTGAAACTTGAGGGTGATAAATGTCCATGGTACCCAAGCCCTAATCTAAGCCATTGAATTCTTTATGAGTTATTACCATCAAAACCATTTCAAGAAAAATCAAAAAGATATAGATAGAATTGTATTTTGTTCATTGCATTATTAAAAGTCAAAATCATGCATCATTTAGTTTAGAGTAGTGTAGATGCATCTCATATGGCCAAGGTGGATTAATTATAAGGGAAATGTAAATTTGAGCTCTAATATATAATATTGCATGAGGACATGACAATGTTAAAGTGTAGGGGAATTTGATATGAGCTTAAACTCATATCCTTTTAATATCAAATAACCCTAAAACATGAAGCAAAATACCAATTTATCTTGCAAAAACAGTGTTATGTGGTATGTTTGTGTTTGTGTGCACTTGTGTAGGTAAAAAGATACATTTCCAAGCAAACAAGGAAAAATCAAGCTCAAATGGATGAAAAAGACAAAGAAGGATCAAAAGTGACAAGACTTTGAAGTATAAGGACCTATCTTGACAAGTTGTAAAAGTTGAAGGACTAAAGTGCAAATATTGTAAAAAGTCAATATTCAAGTCAAACTTGGTCAACTCTCAAGTCAACTCAGTCAAAGGACCATTTTGTTCAAGAATCAAAGTTGAAGGACCAAATATGTCAAAAGAATGAAGATCCTAGCTCAAAACAATAATCTACCAAGTTGAAGGACCTATTCTGCCAACTTTTGAAAGATATGCAAAGTTTAATCCATGTGACAACAAATCAACCAATGAGAAGAGGGATAACAAGTCACACGGATTGAATATTAAATTCCCACTCAGCCGCCTTGCATTTATTACCCAATCTCAACAGTTCAATCCGTGTGACCAAAATTTAGCCAATCAAACGCTGACACGTGGCGTCTTCTTCAAGGAAAAAAATTGCCAGGATCGCGTTTTAGCTACAAACATTTTCATGGAAAGTTTTCAACACCAAACTTGATCGTTTTGAAGAGATAAACACAATGGTGCCAATCAATTAACAAACCATTCACTTAATCAAGAAACCCCAATTCCTTGTTCATACCTGCAAATGCAATATGCAGAATTTTACACGTGGCAAGCTGGGATTGGTTCTGACACGTCACCAACCCCAACAAACTCTTCCTTCATGTCTATAAATAGCTGGATTAGACTTCATTTTCACTTGTAGCTTAAATTTGTAAAAACACATAGTTCCAAATTTCCTTTCCTTTTTCCTTCATTTCTACCCTAGCTACTCAAGAGTCTGACAAACTCTTGAGTTAGTTAGTTAGTTACTAGCTTCTAACAACCTTGTAACCATTTTTTCCATTAATAAATTTTGAATTCAAGCTTTCCCGCCAAAATTGTTCTTACCATTCCTGTTCATTCCTTGCTGCATTTGGATACTATTGTTGCTGTTAAGTGTTTGTTATGATCATTCATTGATCATAACTGACATTGGAGAAGTTTGTTAGCTGTTTGAGCACAATTCAGTTCATTCCATTGATATTTGAAGATTCCAAGCAGAATGATGATTCTAGTTGATTTGTTAGCTGAATTTGTTGATTGATAGTTTCCTAGTGATAAGGTGGTGGTTATCACTAGGGTAAGAGAGCTCAGCGCTCCTCTTCTTCTCAAAGGATAACTCCAATAGGTTCTAAAAGTCCTTATTTCAATTCCTCTCAATAAGTCATATGCATGCTATTTTTCTTAGAGTAATCTTGATGGCTGCCTGATAAAAGTTGCTTGTAATTACTGTTTGTTTGATCTTAGAGTGTTAGTAGCTTAATCCTGTTTACTTGTTCTTTGAATTTGATTTAGATTCTAGTTAACTGCATTAATTCAGTCACTATTGGCCTTGCATTTGGTTTGTAGTTCTAGTAGTGTTAATAGATTACATTTAGCTCTATTACCTTTCATTTTGATCATTGAGTTTAGATTGCTTAAGCATTTGATTCAGCTTAAATCAGTACTTAATAAGCCTTTGTAAAAGTTTAAATAACCAGTTAAAGGAGTGTTTGGGACTAGCTTAAAAAGAGTTTTCAAGTTTTGAGTTTTGGAATTTTAGAGTTCATTTGTAGTTAATAGGTGTTATAAAAGTGTTTTCAGTCATTTACAAGTCAAAAAGCTGGTCAAACAGGCAAATGACACTTAAAATGTTTGGGTCAGTTTTCATTCAGTTTTGGTTTTAGAACTTGTCATTTTCAATTGATCAGTATTCATTCTATAGTTGATGAAATTTCACCAAATTTGTTCTCACTTGTGGCTTATATCATAAAGGTTCATATTCCAAAAGGATTTTATACAGTTTACAATAAGCATTTAGATATAAGCAAAAATCAGATAAGTAGACTTAAAGCAAGTTTCTGTAACTTGTAAACTGAAATTTTGTATCTCCTTTTCCTATTCATAAACTTGTCAATTTTTCTTCACAAATCCCATTAAGTAGTTGAGTTACATGATTTTTGAGATTTTTAGCTTTTTGAAAAAAAAGCTGGTCAACGCTTGGTCAACATAAGCCCAATTTTAGCTTAATTGAGATTCTGAGCTTATTTCTGGATGAAAAAGTTTCTAGTTTGATTTCCCATTCATCAAATCAGTTGCTTAATCAGTTTCAATAGAAAAATCAAGTTGTGACTGATTGGATTTTGCTATAGCTTATTTTGTGCTTATTGATAAGCACTCATTTGCTTATTTCTCATCTTTAGCCAATTTCCTTTGACAAGTGTAGCTTATTTTGGATTTGAAACATTTTGCAATTTGTCTCATCAAATTTGGTTGAGAAATAAGCTCAAACGAGCTTATTTTCAAGCTTGTCCCGTTTTTGCTTAAATAGTTTTTGAAATTGCACTTTGGTCCCTATTGTTCTTAACAGTTGGTAAATTTGGCTAAAGTTCCATGTTTTTAGGGTTTGCAAGTGTTTAGTCCCTGGAGTTTGAAAAGTTGTTAAATTCAGTTAGCATTTTGTTAGTTTGTTACACTTTGGTTAGTTTGTTATAAAATTTGCATTTTTGATCCTTGTAGTTAACTGTTTTGCACTTTTAGTCCCTAGAATTGTTAGAACTTACATTTCAAGCATTTATTTTTCATAGAATTTACAATTTCAGTCCCTTTAGTTTCATATTTTACATTTTGAGATTTACTTGAATAAAAACGTGGTATTTGCAATTTGTTTTACATATAAGTAGGTAATATTTTTCCGTTTTGCAAGCATTTGTTGAATTAGTAAATAGAATATCCAAGCAAGTTTAACAACCAAGAACAATTAAAAACCCGATATTGGTTGGACTTTCCATTAGCAAGAACTGAGAAAAAAACGAACTGCATTATACACAATTTCATAAACAAACAACATGCTTTCATTCTGCCGTAATAGTTTTTTCCATTCCCTCTTTAATTACATCGTACCAAACACTATGTAAGTTCAATATTGCTTTTAAAAAGCATCTTGTCTGTTGCAAATTCTCCCACTTCAAGAAAAAATCATACATTAGAGGTGATTATGTTTGAGTAATCATTTAAGTATGGACAATGTAGATAAAAATAAAAGTTCTTACTACATCCGTCTCAAAATAAGTGTTCACATTTGACTTTTAAACTCTTTTTATGCAACTTTGACCATAATTATCTTCGGTGGTGTTATATAATAATTGATGCAAAATATATGAATGGATAGAGTTTTAAATGTATTTTCACTTTTATAATTTTTATCAAATATTATATAACACAAACAAACATATCTACGGTCAAAGTTTTAGAAAAAATACCAAAAAAATCAAACGTGGACATTTATTTTTTAGACAGACGGAGTATATTATGTGTCAAAGTTTTTGAATCTTTTTTAGAGTTGTTAGTTTTTTGCTACAAATGTAATATCCTTTTGAATACGTAGCTTTGTTTAGCACAATAATTTTTTTAAAGTTTTTAGCTTTTTTATTTTAAACAAGTATCTCTTAAATGAAAATCTGATTCATAAAACTTTTTAAATTGTTAAGAGTTGTTATTGTTGTAAATTACCGATATACGCTCTAACCATGTTATAATCCATTTAAATATGTTAATATAAGTCATTTTACCTCTTAATGTTACAGTCAACAACTAATATACTAAACACTTTTATTGAAAAAATATAGCTTATAGATCATGTTAACAACTTCGTAGTTAACAACGTACAACTTACAGTTAACAACTTTCAACTAATTTTGTCAAACATAACCTATATATTTGTATTTGTTATTCAATTAATAATTAATCAAATAACGTTGCAATGCGATATTTTAATAATTAGTATGGAGCACGAAAGTTTTGTGTTAGTACTGGTTTTAAATAACTAATGTTAGTGCAATATTCTATATTTAATTCAAAGTTCATTACATGCATGCATCCATTGTCAATCTCTTTGATGTTTATCTTAAAAATGTGAATACATGATCCAACCATTAGATGTAAAAAAATGTGTAAGGAAAAGTTTGACATCGTTTCATGTAAAAAAATTTCATCTACTTATTTTTTTATTTGTTATTATGTGTTTTTTCATCAATTTTATTTTTATAACCCAAATTTGTTGGTATAAAATATTGGCTCTCTCCCTGCATACATACTCAAATAAACACATGTAAATAACTAAAATCATATGACTTACATAGGATCCTGTAAAGTCGATGTTACTTTAAGATAGGCTTTATTTAGTTTGGAAGTTGCAACTAAAAATTTTGGCAATAGAACAACATCATCATCGCGATCGCCTATCATATGATAGCCGAGAGCAAGAAGATGATTCGTTATCATACCAATTCCCGACATTTGTAGGCTATGTTCACGGTTCACCATCTTATTCGTCGTTGACTTTGAATTTTAGCCAATATTCAGTGACAACATCCGGGTCAAAACCAACTGGAAAGACATTATTTGATGGTGTCAGGATCGTCTCATTGATTTGGAAGGCCTTGTGCCATTAACGATTCGAATAATTATTGTTGATACATTTAATGATTTAAAAGAGGAAAACATTTTTTTTCTTTTTGTAATAAAGTGGAACAAAAAGAGAAAATAGGGTTATTTATAGACTAGTGTTGGTGGTAGGTAAGTAAAGCCCTTATCTATATTAACCATTTCAACCAGTATTACCGTATGCAATAAAAAGAAAGAAAAAAGAAGAAAGGGAAATCAAATTGTGAACGCCTTATATTTGAATTCAATATGTTATGTTCAATTTACAAAAAATATAAATAAGTGGTTGAGTTACGTTAACTCATAATCCACTCCACTTATTGAAGTAAACTCACATATGATAATATTTTTGGGAATTTAGCAGGTGCAACCGCACAAGGCCACTACAACAATCCAGCTCTTCCTCATCGGGGTTTTCTCCAGCGACAACATGTTGCTGGGGAAAATTCGCTAAACGACAAAAACTTTCTGACGTGGCAAACTTTCTCGAAAAAATTTTGACCAAAAAATAAAGAAACTTTTCCCCAGCGACATGTCGCTGGGGAAAAGTTGACTGAATTTTGACCAAACTACTTCACAATTAATGCAAGCGGGAGATTAACCCGCCAACGTTTCCCCAGCGACATGTCGCTGGGGAAACTTTCTCCCACGTCTAATCCAAGTGATTAGCGTTAATGCGTTGTTTAATTTATGACAAAAGTTTTCCCCAGCGACAAGTCGCTGGGGAAACATTTAGGATTCCCTCCAAAGATATTCAGTTAACGCGCCTATTTTACAAAAAAACGAACAAATCTTTCCCCAGCGACATGTCGCTGGGGATAAGTTGACTTCTATTTGACCACCAATTTTCAAAAATGTGTAGTGTCTATATAATATTTTAGTAAATATAATATATATATTAAAAAATATAGTTATTAAAATTTAAAATAGTATATCTCTTTTTATGATAAAAAAAAGTGAGACAAATGGTTAATTTTCCCGCCAATGTTTTCCCGCCAAAAGTTAACATTCACTGATAATTGTTAACATTCATTGTTAATATTAATTAAAAATTGTTAACATTCATTGAGGCTTACAAACAGACACGCCTAAACCTAACTTTATTCTACACTGACACTTAAACACGCGCTTAATTAAACATGGATATTAAACCGATAATAGACTCATAAACACGAAAACAGATACATCATAAACTAGTCCAAACGAATGTTCCCCATGTCATCGTAAAGGTCGTGAAGTAGTGCAGCTGAATCCAATGTGTGCCTATCGGAGTTGCGGTACAACTCTATCGTACGCTCAAGTACCATTATCATTCCATTCAAGCGCACACAGTTTGCACACGCTGAAGAGCTTGGAGAAGAAATTGGAATCGTTGAAGGTCTGGTAGAAGAGCTTGGAGGAGAAAAGCTCGTTGAAGGTCTTGAAGAAGAGCTTGGAGGAGAAAAGCTCATTGAACCTCCAAGAGATTTGATTAGTAGTTGGACGCGTTCGTCTTTCCATAAAAAAAATTTGCATCCATATGAAACTGGAGGTTGAACCCGTGAACGTGGACAAGCATAGTACAGTCTACCAAAGTTTTCAGTTGTCCACGATTCTCGAAGAACTACATCTCCATGTCCACACCTGCACGGAAAAGCTTCATGCTTCAACATGTACATAATAACAATTTGTTTATGATGATAAGTGTGTGTAATATGCTGGTGGTTGTGATGATAAGGAGTGTGTGTGGTTCTCTTTTTATGCTAAAAAAGTGAGGGAAATTGTTAACATTTTCCCTCCAATGTTTTCCCTCCAATGTTTCCCTCCAATACATTGAACCCTATCTAATTCAATGAACCTCTAATGTTGAAACCTATCTAATACATTGAACCTATAATGTTGAACCCTATCTAATACATTGAACCTCTAATGATGAACCCTCTCTAATACATTGAACCTATAATGTTGAACCCTATCTAATACATTGAACCTCTAATGATGAACCCTATCTAATTCAATGAACCTCTAATGTTGAAACCTATCTAATACATTGAACCTCTAATGATAAACCCTATCTAATACGTTGAACCTCTAATGATGAACCCTATCTAATACATTGAACCTCTAATGATGAACCCTATCTAATACATTGAACCTATAATGTTGAACCCTATCTAATACATTGAACCTCTAATGATGAACCCTATCTAATACATTGAACCTATAATGTTGAACCCTATCTAATACATTGAACCTCTAATGATGAACCCTATCTAATTCAATGAACCTCTAATGTTGAAACCTATATAATACATTGAACCTCTAATGATGAACCCTATCTAATTCAATGAACCTCTAATGATGAACCCTATCTAATACATTGAACCTCTAATGATGAACCCTATCTAATACATTGAACCTCTAATGATGAACCCTATCTAATACGTTGAACCTCTAATGATGAACCCTATCTAATACGTTGAACCTCTAATGATGAACCATATCTAATACATTGAACCTCTAATGATGAACCCTATCTAATTCAAAGAACCTATAATGTTGAACCCTATCTAATACATTGAACCTCTAATGATGAACCCTATCTAATTCAATGAACGTCTAATGTTGAAACCTATCTAATACATTGAACCTCTAATGATAAACCCTATCTAATACGTTGAACCTCTAATGATGAACCCTATCTAATACATTGAACCTCTAATGATTAACCCTATCTAATACATTGAACCTATAATGTTAAACCCTATCTAATACATTGAACCTCTAATGATGAACCCTATCTAATACATTGAACCTCTAATGATGAACCCTATCTAATACGTTGAACCTCTAATGATGAACCCTATCTAATACGTTGAACCTCTAATGATGAACCCTATCTAATACATTGAACCTCTAATAATGAACCCTATCTAATTCAATGAACCTATAATGTTGAACCCTATCTAATACATTGAACCTCTAATGATGAACCGTATCTAATTCAATGAACCTCTAATGTTGAAACCTATCTAATACATTGAACCTCTAATGATAAACCCTATCTAATACGTTGAACCTCTAATGATGAACCCTATCTAATACATTGAACCTCTAATGATTAACCCTATCTAATACATTGAACCTATAATGTTGAACCCTATCTAATACATTGAACCTCTAATGATGAACTCTATCTAATACATTGAACCTCTAATGATGAACCCTATCTAATACGTTGAACCTCTAATGATGAACCCTATCTAGAGCATTGAACCTCTAATGTTGAAACCTATCTAATACATTGAACCTATAATGTTGAACCCTATCTAATACATTGAACCTCTAATGATGAACCCTATCTAATACATTGAACCTATAATGTTGAACCCTATCTAATACATTGAACCTCTAATGATGAACACTATCTAATTCAATGAACCTCTAATGTTGAAACCTATCTAATACATTGAACCTCTAATGATAAACCCTATCTAATACGTTGAACCTCTAATGATGAACCCTATCTAATACATTGAACCTCTAATGATGAACCCTATCTAATACATTGAACCTATAATGTTGAACCCTATCTAATACATTGAACCTCTAATGATGAACCCTATCTAATACATTGAACCTATAATGTTGAACCCTATCTAATACATTGAACCTCTAATGATGAACCCTATCTAATTCAATGAACCTCTAATGTTGAAACCTATCTAATACATTGAACCTCTAATGATGAACCCTATCTAATTCAATGAACCTTTAATGATGAACCCTATCTAATACATTGAACCTCTAATGATGAACCCTATCTAATTCAATGAACCTCTAATGTTGAAACCTATCTAATACATTGAACCTCTAATGATGAACCCTATCTAATACGTTGAACCTCTAATGATGAACCCTATCTAATACATTGAACCTCTAATGAGGAACCCTATCTAATTCAATGAACCTATAATGTTGAACCCTATCTAATACATTGAACCTCTAATGATGAACCCTATCTAATTCAATGAACCTCTAATGTTGAAACCTATCTAATACATTGAACCTCTAATGATAAACCCTATCTAATACGTTGAACCTCTAATGATGAACCCTATCTAATACATTGAACCTCTAATGATTAACCCTATCTAATACATTGAACCTATAATGTTGAACCCTATCTAATACATTGAACCTCTAATGATGAACCCTATCTAATACATTGAACCTCTAATGATGAACCCTATCTAATACGTTGAACCTCTAATGATGAACCCTATCTAGAGCATTGAACCTCTAATGTTGAAACCTATCTAATACATTGAACCTCTATCTAATACATTGAACCTCTAATGATGAACCATATCTAATACATTGAACCTAGAATGTTGAACCCTATCTAATACATTGAACCTCTAATGATGAACCCTATCTAATTCAATGAACCTCTAATGTTGAAACCTATCTAATACATTGAACCTCTAATGATAAACCCTATCTAATACGTTGAACCTCTAATGATGAACCCTATCTAATACATTGAACCTCTAATGATTAACCCTATCTAATACATTGAACCTATAATGTTGAACCCTATCTAATACATTGAACCTATAATGATGAACCCTATCTAATTCAATGAACCTCTAATGATGAACCCTATCTAATACATTGAACCTCTAATGATGAACCCTATCTAGAGCATTGAACCTATAATGTTGAACCCTATCTAATACATTGAACCTATAATGATGAACCCTATCTAATTCAATGAACCTCTAAATATCTTATATAAAAAATATAAAAAATTATATGAAACTTATTATTTTTAATTATATAAAATTAGAATAATACAATTATATAAAATTATTATTATTAATCATTTAAAACGTATTATTATCAATCAAACTTATTATATAAATATATAATTATATAAAACGTATTATTATCAATCATTTAAAACTAATTTACATAAATATCTTATATAAAAAATATACAATTATATAAAACTTATTATTTTTAATTATATAAAAGTAAAATATACAATTATATAAAACTTATTATTTTTAATTATATAAAATTAAAAATAATACAATTATATAAAATTATTATCATCAATCATTTAAAAGTAAATATCATGAATTGGTAAAAAAGTTTCCCCAGCGACATGTCGCTGGGGTAAGCTTCGTTGACCAATTTTAGAAATCCCTCCAAAAATTTTCATTAACGCGCTTCTTTCGCAAAACGACAAAATAAAGGTTTCCCCAGCGACATGTCGCTGGGGATATTTTTGTTAAAATCGACAGGTTATTAAACAGCTGGCGCAAACGACAAATTCATAATTGACATGTCGCTGGGGAACATTTCCCCAGCGACATGTCGCTGGGGATAGTGTTGACAGCTTCTTATCCTCAAACACTTTACAGAAACTTCACTTTCCTCTATCTCTTTTTCTCTTCTCTCAAACAAGTGCGATTTTCACCACCAATCCATCACCACCAATCATTTACACCACCAATCATCACCACCATTCATCACCACTACCACCATTCATCACCATTTACGCCATCCCCATCACCACCAATCCATCACCACCAATCCATCAACACCAACCCGCCACCAACCCGGCCACCACCACCACCAATCCGCCACTCCGCCACCAATCCATCTTTAATAATTGATAAAAAGTAATGTTTTGTTTAATTTTATTTTAGATTTTTACATTTTGATTTTATATTTTAATTTTGATTTTATAATTGATATTGTAATTGATAATTAATGTTTTGTTTAATTTTCTTTTATGTTTTTGAGCCCGACTGTTGCGGAGCCCCGACCACAGCCGATCCCGACCTCAGCCGATCCCGACCTCAGCCGACCAAGCCCGCCACCGTTCTTGGTTTTAAAGGTTTTAATTTTGTTTAATTTTGTTTTATGTTTTTGGTTTTAAAGGTTTTAATTGATGATTAAAATGAGTTTCTTTTATGTTATTGTAGTCCCGACCACAGCCCGAGGCGCAGCCCCGACCACCAACAGACCACCACAAATAAAAAGTATGTTTTTTTTATCATTTTGGTTTCCCCAGCGACATGTCGTTGGGGATTTATAAGCTTGTTAATTTCCGTTAAACGTAAATCCAAACACTCTTTAACTGCGTAAAACACAAACCCAAACACTCGCTATGTTGCTTATCAGCTTATCCGAATAAGCTGTTTTCAAACAGCTTATCCTGATAAGCTTATCAGGATAAGCTGTTTGAAACAGCTTATCCCGATAAGCTTAGCGGAATAAGCTGTTTGAAGACCTCATCAAAGATGATGATGGTGTTGAGAAATTTTATTCTAGTGACGAAGAAGATTAACTTTGTGTTGTAACTTGTAAAATACACTTATATATATGAATGAATGAATGAATGAAATTGTTGTGGATTGTTTAAATGTGTAAATTTATTTTGATATTTAGATTTGTGCATGCTTGTATTATTTTGTTCATGAATTTCTACATGTTATGCTAATTGTACCTGTATACAGATGACTGATGTTGCACGGGGCCACGGCGGGGACGATGGTGGCGAGGATCCTTCACGTCCACGTCCTCCATCATTCGGTTGCGGGGGTTGCTTCGTCAACCGGGGTAAGAATTTCTGGATTATTGTAATACAAATTTGATACACATATTTAACTTGTTTGCCTTAACTTTTATGACTTTATCACTCACTTGATTTTGCAGGAAAAGGAAAGAAAAAGCCCAATTTGGGCGAGAGGAGAGCCGGCAGGCAGAATACCCGGGAGAAGACCCGCTGCCTGAAATTACTGGATGCGGTGGCCGAGAATCAAAACCAGCCGGTCGAGATCGACTTTGTACCCGGTAGAGATAACCTTGTTATACATGTCGGCCCCTACGCAGATCATTGGGGAAACTTATTCGGGTGTGTCGTTAGGGAAATACCTTTGTATTACCCTTCGTGGAGCAAGGTCCCCGAAGGGTACAAAGCGGCGGCCCGGGCAGCTATTGGGGTAAGTTATCATTTTATATTTATTTAATTATCGTGTTCATTTATTTAGTTGTATATATTTATTTAAATTTGTTTTTTTTTATTTATATCATATAAATAAATAAACAAATTTAAATAAATATATAAATTATATTGCTAACTCCGTTTTTAATATGTTGTATTGTATATATTTATTTAAATTCGTTTATTTATTTATATCATATAAATAAATAAACGAATTTAAATAAATATATAAATTATATTGCTAACTCTGTTTTCAATGTGTTGTATTGTGTATATTCATTTAAATTCGTTTATTTATTTATATCATATAAATAAATAAACGAATTTAAATAAATATATAAATTATATTTCTAACTCTGTTTTCAATGTGTTGTATTGTGTATATTCATTTAAATTCGTTTATTTATTTATATCATATAAATAAATAAACGAATTTAAATAAATATATAAATTATATTTCTAACTCTGTTTTCAATGTGTTGTATTTGATTGCAGAAAAATTATGATCTCACGCCGTACATGAACACCCCTCGGTGGAAGAGTATTTATGATAC
Organism: Glebionis coronaria; assembly: GCA_025667525.1. Classification (NCBI taxonomy): domain Eukaryota; kingdom Viridiplantae; phylum Streptophyta; class Magnoliopsida; order Asterales; family Asteraceae; genus Glebionis; species Glebionis coronaria. Next base: position 592,194,170 of record CM046880.1, on the reverse strand, counting down.
CATTAATGCACAGCTACAAAAATCATACAACACCAGCAAGGCTAGTCTGAAGCGAGATTACTATGTAAAAGACCCCGAGACTGGAGAATACGATGTGGATCAAATTAGGCGGAACAGACCCGACGAGCACACACCTGAAGTGTGGGAGAAACAGATAGAGTTTTGGACTGACGAAGCTAACATGAAGCGATCCTCAACAAACAGCCAAAATCGGTCCAAGGCAACACTTGTCTCCCGACATGGTTCTCGGTCGATCCCTCGCACTCGACATCTCATGGTAATTATTATTATTATTATTATTATTGATTTTTCATTATTATGGTTTTTTTATTTTTTATTTTATTATTATTATTATTGTTTTTTATTTTTATTATTTTATTATTATCATTATTTATTTTACATACATATTATTATTGCCGCATTTAATTAGATTGATCTTACTTACGTGTGTATGTACAGCAAAAGGCGTCCGAAACCCAACAAGAGCCTACAGAGATCGACATGTTCTATCGTCTGCATACGAATTCAGATGGTGTATTTATAGATGAGCAGTCTCTCCAGTTGTATGTAAGTATTCTTTTCAAAACACACTTTAATGAATCATTGATTAATAATCTAGCAACCCGACTAATATATTTACTATCTTGTGTTATTGTCACCACACAGGATCAGATGAGGGAGCTAGAGGCGACGGGTGAGCACACCACTGCCGAGATCAACAGGATGGTGCGAGGAGGCAAGTTTCGCGGCCACCATCCTGGCGTGGGTATGGTATTGCCGGGATACACCAGTACTCCCCCGTGCTTTTCGCCACCACCCCCTGAGACTCATCGGGATCGGGATGTTGATTTCATGATGGGCTTGTTCAGAAACGACCCCAGGTATGGCGATCTTTTTGCCGCATATGAGAGTGGTGGTGCCAGCGGGAGTGGGAGTCGCCCGGGTGATGATGCTGGTGCCAGCGGGAGCGGGAGTCGCCCGGGTGATGATGCTGAGGATCGGGAGGGTGGCGATGACGCGAGCTAGTCGTGTCATATATGTGTTTGTTAGTATGGTACATAGTTTCTTTATGTTCATCTTGACTTGTTTCCCTATTATCCTAAATTAGAACGCTTGTTTCCCTAGTATCCTTAACTATCCCGACTTATTTCTAGTATCCATGTGATCATTAGAACGTTATATTATATTTTGGTGCAAGTTTGAACTTATTCCGCGTTTGTGTTGATTTGTATTTCAAGTTTACTTTATATGTGTCTTTTGGTGAGCAAATACAGGTTTTGGTTACAGGTTTTGGTAGATTTTTTCCGGAAAAATTCCGGAAAAAATCTGGAAAACGCCTGCTGTGCAGGCAATTTTTTTAAAAAAAACCTGCAGACTCTTCCCCAGCGACATGTCGCTGGGGAAAAGTTGGTTATTCGTTGACAAGTCAAACGCAAAGCGTTGACAAGTCAAACGTATCAAGAGTTTCCCCAGCGACATGTCGCTGGGGAAACTTTGGAAAGCGTTGACAAGTCAACGGCAACGCGTTGACAAGTCAAACGAAAGGAAATTTTCCCCAGCGACATGTCGCTGGGGAAAATTTGTAATTAGCTAAAATGGTTAAGTTTAACTTAATTTTTTCTATTTAATAAGGATTTTCCCCAGCGACATGTCGCTGGGGAAAATTTTGCCACCGTGGCATCTGTTCTTCCAGGAAAAGTCTGTGGGGCCCACGTGTCGCTGGGGGAAGTCGCTGGGGATACTTTTAACAACTAGCGTACCCCAACGAATATACCCCAGCGACTTGTCGCTGGGGATATACTTCCCAGCGACATGTCGCTGGGGAAACACCAAAAATATCGCTAGGGTAGGGCGCGAATGTTGTAGTGGGCGTCCGATGTTGTAAACGTAAGGGCAATTTAACACGAGGTTTAGCCAATAGTTAATAAGAATGTATTATGGATCATAGGAGTTTGGCTCAATTTAAGCGTTCTTGAAAGAAAAAAAAAGCAATAGTGGCTCATTTTGGACTTAGTAGTTGGTCAAGTAGGTGCAAACTTACTAGTTATCCATATGCTTGCATGTATCATATACTCAACGAGGTTTTGTTACGTTGTGATGGACACAAACAACTTATGCATGTGTTGATGCCTTTATGTGAGGTCTTTAAGTGTTCTAGTCATCAATACACAACCACCCCTCAGCAAAAAACCCGAAAAATGTCATCTTTTATTGTCACGGAGATTTTTAGACCTGAGCATATTGGAAAGTTTTATAAAAAAAATTAAAAAAAGAAAAAAAACACGGTCCGATATCTCGGACCGTGGCTCTCGCATTATGTCCACCATTTGATCTGGGTAATATGGCGTGAGAGGTTTTATCGGTGGCACCGGTGTGGTCATTTTTAACGTTTTCATCTATGGCTCAAGCCATAATAGTTTTAAGTCTTGTAGATCTAAATAAGATGATAAATATATACCCTATACATTAATTCCTCTTGGGTTTAAATTTGGGCATATAATGTAGTGTGAAAGTTTCATGAATTTGGTTTAAGGTATAATTTATCCCGTATGCAATTTTAAGAAAGTTGAAATTTGATCATAACTTTTTATTTCATTTAAAATGTAATAACCCATGAAAATTGATGGTTCAACTTTTGTGAACAAAATCTGTGTATTAATACAACATGCAAAACATTTTTAGAGCAGCCGGTATGGTGAGATGATACATTAATACAACAGGCTCCATGTTGATTAAGTTCTTGGTTGTTGTGAGATGAGAAGATTTAGTAAAAAGGCATTGAAGCATTTACTTTGAATCACATACTAAACATTTTTAGAGCAGCCGGTATGGTGGCGAAACCAGGCTCGTCAGGCTGAGGTGGCTAGTGTTGGAACTTAATGATACATATCAATAGTTTAGGGTATTTTAGTATAATTATGTATTAGTATATAAATATTTGTAAAGTAAAAACCCAACCCAATAGGTTTTGTAAATGGGCTGGATATTAGATAATGGTATAACCGTTAGTAGCATAGGGTTACAACGATTAGTTTGTATAGAATCGGTATGCCTCTAACAGTCCCGATGTTTCCTTGGCACCGATTCATCTTGTATAAATAGGTTAGGAATCTGTACAAAACTTATTCAATTCATATCAATAAAGAAACAGATTGTATGTATACCTGCGATTCTTTTATTTTCAATATTTGGTATCAAGAGCAAGGTTAATCCAGGGAAGGGCAAGTTCTGTATCGATCAATTGAATTTAAAAAGCAAGGCACTAACAAAAAAAGGGTCTACTTGTTTTTTTTTCATATTGGTTAACCATCAGAAAACAAGAACGGGTTGTTAAGGGTTATCCTTTGAGTAGACATCCACAAGGAAGAAAAGAAAAAGAGGGTTGTTGTTTTCGATTATATCAACAATCACCAGAAACCAGAAACCCGCAAGTTTTTTTAACAAACCTTTTAAAAGTAATTTATTTTTCTATAGTTAAATTTTATTACTTAGAAAAGGGTGGCGGTTTTTTGTTGTTCATATCGATTGTTAGTAAGATAGGAAATTCCTCGTTAGCAAGTAAAAGTCCCGATTGATTAAAGCATTCAAAGTAGTAAGATTTACAAAATTATTTTATAAAAAGAATTAAATTATTTTAAAGTGAAGTTGTTTTCATAAAAAAGTAAGAGAAACCGTAGTGTTTCACCTCGTAAGAGAAACCGTAGTGTTTCACCCCGTAAGAAGAAACCTTAGTGTTTCACCCCGCAAGAAGAAACCTTAGTGTTTCACCTCGTAAGAAGAAATCTTAGTGTTGCACGCCGTAAGAAGAAACATTAGCGTTTCACCCCGTAAGAGAAATCTTAGTGTTTCATCCCGTAAGAAGAAACATTAGTGTTTCACCCGTACGAGAAATCTTAGTATTTCACCTCGTAAGAGAAACCTCGGCGTTTCAAAACAAGTAAGAAAGTACGAAAGTAAGAAAGTAAGCAAGAAACAACGTAAGCAAGAAAGCAAACAAGCATGGTAGAAGGCGACAAGAACGATAACACATCGGTTCGAGAACTAGGAAATGTTTCACTACAATGTCCAAAACTGACCGACACAAACTACACAACATGGGCATTGATGATGGAAACAATAATGAAGGTGTATGACTTTTGGGAAACGATAGTTACAAAAGAAGGAGTAGCAACAAATGAGAATAAAGAAAACACATCAAAGGCAATTATCTTCCAAACATTGCCACAAGATGTGTTGATGCAAGTTGCACAATACTCGACTACAAAGGAAGTATGGGACTCGGTCAAAGTCAATAATTTAGGAGCCGATATTGTTCAAAAGGCACGACTACAAACCCTTATGAGTGAACTAGAGACTCTAAGGATGAAACCAAACGAAAAAGTAAGTGATTTTGGAGGAAAGTTAAGTAGTATAAAGGCCAAGTTCAAAGGACTTGGTGAAACTTTGGAAGATAAGTCACTAGTAAGAAAACTACTCAACTCTGCTCCAAAGAAGTTTTTACCGATCGTGGCAACTATAGAACAATATCAAGATATAGACGAAATGTCATTTGAAGAAGCCATTGGAAGATTAACTGCCTATGAAGAACGAATCAAAAGTCAAGACACGCAAGAGGCAAATGAGCAAGAAAAGCTTCTCATGGCAAGATCAAATAATCAAAATCATGGTAATGGTCAAGGAAGAAACTTCAGTAAAGATGGAAAGGGAAGTGGAACAAGTTTTCAACAAAGTACAAGAGAACAAAACAAAAGAAAAATGAGATGCTATGAATGTGGTGACTTAGGTCATTTTGCACACGAATGCACCGAATGGAAGAAGAAGGACAAGCAAGAAGAATCTCTTCTCATCTATGAAACTGACAGTGAACCCACATTGCTATGAAGACAAGTGAATAAGACTCGATTAAATGATTATATCATTAGGGGGAATGTTGGAACTTAATGATATATATCAATAGTTTAGGGTATTTTAGTATAATTATGTATTAGTATGTAAATATCTGTAAAGTAAAAACCCAACCCAATAGGTTTTGTAAATGGGCTGGATATTAGATAACGGTATAACCGTTAGTAGCATAGGGTTACAACGATTAGTTTGTATAGAATCGGTATGCCTCCAACAGTCACGATGTTTCCTTGGCACCGATTCATCTTGTATAAATAGGTTAGGAATCTGTACAAAACTTATTCAATTCATATCAATAAAGAAACAGATTGTATATATACATGTGATTCTTGTATTTTCAATAGCTAGCTCGCGTGCCTCCCCGGTCTACTTCACTACACCCACCCTTTTCGTCGCGACTTCGCCGAGAAACGACGAGCCATGTGAGACCCAACTAGCCGTTGTAACGGCTAGTTTTTTAAAATAACATCTTTTTTAATTTAATACTTTGTATGGTTATATATATCCCTCCATTTTTACACTTTTAACAGACACATTTCTTTCTAATCTTTCTATCAAACAAGAAAAAAATGTCAAACTTCCCAAATGACTGATTCCCATATCTCAACTTCATCGCTTTTTAACACATCGAATTCGAATCCTTCGTCATCCTCAACCCCTTCATCTCCATCGCCGCAAAACTCCATTTCATCTTCTTCCCAATTTCCATCCGACTCCCAATCTCAATCCGGCTCTCGATTTCTGGACCCTTCTTTTGCTCAAACATATTTTCCCCAAATGACACCTAAATTTTTTTTTGAACAACAACTCACGTTTCAAAACGCACAATTTAACAACTAATTCCAAAGTAGACAACAAGTGTCAGAAACACAATTCAAAGTACCCGAATCGCAATCACGTTCAAAAGAAGATCGTCGAAACGAAAATTAAAGATCGTCAAAAAAATCAAAAGTCGTTGATTTGTCTGCAGACGATGACGATGATGGCATGCAATATGTGGAAGCTCGGACTCAGTCTTAGGCTCCCGTACGTTGGAATCGTGATGAAGATATACTATTGTGCAAGTGTTGAGTTGGAGTGTCAGAGAATGCCGACATTGGAAATGATCAAAACCTTGATTGTTCTGGGGGTAATTCTTGCAAATTTCAACGAGTCTACAACTGGCATGCGTCGTACCAAGATTATGATTACGGGGAAATAGAGTCTGTTACACCCCGAATCTCAAAAGTTTAACGTGATTTACAAAGAAGTAAATCGTGAAAGTGGTATGAATGAAGAGGATGTTTTGGAAGCTGCAAAGCACAAATATATTTCTTTATTTAAGGGAAACACTTCGCTTACGAGCACGTGTGAAAGATTCTCAGAGAACACGCAAAATGGGTCAGGGCGGAAAGCGTTGATGTAGATGATCACATGGAAGTATTCGTTCCCGATGCTCGTCCTCGACCCGACGGAAAAGCTCGACCCGGAAAGAAGACCAAATCTGAAACAACTGAGAGCACCGACGGAGGATCCTCGGGGTCTATGAAGGACGTGCTAAACGATCGAATGCATAAAAAAATGCTCGCCGGTAAATCCGCGTACGAGGCTAAAAAGGCAAAGGAATTAAGGATGATGGAGCTGACCGAGTTCCAGTTTCTCACGGTTGATGTTGAGGCAATGTCAGAACCACAAAGGTCGTTTGTCCTAGGGAAACAAGCTGAAATAATGGCAAAATATTCGGGTCAAAATTAATATTTTGTCGTTTTTAATTTTCATATCGTATTTTTAATTTTGTATTTGTATTTTTATATATGTATTTTTATTTTTTATTTAAATGAGATGAATTTAAATTTATGTGAAATTGGAAATGAAAATGAAAAAAATAAAAATACTAGATGAAGTCAAAGTAAAAATATCATAATAATGAGGTATTTCTTCGAGTTGTTTTCATTTAATGTGACAGTTATAAACAATCTTTTAAAAATCGGTTTGATCCGGCCGGTTCAACTGGTCGAACCGGGAACCAGAGTGATGACCGGTCCATTGTAAGCCAGGTTTTTACTTAAACTCGAACCAGGTTAACCCGCCGGGTTTTGGTCGACTAGGGTTGAAACGCCAAACCAGAAACCAACCGGTTCAGCACATATCAAAAGAAAATAACAGAATGTGCTAACATCAAATGATGTAATTAATCAAGATCAATGCCTAGTCGAACAATACGCTTCATAATCTTTGGGTCTATTTAATACACTTTCAATCTCTTATACATCGGCGTATGGATTGACTTTCAATTTCTTCGGATCGAGTGATAAGGACCCGTCTTTTGTGGAAGATGATGAGTAATGGATGAAATATGTGAGATTTTTTGTTTTGTGAATCCCTGGTTTGGTAAAACTAAGAAAAAAGAATGATGACTGGTTTGGTAAAACTAAGAAAAAAGAATGATGACTGGATGGGGGATGCAAATGAGTTTCTGTGTATGTGTTTGTGGTTTTTGATAGATAAGTCAAAGCAAAAGTCCCAAAGTTATTATTGCAGTGACTTTGTTTTTAATATAGGGTGTGTTTGGTTACACGAGCAGTTAGCATTAACAGTTAGCAGGAGCAGTAATAGTTAGCAGTAGCAGTTAGCAATAACATATAATTTATAAAAGTGTTTGGTAGATTAGCAGTAGCTAGTTGTAATTTAAATGTGTGAAAAGACATAAAAGGACATAATTATATAAATAAGATACTCTTTAAAATTAAATGTGTTATATTAATGAGGGTATTTAAGTAATTATTAAGTCTAAAGCTCTTCATTAGTAATGCTCATCTAAAAATGCTCTTTGAAAGAGCATATGAGAAAAGAGCATTTTTATTAGAAATGCTAATGCTCATTGCTCTTACCAAACAAGTTTTTTTTAACAATTATGCTAAACGCTAATTCTAATTGGTAAAAACGCTCTTAAAAAAACTGTTACCAAACACAGCCATAGACTGTTGGAGTGTTGGGTATATAAAATAAAAACAATGCATATTACTTCACAGTTTGATACTCCAGTAATGGGGAATATCTTACCTACGTTTTAAATGAGGCTAATCTTTTCTTTTAAGGTAAAACCGGTTTAACCCGATGATTTAACCGATGACCCAATGAAACAGTGACCTAATGAACCGGTGTTATGACCAAGTCAATTAAAAACTCGAATTTTAAAACATTGGTTATAAAATCAAAGTAAAAAAAGTTTCTTCTTTCACCATGAGTTTTTTACTCTTTAAAATTATGAATCAAACACCTCCTAACTCCGGTAGAACCAAAGTCTCATATGACAGTGTTGGGGAGTCAATGGTATGACTCAAAAGTCAACTTTATCACGCTTAAAGATTCCATCGCAATTTTAACTTATTAATAATAATCATATCACTCATGAAAGTATGAAACTTTAATTTATTTATAGATAATACTGTATGTTATTAATTTAAAATATTTGTATCCTCGTGTCTCTAGAAAAACTGTATTGAACCATAAAATAAAAGAGTCCGGTTATTTTGGATACCTTGTATCCTTTGGATACAAGGGGATCAATCCCCACCTTCTATCTATCAAAAAATGAACAGCCCAGATTAAGTTTTATTTTTTAATTAAAAAAAGCGGAGGGGCATTTTCGTCATTTTAAACCCACCCATCCCACCCACCTCCCAAATACATCTTACCCCCGTCTCTTATCTCAAATCTAACAAAAAACACACACAAAAAACACACACATAAGCTTATTCAATCATCATCTCGATCCAAAACACATACTAAAACACACACAAATAAAAAATCATCAACAAATCGCGTTTAAAACTAAAAAAAAAGATGTCGAAGCTATTGAAGAACGAATCACCAGGTTATATCATCATCATTTATATATTTTTTTAGCTTATTTGATGTAAATAAGCTTATTTTGATGTGATTATGGATGTGTTTGCTTTTTTATTAGATGATTAATAGGAATAAGCTAAAAAATTATCATTATTTTTATTATGATGAATTATAAGCTAACTTATTAGCTTATTTTCATGAATTATAAGATTTTATGGCTTAATCTCGCTGAACAAATTTAGTGTGACCTGTTAGTGAAATATCATATATGATATATTTTATCATATATGATGTAAGCTAAAATATCATATATGATAAAATATATCATATATGATGATGCGCTTGAAAATTGAATTAAATCTTCTTATTTTTGTAGGGAATGCTGTTTACAAGGAATGTTGAACGTTACAAGCATCCAAAAGGCCAAGAACCTTATTGAAGAAGTTCGTGAATTTTTATTTTATGTTTAAATGTATTGTTTGTTTTTTCCTTGTAATCACCTAATGGAGTTTTGACGTATATGGACGATTTTGTAATTGATAGGTATCTTGTACAACGTCTTGTTAATATGGTTTAGCTTTCTTGGTATTATGTCATGATGGTTTTGATAAATTAAGTCATATATGCTAATGCACTATCATATATGATAATGCATTATCATATATGATACTCAAGAAAAACTTGGGTATATTAAACAAAGAATTTGATGAATTCATGATTACAACAAAGAGTATGCACAATTAATAATTAAACACTTGTTCATAATATAAAAAAATGTACTTATGAACAGAATCATATATGATAATTCAAACAGAACATAACCTAATGTAAAATCATATATGATACACATCTGATATCATATATGATAATCATTTATACAAAATCAAAAGATGCAAACACCATTATTATTAAAACTACCCTTCTTTATCGACAATAAACTATTGTTAAAACCATTATTAACTGATGAATTCATGAACAACGCCTACTCCGTCTTGATCCTTATAACATATCCGTGCACATCCTCTTGTTATAATCAACATCCCTCCCTGCTTTGCTCCAAATCGGGCAATCACACCACCTCTGTCTGACTGCATTAATAAAAGATAGAAAAGAACATATTATGAAGTTTTTTTTAAAAAAAAGTATTACTCATATATATGATAGAAGGCATGTTTCAAGAGTTTATACAGATTTTCTGAAAAAGACTCATACAAAACTGTTTTTTTCTTATGGTTTCTTTGATATATCATACTGATAGTTATATCATATATGATAACTGATGATATGTCATATATGATATATAACTATCATATATGATATATAACTATCATATATGATATATCAAGCTTATTACAGCCCACATCAGTAAACTTAATTTAACTTACATAAAATACCTTATGATTCGTCAAAATAAGCTAAAAAGCTAGCTTATTCATAACTCTCATATAATTTGTAAGCTTATTCACACAACTCCTATCTAATTCACAAAATTATTCATAACTCTCATCTAATTCAAAATCTTATTCAAACAAATAAGCTTATTCACATAAATCGTATAATTAAAAGCTAATTAAAATAATTTGATCAAAATAAGAACAATCAATTGGAAGAATTCGATCAAAATAAGGACTATTAATCAGAATATTTCGTTCAAAATAAGCTAATGACAATAAATTAATAAGCTTATTCTAAATCAAATAAGCTAAAAAGATAAGAATATATTATGAGAATACAAACCTGATATGAATTTGTGTTAATTAATCGATTTGTGATGGATTAATGATGATGTTCGTGATGGATTTGTGATTATACGCTTCAACTTATAGAGAGAGAAAGTAGATCGGGAGGTAGAGAGAGAAGTGATGTTACGGTGTGTGTGTTTTATGAGAAAGAAAGGATAAAATGATTTATATAGTGGCGGGTGAAATGACGAAAATACCCCTGCAGTATAAAATGGGGGTTTAATCTCAGCCATTAGATGGTGAGGAGATGGAAGGTGGAGATGAGTCCCCTCATATCTTAGATAAGTTTGGTATCCAAATGAACTTAAATCAAAATAAAAAGTAAAACAATAATACTACTCTTTGTTTGTACTTTTTAACAATAATTCTCTTTCTCATCAAGAACACAATTTGACTTTCTAAAAAGTCAGCTCTGTTAGCTGAACTGCATGAACTAAACTTATTTAAAATCAAACACCTTTCAATATGCAATGTAACCTAACATATTTAACCATCAGTTACAAAACCAAATTCAACTATTTATATGATGAGGTCGATCAAACCACATTGAGTATAACTGTATAACTAGTAAACTTTAGTAAGTATATACATGAAGATAATTTATGCACCCAACTTTTACATATATGTTTCATAGATTTTAATACGAGTCCTGATTAAACGACATCGATTAAAGACAGCGATCTTATTCCTTTGGTTCAACGGAGTGACGGGATGCAGAGCCTACACTACACATATGAAAACAGTAAACAACAAGAATAGAAAAGTTTTCTATGACAGTAAAACAGTTTTTAAGGAAAACGAATACAGCAAAGCAGGCATGTTTCATGTTAAGTAAAGTACTCAATGTTAAGTAAACGAATACAGAAAAAGAGAAATAAATACCTGTTAGGATAGTGGTTCGTTCATGGCCCCCTATTATTCAGGCTATATGCCGCATAGACCAAAAATAAGCAGACCTTTCAAACCAAAGATGCTCTGCGGAAGATGACTTATGCCTGTACCATCTAAATTTAACTCTTTCAAACATTGTAAGCGTCCAATTTCTTCAGGTAATTTCTCAACTTGAATTCAATGAGAGACAGATGCTGTTCGGAAGATCACGTAAATATGTACATTTCATTATGGTTAGCCTCTCTAAACATTCTAATCTTCCGATATCCTCGGGCAATTCAGTAAGAAGCAAACATGAATCAAGTTCGAGAGATTTCAGATGTTTCAACATACAAATACTATCTGGAAGAGTTTTAATATTTGTGTAGTATAAGTTTAGCTCCTCTAGACAATCTAACCGGTCAAGGTTCCTGGGCGATTCTGGAATACCACCTTCAAGTGTAAGCTTTCTTAAACATTGTAAACCACAAATGATGTCTAAAAACTGACCAAGGTTTATGCTGGCATATGAACCAAAAGAAATAAGCCTCTCCAAATTTCCAAAGGATGAAGTTGGATCTTCTCTATAATAACAGGAAAACTGAAACTCTGGCCAAGTATCGTCAGGCTCAACTGCAGTCAGATGTAACTCAGAAAAAGAACCAATCTTGAGTGGATAATTCTCTTTGTCACACAAAAAGTATTTAAACATCCCCGAAATCCCAGATCCACTTAATTCTAGGCACACAAGATCTTTTAGACATCCTACAGGGGCATTAATTCTGTAAAACGCACAATCTTTAAGACATAGCCTTTCAAGATTTGGAGTCAGCCCAAGGTCAAGAGTTGTCAATGTTACAAGATTGAGATCGATGTTAGTGAGCTTTAGACATTCAGCGCGAATATGATGTTCATCCATATAAGTGCAGTAATGGAGTCTTAGCGTTTCAAGATTCGGAGTAATCCCGAGTTTAAGGGTCCTCAGCATTGAATGACTGATTTCGATATTCTTGAGCTTTAGACTTTCAGAGGGCATGTGAATATCTTCCAAGGCATAACAATTTCTAAGATTTAGCCTTTCAAGATCTGAAGCCAGCCCAAGATCAAGAGTCCTCAACATCACAATATTTAGGTCAAGACCTACGAGCTTTGGACATCCAGCGGTGATCTGAAGTTCGACCATATCAGTACAGTTGTCGAGTCTTAGGGTCTCAAGATTCGGAGCAAGCCCAAGGCGAAGGGTCATTATCTTTAAAAAACTGAGGTTGAGATGCCTGAGCTTCAGACTTTCAGAGGGCATTTGTGTTGGGTAATCTTGATGGGTCAAGTCGGGTCACAGGTTTGGTCATGGATCAGTATGTGTTGGGCTTGCCTTGTTGAATAAATAATGTTGATAAAGTCTTTGTTTGACAGAAGTTTAGGAGGATACGTGGGTAATAGTTACCTATTGTTAAGGAAATCATGGCTACTATTTTGGCAGTAGAGCCACGTTTTATTTATGCAAGATTTATGTAATTTTAGTATATAAATAGTTAGTAGGTTGATATTGTATGCAAGTATTCAGTTTTCTCCTTAATTAATATACCAAGCATTAAGAGCAAACTTGCCGTTTTGATAGGTGTATTGTGGGTGTGAGTCCGGGTTCGAGGGGACTGAATCCTACACGTGGTATCAGAGATATGGGGCTCATACCTCGATGTATGGAGAGCAAGAACGGGGTGATTACATCTTATGTAATCAGGCATCAAAAGTTAAAGGCAAGCGACAAGTTTCTTGATCACAGTGGGTGATCGCAAGAACGCAGCAAGGGCTGTTTGAAAACAGTAAATTAGCAAGAATATAGCAAGAGAACGCAACAAGAAGTATAGCAAGGAGCGCTTTCTCAAAAAAGGAAGCGAGCAAAAAGCAAGAATCATCAGCAAGAAAAAAGGGCAGCATGTTTTCGCAAGATAGCAGGTTGTTGCATAGCCTGTAGCAAGTAGCAGGCAACAAAACTATAGCAAGTAGCAAGCAAGAAAATAGTCGACAAGCAAGGGTCGACAAGCAAGGATCGACAAGCAAGGGTCGATAAGCAAGAGTCGACAAGCAAGGGTCGACAAGCAAGGATCGACAAGCAAGGGTCCATAAGCAAGAGTCGACAAGCAAGGGTCGACAAGCAAGGGTCGACAAGCAAGGGTCGACAAGCAAGAATCTATTAGCATGTAGCAAGAACGAGAAAGTCATTAAGTAGAAAAGAGTGGCGAGCAGCAAGGGCAAGAAAGATGAACATAAAGCAAGAGAAGAAGCAAGACCTAAAAGATAAAGAAAGAATTTTTTAGAAAGAATGGGAATCATCTTCAGGGACGTTGACAATCCGTGATGGGACTGTTTTACAACAGAAGATGAGATTGCTAGTATCGTTCAAGACAGCGACAGAAAGACTTAAACGCGGGTGGTGTTGAATTGGTTTGTTTCGAACTTGAAAGAAAATGGTAGAAGCATGTGGTTTTGTTTTCTCGACCGAGAGCTCGTGAATAGGTGAAGAGTCGAGATGGTAACGAGCGTGTATATCACGGGGTGACTAGGGGAAGAAGCTCGGGTCAAGATGATCAAGATTACGGGGGTGAATGTTGGGTAATCTTGATGGGTCAAGTCGGGTCACAGGTTTGGTCATGGATCAGTATGTGTTGGGCTTGCCTTGTTGAATAAATAATGTTGATAAAGTCTTTGTTTGACAGAAGTTTAGGAGGATACGTGGGTAATAGTTACCTATTGTTAAGGAAATCATGGCTACTATTTTGGCAGTAGAGCCACGTTTTATTTATGCAAGATTTATGTAATTTTAGTATATAAATAGTTAGTAGGTTGATATTGTATGCAAGTATTCAGTTTTCTCCTTAATTAATATACCAAGCATTAAGAGCAAACTTGCCGTTTTGATAGGTGTATTGTGGGTGTGAGTCCGGGTTCGAGGGGACTGAATCCTACAATTTGAAGTTCTACGATATCATAACAACATTCGATAGACAGATTCTCCAGTTTCGGACTACTCCCTAGTAGCAGGTACTTCAACTTTGAATAAGTGAGGTGGAGAGATCTGAGCTTTGGACTTTCAGAAGGCATGTGTAATTCTTCCAAATTAAAACAATATTGAAGATGTAACTCCTCTAGATTCGGAGTAACCCGAAGGTCAAGGATCCTCAACTTTGAATAGCTGAACTCAAGGAACTTGAGCTTACGTAAAACCTATCATAAGCAACAAAAAAAGAAACGAAATGAATGTTGGTGTACATACAAACAAATAGAAATATATATTTGTAATGAATCGCGCAAAACTACATTCAACCATTATTCCTACCTTTTGTTCTCCAGCATCCCAAAGTTGAACGATATTGCCGGAACACATTTTAACTCCAACAAGATTATTTGCTTGAAAGGTTTTCGGTAAACTTGAAAAAGGATAACCAGTCCATCTCAGACACCGCAAGGCATTAGGAAGGTGTAGACTACTTTCATCAAAATTCCAAATGCTACCATAATAGTCATTTTCACTTATAGGTACTGTGGTAAACAGGTCAAGAAATCTAAGTTCTTTCATGTTGAGACCTTTCATTAAAATATCAGTATTGAGTGCCCCTGCATCCAATTTTATACACTGTGTTTCTACGGTACCCTGTAATCGAAAAAGCGGTTAAGATGAAATATGTTACAGAACAGAAGAAAATGTATTAATTTCCATAATTTGATCGTTACCAAGTCATTAGCCAGTATATCTTCAATTTCCTCACGAATCCACAATCGGCTTTGTCTGTAAGGCTTATCGGGGTGCAGATGGCGAACAATATTCCTGCCCATTTCTTCTATATGGTCATGCATTTCCAGGCGCCCACAGATAGAAATAGTTATGAGAGATTTCTGTTCAAGAACTCTTAATCCATTTCTACCATGAAAACCACAGCTTTGAAGCGCTCTGATTGCATCGTCTTTCTTCCAACCTTTGAGTAAGCATGCAACATCTAGAAATATTTCCTTGTAATCCTCCTCTAGACCGTAATAGCTTAATTTCAATTTTTCATTAGTTTCCTTCAATGGGATTTTTTTAGTCTATCGATGGCATCTTCCCATTCAAGATCGTCTTTACCACAGAGAAACGAACCCAACACTCGGATCGTTAGCGGAAGACCAGCCGCATAACGCACAACTTGTCCTGAAAGCTTTTCATAACCTTGAACTGGAATCTCTCTCCCGAAGGCATACCTACTAAAGAGACAAATTGCTTCCGCATCTGATAACAGATTGACGTCATAAATCATTTTTACTCCGTGTGCTACCAACACTTGCTCATCCCTTGTTGTAATTATAACTCTACTTCCTGGTTTCAACCAGTTAGGCTCACCAACTAATGCCTCAAGTTGCTCTATCTTATCAACATCATCTAGAACAATAAGAACTTTTCTACCATGCATCCTCATTCTCATCATCTTTTTCCCGTCGTGAACACTACTTACCGTGATCCTTTGATCGTTTAAAATGTGCGAAAGTATTTCCTTCTGCAAATCCTTCAAACCCGACAAAGAGGCTTTTGAAACTTCCCTTACATTTTCAACAAAGCATTGACCTTCGAACTGAGAGTATATTTGGTCATAAACAGCTCTGGCCAAAGTTGTCTTCCCTGCACCTCCCATCCCCTTAATACCTATAATGCGTACATCAACGGCGCTAGTTTCTAAAGATGAAACAACACCCTCTACCCGAGTCTCCATACCAATTAGTTTTTTATCAACACTGAACTGAGCCAAATGTAACTCGAGCAAAATTTCTTTAACAATTTTCTGTATGACTCTAGCTTCATGCCTATATGCAACAGAAAAACATTCAATTAGATATTTAACTTTCTCACACGAAAAATTAATTTTATATGGAGATATATAAATGTTTCATGCTTAAGCTACAAAAAACAACTCAAGTTTGAGCTGGAACTTAATCGACAATAAGAGTTACCATGGATAACATGTTTAAACGTAGATAATGTAACGGGCAATCTGGGTAAAGGGTAACTTTTGTACGGGTCTGCCCACAAACACTTTTCTTCAGCTTTTTAAAAGATGGTTAGCAAATTAAGCTATGTTACTTTGGCATTCTTAGGGTATGTTTGGCATCCTTAGGAGCTGGAGCGGGTTGCTGGATGCTGGAGCATGTGGCTTGAGCTTTTTTTACATGCTACTTTAACTAGCATGTCATTTAGGAGCTTATTTTTTTAGCAAGCTCCCTCAAGCTATGTCTGCCAAACGAGACTTATTTTTAATAGTAGCTTATTTTTTAAAAACAATAAGCCCATGCTATGATAAGCTCACGTGCCAAACATACCCTTAGGTGCTGGATGCCAAAACATGTAGCTTGGGCTTATTTAACATGCTAGTTTAACTAGCATGTCATTTAGGATCTTATTTTTTAAACATGTTTCTTCCAGCTCTGTCAGTCAAATGAGACTTATTTATAATAGTAGCTTATTTAAAAAAAAACAATAATCTCATGTTACGATAAGTCTGATAAGCTCACGCACCAAAGTAAAACCTAAGTTTAAAAAAGCTGCTAAAGAGATACGGAGTATATAGTTTGATTAAGCTATGACTACCAACCTATTTGACTACTATAAGTACATAAATCAATTTGTTAAATAAGAAATTACCCAACAAGAGTGTTCTTTAACTCCCACCCGACTAAATCAGATGCTTCTTTCATGGCCTCTGTCCATTTCCCTGCGTCCTCTTTCTTTCTAATTTTAGCAAAAGCTTTTTTAACCGGGCCACTCTGTTTCCGGACTTGTGTAGGTTCCACGTCATAGAACACAGGGTAAGCAGTATGCTCAGTCATCTTCTGGCATTCCATAATCTTCACAAGCTCATCTAAGCACCAAGACGACGAAGCATACTTTTTGGAGAAGACAATAACGTAAAGTTTCGAGTCTTGTATGGCTTTGACAAGTTCATCAGTTATCCGTTTCCCTTTCATGATCCTCTCATCATCCTTGTAAGTCTCGACACCATTTTGTTGAAGAGCGTGATAAAGATGATCAACAAAATTTTTACGAGTGTCCTTGCCTCGAAAACTTAGAAAAACGTCATACTTGAAGCTAATTTGCAAGGGTGAAGTTGAAGAAGACGCCATAAAAATATACTTTAAAAGATTTTGTTATAGCAGAAGTATTATGAATGAATGTTAAGAATTTAAATTAGCACATTTGTCAAGTCAACTGTATCTGTTTGGAAAAACATTGGAAGATGATGGGAAGACAATAATGTTTCTAAAACCGGTTGTTTAGTCGGTCCGGTCGAGCACATGGTCATGGTTTAATCAGTTTAACGAATGGTTCAATTGGATTTTCTTTCAAACCGATGTTCGGATCACTAGTCAAATTCATGATTTAACCGGTTCAGCCGACTAAATCAACTCGAATTTAAAAAAATTTACATATAATATGCTACACGGTACTCAATTAAAAGCTCAAGTAGTAATTTACCTTTTGACTTATATAATGTAAGCTGATTTCGACATATATATAGTATAAGTTTTAATTTTGTAACTTATTTGGAAGTTTATGAGTTTATATAAGTTTATTATATTATAATAAACTTACATAAGCTCCTAAGTATAAAAATAAGCCATAAAATTGAAACTTATGTTATATAAGCTGAAAAAAGTAATATTTCGGTTTATATTTCATAAACCCTAAATTTTTAAGCTTATTAGTGACTTACAAGTTTATATAAATTTATTATATTATAACAAACTTAGATAAACCCATAAGTCTTCATATAAGCCATCAAATTGAAGCTTATATTATATAAGCCGAAATATGCTTACGTTATATAAGCTAAAACAAACATCCTTTTAATTGAATTGTTTCCATAAATAAAATCCAAAGGTAGAACAATTTAATTTTTCACTTTTGACGTCAGGCGATTGACGAAGTGATGAGAACTAGTGTGATTTGTCGTGTACTACTATTAGTGGAGCTTGTTAGGTAAGAACTAGTTAATTATGTGTGGTGTATCATGATCTTTTTGGTTAGTCTTAATTTCTGTCATTCACACTAAACTTATTTTTGGAGTCGCACATTAGATACGTATCAAAACCAGGGCTGGTTTTAGCAAAGTGCAATAGGTTTCATCATACAGGACTATCGTTTGACGAGCGTCATCAAAATTTTATGTTCTTATATTATATATATATAGTTAATATGAAACTCGAATTTAATTAATTCATGTACTATTCATACTTGTGTATTTATGTGTGTGTCTAAGAGCCTCTTGATGGTGATACCATAAAGCTAATGGCCCTGACCAAAACCAACTATCTTAGCACTGTTAGTTATCAAAAGTATTTTTGAGAAAGATGAGAGACTCATGACTTTAAGTCTTTTTACTAGTAGGGTATTTGCGTATCGTGGTCGTAGGTATATTGTAACATAATTTTCGACGAACAAATTCTTTTTTGAACGGCATTGCAATCTCGATTGAAATCCGACCAACGAGTTATACTATCCATAACAAATAGGCTCCAGGACCCGAACTATTAGGAGAGACCCGCGAAAAGAAACCTTTAAAATTCACGGTTTCGCACTAAAGGGAAAATCTTGGATTTTTGTTTTTTACAAGATTTAAACCCAAGACCAAACTCATTCTCCAAGCTCCAGAAGGATTCCAGGTCAACTGCTCTAAAAGCAGTTGGTTGACAAACAGTATTTTAATTATATATTTTTCTTAAAACAACGCTTTAAAAAATTAATTTCAAATTTAATTAACTTTATTTAATTTGTTAGCCGAACCGACAGTGACTATATACCTATTACTAACTTATTTATACGGGCTTATAATTTGCTTGCGCTTTGCGTAAAGCTATAGATCAACTTATAGACCATTATCCGTACAAGGATGAAAGGTATAAATAAACAAGATATGTTTTCAAAAATGCGAAAATACATTATCAACTTTATATTTGAAAATTTTGTTCAATATAAAAGAGTAGCTCTTAAATGTTGCAAGAATGGTTTCTGAACTTTTGAGATTTTTATTGTTAGTTTTTTAGGGGCGCTTGGTTAATCTGATAAGAATGAGAATGGATAAAAGTAAGGGAATACAATTAATATTTCTTAGGGTGCGTTTGGTATGTACTTAGAGAATGGTGGAATGACTATCGTAATCAATAAATATGTTTGGTTAATGCCTATAGGAATAAGGTTATGAAAGGATACACATAAATTCATAGTAGTGGGTAAACGTGACTTTCATATTTTATTCTCGTGGGTCTCGTGTATTTTACTTCTCCAACACATATTTATTAAAATACAAATTTCTCCACCACATATATTTGTAAATTTTAAATTTTATTAAATTATCATATACCCAATTAATACAAACCAAACAACAATATCGATTATTATATATTCATTACCATTCCATCCTTATAACATTCCGTTACCGATAGTGATTCCTCTTAGCATATCAAACGCACCCTTAGTATTATCATTACCATTGTTGGTGTTTAGTTAATATAAGATTTGGTGGTGATAGGAGATGTGGCAACAACTGTTAGGGTGATAGTCAATGGTTACGACAATGACGAGCGTCGTGGTGGCGACGGAAGGGTGGTGGTAGCGACAATGGTGGTGGTCAGTGGTGGTGTCGGAGAGTGGTGGTGACGTTAAGAGGGTAGTGATAGCGACATTGGTGGTAGTCAGTGATGGTGGCCTTAGGAGGGTGGTGGTAGCGACAATGATGGTGGTGGCGTCGGAGAGTGGTGGTGTCGTAGAGTGGTGGTGGTGGTCAGTGGTGATGGTGGCGTCGGAGAGTGGTTGTGTAAGAGAGTGGTGGTGTCAAAGAGTGGTGGTGGCATTAGAAGGGTGGTGATAGCGACAATGGTGGTGGTCGATGGTGGTCAGTGGTGGTGGTGACATCGGAGAGTTGTGGTGTCAGAGAGTGGTGGTGGTGGTGACAACTAACGTCATAGAGATCAACAATCAAGTTACAAACCAAAATAACTTCTCAACTTAAGAACGACAATTGCAACATAATGAAATTACGAGCTTCACATGTCCTACTAACTACTACGAGAATCCAAGCTGCTCCGTTACAAATTATATAGGTAGAGATCCGCTCCTACCTCAAAATAAGAAAAGCAATCAAGGCCGCAAAAGGGTAAAGCTTGTTGACATTTGGAACGATTTCCTTATGGGGTTGTCGTTGTTGTTGTTGTTATTGTCGTTGTTACCTGCTGTCACAGCCTCTCAGCACCCATCGGAAGCTATACGCCAAAAAGGAACGGAGTCAAATAACTTGAACATGACAAAGCAATAAACAATTATGCAGTAATATTTAGTGTTAACAAGATTAACCAAAAACCATGGTGTTACTGCAATGTACAGCCAGTGATACAAACTTTATGTAAATTTTAGTATTTCTTTAGATTTATCCAATCGTAATAACTTGGAAACTTGGAAACATGAACAATCTGGTCAAAACGGAGCAAGTTTGGTTGAGGCTTTATGTGTGACACAGTTGTCATGTCGATAAGCTTTAAGACTGATGATCAATGCTTCGATGTTTGCGCCGAGCAATGATAACTGTATTTAAACCTGCGGCTAAAGATGTGTCTGATACGTACTTGTCACCATAGATCCTAATAGAAAATGTGCATCGTGTTAAGATAAAAATGTTTGATCAAGATCTACAGTAAACTATTTTGTTGTCACTAAAGATCTTTAGGATCAGACAAAAATTTAAAGGTTCAGCATAGCTCTATCACAGCGCATACCGTTTCTCAAACAAAGAAAGTGAGATTCTACCAAGAATTTTGCAAATTTGAAGATGCAAAAGAAATGTGCTCCTACTAAAGATGGGAAGAGCAACACTAACCAGTATGAAGACCAACTTGCTGCATTTACACAATAAAAATTCACAATGCATATATTTGGTGACATGAAGGGGACTACAATACTGATCTGGAGATAGAATCATGAAGATCAAGGAAACTTAAAAAATAAAAACAATAAAAAGGTACTTCGTAAATGTACACTTCTAGAAAGTAAAGCAGTACAATAAGCCTTTCTGAAAACAGGGTGCACTATCCAAAGATCCATTAGGTGTATCTCATTGCAAATGATCATCAGTCTTAAAGCTAGTATACAAGACAACTGTGTCACACATAAAGCCTCAACCAAACTTGCTCCGTTTTGACCAGATTGGTCATGTTTCCATGTTTCCAAGTTTCCAAGTTATTACGATTGGATAAACCGAAACAAATACTAAAATTTACATAACATATGTTTAGTTTGTTCGTAAACACCAAAACCAAACCAACTTGTTTAAACTCAGTGTTCAAATACAGGAAACATGTTTAAACTCAAATACCCAAAATATATGATAAACCAAGACAGTTTTGTATATAACCCGGATCAATAAAACAAGACAAATCGTGCATAACTCGATATGAGATAACGTGATCCGAAAACTGAATTTATAATTTACTTTATTACTACTAAAGTGCACACCCTATTCCGGATTCCTAGGTCCGCCACTGCCGCCACTATACAATTTTTAAGGTATAAATAAATAAAAATTTACCCATGACCTGAACCAACCAGTTTGCGACCTCTACCAGTTATCATTTGGTATAAAAGCAACTATAAGACGATATAAAGATAAAGATTGTACCATCTTACTTGTGTAGATATGGTGCAACAAAAAAATCATAGCCTTTTAATGCTTTCTCAAGTAAATTCTGACATCAATGTCCGTGTCCATGTGTGTATCTGCCGTGATCACTTCCAGGTTCCAGAAGTCGGTTTTGTTATTTGGTGAGGTTCCCATAAAAAGATACAGTGACCTGATTAAACACGTAATGATGAATCAGTAACAGCCGTGAAACAAAGATATATTAGTAGTACCATATTTCCAATTAATTAATTAGATTGCGATACAAACATACCTTGTACATTTTTATATAACGCACTCTTGGCAGCGAAACTTGTTGCAGGTCCTTTTATCATTTTAGTTAGTGTACTCTTGGCGGCGGAAGTTGTTGTGGGGGTGTTTGGGAGACCCTGCATATTTCAATTTTAAATACATGACTAAAGTACATACAAGTATATAGCACACGAACTGAAAAAGTACATAGATATGATACGGAAAAGCAAGCAATGGCACTAATTGGCCTTTGAATAAAGACCTCGTGCGCGCCTCCCAAATTAGGGATCTCTTCATTTGAAACAAGAAGATCTAATTCTTTTTGCCGATTAAGGTTTACGAAATATAAGCCCAAAGCGGCTTATGTTTCATAAGCCAAAACAAACAGCCCATAACCCTTGGTTAATTGACAGCTTAAATTATTCATAAGTCACAAAAAATGAGCTTATGAAACATAGTCCGAAAACCAAATAACTCATAAGTCCGCTATGTAAGTGGAAACAAACATCAAATCCACTAATTAAGGAAAACTAATACTTAGAATCAACAACCTAGTTACTCAATCAATTATACCAATAAAAACTGGTTACACGTTTTATCAAACAGTTATACCAATAAACTGGTCAAGCATTTTATACATCCCTTTCATTAATAGTAATAACAATGGAGATATAAATCATGTGTATACATTCGTATGTCAATGTTCAATAACTAAACCATACATTGATATAAGATTACTATAACCATTTACTATAAATGTACCAGCAGTTTAAGCGCTTAACTATGAGGTATATAAATCCTTTTTTGATTGCAAAAATAATATATAAACAAAACGAGACATGTTGTTGAGATTGTTGTTTGATATTTTCTTGAACTGAGTTAGGTTTGGTTTGATGAGAATAGTGACTGCGGTGATATTTGTTTTTGGGCATAGGGGTTTGTACTTTTGTGTTTCAAAATTTGGTGAATTGTTTTTGGGCTAAAATATTAGACCCATATAGATCGGGGTTTTATCAATACCCGTTTTATTTAGTTTCTAAATTTTGTAGTGCTTCTTTTGTTACAAATAAAAAAAACATTTTAAATAAAACGTGAATACAACTATCGGTGTTTGGGATGCTTACATAAATCGGTCCATCAGTTATCACCGATCTATTTATTTATAAAATTAAATAGAGCGGTTTTTTTGTATAATAACCGTTCTTTTTATAAACCTCCCCCTCTTTTTCTTCATATAGAACGTTTTTTGTGAAAACCACACTATATGTAGTGATCTATTTAAGCTTATGTGTAGTAGCGTGGAATGAATAATGTAATGAAATGTTTTATTACGGTTATTAATCATGCTTTGGTTTGTATCATAAGACAAATACTAAGATAACCATTGATGATATAAAGTCTATTTAATGTGGTTAGTTAATGATGAAGTTTTATGTAATTTTGATTCCATTAAAAGATCTAATGGAAAAAAAGAAGGGGGCCCTAAGGAATGGTTTTAACGTAATGAGTGATTCCTTTTAATGTGTCATTACATTCTATAAACATAAACAAACAACATGCTTTCATTCCGCCGTAATAGTTTTTTCTATTCCTCTTTAATTACATCGTACCAAACACTATGTAAGTTCAATATTGCTTTTTAAAAAGCATCTTGTCTGTTGCAAATTCTCCCACTTCAAGAAAAAAATTCATACATTAGACGTGATTATGTTTGAGTAATCATTTAAGTATGGACAATGTAGATAAAAATAAAAGTTCTTACTACATCCGTCTCAAAATAAGTGTTCACATTTGACTTTTAAACTCTTTTTATGCGACTTTGACCATAATTATCTTCGGTGGTGTTATATAATAATTGATGCAAAATATATGAATGGATAGAGTTTTAAATGTATTTTCACTTTTATAATTTTTATCAAATATTATATAACACAAACAAACATATCTACGGTCAAAGTTTTAGAAAAAATACCAAAAAAAATCAAACGTGGACACTTATTTTTTGGACAGAGGGAGTATATTATGTGTTAAAGTTTTTGGCTTTTTTATTTTAAACAAGTATCTCTTAAATGAAAATCTGATTCATAAAACTTTTTAAATTGTTAAGAGCTGTTATTGTTGTAAATTACCGATATACGCTCTAACCATGTTATAATCCATTTAAATATGTTAATATAAGTCATTTTACCTCTTAATGTTATAGTCAACAACTAATATACTAAACACTTTTATTGAAAAAATATAGCTTATAGATCATGTTAACAACTTCGTAGTTAACAACGTACAACTTACAGTTACAACTAATTTTGCCAAACATAACCTATATATTTGTATTTGTTATTCAATTAATAATTAATCAAATAACGTTGCATATGCGATATTTTAATAATTAGTATGGAGCACGAAAGTTTTGTGTTAGTACTGGTTTTAAATAACTAATGTTAGTGCAATATTCTATATTTAATTCAAAGTTCATTACATGCATGCATCCATTGTCAATCTCTTTGATGTTTATCTTAAAAATGTGAATACATGATCCAACCATTAGATGTAAAAAAATGTGTAAGGAAAAGTTTGACATCGTTTCATGTAAAAAAATTTCATCTACTTATTTTTTTATTTGTTATTATGTGTTTTTTCATCAATTTTATTTCTATAACCCAAATTTGTTGGTATAAAATATTGGCTCTCTCCCTGCATACATAAACATCAAATAAAAAAGTTCTATCAATATTAATATTATAGAAAATAAAAATATTTAAAAAACGCAAGGTATAAAAATAAATTGGACTGATTCCAATAGTTTCGTTTATACATGTAGTGAAAGTGTAAATCCTATAAACCTAGTTGCACTTGCTAATATATAAAACTCAAAAACTATGATAAAAATGGAGTAATGTTTATAAACCTTAGGGTGTAAAGAAAATATCACCCATAATTATCATCTTCTTCAACGTACAACACTATCAGTTCATTCTAATACTGAAAATATGGATTTTGTTTTTTTTTCTTTCAAGAACGCTTAAATTGAGCCAAACTCCTATGATCCATAATACATTCTTATTAACTATTGGCTAAACCCAGTGTTAAATTGACCTTATGTTTACAACATCGGAGACTCTATGCGGCCCAAAAATCTGGTCATGAGTGGTGTGAGTTTACTTCAATAAGTGGTGTGGATTATGAGTTAACGTAACCTAATCACTTATTTATATTTTTTGTAATTGAACATAACATATTGAATACAAATTATAAGGCGTTCACAATTTGATTTTCCTTTCTTTATTTATATTCCATACGGTAATATTGGTTGAAATGGTTAATATAGATAAAGGCTTTACTTACCTACCACCAACACTAGTTTATAAATAACCCTATTTCCTCTTTTTGTTCCACTTTATTACAAAAAGAAAAAAAAATGTTTTCCTCTTTTAAATGTATCAACAATATCCTACATGTGAAAATTTGACTAAGTTTTCTTAAGTGGCTTATTTGGACTTTGGTACTTGGTCAAGTAGGTGTAAACTTACTAGTTATATGTTAAAGTTTATGGACTTAAAATCGATTGTCGTGTGATAGGATCGAACTCGAGATCACAAGATTGCACACATTACGTGAAGAGTTAACTTATTTATTAAATATATTTATTGTATATTTATTAAATCAAACCGTAGCTAACGATCGTTAAGTAATTAAAAGTTAAGTATTAAACGACCGTTATAGAATGTTAAAGAAGCTAAAAGAAGGTGTCGGAAACGTTCCGGAAACCTCCTTGGGGCTTGCATATATCCGGCCTAAAAGGGGAGACAAAAGGGAAGGGAAAAGATTTTGTTGCTTTATTTTGTTTAAACCTTGGAAGAGAAGTTTTCTAAGGTGTATATAAACAAACCAAAGGTTTCATAATTTTTACCTCACATCTCTCTTTCTCTTGCTCTAACCGCCGGCCAAAAAAACACCCTATTAGGGTTCTTCTTTGATTTTCAATAAGCTATTCTAGATCTAGTCCTAGCCCATCTCTAGGGTTGTTGGGTAGATCTTCCATAGACTTGGAAGCTCGGTTTGTTCGTGCTAGACTCACGGTTAACTCACCGTATCACGTGTGTACAAGATCGTGTTGTAGTCTTGCTTTAGATTACATCCTGGTGGTGTTCGTGATCTATCTCTACCGGTGACCGTTTCGTCGATTTGTAGATCTTGCTAGGATAAAGGTATGTAACCCTAGCCTTGATTAATTATAATCGTGTTAATTAAAGATCTTGTTAATTTGCTTCCGTTGTGTGTTCTTTGATCCATATTAGGGTTTTACTTAATTGTTATGGTAAATATAAAGCAACAGTGGCATCGAGAGCCGTTTTAACATGATTATAATTATCAAGATCTAAAGTTTTTTTTTAACTAATATTGATTTGTGTTAAAAATTACATGTTGTTTTTTAGGTTTTATAAAAATTAGGGTTTTGTTTTTTTATTATTTTTAATATCGGCTATGCCGAAATTTTTAATAAAAAAAA
Organism: Glebionis coronaria; assembly: GCA_025667525.1. NCBI lineage: Eukaryota > Viridiplantae > Streptophyta > Magnoliopsida > Asterales > Asteraceae > Glebionis > Glebionis coronaria. Next base: position 592,167,369 of record CM046880.1, on the reverse strand, counting down.
AAATTTGTAAACCCTAAAATTACATGGTAATTAACTTTAGATGTATGCATGAATTAATTGTTATGTCATGCGTGGTTACGATTCGTAGTGATTTAATTAAATTGTTAAGTGATTTGGGTGGAATTTTGATGAATTGCATGATTAATTGTTATGTTGTGTAAATTCATGTTTCGATCCATAAAGATTTAATTGTTAAGATATGTGGGAGATCCCTGATGAACATGCATGTTTGTCATGAATCATATGTTTCTATGGTAATTGTTACGTGTTTTGCTACATGCTTTATTTGATTCAATAATTTAAAATTAGGGAAGACTTTTATATGAATATATAAAAACCTAGATTTGATATTATTTATTGAATAAATCGTATGCATGTGGCTATTTGATTTATTTATTGCACATATAAATTGTTATTATGTGTTTATGATTTAGTTTTTTTTTTACCTACTTGTTTTCATACGTTTTGTTTTAATTGTATGTTGTAAACAAGGGTAATTTTTACAAGAAAATTAATATGGACTAAATCATATTAAAATAAATGAATTGTTTTGAGATCTAAATTACATATGATTTGCGTTGATTAGAATTTCAATAGCAACTTAACGGCCTACTCAATTTTGACAAACTATAAAGTGGGTATAACGCACCGCTGGTCATGTACCCGGTTTAGGAAGGAGGTGTTATGCTTCAGCGCTGACCAAATTCCCGGCTCGCCTGTGCGTCAAAATTGGAATTACCTACGGTTGTTATTGGTATAATTCTTTAAGGTTGATTTAACTACATTAATTCACATCCGAAACAAAATGAATAAGGTTATTGCTTTGTGCTATAACTAAATTCTAGAAAAAAGTACGGTGTGAATTTAGTTGTGTGTAAAATTTTTAATTGGTTTAACCAATACCTCAACTTGCAAGTATATGATGAACTTTTAGTCTCAACAAAATTTTACTAAACGTTTTATTAAACTTATGTTATGGAGATGTATGCATGCTTCTCCATACATGATTTTGACACCAAAACCTATACCCTAAAATTTAAGTCATATGCCCTCTAATTGACGAACACTTGAAGTTACAATTGTCGTCATATAAGATATCGGACGATCTTGTAATGGAGAGAAAACTTCATGATTGAATAAGATTGCACATGAAGGTTTTACGTTCTTTAGATTAGTCGACTTAATTGAGTTACTCAGTGAGATCTAGAAACTTAAGGCATAAAGAAGGGATGAAACATGTTTACAATTCAAAATGAATTTTGGCAATGTAAATCCCTTAAAAATCTAGAAATTGCAAATTTGTTTGTCAATCATTGTTCGACAATGTAGAAACTAGAAGGGGGGGTTGAATAGTTTCTCTTCGATTGGTGACCAAATTAAAATTACTTTCAATTTGGTTTGTATCAAAACTATCTTTTACTTGAGGCTAAGTTGCATAATGATTAGGTTCAATTGAAATGCACTAGCAAAGATAATAGGCAAGTATAATGATAATTAAATAAGTAAAGAGTAAGGAAGGAGACAACCTAGTCGGAAGACACCAAGATTATAGTGGTTCGACAACGAGGCTCTATCCTCGTTTCTACTCCACTCCTCGAGTACACCTACTCGAGATTTCCACTATATCCACAAGCTCCCTTCTCGGCGGAGAAAACCTTACATCGTTGCTTACATTATTTTCCGACACTAAGCTAAATGTCGAGACCTAATCTTTAGCTAGGACCAATCTACACGACGTTGCCTACTTCACAATTTAACGACACAAGGCTAGATGTTAGGTTCTAATCTTAAGGTAGAACCAATCTTCACGACGTTGCCTACTTCACCGTTTTATGACAAAAGGCTAGATGTCGAGTTCTAATCGAAAGCCAGAACCAATCTTCACGACTCTTCACTTTGAAGCTAAGTGAGAACTTCACACAACACAACTACTAATCACTTTTAAGTTTAGTGAGAACTCACAAGACACAACCACATCACTTTAAAGTTTAGTGAGAACTCCTAATCAAATCTATTACAACTCAACTAGACTTATCCAAGTACACACATGTAGCTTGGATTTACACAACACAAATCCAAGCAAACACATATGCAATGGATGTACACAACAAATCCAAGTATCCATAAATAACTTGGATGAACACAACTAGTCCAAGTATTCATAAATACATTGGATTGACCTAAAACAAAAAGGGTATCATGATGAATATGACTAGCTCATAGATTCATCTTTATCACAACACTAGTGAGTGAGTGATCTTCTCATTGGACAATGTAAAGGAGGGGATCAAGAGGATAACCATATGTAAACATCCTTAACAATTTAAGTGATCATTTACTAATGATTATGGTATAGAAAATAGAAAGGGGGCTGAGAAAAACGTCCAAGAGGCTTACTGGAAAATGAGATTTGACCCACTATTTAAAGGAGACAAAGTATAACGGATCTATAACGGCTTTCTGTGCGCGGTACCTTATCTCACCCCGCGGTACCATATCGCTAAGGTACCGCGTAGGTACTTAAGGTACCGCCACTAGACTCCGATCCGTTTTTTTTCTTTTAGTGGGGTGGGAATATCTGAGGTATTTGAAACCTTCAAAGGATATTCTAACAGCATTTGGAATATGCTATTTTCAAATTTTCATTTTCCATTTTAATAAAACATTTTCAAAAAAAGAAAGTTTATTAAAAAGTCTTTTGTCATATTAACAAAAGTGAGTTTTAAGGATAATCATTTTGATGATCACTAAGTATGATTAAGAAAGGTTATTGATATGATTATTACCTTGATGATAGTGTTAGTTAAATAATTCATTTTGTGTTTTACACTAAATGTGTTGTATGGTTTGTTGTGATCAAACCTAAGAAAGATTAGTTAACACTAATAATGTTTTTAGGCATCACTTGCATTAACAATCTCCCCCTTTTTTATTACGACAAACGATAAACTCATTTACATAGAAACACAAAATATGGAATTATTAACTAGTGTATCACTATCATTTCTCCCCCTTTGTCGTAGCAAAAAGGTTAGCACAAGTCTTTGAAGAACATCGAACTTTGCTAGTAGCTCCCCCTTGGTGGTTGCTTCCCCTTGCTTGGGGCACCAAGTTTGTGAGCTAAGGTGACATGTTACACAAAGGTTAGTAGAAAGGAAAGAAACACCAATGTATATATGATCACTACCTACTTAGTAACTTGAGATGGAGAAAGAGAAGAAATCTCAAATTAGAAGCAAGTATTTTGCTAAGTATGTCCAAAGAGGTAATTGACAAAATCAAACTTCAATCTAATGAAGATGATAAGCTTGTCAATGGGTTAAAGCTTTAGAATTGATGGAATCACCCATAAGCAATTGTAAAAAATTTTTAACCAAGATCAACTCAAAATAGAACTAATGAAATAGCACACAAATAACACAAAGGTTACATAAAGAAAAAAAAAGACACAACAAAGAAGATAGTCATACACACAATATGAGTATCTAAAAGCAATAAATAAGGAAAATAAACCACTAAGCATAAGCTAGTCTAATAGTGATATTTTCCAAGATTGCTAAAAAAAAAAACTAAAAGACGACGATGCATCATTCGAAGTTTTGTCCACCGGAACGAAAACTTGAATAGGAGGTCGAGTGAGGAGGAATTCAAGAAAATTTAACTTCTCATACACATGAGCAAGTTCAATTTGTTGAAATCGGCAACAATCACACGAGGATCCATGATGCAACACAAAACCGTTTGATGGGGGTATGGCATCAAACTTAGGGTTCGGTGGTGGTGGGGTAATGGGTTTGGGAATGTTTTCACAATGCCTTGTGAGGTTTGGGAAGGTTGAAAGTTCATTGAGTTGAGGGGTATTGAAGGATTGTGGTGGTGGTGGAACATTTTCTTTAGCTCCGGTGATGGGGTTTATGGTATAAGTCTCATTCCAATACTTGATTGGAGAGAAGGTAGGGTTTTTGGGTGGTTTGGACGAAGATGGTTCATTCTTCTTAACCCAAATAGGTCGAACCGAGATTTTCGGTTTCTTTGAAAGCTTGGATGAGGAAGCTTTGGGTGAGTGGGGTTGTGACAAAGAAATGTCAAGGTTAGGAATGTAGGAGTTAGGCATTGTGAGAGTGTGAGAATGATATCTCAAGGTTATGTGAGAATGAATTCTCAAGGTTGGGAAGGTGTGAGAATGAAATCTCAAGGTTGGGGTATAAGTAAAATGTAATCAAGGTAAGAATTTGAATACAAAATGTGTAGTGTCAAGGAATGTTTAGTCAATTTGAGTAAACAAGGAATCTTGACAGGGTATAGGGTTTTAAAAGTTTTGACCAAAAATTCGTCAAAAGCCACTTACTGTCCGCGATACCTTATAGGGACCGGCGGTTCCATATCGCTAAGTAACCGCGGGACTTTAAGGAACCGCGTCCAGTGGACTTTAAACCATGTTTTTCCTGGGTTTTGGGAAAAACTAAGACTTTTTCAAAAAGTTGCAAATCTTGGAATTTTACCTCTATTAGCACCAAAATATGCTAGGGTTGCATAAAGCAACACATTCACAAAGAATGTCTTGACAAAGGGTGACAAAATAATTTAGATATCATTTTGAACCAATTTTAGTCAAGTTTAGGGGTTGTGATAGATTTAGGTTCAATTTTAATTTCAAATTAAAGTTGATTAGTGTGCACAAAAGGATAGAAACACACAAAGCTAAATCCATAAGTTAACAACATGAAACGTTCATTAAGGAGGCAAGTACAAAGACAAATAAAAACTAACTAATACATAGCTAGCTTAACATTAAATCTAGATAAGTAGTTTTCTTAGGCTTGGTTTTGTTGAAAACTCTTATTAAGAAAACTCCATCATTCATCTCCTAGGAGGAGGCATGGAGAACAAGGCAAGCAAGAACTCTTGCAACCTCCTATGTAGTCTATACATATCCATCCTTAGGTTATGGATGATGTAGTGGTTGTAGAGACAACATAGACAACTAGGACCATGAGTTTGTTGAAACCCATAGTAAGGATCACCCAAAAGGAGGGAAAGTGGAAAACCCAAAATTGACATGTTTGAGTTGGGTGGAGGTGGAGGAGGCAAGTTCTCCAAGGGTGATGTGGGTGAAAGTGGAGGCATGTTCCCTAAAGGGGAAATGGGTGAGTGTGGAGGTAAATTCTCCAAGGTTTGTGAAACGGGTGAGTTGTGAGGGGTAAATGGTGAAGTAACCAAAGTGTCATCAAAGTCATTCACAAAAGGAATGCTTTGGATTGGTTGGGGTTGTGTGGTCACTTCCAATGGTGCACTTGGAGTGAAGGGTGAAGAGATCTCATTCATTCTTGAGTTGAATGAAGAGGAGGTAGAACCAATGGAGTGGTTAGTACCATGGGTAGATGATGTCTTGCATGGTGCAAGAGGTGGGGAAGGTGATGAAAAATGAGGATAGGAGTTATCGCATTCTTAGGTGTATGGAAAGATGAGGAGTTAGGCTTAGCTACCTTAACCCTTATTTTGAGTGTTTTCCTTAGGGTGGAGGTCTTGGAAGTGTTTGAGGTTTTGGTACACACCATGGTTGATTAGGGTGGTTTAAGGTTTAGGGAAGTATGTTTGATGTGTGAAGAACATGGCAAACAAGGTGGGTTTAAATGGGTGAGGGGATGATCCAAACTAGTAATGGGTTAAAATCATTTTAGGTGAATAATGAATTTAGGTAACCTAGTTTAGGAAATGTGCAGTTTATTACTGAAAATCATGCAAGGTTTACATAAATTTAAGAAAACAGTGTAAAGCAAAGATGATGTCGTGCACAGTGACCGGCGGTTCCTTATCTAGGACCGGCGGTACCTTATCGATAAGGAACCGCGGGTCGATATAGAACCGCGACCAGAGGGTTTTCAAAAATTTCCCATCCCAGTTTTTGATAAACCCAGATTTTTCCCAAAGGATTCACAAGCCAAAGTTAACTACAGATCATAATCTAATAAGCTAACTATCAAAAGGCATGCACAAAGCTATGTAAATCACAAATATGATGGCATAATTAACATTAAGGATCAAGATAAATGATAATACAAACATGCAATCATAAGTTAATACATATCCAAGATAAAATAAAATTGTTCAACATTACATGTTTACCAACATGTATTCTTTGAAATACTTCAAAGCTTTCACCTTCTCTTTTTCCCCAATCCCTTGATCATATTCCCCAAGAACTTGAAACCTTTTCTTGATTCAACCCGGTGTTCGTGCAATTCCCCTCGAGTTCTAAGGTTTTCACGGTAAAGATGCTCCATATTGAGATCTTCCGGTACTTCACTAGAATGATGAGGAGGAGGAGCTAAGTCTTCAAATTCATCCTCGAATGGGTTTGAGGATGGATGGGAATTACTCAAAGAGTGGAAATGAGAACTAGTACCTATGCCATCACCATCACTTGTTGGCATGTCCATGTCCTCATCATCCATCTCTTGATGAACAGATTTTCTCGATCCTCGATCACTTCTTATCTTTCTTGCATATGCCTCTTGAATAGGCAACATAACCCGATGAACCGGGTAGAAGCGAGAAAGATCAAGGTGGGGAAAATCATGAGCAACCCTTTTGAAAAGGCGAGTTAGAAGCATAGCATAGGGAAGGTTTGTCTTGGGCTTCGAAAGGGCATAATTGATTCGTCGAGCGATATAGAATGCCAAGTTGTACTTGGTGGATGTAAAGATGCAACTCAACATATGCACTATACACGCCGGGATGTGATCTCGGTTTCCACCAAGACAAAAGACATTCTCCCTAAGGATATTGGCCCATTGGACCATAAAATCCTTAAGGTCGCTAGAGAGAACTTCATCACATTTCGTACATTTGAATGAAGGCTTCTCACAACGTTTCCATCACGCTCTTTCGAGATGATGTCAAGGATGAACTCTAGATCAATTTCGGTGAGGTAATTTTGAGGTTTATCGAAGGATTCCGAGAGAGCATCAAGTCTCCATTTATTTGTAAACTGACAAGTGCCTTCATATGGCACACCGAGAATTTGACCAAAGTTTTCGAGGGAGTATTGAATCAATTGATCATTCAACACGAAACGAATGAAGATTTCTCCATTGTATTCAAGCATGGAGTAGGTGCTAAAGAATTCAAGAAGGAATAAGGGGTAAATATCTTCTTCTATGTTGAGCAAGCAATCAAACCCCGAAAGCTCAAACATAGATTGGATATAGTCATAACCCGTTATTTCCTTGTCAACGACTCTATCCTCATGGAAACAACGAGTGGAAAGGGATGGAAAAGCGTTTTGAAGTTGGGGGGAAGCATAGATTTGAGAGATGTCGGGCATATAATCTCTAGTGAATTGATGATCTTTTTGATATTGAGATGGCATGATTAAGTACCTAAATACACATAAGACAATATTTCTCCAATCACTCATATGAAAATCAAAAAGGAAAACGAAAAATGAAAATGTGTTATATCAATTTCTTGACAAATATAGGATTGAATCCATATCATTTTCATGTTCACAATGTGTCTATTCCATCATTAACCAAGAACACATGATCTATGTTAGATCAACAATGGATTAGAACATTGGTTTTTCAAAACAAGGTTTTTAGGTAAGCATTAACAATGTCATTACCTACTTGTTCATGGGTTCATCTCAAATCCATCATTCAACCAAAATCATTTAGCCTAAATTCGGATTTGTTCTACAAGTGGGTTTTAGTGAAATCTTAATGAATATCAACCTAAGGAATCATAGTAAACTAACCATGTCAACCCACATTCCTATTAAGGTTTTAATTCAATTTCAATTTTAAAAATCCCCAATTATGAAAGGATGAACCCTAGAACAAAATAGATGAAATTGAAATAAAATACTTACAATTAATTGATGTTAGATGAAGGATGAGTGAAACCCACAACTTGGAATCAATTAATTTGAGTGATTGAAGGTTTTGGAAGCTTCAACAATGGTGGAAAAGGTAAAACCCGTCGGCTGTGTGTTTTTGAGAGAGAGAGAGAGTTTGGTTTGAAAAAGAATAAAAAACTCAAACTGGCGCTTTGACAAAAGTTACTGCCCGCGGTACCTTATCGATAAGGAACCGCGGGTTTGAGCCGCAGAGATAAGGAACCGCCTACAGAGGCAGGTTTTTATCTATGAAAAACGCCAAATTTTGAAAACCAAGTTTTTCTAAAATACTTAAAATTAAATCATGAGCCTTTTAGAATATCATTGGATCATCATAACACTAAGCAATATGCCTTAATGAAGGATTACGAGTTAAATCAAGATCGAAAAGAACCGAAACGGACAAATGACTACTCGTAGCAAAACGACTAAGTGGAGAGAAGTCAAGGGAAGTGAATCAAGACTAGGATCAATGCTCAAGGGATTAATTACAATCTTCAAATAGTTGTAGCGAAGAGCTTGTGTCATATATAGTGGTTTAAGACGTGTCTTTCCGGCGAAACGTTAAACGGCTTTGGTAATGAATAAGCACAAAGCAATTATTCAAGTATAGACTAAGATCACTTTCAATAATAGTCTTAGTCTAAACCAAAATATGAGCAAGGTATTAATTCACTTTCTCTCCCCCAAAGGGCCTACTAACCATATGGGTGCAAACCATGGAAATCATGCTTGATACTTTAAACTTCTACTAACTCACTCTACATCACCATAGTGAGTCAAGTATCCAAGCAATGAAGGTTTGAGAGGATAAAGGAAAAGAAGCACCAACCACAAATAAATGTCAAGGCAAGGACGTCGAAAACAAGCACATAGTCAAGTAATGATCAAAGGGCGTGTGGAAGAACGCAAGCGTACCTTGGCCACAAAGAGCAATCCATAAATGAATAAGTGCTATGCCCAATTAATGACTATGATGAGTACTAAGTCTTCAAGGACTAGTATCATTCCCAATCATCTTGGTATCATCATTCAAAGATGTTAAAGATCAATGAAGATTAGTCTTCTACAAGTGCAAGTAACTCAATCCACAACCAATTAAGTGATTGATCTTTATGAGTACCTACACAAAGCAAGATGCAAACTAGTAGATACATTTCAAGAGTATATCTAAAATACATAAAGGCTACTAATCTTAAGTGGGATACAATATTATCAATTAAAAGACCTGTTTTCAACGAAAACATAGTTTTGACCAAAGAGAAACATTAGTACAACTAGACCTTCTAATTTGAGGAGACAATGGATCGATCCAAGTTTCAAAGTACAATATACTTCTAAGATCTTGAGTGACCATCGCTCTGATACCAATTGTAGAAACTAGAAGGGGGGAGGGGGGTTGAATAGTTTCTCTTCGATTGGTGACCAAATTAAAATGACTTTCAATTTGGTTTGTATAAAAACTATCTTTTACTTGAGGCTAAGTTGCATAATGATTAGGTTCAATTGAAATGCACTAGCAAAGATAATAGGCAAGTATAATGATAATGAAATAAGTAAAGAGTAAGGAAGGAGACAACCTAGTCGGAAGACACCAAGATTTATAGTGGTTCGACAACGAGGTTCTATCCTCGTTTCTACTCCACTCCTCAAGTACACCTACTCGAGATTTCCACTATATCCACAAGCTCCCTTCTCGGTGGAGAAAACCTTACATCGTTGCTTACATTATTTTCCGACACTAAGCTAAATGTCGAGACCTAATCTTTAGCTAGGACCAATCTACACGACGTTGCCTACTTCACAATTTAACGACACAAGGCTAGATGTCGGGTTCTAATCTTAAGGTAGAACCAATCTTCACGACGTTGCCTACTTCACCGTTTTACGACACAAGGCTAGATGTCGAGTTCTAATCGAAAGCTAGAACCAATCTTCACGACTCTTCACTTTGAAGCTAAGTGAGAACTTCACACAACACAACTACTAATCACTTTTAAGTTTAGTGAGAACTCACAAGACACAACCACATCACTTTAAATTTTAGTGAGAACTCCTAATCAAATCTATTACAACTCAACTAGACTTATCCAAGTACACACATGTAGCTTGGATTTACACAACACAAATCCAAGCAAACACATATGCAATGGATGTACACAACAAATCCAAGTATCCACAAATAACTTGAATGAACACAACTAGTCCAAGTATTCATAAATACATTGGATTGACCTAAAACAAAAAGGGTATCATGATGAATATGACTAGCTCATAGATTCATCTTTATCACAACACTAGTGAGTGAGTGATCTTCTCATTGGACAAGGTAAAGGAGGGGATCAAGAGGATAATCATATGTAAACATCCTTAACAATTTAAGTGATCATTTACTAATGATTATGCTATAGAAAATAGAAAGGGGGCTGAGAAAAACGTCCAAGAGGCTTACTGGAAAATGAGATTTGACCCACTATTTAAAGGAGACAGAGTATAACGGATCTATAACGGCTTTCTGTGCGCGGTACCTTATCTCACCCCGCGGTACCATATCGCTAAGGTACAGCGTAGGTACTTAAGGTACCGCCACTAGACTCCGCTCTGTTTTTTGTCTTTTAGTGGGGTGGGAATATTTGAGGTATTTGAAACCTTCAAAGGATATTCTAACAGCATTTGGAATATGCTATTTTCAAATTTTCATTTTCCATTTTAATAAAACATTTTCAAAAAAAGAAAGTTTATTAAAAAGTCTTTTGTCATATTAACAAAAGTGAGTTTTAAGGATAATCATTTTGATGATCACTAAGTATGATTAAGAAAGGTTAGTGATATGATTATTACCTTGATGATAGTGTTAGTTAAATAATTCATTTTGTGTTTTACACTAAATGTGTTGTATGGTTTGTTGTGATCAAAACTAAGAAAGATTAGTTAACACTAATAATGTTTTTAGGCATCACTTGCATTAACAGACAAGTTACCATCTTGAATACTTTCATTGCTAGCAGATCAACTGATGTGATGAAATTATGTCAATTTGGATTCTAGTTTTCAAGGAAAATACTATGGTTATTATTACCGGGGTAATTTTATTTTCTTGAATGGTATTATCGAAAATACTAAAATTGAATTTTGTAAATTCTTTTGCAAATGTATTACTGCAACGTTACACCGTAAACGTGGTTTATTCATTTATTAATCTACAAACCGTATGGTTGAGGATAGAGTCAATTTACAAATGAAAGATAAACCTAAAACTCTTTTTCATGAGTAAAGAAGGAGTAATAAGGATTTTAGAAATGTCAAATTCAAATCCGTAACTCATAGCAAACTTTAATAGTTAAGAAAAGTGCATATTTTGAGTTATTAAAAGTTACCGCAAATTGGTTATAAGGCAAACTAGCATATTTGTCTAGTAGTTGTGCTTTGACCATTTATAGGCACTACATACCATTGTGGGGTTGGTAGACCTATTAAGGAAGAAATTGCATGTCAAGTCTTTAAAGTTAAAAAGCATTTGATGGGTAAGTCATCATTTACGAAGTAGAGTACACTCTTAAACATTATAAGTAATTGTTACGAATGTGTTTTTTAAAAGTGTAAGAAAGTAAACACAACACTAATTATTTTCACCGATTATGAAACATTTTCAATGTTGTCAAGTTTAGTGGGAGAATTGTGTTGTATTACTAATTTTGAGTCTATTAAAACATTCTCTAAGTCAGTGGGAGTTACAAGCTTTGTTGTCTTGGTAATAACCCATGTTATCTTTAGTATGTCCTAAGATAATTTCCTAAGATAATTACTTTCGAATTGTTGACACTAATATCTTCAAAGATAGTTATGTACTGATTCTTGTTGATTAAGTGGTTCTACATCTACTTGTAAAAGCTAATATATGTGGCACAATCATATTTTGTATAGACGAACGTTAGACGTGATGTTTATCTTATATATGAGGTTGTTCCATGCACAAGTGGGAGAAATGAACATTGTGTGCAAGAAATAACTCATAAAGATATGATTCTCTTGTCTTTAAGATAAGAGACTAACAATCTAATTAATATTTAGATCATGTGTCAATATGATTAAAAGACTACTTAAAAGTATTTATATCATTCACTTTAAAGAAACACTTGTTGTTTTGATTTAGTCATGTAAGAGCTTGGACTAAATTGTAAACTCAAGAGTAAAATATCCACATGTCGTAAGATCAGGCGTGGAATGTTTTAAAGTTTCTTAAAATGGACTAATTCCTGGAATGACATAAGATACATAGAGTAATCTTATACTACTAATGAAACCTAGTGGTGTTCATATAATAGTATAGGAGTGAATTAACTTGAAAAGATGAATGAAACCTAGTGGTGTTCATGATTTACTTTAGTTATACATGTTTATGATTTATTGTATAAAGTCACAAACATAAAGTCTTGGAAGACGTATAATATAAAGTAAGACGTTAATGTATTGTCTCTATCTCACTAAAGACATATACATGTAACGTGTAATGGACTTATAACTTTTATGAAGTGACTTTGTATTAAAAGTACTTGAGTTATAAAGCATGCAAAATGGTTAGGAAATCTATTATACCATTAAGATGATTTAGTTGGTATATAGGTAAGCCTAAAGATATATATTTATCTTAAATATTGTTAAGATTGACTTACAATATTTCCCTAAATAAAATACATCATTGTTATGGTATGTTCATTAGGAGAATCAAAATTCTCAATATGATGGTGATGTTTAATTCAAGATAACTATATCTTACTTTATTCCAAAAGAAATCAAGGTTAGAAAGTTGAGTATGACTTGATCTAAGAAGATTAATTAGATACCATTATATATGGAATGTGATGAATCACATTATATCTTAAATGAAGTTCGGATTTTGCTAAACTACTTATGAAGTGGATTGTTTAGAAAATAAAGGGTATGGAACTGTCATTGTGTTTTGTAATGTCCCATATAGATAACGTTGGAGTGTTGATCTATTTGCTATGTATTTAAAGAGTAATTTAAGTTCCTAAAAGCAAGTGAGAGTTTTGATCTTGAAAGATAAAATTACAAGATACATGATCTTCTAAAATACACTAGTAATTATCATGAGGTATGCGTGTAAATGCTAACCTTGAGATAAAGGAATTTATGTCATAGGTCCGTAAGGATATCTCAGATATGCGATTTATATGCTGAGAATTATGAGTTACAAATAATTGTCATGATTTGTTACCAAATATTAAATTGGGTAAATTACTCATACTATGATTGTTATAGATGTTGTCCAATAAGATAATCAATTTTAGATTTGTTTTATCTTAAATAGTTTGACTAGAAATTGGAGATGAGTTTCGTCAAATGAAGAAAAACGCCAATTGTAGTGGTTTAATCTTTGTGTCGAAATTATATGGACAAAATTGTACACATATTTAATGTATGTATTATGAATAGATTATTAATCACACTTAAGTAATTAATTGTGATTGAGTATTTTTTCCTAAACACATTAAATGTATAAAGATTTTGATGGTCATATTTTAAATTGACAAATTTGGATATGTATAAATTATTCTTGAATGACTACTTGAGAAGGACTTAAGTAATCAAAATGAGTTTCTTACTTCAAAATATAAATCTTTGGGAAAGTACAAAATGCAATTATCCATGAATGGATAAAAGCATGCATCTAGGAGACTATTCTTATGTTTACTTTGAAATCCAAGTTTGGATTTAAATTTAAATAAGATGGTTTCTGAGTATTCCTAAAAGCTAGTGGGAGTATTATGGTTATTTTCTTATATGTGTCAAATAGACATGTAAGAAAGTAAGCTTTCATTCAAATTAAATGTTGATTTGGTTTATATTTGAGATGAAACTTTGCTTTGGAGATAAGATATAACATAACCTTGGAACAAATAAATTTATTTATTTATGCGGTGGAAATACAACGTAATATTCCATGTAGTAAGTTTACATGGATATTTAGGACATGAAGAAATCTAAATCTGGTTTGAGAAATTTTCATGTGTGTCGTGTTGTATTTATATCATACTTAAAATACATGATTATTTGAATATATTAATCTATTTAAAAGTTATTAAATAACTTGTTTAATGAATATTCTGAAGGAATATGTTTGGAAATAGAATAACATCCTAAATCTTGGATTGGCTTCCATATTCTATAGATGAATAATTTGTCAGTCGTTGTGCAAATTATCATAGCCAACAAACTTGAAGGTTTTGGTTGGAATCAAACATTACATAATAGATATTAATGGTAACGTATTTGTATCTTTTATGACAAGTTGTAAAACTTGAAAAGATATAATTGAGGTAACACTCAATATTAGTCATAGGATCTTTGGAGATGACATGTTGATTAAAGTTGCATTATACATTAAAGAATTAGAATACTTTGAACTTCAAATATGTTTTGGAAGTTTAGGAAATTGGTGATTAAGGATGTTTCATAATTTTGATACTATGTGGCAATATCAAATTATTTGAATGCACATATACAAGAGTTTCAATGAATTGAATTCTCGAAGAAAGTATTCTCAAAATTCCAATAGGTCAAGATTGGTTATTTTATACTTTGCCAAACAAGTATGAATGTCATTACTAGAGGCATGATGCATGTACCAGTTTTATGCATTGATCTATTTTTAGTATTTGGATAAAGGATGTAAGACATTATTGAATTGATGAAATAAAGATTGGATTTCGTTTATTTTTCTGTTATTTGATTTTGTATCCTATTTTACATGTTTTAATCCATGAGCATTATGATGTTTCTAAATGTCCGTTGTCGATTAATAATATGGGAGTATTATTAAACTAAGACAATTCAAAATAGTGACAGAGTATACTTGAAAGTATATTGGTCAATTTTGGATGATATTTGATGGATCAAATATTGGACTTATCCCAACTATATGATTTTACTTTATGGATCTTTGTCATCAAGTAAATCATAAATAGTTATCGTTAGACCTGAGATACCAGGAAACTGTCGTGGATCTAGTGCATTTCTGTGGAATAATCTAACGCTAAACGTAACTGGTAGCTATAAGGATTATTTCCGGAAGTGTTGCAAAGTTCATAAGTTTTGCTTGTAGTCAAAATGGGATTCGTTTCCTTCAAATTTATTTTGAAGAATAATACAGCTGGGCTCCTCGGGGGAGTAGTAAGATATTTGTGCGGCCGCACCCAAATTTGTTTTGGTGATCTTGCTATATCCGTAAACGAGAAACAGAATGGTTAATGAAAGGAATGACTGAGATCCATATCCTTATTAACGATGTATTTGAAATGAAAGGATAATAATAATGATTATATATCATTAAAAGGTTTTGTCCAGGAAACCTTACTCGAGTTGCACTAGTGACATTGTTAGTGTAACTAGACGCTAATCAATGTGATCACGATATTCGAATTTTGTCCAAGTGGGAGCTGAAAGTTTATGGACTTAAAATCGATTGTCGTGTGATAGGATCGAACTCAAGATCACAGGATTGCACACATTACGTGAAGAGTTAACTTATTTATTAAATATATTTATTATATATTTATTAAATCAAACCGTGGCTAACGATCGTTAAGTAATTAAAAGTTAAGTATTAAACGACCGTTATAGAATGTTAAAGAAGCTAAAAGAAGGTGTCGGAAACGTTCCGGAAACCTCCTTGGGGCTTGTGTATATCCGGCCTAAAAGGGGAGACAAAAGGGAAGGGAAAAGATTTTGTTGCTTTATTTTGTTTAAACCTTGGAAGAGAAGTTTTCCAAGGTGTATATAAACAAACCAAAGGCTTCATAATTTTTACCTCACATCTCTCTTTCTCTTGCTCTAACCGTCGGCCAAACAAACACCCTATTAGGGTTCTTCTTTGATTTTCAATAAGCTATTCTAGATCTAGTCCTAGCCCCTCTCTAGGGTTGTTGGGTAGATCTTCCATAGACTTGGAAGCTTGGTTTGTTCTTGCTAGACTCACGGTTAACTCGCCGTATCACGTGTGTACAAGATCGTGTTGCAGTCTTGCTTTAGATTACATCCTGGTGGTGTTCGTGATCTATCTCTACCGGTGACCGTTTCATCGATTTGTAGATCTTGCTAGGATAAAGGTATGTAACCCTAGCCTTGATTAATTATAATCGTGTTAATTAAAGATCTTGTTAATTTGCTTCCGCTATGTGTTCTTTAATCCATATTAGGGTTTTACTTAATTGTTATTGTAAATATAAACCAACAATCTGCATGCTTGCATGTATCATATACTCAACGAGGTTTTTTTCGTTGCAGCAGGCACAAACAACTTACATGTGTTCATGCCTTTATGTGAGATTTTTTTAAGTATTCTAGTCATCAATACACTACCACCCCTCAGCAAAACACCCAAAACATTTCATCTTTTGCCGTCACAGAACTTTAGACCCGAGCCTCTATGTTTCAATGAAATGTCAAGTCAAAATTTAGTCATTTTGCTATCTACCAACTATTGAGAGTCACATGGGGGCTTTACTCCCAACACTTTTCCTACCTACCACCTCCCATTGGTCTATAAGTTACCCATTTTTTCTTCTTGTTCAAGTTCATGAAGAAAAAAATATGTCCATGCCTTTGAGGTCTTTTAACTGTTCTAGTCATCAATACACAACCACCCCTCAACAAAAAACGCGAAACATTCTATCCTTTACTATCACGGAGCTTTAGACTTGAGCCTCTATGCTTCAATGAAATGTCAAATCAAATACTACGTAATTGATTATTTTGCAACCTACCAACTGTTGAGAGTCACATGGGGCTTTACTCCTAAAAAATTTCTACCTACCATCGCACATCCGTATTGTAAAACTCGCATAAAATACATGAAAGCATTAAATGCACGAAAACACGGATTAATTAAAACCTTATACTTAATTAATAAACGACACGTATCATGAATATTTAATGTTTTAAATACAAATATTAAGTATACTATTATTTATTATTTACAAGTATTTACGTATAATAAATAAAACATGACAAGAATAAACACGAATGTAAAACACGAACACACACGAGAATTTATTTAAAACACGAAAAATGAAAAAATATATATTCACAAGTGGTGTTTGGACGATAAAAAGAGAAAAGAAAAGAGAGGGCCCATGGCCCGGCCCGTTAAGTAACTTAACATGTATCTAAAAACCTCCCAGGAAAACACATTACAAGTTTTAACAAAAATAAACAAAAATCCTAGCCCTCTCTCTCTCTCTTCGGACTCCGGATCCACAAGGAAAAAGGAAGAAGAAAAACCAAGTTTTGATCTTTAAATTGTAACAGGTATTGTTCCTGTTCATCAGTCCCAAATCATTGCACGTTCAGTATCTCTAAATCTTTAATCTTTCATTATTTTTATTAATTCATGGATCTAGTTAATTAATAACAAGAACACATGGATCAATGGATTAAAAACATGTATTTAACAAGAATAAAACAGGTTTTTGGTTTGGTTATCACGGAAACCGAGACCACATAGGGTCTCGGTGTGGGTTTGCTTAGGCCAGCCGCACCCTATAAGGGGGCGGTGGATGTTGTGTGTGGTCAGCCGCAACACCAAACGACCCCAGCAGTGGGGCGTATGGTAAAACAGTGGCAACCGAGAGGGATGAAGCTCTCGGTGGGTGATCCAAACCGACAGCGGCAACCCAGCTAGGCTGGTGGCTGCTTTGGGCAGGCGGCGGCAAACCACAGCCATTGCGGCTATGGTGGTGTTGTTGTGGTTCGAGGCATGCCGAGACATGGGTGTCTCGGTGTGGCTCAGTTCGGGGCTCGGGTATACGAAAAACACACAAGGCTATGTTTGGTTAAATGATTTGCTAAATTTAAATCAAGACTTAGGTTAATTTAGTTATTTAGTAAGTCATGGCTATTTAGTTAAATTAACTTTAGGTTATAATAATTATGTTATATAATTTAACATGATACATTAATAAAATTAATGGTACACTTATGATAATTATTTTATACTAGCACGGTACCCGCGCAATGCAGCGACGGGTAATAAGTGACTATTTTTTAGCAAACGATTTAACGTTAAAATGTAAAAAAGTTAAATTAAAATAAATAAAATCACTAAAAATGAAAAAAACAAAAATTTTGTAAATATATCCAAATGGATGTTGAATTAAAGAGAACAAAATTTTAAAAAATATGGTGAAATTAGATTATGAAAAAAATAAATAAGTTAAAAGATATTTCAATTTTTAAAAAAATGGTTTTTTAATAAGTTGTTAAAAAGTTGTTACAATAGTTTGTTATAAAAGAAATGGATGGTAAAGATTTGAAGTTAGGTTTGGATTAAAAATAATGTTTATCTTAATTTTTGGTTGTTAATATGTTTATCTTAATTTTTGGTTTGGAGTTACGTATGGAGTTAGGATGTGTATATGCACCCTTTATATATAGTATAGATCATTATTCATGACACATAACATGACACATTATTGTTTAATTAAATAAGGACTTAGCATAATTATGTAATTACATGTTAACTAGGGGTGTGCACGGTTCGGTTTGGGTCGGTTTTTGGCTCAAACTGAAACCGAACCGGTATATTCGGTTTTTAAAAAACCAAAAACCGAAACCGTACGGTTTTGGGCGGTTTGGTTTTTCGGTTTGTAATCGGTTTCGGTTCGGTTTTCGGTTTTTTCGGTTTTAAAACCGTTTATATTTGGGTACGTCCGATTTAGATTAAAAAACTTGTTTTGCGTGTAAAAAATAGTTTTTTTTATTTTCAATCTAAGCCTAATAATGTTTATCTCAAATTTCTAATCTATAATTACACACATATTTTTAAGATAAACACACATGCAAATAAACATGCGTACAAACGATTACTGTCACATATGTAATTATGTATTGTCAACTAAGCACAAATATATATCAAACACGCGTATAAACAATGAAATAAATATATTACTCCTATTTCCCTAAAAACGAATATTAATTTATAATTTTGATATATTATTTATTTATTTATATTATATTATATTTATATTTTTTATATAATAATATGGTTCGGTTCGGTTCGGTTTTTACGGTTCGGTTTTTGGATGAAAACCGAAACCGAACCAAAACTTTTCGGTTTTTGAAAACGTAGAAACCGAACCATCGGTTTTTATATTCGGTCGGTTTTTTCGGTTTGGTTTTTTCGGTTTTTCGGTTCGGTTTCGGTTTTTCGGTTTTTTTTGCTCACCCCTAATGTTAACTATGGTTTAATTGAATTAATATCTTACTTTAGTTTAATTATAAAATAATCAAGTTATGGTAAAGTATTATTAATAAAAAAATCAAGTTATATTATTAATTAAAAATTATTTATAAACCATGTATTATATTATTAATTAATAATTATCATGTTAACCTAAAGTATTTATTTATTAATAAACTTTACTATATAATGACATTTAATTAATCATGACTTATAAATATAATTATTAAGCTTTAGCTTATATCACATGCTTATTAAACAAGCTTATTACTATTTATGGAAACATACTAATTATGGAAACATGCTATTTATGGAAACATGTTATTTATGAAAACATACTATTTATGGAAACTTCCTGATTTTAGAAACTTACTAATTATGGAAACCTTCTATTTTGGAAATTTACTTATTCTGGAAACTTGCTATTTTTGTAAAGTTGCTATATATGGAAACCTACTATTTTTGGAAAGTTACTATATATAGAAACTTGCTATTTTTAGAAAGTAACTCATTATGAAACATCAAGTATAATAACATATGAAACATGAAATACAATTAATCAAGAACACATGAAACACTAAGAAATACATTATTATACATGAAACAATAAAATAAGTCAACAACATGTAAAACAAGTCAAGAACATGTAAAATAAGTTAAGAACATGTAAAACTAGTCAAGAAAAAGTAAAACAAGTAAAGAACAAGTAAAGTAAACTCATAATCAGTCAGTTACACACAACTCATTCACGTCATTTATTATATAGCACTCGTGAAGTCGGAGTAGATTACTGTCCGCCTTTCATATTCTTCATTTCTGGACATAAGGTACGGATATTCCGTCCTTCAGTAAGGACATTCCTTTTCTATGTATGATTAGGATTCCCCGTTTGCTGCCATCTGTTTTTCCCAGTAGTCTACATGTCATTAAACTTTTTAGTAATTACCATGCTATGATTTTAAATTGCGCGAGCTATATACACGCATGCCATGTTCACCTAGTTATGGAGGTACCATAACCATAACACTTGAGGCACCGGTGTTATGACTCTTCCGCGACGAGAGTGATTTCTTGCGGCGTCCCTTTTAGTTATTGGTCATTATTATTATTATCATGTGGGGCGAATGGGTGCATCCTAGTACATGTTTTACAGATTAACACGGTGACTACGGTGTGTGCTCTACATCCGTCACATGGAGCTGGTCCCTCCACCCAGACTTATATAATTAGAGGCAACCCCTCTAATTGCATGACGAGATCACCCCTCTATGTACTCATGCACGTTGATACCTTTCATGACCTATATGTGCTATTGGCATTTAAATTACATTTTCATGAATAAACATAATACTTTCAGATATAAACCAGTTTATAAAACATGTTCCATGTTTTCCAGGACTTGCACATTTTTTGCTGCAGTTTATACTTTACTTATGTTTTAGTTATTCATATCATGTCATTATATCCGTTCACTAAGCGTATTGCTCAGACCTATTTTCTTTCATGTTACCATACGGCAGGTACTAAAGGACAGACTTAGGCATTCAAGAGTACGTGCATAGGATAGAGGCTTCCTTTGACTTCATTTCCTTTATGCATTTATATACTTCTAGTTTTCTTGGACATTGTTTAGTCCTTTTTCTACATTCTTTACTTATGCATGTGTGAGTTGATGTTTTAGGGACCGATGTTTGATTCCGGTTTCCTTTATGGTCATTTATGTTATAAGACATTTACCTTTCATGCTTTGATGTTACGTCATAATTATCATGTAACAGTCCACTTGTCAAAGTGGGGTGTTACAATTATGGTATCAGAGCCAAGGTTTCGACCTGTAGGTTCTAAAACTTGACCTGTGACTAGTGGGTAGTCACCACGATCTTCCTAAACTAACAGTTGATTTCATTTCATGTATCTTGTTTCCTTTAAGTTTTTAGTAAGTAAGGGTTGATACAGGATCGGTCATACTTAGTCTCATGTGGTCTTCTTCGAATTTTGTTTTGTGAACTGAACCATAGTCGTCCACCCTTGCTAATGTCAGATTTCGTTGGCTATGCCTTCATAAACTCTTCCATGCATCCCTTATGTTTATTCCATGTTTCTAACAGAATAATCATTTACTTTCTTTTGAAACTGTCAGATGGTTAACACACGCAATGATCAGGAACTTTCTGCAGCTGTCCGAGCTGCTATGCAGACTATGTTCCCCCAGATCCACGAGATTTTGCAGAATTTTAGAATGGACTAAATCATGTGAATCCTCCCCCTCCTCCACCAGTCACACTCCATACGTGGCTGGAAAGATTCAACAAATAGAAGCCTCGATCATTCGAGAAGGCTGATGTCTCGTCAGATGCTGAGAAATGGGTCTCGCATATGGAGAAGATCTTTGATGTCATGGGTTGCAATGGGGTATACAAGGCGAGATTGGCATGCTAAAAGTTTGAGGGTGATGCGGTAGCATGGTGGAGAGCTTACAAGCAGACTAATGGGGGTGAAACATGGCTTGCTACTTTGACATGGGTTCAGTTCAAGGAGTTGTTTTACAATCAGTTCTTCCTTAGAGCTGAGCAAGAACGACTGAGGAGAGATTATCATGCTATTTGTTAGAAGGCAGTAGAAAAAAACACAGAATTCATGCAACGATTCCTCGGGTTAGCTGGTTTTCTGGGTGCAGCTGCTGGCAAAGCAGAAGAGCAAGCGAAACATTTCCGTTGGGCTCTTCACACCTCTATTACTGAGCGTCTGTTGTGTGCTACATTCACTAATGTGGCAGAAGTTGCTGACGTAGCACGCAGTCTAGAGATGCTCCATGAGAGGGATGATTAAGAGGAGTCAACTCGACCTGAGAAGAGGTATATTTCATTCATCAAGCATTACCATCTCATTCAGATCAATATTTTCAATTATATATCATGTTCTATTCAATTGTATCTTTCAGGCAGAAAGGTGGAGACCGGTCCCAACCGGTCACTCATCAGAACAACTATAAGGGACATGGTCAGACTAACGACCATTATGGATCAGACAAGCGTAGCGGTAGTGATAACTACTATAACAATGCTAGCCACTCCAACAACAGCAGGTCCCTAAAATTTAAACTCTTCCATGTTAAGCTGTTGTATGACATAAATTCTAACATCTTAACAATATAATAGGAACTCTGGTAATGGGCGTGACCAGAAGAAGAAAGGTCAGCAGCCTAATCACTCAGCTCAATCTGGTATTATACCTAACTTTCAGTGTAGTCATGTTATGTTCCAACAATCATGTCTCACGCATATCTTCTAAATCAGGCTCTCAGCTAGCAAGGGTACCCACTGGAGGTATTCTCATCCCATCTGCACCACTTGCGGACGTAGGCATCCAGGACCATGTCATCGTGCTGCAGGTGTTTGCTTCAAGTGTGGGCAAGCAGGCCGTCTCATGAAAGACTGCAAGAAAGGGGAAACCGTTGGTACATCGGGTACTGCCCCTAAAAAACCAGCAGCATCAGGCCATATGTACACCACTAACAGGGACCAGGCAAACAAGTCTATAGGTACCATTACTAGCAACTTAGTTATGTATGGACATGCTACCTGCATTTTATTTGAAACGGGTGTGACCCATTTAGTTATATCCACTACTGATGTTGCTCGTATTAATAAGACACCTACACCACTTGAGACTGTGTTAAATATTCCACGCCCATGAGAGACTATGTACGCATTACACATGTGTACAAAGATCTTCCCTAAGAAATTAATGACAAGATTCGTCCTGTCGATGCACTTCCTTTGGACATGTGCGATTTTGATATAATTTCAGGCATGGACTGGTTGGCAAAACACCACGCCATGATTGATTTCCATACATATCGAGTTATATTCGGCGATGTTCAAACCCCAGAATACATTCATAATGGTTTTATACCAGGAAAGTCTGTACATATCATTTATGATTTGCAAGCACGTGCCTTACTAGCTCATGGTTGCGAAGGTTTCTTAACTAATGTTCATGACATGACTGCTGAATCTCCATCTATTATGATCAGCCTATTGTCTCAGATTCCCAGAAGTATTTCCAAAAGAACTTTCGGGTATACCACCTATCCGTGAATTGACCTATCCGTGAAGTGGAGTTTGGCATTGAGCTCATTCCAGGAGCTGAACCTATCTCCAAGGCTCCTTATCGCATGGCTACCATAGAGCTCAAGGAGTTGAAAGACTAGCTATAGGAGTTACTGGAGCGAGGTTTTATTCGCCTGAGTATATCACCATGGGGTGCACCGGTGCTTTTCGTTAAGAAGAAAGACGGCAGCATGCGACTGTGCATTGACTACCGTGAGCTAAACAAGATCAAGATCAGAAACCGTTATCCATTACCACGTATTGATGATAGATTTGACCAACTTCACGGTGCCAAGCACTTTTACAAGATTGATCTACGGTCATGGGTTACCATTAGTTGCGAGTGAAGGAGCAGGATATTTCCAAGACTGCTTTTTGCACACGATATGGTCACTATGAGTGCGTAGTCATGCCTTCCCGACTCACAAACGCTCCAATGGTATTCATGGACTTGATGAACCGCGTTTTCCATGAGTTTCTGGACAAGTTCGTCATTGTATTTATCGATGATATTCTGATCTTCTCGAAATCCAAGGAAGAACACGAGGAACATCTTCGCACGGTATTGTAGATTCTTCGCCAGAAGCAACTATATGCAAAATTTTCCAAATGTGAATTTTGGTTAGATAAGGTGGCATTTCAGGGCCACATCGTTTCAGCAGAAGGGATCACCATAGATCCTGTGAAGGTTAAAGCTATCACAAAATGGCCAAGACTGACATCTACAACAGAGGTTCGTAGTTTTCTGGGTTTAGTTGGATATTATCGTAGGTTTGTGGAGAACTTTTCACTGTTAGCCTTGCCTTTGACTAAGCTGATGTGTAAGGGAGAGAACTTCGTTTGGAATGATGAGCGGGAGAAGAGCTTTGAAGAACTTAAGCAGCGTTTGGTTTTTGCACCTATTCTTACTCTCCCATCTGGCACAGGTGGATTTCAGATTTATGGCGATGCTTCAGGAAAAGGACTTGGCTGTGTACTCATGCAACATGGGAAGGTGATTGCCTATGCATCACGACAACTTAATCCATATGAAGAAAATTATCCCACTCACGATCTGGAACTAGCAGCAGTTGTTTTTGCACTCAAAATCTGGAGGCATTATCTTTACGGTGAGTCATGTGACATCTTCACTGATCACAAGAGCCTCAAATACATATTCACTCAGCGCAAACTAAATATAAGACAGAGACGGTGGTAAGAGCTACTAAAGGATTATGACACCAACATTCAGTTACATCCTGGTAAAGCTAATGTGGTGGCCGAAGCTCTCAGCAGGAAATCATGCATGATTGTTGGCATTAAGGTGAAAGAAGAGATTATTCGTGATCTAGAGTGTTTAGACATTAAGTTCTTTGTACGTTGACAACATGGTTACTAGGCTAATATGCGAATTGAGCCAGACTTAATCTCTCAGATCAAGGCAGCTTAGAAGGACGACGGTGAGATATGGGCGATTATTCAGAATATGGATCAGCATACAGAGTTTCGTATAGACGACGATGGCATCATATGGCAGGGTACCAAGTTATGTGTTCCAGATGATTCTACACTCAGAGAAGCCTTATTGACTGAGGCTCACAGCTCTTCATTTTCGATTCATCCAGGTTCTACCAAAATGTACCATGACCTCAAGCAACATTTTTGGTGGAGCGACATGAAGCCAAATGTTGCTACCTTCGTTTCTAAATGTTTGACCTGCCAGCAGGTTAAGATAGAACACCAGCGAGCTAGTGGTTTACTACAACCGTTAGAAATTCTCGAATGGAAGTGGGACAAGATCTCCATGGATTTTGTTACCGGACTACCGCAGACTCATAAGAAGCATGATGCTATATGGGCCGTTGTCGATCATTTAATCAAGTCTGCTCATTTTCTTCCAATCCACAAGGATTACTCAGTTAGAAGATTGGCATAAATATTTTAGCAGGATATCATGCGACTGCATGGTACTCCATCAGATATTATATCGGATAGAGATCCATGATTTACATCTCGTTTCTGGAGAGGCTTTCAGAAAGCTTGGGGCACCAGACTCAAGCTTAGCACATCCATTCATCCTCAGACGGACGGTCAGTCAGAATGTACTATTCAGACTTTAGAAGACATGTTGCGTGCTTGTGCGTTAGAGTGGACAAGGAATTGGGATGACTTCATCTATTTGGTTGAGTTTTCTTACAACAACAGTTGGCACGCAAATATCAAGTGTGCACCTTTTGAGATGATTTATGGTAGGAAGTGTCGTGCTCCAATCTGCTGGGATCAGGTTGGTGAACGAATCATTGAGAGTCCAGAGATGATTGAGGTGACCAATGTGAAGGTCGCCATCGCCAAGGCGAAGCTTTAGGAAGCTCGTGCTCGTCCGAAGAGCTATGCTGACAAACATCGCAGATCATTAGAATTTCAGCCTGGTGATTGTGTTTTCTTAAAAGTATCACCAGCACATGGAGTCAAGCGTTTTGGTATTAAGGGCAAGCTCAGTCCTCGTTTCATCGTTTGGCGTTACCTCCTCAACTATCTCATGTTCACAATGTGTTCCACGTGTCCCTACTCAGAGGCTACAACTATCATCATCTGCACATTGTCACGTATCCACACGATCAGATTTTTGAGGACCTATCCTATGTTGAGGAACCCGAGGCAGTTCTCGATCGTCAAGATAGGGTCATGAGGAGAAAGACGATTCCATTTGTCAAGATTCTTTGGAGGGACCATCCCGAGCGGGAAGCCACTTGGGAAATGGATGAGTCTATCTGGACTTCTTACCCTCATTTACAACTATGATTCGGTATGTCCTTTTCAGCTTATCGTATCTCTAATTCGA
The DNA here is from genome assembly GCA_025667525.1 of Glebionis coronaria. Taxonomy (NCBI): domain Eukaryota; kingdom Viridiplantae; phylum Streptophyta; class Magnoliopsida; order Asterales; family Asteraceae; genus Glebionis; species Glebionis coronaria. The sequence goes on along the minus strand of CM046880.1, from coordinate 592,141,276 downwards.
GGACGAATTATTATTTTTAGAGGGAAAGAGTTGTAAAACCCGCATAAAATACATGAAAGCATTAAATGCACGTAAACGAGGATTAATTAAAACTTTATATTTAATTAATTCACGACACGTATCATGAATATTTAATGTTTTAAATACAAGTATTACGTATATTATTATTTATTATTTACAGGTACTTACGTATAATAAATAGTACATGACAAGAATAAACACGAACACACATGGGAATTTATTTAAAATAAGAAAAACGAAAATATATATTCACAAGGGGTGTTTGGACGGCAAAAGGGAAAAGAAAAGAGAGGGCCCATGGCCCGGCCTGTTAAGCAACTTAACATGTATCTAAAAAACCTCCCAAGAAAACACATTACAAGAACAAAATAAACAAAAACCCTAGCCCTCTCTCTCTCTCTCTCTCTCTCTCTCTCTCTCTCTCTCTCTCTCTCTCTCTCTCTCTCTCTCTCTCTCTCTCTCTCTCTCTCTCTCTCTCTCTCTCTCTCTCTCTCTCTCTCTCTCTCTCTCTCTCTGGCCGCCGGATCCACAAGGAAAAAGGAAGAAAAACCAAGTTTTGATCTTTAAATTGTTACAGGTATTGTTCGTGTTCATCAATCCCAAATCATTGCATGTTCGGTATCTCTAAATCTTTAATCTTTATTATTTATATTAATTCATGGATCTATTTAATTAATAACAAGAACACATGAATCAATGGATTAAAAACACGTATTTAACAAGAATAAACCGGGTTTTTGGTTGGTTGATCACAGAAACCGAGACCACATAGGTCTCGGTGTGGTTTACTTAGGCCAGCCGCACTCCATAAGGGACGGTGGTTGCTGTGTGTGGTCAGCCGCAACACCAAACGACCCCAGCAGTGGGGAGTTTGGTAAAACAGTGGCAACTGAGAGTAATGAAGCTCTCAGTGGGTGATAAGAACCGGCAGCAGCAATCCGGCTAGGCTAGTGGCTGCTTGGGCAGGCGGCGGCAAACCACCTCCGCTGTGGTTGTGGTGGTGTTGTTGTTGTTCGAGGCATGCCGAGATATGGGTGTCTCGGTGTGTCTCGGTTCGGGGCTTGGGTACACGAAAAACACACAAGGGTGCGTTTGGTTAAATGATTTGCTAATATTAAATCAAGACTTAGGTTAATTTAATTACTTATTAGATCGTGGCTATTTAATTGAATTAAATTTAGGCTATAATAATTATGTTATATAATTTAACATGGTACATTAATTAAATTAATGGTACACTTATAATAGTTATTTTATATAATTATTCATGACACATAACATGATCCATTATAGTTTAATTGAATAAGGACTTAGCATGATTATTTAATTACATGTTAACCATGGTTTAATTGAATTAATATTTTACTTTCATTTAATTATACAATAATCAAGTTATAGTAAAGTATTATTAATATAAAATAAAGTTATATTATTAATTAATAATCATTTATAAACTATGTATTATATTATTAAGTAATAATTATTATGTTAACCTAAAGTATTTATTTATTAATAAACTTTACTATATAATGACATTTAATTAATCAGGACTTATAAATATAATTATTAAGCTTTAGCTTATATCACATGCTTATTAAACAAGCTTATTACTATTTATGGAAACATACTAATTATAGAAACATGCTATTTATGGAAACATACTATTTATAGAAAGATACTATTTATGGAAACATGCTATTTATGGAAACATACTATTTATGGAAACTTTCTATTTTTGGAAACTTACTAATTATGGAAACCTTCTATTTATGGAAACTTGTTATTTTTGGAAAGTTTCTATATATGGAAACCTGCTATTTTTGGAAAGTTACTTTATATAGAAACCTACTATTTTTAGAAAGTTACTCATTATGAAATATCAAGTATAATAACACATGAAACATGAAATATAATTAATCAAGAACACATGAAACACTAAGAAATACATGATTATACATGAAACAGTAAAACAAGTAAAGAACATGTAAAACAAGTCAAGAACATGTAAAACAAGTCAAGAACAAGTAAAACAAGTCAAGAACAAATAAAGTAAACTCATAATCAGTCACTTATATATGAACACACAACTCATTCACGTCCTTTATTATGTAGCACTCGTGAAGTCGGAGTATATTACTTTCCGCCTTTCATCTTCTTCGTTACTGGACATAAGGTACGGATATTCCGTCCTTCAGTAAGAACATTCCTTTTTTATGATTAAGATTCCCCGTTTGTTGTCATCTGTTTTTCCCAGTAGTTTACATGTCATTAAACTTTTCAGTAATTACCATGCTATGATTTTAAATTTCCTGAGTTATATACACACATGTCATGTTCACCTAGTTATGGAGGTACCATAACCATATTACTAGAGGCACCGGTGTTATAACTCTTCCGCGACGAGAGTGATTTCTCGCGGCATCCCTTTTAGTTATTGGCCATTATTATTATTATTATTATCATGTGGGGTGAATGGGTGCATCATAGTACATGTTTTATAGATTTACACGGTGACTGCGGTGTGTGCTCTACATCCATCACATGAAGCTGATACCTCCACCCAGACTTATATAATTAGAGGCAACCCATCTAATTGCATGAAGAGGTCACCCATCTTGGCATTTAAATTACATTTTCACGAATAAACATAAGACTTTCATATATAAACCAGTTTATAAAACATGTTCCAGTTTTTCCAGGACTTACACATTTTCCGCTGCATTTTATACTTTACTTATGTTTCAGTTATTCATATCATGTCATTATATCCGTTCACTAAGCATATTGCTCAGCCGTATTTTCTTTCATGTTCCCATACGGCATGTAATAAAGGACATACTTAGGCATTCAAGAGTACATGCATAGGATGGAGGCTTCCTTTGACTTCATTTCCTATATGTGTTTATATTCTTCTTCTTTGCTTGGACATTGTTTAGTCCTTTTTCTACATTCTTTACTTATGCATGTGTGAGCTGATGCTTTGGGACCAATGTTTGATTCCGGTTTCCTTTATGGTTATTTATGTTTTAAGACAAATACCTTGCATGCTTTGATGACACGCCATAATTATCATGTAGCGGTCCACTTGTCAAAGTGGGGTGTTACAGCTATATAAGTTACCAATTTCCCCTTCTTGTTCTATTTCATGACAAGCAATCTTATCCGCTCATTGAACCCGTAACCACTGCCGCTTCCTTGTCATTGTCGCACTATGATGTGAGTTGTATTGATGTTATGCAACTAATTTGCTAGAAAAATCAACGACATCATTGCGCGTCGGAAGATATACCTAGACCTGTGATGTTTGGTTTGTGTTTATTTATTTATTTTTTATGTTTATGTTTTCATATCTTTATCAAAGTGGTTGTTTGGTTTAAAACTTGATTTTTAGGATCTGTGTTTTGGATTTGATTTATGGTGTTTAGTATTTTGAATGAGTGTGATATGTGAAGTTAAAGAATGTGATTATGTATATGTATGTTATGTGGTTTTACTTTTTACCGTGTGAAACATGGATCTGTGTTAGCTTGAGATATATATGGTCACAGTTTTTTTGAAAAGGGATGAACACCATTTAGACAAAATATAAATTCGTGTGAACACAATGATATTCAAATAAGATAGGTTCACAAATATTGTAAAGAGAACTAGAAAAAAAATTGAAGTCAAATAAGATACAAAATAAAAATTCACTTGAAAAAGCCTAATTCAAAACATATATTTTTAAATGAATTTAATATACAGTACTGTATATATTCATGTGAAAAGGAAAACAGTAAAGAAGACAGAAGGGTGTATTAGTCACTTAACATCAATAAGACCCACATGTGCATAGCATGTTTTTAGAAATTAACAGATAGTTAACGGTGTTAGAAGTCAGGGACGATATTTGCACTTTCGTTTTTAAATAGGGATGATATGTGCACATTCGTAACGTTTGGGATAATTTATGCAATTTGTTCAAACTTTAGGGACGATTTTTGCAATTCTCTCTTGTTTTAGTTATCAATAACTAACTACCCCTCCATAAAAAACGTGAAACATTTGATCTTTTACTGTCACAGAGCTTTAGATGTGGGCCTCTATGTTTCAATGAAAAGTCCAGTCAACAATTTAGTTATGTTGCTACCTACCAACTGTTGAGAGTCACATGAAGGCATTACTCCCAACAATTTTCCAACCTACCATCCCACAATGGTATATAAGTTACTCGTTTCCACTTCTTGTTCTATTTCATCACCAAAAGAAAATGTGTTCATGCCTTTATGTGAGGTCTTTTAACAATAAGTCATCAATATACAACCACCCTTCAGCAAAAAACTCGAAACATTTCATCTTTTACTGTCACTAAGCTTTAAATCTAAGCCTTTATGTTTCAGTGAAATGTGTAATTAAAAATTTGGTTATTTTTCTACCTACCAACTGTTGAGAGTCATATGGGGACTTTACTCCCAACAATTCACCCCACAGTGGTATATAAGTTACCTGTTTCCTCCATTTCATGACAAAAAAATGTATTCATGCCTTTATGTGACGTCTTTAAAGTATGTTGGTCATTAACACAACCACCCCTCAATTAAAAAACCCGAAAAAAGTAATACATAAAATTCTCAATATAAATAAGCCTCTGTAAAAGGCTTAGACAAGTTTTCACATTTAGGGTAGGTAGCAAAATTGTCTTTTTTCATGATATAGAACAATAAAGTATGTTGCCTTCTCCTAATATGTAAATTATAATTATTAATGATATAATATAATTATGCTTTGTGTGTAAAAAAAAAGGTAATACATAAAATTCACAATATAAATAAGCCTCTGTAAAAGGCTTAGACAAGTTTTCACATTTAGGACAATTATACTTTAGTTAGGCCAAAAAAAGTTCTACTCCACTTATCTTTAATAAGTACAAACAATTTCATTTTCTTATCAAATAAATCTTTTGGTATTATGACTCATATGTTTTGAGATTTTTTATGACTCGTATGTTTCATTAAATGGTTCATGTGACGATGGAAAACCTGTCTTTTTGTGTTTACTTTTTTACTTTCGTATTTTATTTGAACTTTGACATTTTAAGAGGATATTATATAAATTTTATTTTTGGTGTTGAGTAGAAGTGAAAACAGTTTGACTCATTTTTCTTTTGTTTATAAAATATTGATTTTACGATCTCGATCTGATGTTACATTTCAATATTCCAAAAAGAATAACGATTGTAGGTTTGCTATATTAGATCCGGTGGTCTAGGTGGGTGGTGGTAAGTGGTGGCAGCCATTGATGGAGTTTAGAGAGAGAAGGTTGTGCGTGAAAGAAAGAAAAGTTTATTAAACTCAAAATGAAAACACAAGCAACACCCCTCCTTGGAAGCCTTGGAGGGGTATATATAGTCACACACCACACCTAAACTATACAACGTGTAAAACCCGCATGCTTTTACCATGAACAGTACCCATTAGATCGTACGTACTAGATTAAAACTTTCCTTTTATAGTACGATTATGTTACGTGTTAGGATTTTACGTATTACGTACGTGTTAGAACACGATAAGTATTTATTACGCACGAACATGCGATCATAAAAATCATGAACGTAAATTAATCACGAGCTAATATTATTTACGTATATATATATATTTATTACGAAGACGAATAAATATATTATGTCATGATCGATAACTACAATTAATCACGTAAACTACGTAACACGTAAACACGAACATTTAACACGATCAAACGAACATTTAACACGATTAATATTATTACGTATATTTAAGTAACGCGACAAGTAATCACGTAAATAATATTTACATTTAAACACGTATAACGATAACTATGAAAATATACGACATATTAAATACATGATCACGCGTAACGTTTTAGCGAGTCGCGTTATTAATTAAAATAAATGAACTAAGTGGGTTTCGGGATTTTGGACAAGGAAGGGAGACAAGACATATGGGCCGAAGCCCATGATTTACCAAACCAACCCTATACATATTAAAAACGGGGGTGTTTTTTTTGTTTCTTCCCTTCTTCCGACACAAACACACACACAGGAAACCCTAAAAACATAGTGAACAGCCGTCACTTTTTGTTTTTCCCCTTTCTTCTCTGCCGCGACCATCACCAAGGGAACAAGGGCCTTTGTGGGCTCTCGGATTCAAAGATCAAGATGACTTATGTTTTTGTTTTCTCTAAACCCTGAACAAGGTAAACCCTAATTCGTTTTCTATTTTTCTTCCTTTTATTTTGAATCCAATTTCTTGGGGTATTTAAAGCATATTGATCGAGTTTAAATAAGGTGGGATTGCGTTTGGTATGTTGCTGGGTTTGTTGGGCACACAAACCGAGACCTTTAAGGTCTCGGTGGTACCTTATTTCCACCAGCCGCAACCCTAAGGGTGCCGGCTTGGTTTTGTTCTGGTAGGGGTAACCCAGCGAGCAAGCAGGGGAAAACCACTGGCTGCGGCCAGTGGTAATTTTGGGCATGCAGTGGGAACCGAGACCTGTATGGTCTCGGTGGTAACTTATAAACAGCCAGGGGGAACGTGGGCCAGTCAGGGGAAACGTATAACTGCCAGGGGTAACTGGCAGTTAGAAGACTGTTTGGTTTTTGGTTTTAAAACAGTATGGGGTGTGTTTGGCAACCAGTTTTATCAACAAAGATAAGGGGCTGTTTGGCAACCAGTTTTATAAAAATTAAGTGGCTGTTTGGTTCGGCCTATTTATAAACAGATAACGATCTCACGGGATTCCATGGGAACGGTTTACGACGCGTTTTAAATAAAATAATACAGTTGTATGGGTTATTATTTTACGATCTTAATTAGATTTTCATGTCTATTTATTTACAAGGTATTTAAACTAATAAAGCATTACAAGATTAATTACATTAATTTACCATGACTACTAATTAATTTAATTACAACATGACTTAGGTTATTATTTTATTGGTAGTACGTGAGTTTTTAACCTAAGTATTTATTATTCGTATTAGACTACATAATTAATTAATTATTTAACATGCCTTATAATTAATTAATCTACATGACTTAGGTTATTTTAATACTAAATATTAATACACGTTTCAACCTAAGTATTATTACCCTTTTATGTAATTAAATCATGTCTATATTTAATTAAATGCTTTAACCTAGAGTTTATTAAAAATACATGGAATAATTAATAAACTATGCTTTATAACTTCATGACTTAGAATATTAATCAGAAAACACCTTAGCTTATATTATTAGCTTAATTAATCAGCTTATATCTAATTATGGAAACTTTCTATTTTTAGAAACTTATCTATTTTAAGCAGTAATTCTATTTTTAGAAACTTTCTATTTTTGGTAACTTTCTATTTTTGGAAACTTTCTATTTTAGGAAACCTGCTACTTTTGGAAAGTTACTTATTATTACACAACAAGTATAATAATACATGAAATATAAGAAATACTTAAACAGAATATACAGAATACACGATGAATACAGTATAACGTTAAAATCAGTTAAACATGACATGAACTTATAAAATAAGCTAAGACATAACATTAAACCAGTTACGTACTCAGTAATCAGATACTTATACACGTATGTATTTATGTAGCGTTAGTGATACCGAAGTAGGACTCTCTTCCGTTCGTCTTCCGTTCGTTCACTAGACATAAGGTACGGATTCCCGTCCTTTCAGTATGGACATTCTTTTCTTATTAGGATTCCCCGTATGCAGCCAACTGTTTTCCCGTAGTATAAGTTATGTGTTTGATTTCTTATGTTTAATTAAGATTACCTATAGCCATATACATGCATGACCAGTTTCACCTAATTATGGAGGTACCATAGCCATAACATTAGAGGCACTGATGTTATGACTTCACCACGGCGGAGTGATTGCTCGTGGCGTCCCTTCATCTTTTGGCCATTTATTTATATTTATCATGTGGGGCGTATAGGTGCATCCTAGTTACATGTTTTCAGTTAGAATTTCATGGTGAATGTGGTGTGTGCCTTGCATCCTTCACAAGGAGCTGATCCCTCCTACCTAAAAACCAGTATATTAAATTAGAGGCAGCCCCTCTAATTTGCATGATGAGGTCACCCCTCCAAGTATTCATGCACGGTGGATTCTCATGACCTATATTGGCTAATGGTAAAATATGTTAAACAGTTTTCATAAGATAAACATAAGGCTTTTCAAACTATAAAACCAGTTTTATGAACATGTTCCAGGTTTTTCCAGGACTTATACATTTCCGCTGCTATTAAGTCTTTATTATGCTTAGTCATTCATACTATGTCTATATCCGTGCACTGAGCGTTTTGCTCAGCCGTTACTTTCCTTTCCATGTCCCAAAACGGCAGGTACCCTAGGAAAGACTCGAGCATTTGGAGGACGTGCATAGGATGGAAGCTGCTAGAGACTTCTTTTCCTTTTTGCCTTCATATACTTATGCTTGTTTAGTCTTTCATTCATTTCTTTTGCTTTATTATGTTTTGGGCTTATGTTTGGGAACCGATGTTTGATTCCAGTTATCCCTATGGTCATGTAATGTTTTATACATTTATCCTTGTATGCTTTGATGACACGCCATAATTACGCGTGACATTCCATTATCAAAATGGGGTGTTACAAAACGTTTCATAGTCTAGTCTATGCGTGTGTGACTATGATAACTAATGGGAATTCTTAAATGTCGTCACATAAAGTGAATTTCCAACAATCTTCCCCCATGGGACGACGTGTAGAATTCCTTACAATATTTTTCCTAACAAGTACATAATGATTAAGAACAAAAGTTTCTATGAAGCGTCCAATGCTGATGAAGTCTTTTGAGGCCTTTGACTTCAAGTCTTCACTTCAGAGTGGCTCATCTTCGTAGTAACTTGTGGTATAAATACTGTAACGGCACGAGCTAAGAAATCCATATACTTCTGGTTAAGGAGAAGATTCTGAATTAACTTCCTCCTAATTCATGCCACATAAACTTGATGTAGAAGCTTTTAAATAGCTTTCCCCTAAACCGACAATCCTCGTAAGCAACTTCAAAGCTTTCAATAAAGCTTAGAATGATTAAGCGCACAACGGAATTTAACAAGCAAACCCCATCATATGAAATGATAATATTACTATGAGTGACTGAAAGTAAGGGGCACACCAAGTAGATCAACAACGTCTCTTCTCACGCTTGAATAATTCTTCTGAATTTTTATTCCCCCTGAGAGATCAAGTTATGCATACTAGAAAGAATTAAGACATTTCTTCCCCCACATAGTTGAAGAAAGTAAACCAATCCCAAGTATGAAGCTTAATACTGAAGTGGACACTTTATCCCGTTCATGAAGTTGACATCGTAACACCAGAGTCAATTAAGTCTCGGAAATGCACATATCTTCTTCCAGAGATGCACTAGAGTCAATTAAGTCCCGGAAGTGCATATCTCTCCATATAGGATAATGATGATGAATAATTACAACATCAAAACAATAAAACATCGAATCAGTAGTGTACCGTTTAGAGATTGAAAACGTCACGAGTTAAAACACTGATTTTCTCTGCGGTTATGACAAATGTCTTCCCGGAGTGTCTTCAAATCAAAAGAAAGGTAGGAAGTTCATCACGTGTACTCGTTGTGCGTTCAATATGTCTTCTTCTTCAAATCAAATGACTTGTAGTTATAACACCCCCAACAAATGCTATGCGCAGCGGAACTACAACATTTGGGTGCTACTTAGTTATCATCACACATAAGCTATATTAAACGACTCAAAGAGACGTAAAAGTATAATCATAAATTTAAACATTATTAAAATCATACAAGTCTACAGTTTTCCAAATCCCAAGATAATACTAAACCGAGTTTACGTTAGGTCCCCACTGAATCTCAACCCAAAAGTACATTTTTGCTCACATGACAGAATAATAAAAGAGTTTTAAGTTAACTAAGGGTGGAAAAACAAGTAGACCGCCAAGCCACAACAACTTCCATCCTCGCATGCTTCGCTGCTATCAACCTTGGTTACCTGAAACACATGCTTAAAATCGTCAACACAAAGGTTGAGCGAATCTATAGGTTTATCAAATCATAAGTTGAACATAAGTACTAAAAACCAATCATGATCATTCAATAGCATTGTCGCGCAAACAATCTATTATTCAAGGATATGACAATTGTGTTTAAGCTCATGATACTAATCCGTTAACTCAATCACCCGCGTAATAATTACCGGCGTGATTCAGATGAAACCAGTGCCCCTACTAAAGGCATCAGTTGCAATTATACCTTATCTCTTATCACAAATTATCCGTCCGCAGGGGGTATCAACGTACTAGCCCTCGTCTCGGATAGGGTAGTCAACCCCATAGTACTATCACTTTGTATAAGCGGCTATTTCCCCCTTCGCAAGGGCAAGACAATAGTTAATAGTTCATGAAATTAGGGCCTTTTGCAACTAGGTACTCAACACAATTTCAAGGCAACATTCGGGTCCAACAATCATTCATGACTTATGTTCATTTTCATTTAAATAGCATGTATCCCCCTCGCGGGTAAAAACATTTGAAATAAGTAAAGAGCGAGGCTATAGACTCACCTTGCGTAGTAGTAGTGGTTCTAGCGAAGACGTAATGAGAAATGTCACCGACGATGTGGATGCCCGGGATAATCAAACACTTGACCTAAAAGTCAAAGTACGAAAACCAAATCAACACCGCGTACATAAATGTACTAAACACACGCAATTCGAAACACTTAATGCTTATGAAAACTCACGCCAAAACCAAACAAGTAGTTGTTACTAGACTTATACCATTTATCAATGTTATTAAAGTTACTATCCATTTTACGACTTCGCCGATATTTACCAAAAGTATGGGCTATTTTCCTAAACTTATACCCTTTTATAAAATTTGGGAAAATTCTCAAAAATACCTTAAGACCTGTATAAAACCCATATTTAATCCCATGAAAAGTTTTCACTTTTATGACTCGTTACACATCACATTTCTAAACATACGCATTTAGGACTGATTTTGCACTTTGACCATGTAAGACTTGTTTGACCCATTTAAAATACACCATTGACCAATCCGACACCTAAGTCTAAAAATAGACTCACAATTGCAGGTTTGATACCAAAAATCAACCTTTGACCATTTACCAAACTAAACCTATGGTCCCCGGGATTTGACCCAAAACCAAACACAAATTCGGATTGTGTTGGTTCTCATCTCCCGGTACACGTATTTTCAAAGTAACATAAATTTTGACTCGTTTGGAGTCGTAATCTCTACTTTATACCGAAACGAAGCTAAGACAAAGCTCTACTACTACATCCTAACCACAAGACCTGTTTACAAAATAATTTTTACGAAAACACCTCAAACTTTCTGCCTAAAACCAACTATACCAAAATCATCCCAACGCTCGTTTTCAAACCCATTTATCGACACTAGGTATCAACCTAAGCACTCCTAATCATACTCAAACATAATAATCAGTCCTAAACTACCTAATTATCAAACCGATCTCAAAACCTAAACACAAATTCAAGCATGCAATATGTTTAAACCACTCAAACACACCGAAAGCATCAATCTAGACACAAACCCATGACACATTTCATCAAACACCTTGAACACACCCAACACCCCCACATTTCGTGGATTTAGGGGCTGTGGAACACAAAAATCATAAACCCCATTTTGTTTTATAGATGAATTAACATTATATACACATGAATTAAACATGTGTATGGTTTAATTAGACCAAAATCCGTTTTTGGAAAATCACAAATTTTTGGAAAAATCAATGGATGCATGTATGTTATTTTAGGTGGGATTTACTTACAAGGATGATAGGAGAGGTGGTCTTTGATTAGATTTTAGCAAAACTCAAAAAATTGAAGGGTGGTGGTGGTATGGTGATGGAGGCCGGCGGCTAGGAGGAAGAGGGGAGAGAGGGTGAAAAATTTGAATGAATTTTGTGAAGTGTGTTTTTAGTTTCCTCCATTTTGTAAAGTTTGAGGGACCTCCTTTGCTATTTTGTAAATCTTTTGGCCTCATTTTTAAACGACACCAATATTTGCGGGAAACGACTTATTAGTCGACTTAAAAACTTTACGGAAGTCGGGGGTCGTCCCGAACACTCGAAAATACTTTTAAATGGTTCAAACGCACACAAAACGAATATACACATGGTTCCGACTCGACTTAACACGTAACAAAAATAAAATCTCGAAAAACTCAAATATCGATCAATCGATAATAAAAGGTAAATTTTGGGCATCCGTCGGGATCGTAGTCGTTTTCGGTTCTTCTTAAATCGTCAAACGTTAAATTACGACCGTAAACGTTGGTTTCAACTTAAACCGTCAAATAAATCCACGATAAAAATTCTTAAAAATTTCAAAATTATACGTAAAATAGGATTAAATAAATGACGTTGGGCTCGGGATGTCACATCCACAAGGGAGCCACAACTTAAGAGGGATGCTCATACTGAACAGCTCTTGAGACAATAACTTAGCATCTTACGGCACTTTCACGGGTCTTACATCCTCCCCTCCTTAAGGGAGCGACGTCCCGGCGCTCTCCGGTTCTTATACTCGCATTTCGTACTACTAGAAAGATAAGTGTACTTCTTCCTAAAGGAGTCTTCACGTTCCGTTGTGGACTTCGGTTCACGTCTCGGGTTCCATCACACCTTCACAATTAGTATTATACCATGCTTCAATCTCTTAACATCTCGATCCATGGTCTCCACTTCAATTTCCCAATTTCTTCCTACAGTTATCAACACGTCTCTTTCCACATCTTCTCGCGGTCAACGAGTGATTATTAATCTACACCATCTCTTCCGTATCCTCTCGAATCCTTCCAAGTCCATTCGACTGACTTTTCCCCACTTCATTCTATCCAACTGGCGATCTACATTTTTATCCACAAAATGCTTCCACTGGTGCAGCTTCCACACTAGCACGGTAAATGTTGTTGTACAAGAATTTTATCAAGGACACATGTCGATCTCAACTACTACCAAAATCAAACACACACGTTCGGATCATGTCTTCCAACTTTCGAATCGTCCTTTCACTTGGTTCATCATCTCATAAAAACAACTACTCACAAAATAAAATCGCACGGGTCACACATAACCCCATCGAAAGCGTTCAGAATATACAAGACGAAGTAATTAATACTAGTCATACAAAATCACCTTAATCGCAATATTATGTACATACAAACCTATTTCCTCAAAAACGAATTCATCGATACGGTAATCATTCGACGTATACATAACTCTCTCGAAAACATCACAAACCAATCAAACATAAAAGCCATTATGAAGCACATAAAGCCGTATCACGACATGTTTGCGAAATAGCCAAACCATGCCAAGTAAATAAGTTCAACCAAGTTAACTCATGCTTGCTAATCAGCCAAGCCATGATAAAACAAGAAATGTTGACATATTTCTCGGATGAGTCCAGTCAAAAGAAAATTGCAAGCTAAAGAAGGTTCACAAGCTTGCTAGCCGTGGATGCATATCGGTAAAAAGAAAGAAAATACATACATATGTCATCTTAGGGTGCTCACCCATGGATTCATACACAAAAGATATTACAAGAACACCATCTCACTTTCGTCCTAACCGTGGTCAAAATCTCAATAAGCATCATCGTTCACAGTATATAAAAAAAATTATACATATATATTTCATGGCACGTGTTCTCCATGATCGGACGTCAATGGACAATGTCTTCTCAAGTTCTCACAACTTTCGATCACTCGACTAGATCACATACAACATAAACACATAAAAGACAGGGGTTCACCATAAAAACTTCGACTATGTTTATCCATCGTTTAACCATCGATAATCAAGGATGGTCGAGTCAAGCAAAGAGGATTCCTCACTTAAATAAACGAAGACGGCAATGGAATTGTCTTCCAACTACCGATGCACAGTTGGTAACTTCAACAGTTTATCACGTGTCATTAAACATATCAAAAGAACGAGAAAAGAAAATAAATAAGGTACGATACGTTTGATGTAGGAGAAGTCTTCGTCATTCCCCTCAGAGTCACTTGAACTCTGATTTCCTCTACTTTGGCAGTCTTCTATTCTTGTTTAAAATTTCTTCTCAGTGTCGGTACGAGTCCCTTTGGTATTTCATCAACACCCTCGCGATTCTGATGAAATTCGCACGTTGCACATACACATAAAAACATTTTCCAAAATTACTCGGCCACAGTGACTTACCAAGTCAACGCCAAACAAAAAGAAAAGATTTCAAAGAACACAAGAAAACTCAAAAATTGTCTTTAAGAATCAAAGAAATTACGACTACTTGCAAAAATGATCCACCATTTTAAAAAGAAACGTTCTCATCCAAACGTTTATCAAAACACTACAAGTTTCAAGATGACCAATTTGTTTGACACGATAGTGCCCTTCCTAAACTATGCATAATTAGCTAGATCATGCATACTTAAGGATCAAGCAACAACAACCAACAAAACAAGATTCTTCCCGAATTATGCAAAGTTAGCTAAGCTGTGCATAATTGAGGATCGAGTGACAACACAAACATTATTATGACACACCGAATATGACTATAAAAGTTTTCGACCTAATCTTCAAAATAACTAAACCATTTGAAATGGAATTTGAAATGGGAAAATATTGTCACTATCGTTTTAAGAAACACACCAAACATTTTTTTTTATTTTTTTTATTTTTTTTTTTCGTCCGCTTTGGAAACATATTTTTGCTTTGCCTGTTTATAAGGAAAATAAATAAATCATTAAATAAATAAATCGACACTATTTGCATTTGATTGAACGAACCATTTAACACACTCATACATATTTTCAAAATAGACTATTCACAAAATAACGGTAAGGTGGTTCAAGATTAAAGATCATTGCAAGCACAACAAGTAATAAAATCAAAAAAATCAATGAGATCGAACGAGGTAATCGAGCAATATAATTGCCAGCTAAAATTAACTACGTTAGAAATGAAAATACTTCAAACATATGACAAAAGTCTCGGGATAACAACAGCGATCTACGAATACATGGAGTAAAAATTGAATATCAACACAAGCGTCAAAATTAAAACAACGATCATAATTCCCATCGTCTCGAGTTGCACACATGTTCCACCAAGGGTATACGGGGAGAGAAGAATAATCACTTGGTTAAATAGAAACAATTTCACCAGGAAGATCGAGTTCTTTCACCTCTACAATTTGATAAAGCGGCTTCGCCTCCTCGCTTTTGTTCAATATAAATAAATAACCAATTTAATGAAGATTTATAGCATCATTCAAGTAAATACAGAATTTTAGGTTCCATTAACCGAAAGAAGAAAAGTTACGGCGTCCATGAACAGGGCAAAAATACACCGGGTGACATACCCTCATCATCAAGTACTAACGAAGTAGCAACCCAAAAATAAATATAATAATAATGGTTTCATATCATGAAAAATATTAAAATAAACAATTACATGACTACTCAAGCTCAGATATAGACTCGCAAAGTCGAAGAAGAGATGTCGTATAATCGAACCATCGTGACTCAAAACATTATATATACATCTTTATTAAATAATATACAAGTAGGCGTGTGTTGTATAATCCAGTTGCGTATAATAATTAGTGTTACCTTGTACATTGTAAAACCGAACATTTACACATTTTTAATTTGTGTTACACCATTAAAGAATTTATACCTTTCATTTTCCAATCTTTACAACGTTTTCATTTCTGGAAAAATTTCAATCTCTCGGAAATTATTAACATTAGTAGATGCGGTGACTCGGTTATCATAATTGACAAATCATTAGGTTTGAAAATCTCCATAATTGTATCAAAATCACGTTAATGTTCATATCTTAAGTACCAAAACGTATACAGTAAGAATTTTTCCAAGTTTTACGTTTTTATTATTACGACTTATATTATCACATATATACACATATCCAACATGACTCAAACTAGTCCAATTAACTCTTAAAATCAACTTTTGACTTTTTATTATACATAAGTCTTCCTTAAAACTGGTTTGTTAAATCACATTCGCGCACTTCGACTCAAATGATAAAGAGGTTTCACGTAGTTTTATCTCAGATAATTTACTGATTTTAGTCGATACTTGAATCTCGATGATAATAATAAAATAATAAATAATTAAGATGATTATTTCAATAATTCAAAGATATATAAAATTCAACTTTTAATCATTAGCCCATTATCAAGTGATTTTAAAATTAACACATCTCGCAGCCGAATAAAACAAAAGATTTTTCAAACGATTTTAAACAAGCATCATCGAATTATGCATAGTGATTTTCTATAACGACAATTAAATAAACAAATGATTTCCAATGACGTTCCATCAATGTTTAAAAATTTATTTCAAGCATTATAATTTCTTACTTAAGGTGTATATTCCGATTTTTATCCCAGTTTATTCGCTATAACAAGTAACGTGTTCTATTTTACACCAATGCATACGTAAACATTGCCTTATGTTTAAAATAAAACAAATTTTACAAAGTTTTTATCTCCAAAATACATGACCAATTCTTCTACTCATGTTTTATATTACAAGATACGCCAAAAGTTTGCTACATTGACCGGAAAATTAATTCATACTAAATCCAAGTTACATATACTCAACAGTCATATCGTAAATTTTATTATAAACTCCTTTTTCAAATTATATTAAATAAATTCTTAACAAATCCATCACTAGCTTCTAGTATCAAATTATTAATATATAAAAAACAAGGATTTTACGAGTAGTATAAATTACTTATTATGATATACCAACCAAGGTTGAAGGAAAAACAATTTCACTTTGTCACTTTACTCTCTATAAGAGTTTTACTTTTTACAAGACACATCATAAGTCATTTTTTCCAAAAGTTTCATTCACCATTTATTTAATATATAAAACACTTTATGTTTAAATCATTCAATCAACAAAATTCGATGCTTACTTAACTCTCACAAATGCCAGACCTCGTCATGTAAAATATTAACTTCAAAATAATGAAACAACAAAACAAAATGAAATAAATGGAACGAGAATACGTATGTCAACTAAATGTTGTTATCGGCCTCGGATGAGTCTCGAAATCGTACTCCACAAAATTAACACAAAAACCAACCAAATTCCAAGTTATCGCGATTGATCACATCGCCAGTCTATTTTAAAACACATCTTAAAATTCAAGTAGAATAGTAAACAATGATTAAATGGCGACATGCCTCAACCACGTTTTATAACACACACATGTGATTCGTCGCTACGATGTACGCATGGTTGATTATACTTCGTCTATATTATAGTTACGCCAACTATCATATCAAACCCATAAGGAATAAAGGAAATAAAGTAATACGTAAGTAAATTACGTTTCAAAAGAAAATGTCCAAAATGACACATCACGGTGCGATAACGACAATCGAGATCAATCTAGTCAATATACAATATGTTACGAAGCGTTACTTACGTACCTAGAGTATCAAACGAGGTTCATATTCGGTTATCCGAACAATAAATTAATTATCAAGATTGATAATTAGCGGTAAGGCCGAATTCTCAACAAAACCGCATTTTAATGTACGATAATTACCCAAGGACCATTGCTTCGCGTGCAATGCCTTTAAATACCATAGTATATACATACTTATACATATAACCATTCCTACATACACGTAGGATTACAACGCGGTGTTGCCATGTAATGCAATGTAGCCCGTTATGCCAATTACATGCAACATATACGATAATCTTTACAGGAATTTGCAAATTACGATGATAAGTACTCAACGTACAAAACAATATATCTCAATATATATCAAAGTATTTACTTACTAAATACTAGGGAATTCATATCAATTTTGAGGGATACATCTAAAATATAAAGCAATGCTAAAGAATTCTTACCGGAGCCATGCAGGATAGTTGTGTGCTTGGACAATTTCTTACGACACCAAAAGTTATAGTTTAGGATTTTTCAAAATGACCTAGTTCTCTATAACTCATGGCTCTGATTACCAATCTATAACACCCCCAACAAATGCTATGCGCAGCGGAACTACAACATTTGGGTGCTACTTAGTTATCATCACACATAAGCTATATTAAACGACTCAAAGAGACGTAAAAGTTTAATCATAAATTTAAACATTATTAAAATCATACAAGTCTACAGTTTTCCAAATCCCAAGATAATACTAAACCGACTTTGCGTTAGGTCCCCACTGAATCTCAACCCAAAAGTACATTTTTGCTCACATGACAGAATAATAAAAGAGTTTTAAGTTAACTAAGGGTGGAAAAACAAGTAGACCGCCAAGCCACAACAACTTCCATCCTCGCATGCTCCGCTGCTATCAACCTTGGTTACCTGAAACACATGCTTAAAATCGTCAACACAAAGGTTGAGCGAATCTATAGGTTTATCAAGTCATAAGTTGAACATAAGTACTAAAAACCAATCATGATCATTCAATAGCATTGTCGCGCAAACAATCTATTATTCAAGGATATGACAATTGTGTTAAAGCTCATGACACTAATCCGTTAACTCAATCACCCGCGTAATAATTACCGGCGTGATTCAGATGAAACCAGTGCCCCTACTAAAGGCATCAGTTGCAATTATACCTTATCTCTTATCACAAATTATCCGGCCGCAGGGGGTATCAACGTACTAGCCCTCGTCTCGGATAGGGTAGTCAACCCCATAGTACTATCACTTTGTATAAGCGGCTATTTCCCCCTTCGCAAGGGCAAGACAATAGTTAATAGTTTATGAAATTAGGGCCTTTTGCAACTAGGTACTCAACACAATTTCAAGGCAACATTCGGGTCCAACAATCATTCATGACTTATGTTCATTTTCATTTAAATAGCATGTATCCCCCTCGCGGGTAAAAACATTTGAAATAAGTAAAGAGCGAGGCTATAGACTCACCTTGCGTAGTAGTAGTGGTTCTAGCGAAGACGTAATGAGAAATGTCACCGACGATGTGGATGCCCGGGATAATCAAACACTTGACCTAAAAGTCAAAGTACGAAAACCAAATCAACACCGCGTACATAAATGTACTAAACACACGCAATTCGAAACACTTAATGCTTATGAAAACTCACGCCAAAACCAAACAAGTAGTTGTTACAAGACTTATACCATTTATCAATGTTTTTAAAGTTACTATCTATTTTACGACTTCGCCGATATTTACCAAAAGTATGGGCTATTTTCCTAAACTTATACCCTTTTATAAAATTTGGGAAAATTCTCAAAAATACCTTAAGACCTGTATAAAACCCATATTTAATCCCATGAAAAGTTTTCACTTTTATGACTCGTTACACATCACATTTCTAAACATACGCATTTAGGACTGATTTTGCACTTTGACCATGTAAGACTTGTTTGACCCATTTAAAATACACCATTGACCAATCCGACACCTAAGTCTAAAAATAGACTCACAATTGCAGGTTTGAGACCAAAAATCAACCTTTGACCATTTACCAAACTAAACCTATGGTCCCCGGGATTTGACCCAAAACCAAACACAAATTCGGATTGTGTTGGTTCTCATCTCCCGGTACACGTATTTTCAAAGTAACATAACTTTTGACTCGTTTGGAGTCGTAAGCTCTACTTTATACCGAAACGAAGCTAAGACAAAGCTCTACAACTACATACTAACCAAAAGACCTGTTTACAAAATAATTTTTACGAAAACACCTCAAACTTTCTGCCTAAAACCAACTATACCAAAATCATCCCAACGCTCGTTTTCAAACCCATTTATCGACACTAGGTATCAACCTAAGCACTCCTAATCATACTAAAACATAATAATCAGTCCAAAAATACCTAATTATCAAACCCATCTCAAAACCTAAACACAAAGTCAAGCATGCAATATGTTTAAACCACTCAAACACACCCAAAGCATCAATCTAGACACAAACCCATGACACATTTCATCAAACACCTTGAACACACCCAACACCCCCCATATTTCGTGGCTTTAGGGGCTGTGGAACACAAAAATCATAAACCCCATCTTGTTTTATAGATGAATTAACATTATATACACATGAATTAAACATGTGTATGGTTTAATTAGACCAAAATCCGTTTTTGAAAAATCACAAATTTTTGGAAAAAATCAATGGATGCATGTATGTTATTTTAGGTGGGATTTACTTACAAGGATGATAGGAGAGGTGGTCTTTGATTAGATTTTAGCAAAACCCAAAAAATTGAAGGGTGGTGGTGGTATGGTGATGGAGGCAGGCGGCTAGGAGGAAGAGGGGAGAGAGGGTGAAAAATTTGAATGAATTTTGTGAAGTGTGTTTTTAGTTTCCTCCATTTTGTAAAGTTTGAGGGACCTCCTTTGCTATTTTGTAAATCTTTTGGCCTCATTTTTAAACGACACCAATATTTGCAGGAAACGACTTATTAGTCGACTTAAAAACTTTACGGAAGTCGGGGGTCGTCCCGAACACTCAAAAATACTTTTAAATGGTTCAAACGCACACAAAACGAATATACACATGGTTCCGACTCGACTTAACACGTAACAAAAATAAAATCTCGAAAAACTCAAATATCGATCAATCGATAATAAAAGGTAAATTTTGGGCATCCGTCGGGATCGTAGTTGTTTTCGGTTCTTCTTAAATCGTCAAACGTTAAATTACGACCGTAAACGTTGGTTTCAACTTAAACCGTCAAATAAATCCACGATAAAAATTCTTAAAATTTTCAAAATTATACGTAAAATAGGATTAAATAAATGACGTTGGGCTCGGGATGTCACATCCACGAGGGAGCCACAACTTAAGAGGGATGCTCATACTGAACAGCTCTTGAGACAATAACTTAGCATCTTACGGCACTTTCACGGGTCTTACAGTAGTTATTTCAGACTACAACCCATTTTTCATATTAAAGTCAAGTATTTCTTATGAAAGCTTTGGCTCACAACGGGAATTAATTTTCTCAGGCAAGGTTTACTTTAAAACCTTATAAGGGATCAAGTTTACTTTATAACTTGGTCTAACACAAATCTATGTACGCTTCAGTTCATTTATTTGTTAAAACAAGAGAAGTCTTGTTTTTATGAAGCTATCATCTCTACAACCATATCAATCTACAATTGGTATCTACATATTCGACGATACGACTACTCAACCGACGACTACAACTCTTTCAGTAGAACACGGGTCAACAATTGAGGGGGAGCAATTGTCAAGCATTCAAAATCTTCGATGTCAAAAGTGCCAAGCTCACTAATTGGTGTCAAGACAACAATACCAATCGTACACGTGGTGTCAAGAGATGACTTCAGACGTGACGAGGCGACCAACATATGCCGACAAGAACCATTTGATCTTATCATATGATGTTCTCATCAATCAGGTCCAACCTTGTCAATTTTTTTCTTATATGGTGAATATGTGATCATGTTACAAATCGGTATCATATCTCATACATTTGGTATCATGAAGATAAAACGGAATTGCATTTGTCTTCCCAAAACCTTTGTTAAAACTTCATTAAATCAATTGATATTAAAAACATCGATTGGGTTAATATTTTTAATATGAGGGAGAAAATGTGATTTAATATGGAAAATTATCACAAATGGTTTGACTTAATGTGATAGCTCATCCCTACATGTGCGAAATGTTTTCGAATATCGTGGCATATGTTAAGGGGGAGCAAAACGGATTTGCACTTCAAAAATGGATTTCATGGTGATTTATACTTACCCACAACCCATTTATTTCACGACGATGAAGATTGTGGTGACATAAGGATGGTAGGATAGGTTAAGTCCAATGATTCTTCTTAAACCGGAGGAATCTTCCCAAGGACATTTCATAGTTAGAAATAGTAGTCCTTAGGAAAGATGGAGAAAGATTGTGAACGTAGCTGAATGCCGACCAAGTAATTAAGTTAGCACTGGAACAATCACAACAAGGTGCTAGTTATGACGTATTGGTAAGCACTGAAGGGGTTGAAGAATGAAAAGAATTATAAAGATAAAGGGTGAAAAGAAAGGTATGAAGTTCATCACGTGTACTCGTTGTGCGTTCAATGTGTCTTCTTCTTCCCCTTGATGGTTTCGAAACTCGGAACCAGTAATAAATCGTACGCACATGTACCTGAAATCTCGTGAGAATAATAAATAAGCAGAATTATATATTTTGTGAAAATCAGCTGCTGATCGAGATACTCTACTCATAAACTCTCCATGGCCATCTTTACCAACCCCCTTGTAAGCAATTTGAAGTGACCACTGATATAATGAACCGGATATACCAAACATGAAACTGAATAAGAATCCCTCGATCTTGTGACTTAAGATTGCACAATTGTTGAATGAGGAACGGTGGAGAAATCTCTAAGTACCCAATACATCACTTAAGAAGTATATAAGTACAACACCTCTTGAAATTATCCACGTCGGCTAAGCGCGTGACACTGAGTACAACAATGTAACCCCTTTAAGTGATAGTTATCCGAGTCATCAACCAACCACCCCGAACTCGGAAACCAGATAAACAAGTCTTCATTCTAAGATTAAGCACGAGCAAGTTATCTTCAAAGATAAAATAAATGCACGCCTTCGAAAAATCCGTCTTCAACTTCACATAATTGATACCCGATTACAAATCCGTAGCCACTAAAAAATAGCCATTTTCCCTTGGTCTCATTAAATAATTTTGTCACTGATTCTCGTCACTTTGTCACATTACATTGTCCCAATTATAAACAAAGTATATCATAATACCCAAATTTTATACAAAATAAATAATTTTGAAATAAAAATTCGTGTATAGATATTGTTAAATCAAACGGCCCATCATTTTTGCAAATGAGTAGAACCCGGTCCATCAGCCCATCACAGTTTTAACTACCCAATCCATGACATTAGGAGTATAGAAAAAAACTCATAACCCTAATTATCTCATAGTAAACCTAATCACACATACAACCGTTTTTACTCCCTGACCAACACATACCTAAAATCCTCCGCCTCTTTTCTATCTCATCACACAGCCACCATAGACATCACTTCTTCAAAATCCTCCATCTTTCACTACTAATCTCAGTTTCTCATCCACCGTTTCATCATCAAGATAGATCACAAACCGAAATCATCTAATCCCTTATCAAACACCCAACAACCAATAAAAATATAATCATCAATCTCATGATCTCTTTCAATCTCATCCAAAAGCAGCAATAAGAAATGAAACTCATCTGTCTTTCTGTTGACCTTCGAGGCATAGCTTCAAACCCACGAAATGAATCATTTGATCTGAATAAATCAAATGAATCATTCTCATCAGATCATCTACAAACCACTGAAATAACCGAATCCAAACCGATTTGTATATCTGTTACCTTATCTTTCGATCCACACGAGAAGAATATAACTATCAGATCTTCTAATTGGATCTCGGGTAGGTTCAATTGACTGTATATGTTTGATTCTTTAAATCGAATGAAAGAAAGATTATAACAAAATTGTTATACATCTTCTTTATTTTCGTAGATTAATGACATATCTGTGATTGCATGTTGATTTTTGACGAAACAAAGAATAGATATGAACATATATGTTCCTAGTCTTTCTTTATTTTCGAAAATAAACGAGATGGATGAACCATACATAGATCTATGATGCATGTTGTTTTTGTTGAAAGAAACGAAACAAAGAAATGTTCATAGATATTTCTCTTGACAGATGGATGAGGAGAAATGTTCAAACATACACGATCTTTAAAGATCTGTGGCATATGTGAACTAATCTGAGATCTATTTTCGAGTCTTGATGTATAGAGGGATTTAGGTGACGATGGGTTAGGTTTAGATTTGGGGAGTTGTTTGGAGATAAAAGGATGTTGTTGTATAGGTGTCGGAATGTTTTAGATACAACATTGTCTCGAGTTTTGTTGAAACTGGTCATGGATTGAGTCGGTTTTGAGTCGGTGTCGAATTCATTATGGGTTAGATATGATGTTGGTTTTGTTATGGGTCTCGGTGGTTTTGTTAAACTGTTTCCATCGGAATGATCCATTGGAATCATCCATCGGAATCATCATCCATCGGAATGACCCATTGGAATCATCCATCGGAATCCTCTATCGGAATCATCCATCGGAATGACCCATTGGAATCATCCATCTGAATATATCCGTCGGAATGTATATGTCGGAATGCATCCGTCGGAATGTATCTGTCGGAATGTATCCGTCGGAATCATCCGTCGGAATGTATCAATCTGAAATCTTATCCATATTACTTTCTCCTTGAATTCTAGATCTGGGTTTTCTAGATCTGTTTTTATCTTTTCATCTTCAAAAAAATATTAGATAACCCAGAAATGATGATAAAACAGATGATATAAAAGATAAAACCATGTGACAAAATGATAATATCAGATATGAGTATAATGATAAGCATGACTGTGTAACCGACTGTTTTGATGGACCAAGTTTCAATGAAAACTGATCTGAGACAAGAATAAAATGACTACCGTGACAAAAAAGAGATTTTTTAGACAGATTTGATCACTGTGACAAAAAAATCAATAGATCGAGAAAAAATAATTAGACCACCAAATCAGTAAACAATAAACACGCCGATCCAAAGATTGAACCGTGGCTCTGATGCCAATTGTAGGTTTGCTATATTAGATCCGGTGGTCTAGGTGGGTGATGGTAAGTGGTGGCAGCCATTGATGGAGTTTAGAGAGAGAAGGTTGTGTGTGAAAGAAAGAAAAATTTATTAAACTCAAAATAAAAACACAAGCAACACCCCTCCTTGGAAGCCTTGGAGGAGTATATATAGTCACACACCACACTTAAACTATACAACGTTTTCTAGTCTAGTCTATGCGTGTGTGACTATGATAACTAATGAGAATTCTTAAATGTCGTCACATAAAGTGAATTTCTAACAACGATGATAAATGAAATCGCGATCTTGATATCCTTGGCTACAATACCTCCATTCTAAGCATATTTTTAAAAAATAGAATAGTTAATAAATGAATAAATCTTGAATATAATGTGTTTGTTTAAGTAGTCTGGTCTTCAAAATAGAAACCATATAAGATATTTGACTCTATAATGCAACATTCACACAAAGTAAACAAAAGATTTTCTACATAATGACATGCCATTGTTTTAATTGATGATTTAGTTTTTAACTTCTCTTTTTTCTTTTTCATTAAACCAATCAAAATATGCACAAGTCATTTTATGAAGATTTGTCTTGTAATATTTGTGTGAGTGTAGTAGTATTTCTTTTTCCAAAGTCTTAAAAATAATAAGGAATTGAGATATTTTATTTAAAAATAATAATAAAAATAGGCTTTTTTTATATGAAAAAATGGATAGTTAAGATTGGTTGTTTGAATATATACTTATGTACAAATGAAAGTTTTGCCTATTATCCATGTATATAACAAAGTTTGGTACCCGTGCTTTGTTACGAGTTGTTTTTTACTATGTCGTTTTATGATTTTCTTTTTTGTTATGACTCAGTAAAACTTACTATGTATATACGTGGAAAATAAATATTAGTCCGTATTTGACAGATAAAAAACTCAAAGCCCAAAACCAAAACTGTGTTGCTAAGTGGGCTTACAGTCTTATACTAACATATTGTTATTGGGCTTATAACTCAGCTGGCTAGCTAAATATGCTAATCTAAATATATGTTGATTTCAATATGTGAGAATCTCTGTTCAAAAAAAAATATGTGAGAATCTAAAAATTATAGTATAAGTTAAGGGTGTTTATTGTTTGGGTTTGTTTTATGAAAACTGTCAATCGAATTAAATCGAACTTGAATTAAAACTGAACCGAAAATAGAATTCGGGTTGTGGGTCATAATCGAACCGTATCGAACTACTAATATGATTTTCAGGTTGGATATGAATTTGACAATAGGACCTGAAAACCGAAGTTATACAAGTATACGTGTGTCTCGAACTTGATATCCATTTAACGTAGAGCATTATTTCATAGAGCTATAGAGCATTATTCGTACAATTTTAGGGTGAGCATAGGGTCAAACTAAGATTGGAAATCAAGATCGTTTTAGTCCAAAATCACGAATCGAGAATCAAACTGAATGTATTATGTTTGATCTGGTTCTTCGGTTAGTCTGACCGAGAGAACAAATGGTTAGTTATAGGTAACATCGGATCGGTCCGGTCTGGTTCTTTGGATCGGATCAAACCTTAGATAAATTCGAACCTGGTAATAAGTTTGGTTTAGTCTAGTTCAAGGTGGTTTTTCGGTCTAGTCCGCGGTCAGTTATGATTTTCCTTGATACTAAAGGTTAAATGGGTCAACCTGATCTGGATTCGACTCGAATCTAATAAGACATTATAAAATCAAATTACAGGTTAGTTTTTATTTTATCAAAACTCGATAAGACTAAACCCGATAACCTGTTTGACACCCTACTTGTACTTTTTTCACATTATTCCCAGAAATTAGACTTATAAACTTATATAAACCCAAACCCGACCCAATAACCTGTTAGTAAATAGGTCGCTCTAGGTAGCCGAAGCTCAATGTTGTGGGTAACCTAAACCCTCCTTGTTAAAAGAAAGAAAGAAAGAAAACCTGAAAGAAAAGTTGTAAAAATGGCGTCACTGGCTACAAAGCTCACAAGATCACTATCCTTTCTTCATTCACATACCACTAAATCATTCGGTAAATATAATACAGTATAATTTGGTTTCACCATTTTAACAAACACTTTGTGTGCACAGTTCGAATTCATTGTTTTGGCTCATTTTTGTAGGTGTAGGGGTTTCGAAGAAATGGTATTCGTCTTCTGGTGGTTTCGGGAGTGGCGATGAGGGCACCACATTTGATGATGATATTGATAACGATAATGATTTCATTCCTGAAAGACCCGAGTTGCAAATGCAAGGAGTTGATCCCAGAAAAGGCTGGGGCTTTCGCGGTGTTCATAAGGTGCTAGTATTATTATTATTTCAACCAGGGCTTATGAGCTTATTTGGTTTCGCCTTATATTTCATAACCCTCAATTTTCTGCCTTATTTTTTAGACTCGTGGGCGGCCTTATATAAGTTTATTACTATAAGTGCATAAAGTCTAATGTAGGGGTGTTTGATTCGGCCTATGAAACATAAACCCGTTTGTGCTTATGTTTCATAAGCTTCAGTTTTGTGGGCTTTCGCGGTGTTCATAAGGTAGTATTATTTCAACCAGGGGTGTTCGTTTCGGTTTCTATGTGGGCTTGTGACCTTATATGGTTTCGGCTTATATTTCATAAACCACGATTTTATGGCTTATTTTGAGATGTTATATAAGTTTATCATATGGTAATAAACTTATATAAGCCCACTAGTCCGGAAAATTGGAGCTTATGTTATACAGGGGTGCTTGTTTAAGCTTATTGAACATAAGCCAAAATGGGCTTATGTTTCATAAACCACAATTTTGTGGCTTATTTTGAGACTTATGGGTTTATAATATCATAATAAACTTATATAAGTTTCAAAACAAGCCACAAAATTGGGGCTTATGAAATATAAGCCAAAATCTGCCTTATTTTTGGCTTATATTCTGTAAGTCCCAATTGTGTTGCTTATTTTGAGACTTATGGAATTATATAAGTTTATCATATCGTAATGAACTTCTATAAGCCCATAAGTCTCAAAATAAGCGACAAAATTGTGGCTTATGAAATATAAGCTAAAACGGGTTTATGTTTCATAAGCCAAAACAAACACCCCCTATATTAGATTTTATGCTCTTATATTTTATAATTAACTTATAGAAGCCCACAAGTCTCAAAATAAGCCGGAAAATTGGAGCTTATGATATATACGCCAAACAAACACCCCGCAATATCATTGTTTCAAATTCGGCATTAGTTCCTCACAGGCTTATTTAGGAAATCCTAGGTTTTCAAATGCTGTCTAAGTTTGAAACTAACTAATACGAGAAATTAGATAAGTTTTTTTTTTACTAAATCGATTCATTTTGCTGTTTGCTAAGTTTTTTGTTTAAGAAGAACTTGAAATACATCCTATTGCTTGTAAACATTAATCATGAAAAGGGTTACAAGGTTGTCGTTTATATGGTTTCAGTGCTTATTGATTTTGTGTTCAAACAGTTTACCTTGGTAGGAGCTGTTTTGAGTAGGCTGTAAATATTTATTCATACATTGGTAGGATAGAAGCTCCAATAGAGCTTGATTATGGCATTAGATGTCGCATTGCAGCCGTATGGGTGTATATGGTAATTCAAAGTGGTTCGGGAGAAAACATATTGGGTTGACCTGCAAACAAAAACATGTCCCTTTTTTTTTTTTGGGAAAGTAATGTGTTCATCACAGTTACCAAAATCATATTGTTAAAAGTATTAATCTTTAGATAGCCCTCTTTTTTATCTTCTATTACGCGCTTTTAATTCGTAAGTACTGAATTTCAACCTGAATCAACCCAGTTTTATGCACATAGGTTAAGCTCGCTTTGTTGATTATAAAAGTATTATTATCGACAGGCAATTATCTGTGGAAAGGTCGGGCAACCACCACTGCAGAAGATCCTGAGGAATGGTAGAACAGTCACCATCTTTACAGTTGGGACAGGTGGTATGTTTGATCAAAGAACAATTGGACCGAAAGATTTGCCAAAACCTCCTCAATGGCATCGTATTGCTGTACACAATGAAGATCTTGGGACTTATGCAGTTCAACAACTCGTCAAGAAGTATAATATATTTTTGCCATAGTTTAGTGAACTGGATTTAAGTGTTGGTCTTTATTTTCCGCTGACGTGGGAACCTCTTTGCAGCTCTTCAGTTTATGTGGAGGGTGATATCGAAACAAGAGTTTACAATGACAATATCAATGGCGAAGTTAAAAACATACCAGAGATCTGCATTCGCCGTGATGGTATGTCCCCATCTTAGCGTATATACCATATGTTATATTTGCTGAAACCTTGTGTTGTTCGGAAAAATATGATACATAGTTAAATAATTTGCGTGATAACTCATGTTCCCATCTTAGCGTATATAGCATACGTTATATTTGCTGAAATTGCTTGTGTTGTTTGGAAAAATATGATACATAGCTGACTAATTTGCATGATGAGTCATGTTCCCATAAGTTACAAAGATTTAAGTGTAGGTAAATCTGATTATTGGGCGTGAGCTACAGTTGACATGTAAATAGATATAAGACCCTGTGCTGATTATATGTATAAAGCTAATTTGCCTATAGTTTATAGTAGTACATAAACGACAGCAGGGTACTAATGTCACTGTATATTAGGCACCACAATGTTCCAAGTAAAATATAAGTTTCATTCCGAGCCCAGTTTGCCAAGAGAGCTAGTAGTGATAAGATCGATTATGCTGACAGGACAAATGGAGTTCAGCAAAAAAATTAAGAATTAGGATAAAATTTAGAGGTTGTGAGATCGATTTTTTCATACAGGTTGGAAGCTGGGTTAAACCGGGTCAACTTTTAGTGTGGGTCAAAACAGCCCTGGTCATGTTGGGTTGACCCACACAAGCTACGTAGTCTTTCTAATATCTGTATGGAATATAATTTCATAAAATATATTTACCAAAACATCATTACAGTTATAATAATCTAAAATCGAAAAATATAATTGCTTAAGGAAATTGTTTGCAATCCGTTTGACCCATTTGACCAGTTCACACTGTTAGCTTACTTTATTGATTTGGCCTGTTTGAGATAAAGGACACAATCCATACTGACTAGAAGACTCGAAATTGACTTTATATAAAACAAACATACCCCTTAAATTTGTAGCTTACCTGTGATTCTTGAGAGTTGAGAATATGCCGCCAATGATTTGTCCAAGGATCCACCAAACAAAGACTGCACCTCCTCTGAATTAGGTGCAACCTCTTCCTGATGAACACCTTCACTGGATTTTTCATGAGATTGGATGCATCACTTTTTAGCTTTGGACCGTAACTTTGATGTTTGACATGCCCTTGAGAAACAGAAAAAACTCTAACCAATTCACAATGTGTCACCTGTGGTGATGAAATAGCTCAATATGCAGAAAAATAGTTGAGATAACTGAGTCATAACATGCCAGTCACATAATTGAAATGGGGCATGAGGACTCAAGTCATTACGAAAAACTGGTGCGAAAGAATCATTTTGAATATAAACGGACAAGCTTAAGTCTCCTTAGCCTACCTCAGCTGAGGATCACATACCTTATCTGTCAAAAAAATATGCCTATGAAAATTAATGAGGATATAGTAGATGAAAGTAAGTTGAGCATTTCAATAGGTGCATTAGATACATATAGCGGGATTTTGGGATGTGGATCCACTTGGACACAAAAGTGTTTTTTATATAAGCAGACAATCATGACATATGAGCTTGCAGCAAAGGATAATTGTTGCACTGGAAGATGATTTTTGTCGTCTGCTTGGAGGCTATTACATCATATTTAGTGCATGTTCACTTGGTACTTACCCACCAAATAGCGTCTTCTGCTTGACACGGTCTATATAACTGTACGAACATCGCTGAGGAGGAGATCAGTTCAACTTCATTTCATCTTTTAGATATGTTTTGATGAACATCTTAGGAGATTTTTGAGGAGATTCCATTGTGCTTGGCCTAGGAAAAGAGCGATGGTAATACTAAGTGAAAAGATCTAAGATTTGTTACTCCTTTGAAACCAAGAGAGCCATGGTGATACTAAGTGAAAAGATCTAAGATTCATGACCCCTGTTTTGAAACTATTTCCCAACTCATCTTTTTACATCTAATTTCCAGCACTCAGTAGTGTAGAGTTATTTGTTGTGCACTTGATAGTCTGATTGTGTTTTGACTTGTGAGTTCCAAATGATATGACGACATAAATTCCCAAACTCTTTAACGTTTATCGGTGTTCGTAGACATTGTTATGTGTAAGAAATGCTAAAGATTATCTATATGGTGAATTTGGCATTGGATACGCATCATATAATCGCAATATGTAGCACACGCATAGAGCCGAAACAAATTGTGGTGTGTGGCCATGCTATTTGCAGAATAAAAAGCAACTTACACACGAGTTTTAAGAATGTAACTGAACCCAAATTAGTCGTAACACATGTTGTTAAGATAACAATGAGAAGGGTTAGTTAATCATTACATATAACTTGTATACTATGTTATGCACAACAATATAACAACGCATTCATGTTTTATATCATCTCGCAGGAAAGATCCGTCTTGTCAAAACTGGAGAGAGCATTAGCAGTATTTCCTTTGATGAACTACGTGAGTGTTCTTTCTAAGTGGATTTTTTGGCTTTTAAATAGCGTTTAGGTCAATATTAAAGGGATTCTAATCTTGATTGAATTCCCTTTATGTGTTGCAGGTGAAGGATTGATCTAATAGACAGTTAGTTGGTATGTAAACATCGAATTTGCAGAAGGTGCAACTACTCTACCAAAATCAAGGGAAGTTTACCAAATGGCAGATTAGTGACTGTTTTCGTCAACGTTTGGAACCAAACTAAACTGGAGGATGGTGTTGCCTTATTTCTTGATTTAACCCACATGTATACAATGTTTTCATGTTCTTTTATCTTATGCCGATTAAAAGTAGGGTTTGCCTAGCAATTAAAGGCATTGACTGATATGTGATAATACTCTATAG
Organism: Glebionis coronaria; assembly: GCA_025667525.1. Classification (NCBI taxonomy): domain Eukaryota; kingdom Viridiplantae; phylum Streptophyta; class Magnoliopsida; order Asterales; family Asteraceae; genus Glebionis; species Glebionis coronaria. The sequence continues at coordinate 592,109,492 of CM046880.1, read as the reverse complement.
TTTTAGCTGAAGCAAAGTGCATGCATCATTCGAGCTCTTTTTGGACTTGGGACTTGGTCAAGTAGGTGTAAACTTACTAGCAATGTTATAAAACTTGGTCTTTTAGTTAATCCGGTCTAGTGGCCGGTTCACCAGGTCACCGGTCCAACCAGTTACACCGCCCGGGTCAAACTGGTTTTATGCCAAAGATAACTTCCCTCCAAATCAAAATCCCTTTTCCCCCTCTTTTTTCTCTTTTCTGCTATAAAACCAAACTTCAAAATCTTTCATACCCCACATCCTACTTTCATCTTTCACCTTCATTACCGGTCCCCACCTCTGTTACACCCCATGTGATATGATCAGTGGTGCCAAGCTGGCAATCCACAAACACACACACATACAAAATGGGCGCCAAATGCAAATGGATGGTGGAGATCTACAGAAAACATCACTAAGGGCCAGGATCAACTTAAAGTAACACAACTTCAAGGTTCTCAAAAATTTCAAACTCCAAACTAGCACAAAAGGGCACCCAGGACCTTGTTGAAGCAAATTTCTGGAGATGCTTCTTCAGCCCTTATCTTTCTGGTATCTTAAGGATACTCCTTCTAATGAAGCTTTGGCTTGCTTCCCTCAGAGTATCTTGTGGCTACTCCTTCTTGTGAAGCCCTAGCTTCCTCCTTAAGAGTTCCTTAGTCTAGCCCTCAGTTCCTTAGGCTGAAATAAGAAAGAACACCGTTAGCTCGCCTCGGGGTTTGAATCCGAGACCAACTCCGGCGTGAGAGTAAGTATGTGGTTCTAGTAAGTGATAATTCTAGAGAGAGAGAGTAAGTAGTGCAGTGTGTGTGTGAACTTAACCTTTGTTCATGGAGGAACATCTCCTTTTATACTACTTGGAGGTGGCTTCAAGACACACGAATTGTGGAGTCAAGGTTGTCTTGTAGGAGCAACACCTAAATAGCTGATGAGCACCAGGTCTATCCTTCGTGGTCAGAGTTGTCCTCATGCTCCTCTAGTACTCGTCGTGGTCCAGGCGTCTGTACCCTTCGTACATTATCGTACTATGTAGGCTAGGTGCAATCGTCCTTCCTCCGATGTAGGCTATGCTCTATGTGCGTAAGCCTAGTCCTTGCCTGGGTCTAGCCTTGCCTAGGTCTAGCCTTGTCTGGGGTTAGCATTGTCTGGGGCTAGCATTGTCTGGGGCTAACATTGTCTGGGACTAGCATTGTGTGGGGCTAGCATTGTCTGGGGCTAGCATTGTCTGGGGATAGCATTGTCTGGGGCTAGCTCCTGCTATTGTCTCTGGACCTAGAGTGATCTTCATCACCCTAACTACTCCAGTGAGCTGTTCTGGCTTAAGATAGTTTTGCTCATGGAGCATTAGGGATTAGCTGTATTTGTCTCACCTTAAGCATGGGGTGAGACTATACCTCATCATATCCCCCCAGTCTAGTATCAACTTTAGTTAATGCTAGACTCTAAGTAAAACATATATTCTTCCCCGTTTTATTTTATTATTTTATTATTTTATTATTATTTTTTATTATTTTTATAAAACGGGCTTCGTCTTTTTCCGTCTTTCGGTAGAGTGTCACCATCAACCGAATTGCTTTGTGGAGCCCCCAAGCCCATTTTAACTATCCACCTTTTTGCCTTATAAGTATAAGCCTTCATATTTATTTTTACACATACCTTTTTCACCACCCAAACCTAGCCTTCATCTTTTCTTTTTTTTTTCATCCGGCGGTGGCTCATCTAGGGTCTCGTCTGGTGCTCCCTTTTAGGAAGTCTCGTTCGGCGGTGGGTTTTGATCGGTGGAGGTTTCTTCTGGTGGGTTGGAAGAAAGCTTTGCTCCTCCGGTTTTGTGAGGGAGGGTTTGCTCCTCCGGTTTTGGGAAGGGAGATCTGCTCCTCCGGTTTCGAGAGAAAGAATCTGCTTCTTCGGTTCAGGAAGAAGAATCCGATCCTCTGGTTTCTGGGGATGGAGGAGTTTGCTCGTCCATCCAATTGCTCATCCGGTTTTGGGGGGCTGTAGGGGTTTGCTTGTCCGGTTGATTTGCTCATCCGGTTTTGGGGGTGTAGGCGTTTGCTTGTTCGGTCCATTTGCTCATCCGGTTTTGTGGGTGAGGGAGTTTGTTCATCCGGAGGTTGGGGGCTAGTCCGGTTTGGGGGGGCTCGTCCGGTAGGGGGGGCTCGTTCGGTAGTGCTCATCTAGAGGTCTCGTCTGGAGGCGGATTAGTCTCGTCCGGAGGCCGATTAGTCTCGTCCGGAGGCCAATTAGTCTCGTCCGGAGGCTACTTTACTTGGTCGATCGGGGTTTATTAACCCAATCTTAGCTCGTCCGGAAGTAATCCTTGACCGGTTTTGTGCTAGTCCGGGAGTAGAATTTTCTTTCGGAGGTTAGGGGTTGAGCTCGTCCGGAACTAGGCTCGTCCGGCGGTAAGAGCTCGTCCGGAAGTAGAGTTTTCTTTCGGGTGTTTGGAGTTTGCTTCGATCCAAGGTTATTGCTTGGCTCGATCGAGGATTAGATAAAGTTTTGGATCAAAGATTTGATCTAGCTACTTGATCGGAGTTAGTTATCAGTTCAGTTGGAGGCTTGTAATGTCTCGATCGGAGGTTTTGTGAACTAACTGCCTCATTCGGAGCTTGCTCATCGTGAGATTGCTCGTCCTGAGCTTGCTCGTCGTGAGCTTGCTCGTCCTGAGCTTGCTCGTCCTGAGCTTGCTCGTCCTGAGCTTGCTCGTCCTGAGCTTGCTCGTCCTGAGCTTGCTCGTCCTGAGCTTGCTCGTCCTGAGCTTGCTCGTCCTGAGCTTGCTCGTCCTGAGCTTGCTAGCGGTAAGGAGGTGTTTACTTAGCCGATTGGGACTTCTTAGTCCAAAGCTTACCCCGTCCAGTATTGTTTCATTCAAAGGTTATAAACCCCACATGGAGGATGTAGTTTTTTCCGCTAGCTAGATATGATATCTAAGCTCATCGTCTCGCCAGTCTAGAATTTGCAATCCTTGATTGTGAGTGCTAGACTCCAACTATGCGGCATGCCTCTTATTATAACTTCCACTAAACCTGGTGTATGAGAAGAGAATATCTTGCATCCTTCTCCTCTAAGGGTTATGTATTTATGATTTTCGAGTTCACGCTTCCCTTTGACCGTTCCACTTTATGGGGGAGACGAGAAGAGTATCGACTTGGTTGGCGATTTCCACATGGTAACTCACACCTTGTTTTGGTGATGAGTTATACGCCTATCTTGGAGCGGGTTGGTGATCATACCATGATGCCAACACCTAGGGGTACTAGCATTCCTCCCGCTACCGACGAACAGATTACCGTTACTCGTCTTGATCCTAAGGTGCTTATAAAGGCAAAGAGTGTTGCGAAGCGAGATACCTCTACTTCGGCAGGTGTCTTCACCGGTGTAGCTAAGAAGATCAAGACGTGTAAGAAGAAATTTGGGGCAGGGTCTAGGGATCAGGGATCTGAGAGTGATTCTTAGCCAGCTGGTGGTGCTGATGCTACTATGACTTTATTGTTAACTTTCCATCATATGTATGATGGCCTTTTATTTGCATGTGTGCTTGACTATTATATGATGTGTAGTGACAACATCTTTTTATGATGACTTGTTCTTTAACTTGGGTATTATTTGACTGGATAGTGTCTATGCCTTTATGTTTATTGTCAGCACATGTTTTGTACTAAATCCAGTCACTCGTACCCAGCCATCAAAGTACCAAACTTACTGAATCAAGGTTTAGAATGTGTTGTGTGTGACTCATATTTTATTGCTTTGGCATGATCACAAGTGCCTATGATGATGTTTTAGCCTTATTGATGAGCCTAGCATGTTACCTTCCATTTTTCCTCATTCACTTAATTTTGATTTTCATTCATGTGATTTAGGTGTAGCATTTCCTTGTAGGTTCATGCTACTCCTCCTCCTCTCAGGTGTAGCTATTCACCGGAGGGTAAATTTTCGTGAGAAAGGTAAGAAGGTTTGTTCCTATCCTTCTACTGCGGAGTCAATTTGCAAAGGTTGCTCAGCCTAACCGTCATGGTACCAGTTTCACCATGGGGGACTAATTGGTAGGTGTCACCCTCTTCGACCGGAGGTAGCGAACCGTCCGTCGTCGGGTGTTTCACTTTATAACATAGTATCTTAAACATATAGTCTTAATAGAAAATATGAGGAAAATTTTTCTTCATTCATATCATGAGAGAAGAAACAATACATTAGGTTAAACTAGGATCATCTCTGGAGCAAGTCTTATACTTTGAAAATTGCTCCTCCAGAGAAAATACATGATAATTGGGATAAACATAGTCAGTGCCTTACATGTAGCACTTACGGAGGTTGCTAGCGTATCAAGTCCTAGGTATCTAAACCATCATGTTAAGCTTTGGGGTTTCAATGGAGTGCTCATTCAACACTTCCAAAAGTATTTTTATAGATAAGTGATCAAACTCAATTGTTGCTAGTTTGTTGAGGGCATTAGCCTTATTGGTTCGATCCCTTAACATCCTTCACTAGATGAGCCAACCTCCCTGAGGCCACTGCCTCTTCAATCTGCTTCTTGAGACGATAACAGTTATTTGTGTTATGGCGTCGATCTTGGTGGTAATTACAGAACTTGTTCATGTTTTGTTTTTCTGGAGTCCTTACCATCGGAGGTGGTGGTGGAAAGTTCAAATCTCTCATAGAGAGGATCTCTTCCGGAGTTTTCGTCAGAGGTGTAAAGCCATCTTTTCTAGCGGAAGGAGCACCGTTCCCTTTAGGGGAATCCATGTTTTCATGACTCATGTTACTAGATTCACTCTGATTCTCAGACCAACCACCCTCATCAATGCCTTTTTCCCAGTGAGGGAATCCACTTACTAATGTGGTATTAGCAGCTGCCTCTCCTCTTATAAAGGCTCTAACTCTCTCCCACATCTCATCCACTGTCTTTGGAATCTTGTCATTGAGTTTCTTTGCTAGCTCTGGATGACTATGACCATGCATAAATGCAGAAATCCTTAAAATTGGAGGTACTCCTTTGATGTGTGAACTTTCAGCCTTGAAGCGATCCGTGAATTCTTGAAGTCCTTCATCGGGCATTCGCTTAATCCCGTGTATCTCAGTTGGATCTTTGTCATATCGCTTCTGCTGTGAGAATTCTTCTAGGAATTTGTTACTTAGCTCTTCAAATCCATTAACACTTTTCGGGTCTAGGCTATCAAACCAATTTCTAGCAGAGCCACTCAAGGTCTGGCGAAACATTTTGCACCACACCGGCATAGGCCACTCTTCTTGCTCAGCTGCGGCAGAGAAAATACTAAGATGATATTCTGGATCCTTATTTCCATCATACACCATAACATTTTTTAGGAGCTTGGCTCGCCTATGATATCTAAAACGTGTGATTCTAGAAGTGAAGGGAAATGGTTTGGGTCGCCTGTAAGGCTTGCTCAAATCTTCTGAGTCACTTCCATACATTGACTCATACTCAGACTCTCTTGACTTCCTTCGAGAGGTCTTGGTTGACCTAGACCTCAATTTAGCACTCTTAGCCTTGGATTTGTTGTGTGCTTTCGACCTGACCGAGCGGTAAGATTTGGAAGTAGCCTTTTTCCTCAAAACACTTTTGTGGTGTCTTCGAGCAGATCGAGACCTGTCTCGACTCCTTGACCTAGATGAGTTGTCTGAGGAGTATCCTCCTCTTTCCTTCATTGATGAACTCCCTTGGGAGCCCCCATACTTTACTTCTTCTACCTCCTTGTTGAATAGCCTTGGAGGAGCTATTTTTTCGCGACTTTGCTCATCAATTTCCTTCATCATAGTTCTCAATGTTTCAATGTTCTCTTTGACATATGCTGGGGTAAGACGTTCCCGAACTAGTCTGGCGGGAGCGAGGTTTACCTCCAGAGGAGCCCTCTCAGTCCCAAGTGCTCCAGTGTTTAGGTTTGTGCCTTCTCCCAGTCTAGGATCTTTAACACCGTCTTCCATTGCTTAGTTTTTGGTAGATTGGTATTCCCGGTCCCACGGATGGCGCCAGATGTGGAAGCAAATTTCCGGAGATGCTTCTTCAGCCCTTATCCTTCTGGTATCTTAAGGCTACTCCTTCTAATGAAGCTTTGGCTTGCTCCCTCAGAGTATCTTGTGGCTACTCCTTCTTGTGAAGCCCTAGCTTCCTCCTTCAGAGTTCCTTAGTCTAGCCCTCAGTTCCTTAGGCTGAAATAAGAAATAACACCGTTAGCTCGCCTCGGGGTTTGAATCTGAGATCAACTCCGGCGTGAGAGTAAGTATGTGGTTCTAGTAAGTGATAATTCTAGAGAGAGAGAGAGTAAGTAGTGAAGTGTGTGTGTGAACTTAACCTTTGTTCCTGGAGGAACATCTCCTTTTATACTACTTGGAGGTGGCTCCAAGACACACGAATTGTGGAGTCAAGGTTGTATTGTAGGAGCAGCACCTAAATAGCTGATGAGCACCAGGTCTGTCCTTCGTGGTCAGAGTTGTCCTCATGCTCCTCTAGTACTCGTCGTGGTCCAGGCGTCTATACCCTTCGTACATTATCATACTATGTAGGCTAGGTGCAATCGTCCTTCCTCCGATGGAGGCTATGCTCTATGTGCGTAAGCCTAGTCCTTGCCTTGGTCTAGCCTTGCCTAGGTCTAGCCTTGTCTGGGGTTAGCATTATCTGAGGCTAGCATTGTCTGGGGCTATCATTGTCTGGGGCTAGCATTGTCTGGGACTAACATTGTCTGGGGCTAGCATTGTCTGAGGCTAGCATTGTCTGGGGCTAGCATTGTCTGGGGCTAGCTCCTGCTATTGTCTCTGGACCTAGAGTGATCTTCATCACCCTAGCTACTCCAGTGAGCTGTTCTGGCTTATGATAGTTTTGCTCATGGAGCATTAGGGATTAGCTGTATTTGTCTCACCTTAAGCATGGGGTGAGACTATACCTCATCAGACCTCAAGACCAAGACTTAATGTTTTAGTATAAATAGGCATGCTTGTAAGCCTCTAAAAGGGAATCTAGTTTTAGCTTATTTTTAAGTTTTAAATTTAAGCTTATGTCTTTTGTATTTCCTTTTCAAATATTAAAGAAAAAAAATCCAGTTTACCCTAAAACAAAATCTTTGTTTTTAATTTGTGTACTCAAGTTATTTAAAAGTGTTTAACAAAGTTTTATAAGCTCATACGGAGTATTAATCTTGTTCTGGTCTTGGAAGCTTTTCTTATAGGTTTTTGAGTTCAAGGTTACTAGTTCATCGAAAATTAATAAAAATACCACACGTTCTTGGAGCAAGGTGAATTGTGGATGGCCTTTGGTTAGAGTCCTATGGAGGACATTAGGAAATGATTGTAAGTTATTATTCTATATGGTACTAAGCTGGAAATCAAGTAATTTCACTTTTCACTTTTTAGCTTATTTTGCTCAAGTGCTTGTTCTTGCTTATTATTGTTTGTTTCCTGCTTATTGTTGCTTATTGTTGTTTTATGCAATGTTTTGAAACCCGGGTCAACCGGTGGACCCGGTTTCGGCTGAAAAAACGAGTCATATTGATTCGGGTTTTAAATTTTCGAAACCCAGGTCGACCCGCCGGGTTTGGGGTGATCCGGGTTAACCTGGTTCTCCAGACCCGACAAGGGTTCTGGTTTTTCCGGGTTTTCTTGAAGATTATATAAAATATACGGGAATTTTTATGGTTTTAATATATAAAATTTTTAGTTATTATTAAAAATATATAAAAAATTTTTTTATTTAAAAACCAGGTTAACGCGAGTTAACCCGGACCTGATGACTCGACTGGGTAGATTTAAAACCCGGTTTTAAAACATTGGTTTTATGTTCATGTTTCAATGCTTTTATTATAAACTTGTAGTTTAAAAATCTCTTTGTGCATTATCTCTTCTTGCAATCCGCCTTAGTAGCTTAATACGGAGTATCTAATTTAGGATATTTTTAAATGTAATTTTATAGAACTTTTTCTTAATCCGGTTTTTAAAGAGTTGGTTTATTGTACAAACTTGTATTTTCATAGAAACTAAGGGACTAATCTGGACCATCCAAAATCTAAGACCAAATCTTATAATAAAAAACACGGAAGGACTAAAGTTGTCAATTCATAAAAAAAGACCGAGGGACTAAAACTGAAAATATGTGTAATTCTCACCCACCCCTCATTTCTGTTAAAAAAACACATATTCTCTCTCAGACCCTAGCAAAAGATCCACAAATCTACACAAATTAACCATGCAAATCAAGAAATAAACACAAAAATGAAACTAAGAACAAGTAAATCGACCGATCCTGGAAAAAAAAATCAAAACGCTGATATACTGATGATTTAGAAAGTGTGATTTTGATTGGTGATGATAAGGTGTTTGATGAAATGCCTGAAATAATTAAAGATGAAAATGATGTGAAATATGATGAAGGTAGGTGGCCACTTTACCGACCAAAGTATGGATCTTTGGAACACATCAGTTTTGTATTGAATTTTCTTTCTTATGGATCTGTGATCTTTTTGGTGTTTTGGTATATGGATTGTTTTTAATTTGATATATTATGTGAAAAGATTGAAACTTTGTATACAAATCATTCATTTTGGTTATTGTTGTTGATATTGTTTTGATTTGATGTGATTAAATTAGGCTCATTTAGGTTGTTGATGGTATGTTTTTTTGGTTTATTTTAATGCGGGGAAGTTATGGAAAAAGAAACGTGGATGGTGATTGTGAATTAAAGGAGTACTAGGTTTGGTTTGGATAGATGGGGCATTATTTAAGCCTTCTTGTGGTCATTAGATTTTGATTAGTTTAGAGCTATTATGTTAACGGGTTATGTACATGCGTTGGTGATATCTGTTATGTTTTTCTTGTTTCGACTATTTTCTGCTATTATATCTGGATATACTTTATATATATTTAGATATACCTGATATATATATCTGGATATAGATAGAAATCAATAAGTAGGTAAAAGTTTTATATTAAACAGATATTTTTTATGTATATAGATATACTTTGTATATAGCAATTTATATGCAGATATAGTTTATATATATAAATATACTTGATTTATATCTGGATATAAATTGTAATTTATATCCAAATATACTTTATATATATCTAGATATATTTTCTATGGATCTTTGATCTTTTTGGTATTTTGGTATATGGGTTGTTTTTAATTTGATATATTAGGTGAAAAAATTGAAACTTTGTATACAAATCATTCATTTTGGTTATGTTGTTGATATTGTTTTGATTTGATGTGATTAAAGATGTTTTTAGGCTCATTTAGGTTGTTGATGGTATGTTTTTTTGGTTTATTTTAATGCGGGGAAGTTATGGAAACAGAAACGTAGATGGTGATTGTGAATTAGAGGAGTACTAGGTTTTGTTTGGATAGATGGGGCATTATTTAAGCCTTCTTGTGGTCATTATATTTTGATTAGTTTAGAGCTATTATGTTAACGGGTTATGTACATGCGTTGGTGATATCTGTTCTGTTTTTCTTGTTTCGACTATTTTCTGCTATTATATTTGGATATACTTTATATATATATCTAGATATACTTGATATATATCTGGATATAGATAGAAATCATTAAGTAGGTAAAAGTTTTATATTAAATAGATATTTTTTTATGTATATAGATATACTTTGTATATAGCAATTTATATGCAGATATAGTTTATATATATGTAAATATACTTGATATATATCTGGATATAAATAGTAATTTGTATCCAAATATACTTTATATATATCTAGATATATTTTCTATGGATCTTTGATCTTTTTGGTGTTTTGGTATATGGGTTGTTTTTAATTTGATATATTATGTGAAAAGATTGAAACTTTGTATACAAAGCATTCATTTTGGTTATTGTTGTTGATATTGTTTTGATTTGATGTGATTAAAGATGTTTTTAGGCTCATTTAGGTTGTTGATGGTATGTTTTTTTTGCTTTATTTTAATGCGGGGAAGTTATGGAAAAAAACATAGATGGTGATTGTGAATTAGAGGATTACTAGGTTTGGTTTGAATAGATGGGGCATTATTTAAGCCTTCTTCTGGTCATTAGATTTTGATTAGTTAGAGCTATTATGTTAACGGGTTATGTACATGCGTTGGTGATATCTGTTATGTTTTTCTTGTTTTGACTATTTTCTGCTATTATATCTGGATATATTTTATATATATCTAGATATACTTGATATATATCTAGATATAAATAGAAATCAATAAGTAGGTAAATGTTTTATATTAAATAGATATTTTTTATGTATATAGATATATTTTGTATATAGCAATTTATATGCAGATATAGTTTATATATATGTCGATATACTTGATATATATCTGGATATAAATAGTAATTTATATCCAAATATACTTTATATATATATAGATATATTTTCTATGGATCTTTGATCTTTTTGGTGTTTTGGTATATGGGTTGTTTTTAATTTGATATATTATGTGAAAAGATTGAAACTTTGTATACAAATCATTCGTTTTGGTTATAGTTGTTGATATTGTTTTGATTTGATGTGATTAAAGATGTTTTTAGGCTCATTTAGGTTGTTGATGGTATGTTTTTTTGGTTTATTTTAACGCAGGGAAGTTATGGAAAAAGAAACGTGGATGGTGATTGTGAATTAGAGGAGTACTAGGTTTGGTTTGGATAGATGGGGCATTATTTAAGCCTTCTTGTGGTCATTAGATTTTGATTAGTTTAGAGATATTATGTTAACGGGTTATGTACATGCGTTGGTGATATCTGTTCTGTTTTTCTTGTTTCGACTATTTTCTGCTATTATATCTGGATATACTTTATATATATCTAGATATACTTGATATATATCTGGATATAGATAGAAATCAATAAGTAGGTAAAAGTTTTATATTAATTAGATATTTTTTATGTATATAGATATACTTTGTATATAGCAATTTATATGCAGATATAGTTTATATATATGTAGATATACTTGATATATATCTGGATATAAATAGTAATTTATATCCAAATATACTTTATATATATCTAGATATATTTTATATATATCTGGATATAGTTTATATATATCTAGATATACTTGATATATATCTGGATATAAATATGAATTAATAAGTGTGTCACAGTTTATATTAAATATACTTTGTTTATAGAAATTTATATCTAGATATAATTTATATATATTTAGATATACTTCATATATATCTAGATATAAATAGCAATTTATATCTCGATATACTTGATGTATATCTAGATATACTTTATATATGTTATATATATCTAGATATACTTGATATATATCTAGATATAGATAGGAATTAATAAGTGTGTAATAGAATAGATACTTTTTATGTATCTAGATATAATTTGTATATAGCAATTTATATCCAGATATAGTTAAAATTGTTATTTATATCTAAATATAAAATAAGCTTTCTTTATTTGCTATATAATAAGCTTGTAAGATATTATACGATGTTTACCTCTAGATATAAAATAAGTCAGAGTTTAAAATTGTTATTTATATCTAGATATAAGATAAGCGAGCCGTTTATATCGGTACTTATATTAGATATAAAACAAGTCTGAGTTTAAATTGTTATTTTTATTTATTTATATCTGGTACTTTTACCCACTTATTGATTTCTATCTATATCCAAGATATATATCAAGTATATCTAGATATATATAAAGTATATTTTAGATATAATTAAAATATATCTAGATATACATCAAGTAGATCTGGATATAAATTATTTTTTATATCTGGATATATATCAAGTATATCTAGATATATATAAACTATATTTGAATATAAATTGCTATAAACAAGTATATTTAGATACATAAAAACTATCTATTTAATATAAAACTGTTGCACACTTATTAATTGCTATTTATATCCAGATATATATCAAGTATATCTACATATATAAACTATATCGAGATATATATAAAAGAAATCTAAAGTATATCTGGATATAAATTTCTATTTATATCAAGATATATATCCAGTATATCTCGATATACTTCATATATATCTAGTAGAAAATTGTATTTTACCATCATTAAACTCAAGTTTTTAACATGTTCTTTGAAAAAAGGAATGAGTTTTTAATAACTTTTTATGAAGAATATATACTTGCTAAACTACTAACAACTCTAATTTATTTATAAAAACAGTTTTATTATGACATTATAGATCAAATAAGCTCCCATATTAATCATACATCTAGAAACTGAGATTCAATGTAAAGCACTGTTATAACTTCTATTCCTACACAAACTTCTATTCCTACACAATCAATGACAATGAACACTTAAGCTCATATGAGATTTACGCTATCATCTAACAGTTCATAATCAAGCCTAGATGCAACGTGAAGATCCTTTGCAACCTCCTCCCATTCACCAAACATGGACAGTGCAATTCCACAAGATTTGTAGCCTTTAGCAGAATCCAGGATTTATCTACAATATAAATTTTACAAGGATAAAGACACGATTGGATTTGTCACAAACAGCATATCAAAGAACCAAATATCTAACTTAAACATCCTGATACATATCACCATGGAATCTTCCACCAGCTATAGTTTATAAACCACAGTTAGGGAAACTCTGATATAATGTTGAGGAATTGAATGAAAAAACATGGTGCTACAGCTTTTTTACAAATGCTTAACGCAGTTCACATTCCTATTTAGGGAACAGTCTTTTAGAAAAGCAGAGGCAGAGAGCTATTTTTTCTACTAGCTTATAACCAGGCTCTTCAAACTGGTTAGCTTGTATTTTTATATAACTTGATTATAAATTCACATTATCTGATAAGCCTCATCTTTTAATGGAAATTTGTATAGTCTACATTATAACTTATAACATTGATTAACCTACGCATAATACATATTAATAATACTAAATGAAGCATCTGTCTTGACGTTACTAACTTGCAATCTGCCAAAAAATTAGAAGAAAATTGACGCGTGAATGATTTACCTGTGTGGCCACACCCAAGGTAAACTGAGAAAAAAATGAAGGGTTCGTCTCAATTAAAGTCGTTGGATGCTCTTCGATAAATTTAGCTTTAACAACATCATTTAGTTCTTGCAGAAAAGAGCTGACGCATTTTGCCTTTAGATGTCCACTAACTGTAAACACGACACATGAGAATAAGAAGTTAGCAAATAAACTGAATAAAGGCAAGCAATTCATTCAAAAAGTTCCATTGTTGGATTTTAATTAAAACAAAAAAAAAACGAAAAAGAAAAAGGGGTATCATGGACTATTATACTTTACCACATGCTTAAAGACTTGTTGCAGCTGGGAATAAGGATGGCTGGCTCAAGTTTTGACATAATAATCAGTAAATCTATAACCAAACCATTGTAATATTTCTTGAGGATCTTCTGCAGTCCAACGCGCATATCTTTCTGTTTTGCCATAAATTCTTCACGAAATCAAGCTCCTTCTTCAATGACTCGTTTCGGCTAGGGAGGCTGCAGAATATTCATGGATTATATTAGAAAGTTGCCCGTTTGGTACATAGGCATGTGATTTCATATTCAACACCAGATTTATTATATAGAACTATGAGGGATACATAATCTAAGTGCAGTGAGAATCATAAACTATTAAACTTATTGAAAAGAATAGTTAATACACATTAAGCCTCTCGTATAAGCTAGACTATATTTCAAACTAGAGATACAACATACAAGTGATCGATTCATAATGGATCACTTTGTGGCATCGGGTCCTAACAGTAAATATTAAGAATTATCTAAAAATGAAATAGGAGAAATACATAGAACGTGTATAGCCCGTCAGAAGTCGCTTTAACATGTATCCACAACTGTACAACATTCTAAATCAGTTCACTTAAAACTGATAATCATTATAACAATATCATTTTTAATAACATTTTAAAAAATCGAATAAATGACAAATAAATTCTTGGCAGGTGACACCCATTACACCCAATCACGTTCAAGATGATATCATAACCATTTGTTCACATATCAGCTGCCTTTTTCTTTAATATTTTTCTACCCTTGCTATATTAAAGAGATTTATGCCTGTACACTTGATAAGTTCAAAAATCTTGCTACTTTATTAATAATGACAAACTATTCACTTAATAAGTTCAAACTCTAGGACCATCTCTTATGTCAAAATACTTGCAATAATTTCTTGAAAACCATAACTGAAACTGAAAATGCCATTTATGAAAGTAAATTGAAAGCTTGCATCCTGAAACTTGAAAGGTATTTTAAATACCACACAAGTTGGTCTACGGAATGTTAGAAAAAAATGGGCAAGAATATCATTTTAAGTAAAACAAAGGCTCCGTATAAAAACAGGTATCCATCAAGGAAAAAAGCGACACCATGATATACTTCAAGATTAATCTTAAAAAAGTATCAATCCGTTATCCTTATATAAGCAATTAATCTTAGATACTCAACTCATACTTAACATTTAAATGTAATAGACCTTTTTTATTAGTGATTACGTGCAACGTCATTTCACCTCTGTCACTATGTCCAAACTCCGAATACGAACGTGTATATCCACATAAATCTACATCTCAATATCCAGATATATATCAAGTATATCTAGATATATATAAAGTATATCCAGATATAATAGCAGAAAATAGTCGAAACAAGAAAAACAGAACAGATATCACCAACGCATGTACATAACCCGTTAACATAATAGCTCTAAACTAATCAAAATCTAATAACCACAAGAAGGGTTATGTTAACAGGTTATGTACATGCGTTGGTGATATCTGTTCTGTTTATCTTGTTTCGACTATTTTCTGCTATTATATCTGGATATACTTTATATATATCTAGATATACTTGATATATATCTGGATATTGAGATGTAGATTTATGTGGATATACACGTTCGTATTCGGAGTTTGGACATAGTTACAGAGGTGAAATGACGTTGCACGTAATCACTAAGAAAAAAGGTCTATTACATTTAAATGTTAAGTATGAGTTGAGTATCTAAGATTAATTGCTTATATAAGGATAACGGATTGGTACTTGGTTTAACATTTGATCAAATAGAGCCGACACACTTATTACTAAAAGAAGTTTAATCATTTGACATGCTTATGAGTCTATCAACTAGCGCTTATAGCTTATCGATCATTTCATACTACCCATATATAGTCCCTACACTTTCTTCTGATACGAGCCCCTAACTCGGAAACCTTACCGTTCAAGGTCCCTCCCGAGTACCGTCATTCATCTCTGTCACTATGTCCAAACTTTCTGGCTTATATAAGAAGTTCAAAAGTTTCGAAATAAGGCACATAAAAAGTGAGGTTATAAAACACAAGGCGAAAAGCAAATAAGGCGAAAAGCAAATAAGCCATATGGTGGCTATATAAACCAAAACAAACACCCCTATTCCCCTAACAAATAGTGATCAATAATTCCAAAATCGTGGCTTTAAATTCCAAAATCTAAACTACCGAATTCCCAAAATCCCTAAATTAATAAATTAGCCTATATTCATATCCCTGAATATAGTCATTCCCCAAAGTTAACAATTAAGGCATGAGTATAAGCATATACGAATGAATTAAGAAATGATGGTTGAATTGAGAGAATAAGGAGTTATATATACCTAGCGCGGCGGCGGCTGTAGTGGAGGAGATGAATTATTATGACGGCCTTCTGCTGATGATGAGCTTATTCCTTCTTCTTATAATATACAGGCATTTGGGAGATGATGAAGATGATGGTGGGGAGATGGTGGTGGTAACGGTGGTTGGTGGCGGGTTTAAGGGATATTGAAGAATCAACTGGCATGGTCACGGTGGTTGGTGGCGGGTTTAAAGGATATTGAAGAATCAACCGGCGTGGTAACGGTGGTTGGTGGCGGGTTTAAGGGATATTAAAGAATCAACCGGCGTGGTAACGGTGTTTGGTGGCGGGTTTAAGGGATATTGAAGAATCAACCGGCGTGGTAACGATGGTTGGTGGCAGGTTGGTGGTGGGGAGATGTAGAGAGAAGAATGGATCAAAAGGAAAGCACGGAGTGTGTGAAAATAGAAATAAAAAGTTCTTGGAGCAGAATATATACGGTAGGTAGTTAAATCTTAGATTAATTTTAAGCGTCAGATCAAAACCAAATAGAAGGCTCAGATCTGTCCCTTAGTTTGTGAGAAAAAACAAGTTTGTAAAATAACTTTTGCCTTTTTTAAAAATAAATAGTTTAAAAAAAAAATTAAAAAAAGTATATAAATACATGTTCTTATTCAGACCAAACAGCCGATCGACTATTTGTTCGACTTTTAAGAAACCAAAAGTCAAGAAAAAAGATTTTCCAACGATGATGCCGTTTCGGTCTGTTCCGGAAAAATCATACATAAACTCGATTTTACCGGAGATACCAGCATTATCGTCACTGTTTTCCACGTACGCTTCGATATTAACAACAATCATGTTCTTACGTACAATGTTCGACCAGTTCGTACCTCCACAAGTTCGAAGTTACATAATCAACACTCTCAAATACTATTGGAAATCTAAATCCTCGGATAAGCTGACTCTTGTCTTCGAGGAAAAGGATGGTCGCTCCCCTAACGACATGTTCAATATAGCTGAAGCATACCTTTGCACTATCGTACGCACAAACTCCAAGAGTTTCAGGTCAGTCGTTGCTTTATTTTCTCGTAAGCGTTTGTTATATTTTTTGTTGCGAGATCGAAAACATACAGATGCCCTAATTATAAATAGAGATGTTACTAAGTTAAGAATTAGTTATATACTTTGAGATTGATCTGATAATATGATTTATCAACAGGGTTACTAAAAACGTGAACGAAAGTCATGTCAATATCAAGTTTGCAGAGTCACAGAAAACAGTAGATTCGTCGTTTGAAGGGATTTCTGTTACATGGAAGTACATCGCTGAGAAGCAAAAAAAAGTGGACGGCGACATACAGGAAAGAATATGCTACTTTGTTCTGAAATTTGACCAAATTCACAAAGATATTGTGTTAAATAGATACTTGCCATCGATAAAAGAAAAGGTTAAACATCTCAAAAACCAGAAGAAAGCTGTGAAACTTTTTAGCCTAGAAACTCGGAGTCGTTTCAAGGATAAAGGGGTAAATCTTGACCATCCATCTACTTTCAAAACATTGGCAATGGATCCTAATCAAAAGAAGGCGATTGTTGACGATTTGGATATGTTTGTAAGGAGGAGGGATTTTTATAAGAAAGTAGGGAAGGCGTGGAAGAGAGGGTATCTATTGTATGGTCCACCGGGTACCGGTAACTCAAGTTTGATTGTAGCCATGGAGAATTACCTTAAATTTAATGTTTATGATTTACAATTGATTTAACTCACGCGTGGTCTCTTCAAACATTTATACAAATTGGGAGAAAATGGGGTGAACTTTTGAACATTGAGGACACTTCTGTGGCGACATTTGGTCGAAAACGGGTGTGCTTACTTACAAAACATCCTGTGTCAATTCTGGAATCATTCAAGATATTAGTGAAAGGCAAGGTGTTTATAGTTAGAACCAAAGAATTGTTCACTTGGAGTCCTAATTTCGTGGTTAATAAGGAGTCAATTTATACTTTTGACGATGAATCGGTGCATAGTTCAGGGCATACTCCTAAGAAATCATTCATGAGCGAAGAAGAAGATGAGGAGGAAGGGGAATTTAAAAACAGTGATGTTGAAGGTGTCGCCCAAACTATTTTTGATGAACATTCTGCTAAATGCTTTAGTGCTGATCCGGTTAAGCAACATTCAGACGATCCGTTTTCGATTTATGATTTACTTACGAAGAACAAGACGGGTATGGGTCAACAGGTTTCAAGTCCATCCCTTTCTCACCCTCCCGGTTATACACCAGTGGACCCTGGTCTTAAATCGGATAAGGTTAATGATTCTAGAGACGCGTTGGAAGTGAATGATACCGTTAATACACCTTTGAAAGTTAAAGAGACAGGTAGAATGGAGGACTCAATTGGTTCAGCGGGTCCAAGTGTTGTGTCCAAGGGTGGTTCTGTTCTAGGTGTTTTAGAAGAGGTGATTCGGGTGGGGCAAGCTATGGGGTTCTCAATGGAGGGTTGTGAAAAGGATATACAAAATATTATAGGAACGCACGGAGATGACTCGGTTTTCCGATGAATTTGCTCTCCATCAATGTGCAAGGCCTCTGTACTAAGGCCAAGAAGGAGTGGATTAAGGAGTTATGTAACAAAAATAAACTTAGCTTTATAGCGATTCAAGAGACGAAGATGGAGAGGATGTCACAGATGAACGTGAAATTCATGTGGGGCAATTCTAATTATGATTTTGTGTTCAGTGATTCTTTAGGAAGTTCTGGAGGTATTTTGTGTATTTGGGAGGCGTCAATCTTTAAGAAAGATTATGCCACAATTTCTGATAACTTTGTTGCTATTTATGGAACGTGGACTCCATGTAATGTTAAGGTTCTTCTGATATCCATTTATGCCCCTCAACAGCAGGCTCAAAAGAGGGACTTATGGGATTACTTGTCTATTTTGTTAAGAAGATGGAGTGGCGAAGTAATCATCATGGGCGATTTTAACGAAGTTCGTTCTAAGGAGGAAAGACGCGGATCGAGTTTCAACCATTCTAGTGCGAGAGTTTTCAATCAGTTCATAAATAATTCTGGGCTCGTGGATGTTAACTTGGAGGGTTTCTCATTTACGTGGTCACATCTGTCAGCGACGAAAATGAGTAAGCTTGATCGCTTTCTTGTTTCTGATGGTATTTTTTCTCTTTTTCCTTCTATTACAACGTTATGTCTTGATCGGCATTTATCGGATCACCGGCCGATTCTCCTTTGTGACATCAAGCTGGATTTCGGACCTACTCCATTTCGGTTCTACCACTCTTGGTTTTCTTATGAGGGGTTTGATGAGATGGTGGAACAAAATTGGTACTCTTTGTCACATGCTGACTCGAATAGAATGATCAGGTTTAAGAAGAAACTCCAAGCTCTTAAAATTATTATCAAATGTTGGATTAAAGAAAAACGAGCATCCTTGTCCAAGTTAAAACATGACATAGGAATTGAATTGGGAGTTATTGATAAAGAATTGGATTCTGGTGTTGTTTTAGATGTGCATCTGGCTAGACGTCTTGAATTAAAAGGTCAGATGTATGATATTAAAGTTAAAGAGGCCGTAGACTGTGTGCAGAAATCAAAAGTCAGGTGGGCTATTGAAGGTGATGAGAACTCGTCTTTCTTTCATGGGATTATAAATAAAAGACGATCTCAATTAGCGATAAGAGGAATCTTTGTTGATGGGTCGTGGCAGACTGAACCACAAATTATTAAAGAGGCTTTTTTCAAGCACTTTGAGACTCGTTTCAAAAGACCTGGTTCTGATGGGCTTAAAATTAACTATCCTTTTCCTAACAGATTATCTCAAGATCAAATGCTTGAGATGGAAAGGGTGGTATCGCGTGATGAGATTCGAGTGGCGGTTTGGACTTGTGGTGATAATAAGTCTCCGGGACCGGATGGATATACTTTTGAATTTTTTATGAGATATTGGCGATTTATTGGGAATGATTTTTGTGAAGCCGTTGAACAATTCTTCAGATTTGGGACGTTTGCTAAAGGTTGCAATTCTTCATTCATAGCCCTTATTCCTAAGATTATGGATGCTAAACTTGTCACGGATTTTCGTCCTATAAGTCTTATAGGATGTGTGTATAAAGTAGTGACGAAAATATTGGCTAATCGGTTAGCGTTGGTTATTTCAAATATCGTTTCTAGTACTCAATCCGCATTTGTTTCTGAAAGACAGATTTTGGACGGGCCTTTTATCATTAACGAAGTTTTACACTGGTGCAAAAGAAAGAGTAAGAAAGTTATGGTTTTCAAGGTTGATTTTGCAAAGGCCTACGATTCGGTCCGGTGGGATTACCTTTTAGACGTTTTAGAGGCTTTTGGTTTTGGTAAGACCTGGTGCAAATGAATTCGGGGTTTATGTTGTTTTGCTAAGGCGTCGATTCTGGTAAATGGGAGCCCTTCTAGAGAATTTCAATTTCAATGCGGTCTCAAACAAGGTGATCCGCTTGCTCCTTTACTCTTTATTCTTGTGATGGAATCGTTGCATTTGTCTTTTAACAGAGTGGTCGAAGCGGGGATTTTTAAAGGTATTCGGATCAATAACTCGATATCTTTATCTCATTTATTTTACGCGGATGATGCTTTGATTATTGGTGAGTGGTCAATGGATAATCTAAGAGCAATTATAAACGTTCTTAAATGTTTCTTTCTTGCTTCGGGTTTACAAATCAATATTCACAAGAGTCAACTTCTTGGCGTGGGTGTATTGAGATCCGATATTGAGGTGGCTGCTCGTTCTATTGGTTGTTCGATTATGGATAACCAATTTCGTTACCTTGGCGTTTTAGTTGGCGGAAACTCGTATAGACATAAGTTCTGGGCTGATGTGGTGTCAAAGGTTAAGTTACGTCTTTCTAAATGGAAGACGAAAACTCTTTCTATTGGTGGCAGGTATACTCTTTTGAAATCGGTTCTTGGTGCAACTCCTTTATACTACATGTCCCTTTTTAAAGCTCCTAAAGGTGTGTTAAGAGAAATGGAAGCTATCAGGAATAACTTTTTCATTGGAGCAGATAATGCGGGTAAGAAAATCACTTGGATTGCTTGGGATAAAGTCCTTACTTCTAAGAAAAAAGGAGGTTTAGGAGTTTCTAGCTATTTTGCTTTGAACAGAGCTTTGCTTCTTAAGTGGATTTGGAGATTTGTTTCTCAAGAGGATTCGCTTTGGTTTCAAATTATTCAAGCTATTCATGGTCCCAATATTGCCTTGCATTTTGATCATTCAAACTCCAATTGGTGTTCTATATTGAGGGAAATGAAGTCGCTTAAAGACAAAGGTTTTGATTTCTTAGCTTCTTGTTCTAAACGGATTGGTGACGGCCATAAGTCTAGTTTCTGGCTTGATATCTAGAAAGGCGATACAAAATTTTGTGACAAATTCCCTCGTGTTTTTGGTTTGGAGATAGATAAAAATATCACTGTTGCAGCAAAAATGAATTCGTTGTTGGAGGCGTCATTCCGAAGACCTGTTCGTGGGGGATTAGAAAATGCACAGTGTAACGATCTTCGTTCTTTCATTGAGTCGGTTTCTCTTTCTAATTCCCCTGATCGATGGATTTGCAATTTATCTGGAGATGGTTCTTTTAGAGTGAAAGACGTTCGAAATAGTATTGATGACATGCTGCTTCCTTCAGGGTTTCAGCCGAAGAAATGGGTTAAATTTGTTCCTATTAAACTTAATATATTCGGTTGGAGAGCGCGACGTAACTGTCTTCCAACTAGGGATAACCTTAACCAAAGAGGGATTCAATTGGAGTCTAATAATTGTCCGATTTGTGATTTAGGCGTGGAAGATACTAACCATATTATGTTTCAATGTGATTTAGCCCAATCTGTGCTGAAGAGCATTTGTAGATGGTGGGAGCTTGATTGGCAAAATTGGTCTTCATTTTCAAATTGGGATGACTGGCTTTTATCAGTACGGCTTCCTCCTAACAATAAGAATCTTTTGGAAGGTGTTTTCTATGTGGCCTGGTGGTCCTTATGGGTGTTTCGGAATCGTTCTCTTTTTGACGACAAGGCTCCTGCGCGGTCGATGATCGTTGATGATATAAAATCTTTGTCTTTTTTTGGGGTAAAAATAGATGTAAATGGGTCTTTTCTTGGGAGGATTGGCTTAAGAATCCCCATTTAATTTCTTTGTAATGTTTTTTGTTTTAGCTTCTTGCTAGTTAATAAAATTTCGCCGTTCAAAAAAAAAGAATGGTTTTTGTCCATTACTCAATATGATATACGAATATATATAGTTACAATTGGATAGACATTGAGCCTATATTAAGCAAGATAATCAATCATAACTATATTAAGATAACATATGGCTGTCAATCATAATCAACAGCTAATACTTTCCACTTCCACATCCACATCCACACAAAAAACAACCATCTTATCATCACATCATTTACACACCAATTTACCCCTTTTTCCACTTTTTTTCATAAACTACCCTCAACAATTAATTTATTCAAATCCTAATTTACTTTATTCATTCAAATTAAAAACATTACATTCTAAAAAAACATTCGGATTAAAAAACATTCGGCTAAAAAAACAATACGAAAATTAAAAAAAACTAATCTTCACTTTCATCTTTGCTTCGATCAAGTTTGTTTTTGATTTCTTCCTTTTTCTTATTGATCAAATGAGTTTCCCTTTCGTCACAACCCTGAGTCAATGTCGTGAGAAATTTTAGTTGCTCCATCACAAGCCACTCATTGTTTTTGTTTATCGAGACTTGATATGCTTCTTGGGCGGCTTGCCTTTTGAGTCGAAACTCGGCGGTTAGAGCATCCCCGAATGGGTTCGACCCACTACTCGCTCCCGTGCTCGTTGACTCGAATCTTGCCTTCTTTCTAGTTCGTTCTTTACCGGGGGCGGGGTCTTGCATCCAGTGAAAAAAGAGCCTCATTTGCAAGAGACGGAACGTCTCCGGTTAAATCAATGGGTTCGGGAGGATCCCATTTCGCATGGGCTTTCAAAATGTTCCAAGATTCTTCGAGGTGGAAAAGTGTTGTTTTTATTTTCCGCCCGATAAATTGTCCGAGCCCTCGCCATCACATCCAAATCACTTTCCCCACTTTTGATTGCCGCCTTATTACGTCGGAAACAACCATTGAACTTTGGCACGCGTGGTTCATATCCCTCTATTTACTCGAGACATATCCTTGGTACGGTTTTGAAAATTTTGGTTATTAAATGTCGCCATAACCCTATACCAAAACGTTTCGCCTTTTTGAGATTTCACGACATTCGGGTCCTCCGAAATCTCAAAATAACACGCGGCAAGCAATGCCTCCTCCGATGCAACCCAACGTGACCTAGTCTTCGACACATCCGGGTTTTTATCAAAATCCACCCCAAGTTGACTCAAATCAACATTCTTATTTTTGGCCGCCCATTTACGGGGTTTTTTTTTATTCGGGTGTGGGTTGTGAGGATTGTGAGGATTGTGGTTCATCGAAGGAAGGTGGGTTTTGTTGAAGCTTTTGGAATTGAATATCCTCTTCGGATTGAACATGATTTTATCTTTGTTTTTGGAAATTTTCGTAGGCTTGTCGTCGAATTTCTAACCATGCCGGATCATCTGAAAACATCTCTTGTGAAGACGGACGTCCGGTAAATGTGTTGAGAAGGCCAACGAAAGAAGCTTTGTTGGGGTTTTTGGACATGATTTTGTATGTGATGTGAAAAAGATTAAAAATTAGAAGTGTGTAAATTAAAGGGGTATATTGATATGTATATATAGGATTTTTTAAAAACTAGCTGAAATAGGCATTAAATTTAAAAAAAATAAAAAAAAGTAGCCGTTAAGGCTTTTTTGGAAAAAAATAAAATAAAAAATAAAATGCTTTAAAAACGAGCCGTTGGCTACCTTTTTTTCAAAAAAAATTCAAATTTTTTTTCCCCTCTAAAAAATGTATCCGTTTAGTGGGTGTTTTGTTGGGTTAAAATATATAGGGTATAATGTGTAAAATGAAGGAGGGTTATATTTGAAAATAAAGAGAGTGTTCCACGGCCGTGGGTGGGGCAACGACGTGTTCCACGCCGGTGACCACGGTGTGGTCACGCAGACCAACGCCGGGCAACGGGTGGCCACGACGTCCCCACTCCGTGTCCTCTAAGCCTCTAAAAGGCAATCTAGTTTTAGCTTATTTTTCAGTTTTAATTTAAGCTTATGTCTTTTGTATTTCATTTTTAATATTAATGAAAAATAAATTTAGTTTATCTTAAATCTTTGTTTTTAATTTGTGTACTCACTTTATTTAAAATTGTTTAACAAAGTTTCACAAGCTCATACTGTATTAATCTTCTTCTAAGCTGCTACTTGGTCTTGGAAGCTTTTCTTATAGCTTTTGAGTTCAAGGTTGCGTTCATCGAAAATTCATAAAAATACCACACGTTCTTGGAGCAAGGTGAATTGTGGATGGCCTTGGGTTAGAGTCTTATGGAGGACATTAGGAAATGATTATAAGTTGTTATTTCATATGGTACTAAGCTGGAAATCAAGTAATTTCACTTTTCACTTTCTAGCTTATTTGCTCAAGTGCTTAGGGTTCGTTTAGTAAGAAAGAATAAAACGTGAAATCAATGGAATAAATGATATTAATGGAATAAATGATGTAATGTAATGATTCATTATCGTTATTAATAATGTTTGGTTGATACGATAAGACGAAATGTAATTGATAAAAAAGACTAAAATATCCTCTTGTTAATAAAAAAACTTATTTAATGTGGTTAAATAATGATGGACTTTTATGTCATTTGATTCTATTACAAGACGTAATCAAAGGAACGGAGGGGTCCCTTTAAGAACGAAAATGATGTAATGGAACCGTAATAACCTTTACCATTACAACTTCATTACAGAACAATATGTTATTCTTGTTTGTTTCCTTCTTATATTATGTTCATGTTTGAATGCTTTTATTATAAAATTGTAGTTTAAAAATCCCTTTGTGCATTATCTTCTTGCAATCTGCCTTAGTAGCTTAATATCTAATTTAGGATATTTTAAAAGTAATTTTATAGAACTTTTTCTTAATCTGTTTTTAAAATAAATAGTTTACAAAAATTAAAAAAATAATTAAAAAAGTATATAAATACATCCATCATGTTCTTATTCAGACCAAACAGTAGATCGACTATTTGTTCGACTTTCAAGAAACCAGAAGTCAAGAAAAAAGATTTCCCCACGATGATGCCGCTTCGGTCTGTTCCAGGGATAACATACATAAACTCGATTTTACCCGAGATACCAGCGTTATCATCACTGTTTTCCACGTACGCTTCGATATTAACAACAATCATGTTCTTACGTACAATGTTCGACCAGTTCGTACCTCCACAAATTCGAAGTTACATAATCAACACTCTCAAATACTATTGGAAATCTAAATCCTCGGATCAGCTGACTCATGTCTTCGAGGAAAAAGATGGTCGCTCCCCTAACGACATGTTCAATATAGCTGAAGCATACCTTTGCACTATCGCACCCACAGATTCCAAGCGTCTCAGGTTAGTCATTGCTTTATTTTTTGTAGCGTTTGTTATATTTTTTGTTGTGAGATCGAAAACATACAGATTCCCTAATTGTAAATAGAGATGTTACTAAGTTAAGAATTAGTTATATACTTTAAGATTGATCTGATCATATAATTTATCAACAGGGTTACTAAAAACGTGAACGAAAGTCATGTCAATATCAAGTTTGTAGAGTCGCAGAAAACAGTAGATTCGTCGTTTGAAGGGATTTCTGTTACATGGCAGTACATGGCTGAGAAGCCAAAAAAGGTGGACGGCGATATACAAGAAAGAATATGCTACTTTGTTCTAAAATTTGACCAAATTCACAAAGATATTGTGTTAAATAGATACTTGCCATCGATAATAGAAAAGGTTAAACATCTCGAAAACCAGAAGAAAGCTGTGAAACTTTTTAGCCTAGAAACCCGGTGTCGTTTCAAGGATAAAGGGGTAAATCTTGACCATCCATCTACTTTCGAAACATTGGCAATGGATCCTGATCAGAAGAAGGCCATTGTTGACGATTTGGATATGTTTGTAAGGAGGAGGGATTTTTATAAGAAAGTAGGGAAGGCGTGGAAGAGAGGGTATCTATTGTATGGTCCACCAGGTACCGGTAAATCAAGTTTGATTGCCGCCATGGCAAATTACCTTAAATTTAATGTTTATGATTTACAGTTGATGAATGTTCGGAGTGATTCAGATTTGAAAGATATAATGTTACAAACATCAAATCGATCAATACTCGTGATTGAAGATATTGATTGTAGCACAAATTTGCCAGATCGGAATGGAACTACTGCGTCCAAGTCCAAATCCCGTGTTGGTTCCAATGTTAGTACACAAGCTTAATTAGTCTTTTTTTTCACTTCGCGTACTCAAGTTCATGCATATAGTTAACCTCTTTCGTTGTTTATTTTGCAGTTTTCTTTATCAGGACTTCTAAACTTCATAGACGGATTATACTCTTGTTGTGGGGATGAACGCATCATAATATTTACAACGAACCACCTAGAAAGACTCGACCCAGCGTTGCTTAGACCAGGACGTATGGACATGCACATCCACATGTCATACTTGACTTTCAATGGATTCAAGACACTAGCGGCCAATTACCTCAACATTCAAAACGACCATTGGAGATTTAGGGAGATCGAAGACTTGATCCGATGCAAGAAGATTACACCAGCGGAGGTGGCTGGGGAACTTATGAAGTCTGACAACGCGGAAGCTGTACTAGAAGGGCTAGTGAAGTTCTTGGAAGGTAAAAAGAAATGTGCAGGTATATCAACGGAAGGGATCATTGAAAGAGGCGATGAAGTCTTTGAAGCTAAGACGGACAAATTGTATTGTTGGAATCGACACCACCAACAACCCAAAGATCGACTTGCGGAAACCTAGATCACTGTAAAGAAAAAGAAGACTCGAAGAGTTGCAACAAGCGGAACCCAGACGAACGACACACAAAGGTAACCAAACGACTTTATAGATTAATGATTGGTTTACAGGAAAGAATAAAAGACTACGGTGTGATTTGAGCATCACCCCCTCACCTCCTTTTATAGGGTGAGGGGGTCGGTTCCCTAGTCTTCACCGACTAGGGATTGGGCTTGGATCCACCCGGCTCAAATACAACCTACCTTAAATAAAGCTTACATAGGAAACATGGCTTATACTATTCTTAACTAGACTTAGGAACTAATACTAACAATTTCCACCTTAGTGACAAGACTAGTTAGCCCCGACACCAAGTATCTTCATGCAATACTTGAACTTCGGACCTAGAACCACCTTTGTAAACGCGTCAGCTGCATTATCCTCCGTGCCTATCTTTGCCACTTCAATCTCTTTAGATTCCACGATCTCCCTGATGAAGTGATACCACACGTTGATATGCTTCGTCCTCTCATGAAACATGCATTTCTTGAGAGATGAATTGCCCCTTGATTATCACAATTCACAACCACTGACCTTAGGTTTATTCCCAGCTCGATTAGTAGACCTTTAAGCCAAATGCTTTCCTTAACAGCTTCCGTAAGCGCCATATACTCCGCCTCTGTAGTAGACAATGCAACAACATGCTGTAGAGTTGCTTTCCAACTCACAACACAGCCATGTACCATAAACACATACCCGGTTATCGACCTATCCTTGTCAGGGTCTTTAGCATAATCGCTATCCACGAAACCGTCAACATCTACGTGCTTCCCTTGATCTCTACCATACACTAGACATACATCAGCAGTGCCCTTCAAGTACTTCAAAATCCACTTCACCGCTTCCCAGTGATTTTTACCTGGATTCGCCAAATACCTGCTCACAATGCTAACAGCATACGCAATATCCGGTCTAGTGCAAACCATCAAGTACATTAAACTACCTACAACATTCGCATATGGGACCTTACTCATTCTTTCCACATCCCAGTCATTCGACGGACAATCCTTCAAAGACACCTTGAAGTGTGCTCCCAATGGCACAGAGACCGACTTGCCATTATCCACTCTGTAGTTATTCAGAATTTTCCGCACATATCCCGACTGAGACACCTTCAGGGTTCGGTTACCCCTATCCCTGACAATCTCCATACCAAGTATCTTCCTAGCTGGACCAAGTTCCTTCATATCAAACTCTTTCCGCAGCAGTCCCTTGGTATATTCGATCTCAGACTTGCTTTTACAAGCAATCAACATATCATCTACATACAACAGTAGATATATGTACATACCTGGTGCAAACTCCTTGAAGTAAACACAACTATCATAGTTGCTACGGCTAAACCCATTGCTGACCATATACACATCAAACCGTTTGTACTACTGCCTTGGAGACTGCTTAAGACCATAAAGGGATTTCTTCAACAAACATACCTTGTTGCCCGTTCCTTCTTCAAAACCAAGCGGCTGCCTCATATAAATGGTTTCTTCAAGATTACCATGCAAAAACACCGTCTTCACATCAAGTTGTTCCAACTCGTAATCTTCACAAGCAGTTAATGAGAGAATCACCCTAATCGATGTATGTCGAACTACGGGTGAGAATACCTCATTATAGTCAATCCCTGCTCGTTGTGTGAAACCCGAGCTACCAGCCTTGCTTTATACTTTGGTTTCTGAACGCCTTTAATCCCTTCTTTAATCTTATACAATCACTTGCATCTTACCAGCTTCTGACCACGTGGTTGATCGACTAGCTCCCAAGTATGATTCTTCTTTAAAGAACTCATCTCTTTCTCCATAGCACGAACCCACTCATCCCTTTCAGATGAATTAATCGCCTCCTGGAATGTGATTGGTTCATGTGTATCTTCTTCCTCAGCAATAGCAAACGCATAAGCCGTAATATCATCTTCTCCCCTAGACCCTGATGATCTAGACAATGATACATTACCTTCATTCCTATACCTTGTAGGTTTAGT
Organism: Glebionis coronaria; assembly: GCA_025667525.1. Taxonomy (NCBI): domain Eukaryota; kingdom Viridiplantae; phylum Streptophyta; class Magnoliopsida; order Asterales; family Asteraceae; genus Glebionis; species Glebionis coronaria. Next base: position 592,080,900 of record CM046880.1, on the reverse strand, counting down.
AGTTGTTCTCTTAGCTCTATCACGCACCAGAACATAGTTGTCCAGATTCTGTTGTTGAGGCATTGCATCTACTGCATCTTCAACTTGATCCTCATATTCATTCCCTGGATTTACCCTAGTATGAGGATCCACAGTTGGTTCGACCCGACTGCCTTGAAGTTCTACCTCAAACTCAATTTCCTTCCCAGAATCTGCAGCACCAGCACCCTTGAGAGTATCCTTATACATAAGGCTCTCATTAAAGACCACATCCCTGCTTATGATTATCTTCGGTTTAACATCATCCAACCTCCATAATCTGTATCCCTTCACACCCTCAGGATACCCCAGGAATATGCATTTTATAGCTCTAGGCTTGAGCTTCCCCTGACTCACGTGTGAATAAGCAACGCAACCAAATATCTTCAACATCTCGTAATTCGCCGGATAACCTGACCATAAATCCATAGGTGTCTTCTTCTCCAATGCTTTAGATGGAGACCTATTGATCAGATATGCTGCCGTCACCGTTGCTTCAGCCCAAAATGATTCTGGCAAACCAGACTGAATCAGTAAACACCTAACCTTGTCCAAGAGCGTCCTGTTCATTCGTTCAACTAGACCATTCTGTTGCGGAGTTCCAGCAACCTTCAAATGTCTTGCTACCCCGCTCTCCTTGCACAAGTTATTAAACTCCTGATTACAAAACTCCAAACCATTATCCGTTCGAAGTTTCTTCAGTCTTCTACATGTCTGGTTTTCTACCAACTGCTTCCACTCCTTGAACTTGCTGAACGCCTCACTCATGTGTCTAAGAAAATAAACCTAAACCCTCCTCGAATAATCATCAACAATCGATAAGAAGTAACGACAACCACTCATCGATTCCACCCGAGAAGGACCCTAGAGATCTGCATGGACATAGTCTATAACTCCCTCTGTTGTGTGCTGACCTCGACCAAAACTCACCCTGGTCGATTTTCCAAGAACACAATTTTCACAGAATTCGAGCTTACCTAGACCTTCCTTCCCCAGCACCTCTCTTCTTTTGAGTTCATTCAAGCCTGCTTCACTAATGTGACCCAGGCGTTTATGCCACACCTGCGCAAGACTTTCCTTTTCTTGTATACCGACACTAGCTTCACTTGATTCAGCCCAACCATCCAAGGAGTACACACAATTTTCCTTCAAAGTTCCTGACAAAACCATCAAAGAACCCTTGATCACCTTTACTCTTCCATTCTGCAACTTCACGGTATAGCCCTCTCGATCCAGAGTGCCAAAAGATAACAAATTTCTTTTCAACTCGGGAATGTAACGCACATTCTCAAGCACAAAACTTGAACCATCTTTCATTTGTACTCTCACCTTCCCTGTCCCCTTGATGGCACATGCTCTATTATCACCGAGCAAAACCATACCTCCATCAAGCTCCTTAAAATCAAACAAGAAGTCCCTCCTAGGCGTCATGTGATAGGAACCACCAGAGTCCATGATCCACTCTAAGAACCTTTCCTCACTTACCGCCATCAACAAATCACCATTGTCATAACCCTTAGAATACGTCCCAGCGTCCTGTTTTGCATTCTTGTTGACAAAGCCAGTTGATTTCTTCTTGTTCCATTTTGGACAGTCTTTCTTAAGGTGATCCTCAGAATAGCATATGTAACACTTCTGTTTATAAGTTCCTTTACCCTTTGACTTTGATCGCGAACTACCACGTCCTTGATTACCCCGATGCTCCGGCCTCCCCCTTACAAATAACCCATCACCATCATCCTTTGCATCTGTCCTCTTCTTCAACTCCCGTGAATTGAGGGTAGACAAGACATCTTCCAAAGAGAGCGACTCCCTTCCATAAAGCAATGTCTCCACAAAGTTATCATACGAGGACGGTAATGATGTAAGTAACATGAGTGCCTGATCTTCGTCATCAATTTCAACGTCTATGTTCGCCAAGTCATCGATCAACTTATTAAACTCATCTATATGTTCAGATAATTTCTTACCTGAATGCATGTAGAAAGTGAACAGCTTCTTCTTCAAGTACAACTTATTGGCTAAAGACTTTGTCATATACAAAGTTTCTAACTTTAGCCAAACCCCCGCAACAGAATTTTCTTTGTTGACTTCCCTCAACACCTTGTTATCCAAGCACAAGAGTAAGGCACTGTGTGCTTTTTTATAGACATCCGTCTTCAACGCCGCAGTTTTATCAGCGTCCGTCATGGTATTCGGGAATGGATCTAACACAGCCTCCCAACCATGTTGAATTAATAGACACCGCATCTTCACACGCCACAACCCGAAGGTCATTAGACCTGTCGAATTTTTCGACGTCAAACTTCGCTATCGACGACATATTCTTTCTCCCTTGTTGCGTAAAATTACCTTCTTGCAAACCGAATTAATTAGAATAACCCTAAACCTCGATTACGTACAAGCAAACCCGATCGTATACTTGAAAACCCAAGCAAACCACGATCAAACTTGAACCACAAGAAACCGGCAACAAGAACCTTTGCTTAAATCGACTTTTAAAAACCTTAAAAGACGATACCCGATCAACCTCGAAACCCTTTTTCTTCGCGACTCTTCTCTGATCTAGCAACGATCTTCAATGACCACAAAACCCGCGGCTCTTGATACCACTTGTTGGAATCGACACCACCAACAACCCGAAGATCGACTTGCGGAAACCTAGATCACTGTAAAGAAAAAGAAGACTCGCAGAGTTGCAACAAGCGGACCCAGACGAACGACACACAAAGGTAACCAAACGACTTTATAGATTAACGATTGGTTTACAGGAAAGAATAAAAGACTACGGTGTGATTTGAGCATCACCCCCTCACCTCCTTTTATAGGGTGAGGGGGTCGGTTCCCTAGTCTTCACCGACTAGGGATTGGGTTTGGATCCACCCGGCTCAAATACAACCTACCTTAAATAAAGCTTACATAGGAAACATGACTTATACTAATCTTAACTAGACTTAGGAACTAATACTAACATGTATAGATCAAGATTTAAGAGTCACGTCGACTGAATGGAAAACCTGCAAATTTGATCTTAACGTGTTTGTTAACTACTGTAATTAACTTTGTTCTTTTCGCGGTCAAAATCAGCAATTAGGGTAAAAAGAGGATGAAAATTTGTGATCGGTGTTTAATCAATTTTTAGTCCTCAACTATGTGATTAATTTAGCTTTTGTACCAAATAAGAAAGTATATCCATAGTACTTGTGTTTAAATTATTTGAGACCCTTCGAACGTAATCAGGATAACACCCTTGGAACGTAATCAGGATTACTAATCTGAATATGCAATGGATATACATACAAGTGACGACCTTGATTTTCGCTATTAAGATGGGTTAGTGATGAATTTTCCTCTATCGAATACGATTTTTCACTCGTCACAGAGCCTTTTTTTTTCTTGTGCGCGTACGCTGTCAAAAAATATGGATGGAACCGAGTGCATCTCTATCTTGTGCATCAGCTAACCTTTTTACGCATCAAACACATACATAGAACTCGATCTATTTTTGCGTTTAATAATTCGAACTTGTCAATGTTGCTTTGAGGAAGTTTTTTGTTACGCTTGGGTTGTTGCGGGAGAATATATCATGGCAAAGGTTCCGACATTTTCTATCATTATATAGATGTAAAGATTTTGTTTCACTCAGTATTTTAACAAAAATCTTTGAATTTTGATGCCTAATCAATAAAGGTTTTGGGCTAAGTTGTAGAAATAATGAACATGAGAGTACATGACAAAGATTATAAGGCTAGATTAGTAATCTATTTGTAATTTCGTAAGAAAAGATAAACATGACAGTTCGACAATGAAAATGAAACCAAAATATAGCCGGCGGCTTATTTGTTTTGGTTTTACGTTTCATAAGCTCACTTTTGTAGCTTATTTTTAATGTATATAACTTCATTATGACATAATGAACTTATATAAGCCAACAAGTTTCAAAGTAAGCTACAAAAAGTGAGGTTATGAACTAATACATAATAATTTATAGTCCCGGGTTGAATATCTTGTGCTTAATAAGAGTTCTACTCAGGTACTAAAACTTCACTTAGTAATGATCTCACCTTAAAGATGATTAATGAATATTACTATGCCATCTTAGCGTATTTCATACTCGCCCAGTAACTTCTGGTGCATGGATCATTCGGCACGAATACTAAAACTGTTAACATTAGTAAACACCATGTTTAGATTGTGTTTATGGGATAATCAATCCTAGCTAGCAAAATATGGTCACTTTTTACACTTGATCTCCGGCTAAGTGGCTAACCATAGTTGACACCTATGTTGCGCCTAATGTTATTATTCCTATGCAGCAACTTGTGTCATTACCATTGACTTGTCTGTATAGTTGTTCATGTCATTTAGTTATCAGTTATGCTCATAGATGATCAAGATCAAAAAGGGAAATAATCTAAGTAACAAAAAAGATTTGATTTCAAGTCGAGTTTAAGCTCAATAGTTCCTGGAGAAAAAGTTGGATGGTGATCATGAAGTCGTAGTATAGATATCGAGTACTGAAGTACAAAGCTCGAATTCTAATGATCAAAATGGAAAAGTTGACGTTCCGGCTGAGGGAATTGGGAAGCAGGAATCTGGCTCTTACTCGTTTAAAAAGTTTCTTCAAATTGATCCTCCACCACCTTTACCAGCTACCATGCTACAGGCTGCTCTAGTGAATCTAGACCCCGGTCTGAGACCATCGAGCGGCCATCAGTTGTACTAGTCCGAGTCTGCACCATGTCTTCGGTTCCTCGCATCGGAACCAAATGATAGATTCTAGATCAAATAAGCAGGCAATTTGATTGAATGAACGGAAAAAAAAATGGTCCCAATTCGAGATGGGTAAAGTTAATACAAAGTAATACTACCTTCGTCCCATAATAAGTGTCAACTTTGACTTTTCTCGGTCTTTCTTATTCAACTTTGGCTATAAATAATTTCATTTATGTTATATAGTATGGGATGAAAAATATATGTATGGATTGAGATTTAAATGAATTTACATTAAACATATTTTTCATCTGGTATTATATAACACAAATTAAGATATTTATGGTTAAAGTTGAATAAGAAAAACCGAAAAAAGTAAAAGTGGACACTTATTATAGGACGAAAATATTACTCGATAATAAAAATAAAAAGCATAGCCTGCTACTAATACTTCTAAGAGGGAAAGGAGCGGTCATGCCGTGGGTGGTTTTTGCCCGGCGTTGGCCGGCGTGACCACACCGCCATCAGCAGCGTGGAAGACGGCGTCCCCTCACCCACGGGCGTAGAAACCGTTTATAAAAAAAATCATTTTACCCCCTTTTGACAATTATACTTAAAACCCCAACTATTTTTTTGGCCTAATTGATGATGATGATGATTTTGGACGCGAAGAAGGTGACGGATATTGATGAAAGTGAAACAACTGACGTGACGGGTGTTTTTTGGTGTGATTGTGCTCTAAGAGTTACTTTAACTGCTCTGGAAATGGACTTGTAAAATCCACCCCACCATTCAATTACTGGTTTGACCCAATGGGTCCATCCAATACCCAAAAATAGAATTAAACTGACCCGTTTCATTGACCCGTTTATTTCTTCGCGTGGACCAGTTGGAACAACTAGAAGCTAGCAAACTAAAAGATTACAAACAGATACATATATATATTGGATGAATACATACTCGGTTAGACATAGTTATCCTATGTTGCACGGAAACGCCCCTCGGTTGCCGTGCCCGTCCCCGAAACGTTTCGGAAACGGGAAACGGCTGGAAACGCCCGGAAACGCGGCGGAAACGTTTCCCCAAAAAGGGAAACGTTTCCTGAAGATGGGAAACGCCGAGGCTCTAGCAGAAACGCGAATGGAAACGTTTCTTGGGCTTTTAACACGTTTCTGGGCTAGGTTTTGGGCCATGAAACATTTTTTGGTCCATTTATATTGTATAAACATATGGTAGGTCGTTATATCAAACCTTTAAAAATTAATTATTAGTATTTGTTTAATGTTAAGTATATGTTATGTCTCACTATCGGTATTTATTTTTTCTTGTTTTATCGGTTAAAACTTCATGTTTATTTAATTTATTAATAAATATTTATAAAAAACAAAAACGTTTCCAGCCGTATCCGTTTCATGGATTTTGGGACATTGACGTTTCTAAGTATCCGTTCCCGTTTCCGTATCCGTCTCCGTGCAACATAGTAGTTATCTACTGATAAATTATTTGTTATACATGCGTGGAAACAAAAAGAACAATAATCGGTGTTAATGCTACTTCATATATCGATTGGGTGACACAAACGTTTCAATGTATCTACCTTCTTCAAGGACTGTATTCTTATCACCATCCACTATAACTTCTTCCGCATACTCATAGTCGTTGTCATTACTCTTTTCAAGATCTACTTTATAGATTTTATCTCCGTAAGCCAACAACCGGTACTTTTTCTTCATCATGAGCCAGTTTCCGTTCTTCATTAAGTAAAAAGGATGCAAATCGCTAATATGAATATCACAAAAATGTGGCCTTAGTTGATAAGTTAACACTTCTTTCAGCTTGTCATATTCATCCAACTTACACAACTTAATACACGTAGTCCTCCTTCGGAAATCATAATCACCATTTTCAATGTCATATTTGACACAAACATGAATGCAATCACTTTTAACCACAATAGTGGCATAATAGCCGTATGCACGTGGAACAGTTGATTCATATACATTCGCAGTTTCGGTCGTTGATAACAGTTCAGTTTTTGTGTCAAACCTTATAATTGAAATTAATTTTCTGCTGTCTTTATCGTGTTTTAAAAAGTAGAGATGTTCATTCAGATAAGTACCCCGACTCCAACAACCCTGATGATAAAGTATATCTACTTTTCGAATGGAGTCTACTTTTTTCCACGAGTCCGATTTCAACGAGTATATGTAAACATAATAGTTAACTAATAGAAGCTTGTAGTCATCTTCACAAGAGCTGTAATACAACTGGAATTTCGAATACGTATCAGCAGTGTTGCAATACCAGTGAGAATTAGATTTGGACAACTTCTTATACTCATTTGTCAAAGGATTCCATAAGATTAGATCAGAGTATCGATCACCCCACCAATCTTTTATTATGCCTAGACATACCAAGCCATGAAAAGATGTGAGAATATGAATATCAAGAGGAGGAGTGGTGTGTTCGAATTGTGGTAAAGGGTGGCCTGTGGGAGTTAAACCTTTATCAGTTGGTGGCGCTTCAGGGTTGATGATGGTAAACTGGAACGATGATGTTTCTGTTTTTAAAAAGACCAAAAGTCTAATGTTGTTTTGAAGGTTGTGGATGTACATAGTTTCGAACATGCTTGACGTAAGTAAGGAGCGCCATTCTTTTGAAACACACCTGAAACGACCAATAGATTTAGGTGGAACTCTTGGTAGAATGTGGTTCAAGAGGACGTCATGTGGAACATGAACCTCCATTGTCGATATTTTTTGTTTATTAGGTTTTCGAGAAACTAGGTTTGGAAAAGAATGTGATGTGAGACGTACGAGGTTTTTACGTATATTTATAGCCAAGATTATTGACGTGGGCTGTAAGTTGAGTATTTCTTAAATTATATATCCTAAATATATGGAAGGTGAATATATACATATTAACGTGGGATGCAAGCGAATATTTTTGAGTTAGTTAAATTGTGTTTCTCAAATTAACAATGAAGCTTTTAAATTACACGATAACTCGCCCTCGATCAGGAGTGTCATTACAACCACCTATCATAAAAAATGTAACCTTGCCCGGATCGACCAGAGAACATAATAAGCAGCCTGACTTGGATACTCTGGCTTATTTGGCTAATAAGCTATCTTAACCAATTTTACTTGGCTAAAGTGAAGATAAACCCAATTTACTTGGCTAAATTGTAAGCTATCTTAACCAATGTTGGAGTTAAAACACACACCTAGTCGACTAACTTGGTCGAATTTGACATCTCATTAAAAAATTTAAGCCTTTGTAACTTGAAGCTTTTTCATTCAGAAAATCTTTTATAACATAATCATCAACTCTCATATCAATTTTTATTCTTTTATGGTGCAAACAAGATTACCATGAAGATATTGAAAAGGCGGATTTGTGCTTGTGGGCCGGGGTGAATATTGCAGACCAGCGGATATGGTGGTCGACAATCATTAGAGCTATGGACAAGTAAAGAGTATGTTCAATTTGCTAAAGAGACTCAGTTGCCAGTTGGTATCCCATAATACTTTCAACTTGCTCTAGTGATTCACTGATTTGCTATCCCTGAATGTTAACTTTCTTGTTGTCGTTAAAGTTTTTTTTTGCCATGTTGCGGTCATTCAGTTTTTTACTATTAAAACTATATTAGAGCTTAGTAAGAATCAGCACTTTAACAACTCTAGCATACTTATATAATCAAGTTGGTACTTTTAATTAAAGAATGGCATAACCCAAACCTCTTATAAGTATTCAGATGTGTGCATTCTAAAGCAAGCAACATAACTTGCTGAGTGCTTCACCGAAAATCGTTCTCATCATCTATTATTCGGTATAGAGTTGAAGTTAGTTAATTAGTGTTTAGATGTAAAGTTTTACATTCTTAGTGCTTGAAATCATCTACTTACATGAATGAGTATGAAGCTATATATCATCGATCGCTTTTTATCACTGATGATGTCTAAACGACTCAAAGTAATTAGATGATTTTAAGTAGTAATTAGAATGTAAGAGTTTACTTTTATACACTAATTTATCAACTCTAAATTTGTATTATTAAGATATGATGAGAGTGAGACCACCACATTCAGCAAGGTACTTAACAAATTATGTTGCTTACTTTACACACACATATCCGAATATTAACGGAAGGTTTGGTTATGCACAATATAATTCTCTAATTAAACTCTATAAGCTAAGATATCAACTTGATGATATTGATTGAAGGATTTCCGTATGTATTTTATGTTTGGATTATGGGGCTGCTAATCATATACCAAACATCACAATTCACAAACAGTAGCAAAACAAGAACAAAAGATCAGGATCAGATGTGGGGGGAGCCAAAAATAAGAAATTTCTATTATACAAACTACAAAGGTTCTGAGGTTATTTTTTTACTAGTGGTTCAGTTCCATATACAAAGATACAAGTACTTATATAAGTAAACAAACCGACCTACATAGTATCTTAGGAACAAAGCAAACTTAAAACTTAAGATACTGACAAAATGACTAAACTACCCTTATGACCAAGATTACTAGAATACCCTTAGGGGTAAAACTCAAACTCTAACAATCTCCGCTTTTACTTTAGCTCCTAAGTAGCACCATATTTTAACTCCGGTCAAAACTTCAAACCAAACGAATCCTTCTGTTAGACGAGTCAAAGCCCATAGGCAAATGAACTTTCTAACACCTTCATTTTCAAATTCAAAAAATTCCAATTTCCGAACACTAGAGATACTAACTAGATTCAAACAAAAGATCGAATCTCGGAAAAATGATCCAAAACTAATCCAAATGATCGAATCTGAAAACAATCCAAATGATCGAATCTGAAAACGATCAGAAGCAAATCCAAACGGATCGAAGCTGAAAACGATCCTCATCTTAGCATATATATACCATAAGTTATATTTGCTGAAATTCCTTGTTGTTTGAAAAAAATGATACATAGTTGAATAATTTGCGTGATGACTCATGTTCCAATAAGTTACAAAGATTTAAGTAAGTGTAGGTGAATAGATGATAAATCAAGTGAGATATTATTGATAAAGTAAGTCACTTCATCTTCCCACTGTTAGCTTAATTTATTGATTTAGCCTGTTTGAGATAAAGGACACAGTCCAGAACGACTGCATCATCTATAGAAGACTCGAAATTGACTTATATAAAAACAACCATACACCTTAAATTTGTAGCTTACATGTAATTCTTGAGAATCTGCCGCCATTGGTTTGTTCAAGGATCCACCAAAGACTCCACCTCTTCCTTGTGAACACCTTCACTGGATTTTTCATGAGAACTGGATGCATCCTGAAGAAATATTAGATAAGGGAAAAATAGAAGATATGAACACTGAATCTATCACTTCAATTAATAAAAACAAGTTCGAATCAAAAGATTAAACAAGTCACCACAGCTACACTGGTGTGACTCTATTATCTAAATGATAATAGTCTTACAAGAACAAAGATAAATAAACATGATCTGGGTTGATCTGGGTTACATTTTTAAGAGAGAGTATTTCACCAAAAACACACACATAAACACACAGATCAATGACAAGAATAGGAGCGTCCCATTATATTCCCAAGAGACCAAAAACAGTCAAAGCTTCCAAGAGACGTTAGTCTCAATATACATCCAAGCATTCCAACTGTCACATATGCCAGCTTAAGCCCTCCACCTCATCAGCATCTTTCAAGGCTTGTCCAAAGTAACCCTGAAACATTCAAAGTTAACAGAATAAGTCCCTCTACTTATAGAATGGTATCTGATTAGGTCCAAATATTTTAACATCCCCCCTTAATCAGATACCCAATACAAATTACACATGCCAAGTTTTTTAACAAGAGCATTGTGTTGTAATGTATCCAGTCCCTTTGTGAGGATATCTGCTATTTGATTAGCAGAATCCACCTTACAAGTTTTAACAACACCACTCAGAATTTTTTCTCTCACAAAATGCAAGTCAATTTCTAAGTGCTTGGTTCTTTCATGGAATACTGGATTAGCAGCTATCTTGATAGCTGAGTTACTGTCACAGTACAAGGTAATAGGTAAAAGATTTTCACATTTTAAATCTTTCAAAATCTTTAAGATCCAAATGACTTCACTGGTTACTGAAGCAAGAGCTCTATACTCTGCTTCAGTAGAGGATTTGGAGAGAGTGTTTTGCTTTTTACTCTTCCAAGAAACAAGATTGTTATTAACAAAAACACAATAGCCAGTAACTGATCTCCTAGTAACAACACACTTAGCCCAATCAGCATCAGAATAAGCATTTAAAAACATACCAGAAGTCTTCTTAATGTGAATGCCCAAACCTGGAGAACCTTTAAGATATCTTAATATCTTGAAGGCTGTTTTGAGATGAGTTCTCAAAGGAGAGTGCATGAATTGACTCAAGCAGTGAACTGCATAAGATATGTCAGGCCTGGTATTGGTTAAGTAAATAAGCTTACCCATCAGTTTTTGAAAGTCAACAATATTATCAAGTAAAGGTTCATCAATGGTTGCCTCATTAGAAACAACAAGTTTAGTAACCAAAGGAGTGCTAGCATGTTTGCAAGCCAACATACCATACTCAGAAAGAAGGTCCAGGACATACTTCCTTTGATTTAAGCAAATGCCACAATTAGTATCAATAACCTCAATACCCAAGAAATATTTCAACTTGCCTAAGTCCTTAATCATAAACTTAGTTTTCAGAAACATCTTAAATTTTTCAATCTCAGCAACATTGTTCCCAGTAATAATAATATCATCAACATACACAAGCAGGGCAAGAAAAACATTACCAAGAGACTTAGTGTACAAAGAATAGTCAGATTTACTTTGAACAAAACCATTTTCACTTAAGACAGCTGTAAGCTTAGCATTCCATTGTCTAGGAGCTTGTTTAAGCCCATACAATGAATTTTTTAGTCTTCAAACCATGTTATCACCACCAACAAGATAGCCTTGAGGTGGTTTCATGTAAACAGTCTCATCAAGGTCACCATAAATAAAAGTATTATTAATATCAAGTTGGAAAACAGGCCAAGAATGCACAATTTCAATGTTAAGTAAGCATCTAACAGTAACCATCTTAACAACAGGAGCAAAAGTTTCATCAAAGTCAATTCCTTCTTTTTGACCAAAGCCTTGGGCAACAACCCTAGCCTTGTATCTTTCAATTTCACCACTAGATTTAAACTTAAGTTTCCAAACCCACTTACTACCTAAGGCCTTTCTACCTTTTGGTAATTCAACAATGTCCCAAGTATCATTCTCAAGAAGGGCTGCAAGTTCAGTGTTCATAGCATTGACCCAATCAGGATTTTGAGAAGCTTCAAAAAAACTCTTTGGCTCACTGTTTTTGTTATGTTGGGTGACAAAACAGAAGTTTTCATGATTAAGTTTAGAATACCCTACAAATTTTTCAAGACCATATTTAACCTTGGAATTAACAACAAAATCATTATAGTTTTTTGGAAAAACAGAAGGTCTGGTAGACCTTCTAACACCCTGAGTAGAAGCACTTGGATTTTGATTCAAGTGACCTTCAGACTCATTATTTTCATCAAGTGTTGCAGCCTCCTCTCCCAACCTAGCTTCAATATCCTCACTGTTATGAGCATCATCTCCAATAATTGGAGAATCAACAGTGTCCATATTGTTCCCAAGGTTAGGAGAGTGGCTACCCTCACTTTGTGACTCATGGTCACTATTATGACTACCTGTTACTCTCTCATCATCATTAGGTAGCTCAGGGTTATCTAAATCAAAGAAGTTTAACAAATTTTTATCTTGACCAAGACTAAGGACATTAGACTCATTATGCTTGTCTTTTGAGACAGAATCCTTAAAAGGAAAAATAGACTCATAAAAACTCATATCTCTAGAGACAAAAAACTGATTCCTATCAAGACTAAAAAGCCTGTCACCCTTTTGAGAATTAGAATAACCCATCATAACACATTTTTCAGACCTATTAGACAATTTATCATGACTATTTAAGATAGTAGCAAAGCATAAACAGCCAAACATTCTGATAAGAGAGAGATTAGGACAAGTATTGTAAATCATTTCATAGGGGGACTTTCCATTTAACACAGAAGAGGGTAATTTGTTAATGAGAAAGGTAGCAGTTAGAATGCATTCAGACCAAAATTTCAAAGGAATTCCCCCCTGAAACATAAGACACCTAGCCACATTTAACAGGTGTCTATGTTTCCTTTCAGCCACCCCATTTTGCTGTGGGGTATAGGCACATGAAGTTTGATGAAGTATGCCATTGTTATTACAAAACTTATTGAAAGTTTGGTTAACAAATTCAGTACCATTATCACTTCTAAATATCTTAATGTTTCTTTTAAACTGATTTTTAATCATTTTATAAAACACATCAATAAAAGTGACAACTTCATCTTTAGACTTAATGAGATATACCCAAACAACTCTAGTAAAGTCATCAACAATGGTCAGAAAGTATCTATGGCCAGTATGACTAGTCACCTTATAAGGACCCCATAAATCAAGGTGAACAATGTCCCCCAAACACTTGGTATTATGGTCACTTAAAGGAAAGGGCTTTCTGGATTGCTTAGCCCTTTGACAAACTTCACAATAGTCATACTTATCATGTTTATCAAGTTTCAAAGTGGCTTTTAAGATATCTAAAGCAGGGTCACCAGGATGGCCAAGTCTACAATGCCAATCATAATAAGAAAAAATAGGGACAGTTTGACTAGCATTACACTTAATACCTTTAGTATCTAAGTAGTATAAACCACCACACTGATTACCAATCCGTAGAATGTTTTTCAGATTCAAATCCTGATTCAAAAAAAGGCATTTATTTTTATCAAAAACCACAAATATCTTGTTATCCTTGGCTAATTTATGCACAGATATTAAAGTAACACAATACTCAGGAATAACCAACACATCAAACAAGACAAGACCATTTCCCAGTTTCAGATTTCCAATCTTAGATATGAAAGCTTCAGTCACATTAGGATGACTGACTTTAATTTTTAAGTGAGAAATATCAAACACATTGTCCAGTTCTTTTTCATCATTAGTCATATGTTGGTTAGCCCCAGAGTCAACCACTTTCCCATGTTGAGTAACTTTAGAATGAATATTAGAACAAAAAAAGTTACTAAAGTTATCATTGAAGGCTTTACTGTAATTTAGGTAAGTACCTGCCATAATGGCATGCACACCCTTCTCACTCCCATTGTTCTCTTTGATAAGAGAGAGTAAAGCAGAAATTTGTTCATCAGAAAAGACAGAATTGGGATTAGTCCCCATAGAATTGTTAGAAACATTTTTTCCTTTAGAGTTTTGGCCAGGTCTCTTTTTTCCAAAATCAGCAGGGTACCCAATGAGTCTAAAACATCTATCAATAGTATGCCCATTGTACCCACAATTTTCACAAATTACTTCAGAATTCCCATTGGTATTCCCATTAGGTCTGTATGTGTTCCCATTGGGCCTATAGGTATTCCCATTGAGCACATTAGGTCTAGGGTTACTATTGTAGTTGGGGGTAGCATTGAAGATAGGTCTAAAGCCACCAGAGTTATTACTCTGATTTCTTTGAACCACATTTCTGGTGGGCCCATTAGCAAAAAAAGCAGATGTCTGATTCCTTTGGGAGGAACTAGACACATTGCCAGAGGCAACTCTGTGAGACTCCTCACTAGAGATAATAGCATAAGCCCCTTTGACATCAGGTAAAACTTCCCTAGAAAGAATAGAACTTCTAATGGTCATGTAAGAGTCATCAAGACCCATTAAGAATTGCATTAATTTCAAAAGATTGTTATGGTTCTTAAATTCACTAGTAGCAGAACACACACAATTAGGAAGCTCAACCATAGCATCATATTGTTTCCACAAAGCATTCAAACCATGATAGTAATCAGATAGATTAGAACCATTTTGTTTCAAAGTATTTATCTTATGATGCAAATTAAATATCACAGACCCATCAACTTTATGATAGGTTTCTTTCAAATCATTCCAAACATGCTCAGCTTTCTTAGAAAAAATTTGACCAAGAAACAATTCATCAGAAATAGAATTAAGAATCCATCCTAACACAACAGCATTGACTCTGTCCCATTGTCTTCCTAACACATCATTATTTAGGGATCTTTTACAAGATCCATTTATGAAACCAGTTTTATTTTTTCCTTCCAATGCCAAAAGCATAACATTAGACCAGATTTGATAATTCTCAGTTCCTTTAAGTTTAATAGAAATGACAGTCAATGTGGCAGAGTCATTTGGGTGAAGATGCAAAGGGTCACTAATATCAAGCTTACTGATCAAGGTGACAACAGATTCTTCCCCAATCTGGTCATCTTGATGTTCAGTGTCTGTGTCACCATGAACACTAGTCATAGTGAAGAGTCACAGAAACTAAACTCCCAAAAAATGAACTTAATCAAAGTCAACAAAGTTCCCAGGCTTCCAAACCACTCAAGGGTGGCAGGTCAAGGGCAAGACAGTGATTAAGGGTCCAAGAAAACAAAAAACCCCAACAATCAAAAACAAGAACAACAAAAAAGAGAGTAACAAAATATGAGAGAGTATAACCACAGATATCACACAAAAACCAAGTATGAAGGAATAAATAAGCAAGTAACCAAATAAACAAAAAGAAGAGAGAACAGAGGTGTTACAATGCATAAACCAAAAGCACAATCGATCTGTTTCTTCTAGATTCACTTAGTCTAGAGGAAACAGAACCTCCTCACCAAACCCTAATTTAAGAAAAATTAGGGAAAAGTGCAACCACCAACAGATCTATGAAATAGATCAAATATATAACGTCCCTGCACCACAAACAAAGTTAAACAACATATATAATATAAAAAAGCCCAAATATTTTGAAACCCTAAAATTAAAAAATCGATTTTAGGATGAATAAAAAACAATGAGAACAAAATCTTTTCAAATCTGACTATCTCAATAGCAGATCTATCCAAAAAACGTTTCAATTTTAAAAACCCCCAAAAATATTTTGAAACCCTAAAAATATATTTCCAACGATTTCAGAGAACCATGGCTCTGATACCATGAAGAAATATTAGATAAGGGAAAAATAGAAGATATGAACACTGAATCTATCACTTCAATTAATAAAAACAAGTTCGAATCAAAAGATTAAACAAGTCACCACAGCTACACTGGTGTGACTCTATTATCTCAATGATAATAGTCTTACAAGAACAAAGATAAATAAACATGATCTGGGTTACATTTTTAAGAGAGAGTATTTCACCAAAAACACACACATAAACACACAGATCAATGACAAGAATAGGAGCGTCCCATTGTATTCCCAAGAGACCAAAAACAGTCAAAGCTTCCAAGAGACGTTAGTCTCAATATACATCCAAGCCTTCCAACTTTCACATATGCCAGCTTAAGCCCTCCACCTCATCAGCATCTTTCAAGGCTTGTCCAAAGTAACCCTGAAACATTCAAAGTTAACAGAATAAGTCCCTCTACTTATAGAATGGTATCTGATTAGGTCCAAATATTTTAACACATCCCTTTTTAGCTTAGGACGGTAACTTTGATGTTTGACATGCCTTTAAGAAACAGAAAAAACTTGAACTAATTCAGAATGTGTCACCTGTAGTAATGAAATAGCTCAATATGCAGAAAAATAGTTGAGATAACTGAGTCATAACATCTATATAACTGTACGAACATCGCTGAGGAGGAGATCAGTTCAACTTCATTTCATCTTTTAGATATGTTTTGATGAACATCTTAGGAGATTTTTTAGGAGATTCCATTGTGCTTGGCCTAGGAAAAGAGCGATGGTAATACTAAGTGAAAAGATCTAAGATTTGTTACTCCTTTGAAACCAAGAGAGCCATGGTGATACTAAGTGAAAAGATCTAAGATTCATGACCCCTGTTTTGAAACTATTTCCCAACTCATCTTTTTACATCTAATTTCCAGCACTCGGTAGTGTAGAGTTATTTGTTGTGCACTTGATAGTCTGATTGTGTTTTGACTTGTGAGTTCCAAATGATATGACGACATAAATTCCCAAACTCTTAAACGTTTATCGGTGTTCGTAGACATTGATATGTGTAAGAAATGCTAAAGATTATCTATATGGTGAATTTGGCATTGGATATGTGTCATATAATCGCAATATGTGGCACACGCATAGAGCCGAAACAAATCGTGGTGTGTGGCCATGCTATTTGTAGAACAAAAAGTAACTTACACACCAGTTTTAAGAATGTAGTTGAACCAAAATTAGTCGTAACACATGTTGTTAAGATAACAATGAGAAGGGTTAGTCAATCATTACATATGACTTGTACCATGTTGTGCACAACAATAATTTAACAACTCATTCATGTTTTATAATCATCTCGCAGGAAAGATCCGTCTTGTCAAAACTGGAGAAAGCATTAGCAGTATTTCCTTTGATGAACTACGTGAGTGTTCTTTATAACTGGATTGTTTGGCTTATAGATAGCGTTTAGATCAATATTAAAGGGATTCTAATCTTGATTGAATTCCCTTTATGTGTTGCAGGTGAAGGATTGATCTAATAGATACGGAGTAGTTACTATTTGGTATGTAAACATCCAATTTACAGAAGGTGCAACTACTCGACCAAAATCAAGGGAAGTTTACCAAATGGCAGATTAGTGACTGTTTTCGTCAACGTTTGGAACCAAACTGGAGGATGGTGTTACCTTATATCTTGATTTAACCCGCATGTATACAATGTTTTCAAGTTCTTTTATCTTATGCCGATTAAAAGTAGGGTTTGCCTAGTAATTAAAGGCATGACTGATAAGTGATAATGATGTATAGTTTTAGCTGAAGCAATTAAGTGCATGCATCATTCGAGCTCTTTTTGGACTTGGGACTTGTTCAAGTGTGTAAACTTACTAGCAATGTTTTAAAACTTGGTCTTTTAGTTGACCTGGTCTAGTGGCCGGTTCACCGGACCAACCGGTTAAACCATCGAAAGAGTACATACTCTGTATTTGTGCTACATGAGTGGTCACATCATATCAAACCATACTGTACATCTGCATACTAGTCTTTGTCATCACTATCAAAACAAAATTTCAATATGTTTTTTCCTCATTCTTCCATTTTTTGAACTAAAAGAAAGATAACGAAAACTCGAATCCTTGCTCACACACACTATCACCATTTTCAGTCACCATCATTAAAGCATAATGCTAGTTATAGATGAAGTACAAGAAACCAGGCCATAGTGGTCGATCTTTAATATCATTGGTATGCGTGTAGGCCGGTTATACAGCCGTTATGATCTTTTACATCATCTAGCTGCATCTGTCATACCCTTTTCATTTCATATAACCGAACTGTTCGATTTACAATCCGGCGGTTCAACCCGGCTCGATCGAACCCAGACGGTTCAATCCGGTTTACACAGGACCGACCCCCTTCCCCTTCTCAAAAAAAAAAAAATCCAGCTTGCAACGGAAGAAACTTTAATAATAACTAGTGATGAGTTAGTTAATACTCATCATTTTACCCTAAGTTAAAAGATATAAAAAAAGAGATAAAAACAAAGGGCAAATGACTTAAAAATGCATCTAATTTGACATTTTTTTGCGTTTTGTGTAGCCATATTTTTTCTTTCCTATTATGGTTATCAAACTTTCAAAAGTCGATCATTCTGTGTATTTTGTGACAATTTTACCCTTATTCTTTTGAAATTTTGAAGGTTAAAATGGTCGTTTTACGTGGTAAAATAGTGACAAAATACACACAATGACCGACTTTTGAAAGTTTATGACCATAATGGGAAAGAAAAAAGATGGGTACACAGAACGCAAAAAAAAGTGTCGTTAGATGTATTTTTAAGTCATTTGCCCAAAAATAAACATATACCTTGTGTTTTTTAATTTATTTTGCAGATTCGGTTTCTCAACAAAAAGACGAAACTAAAGTCAAAAAGTTAACCCGAGCACGGTTTTGAAAAAAAGCACGAAAAAATGAAGTCAATGGAAGAAGAAACGGTCAAGTGAGACTCACATCTTGGCACTATAATCTCAGCCAAAAGATTAAGTTTTAAAAACATCCCAGCCTGAAATAATGAAGTCCAACACCTTTTATTTACTTACTCCGTTTGAAAATAGTAGTTTCGAGTAGAGGTGGGAATCGGGATGGGTTGGTCGGGTTCGGTTTATTTGGATTGGGTCAAAGGTGGGTTAAGGCTAAAAATAATTTATTCGACCTGATTTTAACTCGGGTTAGTCGGGTTCGGGTCTATTCGGGTTGGGTCTATTCGGATCCGGGTCAATCCGAATTCGAGTAAAATATATTAAAAATATTTTTTTACTCTTTATTCAATAAAAATATATTTAATTTAAATTTAAAAAAATTCTTACTTGGGTTAATCGGGTTGAACCGAACCCGAATTAGATAAATTTTTATACCCGATTTCCGACTCGATTTCGTATTCAGGTTAGCCGAGTTGACCCGATTAATCCAAATTAAAATTTGAACCCGAGTAACCCGACCCGAATATGCTTGGGTCGGGTCAGAAATATTGACACCCCTAGTTATGGTGTCCATCGTTCGGGTTTGACTCACAAGAACCGAAAACCGAACGAATCGAATTCGAATTAAAATCAAACCGAAATAGAATTTAGGTTGTGGGTCATAACCAAACCAAACCGAACTACAAATTTGTTTTTCGAGTTAAATATGGGTTTGGTTATCATACCCGAAAACCGAAATTATATAAATATATAATTTTTTATACATATGTATATAAATAAAATAATTATTAAAATTTAATTTTAATATAAAAATACAATTTTTATACTTGAAAAAATATTTTTTCTAAATATTTAAATAACTATTTATGTATTTTTTTCTTAAATTCGGATAATTCGGATCAACTCGAGAACCCAACCAAGTTTAAATTTGGTTTTCAATTCGGTTTTCGGATCAACCTAAAAAATAATAGTCAAATAACCCGAACGGAATAAACCGAACAACCCAAAACCAAACCGAAAACAACCCTAGAAATAACGAACCAAAATACATATATAAATATTAGGGTTTGTGATAACTTCTCAGCGACCATTCTTTGAAACATCATATCCCTCTAAATCAAAATCCCCCCCCCTTTTTTCCCTTTTCTGCTACAAATCAAACTGATGCAGGAGTATTATTTGTCTGATGATCTATGTCTTTTTTAGTTTTTTTAAATAATGCATGAGCATTATTTTATGTCTACTGGAGATTATTTTTATGTCTACACTTTATTTACTTTTCTTATTTTAGTTTTCTAGAATAATTTGTTAAATTATTCTCCAAGTTAAGTTTATCCTATAAAAATAGGGCTTGGGGTTTATTGTATTCGGTATTGAGTTATGAATAAAAAAATACATACTTTTAGTCTTTTGTTAATCAACTTAAATCCAGGTTAGGGTTTGTTGTTTGATTTCATCCTAATAATCGGTATTCGTGTGAATCAACGATTTTTAGAAGAAATTGTTTCTAGTATTCATTGGAATCAATAGATCCAATTATCTATCTTTGATTGTTTTTGGTATTCCCTGGTAATCAACAGATTCAATTGGTCATTATCCTTGTTTCGCTACATCAGTTGGTATCAGAGCCAGGTTCCTGATTAAGATGCATCCAAGAAGAACTGGGAATGTTCAAGATGTGTATGAACAAGAATTGGAGCAGCGTGTTATGGCAAGAATGGAGGAGCGAATGGATCAATTCTTTGATCAACTGACTTACCGGATGAATCAGTTGGTGAACAGGCAGAACGGCCGGGTACTGAAGATGAAGAGTCTGAAACCCATTTGTTGATCCGGAAGACGATGATGATGATGTCGTTTTGTGGTGATTATGAAGCAGCCCCGGTTTATGATGAAGAGCCCAAGGAAGAGGAGTATCCTTTTGTTGACAATTATCAGAATTTTCAAGAGGAAGAAAATGGTGTGCCATCTTCGGATGTTCTGTTGGGTGTAGAAGAAGAGTCACCGCCAGTTTATGATACCGATCTTAAAGATGTCATTGAGGAGAAAGGAGGAAAATTTGGTGGAGAAGAAGAAAACATCGAATACGTTGTAGTTGTGGCTAAAGATCTTTACTCTTCAATGATCCAAACTACATTCACTTTTGATTATTCAAAACCCGTTGTTTCAAACCCTCATGAGTTAATTTGGCTACAAGAAGGTAAATGGGTGGATGCTACAATCTTGATTGAAAATAATATATATCAAGAAGCCGCACCCATGGTCAATACATTGGGTTTGAAGACAATCAAGACTAGAGGTTGAATCTTTTCAAAGAAGGGGAGAATGATGCAGGAGTATTATTTGTCTGGTGATCTATGTCATTTATTTAGTTTCTTTAAATAATGCATGAGCATTATTATAATGTCTGCTGGAGATTATTTTTATGTCTACACATTATTTACTTTTCTTATTTTAGTTTTCTAGAATAATTTGTTAAATTATTCTCCAAGTTAATTTTATCCTATAAAAATAGGGCTTAGGGTTTATTGTATTCGGTATTGAGTTATGAATAAAAAAATACAGACTGTTAGTCTTTTGTTAATCAACTTAAATCGAGGTTAGGGTTTATTGTTTGATTTCATCCTAATAATCGGTATTCGTGTGAATCAACGATTGTTGAAAGAAATTGTTTCTAGTATTCATTGGAATCAATAGATCCAATTTATCTATCTTTGATTGTTTCTGGTATTCCCTAGGAATCAACAGATTCAGTTGGTCATTATTCTCGTTTCACTACATTACAAACCAAGATTCTAAATCACCCATACCCCACATCCTACTTTCATCTTTCACCTTCATCTACCCGTCCCTACCTCTGCTACACCCTCACCTCACCCCACGTAATATGATCAGTGGTGCCAAGCTGGCAATCCACCAACACACACTCTTACAAAATGGGTGTCAAATGCAAATGAATGGTAGAGATCAATGTTAGGTACAAAAAACATCACTCAAGGGCCAATACCAACTTAAGTTCAAGGTTTTCAAAGGTTTCAAACTCCAAACTAGCACAAAAGAGCACCAAGGACTCGAAGACCAAGACTTAGGGTTTTAGTAGAAATAGGTTGGCCTGCTTGTAAGCCTCTGAAAGGCAATGTAGTTTTTACTTATTTTTCAGTTTTAATCCCTACTACATATAAAGGATATAGGACTTTGACTTTAAGAGATCTATTTTTGGAAATATAGGAAACTTAATAGGCAACTATAGGAATCTTTTTTAATATTTCCATGTTTGATAGTTGACATTGACATCAAAACTAGCCAGAGAAATGTGTATCCGCCTGTTCAAAAATTTAGATAAAACCCTAACTCGATTCCTATATAAACCGCATCTCTACTAATTTCTTATAAAACAAATTTTGGTTGATACATTCATCTACCCTAAAACCCTAATCCTACGAGCCTCTCTCTTTCTCTAAAAATCATAGCCGTCACTATAGCCACCAAATCCACCATTGCCACCATCTTCGCCATCAACGATGGTTGAATGATGTTTATGGATGATGGTTTGAGATACCTAGGAGGCTTGGCGTGTGGCTGTTTTTATATGAGAAAAAATGAGGTTTCTCTCTCTAAAAAGACAATTATCCGAAGAGGGTGTAGTGCCAACGATTCTGGTGTGTTGAAGAAAGGGGGTTCACCCTATATGTATTGGGGTAGTGCCCTGATTCAAGAACTAGGTATGAAAAAATGAGCTTTTTTTCTTTCCATTTTTTTGGGTTTATATGCAGTTAAGATCATTCTAGGATGCAATATTAATTATTTTTATAATCAGGTGCGTGCTGATTTGAGGTGCGACTGATGTGAACCAACAAGATGGCTAAAAAACCGTGAGAGTTGCACCACAACTCCTAAAAATTACTCTGGCGAACAAGCAACCGAACCGGTGTGCGTTTGGGATGTTAGGTACACCTTGCACCGTAGTTTCAGTCCGGCCACCATTAGTAAGTCCCAGCATATGTTTTTATAGGTGTATGAGATTTTTTATTATGAGTGCCATTGGTTATCTGCTTATTACAGTTTATATCGAATGGGTCGTTTGAAGTGTTTTTAAACACATAAGCTGCTATTAGAAATTCAAATGATTTAAGAATCCAAGTAAAAATCTTGGAATGGTCTAACCAACTGATTTTTTTATTTTTGTAGTATCTAATAAATTGACATGGTATCCTTGCTTATGAGAATTTTTGATCCACAATTTTGGCGGTGTAGATAAACTTTGGTTTTATTGGTATGTCATAAATTACTGGATTGGGCATAGGCTTTTCTATTATGAACAAAAACAAATGTTGCTGGCATTTGTTTTTAAAAAACACAGGAAAGAAAATTAACTCTACAACATTGTTGAAAAGTCAGTTTTTTATATATGGAAAGTCTGAAACACAATAATTGCGACTTAAAACCGAAAAAATTGATTTTTTGTGATTAAGGAAACACACAATTAATGGATGGCGTCCTTAATTAACTCAAAGCATCACTGGCATCATTTGATTCTGGACCAATGGTTATCATTAAGAGAAACATTCATCTCACACATGCCATCATCCTCATTTCCGCCACATACACTGCTAGCAATAACTGTCGCCGCCACATACACTACTACCAAAAAGAGCTAGATCCGCCACCCACACCACCTAAAACTGGTGTTGCTTGAGTTTTGGTGGTTTCGATGATGTTTCAATGGTCTCGGTGGTGTTTTGTGGTTTCAGTGATGGCTTCTTTTTCTGGTGAGGTCGGGCAGTATCATTTTGGATCTATATGTAGATGTAGTCGGGTTTAATTGACAATATTTTTAACATTTTTGGCGGGTTTTTGATTATGATAGGTTTTACTGTGTTATCGCTCTTATTTGAAAGTACATGATGCTCTAATCGGATTTCATTGACAATATGGTTAGTTTTTGGTTGAAATTTATCACATACGTTAACTACTACCGTATTGGTTGGGAAACTTATATAGTTTGCAGCCATGGCCTGTTGATGAGATACATCTCATAGGGGGCTGATAAGTGGATTTTTAGGTAACAAGATATTTTCTGCTTATGTATGACAACTATTCAATGTGTATTTACTCATTCATGTGAGTGAAGCGAGTGAAGGAGAGGGTTGTGGTCATGCAGGTCTCGAGTGATTCACATCTATTTTACCATTTAACATAGTGACAAATACGGTTGCTTTCATATCTCTTACCTACACATTTTCTAAATTAGTTACCATCTGAACTGCAATTGAGTTTTTTTTTCGATTTGGGTGTTGTTTGAATCTTGCAGGTGACACAATGTTTATGCCAACCTAATTTTAAACACTGATGCCGGTATCGCTGGTGGCACAAGTGTAATGTCAGGTGGAGGTACGTACTTTTAAACCAATTTGAATTGAATATCACACTAAATCTTGTTTAAATGATATTAAAATGACTATACTGCTCAAGATGGAAGAAAAATTTAGTTGGTTTTATAATTATTCTAGCTTCTTACTTAGAAACAATGGATCAATAAAATGTAGATATACAATAAAAAACTTTTGAAAGTCTTTTAATTAGATACACTAAAATAGGGAATTCTTTAGCTATATATGTTTTTGGTGAAGTGTAAATATGGTTTCCCATGTTTGAAGTGTATGTAGGTTTAACCAATATGTGGTACATAAATGCTCAAACATCATATTGTGGTATATCAAAATTAGATTAACAAGAAACTGCTCATATGCGTATGAATGAATTAATATTACAATGTATGCTTTATAGTAATTATAATGTACTAACTTGGTCTAAATTTGTAGCAATATGGCTCCAAAATATGCCATGAGGTAAAACGTGCCAAAGTTCATTTTGACCAAGTTCCTTAGCTACCTTTAATGTACTTGATTATAATTTGTACTCTTGTGAATTTAGTATATATGCTAACACTTTTGACAACAGTAGTTAAAAGTTAAGACTTGTGATCTATTTTCTTATCAAATTTAGTGTATCATTTTGATTTATAAAGATGAATTTGTGGTACCATCTAAACAAACTTCTATTCCATTTTTAAGTTAGTTTACTAAATACCAAATATGCTTCTATAGATTTTCATGTTTTCTTAAGCATAATTAGTATGGAGTAAATAATAAACTGGGTCACTGTCTTGCATTTTTGTTTGAGTAGTCCAGTCAAGCTGTATAGAACTCATACGATATAAAATATGTGATTGATATATAGCAACTAACAAATATAACAAATAATGTATCAACTGATATATCTGTTGTAGGAGAGTATAGTTTAGTTTGATTCACATCGAGTGTAGATACATTAGTTGCTACATATTTATCAGAATCTTTAGTTTCCCATAAAGTTCATGTGTTACTAAGACACTAAAAAATCAAGGGCACACATTGCAACGTTATTGGCTCTGCAAGCATTAGTTTAAAAAAAATTAAAAGTTTTTATGCGTAGTTCTTCAAGTAAATCTGTATTATTTGTTGGTCATACCTCGTGACGTGAAACTTACGTATAAAAATCTTATGTAGTTTTTTGTGAGTGTGTAATAATAGAAAGATGGTTTACATGTCGTTTGATTTATCATTTTGCTTAGGTCGGTTTTATTTGTAGGATCAGGACATACATAGGTGTTGATACTACATTTATCATGGCTTTAGTGGTGCTAATTTTTTTAGGCAATGTCAATGTTGTAGATGACGGCGACAAAGATGTCCACCATAGCCTATATGATTGTAGACGCTAATTTTGTTTAAACTTTGAGTTATTTGTAAGACAATAAAGGAAAAAGGCAAATGATGTTTCAGATTATATTGTTTGTCCTACAGTCAAACGGATTAAGCTGTATACTTTATCTATGAGTTGAATATATATTACTTGTAAAATCGGCACTTGAAAGTTGACATTATGTTCATTTTTTATTCGCTTTTCTATGCATATGTAAATTGTATGTTACATGTGTCATGTCTTCTGAAATTACGCAGATTAGGGGTGACAATGGAACATGATAATGTTTATGTTACTGCTGGAAAATAGGCGAATGATGTGTTGTGTTGGACTTTACATAATTTGGGTGGTATGCTGATAGGTTTACTTATGTTCATCAGCCAGCGGGGCCGAATTCATGGACTGCATATACTTAAACACAACCAAATTTGAGGATCTCATTTGTTCACTAATATGACCCACGTGTTTCACATAGGATTGGAAAGCACGCGTATGTTTGTGATAAAACAACAATTACCAGGTTTATGTTTATGTGTGTAAGTAATGCTGAAATTTTTTACCAAGTCTCTGATTATGTGTATGTAATGCTAAACTTTAATCGGACAGGTTTAAGTTGTATAATCTCTAATCGCTGTAATTATCATTTGATCCCCAATTGTTGAGTGGAAGATGTTAGGTCAATTCAGTACCTGATGACCTCCCTGAAGGATTTGAATAACAATCAGCCTAAGTGAATTATTAACCTTGAACATAACAAGGTCACTGAGTGAACAGTCATTCAGTGAGTTGCCTTCGAGTTCTTAAACTGAGTCTAAAAGGAAGACTCAAGCATTCAGAGAGGCGAAGCTCAATGAATGTCTTCTATGACGAAGAAGAAGGTGATGGGTTCAGTGAGTTGTGGCAATAGACTCACTGAACTCCATATGATCTCCCTGAAGAAAACAAGCATTCTCCAAGACTGAAGAAAAGGCGGGATAAGTTGAATTGTGACAAGATGAAGTACATCACACAATTAGCGTGACTTACCCTTTTGGGATAGATGGAATACTGACAAGTGTAAAGGACTTACGTCTTACTACTTAGAATGGGGTAAGACAAGATACTACACTATACCAATAAGACAAGAATTGCACATGGGCAATTATTGTCTTCTACCCAACTTTCCTTCTATAAATAGGATGCTTGTAAAGGAGAGAAAACTAAGTTTGTGCACTTAATGCTTTAGACATTCACAAACAAGTTTTCTCTCCTCCAAACACGATCACACACTTGAGTTCTAAACTCCTATTGATAGAATTGTCAAGCTTAGCAATCGTTAGGATTGGACTAGCTTGTTAGTGAGGAGATCACAAAACCACACATTGTCTATTCAATCCCTATTGTAGCTTCGTATAGAATAGGGTATAATTCTTTAATAAAGCTAAGAGTTAAACGTTGAAAACCTTTGTGTTATTTACTTAATTGTATTAAGTTTATTCCATTACTTAACCATGGGTTAGGACTATACTTAGTATACTTAAGTATAGTACTAATTACAAGGGACCAACAAGTGGTATCAGAGCGGTAGGATTATAAAACATTTAACCACCGTCTCAAAGTTTTTAAAACCTTGATCCATTATGGCTGAAAGTAATGTACCCCAACTTGTTAACAAAAAAGGAGCGAGTTACTCTGTTAACGCTCCTAAGTTAGAAGTTGAAAGATTTAAAAAATGGAAGAAAAGAATGCTATGTTATTTGATGGGAATGGAACCTTATTACATAACTTGTATTAAGAATGGTCCATTCAAACCAAAAACAACAGCTGGTGATGACAAACCTGAAAACCAATGGTCTGACAATGAAAGGAGAGTGGTCAATCAAGACCAACGTCTCAAAAGCATCATAATATCTTGTCTTCCTAACGATATTATGGAGGCTGTCATCGAGTGTGAGACGGCCAAAGAGAATTGGACAGATCTTGTTCATAGTTTCGAAGGACCATCTGACACTTAGGAAAATAGGATTATGGACCTGAAGTTAGAATATAACACTTTCAGGGCCAAACCATCTGAAAAACTTCCTCAGACTTACACCAGGTATAAAACCTTGCTCAATGAGCTAACGAATGACGGGGTGAAACTGTCTAAGCATGAAATCAATCTTGGTTTTGTGAACAGTCTCCCTGAAAAATGGCTTGGTTTTTCTCAAGGATTGAGAAATGCTAATCACATACAGACTCAGGATCTTGCAGATATTTATGGGAGATTTATCTATGAAGATAATCTAATAAATAGAAGATATTCTGAGTCCCAGAAGGCCTTAATAACAGACACCTCAGCCAAACCTACCCAAATTGATCATGGCCCCATTACAACTGCTTTTTACTCAAATGCAATTGTTCAAGATTTTTAGGAAACCTCAGATGATGAGGTGGATGAAAGATCTAGTGCTGAATACATAAGGGATTTGAACAGGGAATATCATGAAAGGGCCATGTTGGCAAATACCAAACGTTATATCAAAAGAACTAGATTTGCTGGTAACCAATCCACTGAGGGAGTGGATTGTTATCGATGTGGTAAAACTAGGATTTTGCTAAATATTGTCTTTCAAAAACCCCATTGGCCTCTTATAAAAATAAAAATTTTTCATCAGGCAATGACAATTTTCAACCCAAGTTTACACCAAAACTAATTCAGGCTTCACCAATTAACCAAAGTTTTCAGAATAGTAAGAAAATTGAGAAAGACTATTGGTCTGAGAATAAAAAGGTTAAAGCAAAACTTGCACTCTTGGAAGTTGAACCTACTCTCAGACTCAAAAGCCTGCTCAGAACAAAGCCAAACGACTGGTAGCTAAAACTTTTGATTGGGATGATGAAGATTTGTCCTCAGAAGAGGAGGAAGTCAGGTATCAAGTGTTAATGGCTCTAGCTGATGATGAATTATCAGTTGGAAAGAATCATGCTCGAAATGGAGAATGGGTTGACATCACCATGAGAAAGGTAAACATGCTTCTCTCTATAGATGAAGAATCTGATTGGCAAAAATTCCTTAAGTATATTGACATTGACCTATCGCTTGTTGAAGAGCAGATATTGAATCTTTTGTCAAAATATAATAAACTTGTTTTTGAATTAAACAAATGTAGAGAAGATTTATTAGTTTTAAAACAAGCTAAACTTGAAGCAGTAAGCTGTCAACTTCAGAACACTGAACTTACTAAAATCAATCATGCTCTTCAAGAACAACTTAAGGAAGAAAAACGCATCAATGAGAAATGGACAAATAGCTCTACCTTAGCTTCTCAGTGTATAAACAGTCAAATACATGCCCAAAAGAAGAAAATTATTGGGGCAAGACAACTCACTGAAAGGCACCTACTAAGGAAATGAGTGAAAAGGCATTTCTCCCTGCCTCAGTTGGGTTTGATCATGAAATGATTCCTGAGTCAAAAGACTGGGTTGAGAGATCAAACCCTGAGAGTGTTTTGCCTAACTTTGATACTGGAAAAATATTAATTCCTGAATCTCAGGCTATTAATGAAAAACTTGGTCTGAATGAAGAGACTGATAAAGTCAGTAACACTAAAACATCTAGTTTTGCTGAAGACATTCAGACTCCTCTACCTCCTTTGAAAAACCTTCAAGGAGCTAGTCCATGTTCTGAACTAATTCCATTGTCTTATCAAGAACACTCACCTAGAGGAAGAGTTGGGTTAGGTTGTATTGAACAAACAAAGCCTGACTCAAAAGTGATACCAGATCACACTGAGTCAGGAACTGTCACTGAAAAGACAACCAAACCTATATCTCCCTCAGGGACTCCTAAACATTCAGTCAACTCTACTCCTATTGTAAATCAAGAGGAGTTAAGTAGATTGTTCCAACTTTTCATGGAAGAGAAGCTGAACTCAGCCTCTAAAACTCAGGGTGAAACATCTGTGTCCTTACAGCCTGAATCATCAACAAGTAACAAAACTGAACCTGAGTCTTCTAAGAAAGTTAAAACATATAAACCCACCTGTGAGCTATGTCACTATACAAATCACACCACTGACGACTGCTATAGAGTTCTCTATTGCATGAAATGTAAAAGTGAAGATCACAAGACAGCAGATCATGAGATGCACATTACTTCTATTAAAAATGCTAAAAGATACAATGCTCAGCCTTACAACTATGGGCCCACCTCACAACAAACCAGAAATTCCAAGGCTAAGCGTTACCCACCATGTACACATTGTGGCATTCCCGATCATAGACCCGATGATTGTGTATATTACCCTGAGTGTGAGATTTGTGGAAGCAATGATCACACTACCTCAGGACACAATAGAATCATCATGGTCAGAAGAGGAATGCTAGCTGAGTCATCTCAAAGTACTGAATCCTCAGTCGGACTAAGCTGCAAAACATGTGGAAGCAATGTTCATTCTACCTCAAATCATGTTGAGTTTGAGTACTTCAAACGAGGTGAAAGACGGCAGGCTCTTCGAGCCAAAGGGCCTACTAAAAAGTGGGCTCACAAGAGAAACTAATCCACCTCGTTATTTGTGCAGAAACACTTCAAGGAGCCTGTCTGGTACTTAGACAGTGGGTGTTCAAGAAGTATGGCAGGGGTCAAAAGTTATCTGCATAAATACGTGGAGCAAACAGGTCCTAAGGTAGTATTTGGTGATAATTCATCTTGTGTTACTGAGGGATATGGTTCAATTAAATGTGGTGAATAGTTTTCTCAAAAGTGGCGTTTGTAAACGGTCTGAAGTACAATCTCATTAGTATTAGCCAACTGTGTGATGCTAAGTACATCGTTCAGTTTGATGATAAGCAAGGTATAATCTTCAATGCTAAAAAAGAAATTGTGTTGACTGCTCCAAGAAGAAATGATGTATATGTCCTAGACATGTCATCTGTAAGAAATTCATGAGCATGTTTCTTTGCTAAAGCCTCAGACTCTGTCAATTGGCTCTGGCATAAGAGACTGTCACATCTAAATTTCAAAGATATGAACAAACTTGCAAAACAAAACAAAGTTCTTGTCCTACCTTCTTTTGTGTATTCAAAATTGATATGTGTGTAAACACACATCTTTTCTACCACTTAATTACAATAATAACCGGACCAAAACGTGTATTTTTTGTCTTTTATATCGGAATTATGCGTAGTT
This sequence comes from Glebionis coronaria, assembly GCA_025667525.1. Taxonomy (NCBI): domain Eukaryota; kingdom Viridiplantae; phylum Streptophyta; class Magnoliopsida; order Asterales; family Asteraceae; genus Glebionis; species Glebionis coronaria. The sequence continues at coordinate 592,050,253 of CM046880.1, read as the reverse complement.
TGTGTTTTTGTTGTGATTTAGGACGAAAAAGTGAAAAGTGGAGAAAACACGGGAAATCACGGGCATTTACGGACTTTTATTGAAGAAATAGACGAAAGACGAAGTCAAGAAGTCAAGAGTGCAAAAAGAACGGAAGTCCAAGACCAATTCTGAAGATTTATCGAAGAAAAAGTCAAAAGACGGAAGTTTATCAAAAGCCGAGGAACTCAAGTCTTATTTATCGAAGAATTAAAAGATGAGTCCAAAGAAATCCCGAGCCACAAGCCATCAAAGTCCAATATTAACAAAAAGATTAAGAAGGAAGGACTTAATGGCGCAATTAAGAAGAAAGGAAGGAGAGGAGGAAGCTTCCTCTAACCATCCTCCTAATCACCTATAAATACTTCTCATTTCATTTCATTTGATTTGGTTGGCTAAGTTGACAATTAGTCCTTCCACCTTTAATTACCTTGTCATTTACTTTTCTTGTCAATTTAAATACATGTTTTGCACCTTAATTACCTTTTAATTCCAAGTAAGTTTTCAATTTGTGTTCTTTAAATTCTTGTCTTTACCTTTCTTTATCATTTGATCAAGTTTATTTTTACCATTCTCATTATTCTCTTCTCATTTTGTTTCGGTTTGAATTTCGGATTAAGCAAGTTTTGCTTAATCCATTTGCTTATTTAACCAAAAGTCTCGTCCTTTTAAGTCCTCATACGGAATAAGCCACGAGATTGACAACCTTGTGTGCTTATTTTGGTATTTAGCTTAAGTGTTTTGAAAAGTTTTCTTAAAAGTTTTGATTTTTAAGTTTTTATTTCATTTAAGTTTCGTCTTTTAAAGTTTGAAAGATTTTAACTTTTTGACTTTTTATCTCGTTTTGATTCATTTCATTTAAGTTCTTCGCAACTGCTTATTGGATTTAGCTTATTAGAATTTGTGCTTATTACGAAATTATGCTCCATCGAAAAGAGAGGGTTTACTAGACATTGCGACGGCTTGCTAACCACATTCCGATAGTGACAGTATTGGTCCAAGGGTTTTGCATTCCGATCCGGGATTGCGATAGGGTGACCATTTCCTCATTCCGATCTGGGGATTGCGATCGCATATTGCGATTGTTCTTTCCGACGGCTCTTGAGGCTTACTTAGACGAAGTGCTGCCCAATTTTCCTTAGCCACATTCCGATAGGTGATATTCCGATAGGACACATTCCGATAGCATCATTGCGATCTGGTGTGTTATGTTGACATTCCGATCAGGTAGGTGTGTACATTCCGATCTGGGGATTAAGCTTGGACATTCCGATCAGGTAAAGGTGACATATTCCGATTGGGTTTCCGATCATTATTCCGATTAGGTAGTTTTTGACATTCCGATTGTGGTGATCGGAATATATTCCGATTGGAGTGGTTTGTTTTGCCTTGTTTAATTTTAAGTTGTTGTCTAATTTTAATTTCCGTCATGCTTTAATTTTTGTCATATTAATTAATTTACTTTCCGTCACGTTTTTAAATATCGCACCTTTCTTTTAATTAGATTTAGATTTATTTTTCACACCACTTTACTTTCAACGACATTTACTTTTAAGTCTTTTCACATTTAAACTTAAAATCAAACAAAAATATTTGTTTCACCAAAGAACAATAGAGTCACACATTAAACACAAGTTTTTCAATTCGAAGAGATTGGTACAATGAATCTTTTTAACCTGAGTAAAATCGAGTTATTAAATGGCGCCGCTGCTGGCTCTTTTCGTAAAGATTAACGGTTTTCTGTGAGAGACGCGTTGCTTTTTGGGATCCGTTCACTTGTGAGCGTTATTTTTCTTGCATAAAAAAATAAAAAACCATAAAAATTAAAAATTTCAAAAATCCAAAAAGATTTTATCTTTATTGTGTATATATATTGTTTTTGTGTTTGGTTTTGTTTTATTTTGTATTTTCAGGTGTATGCGTACTAGATCTTCTAATTATCAAGAGCCCGAGCCTCAAGAAGATTTAGATATGTCAGGTGTCAACAACAACATTCCACCGCACCTCAATAATAATAATAATAACAACAATGTTCTTCCACAACCCGATCTTCGGACAATGGAGGAGCTTTGTCAACCAACAATGTTTGGACGAGGAGGACCGATTGCGCCGATGCAAATCAACGCTCCTGAGTTTTCGTTGAAGCACCACATGATTCAGCAAGTGCAAACTAACCCATTCCGTGGATTGCCTGATGATGATGCCAACAAACACCTCGACAAGTTCATTACAATCACCCAAAGCATGAAGTTGGCTGGTGCCACAATGGATGAACTTCGCCTACAACTCTTTCCACACACTTTATTACATCATGCCGAGAAATGGTTTGATCGTCTCCCGAAGAATTCAGTTCACACTTGGGATGACATGACTCAACGCTTTTTGTCGCGCTATTTTCCACCATCTATGGTCACAAGCCTTCGCAATCAAATCAGCGGTTTCATGCAAGACCCTGATGAATCTCTTTTTGATGCTTGGGAGCGATACAATTTCTTGATCGATAGATGTCCAAACCACAACATGCTCCCTGTGACCTTAATCGATACTTTCTACAACGGTTTGACTTTTCGAGATCGTGATACGATCAATGCAGCCGCCGGTGGCACATTCATGAAAAGGAGACCCGAGAAGTGTAGAGAGCTAATTGAGAACATGACTACACACCACAAAAACTGGGATTCCTCTGCTTCTTCAAAGAACAACCCGAGAGTCAATGTTTCCTCCACCTCAGCAAACCCTGATATGACCGAACTCACCCGCATGATGACTGAAATGAGCAAAAGTATTACGCTTGTCACTTCAAACCAACAACAACAACAAGTTAAAGCGGTTGCTAATCCTTGTGAAACATGTGGCGGACCTCACCCATACACCGATTGTCCTTCGACTCAAGGAAATCCGGAAAATGTGTATGCAGCTTATGGTAATTATTCATCGGAAAATTACCAAGCTAGACAACAAGGGGATAGAAATCTGCTGAGTTACCGATCCAACAACTACCTTTCACCCGGATTTTCTCCTCAAAACCAAAACCTCGCCAACACCTAAAATAGAAGCAACCAAATCACACCAAGAGCTTCTAATCCTTATAACCCACCCGCCCAACAAAACCCACCCATTAACCCCGATGTTGAAGCCATTATGAAAACTCACGGTGAGCAAATCAAGAATCTGCAGAGTCAAAGTATCAATTTGAAAGGAGATATTACAAAGCAAGGAAATGAGATAAGATCCGAGCTTCGCGATAATATTCAATCCTCATTCAGCAATCAAACCAATGATTTAAAGAATATGCTGGCTAGTTTCTTGCCCCCTGCTCAACCTTCTACTTCAAGTTCTCTACCTTCAAACACCGTCACTAATCCGCGAGCCAATGTGAGTGCTATTACTACTCGTAGTAGAGTCACCATAGTAGGACCAACAATCCCACCCCCATCATCTACACCTCTTCCACCACCATTTATCCCTACTCCTCCTACACCTAGTATTAGTGCACCATTACCGTCTCCGCCTCGACGTGATGAAGTTCCCACGAATGACCCTTCAACATCTCAACCTTTACCTACACCCGCACCTTCACCGCCCAAACCCAATATCCCTTATCCCTCTCGTTTAGGAAAGACCAAAATGCTAACCAAAGAGGACTCCGACGTGACACGCTATGTGAAGATGATCTCTCAGATGAACTTCAACATTAGCTTTCTTGAAGCACTTGTCCACATGCCCAAATTTGTCAAAGCATTTAAGGAATTGCTTAACAAGAAGGAGAAGCTGATTGAACTCGCCAACACACGCTTAAATGAAAACTGCTCTGCAGTTATTCTTAAAGAACTTCCAGAAAAGCTTGGAGATCCCGGTCGTTTTGTGTTGCCTTGCGTGTTCAACAAAACTGAAGAATTTACTGCCCTTGCTGATCTCGGGGCTAGTATTAATTTGATGCCACTGAGTGTTTGGAAAACACTATCGTTGCCCGACCTCACTCCAACAAAGATGACTCTTGAACTTGCAAATCGCACTCTCGCTTACCCCGTTGGTATAGCCGAAGACGTGTTTATTAAAGTTGGCACATTTACTTTCCCGGTTGACTTTGTCGTAGTTGATTATGAAATGGACCCTCTTATTCCTTTAATACTTGGTCGACCATTCTTGAGAACCGGACGAGCTCTAGTGGATGTGGCCGAACGTGAGTTAATCTTAAGAGTCGGGGATGATGCACAAATTTTCAAAATGGGGAAGCTTACCAGTACAACCTTTGGAGGCCGAGAATCAGTGAATATGATTAATGTGCTCGATGACTTTACCGTCTACGACAATCCTCTATTCGACTCTTGCATCAATAATCCACTTTTTCATGATGATGTGAATGATTCTCTCCCTACTTTGGACGCTTCTCCCATTTATGGTTCTCCACCGGTCTTTGATGCTGATGATGATGATTCTAGCTCAGACTCGGATGATTTTGATGATTGTACTTCTGAGTATCCCGAGCTTCCCACTTTTGATGATTTCGATGAGGCCGATACTCTTTCGAGCGATTCTTCTACTGATGACATTGCACCTACATTTGATGAAGATCCTCCGCCATCACTCGATCCTACTTTGGACGATTACTCATTTGAGGAAGATTTCTCTGAATTTCTCAACACTTACTTCCCTCATGAGAGTGATGCTCCTCCTTATGACTTTGAAGATTATCGTCTTGATCCTACTTTGGATTTGAAGCACATTCTTTCTAAGGAGAAGAAACCGGTCGACACCGAAATCCGTTGCACATATGATTTGACACCTCTTTGTCCCCCTTCTGAGGACGAGGTTGTGCTTCTTTGCGGATCTTCTTCACACTCTGCTGAGCCTGAGTGCTATTTTCCATTAAAGGAAAAGGTGTTCGATCCCGGTATTGAAGTCTTTAAGCCATCTCAGTATCCACCTGATGAAATAAAAGGAAAAATCTTTGGAAATATTGAAGAAATGCTTGCACCTCACCATACTTGCTTCCACCGTACTCCATCGCTGCTTAAGGGAACCTTGCCTATTCTTCTTTGGCTTGCCTTGTTCACCTTAAGCTTTTGCTTATTGAAGGACGAAAACTATGTCTTTGATCCTGGTGGATATGTTTCATGCTTTTTCCGTTGATGATCAAGGTCGAGTCAGGCTCATGACTCGGTTAACAAAAATCAAGCGCTTCTTGGGAGGCAACCCATGCATCTATCTTTTCACTTTCTTTATCATAAGTGTAGGGGAGACCCTTTGGTTTGCTTTCCTCTCCTCACTTCTTAATCAGGGATTCGCGCTTCAATGATCCACTCTCGATGATTCTTGACGACCCGTGATTCCGTGTTCCATTATCCCGGTTCTATCCTAAACTCTTTTTGATTCACTATTTTATATTTTCCAATATTAAAATAGGAATCTCTTTAGTTGTCCTTTCCTTAACAAGATTTAAACAACGTGCACAATGTCCTAAGTGTAGGGGAGTTTACTCCCACATGCTTAAAACATTGTGGACAATGTTTATCTTAAGTGTAGGGGGGACTTCTATCGAAGTTAAGTGATCTTTTCCTTGTATTTGTCCTCATTTTAACCGGAAAATCAATTTTTCGACATTAAATTTTTGATCTATTTTGGCCTATTAGTTTTTACCTTTGTATAGTTATTTTCTTTCTTTGCTAGAATAAATCTTTGAATAAGTGGTTTTAATTTTCAAACGTTGTGAATCTTTTGACTCAACCCGAGTTTACTTATCTAAGTTACTCTAGCTAGTATCCTTAACGTGTTTAACTCGAGTTTTGCTAGGCTTTTATATAGGGAGCTATAAAACGCGAAAGTCTTAACTCTCACGGGTCAAGAACAAGAACTTTTCGCAAGTTCCTATAATTGATCCTAGAGAGTCGTTTATCAAGGGAACTTTAAAATGCGATTTCTAAACTTGAAAAAGTCTAAGAATTTTCAAGATCCTATAGGCGACTCGAAAACCCAAAACTTTGATTTAATAGGCTAAGTATCCACGAGTCTCATTACTTGAGATTTTAAACTGTGGAGAACGAGAGATGATAGAGCCTATTATAAGTTCGGTATTCTTTCGTGAATTTATGTGAGTTAATTATGAGCCTATTCTCCCATCGCTTGCTAATAAATTTATCTTCTAATAAATAAAGTTGTACGATTTGCAAAGTTACTTAGCTTCTAGCCCCAGATCGTTTAAAAGTTGCTCGGTATGGATTAGAGTTCATAGCCAAGGCATAACTTATTGAAGCGGGACGCGAAGATTGGCAAGTCCGAAAAGGCCCTAACAAGGCATGAGGGCTATATTTTGTTGCTAAAGATCCAAAGTGATGTGAAGAATCATTTATCAAAAATCAATATGAAGGATCGAGACACACGACGAAAAAGCAAATACTCCCCAAAAGTCATGGAGAAGTGTATCCGAAAAGACCCTAACAAGGTATGAGGATAAATAGATCCAAGTCATAAAAGGAGGCGGATCGTTGTATATCAAAGTCCAAAATAAAGATTGGATAAAAATGAAGAAGTCGTGGTCCAAGTATGAATCTCTCAAAACTTCAAAGTGAAGAATTCCTATTATGAAGAGAAGACCATTATTTCATGAACGTCTCTCAAGGTTTGAAGTATGAAGTCGCTGCCAAATATCGGTCCGAGAAAGGTCTCAAATCGCGAAGCGAGTTATGCCAAGATATGAACTTTATGAGGTCCCGAGAAGCAGTTTTAAAAGATTTGGTCCTTTAGCTAACTATTGATTAAATCGTTCACTTTATTTTCAGACTAAATAACTATCGAAATAAGTCAAACAATGCATCCTCGTGATCATTCAAGACAAATAATAAAATATAAGAGATACCCATAGGAATAAGGGAGTCTAAGTGAATAATTGGCCCACATGAGTTCGTGATAGTTTACTAACTTATAATAACAATGATCTCGTTTTTAAGCTTGGTTTGGAGAAAGTGAAAACTTGAGGATGATGATTATTCATAACATTTTCAAAACCCAAGGTATGCTTTTGATTTCTTTATTCTGAATGTTTTTAATTTTCTATTTCTTTAATAAAGGCCAACGTGGATTGATTATGATGAAAAGTGTAATCTTGCTTTGTAACTAATGCATTGCATGAGGACATTGCAATGGTCAAGTGTAGGGGATTTGATATGTGTGTAAACACACATCTTTTCTACCACTTAATTACAATAATAACCGGACCAAAACGTGTATTTTATGTCTTTTATGTCGGAATTATGCGTGGTTTGTGTTTTTGTTGTGATTTAGGACGAAAAGGTGAAACATGGAGAAAACACGGGAAATCACGGGCATTTACGGACTTTTATTGAAGAAATAGACGAAAGACGATGTCAAGAAGTCAAGAGTGCAAAAAGAACGAAAGTCCAAGACCGATTCTGAAGATTTATCGAAGAAAAAGTCAAAAGACGGAAGTTTATCAAAAGCCGAGGAACTCAAGTCTTATTTATCGAAGAATTAAAAGATGAGTCCAAAGAAATCCCGAGCTACAAGCCATCAAAGTCCAAGATTAACAAAAAGATTAAGAAGGAAGGACTTAATGGCGCAATTAAGAAGAAAGGAAGGAGAGGAGGAAGCTTCCTCTAACCATCCTCCTAATCACCTATAAATACTTCTCATTTCATTTCATTTGATTTGGTTGGCTAAGGTGACAATTAGTCCTTCCACCTTTAATTACCTTGTCATTTACTTTTCTTGTCAATTTAAATACATGTTTTGCACCTTAATTACCTTTTAATTCCAAGTAAGTTTTCAATTTGTGTTCTTTAAATTCTTGTCTTTACCTTTCTTTATCATTTGATCAAGTTTATTTTTACCATTCTCATTATTCTCTTCTCATTTTGTTTCGGTTTGAATTTCGGATTAAGCAAGTTTTGCTTAATCCATTTGCTTATTTAACCAAAAGTCTCGTCCTTTTAAGTCCTCATACGGAATAAGCCACGAGATTGACAACCTTGTGTGCTTATTTTGGTATTTAGCTTAAGTGTTTTGAAAAGTTTTCTTAAAAGTTTTGATTTTTAAGTTTTTATTTCATTTAAGTTTCGTCTTTTAAAGTTTGAAAGATTTGAACTTTTTGACTTTTTATCTCGTTTTGATTCATTTCATTTAAGTTCTTCGCAACTGCTTATTGGATTTAGCTTATTAGAATTTGTGCTTATTACGAAATTGTGCTCCATCGGAAAGAGAGGGTTTACTAGACATTGTGACGGCTTGCTAACCACATTCCGATAGTGACAGTATTGGTCCAAGGGTTTTGCATTCCGATCCGGGATTGCGATAGGGTGACCATTTCCTCATTCCGATCTGGGGATTGCGATCGCATATTGCGATTGCTCTTTCCGACGGCTCTTGAGGCTTACTTAGACGAAGTGCTGCCCAATTTTCCTTAGCCACATTCCGATAGGTGATATTCTGATAGGACACATTCCGATAGCATCATTGCGATCTGGTGTGTTGTGTTGACATTCCGATCAGGTAGGTGTGTACATTCCGATCTGGGGATTAAGCTTGGACATTCCGATCAGGTAAAGGTGACATATTCCGATTGGGTTTCCGATCATTATTCCGATCAGGTAGGTTTTGACATTCCGATTGTGGTGATCGGAATATATTCCGATTGGAGTGGTTTTTCTTGTTTTGCCTTGTTTAATTTTAAGTTGTTGTCTAATTTTAATTTCTGTCATGCTTTAATTTTTGTCATATTAATTAATTTACTTTCCGTCACGTTTTTAAATATCGCACCTTTCTTTTAATTAGATTTAGATTTATTTTTCACACCACTTTACTTTCAACGACATTTACTTTTAAGTCTTTGCACATTTAAATTTAAAATCAAACAAAAATATTTGTTTCACCAAAGAACAATAGAGTCACATATTAAACACAAGTTTTTCAATTCGAAGAGATTGGTACAACGAATCTTTTTAACCTGAGTAAAATCGAGTTATTAAAAATACAAGCCTTGTTCAGCCTGTGAAAAAGGTAAACACAAGAGAGCTTCTTTCAAGCCAAAACAAAACTTTTCCATTAGGAAGTGTCTTCATCTTCTTCATGTGGACTTATTTGGACCAGTCAGTCCAATGTCTATAAATCATGAGAAATACACTCTTGTGATTGTTGATGAATACTCTAGATACACTTGGGTATACTTCCTGAGAAAGAAGAGTCAAGCTCCTGAATTCATAATGTCTTTTATCAGGCAAGTAGAAAATCAAAATGATACTAAAGTTAAACAAATACGAACTGATAATGGAACTGAATTTAGGAACCAAGAGCTTAAGAGTTTTTGTGATGAAAAGGAATTTCTCAGAACTTCTCTTCTCCTTACACACCTGAACAAAATGGTGTGACTAAAAGGAAAAATAGAACTCTTATTGAAGCTGCTCGAACCATGCTTAATGGATCCAATCTTTCAAAACATTTCTGGACTGAGGCTGTAAAAATAGCTTGCTATACTCAGAACAGATGTATTATTGTCAAAAGACATGATAAGACTCCTTATGAAATATTCAGGGAAAGGATTCCAGATATCAGCTACTTTCATATGTTTGGATGTCCTGTGTTCATTCACAATCAAAAGGACCATCTTGGTAAATTTGATGCCAAAGTTGATGATGGATACTTTCTTGGATACTCTTTTGTCTCCAAAGCCTTCAGGGTCTTTAACACAAGGAGACAACAGATTGAGGAGTCATTTCATGTCACCTTTGATGAAAGTATGGATGCCATTAACTTCACAAATCAATCAATGGAAGAGATTGGGATCAATGACTCATCACGAATCCGCCTGATGAGTATGAACATTGTCCCTCAAAGCAATATCAAACTGATGCTGATATATCCTTCCATATATCACCTCACAATAGGTCAATTGATAATTTAATCACACCTCAACATGTCCCTGAAGTTATCACTTCTTAAGCTGATGAATCAAATGATTCACCTATCTATGAGAACACTGAAGGGACAAGTGATGAAAATATTGAATCCCCTATTACTGAAAATCCTTCAGTAGGAGGTGATGTCCCAGTACAATGTACTGAATCTCCAGTCCCTGATAATCACCAACCATCGACAAGCTCTAATCCAAGTCCTCAGGACAGATGGTCAAGACAACAACATATAGAGCTTGTAAATATAATTGGTGATGTATCTGAGGGGATGCTCACACGCAGTCAGGCTGCTAAACTCTCTGCTGCCTCAGCCCATGAATGTCTGTTTGCAGACTTTCTCTCTGAAATTGAACCAAAGAAGGTTTTAGAGGCCCTGACACATCCAGGGTGGGTTGAGGCCATGCAAGAAGAGCTCAACCAATTCCTCAGGAACAAAGTGTGGAAACTAGTTCCTCTCCCCAAAGGGAAATCAGCTCTTGGTACAAAATGGGTATTTAAAAACAAGACTGATGAATATGGAATTGTCATTAAAAACAAAGCTAGGCTGGTTGTTCAGGGGTGTGGTCAACTTGAAGGGATCGACTATGAGGAAACCTTCGCCCCTGTAGCAAGAATGGAAGCCATCAGGATCTTCCTTGCCTATGCTACTTACATGAACTTCAAAGTTTTCCAAATGGATGTAAAAAGTGCCTTCCTGAATGGAAAGATCACTGAAGAAGTTTATGTTGCTCAGCCTCCTGGTTTTGAGAGTTCTGAGTTCCCAAACCATGTTTGTAAACTTGACAAAGCCCTTTATGGACTGAAACAAGCACCAAGGGCATGGTATGAAACTCTCTCTACATTCCTGATAATGAAAAAATTTATCAGGGGGAAGATAGACAACACCCTGTTTATCTTCAGAACCAAGGAGGATGTTCTACTAGTTCAGATATATGTTGATGACATCATATTCGGATCTACTAACTATGATCTTTGTAGAAAGTTTGAAAAACTTATGACAAAGAAATTTGAAATTAGTATGATGGGTGAGTTAACATATTTTCTTGGACTACAAATCAAACATGGGGACAAAGGGATCTCAGTATGTCAAGAAAAATACACCAGAGAAATACTTAAGAAATATGATATCTTTAAGTGTGCTTCAGTAAAGACTCCCATGGTTCCCCCCAACAACTTAGGTCCTGATCTTGCTGGTAAACCAGTCAATCAAACCTTATTTAGGGGAATGATTGGATCATTAATGTACCTAACTGCAACCAGGCCTGATATTCAGTTCTCAACAATCTTATGTGCAAGATATCAGGCCGATCCCAAAGAATCACATCGTACTGCTGTTAAACGAATCTTTAGGTACCTGAAGGGTACTCCCTCACTGGGTCTATGGTATCCTCGTTGCTCAGGCTTCGATCTTAAAGGATACTCAGACTCAGACTATGCTGGCTGCAACATGGATAGAAAAAGTACCTCAGGTGCATGTCAATTCCTAGGTGGGAAGCTAGTATGTTAGAGTGCAAAGAAACAGCAATCAGTCGCAATGTCCTCTGCTGAGGCTGAATACGTGGCAGCTGCTGGTTGTTGTGCAAACATCCTTTGGATGAAAAGTCAACTCAGGGACTATAATGTGGAATACAAAGTAGTCCCTATCTTTTGTGACAACACCAGTGCAATTGCCATTTCAAATAATCCAGTCCTACATTCAAGGACTAAATACATAGACATAAGATATCATTTCATCAGGGATCACATCTTTAAAGGAGATATTGAATTACATTTCATCCCCAATGAATATGAGCTAGCTGATATTTTCACCAAACCTTTGGATGAACCAACGTTCACTAGACTGAAAGCTAAACTTGGTATGCTGAATATTGATTAATCAGACCCCTGATGACATTGGATTCAGTAGAACGTATATTCTTGATCCTCTCTCTGAGTAAATATCTCTTATAGTCTTTCCCTTGACACTGAGGTGCATTAAATAATGTAACTAAATGCTCTAATGATTTAGTTACTTAATGTCCTAGGTTGGTGAGTCATAATATTAAATAAGGAACATATATTCCTTCAATAAATTGTCATAAACCAGTCAAGGGGTCACTCATGTCAAGTATCCCACTAATCATTAAATGCTTACCCCTTTTATAGCAAAATTCGTTGTAAAAACGTCCTTTCAAATGCACGTGACCCCACGTCATCTCTGCAAAAAGCGTTATCTTTGCAGCAATGGAACAGTTTCCAAGAAAATAGGGGGACCACTTGTACGCTTTCATTAAATGCGGATGTGAAAAGAAATTATAACAAATAAAAATCTCTTTCACATCCGAGCCTATAAATACCCCACAATCAAAACAACCACACACACAAAGAACTTGCAATTTTACTCTGCCAAAATTTTCTCTCAAAGAAAAAGTGTGTGTGTTCAAACAAGTTTCCAGAAAAGGTTTCTTGCAAAAAGGCAATCACATTGATCACTTGTTTTAGTGTTATATAGCACAAACAATTAAAGTTACCTATTGTTTATAACTCTTGATCCTTTTTTATAAGACAAAAGTTCTCATTAGGTCACTTGGTGAATCTTGTTGTATTATAACAAGAATAAGTCTTGATTTGATTTCCACAATTGCTATTGTCCTTTTTCAAATCTTTAAAAGCTATCTTTAATGGCATTGTCCAAGGATATCAAATATGCCCCTCAGGCTGAACATCTCACCAATGAGGGTGTCCATTTTGAAGGAAACAACTATGAGGGAAATTTCAATTACCCTAGTAGTGTATCAGCCTACAAACCAATTTGAAAATTCTTGAAAAACTGTGATTGGGCTGATGCTTTTACTAAAACCCCCTCAGTCTTCTACCATGAATATCTCAGGGAATTCTGGTTTACGGCTGTGGTTGTAACCCCTACCCAAGGGCCTGAAGGATCTCAGGGGTCTGAGATCAAGTCACATAAGAACTGTGTCATCATGTTCACTGCAAACAATGGGAAGACACCATTAATTTTAGACTTCAAAACATTTTGTCAAAGCAGTGGACTTGATTATAACAATGGAAAGTATGTTGCACATCCTGACATGGAGTCAGTTAAAAAAGGACTAAAAGAAATCGGGGTCCCTGAGTTACTTGTGACTAAAACCCCATTGATCAAAACTGCTTTCCCCATGGCTTGGAGGATCCTGGTCACTTTTGTGATTCAGGTGATCGGTGGGAACTACTCATCTACTGAGCAAGTTAATTCTACTCAGCAGATGCTAATATACAGTCTTATTAATGGACTGAAGATTGACATATGCGAGATTGTTTATAATGATCTCGTAACCAGGCTCCTGAAGGAGTCTAGGCAAAAATATGTTTCTTACCCAAGATTCATATCATGCGCCTTAGAACGGTTACTATGTTCCCTTTACACTCAGGAAAAATTCAATGTTTTTTCTACTCCCATCCTGAGTTCCACAAACTTTTCAAAGAACCCATCTGAAGTCAACCCCATTGCATTGACGGCTCACATGACTGAGGTGATCATTCGTGAATCATCCGTGTCTCCCATTCCATTCTTACCAAAGAAGGGGAACAAGAAGACTCAGACTGTGCCAAAGACCAAACCAACCAAGGGACAGGGCCCTGAGGCTTCCGAGGCACGACCCAGAAAGGCCAAGGCTAAAATGACTACCCTTGTTCAGACCAAGCTTCAAATACCCAAAGGGAAAGAGCTTACGGGAGGCCCTGATACATCACAGTTAGGGTCGACGGGCCAACCTACTGGTCCTCTTGATGGAGAAGGAAACAAACAACCTTCTCCTATGGGACTGCCTTCCACTCAGACCGATGAGGGCACTCGTAAATCACAACCTTTGCCTGAGGTTAAAACTAAGGCCAAAGACTCAGAGAGACGCCCACGGGTAACACACCTCGCTGATAGGCCTATCACTTCTACCAAGTCCACTGAAGGCACACTAGCTCAAAAGTCTTTGCCTGAGGACCTAAAACTTGATTCCTTAGACTAAGAGGGACGCCCACGGGTAAAACACCCCGCTGATAGGAATCTCACCTCCACAACTCCCGATGAAGGCACACTAAAACAAAAGTCTTTGCCTGAGGGAACCACTCTTGATTCCAAAGACTCAGAGGGACGCCCACGGGTAAAAGACCCCGCTGATAGGGATCTTACCTCCACAACTGATCAATCACAAACTGCCCCTGAGTATCAGTTGGCTAAATCCCAAGCCTCAGGATTTGGGGCAGGGAGTGACGATAACAAAGGAAAACCTTCTTTTGAAGGGGAGTTGGATAAACCTAAGGGTTCACTGAACTTTGGAGATTTTATAAGTTTACTCGAGAAGCCTGACGAGTTACTCCAAGGTTTCAGTGACGACGAAGATATGATTGAGGCTGGGGATGAACCAGAAACTCAGGCCCCTCCTCAATCAGACAAGAAGCCACAGTCCCCACCCGTGTTCAAGGACATACCGCCCTCCCCTGAGGCTCAACAAAAGCCCTCCTTTGAGGCATCCGAACAAAAAGAGCCCTCCCCTGAGGTACCGAAAAAGCTCTCCCAAGAGGCAAAACTTGACACCTCTCAATTGGGGACTCAGACTGTGGTTCTGGATGAGAAAGTTTTAAAAGCGTTGCAAGCTGAGGTCACTCAGGTTCATGAAGACTTGGCTTCAAAGGCTGATGAACTCCTTGATGAGTTCAGGACGTATGGTGATAGGTTTGACGTAGCTGAAGAGAAGATGAGAATTCAGGTAGATAACTAAATGGAATTCATCAGCTCTGTTAACAATAGTCATGAAAATCAAGAGAAGAAGCTCATCAACTTCCTTAACCATGCTCTTCCTACTGTCGAAGCAAATGTGTCCTTGAAGACAACTCTGGATGGATTGATCACTAGTACCACTGAGTCCAATTCCAGAGTTGGTCAATTACTTGAGTTACTGAAGGTGGACAGGCTCACTGAGGTTTTCACTAGGTTAGACTCTCTCAGGTCTGACTTGGATGTGGTGAAAGGGAAATGTGATGCCATCTATGAGGATGTTCATATGGATGCTGAAGCAGAGTTCAGTTTGTCAAGGGCTGCACAAGGATACATGGCTAATGCCACCAATCTCTCTGACATTTCCAAATCCTTGAAAGAAGCTGATATTCCTAGGCTAAGGACAAGGATCACCACCATAGAAAACACTCAATCCCTTATTCAGTTGGATGTTCAAACTATCAAAGCAGACACTCAGTCTATGAAGGAAATGGTGACTGAGATGTTTCAGGCTTTCAAGGGATCCTCCACCACCTCAAGAACCTCATAAAGGGCAAAAGTTGGGATTAGTCGGGCTGATCCTTCAACTTTTGAGGGGGAGAATGTGCCACCAATGATGTTAACTTGGACTGAATCTCCTTCTCACACTGAGGGGGAGCAGGAAAGACTAGAACAACCCCAACCCTTAAACTCAATTCCTCCCAACCCTGAGCCCTCAGTGTCTAAGTTAGATAGGGGCAAAGGTATAGTTGATGAAACCCTAACACCTCCACCAAAGAAACTTGTAAAAGCTTCAAGGGAAGTAAGGCATGATCCCGATGCCAGTGTCTTGGTACCATATGAGATAAATGGAATAATGTACCAAATGACTCCTGATCAAATCCAAGTGTACCTAGATAGAATGGAGTCGGCTAAGGCTATGAAGCAACAAAGGTTGAGATCTTGAAGGTATCCACTGAGTTTATGAAAGAAGTGGGTGGTAACCCTGAGGTCTTGCTGAGCAAGAAAGGGGGAGAGGAGTTCATCCAAAAGCAGGAGGAAGAACTCAAGGCCATTCAGGATGAAATGGTCTTGAAGAAACAACAAAGAACCACCCAACTTAAGAAACTGTATGACCAATACACCAAAGTCGTCACCCAAAGAAGAAAGCCTGAACCAATCACTAACCTTCACATCATTCCTCACACCACACCTGTCTCAGTATCTGTCTACAGAAACAATGATGAGAGGAACTTTGAAGTTATGAAGAAATTTTCATTTGGTGATTTCGGTCTCAGTGAGTGGGACGAAATGGGAAGGATTTTCAGGACCAAAACAAACAAATGTGTCCTTAAGATACTCAACTCTCTCAGTAAGAGATATGAGAGATTGAATCAGATGAAGGAACAATTAGGAATCACTGAAGATCTTCCTTTAACTGAACAGGATCCTACCAAAACTCATGGAAGAAAGAGAAAAAGAGTTGAGCTTGAAGCTGAGACTAAGATCCCTGGGTTAGATTGCAATCGTACTCTTCCTGAAAATGTCCCCTTTGTGAACAACATGGTTATAGAAGAACCTGAGTGGGGTATCTTCTTCATTGATGTATTTGGGGATCAAGCATTTCAAAGAATAAGTTACATAGAGAAATGCACTACTGAGAGTGTTCTCATCTTTCTTGTGATGGCTGAACAAGTTCAGACTGGTGAGAATAAAAGATTTGCTGAGAAGCTCAGGGAGATAATTGCTAGGAGGCCTGACAAAGAAAAGGTGTTAAAGTCATCAAGGGTGAAGAGGGAAGCAATGGATTCCTGAATAACTGTAATCTTTTGTTTTATTCATGTTTCTTGTATCAGATTATTCAGTCTTATGTAATGACGAATGAAAATGAAGTACTTTGTTATATCAAGTCTTTTCATCAAGTAGAATAGTTTGTAATAAGAAGAAGCCTCTTTGCTTACTTATAACAATTTCTCTTAGGCAAATTTTATATCCAAATAGGGGGAGATTGTTAGGTCAATTCAGTACCTGATGACCTCCCTAAAGGATTTGAATAACAATCAGCCTAAGTGAATTATTAACCTTGAACATAACGAGGTCACTGACTGAACAGTCACTCAATGAGTTGCCTTCGAGTTCCTAGACTGAGTCTAAAAGAAAGACTCAAGCATTCAGAGAGGCGAAGCTCAATGAATGTCTTCTATGACGAAGAAGAAGGTGATGGGTTCAGTGAGTTATGGAAATAGACTCACTGAACCCCATACGATCTCTTCGAAGAAAACAAGCATTCTCCAAGACTGAAGAAAAGGCGAGATAAGTTGAATTGTGACAAGGTGAAGTACATCACACAATTAGCGTGACTTACCCTTTTGGGATAGATGGGGTACTAACAAGTGTAAAGGACATACGTCTTACTACTTAGAATGGGGTAAGACAAGATACTACACTGTACCAATAAGACAAGAATTGCACATGGGCAATTATTGTCTTCTACCCAATTTTCCTTCTATAAATAGGATGCTTGTAAAGGAGAGAAAACTAAGTTTGTGCACTTAATGCTTTAGACATTCACAAACAAGTTTTCTCTCCTCCAAACACGATCACACACTTGAGTTCTAAACTCATGTTGATAGAATCGTCAAGCTTAGCAATCGTTAGGATTGGACTAGCTTGTTAGTGAGGAGATCACAAAACCACACATTGTCTATTCAATCCCTATTGTAGCTTCGTATACAATAGGGTATAATTCTTTAATAAAGCTAAGAGTTAAATGTTGAAAACCTTTGTGTTATTTACTTACTTGTATTAAGTTTATTACATTACTTAACCATGGGTTAGGACTATACTTAGTATACTTAAGTATAGTACTAATTACAAGGGACCAACAGAAGAGAGTATATAGTAATTGTCTACTTTTAGTCTTGACTTCCCGGTAGAGCTTTTTGATACTATACAAACACATTTGACAAATAGTTCTAATTGTTTTACAAAATCATTACTCTACCACAGGTGGATTTTTTAAAATCTTCTTGTTGTTAATTTTTATGCTATTTGTAGTCACTTTGAAGAAGAGACTTATAACTCTTTTTAGCAAGAGTTTTAGATTGTTCATTGCGTAACGTTTTAAAAGCATCTATCATTTTATTTTTGGATTATCTGCTATCGCCATTTTCTTTACCTATCCATGTTTTAAACGATACTTCCCCGCGGCAATCCGACCGAGTAACTGGGTTATTGGTCCGACCACTAGGTTAATTAACATATCATTAACTATCTATCGCATAGGTAATTTCGGGTCACAGGTTGGATCACCGGATCAATTAATATATCGTTAATTATATGTCGCTAGGCAATTTCGCCGCTATGCGCGGGTAATCGTATATTTAAGCTTATGTCTTTTGTATTTCCTTTTTAATATTAATGAAAAATAAATTCAATTTATCTTAAATATTTGTTTCTAATTTGTGTACTCACTTTATTTAAAAGTTTTTAACAAAGTTTCATAAGCTCAAACTGTATTAATCTTGTTCTAAGCTGCTACTTGGTCTTGGAAGCTTTTCTTATAGCTTTTGAGTTCAAGGTTGCTAGTTCATCGAAAATTCATAAAAATACCACGTTCTTGGAGCAAGGTGAATTGTGGATGACCTTGGGTGAGTCTAATGGAGGACATTAGGAAATGATTCTAAGTTGTTATTTCATATGGTACGAAGCAATGTTTTGAAACCCGGGTCGACCTGACTGGTTCTACCGGTTGAACCGGTTCCGGTCGAAAAAACGGGTCAAATTGACCCGGGTCTTATATATATTAGAAACACGGTGTGACCCACTGGGTTTGAAGCGACCCAGATTGACCCGGTTCGTGAGATCCGGCCGGGTTTTGAATTTTTCGTTAGTTTTTTATTTTTCGTGTTATTTTCGCGATTTAATTATGTATTTGCAATGTAACTTTATTTTTACATGTTATATACTTGTTAGTAAATGGATTTTAGGTAAAATATGTGAAATATTTATAATTTTTATATAAATATTTTTTGTAATATTTAAAATATATAAATACTTTTTTATGGAAAACCGGGTCGACCTGGCGGTCCTACTAGTTGAACCGGTAAACCGATGACTTGATCGGGCCGTTTCAAGACCCGGGTTTCAAAACATTGATACTAAGCTGAATCAAGTAATTTCACTTTTCACTTTCTAGCTTATTTGCTCAAGTGCTTAGGGTTCTTTTGGTAAGAAATAATAAGACGTGAAATCAATGGAATAAATTACAGTAATGGAATAAATGATGTAATGTAATGATTCATTATCGTTATTAATAATGTTTGGTTGATGACGAAATGTAATTATAAAAAAGACTAGAATGTCCTCTTGTTAATAAAAAAACTTATTTAATGTGGTTAAATAATGATGGACTTTTATGTCATTTGATTCCATTACAAGACGTAATCAAAGAAACAGAAGGGTCCCTTAAGGAATGAAAATGATGTAATGGGTCATTACATGTAATGAATCATTACGTTCTATTACTGAAAATAAACATGATTTATTCATTCAACCGTAATAACTCTTACCATTGCAACTTTCATTACAAACTTTTATTAAAGTATACCAAACACTATGTTATTCTTGTTTGTTTCCTGCTTATATTATGTTCATGTTTGAATGCTTTTATTATAAAATTATAGTTTAAAAATCTCTTTGTGCATTATCTTCTTGCAATCTGCCTTAGTAAGTTAGTAGCTTAATATCTAATTTAGGATATTTTAAAAGTAATTTTATAGAACTTTTTCTTAATCCGTTTTTTAAAAATAAATAGTTTACAAAAATAAAAAACATAATTAAAAAAAGTATATAAATACATCTATCATGTTCTTGTTCAGACCAAACAGCCGATCGACTATTCGTTCGACTTTCAAGAAACTCGATATTAACATACATAAACTCGATGTTACCGGAGATACCAGCGTTATCGTCACTGTTTTCCACGTACGCTTCGATATTAACAACAGTCATGTTCTTACGTACAATGTTCGACCAGTTCGTACCTCCACAAGTTCGAAGTTACATAATCAACACTCTCAAATACTATTGGAAATCTAAATCCTCGGATCAGCTGACTCTTGTCTTCGAGGAAAAAGATGGTCGCTCACCTAACGACATGTTCAATATAGCTGAATTATACCTTTGCACTATCGTACGCACAAATTCCAAGCGTCTCAGGTTAGTCATTGCTTTATTTTTTCGTAGCGTTTGTTGTAGTTTTTGTTGCAAGATCGAAAACATACAGATGCCCTAACCTTTGTCCACAACATTAACCCTTGTAAACATAGTTAAGAATTAGTTATATACTTTGAGATTGATCAGATGATCTGATCATATAATTTATCAACAGGGTTACTAAAAACGTGAATGAAAGTCATGTCAATATCAAGTTTGCAGAGTCTCAAGAAATAGTAGATTCGTCGTTTGAAGGGATTTCGGTTACATGGAAGTACATCACAGAGAAGCCAAAAAAAGGGGACGACGACATACAGGAAAGAATGTGCTACTTTGTTCTGAAATTTGACCAAATTCACAAAGATATTGTGTTAAATAGATACTTGCCATCGATGATAGAAAGGGTTAAACATCTCGAAAACCTGAAGAAAGCTGTGAAACTTTTTAGCCTAGAAACCCGGAGTCGTTTCAAGGATAAAGGGGTAAATCTTGACCATCCATCTACTTTCGAAACATTGGCAATGGATCCTGATCAGAAGAAGGAGATTGTTGACGATTTGGATATGTTTGTAAGGAGGAGGGATTTTTATAAGAAAGTAGGGAAGGCGTGGAAGAGAGGGTATCTATTGTATGGTCCACTGGGTACCGAGAAATCGAGCTTGATTGCAGCAATGGCGAATTACCTTAAATTTAATGTTTATGATTTACAGTTGATGAATGTTCGGAGTGATTCAGATTTGAAAGATATAATGTTACAAACATCAAATCAATCAATACTCGTGATTGAAGATATTGATTGTAGCACAAATTTTCCAGATCGGAATGGAACTACTGTTGAAATATATTTAATTCTCACTTTTCTTATTTACTAGTTATATGAATAAGTATTATTTGAATAAGTCTTGTTGGCTAATTATAAGCCACTAGAAGTAGTCTAAGCAGTTAGATACATTTGTGGGTGAGAAACGTTTGATATGTTTGAATCTTGAAGTCTTCTCTGTTTGTATTGCCTATTTAAGAGGCATTCTTCATCTATCAATATCTAGAAAAATTTTGCCAATTTGATTACATTTGTGTGAAATATCCAACAATTGTGGTATTAAGAGCTAGGTTCCTTTATAGGGATCGAGTTTTTTATACTTCATATTACACACAACTCACAATTAATGGCTAGTAACACTAGTCTCAACATTTCTCATCCACAAATCCCTGTATTCAAAGGTGACTCCTATGAATTTTGGAGCATCAAAATGACGATGTTGTTTAAGTCTCAAGAATTGTGGGAGTATGTTGAAACAGGTTATGAAGAAAATAGCAAAGATGAAGCCCGTAACAAAGAGCATCGCAAGAGAGATGCCAAAGCACTCTTTTTCATCCAACAAGCAGTGGATGATTCTATTTTTCCAAGGATAGCAGCAGCTACCAAAGCCAATCAAGCTTGGACAACACTAAAAACCGAATTCCAAGGTTCCTCCAAAGTAATCACCGTCAAATTGCAATCGCTAAGGCGTGATTTTGAAACCTCTTTTATGAAACATACAGAATCTGTGCAAGATTTTCTCGCAAGAGTTTCATCGGTTGTTGGTCAAATGAAGGCGTATGGAGATAAAATATCAGATGAAATAGTGGTAGCTAAAGTATTAAGGAGCCTACCATCCAAATTCGATCACGTAGTAGCAGCGATCGAAGAATCCAAGGATCTGTCCACTTTCTCTTTTGATGAGCTAATGGGCTCACTTCAAGCACATGAAGCAAGGATCAATCGGTCGAACACACACGGCGAAGAAAGAGCTTTTCAGACTAGAGGAGAGTCTGAATCCTCAAATCAACATGTCAGAGGAAGGGGTCGAGGAAGCTATCGAGGAAGGGGACGAGGTCGAAACACTACACTCAAATGCTCACATTGTAAGAAACCAGGGCATTCTGATAACTATTGTTGGTACAAACCAGAATTATGCTGAACAAGATGAAGATGATTTTCTATTCATGGCGATGGCTACCACCAAAGAGGAGAAGAATGAAATATGGTATCTAGATAGCTCGAACTATATGACAGGTGATCGCTCAAAGTTTAAGGATCTCGATGAAAGCATAAAGTCACAGGTGCGGCTTGGTGATAATAAACAGTTACAAATTGAAGGAAAAGGTATAACTGACGTCTCAACTAGTAACCAAAAGAGGTGTATTAGAGATGTCCATTTTGCTCCATCTTTGGCTCATAACTTATTGAGTGTCGGTCAGTTAATGGAATCTGACCATAAGATAGTTTTTGATGATGATAAATGCATTGTGACACACAAACCTACTGGAAAAATTGTTGCGTGTGCTCACATGTCTTCAAATCGAATGTTTCCACTTGATTTCTCTAAGCAAATGGAAACATCTATGGTGAGCAGAGGAGGTCTAGCAGACAACGAGTTATGGCACCAACGTTATGGTCATCTCAATATTCAAGGGCTGCAATTGCTAAAGAACAAACAAATGGTGAGTGGTCTTCCTGTCATTAAGCCATTAGAGCACGTTTGCGAAGGTTGTGTGGTAGGTAAGCAAACAAAGCAATCATTTCCAGTAGGAAAATCAAAGCGAGCTGAAGCAATACTTGAAATCATCCACGCTGATGTGTGTGGCCCGATGAGGACCGAATCGTTATCTGGTAGTAAGTATTTCCTACTTTTTATTGATGATTTCAGTAGGATGAGTTGGGTATATTTCTTGAAACATAAATCAGAAGTTTTTGAGTGCTTTAAGAAATTTAAAGCTCTTGTGGAAAAGTAGACAGGGAAAGTTGTTAAAGTGCTTCGTACCGATCGTGGAGGTGAGTTCACTTCGAATGATTTTCAAGCCTTTTGTGATGAACATGGGATAAATAAGCAACTCACGACTCCATACACCCCTGAGCAAAATGGTGTGGCCGAGCGTAAGAACCGAACGGTGGTGGAAATGGCTCGATCCATGCTTAAACAAAAAGGAATGCCAGACTCATTTTGGGCCGAAGGAGTTGCTGTAGCAGTACATATTCTTAATATTTCACCAACTAAAGCGGTGTGGGATCAAACTCCATACGAGGCATGGAACGGAAACAAACCCTTGGTAAGTCACTTACGAGTTTTTGGGTGTATATGTTATGTTCTTACTAAAACCACACGACATAAGCTAGACCAAAAGTCTCAAAAACATGTTTTTATTGGTTATTGTTCTAACTCAAAAGCTTATCGTCTATATGATCCATTCAGTGGAAAAATTATTATTAGTCGGGATGTTGTATTCGATGAACTTGCAGCTTGGAATTGGGAGAATAACAACTCCCAAAACACTCAGGTAGAAAACAAAGATAGAAAGAGTATACTTGAACAGGAAGTGTCACAAGAAGATGTTACTGAAATGCCAAAGTATGTTCATTCACCTCACATATCAACTCCTAACGCATCGAGTTCAGCCTCTTCATCACAGCCTTCGACATCGGAGAAAACAAATTACTCATCCTCATCAGAAGAGTTGTCGCCAAATCAGGTTCCAGACCTTTGTAGAAGTGAGCGTGGCCGTGTTCCTCGACAACGGTTTCCCGTTGAAGGGGAAGATACAAAAACATCTTTGGTCTTATTTGCCGGTGATCCGGTCACAGTTGAAGAAGCTATGGAAATAGAAGAATGGAGACTTGCAATGAAAGAAGAATTATCATCAATTGAAAAGAATCAAACATGGGAGTTCACTGATCTTCCAGAAGGCAAAAACGCCATAAGTTTAAAATGGCTTTATAAGACAAAGTATTTGGCAGATGGAAGTGTACAAAAATACAAAGCACGATTGGTGGTGAGAGGATTTACACAAAAACAAGGAATTGATTACGAAGAGACGTTTGCTCCGGTGGCAAGATTTGAGACAGTACGAATCATCTTGGCAATAGCGGCTCAGAATCATTGGAAAATATACCAGTTCGATGTTAAGTCTGCATTTTTGAATGGTGATTTAAAAGAGGAGGTGTATGTAACCCAACCACCAGGCTTTGAAAATAAAACCAAGATGGGCAAGGTGCTTCGTCTAAACAAAGACCTTTACGGGCTTAAACAAGCACCCCGTGCTTGGTATAGCAAAATCGATGAATTTTTTCACAACAATGGGTTTGAACGAAGTCCTCATGAACCAACTCTCTACATCAAGAAGCAAGGTATGAATGACTTACTTATCGTCAGTCTGTATGTTGAGAACATGATCTATACTAGCTCATCACCACAACTAATACACGATTTTCAAGTTTCCATGAAAAATATGTTTGATATGACTGATTTGGGAGAGCTACAATACTTTCTTGGATTGGAAATTGTTCAAGGCCTGGAAGGAATATTCATCTCACAAAGAAAGTATGTGGAAGATACGTTGAAGAAGTTTAATATGCAAGGATGTAAGACAGCTGCAACACCAATGAACATCAGTGAAAAATTAACGATGGAAGATGGCACGCAGTTGACCGATGCTAGAATGTACAGAAGTTTTGTTGGGAGATTGATTTATGTTACTCATTCTCGTCCTGATGTGGCTTACACTGTTGGTGTGTTATCCCGATTCATGCATCGTCCAACAATGCATCATTTTGGAGCAGCAAGGAGAGTTCTACGTTACTTGGCGGGAACTAAAAATTATGGTATTCGTTTTTGCAAAACCAAGGATTTCAGTCTTCAAGGATTCACCGACAACGATTGAGCTAGCTCTATTGAAGATCGTAAAAGCACATCTGGCAATTGTTTTGTTCTTGGCATAGGTGCTATATCTTGGAGTTCGAAGAAGCAAGAAACCGTAGCGTTATCTTCAACGGAAGCAGAGTATGTGGCTGCTTGTGCATCAGCTTGTCAAGTAGTTTGGTTAAGAGGGGCTCTTAGTGACTTAGGCCAACAACAGGTGAGAGCAACAAGCATCGAGTGTGACAACCAATCAGCAGTAATGTTATCAAGGAATCCAGTGCTCCATGGAAGAACAAAACACATCGACATCAAACATCACTACATAGGCGAACTGATCGTGAATGAAGAAATTCAACTTGACACGTGTCGAACCAATGAGCAAGTTGCAGATTTGCTGAAAAAGAGTTTACCACACATGAAGCATGAAGAACTTAGTGCTCAGCTCGGAATGTCGAAGTTCGAATGAAGGGGCCGTGTTGAAATATATTTAATTCTCACTTTTCTTATTTACTAGTTATTTGAATAAGTATTATTTGAATAAGTCTTGTTGGCTAATTATAAGCCACTAGAAGTAGTTTAAGTGGTTAGAGACATTTGTGGGTGAGAACCGTTTGATATGTTTGACTCTTGAAGTCTTCTCTGTTTGTATTGCCTATTTAAGAGGCATTCTTCATCTATCAATATCTAGAAAACTTTAGCCAATTTGATTACATTTGTGTGAAATATCCAACAACTACTGCGTGCAAGTCCAAATCCCGTGTTGGTTACAATGTTAGTATACAAGCTTAATTAGTCTTTTTTTTCACAGCGCGTACTCAAGTTCATGCATATAGTTAACCTCTTTTGTTGCTCATTTTGCAGTTTTCTTTATCAGGACTTTTAAACTTCATAGACGGATTGTACTCTTGTTGTGGGGATGAACGCATCATAATATTTACAACGAACCACCTAGAAAGACTCGACCCAGCGTTGCTTAGACCAGGACGTATGGACATGCACATCCACATGTCATACTTGACTTTTAATGGAATCAAGACACTAGCGGCCAATTACCTCAACATTCACAACGACCATTGGAGATTTAGGGAGATCGAATACTTGATCGGAAGCAAGAAGATTACACCAGCAGAGGTGGCTGGGGAACTTATGAAGTCTGACAATGCGGAAGCTGTACTAGAAGGGCTAGTGAAGTTCTTAGAAGGTAAAAAGAAATGTGCAGGTATATCAACCGAAGGGGTCAATGAAAGAGGCGTTGAAGTCTTTGAAGCTAAGACGGACAAATTATATAGATCAAGATTTAAGATTCACGTCGAATGAATAAAAACCTGCATGTTAAGCGTTAAATTAAATTTGATCCTAACGTGGTTGTTAACTACGTACTGTAATTAACTTTGTTCTTTTTGCGGTCAGTGTAAAATCGGCAAGTAGGGTAAAAAGAGGATGAAAATTTTGTGGTCAGTGTTAATTAATTTTTAGTCCTCAACTATGCGATTAAATTAGCTTGCAAGGTTATTTAAAGGCCAAGTACCAAATAAGAAAGTATAGATATAGTAAAACCAGGTAAAGTCCACCGCCATACAGACTAAAACCAGGTAAAGTCCTCTCTTATCACGAGGTTGGCGTGACCATTACAAGATTGTTTGCACTGAACGTAATCATGATAACACATATGTAATCTGGAAATACAATGGACTTAATGGATATACATACAATTGACGACCTTGATTTTCATCATTAAGATGGGATTAGTGATGAATTTTCCTCTATTAAATACGAATTTTCACTCGCCACAAAGCCTTTTTTTCTTGTAGTGCACGTAAAATTGTTGCTATCAATAAATATCGATGGAACCTGGTACGCCACATTATTTTCAAGTAATATGGGTTGGATAAGACTAGAAATAATAAGCCTCATTTATTCGGTTCAACAACTACTTTGCCATGACTCTTTTCTTGCTTCTTTGGTTCCAATTTCCAAATGAGGCTTATTAAATCCACCAATTAATATCATTTAATATCATCCTATTGACTGGACACTCAATTGACAAGCGCTCAGTCATCTTAAATCTCGCACAGGCGTGTGCATATGTCTCAACAGTGGGTGAATGAAAAAGCACACATACTCAATGACTTTTACCTTTGGGAGCGCAAAACCAAGCTTCGATCTTTTCACATTACAAGTTCCAAGATGGCTCAGAAGTAATCATCATGATCTTTAGTTTTTCTAACCTGCTCGAGGGAGTCACGGGAATGATGGATATTACCATTTTTTTGGTCAAGTAGGTGATAAATCGTCTTCACATACACATATGTATCTTTCACATATGTGTATGTGAAGACGACTTATCACCTACTTGACCAACAAAATGGAAATATCCATATTCGCGTGACTCCCTCGAGGAGGTTAGAGAGACTGAAGATCATGATGATTACTTCTTGCTAAAGCGTGTTGATTTCTTTATTCATCGGTATGAACCATCTTGGATCTAGCAATGTGAAAAGATTTAAGCCTGGTTTTGCGCTCCCAAGGGCAAAAATCATGGAGTATGTGTGGTATTTCATGCACCCACTGTCGAGGCATATGCACACGCCTGCACAAGATTTAAGATGATTGGTCGCTTGCGAGTTGAGTGTGCAGGTCAATAGGATGATAATGAATGAGAATCGCTTTAGTAACAAAACTCGTGAATCATACGAGTCTAAGGGTAGTTTGACTATAAAACTCAGCGAGAGCGAAACTAAAGTTGCAATGCTATCCATAATCATGATTAATGACCCTCTTACTCCTATTCAAGGCACTTGATTTGTCAAGGGAACGTGTGATAGCATGGCTGCAATTGTTGAGAAGGTTAAAATCAGGCCTCTTGTTGATGTAAAATAGATTGCTAAGAAGCATAGGTCGACTCATAATCATCCCAATGTCTTAAGGTTTCTTGATTGGGAGATGGATGATACTTTGCTTATGAACGTTGTAAAACGACATTATGGGATCATATCTGTAATAGTAACACAGACACCAAATTCACAAAGATGAATGAATCGTCAGAAAAAATCATAAGGCATAATATAGCACAAAAGGGCACCAAGGACCCGGAGACCAAGACTTACGGTTTTAGTATTAATAGGTCAGCTTGCCTGTAAGCCTCTAAAAGGCAATCTAGTTTTAGCTTATTTTTCAGTTTTAATTTAAGCTTATGTCTTTTGTATTTCATTTTTAATATTAATGAAAAATAAATTCAGTTTATCTTAAATCTTTGTTTTTAATTTGTGTACTCACTTTATTCAAAAGTGTTTAACAAAGTTTCATAAGCTCATACTGTATTAATCTTCTTCTAAGCTGCTACTTGGTCTTGGAAGCTTTTCTTATAGCTTTTGAGTTCAAGGTTGCGTTCATCGAAAATTCATAAAAATACCACACATTCTTGGAGCAAGGTGAATTGTGGATGGCCTTGGGTTAGTGATCGACGTCGAAGTGCCGGTCAAAAATAACCTAATTACCTTATACTAGATAAGGTAAGCGGGTATCGATCTACGAGGAATATGTGGTTTTAGTTTAAGTTTTGGGGTGATCACTGATCAATAAAAGTTTTGGTTTTGAAATCTAACAACTAAAATACTTTTAATAATAAAAATGCGAATTAAAAATTAAAATAATTATTAAGCTAATAGTAAAGCTAGAAAAATAAAATAAGGATGTAAACAATTAAAAGAAAAATACAATCCCTTCCAGCTCCTAATATTTGTGGTTGATCACACTTATGGATTATCAAAACTTTTCGAACTAATTATAAAGATTATTTCGACTTAATATAAATGAATTAATGTCGGCATTTATTATGTTTATCAATGACTCGCAATAATAAATCTTATATTAATCCAACCAATAATTATGTTTTAATAATTTATTTAGGTACAACTTATGTTGATTATACGACCATCTTTTTTTTTACTAAATAGAATAAGTATGAATCGTTAACTAACAATAAATTGTCTTGCAAAAATAATTAAACATAATATTAAGTCAATAAAAATAATTTATAAATAAATCATAAATCAATGTAATAAAAATATGATAACCCAAAACTAATGATCAAACTATAAATAAAGTTACCGGAAGGAATTACAACAAAATTAGTCGAACATCGTAATGCACTCGAGCCACGATCTACTGTTCATTTTCTTTTTTTTTAAATTCCGAATGATGCCTTTTTTTTTCTTTGCAATCCGAAATCAATGACAAAAAAAAAAACAATTAAAATCGTCCTGTATGTTGACTTCCTATGTATACCATGGGGCCCCACCCCAACTTTCAATTGCAACTCTTGCTTTCTCCTTTTTGTTATGATGTTCGAATGTTGTTGGCTGCCCACAAAGGATGAGTGACTTTTTTTTCTTTTTTCAATCTTTGTGTCGTCTTTTTTTGCTCAAGCCCTCAATATATATATAATATTTCAATGGTGGGTTATTGGGTATTGGGCCCAAAAGTTATTTTTTTTAATTTTTTTTCTTTTATTCTTTTAAACATATAATAACTTTGGCCCAATAAAAAATAACCCAACATCAATAATTGCTCGAACGAAGCCCGGACAAATAAAAAATGACCGAAAATATCGCGATGCGCTCAAATCTTTTTCTTTAATATTTTTTCCTTCATTTATCGGCGCTCACAATGTCTTTTCTCCAAAAAATTAATTAAGCGGCCATTTTATTAAGTTTTCCTCGTAACCTACATAATCACAAAACACACTCAAAGTACATATATAACAACAAATAAATATACAATTATGTTAAATTAACATGCTATGAGGTGAATGCAAAATACACCAATCAGATCCCCTCGCACTTAACCTTTACTTGTCCCAAGTAAAAATAAAATAAAAATATACAAGCATGTTACTTTCATAATTTTTAATCATACTATTGAAATTTCATCAAAAAGATCACATCCAACCTAATACACTAATAACCATCCTACATGACAAATAATCCAAAATGATTACCAATATTTTTGTCCTTCTTAAACACTTAGCATAACCATTCTCATTGATTTCATTTACTTTATGTTTCATATAATTAACCATATGTCCAACGTACCTAATGCACACCTATAATCAATCTAAACATTAATCTAAAACAATATCGTACACCTTTTATGACATTGGAGTTTATATACCATAAGAGCGCACCTTAAGCCATCATACTTTAGCTTACATACTTTCACTTTTTTTTCTTTTTTTTCACAATTTTTTTTTCATTTTTTTTAATTTTTTTTTTCTTTTTTTTTCTTTTTCACTTTTTTTTTCTTTTTTTTCACATCACACATAAGCTCTTTTTAGCCATTCGGGGCCGTTTCTTATACAAGTCATCCCGAACACTTTATACACTCCTTTCAAGGTTGATATAAAGACCAATTATTCAGAAAAATGAATATCTATCATATAGGTTCGTACTAAGACACATCGGCACATGAGAACCAGTTAATTTAGTATGTTTTAATTAAATGAAAACAATTATACTTCGTGCCTACTGGTACATCACATGACGGAGTTACCTACCACATAGTATAATTATACAATGCACTAAATTAAACTAATCTTCCTAATTTCATTACAATAATACAAGGATTGGGTTATTTCACATAAAATTGTCTCAGCTAAGTGCAATGCTATCCATCATAAAAATTGGCGTATGACCCATACTAACAACTAAAGTATCACCTTGCGCGGGTGACGAATCAGATAGGCAAGCCCATCA
The DNA here is from genome assembly GCA_025667525.1 of Glebionis coronaria. Classification (NCBI taxonomy): domain Eukaryota; kingdom Viridiplantae; phylum Streptophyta; class Magnoliopsida; order Asterales; family Asteraceae; genus Glebionis; species Glebionis coronaria. Next base: position 592,019,937 of record CM046880.1, on the reverse strand, counting down.
TATGACTACCACCAATAATTATGACAGTTCTCCAACTCTTTTCTACGGCCACCGTGCGCGGGTGGCGAGCTGAATAAGATCAATTTCAAGTGTCCTAACCCAACTATTACATTACTATATTTCATATTATTTACTTAAACTTTTTACTCGATCTAAGCAAAGGTAAGTAGAGGGAATTCAACCGGCGTGGTTTGATCATCTAAATTACACATATGCCTAACTACATGCAAACAATCAAATTAATTTAATAACCAAATTATACAATGGAATCGGGTGCACCTGATAATTATGGCCAAATCCTCTAGCTTGATCCAATAAATCATCCACAAGCTAATCTTTAGAATCTGCAAACACTCAACAAACATATATGTAGAAGAAACTTCCACATCTAATTAGCACAAGACTCTTATAATGTGATTAAATTTTTTTAAAAAATTTTCAATTTTTCCTAAAAATCACATTTTGACCCATTTTGACCAAAATTTCGCACAAAAACATGTAACACATGTGCCACCCCCTCAACTTAAAGCATTACATTGTCCCTAATGCAAAAACTTTAAATTGAAATTTTGGATAAAAACAATTTGACAAACTCACACAAAAAACAAAGACCTAACTCACTTTCGTAGGAATCACAGCTGCATTTAGCGTATGCAACAAGCCTTTAAACCACTCGGTAGCCCGACTGGACGAGTTTTGTCTCGTGAGGGTTTGTAGTGAACACACCCACAAAGTTCCACAAACCACGGGTTGCCTCCCACGAAGCGCTAAGTTTACCGTCTTCAGCCAGACATAACTCAAACGAGCTATTGAGACGGTTGGAGTGGTTCCAAGTAAACCACATCAACCGTTTCCATTTGATCACTCTCCAACTCAACATACGGCTTCAAACGATGTTCATTAACTTTAAAAGGCTCTCCACCCACCATATTTTTTATTTCAGTGGCTCCGTGTAGAGAGACTTGAGTCACTATGTATGGACCCGTCCATTTACTTTTCAACTTTCCAGGAAAAAGCTTAAGTATAGCATTGAATAACCAAACTTTTTGACCAATCAAGAAGGACTTCTTAGTGATGTGTCGATCATGAAAAGCTTTGGTTTTCTCCTTATAAATCCTAGAACTTTCATAGGCATCACGTCTAATCTCATCAAGTTCAGATAATTGAAGTTTCCTAGAACTACCTGCTTTCTCTAAATCCAGATTAACGGTCTTAATCGCCCATTCAGCCCTATGCTCTATCTCAACCGGTAAATGACACGCCTTGCCATATACCAACTTATACGGTGATATACCAATAGGAGTCTTAAAAGCCGTCCTATATGCCCACAATGCATCATCTAACCTCAAGGACCAATCTTTCCTATCACTACGAACGGTCTTTTCCAAAATTCGCTTAATCTCCCTATTAGATACTTCAACCTGTCCACTAGTCTGTGGGTGATAAGGGGTAGCTATCCTATGATTAACTCCATAGTGTTTTAGTAATTTTCCAAATCTAAAGTTCTTAAAGTGAGAACCCCATCACTAATGATAGCCTTAGGAATTCCATGCCTAGCAAATATATTCTTCTTAACAAACTTAAGAACTACACTAAGGTCATTGGTTCTAGTAGCCTCAGCCTCTACCCACTTAGACACATAATCAACTGCTACTAAAATGTACACATTGCCATGTGAAGTGGGGAATGGTCCCATAAAATCAATACCCCACACGTCAAAGATCTCAACAACAAGTATGGGATTCATAGGCATTTGATCACGCCTTGAAATCCCTCCAACTTGCTGGAAACGAATACATGCTTTCACAAAACACTGGGCATCCTTGAATATAGTCGGCCAAAAGAAACCGCTTTGTAGGACTTTATGCCCAGTTTTCGTAGCACCAAAGTGTCCACCACATGCATAAGAATGGCAATGAGTCAATATGTCCATATGCTCATGGTCAGGAACACATCTCCTAACAACTTGGTCAGCACACACCTCATAGAGCTCGGGATCCTCCCAAAAATAATGCTTCAACTGGGAGAAGAAGTATTTTCTTTGTTGCTTGGACCAAAAATCCGGAAGCTTTTTAACAGCTAAGTAATTAACTATATTTGCGTACCAAGGAACCTTAGAAACCTCAAATAAACTTTCATCCCGAAAGCTTTCCTTAATCACATTAGAAGGGTTGAACGGCGGAGGAATAATTCTAGACAAATGGTCGGCAACTACATTTTCTGACCCCTTTTTATCCTGGATTTCTAGATTAAATTCCTGTAAAAGCAAAATCCACCTAAGCAACCTCGGTTTTGTCTCTTTCTTAGTCAACAAATGTCTTAAGGCACTATGATCTGAAAATATTATCACCTTAGAATGCCCCCAAATATATGACCTAAACTTATCAAGAGCAAAAACCACAGCTAACAAGTCTTTTTCAATAGTGGTGTAATTCATTTGAGCTTCTGAAAAAGTCTTACTAGCATAAAAGATCACAACGGGTTTCTTATCGACCCGCTGCCCTAGAACCGCCCCAGCGGCATAATCACTCGCATCACACATGATCTCAAAAGGCTTCGACCAATCAGGTGATTCCAGAATAGGGGCTTCTACAAGCTTTCGCTTAACCATGTTGAATGCTTTAAGACATGATTCATTAAAGTCAAAGCATGCATCTTTTAAGAGTAGATTACAAAGAGGCTTTGATATAGCACTAAAATCTTTAATAAATCGCCTATAGAACCCGGCATGACCAAGAAAAGAACGCACACCTTTGATGGTAGTGGGAGGAGGAAGGGTTGAAACTACTTGAACTTTGGCACGGTCAACCTCAAACCCTTTTTCTGACACAACATGCCCTAATACAATTCCCTCTCGAACCATGAAATGGCTCTTCTCCCAACTAAGCACCAAATTAGTTTCGGTGCATCTTTTTAACACACTTTCAAGCTGATCAAGGCAGCTTTCAAAGGATTGACCAAAGATGGAGAAATCATCCATAAATATCTCTACAGATTCTCCAACCATGTCAGAAAAGATACTCATCATACACCGCTGAAAGGTAACCGGTGCATTACACAGACCAAAAGGCATTCTTTAAAATGCAAACGTCCCATATGGACATGTAAACGTAGTTTTGGCCTAGTCATCAGGATGGATGGGTATTTGATTATAACCGGAGTACCCATCCAAGAAGCAATATAATTTCTTACCAGAAAGCTTCTCAACTATTTGATCAATGAAAGGTAGTGGGAAGTGATCTTTAGATGTGGCATTATTCAGCTTGCGGTAATCTATACACACTCTCCACTCAGTAACTGGTCGAGTTGTGAGCTTTTCCTCATTGTCAGTTTCTACAACGGTGATTCCGGCCTTTTTAGGCACCGTTTGAGTAGGACTTACCCATTTACTATTCGAGATGGGATAGAAGATACTAGCATCTAACCATTTAAGAACTTCCTTCTTCACCACCTCTTTCATATTAGGATTTAGACGCCTTTGCGCATCTCTTGCTGGCTTAATATCTGGGTTTGTAACAATTCGATGCATACATAATGAAGGGCTTATCCCTTTTAAATCTGGAATTGTCCATCCTACTGCTGCTTTGTACTTGGAAAGCACTTTTAGAAGTGCTTCCTCTTGTGATTCAAAAAGATCAGAAGCAACAATAACGGGTAATGTATTGTTAGGACCTAAAAAAGCATATTTGAGATTAGATGGCAAAGGTTTTAGTTCAAGAGTTGGAGGCACCTCTAGAGAAGGCTTCGTGGCCGGGTCAAAAGTAGAAGGAAATGGCTCCACTTTATAAGACCAAGGTGGTTTTTGATGGTCCAAAGAACTGACCAAACACTCTTGAATCTCTTGAACTTCAGCAACATCAAGAATCTCCTCATTCTCACCAGTTAAATATAATTCCAAAGGATCATCCTTAAGCATACAGGATGCATGCTTTTGGACTTCCTCATCGATCACATCCTTGGTTTAAAAATGCGTTTTGCGATCCATTCCGCTAAAGGTCTCAAAAGCTATTTCGTGATGCGTGATGCGATTGCGAGCGCAATTTAGACGCGATGCGTTTAGTATAAAAAAGTGCAAAAATTATATAAGTATAAAATAAATGCAATAAAGTTACAAAATAAGTTACTAGCATATTTAAATTAGACTTATAATCCCTTGTAAAACAAATAAATTGAAAGTAAAGCTTGACAATAAAAACTTAGCAAAATACAAAATACTATATTTTCGTTATTGTGTTTCTTTAGATGTGTGTCTAACATTTCTTATATTTAAAAAGCTATTAAAATATATAGGTCACTTTTAAAAGGTTAAAATTGGACAAAAATGTCCTAAGTACTAGATTGCGACAATTGCTACCGTTGCTAGCATTACACAAATGCGACAAATTGCGGTTTAATGCGAACGCATTTTGGGATGGCATTGCATTAGGCACCTTGATGCGAAATTTTGAATGCAACGTATTGATGCGTGCAATTTGCGCAATGATGCGCGCATTTTTAAACCAAGTACTTGGTAACATTTATTCATCGTAGGAGAATTCATAGAATTAAACACATTTAATCTTATCTTTTTATTACCGAATGCAATATCCATGGCGCCAGTCCGACAATTAACCCTAGCATCTATTGTGGCTAAGAATGGGCACCCAAGGATAATAGTTGGTTAAACATCTTTGTATTGTGACTCGGTGTCCATAACAAAGAAGTCAACTGGGTAATAGAAGTCATCAACTTTCACAATAACATCCTCTAAGATACCTCTAGGAATTTTGGTAGATTGATCGGCTAAAGAAATAATGGTGTCTGTGTTATGAAGAGTTCCTAAGTCATACTTATCGACCAAACTAGCAGGAAGGATGTTGATACTGGCACCAAGATCAAGGAGCGCCTTCTTAATGGCAATATTTCTGACCACAACTGAAATCAACGGTGCTCCAAGAGGAAGGGAGCTAGATAAGACTGCACTAACATGCTCAGTTAGGTCAATCTTTTTAGGCAAAGACGCCTTCAGCTTCCTCTTCTGGGTACACAAGTCCTTTAAAAACTTGGCATAAGCAGGAATTTGCTTGATAGCATGAATAAGGGGGAGATTGATTTTAACTTGCTTGAATGTCTCCCACATATCCTTAGCATGAGGACCCTTTTTATCTAACTTTGCAGATGTCGATTTCTCCAACGTCGTAGGGTAAGGTGTGCTGGACACACCACCCTCCCCAACTTCAGGAGATTCAGTAGCTTTAGGATTCGGTGTTGTTGGTTTATGAAAATCATTTAACAAATCATTCACCAACTCAGAACCGGACTTAACATTATCAGAATTTTTACCTTCAACAATAATTTCGTCATCAGTAACGAAATCCTCGACATCAGGAGAATTTGGAATTCCCTTGTCATTGTTGTAGATTTTACCGTTTCGAAGAGACGTCACCATATTCACGTGCTCATTTCCATTTTCTTATGTGCGGGATTCATGGTGGGGTAGCTCGGTAGCCTTCCCTCATCTCTTTTGCTTAATTGATCCGCCAATTGACCAACTTGTCTCTCAAGAGCTGCAATAGATTTAGTAGTGGTCTCGTGTCTTTGTTTAGTGACCTCGAATTTTCTATTGATCTCTTGATTGTTGGTAGATAATGAATCCATAAGCCAATCAAACTTTCGGTCAAGGTTCAAGAGACGGTTGTCATCTTGCCCTTGGCCCTGATTTGGATATTGTTGTTGTGGCCTATGATTGTAAGAATTTTATTGGAAGTTAGATGAATCGCCACCCTCGTACCTTGGTTTGTAACCATAGTGTTGTTGTTGGGTATTATTAGGGCGACTGTCTTCATCTTTCCAACGGAGATTGGGGTGATTGCGCCATCCAGGATTGTAACTTTCGGAGAATGGGTCATTTCGTGGACGACCACCATAGACTCCATTTACCTCCTCATTTGGTGGCGCCCCCCAACTTTGACAATTATCGACAGAGTGACTTGGATCACCACACATTGAACACCCACTATGCGACACATTAGACACATTTGGCACACCTTTTCCTAGATTTTTCAATAAAAGATCAACTTTCTTACTTAACTCGCTAATTTCAGAATTTGTGCCACGTTGGTTAGACACAAAATTGGCGGAAGATGGGTGGTTGTTTCGATCCACTGAAGCTTGGGTCTTGGAACCTTTGCTTAGTTTTTCAAAAAACTCCCATTCTTCCTCCATAGGTCGCGAGAAAAACATACCCCCACTAGTGGCCATCACAAATTGTTGGTTGTTATAATCCAACCCATCATAGAAGACTTTGACAAGCTCCCATTTTGGAACATCGTGATGAGGGCATGTTCTTAATAACTCCTCTACTAAATTCTTCATGAAACTGCTCGCCTGGGATTTGACGAAAGGATTTAATCTTATTTCTAATGGCAGCAGTTTTACTTATAGAATAAAATTCCTCAAGAAAAGCAGATTGCATTTCAGACCATGAGTTAATACTACCTGGCTCAAGAGATGAGAACCAGTCCTTAGCTTGATCTTTATGAGAAAAAGGAAAAAGGCGAAGTCTTACCTCATCCTTGGTAATGTTATTAACCTGATGTGTGTCAGCAATTGAGAAGAATTCTCACAGATGTGCATATGGATCCTTACGACCTCTAAACACTGGCAAGATTGCTATGAGGTTCGGCTGGATCTTGAAGTTACTTGTAACCCCTTTAACCGGATCCGGATAAACGATAGGCGATGGATCCTCGAAGATCCCCGGCCTGTAATAAGAATCAACACCCCGTGGTGGAGATTCTTCTCCGCTACTACTGCCGCTAGCACTTCCGCCAACATCTTCGTCACCTGGCATTTCAGCGAAAAGCTCTGCTAAACCTGAAAAATCAAGATTAGTAGAAAACTGTCGAAACGTCTTCCTTCTTAACCTTGCACTTCTCTCAACCTCAGGATCGTAAGCTAACTGTGATGTACGTCCCGATCTACGTGTGCGCATACACTAACCTGCACACTCACAAGAAACAAAACAAACAAACAAACAAACAAACAAACAAGAAAATAAAATCTTTTTGTATTTTTTTTATTTAAGAAAAATATTACAAAAACTTAAACGAAAAGCTCACTGAATCCCCGGCAGCGGCGCCAAATTTTTGATGGACGTCGAAGTGCCGGTAAAAAATAACCTAATTACCTTATACTAGATAGGGTAAGCGGGTATCGATCCACGAGGAATATGTGGTTTTAGTTTAAGTTTTGGGGTGATCACTGATCAATAAAAGTTTTGGTTTTGAAATCTAACAACTAAAATACTTTTAATAATAAAAATGCGGATTAAAAATTAAAATAATTATTAAGCTAATAGTAAAGCCAGAAAAATAAAATAAGGATGTAAACAATTAAAAAGAAAAATGCAATCCCTTCCAGCTCCTAATATTTATGGTTGATCACACTTATGGATTATCAAAACTTTTCGAACTGATTACAAAGATTATTTTGACTTAATATAAATGAATTAATGTCGGCATTTATTATGTTTATCAATGACTCGCAATAATAAATCTTATATTAATCCAACCAATAATTATGTTTTAATAATTTATTTAGTTACAACTTATGTTGATTATACGACCATCTTTTTTTTACTAAATAGAATAAGTATGAATCGTTAACTAATTATAAATTGTCTTGCAAAAATAATTAAACATAATATTAAGTCAATAAAAATAATTTATAAAAAATCATAAATCAGTGTAATAAAAATATGATAACCCAAAAGTAATGATCAAACCATAAATAAAGTTACCGGAAGGAATTACAACAAAATTAATCGGACATCGTAATGCACTCGAGACACGATCTACTGTTCATCTTTTTTTTATTAATTCCGAATGATGCCTTTTTTTTCTTTGCAATCCGAAATCAATGACCCAAAAAAAAAAATTAAAATCGTCCCGTATGTTGACTTCCTGTGTATACCATGCGGCCCCACCCCAACTTTCAATTGCAACTCTTGCTTTCTCTTTTTTGTTATGATGTTCGAATGTTGTTGGCTGCCCACAAAGGATGAGTGACTTTTTTTCTTTTTCCAATATTTGTGTCGTTTTTTTTTGCTCAAGCCCTCAATATATATATAATATTTCAATGGTGGGTTATTGGGTATTGGGCCCAAAAGTTATTTTCCTATTTTTTTTCTTTTATTCTTTTAAACATATAATAACTTTGGCCCAATAAAAAATAAACCAACATCAATAATTGCTCGAACGAAGCCCGGACAAATAAAAGATGACCGAAAATATCGCGACGCGCTCAAATCTTTTTCTTCAATATTTTTTCCTTCATTTATCAGCGCTCACAATGTCTTTTCTCCAAAAAATTAATTAAGCGGTAATTTTATTCCATTTCGCTCGTAACCTACATAATTACAAAACACACTCAAAGTACATATATAACAACAAATAAATATACAATTATGTTAAATTAACATGTTATGATGTGAATGCAAAATACACGAATCAGTTAGAGTCTTATAGAGGACATTAAGAAATGATTCTAAGTTGTTATTTCATATGGTACTAAGCTGGAAATCAAGTAATTTCACTTTTCACTTTCTAGCTTATTTGCTCAAGTGCTTAGGGTTCGTTTAGTAAGAAAGAATAAAACATGAAATGAATGGAATAAATGATGTTATGTAATGATTCATTATCGTTATTAATAATGTTTGGTTGATACGATAAGACGAAATGTAATCGATAAAAAAGACTAAAATATCCTCTTGTTAATAAAAAAACTTATTTAATGTTATTAAATAATGATGGACTTTTATGTCATTTGATTCCATTACAAGACGTAATCAAAGAAACGGAAGGGTCGCTTAAGGAATGAAAATAATGTAATGGGTCATTACATGCATGAATCATTACGTTCTATTACTACAAACAAACATGATTCTTCATTCAACCGTAATAACTCTTACCATTACAACTTTCATTACAGTATACCAAACACTTGTTTCTTTCCTGCTTATATTATGTTCATGTTTGAATGCTTTTATTATAAAGTTATAGTTTAAAAATCTCTTTGTGCATTATGTTCTTGCAATCTGCCTTAGTAAGTTAGTAGCTTAATATCTAATTTAGGATATTTTAAAAGTAATTTTATAGAACTTTTTCTTAATCTGTTTTTTAAAAATAAATAGTTTACAAAAATAAAAAACATAATTAAAAAAAGTATATAAATACATCTATCATGTTCTTATTCAGACCAAACAGCCGATCGACTATTTGTTCGACTTTTAAGAAACCAGAAGTCAAGAAAAAAGATTTCCCCACGATGATGCCGCTTCGGTCTGTTCCGGGGAAAACATACATAAACTCGATTTTACCGGAGATACCAGCATTATCATCACTGTTTTCCACGTACGCTTCGATATTAACAACAATCATGTTCTTACGTACAATGTTCGACCAGTTCATACCTCCACAAGTTCGAAGTTACATAATCAACACTCTCAAATACTATTGGAAATCTAAATCCTCGGATCAGCTGACTCTTGTCTTCGAGGAAAAAGATGGTCGCTCCCCTAACGACATGTTCAATATAGCTGAAGCATACCTTTGCACTATAGTACGCACAGACTCCAAGAGTCTCAGGTCAGTCGTTGCTTTATTTTCTCGTAAGCGTTTGTTATATTTTTTGTTGCGAGATCGAAAACATACAGATGCCCTAATTGTAAATAGAGATGTTACTAAGTTAAGAATTAGTTATATACTTTGAGATTGATCTGGCCATATAATTTATCAACAGGGTTACTAAAAACGTGAACGAAAGTCATGTCAATATCAAGTTTGCAGAGTCGCAGAAAACAGTAGATTCGTCGTTTGAAGGGATTTCTGTTACATGGCAGTACATCGCTGAGAAGCCAAAAAAAGTGGACGGCGACATACAGGAAAGAATATGCTACTTTGTTCTGAAATTTGACCAAATTCACAAAGATATTGTGTTAAATAGATACTTGCCATCAATAATAGAAAAGGTTAAACATCTCGAAAACCAGAAGAAAGCTGTGAAACTTTTTAGCCTAGAAACCCGGTGTCGTTTCAAGGATAAAGGGGTAAATCTTGACCATCCATCTACTTTCGAAACATTGGCAATGGATCCTGATCAGAAGAAGGCGATTGTTGACGATTTGGATATGTTTGTAAGGAGGAGGGATTTTTATAAGAAAGTAGGGAAGGCGTGGAAGAGAGGGTATCTATTGTATGGTCCACCGGGTACCGGTAAATCAAGTTTGATTGCCGCCATGGCGAATTACCTTAAATTTAATGTTTATGATTTACAGTTGATGAATGTTCGGAGTGATTCAGATTTGAAAGATATAATGTTACAAACATCAAATCGATCAATACTCGTGATTGAAGATATTGATTGTAGCACAAATTTGCCAGATCGGAATGGAACTACTACGTCCAAGTCCAAATCCCGTGGTGGTTCCAATGTTAGTATACAAGCTTAATTAGTCTGTTTTTTTTTCACTGCGCGTACTCAAGTTCATGCATATAGTTAACCTCTTTCGTTGCTCATTTTGCAGTTTTCTTTATCAGGACTTCTAAACTTCATAGACGGATTATACTCTTGTTGTGGGGATGAACGCATCATAATATTTACAACGAACCACCTAGAAAGACTCGACCCAGCGTTGCTTAGACCAGGACGTATGGACATGCACATCCACATGTCATACTTGACTTTCAATGGATTCAAGACACTAGCGGCCAATTACCTCAACATTCAAAACGACCATTGGAGATTTAGGGAGATCGAAGACTTGATCCGATGCAAGAAGATTACACCAGCGGAGGTGGCTGGGGAACTTATGATGTCTGACAATGGGGAAGCTGTACTAGAAGGGCTAGTGAAGTTCTTGGAAGGTAAAAAGAAATGTGCAGGTATATCAACGGAAGGGATCAATGAAAGAGGCGATGAAGTCTTTGAAGCTAAGACGGACAAATTGTATGAATCAAGATTTAAGAGTCACGTCGACTGAATGAAAAACCTGCAAATTTGATCTTGACGTGTTTGTTAACTACTGTAATTAACTTTGTTCTTTTCGCGGTCAAAATCAGCAATTAGGGTAAAAAGAGGATGAAAATTTGTGATCAGTGTTTAATCAATTTTTAGTCCTCAACTATGTGATTAATTAACTTGTATGTATATCTATAGTACTTGTGTTTAAATTATTAGACACCCTTCGAACGTAATCAGGATAACACCCTTCGAACGTAATCAGGATTACTAATCTGGATATGCAATGGACTTAATGGATATACATACAAGTGACGACCTTGATTTCGTTATTAAGATGGGTTAGTGATGAATTTTCCTCTATCAAATACGATTTTTCACTCGTCACAGAGCCTTTTTTTCTTGTGCGCGTAAAATTGTTGCTGTCAATAAATATCGATGGAACCGAGTGCATCTATCTTGTGCATCAGCTAATCTTTTTACGCATCAAACACATACATAGAACTCTATCTATTTTTGCGTTTAATAATTTGAACTTGTCAATGTTTGCGTTGAGGAAGTTTTTTGTTACCCTTGGGTTGTGCGGGAGAGTGTATCCACTACAAGAAAAACCACATTTCCTGACACACAAAAAGTGTCAGGAAAAGTACAAAAAAGTGTCAGCAACAATAAATCAGCTTCTCCTTCACAATTAATAAGTGTCGATAGAAGTTCAGATGGTAAAGGTATATGCTGACAGACCTATCCTAACACTTAATGTGTCAATAAAGGATGAAATCTGTGTCAACACACAGTTTGTGTCAGCAATACCAAAAAATAAAAAAAAATAAAAAAAATTACAAATACAATCCCAAAAGCATCAATAGAGTATCATAATACATTCTTATCCAGAAAAGTCAAATTCATACAGAAATATCAATAGAGTATCATAATTCATCATGACATATACATAACCATAACCAGTATATAACTCCAAATGCCAAACGCCATGTGTCTCTTCTTCCATAACTCTTGAATAGTCCGTCATCATTTCCTATAGTCGATATAATCAAGTTAAAACCTTTTCATGTAAAAAATGGGTCAGATGAGAATTTGATGGAAACTATCTGCTATATCTATCTTTCTTCCCAAAGTTGTAAATTAAAGTATAATCCACTCAAACACAAAAACAAAACTATTATATAGGTGTAAGTGGATAAAGGGTCGCATTTTGAATATAGGTGTAAGTTTGTCCCGAATGAAGGGGCAATACCTGGAATTTGAACAGTGTTGACGACTTGGACCTGATTTAGGACTCGAACGAGATTTTGTATTCTTTGTACGAGGACTTGTAGCAGTTGATCGTGATTGTTTTGGATTAGCACTTGCAGCAGTTGATGATCTAGAATTATTTGGATGATTACTTGCACCAACTGATTTTGGATTTAGCGAATCATGAGGGACACTCTGATCATGAATAGTGCTAACATCATTATCCTGATATTAAAGATAAGAAAAGTGTTATACAGATAAGAAAAAGAAGAGCCTGCCAACAATGAGATTAGCCGCATAGGTAAAACTTATTCTGATTATCAAACACTCGCTTATATGTGTAGGGCGAGTAACTTTTTAGTATTAGGTTGTGGGCTCATGTATTGAAAAAAAACTAGGCTGTTTGTCATTTTTTATATTTGGAAAAGATTTTCACCAGATCCTAACTCATTCTTATAAATAGCATAACATTCACAAACACATTTACATCACGAAAAACTGAGAAGCAGGGCTAAGCATTTATTCTCGTTTCAAGGTAATTAATACTCGATCTTATATGCATGTAACTTGACCTTAATTGTGTTGTTATTTAAAATCACTTTGCAGTTAACTTCTTGTGTATGCACGATCTTTATAGTTTAACTGTTTGCTACTTTGCTTAATTACTGCTGTGAAAGTTTTCCGAACAGTTTGTAAAGATGTAATCATAAAACTAGTTATTCATCGCTTATTCGATAATATAAAAATCTATTCTGGAATTATGATAGTCAACCAAGTTGTGGATTCAAGTTCAATAAGATAGCTAGGAACATATGTGGTGTATGCATACTCAGACTGTATAGAATAATTTGCCTCTCTAATAAGCACTTTTTAACTTCAAGGAAAATACAAACAAGGTGGTTGCTATTACTATGTTTCTGAAAATTTTCGTACAGTGTTGCCCAAAGATACAGCTTTTAAACGACTTAGTACTAGACAGTAGACACAAAAGTACTTATTGTATTCATAGTTATTCAGGCGTCGATATAACAACAAGGGTTAAAGAAAAAGGAAACAGAAGGTTACCTCCATGTTAGTGTTAGCGCGACTTATGAGAGTGGACAAATCCAGTGCAGGTATATGTGCTTTGACCGCAGCAACCAAATTCATCACGACATCACGAAGATCTTTCACTTCAGCCTTTAGTATAGGAACTTGAGGATCTTGAACTCTTCTTCTCTTTGCACCCGGGAACTTACCCACACAAAGAATATTACCTCCCTTTGCAGGTCCTTTGACTTTAGATAAGTCATCATCTATCCAATAAGGAGACCCATCCATCCTTGTCTCTTGAGCAGTGCTAGATTCAGCCATGGTTTTTATTTTTTCCTGTACAATCAATTGAAGATAATTACTACCTTCATATTTCTAACGGTATCCTTATCATACCATAACATGATTTAGGTGACATTTTAAAGTAAAATTAACTTCTATTAATCATACCACAACTTTAGATGCTTTAACATTCACAATGCTCCCATCTGGACGAGTACGAGTCAAACAATACATTGTCCCACGTGATGGTCGAACGCCCTTATTCTTTTGGGTCTGCAACAACAAAAAAGTAGACTTATGAAGTTTCTCATGCTACCAAAATCTGTATTCGTTAGAGTTAGAAAAACTGACCTCCTCATCACATATACGAGCAAATGATTTGCTCCCTGTGACGTGAGGTTCATCCGACTTTGAGCGGTTTCGTTTCTTGTTCTCTGCTTCCACCTGGAGAGTTACAAATTAAGAAAGATAACACCTATAGTTCAAAAATTAATAAAATAAAACCTCAGGTCATAGAAATAAGCAATCAACCTGTTTCTTTTCAGTGAACCAACTAATAACTAATGTCCTAAATTGACCTATATCCACTCTATTGTCAGTTTGTAACGCCACAATTTCATCCACAGTCAAACTCGAATCAAATATTCAAATTAAATAAGATTCAGCTATACTTAATAGGGCCGAACTAATTCTTCAATCAACTTATTAGTTTGTGAAACTCGATAATATGTATAGTCTTAGGCCTACACTAGCATTTTCAAATCAATAAACTCGGGTTTGTATTTGGTTCATCTCTAGTTCGAGACTGAATGTAGGTGCTGTTTGAGTGTCTGATATCATTTTATATTTTGGTTTTGCCATGGTTACGTCGTTTAGGCCTGGCAGAGAAGACGGAATCATAAAAGTATTATAAATGTTATACTGATCATCATATAGACTCCTAAACTGTAAATTTGGATATTTTAACTGTTACATTGATCATAACAATGTTTTTGCAATCATTAGTTAAATTGTCTTTTTCTAAACTATTATCAACCATAGAGTGCTTCTCTGTCAGCGCAATCTGGCCTGACCCGTTTTAACCCTCTCAAAGTCACCCATTACATGTCTCACCCAACGTCTATCCTGCCACTTTAATAAAGATAATCATCCAGATTCATCACAAATTGAAGTGTTATCTGAAATTGAACCAGTTATTAAATTCGCTTTGGTTGGATATAATGTCAGCACATTAGCATACGGGCAGACAGGCACAGGCAAAACTTTTACCATGATCCGCATGTCAATGACTTGGATGGTTGACTGGGAGAAGCGAGCGAATTCTAAAAATAAATGTGTCAGGAAGAAGATTTGAAGAAGGAAAAGCTATGAATCTCACTTTCTGCCGCATAAAAAATTTGGTAATTAAAGTAAAGTATTGTTGTGGATTAGACTTTTAAAGGAACAGCAAGTTGACAGAGTGCTTAAAGATTCATTAGGTAATCGTATTCAAACTAGCAAACCACTTTTTTCGTAGACATATGATTATGCTATGACGAACTTATTTACGCAGGATAGAATTCCAAACACCAAACACTGATGCTTGTTCAGGTCAGTCCGACAGAAGATGATTTATATGAGAAGTATTAATTAGCTTAGGGAAGACAACCAAATTATTTAGCCTACTAACAGTTTATACATATCTAATTTAACCTGACTATAAGCTCAATAGACTAATAAACGAATACATCGTGTATATAACAAAACGAAATAGTTACGTCATCTCAATTAGCGCTACATTCACAGGACAACACCGTCAACACGTATGAAAATAGCTTAATAACAGTAACATTCAAATCGAATATAATAATAAGATCGAAATTAGCTAGAATAATATCATAGATGATTTCACGAACTATTATATGTACATAATTGTCTATACATCAGTAGAACACTAGAATCATCATTTTGTAACAAAAATCACAGAACCCTAACTCAAAATTTTATAAATAATCATGCTAACTGAGAACAACTACTAATTCTCAGATTACTAAATCTGCTGAAGTTATATCAATTTCCAGTGAAGATGAGAAGTGTGTAGATCAGAGTGTCGAGGTATATATTCTGTTTTGTATTTTACTGGATAATAGCATTATAACTAGAAGTGGTTGTCACAGGTCTGTCAGTTTGTGCATAACTACTGTATTTACAAAATGTGCTATTATATTGGTCAGGAAATTAATGAGTCGAGTCCAAATGTTGTGGTTGATAAACAAGAATTCAGTGAAGTAGAAGACATGGAGGCCGATGGAGAAATAACAGGTTAGAGATCTCATCAGACTTTATATGTGCACATTTGTTTTTCAGTTAGTTTCATTTCCAGCATTGAATTTTACTGGCTACAAGGTTCAGTTACAACATTTATATGGTTATGTTAGCTTTTCTTTTAATGTTGTAATGGCGATCAATATAAATCTACGGCTCTCCAACATTTGTGGGTCCAGTGTAGGTACATATATTATTAGGTCTATCAGCATAAATGGGTTACAAGGAAATTTTGTTTCCTTTATCCATGCTTATGATTTTCAAGTGATTGCTAATTTAACCACTATTAAGATATAAACGGGATTATCGGGTATATGTGGGATTTAATCAGTTATACATTACCAAGTGTATCCAGCTGAAAAAGTTTAGAAACGCAATTGAAATTGTACTTAAAGCCTGTTCTTGAATATATGGTCGCCATCAAGATTGTAACTGTTCTCTAAATCACAGGTTGAAGTCATATCAACATCAAGTGAAGAAGAAAAGTTTGTAGGGCAAAGTAACAAGGTATATATATCTGTCTTGGCCTATTTTACTCGATAATAGCATTGTGGATTTAAGGCTACAAGTTTTGTTGATGTTTTTACATAACAACTGAGTTTATTAGTTGTGCCATTACGTTGGTCAGGAAACTGATGAGCCGAGTTCAAATGCTTTACTTGATAAAAAAGAATTCTCAGAAGTTCAAGAAAGAGAAGCCAATGGAGAACGGTCAGGTTAGAGATTTAACGAGACCTTCTATACAAAGTTTGTCATTTATTTGTACGTGCTACTATTATGGCATACTTAATACCTTGCTTACATTACATGTTTATTTGCTGGACATTACTACATATATCAAATGCATATCTGTTTTATAAACATGGCGTAATAATATTGGTGGGTCCATGTCTATGTTTGTGCATGTGTTTTTAGGTTCAATACAGCTTGATAACGATCATATCAAAAGCAACAATAACTATTAGACGGAAAACAACAAGAATAACTATTAGATGAAACAATACTCGTTCTATACATAATAACTATTAGACGGAAAACAACAATGAATCACTAGATGAAACAATAACTTAACAATACTCGTTCTATACATAATAACAACCACTAAAATCATAATAACAACCACTAAAACAGCTCAAAAACAGTAACATTCAAATCGACAATAACAACCACTAAAACAGCTAAAAAAACCAAAAACAACAATCAATACTGCAAAGCGTATAGAAATCGTACAATTATCAACTACTAATTAGCATCATAACTTTCATCTATACAATGATACACGAAAACAACGAGAATAACAATCAGTACATCATTTCAGCGCAAATGAAACCGTACAATTATCAACTAATTAACACCATAACTTTCATCTATACACTGTAAACATCATTTATCAACTAATTATTCAAACTAAATTAACAATAAGCACTAAAACAATCGATTTGTGTTATACCTTTTTGTAGCTGCTGCCATTGATGCGTGATGTGTGATGCGTGATGTGTGATGCGTGAATCTAATCGATTGATTCGAGATAAGCTGAGTAGGGAATGAATTTAATGAATTTAATCGATTGATTCGAGATAAGCTGCCATTGAATTTAATCGGTTATTGTTTGGTGAAGTGGGTGGAAATGGATAGGAATTAATACCAACTATCACTAGTAAAACATAATCGGTTATTGTTGGTTACATAAAAGCCCAATTGGGAGAACCAGCCCAATTTAATAAAACATAATCATTTTTAATAAAAAATAATTATTTTAAAAAAAAATTATAAGCCCAAGTTAACATGTTAAATTTTATTTTTTACGATTTAAGTTATAAATTTAGACTGAATATGGGTGAACATTTGGACCGTCGGACCGGTTCGGTTCGGTCTAGTTCGGTCTTACCAAAACCCGTCGATTATGCCTAATAGGACCGGACCGAACCAGACCGACCTAGACAGGACCGGACCATTTCTCTCGGTCTGAAGTTTTGGACCATTTCGATCCTCAGTCCGGTCCGGTCTTAATCAGTCCGGACCTGTTTGCTCAGCCCTAAGACCAAGTATATATTAGGGCTGAGCATCGGTCCAAGACCGGACCGGACCGACCAAGACCGGACCGGACCGAGGACCGAAATGGTCCGAGACCTCGAACCGAGACCGGACCGAAATAGTCCGGTCCGGTCCGGGTCGGTCGGTCCGGTTCGGTCCTCGGTCCGGGTCGGTCCTATTAGGCAAAATTGATAAGATTTTTTGTAAGACCGACCCGGACCGACCGGACCGAGGACCGAATTTGTCCAAAACCCCGGACCGAGGACCGGACCGAAATTGTATGGTACGGTTCGGTTCGGTCCGGTCCGGTCCGGTTTTCTGGTCCCGTTCGGTTTTGAGTCTGCCATGCTCAGCCCTAGTATATAAATTGTCAAAACCAACTATCACTAGTAATATGAACTTTAATATATAATATAAAATTTAATGTGTTTATCTTTTCTATTAAAATGGTTCGAGTGGGATTAATTTGGCTCGATTTTAGTTGGACTAGTTCAGCTGAGTTTGGGGTTGGATCGGGTGGGATTAGTTTTGCTCACACTTATAAAGACCGTAAATAAAACACTAGACTTTTGCTTACACTTATGAAAATGTATAAGCAAAACACTAAACTTTTACTCACACTTATAAAGACCGTAAACAAAACACTAGACTTTTGCTTACACTTATAAAAATGTATACGCTAAACACTAGACTTTTACTCACACTTATAAAGACCGTAAACAAAACACTAGACTTTTGCTTACACTTACAAAAATGTATAAGCAAAACACTAGACTTTTTCTCACACTTATAAAGACCGTAAACAAAACACTAGACTTTTGCTTACACTTATAAACAATTGTAAGCAAAATAGTAGACTTTTGCTTACACTTATAAAAAATGTGAGCATAGCTTAAGTTTTGTCTACACATTTTGAAAAGTGTAAATAAAAATATAAGATTTGCTTATAGACGGTAAAAAGTGTAAGCAAAACACTAGACTTTTGCTCACACTTTACAATAAGTATAAGTAAAACATAATATATCCTTACACTTTTTACAATCTATAAGCAAAAGTATCACTTTTACTTACACTTTTCAAAATGTGTAAATAAAATTTAAACTATGCTCATATTTTATCTAAAAGTGTTAGGATATGTGGACTTTTGCTTACACTTTTTATATGTGTCATTAAAAAAAGTGTCATTAAAAGACTTTTTTCTTGTAGTGATCATGGCAAAGGTTGACATTTTTTTTTTATCATTATATAGATGGAAAGATTTTGCTTCATACACTTTCAAAGGTTATACAATAAAAGATTTTGTTTGACTCGAACAGTATTTTAACGAAAATCTTTGAAATTTGGTTTTGGGCTAAGTTGTAGAACAATAATGAACATGAGAGTACATGACAAAGATTATAAGGCTAGATTAGTAATATATTTGTAATTTCGTAAGAAAAGATAAACATGACAGTTCCACAATGAAAATGAAACCAAAATATAGCCGGCGGCTTATTTGTTTTGGTTTTACGTTTCATAAGCTCACTTTTTGTAGCTTATTTTCAATGTATATAACTTCATTATGACATAATGAACTTATATAAGCCGACAAGTTTCAAAGTAAGCTACAAAAAGTGAGGTTATGAACTAATACATAATAATTTATAGTCTTGATGGGTTGAATATCTTGTGCTTAATAAGAGTTCTACTCAGGTATTAAAACTTCACTTAAAGATGATTAATGAATATTTAGATTGTGTTTATGGGATAATCAATCCTGGCTAGCAAAATATGGTCATTTTTTACACTTGATCTCCGGCTAACCATAGTTGACACCTACGTTGCGCCTAATAATATTAGTCCCTATGCAGCAACTTGTGTCATTACCATTGACTTGTCTGTATAGTTGTTCATGTCATTTAGTTATCAGTTATGCTCATAGATGATCAAGATCAAAAAGGGAAATAATCTAAGTAACAAAAAAGATTTGATTTCAAGTCGAGTTTAAGCTCAATAGTTCCTGGAGAAAAAGTTGGATGGTGATCATGAAGTCGTAGTATAGATATCGAGTACTGAAGTACAAAGCTCGAATTCTAATGATCAAAATGGAAAAGTTGACGTTCCGGCTGAGGGAATTGGGAAGCAGGAATCTGGCTCTTACTCGTTTAAAAAGTTTCTTCAAATTGATCCTCCACCACCTTTACCAGCTACCATGCTAGTGAATCTAGACCCCGGTCTGAGACCATCGAGCGGCCATCAGTTGTACTAGTCCGAGTCTGCACCGTGTCTTCGGTTCCTCGCATCGGAACCAAATGATAGATTTTAGATCAAATAAGCAGGCAATTTGATTGAATGAACGGAAATAAAATGGTCCCAATTCGAGATGGGTAAAGTCTCCTAATACAAAGTAATACTTGATAATAAAAATAAAAAGCATAGCCTGCTACTAATACTTCTAACAGTTACTTTGCCCCACCATTCAATTACTACTTTGACCCAATGGGTCCAACCAATACCCAAAAATAGAATTAAACTGACCCGTCTCGTTGACCCGTTTATTTCTTCGTGTGGACCAGTTGGAACAACTAGAAGCTAGCGAACTAAAAGATTACAAACAGATACAAATTGGATGAATACATACTCGATTAGACACAGTTCTACTAATAAATTATTTGTATGCATGGAAACAAAAAGAACAATAATCGGTGTTAATGCTACTTCATATATCGATTGGGTGACACAAACGTTTCAATGTATCTAACTTCTTCAAGGACTATATTCCTATAACCATCCACTCTAACTTCTTCAAGGACTGTATTCTTATCACCATCCACTATAACTTCTTCCGCATACTCATAGTCGTTGTCATTACTCTTTTCAAGATCTACTTTATAGATTTTATCTCCGTAAGCACACAACCGGTACTTGTTCTTTATCATGAGCCAGTTTCCGTTCTTCATTAAGTAGAATGGATTCAAATCGCTAATATGAATATCAGAAACACGTGGCCTTAGTTGATAAGTTAACACTTCTTTCAGCTTGTCATATTCATCCAACTTCCACAACTTAATAGTGCTTTGGAAACCACCATTATCAATGTCATATTTGACACAAACATGAATGCAATCACTTTTAACCAGAATAGTGGCAGAATTATAAAATGCATTTGGAGATGCATATACATTCAGAGTTTCTATCGTTGATAACTTTTCAGTTTTTGTATCAAACCTTATAACTGAAATTAAATGTCTGGTGTTTAAAAAGTAGAGATTTTCGTTCAGATAAGTAGTACCTAGACTCCAACAATCCGAATGATAATAATTATCATTTCTTTGAATGTCATCTACTTTTCTCCATGAGTCCGATTTCAACGAGTATACGTAAACATAATAGCTAACTAACAGAAGCTTGTAGTCATCTTCACAAGAGCTGTAATACAATCCCAATATCGAATACCTAGTAGCACAGTTGCAATAAATGTGAGAAGATTTGGACAACCTCTTATACTCGTTAGTAAAAGGATTCCATAAGATTAGATAAGAGTATCGAACACTGCGCTTATGTTCTTTTATGCCTAGACATACCAAACCATGAAAAGATGTGAGAATATGAATATCATGAGGAGTGGTGTCTCCGAATTGTGGTAAAGGGTGGCGTGTGGGAGTTAAACCTTTATCAGTTGGTGGCGCTTCAGGGTTGATGATGGTAAACTCGAATGATGATGATGTTTCTGTTTTTGAAAAGAGAAGAAGTTTAATGTTGTTTTGATGGTTGTGGATGTACATAGTTTCGAACATGCTTGACGTAAGTAATGAGTGCCATTCTTCCGAAACACACCTGAAACGACCAATAGATTTGGGTGGAACTCTTGGTAGAATGTGGTTCAACAGGACGTCATGTGGAACATGAACCGCCATTGTCGATATCTTTGGTTTATTAGGTTTCGATAAAAAGGTTTGGAAAAGAATAATACGATGTACGAGGTTTTTGCGTATATTTATGGCCAAAATTATTGAGATCTAATATATCGGAAGTGAAGATATACATTGACGTGGGCTGCAAGTTGAGTATTTCGTAAATTAAAGTTATATATCCTAAATATATGGAAGGTGAATATATTACATTAACGTGGGATACAAGCGTATCATTTGAGTTAATAAAGTTGTATATCCGACTTAGATACTCTGCCTCATTTCAATTCAGTTATGAGGGACACACGTTATGGCTGCAAAGCTTAGAAAGATTGCCCCGCCATGATGCGAATAACCTCATGGCTGCAAGCTTACGAAGCTCTCCCCGCCACGATATAAATAAGGTTAAGGAGCTTGTGTTGGAAGAGTTCTATGTTTGTTAGGACGTGTATAGTGAAGTTGATTTGGTGTAACTATATAGATGATGCACTATCATGATAGGAGCATGTAGAATTCAGACCTTACATGCACAAGATCGGTCATACCTGTTTCTAGCCATGCCATGCCAAGCCATGCATACGTGATACCTGAACCCGACTTATAACCGATTAAACCCAACAGAGCACATTTGTGGCGGAAATAGCACTTGAGACATTAGTCCTGCATCTTTTATGTTTCTACTGCTCGATTCAATTTTTCATTAGATAAAGGAAAACAAAAAGGATATTACCTTTGGTTCTATATATAACTGGTTAGTCTGTCGTTTAACACGAGCACTATCATTATTCATTAAGTCACTCACTGCAGGCGTGCAGATGTGAAAACGTTACTTCAGATTTCGTTTGATGCATGCGACTTAGCCTACATTTGGGCCATGAATCCGTGATACACTGTTGATCAAAAGTTGTCCTATATGTTGCCGGCCACTGTTTTGTATTATCTTACTGATATCACAAACGGGGGTTTGCTGTTGGAACAATCATCTTATTAACAAGCAAATGGAAAATTTCTCACCTGCTAAGATATCAACTTGATGATATTGAAAAGTTCTCACCGGTCCAACAAGTTACACCGCCGGGTCAAACTGGTTTTATGCCATAGATAACTTCCCTCCAAATCAAAATCCCTTTTCCCCCTCTTTTTTCCTTTTTCTGCTACAAAACCAAGCTTGAAAATCGCTCATACCCCACATCCTACTTTCATCTTTCACCTTCATTACCGGTCCCACGTGATATGATCATTGGTGCCAAGCTGGCAATCCACAAACACACACTCTTACAAAATGAGCGCCAAATGCAAATGGATGGTGGAGATCTACAGAAAACATCACTCAAGGGCCAGGATCAACTTAAAGTAACACAACTTGAAAGTTTTCAAAGGTTTCATGCTCCAAACTAGCACAAAAGGCCACCTAGGACCTCACAAGACCAAGACTTAATGCTTTATAGGCTTGCTTGTAAGCCTCTAAAAGGCAATCTAGTTTTAGCTTATTTTTCAGTTTTAATTTAAGCTTATTTCTTTTGTATTTCCTTTTTAATATTAAAGAAAAAAATCAGTTTACTTTAAAATTTTTGTTTTTAATTTGTGTACTCAAGTTATTTAAAACTGTTTAACAAAGTTTCATAGTATTAATCTTGTTCTAAGCTGTTACTTGGTCTTGGAAGCTTTTCTTATAGCTTTTTGAGTTCAAGGTTACTAGTTCATAAAAAATTCATAAAAATGCTACACATTCTTGGAGCAAGGTGAATTGTGGATCGCCGGTTAAAGTCCTATGGAGGACAAGTAATTTTACTTTTCATATGGTACTAAGCAGGAAATCAAGTAATTTTACTTTTCACTTTTTAGCTTATAGTGCTTATTCTTGTTTGTTTCCTGCTTATTGTTGTTTTATGTTCATGTTTGAAAGCTTTTATTATAGACTTGTAGTTTAAAAATCTCTTTGTGCATTTTCTTCTTGCAATCTGCCTTAGTAGCTTAAGTATAAGCACAAGCTTATTGAGCTTGTGCTTGTGCTTATTTGAGCCTCATAAGTTTTGTTTTAGGGTCTTTGTAACTTATTTGACTTTTGGCTTAACAAAGTTCTTGGTTTCTTGGATTCATTAGATCTTTGATAAGTTGTTCGTGTGAATCAAAAAGTTAAAAAGTAATTTTATAGAACTCTTTTTCTTAATCCTTTTTTTTTCTTTTAAATAAATAGTTTACAAAAATTAAAAAAAAAAAAGTATTATTACTTTAATTAAAATGGTTATAAATACATCCATCATGTTCTTATTCAGACCAAACAGCCGATCGACTATTTGTTCGACTTTTAAGAAACCAGAAGTCAAGAAAAAAGATTTTCCCACGATGATGCCGCTTCGGTCTGTTCCGGAGAAATCATACATAAACTCGACTTTACCGGAGATACCAGCGTTATCATCACTGTTTTCCATGTACGCTTCGATATTAACAACAATCATGTTCTTACGTACAATGTTCGACCAGTTCATACCTCCACAAGTTCGAAGTTACATAATCAACACTCTCAAATACTATTGGAAATCTAAATCCTCGGATAAGCTGACTCTTGTCTTCGAGGAAAAGGATGGTCGCTCCCCTAACGACATGTTAAATATAGCTGAAGCATACCTTTGCACTATTGTACGCACAGATTCCAAGCGTCTCAGGTTAGTCTTTGCTTTATTTCGTAGCGTTTGTTGTAGTTTTTCTTGCAAGATCGAAAACATACAGATGCCCTAACCTTTGTCCACAACATTAACCCTTGTAAACATAGTTAAGAATTAGTTATATACTTTGAGATTGATCAGATGATCTGATCATATAATTTATCAACAGGGTTACTAAAAACGTGAATGAAAGTCATGTCAATATCAAGTTTGCAGAGTCTCAAGAAATAGTAGATTCGTCGTTTGAAGGGATTTCGGTTACATGGAAGTACATCACAGAGAAGCCAAAAAAAGGGGACGACGACATACAGGAAAGAATGTGCTACTTTGTTCTGAAATTTGACCAAATTCACAAAGATGTTGTGTTAAATAGATACTTGCCATCGATAATAGAAAAGGTTAAACATCTCGAAAACCAGAAGAAAGCTGTGAAACTTTTTAGCCTAGAAACCCTGATTCGTTTCAAGGATAAAGGGGTAAATCTTGACCATCCATCTACTTTCGAAACATTGGCAATGGATCCTGATCAGAAGAAGGCGATTGTTGACGATTTGGATATGTTTGTAAGGAGGAGGGATTTTTATAAGAAAGTAGGGAAGGCGTGGAAGAGAGGGTATCTATTGTATGGTCCACCGGGTACCGGTAAATCAAGTTTGATTGCCGCCATGGCGAACTACCTTAAATTTAATGTTTATGATTTACAGTTGATGAATGTTCGGAGTGATTCAGATTTGAAAGATATAATGTTACAAACATCAAATCGATCAATACTCGTGATTGAAGATATTGATTGTAGCACATATATCAAATGCATATCTGTTTTATAAACATGGCGTAATAATATTGGTGGGTCCATGTCTATGTTTGTGCATGTGTTTTTAGGTTCAATACAGCTTGATAACGATCATATCAAAAGCAACAATAACTATTAGACGGAAAACAACAAGAATAACTATTAGATGAAACAATACTCGTTCTATACATAATAACTATTAGACGGAAAACAACAATGAATCACTAGATGAAACAATAACTTAACAATACTCGTTCTATACATAATAACAACCACTAAAATCATAATAACAACCACTAAAACAGCTCAAAAACAGTAACATTCAAATCGACAATAACAACCACTAAAACAGCTAAAAAAACCAAAAACAACAATCAATACTGCAAAGCGTATAGAAATCGTACAATTATCAACTACTAATTAGCATCATAACTTTCATCTATACAATGATACACGAAAACAACGAGAATAACAATCAGTACATCATTTCAGCGCAAATGAAACCGTACAATTATCAACTAATTAACACCATAACTTTCATCTATACACTGTAAACATCATTTATCAACTAATTATTCAAACTAAATTAACAATAAGCACTAAAACAATCGATTTGTGTTATACCTTTTTGTAGCTGCTGCCATTGATGCGTGATGTGTGATGCGTGATGTGTGATGCGTGAATCTAATCGATTGATTCGAGATAAGCTGAGTAGGGAATGAATTTAATGAATTTAATCGATTGATTCGAGATAAGCTGCCATTGAATTTAATCGGTTATTGTTTGGTGAAGTGGGTGGAAATGGATAGGAATTAATACCAACTATCACTAGTAAAACATAATCGGTTATTGTTGGTTACATAAAAGCCCAATTGGGAGAACCAGCCCAATTTAATAAAACATAATCATTTTTAATAAAAAATAATTATTTTAAAAAAAAATTATAAGCCCAAGTTAACATGTTAAATTTTATTTTTTACGATTTAAGTTATAAATTTAGACTGAATATGGGTGAACATTTGGACCGTCGGACCGGTTCGGTTCGGTCTAGTTCGGTCTTACCAAAACCCGTCGATTATGCCTAATAGGACCGGACCGAACCAGACCGACCTAGACAGGACCGGACCATTTCTATCGGTCTGAAGTTTTGGACCATTTCGATCCTCAGTCCGGTCCGGTCTTAATCAGTCCGGACCTGTTTGCTCAGCCCTAAGACCAAGTATATATTAGGGCTGAGCATCGGTCCAAGACCGGACCGGACCGACCAAGACCGGACCGGACCGAGGACCGAAATGGTCCGAGACCTCGAACCGAGACCGGACCGAAATAGTCCGGTCCGGTCCGGGTCGGTCGGTCCGGTTCGGTCCTCGGTCCGGGTCGGTCCTATTAGGCAAAATTGATAAGATTTTTTGTAAGACCGACCCGGACCGACCGGACCGAGGACCGAATTTGTCCAAAACCCCGGACCGAGGACCGGACCGAAATTGTATGGTACGGTTCGGTTCGGTCCGGTCCGGTCCGGTTTTCTGGTCCCGTTCGGTTTTGAGTCTGCCATGCTCAGCCCTAGTATATAAATTGTCAAAACCAACTATCACTAGTAATATGAACTTTAATATATAATATAAAATTTAATGTGTTTATCTTTTCTATTAAAATGGTTCGAGTGGGATTAATTTGGCTCGATTTTAGTTGGACTAGTTCAGCTGAGTTTGGGGTTGGATCGGGTGGGATTAGTTTTGCTCACACTTATAAAGACCGTAAATAAAACACTAGACTTTTGCTTACACTTATAAAAATGTATAAGCAAAACACTAAACTTTTACTCACACTTATAAAGACCGTAAACAAAACACTAGACTTTTGCTTACACTTATAAAAATGTATACGCTAAACACTAGACTTTTACTCACACTTATAAAGACCGTAAACAAAACACTAGACTTTTGCTTACACTTACAAAAATGTATAAGCAAAACACTAGACTTTTTCTCACACTTATAAAGACCGTAAACAAAACACTAGACTTTTGCTTACACTTATAAACAATTGTAAGCAAAATAGTAGACTTTTGCTTACACTTATAAAAAATGTGAGCATAGCTTAAGTTTTGTCTACACATTTTGAAAAGTGTAAATAAAAATATAAGATTTGCTTATAGACGGTAAAAAGTGTAAGCAAAACACTAGACTTTTGCTCACACTTTACAATAAGTATAAGTAAAACATAATATATCCTTACACTTTTTACAATCTATAAGCAAAAGTATCACTTTTACTTACACTTTTCAAAATGTGTAAATAAAATTTAAACTATGCTCATATTTTATCTAAAAGTGTTAGGATATGTGGACTTTTGCTTACACTTTTTATATGTGTCATTAAAAAAAGTGTCATTAAAAGACTTTTTTCTTGTAGTGATCATGGCAAAGGTTGACATTTTTTTTTATCATTATATAGATGGAAAGATTTTGCTTCATACACTTTCAAAGGTTATACAATAAAAGATTTTGTTTGACTCGAACAGTATTTTAACGAAAATCTTTGAAATTTGGTTTTGGGCTAAGTTGTAGAACAATAATGAACATGAGAGTACATGACAAAGATTATAAGGCTAGATTAGTAATATATTTGTAATTTCGTAAGAAAAGATAAACATGACAGTTCCACAATGAAAATGAAACCAAAATATAGCCGGCGGCATGGGCGGACGTAGAACTTAGATATAGGGTATGCAAAAAAAAAATTTACTCTATATAAACATCTACATTCGGGTTTTTAGTTCGGGTTTTCGGTTTAAATTTTCGATTTAAACTTCTTATGCTCGTACGGAATTATCATTCAACATTTTATTACCTATAATATTTTGCAACTTGTTTTTCACCACTATGAAAACTTGAAGTAATTTGGAGCCAAGTGAAATTTGGAAAATCTGTTTCCATTCGTATGTATTTTTAGAATGACCAAGATTAGAATCAAACAAATTATAAATGGTTTTAAATGGGCTTGTATTAATCACTTGGGCTCATTGACAATCTAATTTTCTTTATACATTCACAACTTCTCACTTGAAAATGTATACAGTCAACTTTAAAAGGGTATGCAATTTTAATATTTGTTGACATATAAAAGTTATTTTATACTACTTCATGTAAGAAATTTTTTGTAAAGGGTATGCAAGTGCATACCCACATGGCCACTTACGTCCGCCCATGGCCGGCGGCTTATTTGTTTTGGTTTTACGTTTCATAAGCTCACTTTTTGTAGCTTATTTTCAATGTATATAACTTCATTATGACATAATGAACTTATATAAGCCGACAAGTTTCAAAGTAAGCTACAAAAAGTGAGGTTATGAACTAATACATAATAATTTATAGTCTTGATGGGTTGAATATCTTGTGCTTAATAAGAGTTCTACTCAGGTATTAAAACTTCACTTAAACATGATTAATGAATATTTAGATTGTGTTTATGGGATAATCAATCCTGGCTAGCAAAATATGGTCATTTTTTACACTTGATCTCCGGCTAACCATAGTTGACACCTACGTTGCGCCTAATAATATTAGTCCCTATGCAGCAACTTGTGTCATTACCATTGACTTGTCTGTATAGTTGTTCATGTCATTTAGTTATCAGTTATGCTCATAGATGATCAAGATCAAAAAGGGAAATAATCTAAGTAACAAAAAAGATTTGATTTCAAGTCGAGTTTAAGCTCAATAGTTCCTGGAGAAAAAGTTGGATGGTGATCATGAAGTCGTAGTATAGATATCGAGTACTGAAGTACAAAGCTCGAATTCTAATGATCAAAATGGAAAAGTTGACGTTCCGGCTGAGGGAATTGGGAAGCAGGAATCTGGCTCTTACTCGTTTAAAAAGTTTCTTCAAATTGATCCTCCACCACCTTTACCAGCTACCATGCTAGTGAATCTAGACCCCGGTCTGAGACCATCGAGCGGCCATCAGTTGTACTAGTCCGAGTCTGCACCGTGTCTTCGGTTCCTCGCATCGGAACCAAATGATAGATTTTAGATCAAATAAGCAGGCAATTTGATTGAATGAACGGAAATAAAATGGTCCCAATTCGAGATGGGTAAAGTCTCCTAATACAAAGTAATACTTGATAATAAAAATAAAAAGCATAGCCTGCTACTAATACTTCTAACAGTTACTTTGCCCCACCATTCAATTACTACTTTGACCCAATGGGTCCAACCAATACCCAAAAATAGAATTAAACTGACCCGTCCCGTTGACCCGTTTATTTCTTCTTGTGGACCAGTTGGAAACTAAAAGCAAGCGAACTAAAAGATTACAAACAGATACATATATATTGGATGAATACATACTCGGTTAGACATAGTTATCTACTGATAAATTATTTGTTATACATGCATGGAAACAAAAAGAACAATAATCGGTGTTAATGCTACTTCATATATCGATTGGGTGACACAAACGTTTCAATGTATCTAACTTCTTCAAGGACTATATTCCTATAACCATCCACTCTAACTTCTTCAAGGACTGTATTCTTATCACCATCCACTATAACTTCTTCCGCATACTCATAGTCGTTGTCATTACTCTTTTCAAGATCTACTTTATAGATTTTATCTCCGTAAGCACACAACCGGTACTTGTTCTTTATCATGAGCCAGTTTCCGTTCTTCATTAAGTAGAATGGATTCAAATCGCTAATATGAATATCAGAAACACGTGGCCTTAGTTGATAAGTTAACACTTCTTTCAGCTTGTCATATTCATCCAACTTCCACAACTTAATAGTGCTTTGGAAACCACCATTATCAATGTCATATTTGACACAAACATGAATGCAATCACTTTTAACCAGAATAGTGGCAGAATTATAAAATGCATTTGGAGATGCATATACATTCAGAGTTTCTATCGTTGATAACTTTTCAGTTTTTGTATCAAACCTTATAACTGAAATTAAATGTCTGGTGTTTAAAAAGTAGAGATTTTCGTTCAGATAAGTAGTACCTAGACTCCAACAATCCGAATGATAATAATTATCATTTCTTTGAATGTCATCTACTTTTCTCCATGAGTCCGATTTCAACGAGTATACGTAAACATAATAGCTAACTAACAGAAGCTTGTAGTCATCTTCACAAGAGCTGTAATACAATCCCAATATCGAATACCTAGTAGCACAGTTGCAATAAATGTGAGAAGATTTGGACAACCTCTTATACTCGTTAGTAAAAGGATTCCATAAGATTAGATAAGAGTATCGAACACTGCGCTTATGTTCTTTTATGCCTAGACATACCAAACCATGAAAAGATGTGAGAATTTGAATATCATGAGGAGGAGTGGTGTCTCCGAATTGTGGTAAAGGGTGGCGTGTGGGAGTTAAACCTTTATCAGTTGGTGGCGCTTCAGGGTTGATGATGGTAAACTCGAATGATGATGATGTTTCTGTTTTTGAAAAGAGAAGAAGTTTAATGTTGTTTTGACGGTTGTGGATGTACATAGTTTCGAACATGCTTGACGTAAGTAATGAGTGCCATTCTTCCGAAACACACCTGAAACGACCAATAGATTTGGGTGGAACTCTTGGTAGAATGTGGTTCAACAGGACGTCATGTGGAACATGAACCGCCATTGTCGATATCTTTGGTTTATTAGGTTTCGATAAAAAGGTTTGGAAAAGAATAATACGATGTACGAGGTTTTTGCGTATATTTATGGCCAAAATTATTGAGATCTAATATATCGGAAGTGAAGATATACATTGACGTGGGCTGCAAGTTGAGTATTTCGTAAATTAAAGTTATATATCCTAAATATATGGAAGGTGAATATATTACATTAACGTGGGATACAAGCGTATCATTTGAGTTAATAAAGTTGTATATCCGACTTAGATACTCTGCCTCATTTCAATTCAGTTATGAGGGACACACGTTATGGCTGCAAAGCTTAGAAAGATTGCCCCGCCATGATGCGAATAACCTCATGGCTGCAAGCTTACGAAGCTCTCCCCGCCACGATATAAATAAGGTTAAGGAGCTTGTGTTGGAAGAGTTCTATGTTTGTTAGGACGTGTATAGTGAAGTTGATTTGGTGTAACTATATAGATGATGCACTATCATGATAGGAGCATGTAGAATTCAGACCTTACATGCACAAGATCGGTCATACCTGTTTCTAGCCATGCCATGCCAAGCCATGCATACGTGATACCTGAACCCGACTTATAACCGATTAAACCCAACAGAGCACATTTGTGGCGGAAATAGCACTTGAGACATTAGTCCTGCATCTTTTATGTTTCTACTGCTCGATTCAATTTTTCATTAGATAAAGGAAAACAAAAAGGATATTACCTTTGGTTCTATATATAACTGGTTAGTCTGTCGTTTAACACGAGCACTATCATTATTCATTAAGTCACTCACTGCAGGCGTGCAGATGTGAAAACGTTACTTCAGATTTCGTTTGATGCATGCGACTTAGCCTACATTTGGGCCATGAATCCGTGATACACTGTTGATCAAAAGTTGTCCTATATGTTGCCGGCCACTGTTTTGTATTATCTTACTGATATCACAAACGGGGGTTTGCTGTTGGAACAATCATCTTATTAACAAGCAAATGGAAAATTTCTCACCTGCTAAGATATCAACTTGATGATATTGAAAAGTTCTCACCGGTCCAACAAGTTACACCGCCGGGTCAAACTGGTTTTATGCCATAGATAACTTCCCTCCAAATCAAAATCCCTTTTCCCCCTCTTTTTTCCTTTTTCTGCTACAAAACCAAGCTTGAAAATCGCTCATACCCCACATCCTACTTTCATCTTTCACCTTCATTACCGGTCCCACGTGATATGATCATTGGTGCCAAGCTGGCAATCCACAAACACACACTCTTACAAAATGAGCGCCAAATGCAAATGGATGGTGGAGATCTACAGAAAACATCACTCAAGGGCCAGGATCAACTTAAAGTAACACAACTTGAAAGTTTTCAAAGGTTTCATGCTCCAAACTAGCACAAAAGGCCACCTAGGACCTCACAAGACCAAGACTTAATGCTTTATAGGCTTGCTTGTAAGCCTCTAAAAGGCAATCTAGTTTTAGCTTATTTTTCAGTTTTAATTTAAGCTTATTTCTTTTGTATTTCCTTTTTAATATTAAAGAAAAAAATCAGTTTACTTTAAAATTTTTGTTTTTAATTTGTGTACTCAAGTTATTTAAAACTGTTTAACAAAGTTTCATAGTATTAATCTTGTTCTAAGCTGTTACTTGGTCTTGGAAGCTTTTCTTATAGCTTTTTGAGTTCAAGGTTACTAGTTCATAAAAAATTCATAAAAATGCTACACATTCTTGGAGCAAGGTGAATTGTGGATCGCCGGTTAAAGTCCTATGGAGGACAAGTAATTTTACTTTTCATATGGTACTAAGCAGGAAATCAAGTAATTTTACTTTTCACTTTTTAGCTTATAGTGCTTATTCTTGTTTGTTTCCTGCTTATTGTTGTTTTATGTTCATGTTTGAAAGCTTTTATTATAGACTTGTAGTTTAAAAATCTCTTTGTGCATTTTCTTCTTGCAATCTGCCTTAGTAGCTTAAGTATAAGCACAAGCTTATTGAGCTTGTGCTTGTGCTTATTTGAGCCTCATAAGTTTTGTTTTAGGGTCTTTGTAACTTATTTGACTTTTGGCTTAACAAAGTTCTTGGTTTCTTGGATTCATTAGATCTTTGATAAGTTGTTCGTGTGAATCAAAAAGTTAAAAAGTAATTTTATAGAACTCTTTTTCTTAATCCTTTTTTTTTCTTTTAAATAAATAGTTTACAAAAATTAAAAAAAAAAAAAAGTATTATTACTTTAATTAAAATGGTTATAAATACATCCATCATGTTCTTATTCAGACCAAACAGCCGATCGACTATTTGTTCGACTTTTAAGAAACCAGAAGTCAAGAAAAAAGATTTTCCCACGATGATGCCGCTTCGGTCTGTTCCGGAGAAATCATACATAAACTCGACTTTACCGGAGATACCAGCGTTATCATCACTGTTTTCCATGTACGCTTCGATATTAACAACAATCATGTTCTTACGTACAATGTTCGACCAGTTCATACCTCCACAAGTTCGAAGTTACATAATCAACACTCTCAAATACTATTGGAAATCTAAATCCTCGGATAAGCTGACTCTTGTCTTCGAGGAAAAGGATGGTCGCTCCCCTAACGACATGTTAAATATAGCTGAAGCATACCTTTGCACTATTGTACGCACAGACTCCAAGAGTCTCAGGTCAGTCGTTGCTTTATTTTCTCGTAAGCGTTTGTTAGATTTTTTGTTGAGAGATCGAAAACATACAGATGCCCTAATTGTAAATAGAGATGTTACTAAGTTAAGAATTAGTTATTTATATACTTTGAGATTGATCTGATCATATAATTTATCAACAGGGTTACTAAAAACGTGAACGAAAGTCATGTCAATATCAAGTTTGCAGAGTCGCAGAAAACAGTAGATTTGTCGTTTGAAGGGATTTCTGTTACATGGCAGTACATCGCTGAGAAGCCAAAAAAAGTGGACGGCGACATACAGGAAAGAATATGCTACTTTGTTCTGAAATTTGACCAAATTCACAAAGATATTGTGTTAAATAGATACTTGCCATCGATAATAGAAAAGGTTAAACATCTCGAAAACCAGAAGAAAGCTGTGAAACTTTTTAGCCTAGAAACCCGGAGTCGTTTCAAGGATAAAGGGGTAAATCTTGACCATCCATCTACTTTCGAAACATTGGCAATGGATCCTAATCAAAAGAAGGCGATTGTTGACGATTTGGATATGTTTGTAAGGAGGAGGGATTTTTATAAGAAAGTAGGGAAGGCGTGGAAGAGAGGGTATCTATTGTATGGTCCACCGGGTACCGGTAAATCAAGTTTGATTGCTGCCATGGCGAATTACCTTAAATTTAATGTTTATGATTTACAGTTGATGAATGTTCGGAGTGATTCAGATTTGAAAGATATAATGTTACAAACATCAAATCGATCAATACTCGTGATTGAAGATATTGATTGTAGCACAAATTTGCCAGATCGGAATGGAACTACTGCGTCCAAGTCCAAATCCCGTGGTGGTTCCAATGTTAGTATACAAGCTTAATTAGTCTTTTTTTTTTCACTGCGCGTACTCAAGTTCATGCATATAGTTAACCTCTTTCGTTGTTTATTTTGCAGTTTTCTTTATCAGGACTTCTAAACTTCATAGACGGATTGTACTCTTGTTGTGGGGATGAACGCATCATAATATTTACAACGAACCACCTAGAAAGACTCGACCCAGCGTTGCTTAGACCAGGACGTATGGACATGCACATCCACATGTTATACTTGACTTTCAATGGATTCAAGACACTAGCGGCCAATTACCTCAACATTCACAACGACCATTGGAGATTTAGTGAGATCGAATACTTGATCCGAAGCAAGAAGATTACACCAGCAGAGGTGGCTGGGGAACTTATGAAGTCTGACAATGGGGAAGCTGTACTAGAAGGGCTAGTGAAATTCTTGGAAGGTAAAAAGAAATGTGCAGGTATATCAACGGAAGGGATCAATGAAAGAGGCGATGAAGTCTTTGAAGCTAAGACGGACAAATTGTATAGATCAAGATTTAAGAGTCATGTCGACTGAATGAAAAACCTGCAAATTTGATCTTAACGTGTTTGTTAACTACTGTAATTAACTTTGTTCTTTTCGCGGTCAAAATCAGCAATTAGGGTAAAAAGATGATGAAAATTTGTGATCAG
This sequence comes from Glebionis coronaria, assembly GCA_025667525.1. Lineage (NCBI taxonomy): Eukaryota > Viridiplantae > Streptophyta > Magnoliopsida > Asterales > Asteraceae > Glebionis > Glebionis coronaria. The sequence continues at coordinate 591,984,875 of CM046880.1, read as the reverse complement.
TGTTTATTCAATTTTTAGTCCTCAACTATGTGATTAATTAACTTGTATGTATATAGTACTTGTGTTTAAATTATTAGACACCCTTCGAACGTAATCAGGATGACACCCTTCGAACATAATTAGGATTACTAATCTGGATATGCAATGGACTTAATGGATATACATACAAGTGACACCTTGATTTTCGTTATTAAGATGGGTTAGTGATGAATTTTCCTCTATCAAATACGGTTTTTCACTCGTCACAGAGCCTTTTTTTTCTTGTGCGCGTAAAATTGTTGCTGTCAATAAATATCGATGGAACCGAGTGCATCTCTATCTTGTGCATCAGCTAATCTTTTTACGCATCAAACACATATATAGAACTCTATCTATTTTTGCGTTTAATAATTCGAACTTGTCAATGTTTGCTTTGAGGAAGTTTTTTGTTACCCTTGGGTTGTTGCGGGAGAATATATATATTTTCTATCATTATATACATGAACTTGGGTTCTAGTAGTGATATCATGGCAAAGGTTCCGACATTTTCTATCATTATATAGATGTAAAGATTTTGTTTCACTCAGTATTTTAACGAAAATCTTTGAATTTTGATGCCTAATCAATAAAGGTTTTGGGCTAAGTTGTAGAAATAATGAACACGAGAGTACATGACAAAGATTATAAGGCTAGATTAGTAATCTATTTGTAATTTCGTAAGAAAAGATAAAAATGACAGTTCGACAATGAAAATGAAACCAAAATATAGCCGGCGGCTTATTTGTTTTGGTTTTACGTTTCATAAGCTCACTTTTTGTAGCTTATTTTCAATGTATATAACTTCATTATGACATAACGAACTTATATAAGCCAACAAGTTTCAAAGTAAGCTACAAAAAGTGAGGTTATGAACTAATACATAATAATTTGTAGTCCCGGGTTGAATATCTTGTGCTTAATAAGAGTTCTACTCAGGTACTAAAACTTCACTTAGTAATGATCTCACCTTAAAGATGATTAATGAATATTATTATGCCATCTTAGCGTATTTCATACTCGCCCAGTAACTTCTGGTTCATGGATCATTCGGCACGAATACTTCAACTGTTAAACATTAGTAACACCATATTTAGATTGTGTTTATGGGATAATCAATCCTGGCTAGCAAAATATGGTCATTTTTTACACTTGATCTCCGGCTAACCATAGTTGACACCTACGTTGCGCCTAATAATATTAGTCCTATGCAGCAACTTGTGTCATTACCATTGACTTGTCTGTATAGTTGTTCATGTCATTTAGTTATCAGTTATGCTCATAGATGATCAAGATCAAAAAGGGAAATAATCTAAGTAACAAAAAAGATTTGATTTCAAGTCGAGTTTAATTAAGCTCAATAGTTCATGGAGAAAAAGTTGGATGGTGATCATGAAGTCGTAGTAGAGATATCGAATACTGAAGTACAAAGCTCGAATTCTAATGATCAAAATGGAAAAGTTGACGTTCCGGCTGAGGGAATTGGGAAGCAGGAATCTGGCTCTTACTCGTTTAAAAAGTTTCTTCAAATTGATCCTCCACCACCTTTACCAGCTACCATGCTACAGGCTGCTCCAGTGAATCTAGACCCCGGTCTGAGACCATCAAGCGGCCATCAGTTGTACTAGTCCGAGTCTGCACCATGTCTTCGGTTCCTCGCATCAGAACCAAATGATAGATTCTAGATCAAATAAGCAGGCAATTTGATTGAATGAACGGAAATAAAATGGTCCCAATTCGAGATGGGTAAAGTCTCCTAATACAAAGTAATACTTGATAATAAAAATAAAAAGCATAGCCTGCTACTAATACTTCTAACAGTTACTTTGCCCCACCATTCAATTACTGCTTTGACCCAATGGGTCCAACCAATACCCAAAAATAGAATTAAACTGACCCGTCCCGTTGACCCGTTTATTTCTTCTTGTGGACCGGTTGGAACAACTAGAAGCTAGCGAACTAAAAGATTACAAACAGATACAAATTGGATGAATACATACTCGATTAGACACAGTTCTACTAATAAATTATTTGTATGCATGGAAACAAAAAGAACAATAATCGGTGTTAATGCTACTTCATATATCGATTGGGTGACACAAACGTTTCAATGTATCTGCCTTCTTCAAGGACTGTATTCTTATCACCATCCACTATAACTTCTTCCGCATACTCATAGTCGTTGTCATTACTCTTTTCAAGATCTACTTTATAGATTTTATCTCCGTAAGCACACAACCGGTACTTGTTCTTTATCATGAGCCAGTTTCCGTTCTTCATTAAGTAGAATGGATTCAAATCGCTAATATGAATATCAGAAACACGTGGCCTTAGTTGATAAGTTAACACTTCTTTCAGCTTGTCATATTCATCCAACTTCCACAACTTAATAGTGCTTTGGAAACCACCATTATCAATGTCATATTTGACACAAACATGAATGCAATCACTTTTAACCAGAATAGTGGCAGAATTATAAAATGCATTTGGAGATGCATATACATTCAGAGTTTCTATCGTTGATAACTTTTCAGTTTTTGTATCAAACCTTATAACTGAAATTAAATGTCTGGTGTTTAAAAAGTAGAGATTTTCGTTCAGATAAGTAGTACCTAGACTCCAACAATCCGAATGATAATAATTATCATTTCTTTGAATGTCATCTACTTTTCTCCATGAGTCCGATTTCAACGAGAATACGTAAACATAATAGCTAACTAACAGAAGCTTGTAGTCATCTTCACAAGAGCTGTAATACAATCCCAATATCGAATACCTAGTAGCACAGTTGCAATAAATGTGAGAAGATTTGGACAACCTCTTATACTCGTTAGTCAAAGGATTCCATAAGATTAGATAAGAGTATCGAACACTGCGCTTATTTTCTTTTATGCCTAGACATACCAAACCATGAAAAGATGTGAGAATATGAATATCATGAGGAGGAGTGGTGTCTCCGAATTGTGGTAAAGGGTGGCGTGTGGGAGTTAAACCTTTATCAGTTGGTGGCGCTTCAGGGTTGATGATGGTAAACTCGAATGATGATGATGTTTCTGTTTTTGAAAAGAGAAGAAGTTTAATGTTGTTTTGATGGTTGTGGATGTACATAGTTTCGAACATGCTTGACGTAAGTAATGAGTGCCATTCTTCCGAAACACACCTGAAACGACCAATAGATTTGGGTGGAACTCTTGGTAGAATGTGGTTCAAGAGGACGTCATGTGGAACATGAACCACCATTGTCGATATCTTTGGTTTATTAGGTTTCGATAAAAAGGTTTGGAAAAGAATAATACGATGTACGAGGTTTTTGCGTATATTAAAATTATTGACATCTAATATATCGGAAGTGAGGATATACATTGACGTGGGCTGCAAGTTGAGTATTTCGTAAATTAAAGTTATATATCCTAAATATATGGAAGGTGAATATATTACATTAACGTGGGATGCAAGCGTATCATTTGAGTTAATAAAGTTGTATATCCGACTTAGATACTCTGCCTCATTTCAATTCAGTTAAGAGGGACACACGTTATGGCTGCAAAGCTTAGAAAGATTGCCCCGCCATGATGCGAATAACCTCATGGCTGCAAGCTTACGAAGGTCGCCCCGCCACGATGTAAGTAAGCTTAAGGAGCTTGTGTTGGAAGAGTTCTATGTTTGTTAGGACGTGTATAGTGAAGATGAGTTGGTATAACACTATAGATGATGCACTATCATGATAGGAGCATGTAGAATTCAGATCTTACATGCACAAGATGGGTCATACCTGTTTCTAGCCATGCCATGCCATGCCATGCATACGTGATACGTGAACCCGACTTATAACCGATTAAACAGAGCACATTTGTGGCGGAAATAGCACTTGAGACATTAGTCCTGCATCTTTTATGTTTCTACTGCTCGATTCATTTTTTCATTAGATAAAGGAAAACAAAAAGAATATTACCTTTGGTTCTATATATAACTGGTTAGTCTGTAGTTTAACACGAGCACTATCAGATTCATTAAGTCACTCACTGCAGGCGTGCAGATGTGAAAACGTTACTTCAGATTTCGTTTGATGCATGCGACTTAGCCTACATTTGGGCCATGAATCCGTGATACACTGTTGATCAAAAGTTGTCCTATATGTTGCCGGCCACTGTTTTGTATTATCTTACTGATATCACAAACGGGGGTTTGCTGTTGGAACAATCATCTTATTAACAAGCAAATGGAAAAGTTCTCACCTGCTAAGATATCAACTTGATGATATTGAAAAGTTCTCACCGGTTCAACAAGTTACACAGCCGGGTCAAACTGGTTTTATGCCATAGATAACTTCCCTCCAAATCAAAATCCCTTTCCCCCTCTTTTTTCCCTTTTCTGCTACAAAACCAAACTTCAAAATCATTCATACCCGACATCCTACTTTCATCTTTCACCTTCATTACCGGTCCCCACCTCTGCTACACCCCATGTGATATGATCAGTGGCGCCAAGCTGGCAATCCACCAACACACACTCTTACAAAATGGGCGCCAAATGCAAATGGATGGTGGAGATCTACAGAAAACATCACTCAAGGGCCAGGATCAACTTAAAGTAACACAACTTGAAAGTTTTCAAAGGTTTCATACTCCAAACTAGCACAAAAGGGCACCAAGGACCTCAAGACCAAAGACTTAATGCTTTATAGGCTTTCTTGTAAGCCTCTAAAAGGCAATCTAGTTTTAGCTTATTTTTCAGTTTTAATTTAAGCTTATGTCTTTTGTATTTCCTTTTCAATATTAAAGGAAAAAAAATCAGTTTACCTTAAATCTTTGTTTTTAATTTGTGTACTCAAGTTATCAAAAAGTGTTTAACAAAGTTTCATAAGCTCATATTAATCTTGTTCTAAGCTGCTACTTGGTCTTGGAAGCTTTTCTTATAGCTTTTTGAGTTCAAGGTTCGAAAATGTTTTGCAAAATATGGTTTTTGCAATACTTTGGACATAATTTTATATATGTATATGTTATATATATTCGTAGTACTTAGTAGCTTTGCGTTCTCCTCGAAGAGAGTTTCGCAACGAGCTAAAGTATGTCCAATATGGAGTTAATATGAATGAGATATCGTGTCTCAAAGTGAGTCACGTGAAACACAATATTTGGAAAATATTTTGTCCCACATTCTTGAAAGTGGGATTTCTAGGCTAAAAACGGGTTCGAAGCTACTGAACTTGTGCACGAGCGCGCGACTTGCGGACACGAATGCAGCTCCAAAATCTGCTTGGGTGCGGGCAAATTCGGTATATTTTTTGCTGCTCATTCGAATTTTTCCTCTAGAATTTTCTAATCTATTTTAGGAATAGATACAAACTTATTAATTAAGTTTACAGAAATCTGTTTTGTGTATTAAAAGATTTGTGAATCTGTGTTAGTAATAACAGATTTTCATGTCAGTTTAATTTAGAAGCAAATATTCTGTCTTGGTGGCCAAGACATATAATGCCTATAAATTAAACTTGAATTTCATTCATTCAAATCATCCAAAAAAAAAAACTACAATTTTCTGCATCAAAGTTCAAGCAATCTTTTTCAGTCAGAAACACACACTGTATCCGTGATCTTTCAGGCAAGTAAGTCGAGTCCGGCTGTACAACAACTTTGGACGTTGTACCCTGGGAAACAGACGGTGAATCTGTTTTAAGGGAAGCGTGTTTAACACGTGCCTCGTCTTATTTTAATTTTACTGCTTTTGTTATTACTGTTATTTATTTTCTGTTTTCTTAATTTCTGTCAATTTTATTTGTAATTCGATTTTATATATTAAAAGTGTACACCGTTTCCTACAACTAGTTCATCGAAAATTCATAAAAATACTACACGTTCTTGGAGCAAGGTGAATTATGGATCGCCTTGGGTTAGAGTCCTATGGAGGACATTAGGAAATGATTCTAAGTTCTTATTTCATATGGTACTAAGCTGGAAATAAAGTAATTTCACTTTTTACTTTTTAGCTTATTTTGCTCAAGTGCTTATTCGTGCTTGTTATTATTTGTTTCCTGCTGCTTCTTGTTGTTATATGTTGACATGTAGTCTAAAAATCTCTTTGTGCACTTTCTTCTTGCAATTTTCCTTAATATCTTAAGTATAAGCACAAGCTTATTGAGCTTGTGCTTGTGCTTGTGCTTATTTGAGCCTCACAAGTTCTGTTTTAGGGTCTTCGTAACTTATTTGACTTTTGGCTTAAGAAAGTTCTTGGTTTAAATTTAGTTTCATTAGTAGAAAACCTGTTGTCATAACATTTAAAGGTGTTTGGTTTAGCATACTTTAGAGGTCAAAACGGGTAAAAAACTATAAAAACTTTTGGGTCATCTTGGATTCATTAGATCTTTGATAAGTTGTTCAGGTGAATCAAAAAGTTAAAAAGTATTATTACTTTAATTAAAATGGTTATATATACATCCATCATGTTCTTATTCAGACCAAACAAACGATCGCTATTCGTTCGACTTTCAAGTTTTAACATATATATTAAATGCACATGATACAATATATTTAATCCACCCCTTACTCAAATGTACAAATAATATAATACATGATACAATATATTTAATCCTAGAAAATCATGTAATACAAGAATTTATTCAGTATATATAATTAATTGATAACCCAACTTAAATTTAAGCATTTACGAAAACTCAATGTACAAACAAGATAGAACTACTGCGTCCAAGTCCAAATCCCGTGTTGGTTCCAATGTTAGTATACAAGCTTAATTAGTCTTTTTTTTTTCACTGCGCGTACTCAAGTTCATGCATATAGTTAACCTCTCTCGTTGCTCATTTTGCAGTTTTCTTTATCAGGACTTTTAAACTTCATAGACGGATTGTAATCTTGTTGTGGGGATGAACGCATCATAATATTTACAACGAACCACCTAGAAAGACTCGACCCAATGTTGTTTAGACCAGGACGTATAGACATGCACATCCACATGTCATACCTGACTTTTAATGGATTCAAGACACTAGCGGCCAATTACCTCAACATTCACAACGACCATTGGAGATTTAGGGAGATCGAATTCTTGATCCGAAGCAAGAAGATTACACCAGCAGAGGTGGCTGGGGAACTTATGAAGTCTGACAATGCGGAAGCTGTACTAGAAGGGCTAGTGAAGTTCTTGGAAGGTAAAAAGAAATGTGTAGGTATATCAACAGAAGGGATCAATGAAAGAGGCGATGAAGTCTTTGAAGCTAAGACGGACAAATTGTATAGATCAAGATTTAAGAGTCACGTCGACTGAATGAAAAACCTGCAAATTTGATCTTAAAGTGTTTGTTAACTACTGTAATTAACTTTGTTCTTTTCACGGTCAAAATCAGCAATTAGGGTAAAAAGAGGATGAAAATTTGTGATCAGTGTTTAATCAATTCTTAGTCTTCAACTATGTGATTAATTAAATTGTATGTATATCTATAGTACTTGTGTTTAAATTATTAGTGAAAGTTTATGGACTTAAAATTAATAGTCGTGAGATAGGATCGAACTCGGGATCACGGGATTGCACACATAACGTAAAGGGTTAATTTATTTATTAAATATATTTATTATATTTATTAAATCAAACCAAAGCTTAACGAACGATCGTTGATAAATAAAAGTTACGTTTAAACGATCGTTATGGAATTAAATAGAAGCTAAAAGAAGGAGAAAGGAAAAGTTCTGGAAGCCCTTGGGTGGGCTTGTGGGTCGTCGGCCAAAGGGGAAAAAGGAAGGAAATCAAAGATTTTCTTTCCTATTTTGTTTATTGCTTGGAGACCAAGTATTGTCAAGCCTATATAAACAAACCCCTAGCCTTCACAAAACACACACAAATCTCTCTTTCTCTCTAGCGTTGATCACCGGCCAAACACCCTTCTTTAAGGTTTTGGTTTTCGATTTTTGCTATTTAATATTATCTAGTCCTAGCCCCTCTCTAGGGTTGTTGGGTAGATATTCCATAAGTGTTGAAGCTCGGTTTGTTCGTGCTAGACTCACGGTTAACACGTCGTATACGTGTGTACAAGAACGTGATATAGTCTTATTTTAGACTATATTCTTGGTAGTGTTCGTGATGAACCCTAGTTGCCGTTTGTTCCGTCGTCTTGTGGATCTTGCTAGGATAAAGGCATGTAACCCTAATCTTGATTAATTATAATTGTGTTAAATTAATGATCTTGTTAATTTGCTTCCGCTGTATGTGCTTTGATCCATATTAGGGTTTTAAATAATTGTTATGAACTATATAAACCAACATTGGTATCAGAGCCGTTTTAACATGATTAAAATTATCGAGATCTAAAGATTTTTTTAAACTAATAACTGTTTTGAGTTAAAACTACATGTTTTTTTTTAAAATAAAATTTAGGGTTTTGGTTTTGTTGTTTTTTTAAAATCCGTTTTAAAAAAAAGGGTCGGTTTGTTTTGTTTTTTTTAGCCGATTATAAATTAAAAAAAAGATAGTTTTTCTTGTGAAACCCTAAAATTGCATGTTTTGATCTTTAAATAATTACATGATTAATTGTTATGTCATGTATTTAAGGTTACGATCTGTAGTTATTTAATTAAATTGTTAAGTGATTTTGGTGGAATTTTGATGAATTGCATGATGAATTGTTATGTTGTGTGAATTCATGTTTCGATCCGTAGAGATTTAATTGTTAAGTTATGTGGGAGATCCGTGATGAACATGCATGTTTTTCATGTATCATATGTTTTATGTGGTAATTGTTACGTTTTTGCTACATGTTTGATTCAATAAATCTAAAATTAGGGAAGACTTTTATATGAATATAAAAACCTAGATTTGATATTATTTATTGAATAAATCGTATGCATGTGGCTATTTGATTTATTTATTGCACATATAAATTGTTATTATGTGTTTATGATTTAGTTTTTTTGTACCTACTTGTTTTCATACGTTTAATATTGATTGTATGTTGTAAACAAGGGTAATTTTTTCCAAGAAAAATTAATATGGACTAAATCATATATCAAAATAAATGAATTGTTTTGAGATCAAATTGACATATGATTTGCGTTGATTGGAATTGCAATAATAACTTAACGGCCTACTCAACTTTGACAAACTATAAAGTGGGTATAACGAACTGCTGGTCATGTACCCGGTTAAGGAAGGAGGTGTTATGCTTCAGCGCTGACCAAATTCCCGGCTTGCCTGTGCGTCAAAGTTGAAATTACCTACAGTTATTATTTACATAATTCTTTAAGGTTGATTTAACTACATTAATTCACATCCGAAACACAATGAATAAGGTTATTGCTTTGTGCTTTAGCTGAGTTCTAGAAAAAGTACGGTGTGAATTTAGTTGTGTGTAAAATCTTTAATTGGTTTAACCAATACCTCAACTTGCAAATATATGATGAACTTTTAGTCTCACCAAAAAGTTTACTAAACGTTTTATTAAACTTATGTTATGGAGATGTATGCATGCTTCTCCATACATGATTTTGACACCAAAATCTATACCCTAAAAATTTAAGTCATGTGCCCTCTAATTGACGAATACTTGAAGTTACAATTGTCGTCATATAAGATATTGGACGATGTTGTAATGGAGAGAAAACTTCATGACCGAATAAGATTGCACATGAAGGTTTTACGTTCTTTAGATTAGTCGACTTAATTGAGTTACTTAGTGAGATCTGGAAACTTAAGGCATAAAGAAGGGACGAAACATGTTTACAATACAAAATGACTTTTGGCAATGTAAATCTCTTAAATGTCTAGAAATTGCAAATTTGTTTGTCAATCATTGTTCGACAAGTTACCATCTTGAATACTTTCATTGCTAGCAAATCAACTGATGTGATGAAATTATGTCAATTTGGATTCTAGTTTTCAAGGAAAATACTATGGTTATTATTGCTGGGGTAATTTTATTTTCTTGAATGGTATTATCGAAAATACTAAAATTGAATTTTATAAACTCTTTTGCAAATGTATTAATGCAACGTTACACCGTAAACGTGGTTTATTCATTTATTGATCTACAAATCGTATGGTTGAGGATAGAGTCAATTTACAAATGAAAGATAAACCTAAAACTCTTTTTCATGAGTAAAGAAGGAGTTATAAGGATTTTAGAAATGTCAAATTCAAATCCATAACTCATAGCAAACATTAAAAGTTAAGAAAAATGTATATTTTGAGTTATTTAAAGTTACCGCTAATTGGTTATAAGGCAAACTAGCATATTTGTCTAGTAGTTGTGCTTTGACCATTTATAGGCACTACATACCATTGTGGGGCTGGTAGACCTATTAAGGAAGAAATTGCATGTCAAGTCTTTCAAGTTAAAAGCATTTGATGGATAAGTCATCATTTACGAAGTAGAGTACACTCTTAAAAACTATAAGTAATTGTTACGAATGTGTTCTTCAAAAGAGTAAGAAAGTAAACACAACACTAATTATTTTCACCAATTATGAAACATTTTCAATGTTGTCAAATTCAGTGGGAGAATTGTGTTGTATTACTAAATCTGAGTCTATTAAAACATTTTCTAATTCAGTGGGAGTTACAAGCCTTGTTTTCTTGGTAATAATCCATGTTATCTTTAGTATGTCCTAAGATAATTACTTTCGAATTGTTGACACTAATATCTTCAAAGATAGTTATGTACTGATTCTTGTTGATTAAGTAGTTCTACATCTACTTGTAAAAGATAATATATGTGACACAATCATATTTTGTATAGACGAACGTTAGACGTGATGTTTATCTTATATATGAGGTTGTTCCATGCACAAGTGGGAAAAATGAACATTGTGTGCAAGAAACAACTCATAAAGATATGATTCTCTTGTCTTTAAGATAAGAGATTAACATTCTAATTAATATTTAGATCATGTGTCAATATAATTAAAAGACTACTTTAAAGTATATATACCATTCACATTAAGAAACACTTGTTGTTTTGATTTAGTCATATAAGAGCTTGGATTAAATTGTAAACACAAGGGTAAAATATCCGCATGTCGTAAGATTGGGCGTGGAATGTTTTGTAGTTTCTTAAAATGGACAAATTCCTGGAATGATATAAGATACATAGAGTAATCTTATACTACTAATGAAACCTAGTGGTGTTCATATCATAGTATAGTAGTGAATTAACTTGAAAAGATTAATGAAACCTAGTGGTGTTCATGATTACTTTAGTTATACATGTTTATGATTTATTGAATAAAGTCACAAACATAAAGTCTTGAAAGACGTATAATATAAAGTAAGACGTTAATGCATTGTCTCTATTTCACTTAGGACATATACATGAAACGTGTAATGGACTTATAACTTTTATGAAGTGACTTTGTATTATAAGTACTTGAGTTATAAAGCATGCAAAATGGTTAGGAAATCTATTATACCATTAAGATGATTTAGTTGGTATATAGGTAAGCCTAAAGATATATATTTATCTTAAATATTGTTAAGATTGACTTACAATATTTCCCTAAATAAAATACATCATTGTTGTGGTATGTTCATTAGGAGAATAAAAAATTCTCAATATGATGGTGATATTTGATTAAAGATAACTATATCTTCCTTTATTCGAAAAGATATCAAGGTTAGAAAGTTGAGTATGACTTGAGCTAAGAAGATTAATAAGATACCATTATATATGGAATGTGATGACTCACGTTATATCTTAAATGGAGTTCAGATTTTGCTAAACTACTTATGAAGTGGATTGTTTAGAAAATAAAGAGTATGGAACTGTCATTGTGTTTTGTAATGTCCCATATAGATAACGTTGGAGTGTTGATCTATTTGTAATGTATTTAAATATTAATTTTAAGATACTAAAAGCAAGTGGGAGTTTTGATCTTGAAAGATAAAATTACAAGATACATGATCTTCTAAAATACACTAGTAATTATCATGAGGTAGACGTGTAAATGCTAAACCTATAGATAAAGGAATTTATGTCATAGGACCGTAAGGATATCTCGGATATACGATTTATATGCTGAGAATTATGAGTTACAAATAATTGTTATGATTTGTTACCAAAAAATGAATTGGGTAAATTACTCATACTATGAACGTTATAGATGTTGTCCAACAAGATAATCAAATTTTGGTATTGGTTTATCTTAAATAGTTTGACTAGAAATTGGAGATGAGTTTCATCAAAGGAATAAAAACGCCAATCGTGGTGGTTTAATCTTTGTGTCGAAATTATATGGACAAAATTGTACACATATTTAATGTATGTATTATGAATAGATTATTAGTCACACTTAAGTAATCAATTGTGATTGAGTATTATTTCCTAAACGCATTAAATATATAAAGATTTTGATCGTCATATTTTAATTGACAAATTTAGATATATATGAACTATTTTTTGAATGACTACTTGAGAAAGGACTTAAGTAATCAAAATGAGTTTATTACTTCAAAATAAATCTTTGGCAAAGTACAAAATGCAATGATCCATGAATGGATAAAAGCATGCATCTAGGAGATTATTCTTATGTTTAATTTGAAAATCCAAGATTGGATTTAAATTTGAATAAAATGATTTCTGAGTATTCCTAAAAGCTAGTGGGAGTATTACGGTTATTTTCTTAAATTATATGTGTCCAATAGACATGTAAGAAAGTAAAATTTCATTCAAATTAAATGTTGATTTGGTTTAGATTTGAGATGAAACTTTACTTTAAAGATTTATAAAATAAGATGTACATAACCTTGGAACAAATAAATTTATTTATTTATGCGGTGGAAATACAACGTAATATGCCATGTAGTAAGTTTACATTGATATTTAGGACATGAAGAAATCTAAATCTGGTTTGAGAAAATTTCATTTGTGTCGTGTTGTATTTATATCATGCTTAAAATACATGATGATTTGAATATATTAATCTATTTAAGAAGTTATTAAATAAATTGTGTAATAAATATTCTGAAGGAATATGTTTGGAAATAGAATAACATCCTAAATCTTGGATCGGCTTCCATATTCTATAGATGAATAATTTGTCAATCGTTGTGCAAATTATCATAGCCAACAAACTTGGAGGTTTGGTTGGAATCAAACATTACATAATAGATATTAAAAGTAACGTATTTATATCTTTTATGACAAGTTGGAAAACTTGAAAATATATAATTGAGGTAACACTCAATATTAGTCATGGGATCTTTTGAAGATGACATGTTGATTAAAGTTGCATTATACAATTAGAATACTTTGAACTTCAAATGTGTTTTGGAAGTTTAGGAAATTGGTGATCAAGGATGTTTCACAATTTTGATAATATGTGGCAATATCAAATTATTTGAATGCACATGTACAAGAGTTTCAATGAATTGTATTCTTGAAGAAAGTGTTCTCAAAATTCCAATATGTCAAGATTGGTTATTTTATGCTTTGCCAAACAAGTATGAATGTCATTACTAGAGGCATGATGCATGTACCGGTTTTATGCATTGATCTATTTTTAGTATTTGGATAAAGGATGTAAGACATTATTGAATTGATGAAATAAAGATTGGATTTTGTTTATTTTTCTGTTATTTGATTTTGTATACTATTTTACATGTTTTAATCCATGAGCATTATGATGTTTCTAAATGTCCGCTGTCGATTAATAATATGGGAGTATTATTAAACTAAGACAATTCAAAATAGTGACAGAGTATACTTGAAAGTATATTGGTCAATTTTGGATGATATTTGATTGATCAAATATTGAACTTATCCCAACTATATGATTTTACTTTATGGATCTTTGTCATCAAGTAAATCATAAATAGTTATCCTTAGACCTGAGATACCAGGAAACTGTCGTGGATCTAGTACATTTCTGTGAAATAATCTAACGCTAAACGTAACTGGTAGCTATAAGGGTTATTTTCAGATGTGTTGCAAGATTCATAAGTTTTGCTTGTAGTCAATATGAGATTTGTTTCCTTCAAAATTATTTTGAAGTATAATACATCTGGGCCACTCGGGGGAGTAGTAAGACATTAGTGCGGCCGCACCCAAATTTGTTTTGGTGGTCTAGCTATATCTATAAACGAGAAACATAATGGTTAATAAAATGAATGACTGAGATCCATATCCTTATTAACGTTGTATTTGAAATGAAAGGATAATAATAATGATTATATATCATTAAAAGGTTTTGTCCAGGAAACCTTACTCGAGTTGTACTAGTGACATTGTTAGTGTAACTAGACGCTAATCAATGTGATCACGATATTCGAATTTTGTCCAAGTGGGAGCTGAAAGTTTATGGACATAAAATTAATAGTCGTGAGATAGGATCGAACTCGGGATCACGGGATTGCACACATAACGTAAAGGGTTAATTTATTTATTAAATATATTTATTATATTTATTAAATCAAACCAAAGCTTAACTAACGATCGTTGATAAATAAAAGTTAAGTTTAAACGATCGTTATGGAATTAAATAGAAGCTAAAAGAAGGAGAAAGGAAAAGTTCCGGAAGCCCTTGGGTGGGCTTGTGGGTCGTCGACCAAAGGGGAAAAAGGAAGGAAATCAAAGATTTTCTTTCCTATTTTGTTTATTGCTTGGAGACCAAGTATTGTCAAGCCTATATAAACAAACTCCTAGCCTTCACAAAACACACACAAATCTCTCTTTCTCTCTTGTGTTGATCGCCGGCCAAACACCCCTCTTTAGGGTCTTGGTTTTCGATTTTTGCTATTTAATATTATCTAGTCCTAGACCCTTTCTAGGGTTGGTGGGTAGATATTCCATAAGCGTTGAAGCTCGGTTTTGTTCGTGCTAGACTCACGGTTAACTCGTCGTATTACGTGTGTACAAGAACGTGATATAGTATTATTTTAGACTATATTCTTGGTAGTGTTCGTGATTAACCCTATTTGCCGTTTGTTCCGTCGTCTTGTGGATCTTGCTAGGATAAAGGTATGTAACCCTAATCTTGATTAATTATAATTCTGTTAAATTAATGATCTTGTTAATTTGCTTCCGCTGTATGTGCTTTGATCCATATTACGGTTTTAAATAATTGTTATAAACTATATAAACCAACAATTAGACATCCTTCTAACGTAATCAGGATAACACCCTTGGAACGTAATCAGGATTACTAATCTGGATATATGCAATGGACTTAATGGATATACATACAAGTGACGACCTTGATTTTCGTTATTAAGATGGGTTAGTGATGAATTTTCCTCTATCAAATACGATTTTTCACTCGTCATAGAGCCTTTTTTTCTTGTGTGCGTAAAATTGTCGCTGTCAATAAATATCGATGGAACCGAGTGCATCTCTATCTTGTGCATCAGCTAACCTTTTTACGCATCAAACACATACATAGAACTCTATCTATTTTTGCGTTTAATAATTCGAACTTGTCAATGTTTGCTTTGAGGAAGTTTTTTGTTATGCTTGGGTTGTTGCGGGAGAATATATATATCATGGCAATTCCGACATTTTTTTATCATTATATAGATGTAAAGGTTTTGTTTGACTTAGTATTTTAACGAAAATCTTTGAATTTTGATGCCTAATCAATAAAGGTTTTGGGCTAAGTTGTAGAAATAATGAACATGAGAGTACATGACAAAGATTATAAGGCTAGATTAGTAATCTATTTGTCTGTATGTTCATGTCATTTAATTATCAGTTATGCTCATAGATGATCAAGATCAAAAAGGGAAATAATCTAAGTAACAAAAAAGATTTGATTTCAAGTCGAGTTTAATTAAGCTCAATAGTTCATGCAGAAAAAGTTATGGTGATCATGAAGTCGTAGAGAGATATCGAGAATTCTAATAATCATAATGGAAAAGTTGACATTGCGGCTAAGGGCATTGGGAAGCAGGAATCTGGCTCGTTTAAAAAGTTTCTTCAAATTGATCCTCCACCACCTTTACCAGCTACCATGCTACAGGCTGCTCCAGTGAGACACCGGTCTGAGACAATCGAGCAGCCATCAGTTGTACTAGTCCGAGTCTGCACCATGTCTTCGGTTCCTCGCATCAGAACCAAATGATAGATTCTAGATCAAATAAGCAGGCAATTTGATTGAATGAACGGAAATAAAATGGTCCCAATTCGAGATGGGTAAAGTCTCCTAATACAAAGTAATACTTGATAATAAAAATAAAAAGCATAGCCTGCTACTAATACTTCTAACAGTTACTTTGCCCCACCATTCAATTACTGCTTTGACCCAATGGGTCCAACCAATACCCAAAAATAGAATTAAACTGACCCGTCCCGTTGACCCGTTTATTTCTTCTTGTGGACCAGTTGGAAACTAAAAGCAAGCGAACTAAAAGATTACAAACAGATACATATATATTGGATGAATACATACTCGGTTAGACATAGTTATCTACTGATAAATTATTTGTTATACATGCATGGAAACAAAAAGAACAATAATCGGTGTTAATGCTACTTCATATATCGATTGGGTGACACAAATGTTTCAATGTATCTACCTTCTTCAGTGAGTATATTCGTATCACCATCCACTATAACTTCTTCCGCATACTCATACTCGTTGTCATTACTCTTTTCAAGATCTACTTTATACATTTTATTTTCGTAAGCCCGCCACTGGTACTTGTTCTTGTACTTCATCATGAGCCAGTTTCCGTTCTTCATTAAGTAGAATGGACTCAGAGAGCTAATATGAATATCAGAAACATGTGGCCTTAGTTGATAAGTTAACCCTTCTTTCAGCTTGTCATATTCATCCAACTTCCACAACTTAATACATGTAGTGCTTCCGGAACCATCATCAATGTCATCATATTTGACACACACATGAATGAAATCACTTTTAACCACAATAGTGGCAGAATAATTATATACATATGGAGATTCATATACATTCAGAGTTCCTATCGTTGATAACCGTTCAGTTTTTGTATCAAACCTTATAACTGAAATTAAACGTCTGGTGTTTTCGTGGTTTTTTAAAAAGTAGAGATTTTCGTTCAGATAAGTAGTACCTAGACTCCACAAATCCTGATAATCAATTATATCTTCTCTTTGAATGTGATCTACTTTTCTCCATGAGTCCGATTTCAACGAGTATACGTAAACATAACAGTTGACTAACAGAAGCTTGTAGTCATCATCTTCACAAGAGCTGTAGTACAATCCCAATTTTGAATATACAGTAATAGGCTTGCAATAAATGTCAGAAGATTTGTACAACCTCTTATGTTCATTGGTCAAAGGATTCCATAAGATTAGATCAGAGTATCGATCACCGCACCAATCTTTTATTATGCCTAGACATACCAAACCATGAAAAGATGTGAGAATATGAATATCAAGAGGAGGAGTGGTGTCTCCGAATTGTGGTAAAGGGTGGCGTGTGGGAGTTAAACCTTTATCAGTTGGTGGCGCTTCAGGGTTGATGATGGTAAACTTGAATGATGATGATGTTTCTGTTTTTGAAAAGAGAAGAAGTTCAATGTTGTTTTGATGGTTGTGGATGTACATAGTTTCGAACATGCTTGACGTAAGTAAGGAGCGCCATTCCTTTGAAACACACCTGAAACGACCAATAGATTTGGGTGGAACTCTTGGTAGAATGTGGTTCAACAGGACGTCATGTGGAACATGAACCGCCATTGTCGATATCTTTGGTTTATTAGGTTTCGATAAAAAGGTTTGGAAAAGAATAATACGATGTACGAGGTTTTTGCGTATATTTATGGCCAAAATTATTCACATCTAATATATCGGAAGTGAAGATATAATTGACGTGGGCTGCAAGTTGAGTATTTCGTAAATTAAAGTTATATATCCTAAATATATGGAAGGTGAATATATTACATTAACGTGGGATACAAGCGTATCATTTGAGTTAATAAAGTTGTATATCCGACTTAGATACTCTGCCTCATTTCAATTCAGTTAAGAGGGACACACGTTATGGCTGCAAAGCTTAGAAAGATTGCCCCGCCATGATGCGAATAACCTCATGGCTGCAAGCTTACGATAAGGAGCTTGTTTGTTAAGACGTGTATAGATGATGCACTATCATGATAGGAGCATGTAGAATTCAGACCTTACATGCACAAGATCGGTCATATACCTGTTTCTAGCCATGCCATGCCATGCCATGCATACGTGATACGTGAACCCGACTTATAACCGATTAAACCCAACAGAGCACATTTACAATGAACCACCTAGAATGGACCGAGTGTTGCTTAGACCAGGATGTTTGGATATTCACATCCACATGTCACACTTGACTCTTAATGGATTCAAGACAATTGCGGTAAATTACCTCAACATTCAGAATGACCATTGGAGATTTAGGGAGATGAAAAATTGATTCAATGCGAGAAGGTTACACCGGCGGAGGTGTGGCTGAGGAACTTATGAAGTCTGACAATGTGGAAGGGCTAGTGAAGTTTTTGTAATGTAAAAAAGAAATGTGCAGGTGTAACAACAACGAAAGGTATCAACGATAAAGGCAATGAAGTCCTGGAGTCTAAGACGAACATATATCATATATTCATATATATCAAGATTCAAGACTCACATCGACCGATTAAAAACCTGTCAAATGTTATATTAGATCTTAAAACTTGTTTGAATCAGCTAACTTTCTTCTTTTTGCGGTCAAAATCACCGACTTGGGTGATAATAGTTGTTATTAGTACTTTAGTTTTTGCAGACAAAGTACCAAATAAGAAAGCAATGGACTAAATAAGAAGGCAAACACTGTTTAAACAAATTTTCATTGTTTCAAACAAATGCATATAAAGTGTGACATACAATTGTTGTTGTTATGAATAGATTTGGATGGAACCTGATATTCGGGTAATAATATATATCACGAAAGATCCATGTATATAAATCGCATACTTCAAGCCTTTAAAAAGTGTTTATGCAACATTGCAATAACCCTCCTGGCATAAACACTAATTACCACATTTTGGTAGTTCTCGCAAAATGAACAAGTAACTTAAATTCCTCAATCGCTTTATCATCGGCGTTACTCCTAATCAGCGGTGGAAAAAACAACCAAAAGCTTGTAACCCCTGCAAACCCTACAGTAAACAAACGTGCAACCACCACTGGAATTACTAATCTTCCTGCCAACGCCCTTTTTGCCAATACCTCAACGACAACACCAATACCTTGTAGCATAAAATATGAAGCAATTTCCCACGTGGGATTCACACGAGTCACATAGTAAAAGAAAAGTTCATGCATCAAACCTGAGACCAGGAAACTAGCCATGACTGCAGCAAATGGCGCCCAAGCCTTTCTTGAAAAGATATTCATGATTGGTTTGAATATTGTGTGGCGCAAGATGCTAGTTACCGTGATGTTCCATCTACGGCCCCAAAAGTCTTGTAATGATGTCGCTAAGTAAGGCTCGTTGGATGGTAGATCGAGATCCACTCCTAGAATTATCCAAGCAACGGTGTTTGACGCAAGAACCATATATTCAACCACTAAGTAAATTAGCATAATGTAAAGGCTTAATAACAGGTAATGAGGATTTAGGTTTTTGCTTAATAATATGTAAAGAGGATTTAGCGGTTGTTTGTGATTACAAACCACTTCTATTAGTATGGGGAAACCCAACAACTTGATTTGCCCCATTCGGGTTCCCAAGTGAGCAGATAACATCTTATGCATATACGAATACGAGCGCCCTTGATGTTCTTGAGACAACTCTGATTTACCTTTCACATGTCCGTTGTGGCTAACGCTTTTACTGATTTGGACCGGAAGAGAGCCAATGGTTATAAAATGAATAAGGGACTTCGTGGGGTAAAGTGGACCGTGATTGAAAACGAATAGGATGAGCTTGAAATTTCCGAGCCATGTAAAGAAAAAGTTGGCGGCCGCATTGGCAAAGCGGGAGGTGAGAAGGAGGGGTAAAATGGTAAAAAGGTAAAAGACGGGTAGGAGGGAGATGAACCTGTAAATACCTTTAGGAAGCTTTGCAGAGATATAATAAGAGTAACAAAGAGCAACAATATTGACGGTGAAGACGAAGACGACCTTGTACAGTTCACCTTCCAACATTTTTGTGACCGATCGATGTTAACGTATAAATCATACATAAGATGTTAACTGAGATTAGATTGCATTTGTTACAAACACTTGAGCCCTTATAAAAAAACACCTGCAGTCTCCTGTTTGTTTTGGCTAATATATGCTGTTTCGGCATGTAATGTGTGATTCCTCATTTTAAGCCGATTCTTATCAAAATTATAATTCTACCTTCCAACGCAATACGGAGTCATAACTTGTTTCCAGTTACTTTTGATCAATCATAACCGAAAAGAAAACTGACTTTTAACAGCAACCGCGTTGATTGCCAAGTCTTTCCCAGCAATTTTCTTATAGAACGATTGTCGACGTGCATTACTGAAGCCCGAAGCCCCAACAACATGTACGTATAACATTTACGTATGTTACGTACGTTTAGCCAAAATATTGCACGTCGAAAAGCATCTGATACAAAATTCGGTCTAACATATATACATGTAAAGCCATACCTTTTATTTATGTATAATAATATACATTTCCTTTCCCTATTTCCCTATCCAACACAATTCTTACAAAAACAAACACCTATTGCTAGAGAATATTAGTTTGACATAATCATAGTATCATATGACACGTCATCAATCGACAAGTTTGATATCTCGTGACCAACGGAGTTGCTATCATCCCCGTCAATGGATGGTTCTGGAGATTCTTCGGTAGTATCAGCAACTGATGACGGAGATGATGCTTCAGGAGTCTTGGAAACTGATGACGGAGATGATGCTTCAGGAGTCTCGGCAACTGATAACGGAGATGATAGAATCTCGAAAACTGATGACGGAGATGGTGCTTCTGGAGTCTTGGCAACTGATGACGCAAATGATGCTTCAGGAGTCTTGGAAACTGATGGCGGAGATGATGCTTCAGGAGTCTCGGCAACTGATAACGGAGATGATAGAATCTCGAAAACTGATGACGGAGATGGTGCTTCTGGAGTCTTGGCAACTGATGGCGGAGATGA
The DNA here is from genome assembly GCA_025667525.1 of Glebionis coronaria. Lineage (NCBI taxonomy): Eukaryota > Viridiplantae > Streptophyta > Magnoliopsida > Asterales > Asteraceae > Glebionis > Glebionis coronaria. The sequence goes on along the minus strand of CM046880.1, from coordinate 591,963,795 downwards.
TACTTCAGGAGTCTCGACAACTGATGATGGAGAAAATTCTGTCTCGTCACTAGAATGTTGAAGGCTCCAATACATTATGCTAGCTGTAAGCATAAGTATCATCTTTTGGTTCACCTGTTAAGGACATGTTTTCACGTGTCAAATCATATGTTGGACCGATGAACACAGTGACGGCCTTGAAGACGAAGACAGCCTTGTACAGTTCACCTTCCAGCATTTTTACTATTATTCTCATATTGTGTATTGGTTGAAAGTTTCAGCATCTAACATAAGTATACGGGTCGAAATTGCAACATCTAAGATAAAGCATTTAAGACTCTTATCATTCAATCCATCAAACTTACCTCTATGATGTCTTCAGGTAATAAGAAGATCGAGCACCCAAGCTTTCGAGCAACACTGATTATGTATGTTGCATTTAGCTTCTTTTCCTCGTCTACAAAAAGACCACCAACAAAAACATAAATCATAGCTTATTTAATATCTTATGGCCTAACTAGCCCATAAGATTTGCAAAACTTCCTCTTTATAGGGTCTATACAGTGGTTTCAAACTCGTCCTCGGGTTCAAGAGTTACCAAAAACCAATTGTCGATTTGATCCGGAGCCCAACAGAGTTAATTATAATTATCGTAAAATATATTTCTCAAACTTGAAATGAGAAACTCGAAAATAACTTCAAAACTGAAACCTCTAAAAGGAACACCATGAAAATAGCTTCTAAATGATGCCAAAAACAGCATACCACTTTTGCCCTTGGTTACAAGGTTCCAGTTGACGACCCTGGGCTCTACCGCACTCAGAAGCTGAAGAAAGAATATCCCACTCGAAAGATGCTTATCCTACACATATACAACATCATAAATATATAGAAAAAGAAGTTCAAACCGAAAGAGGGCACATGGATCTCAAAAAGCCCTTTTAATATATAGCAACTTAATATCCAACCTTAAAACTCTCCATTTGAGACGTTCTGCCTGTGCTCTTAACCTTATTGTTTGCCCACTTTAAAATATCGGTGTCGGTTATCTCCTTCCCTTGAGATCGCAATCGCAAGTTCTTTAAAAGTTGAAGCATATGGCATCTCATTAATTGCCACAAGAAAGCTGAAAGTAATATAAATGAACAACGAGGGTCCGTTTGGTTAGCTCATCTTGCCGCCTCTAATGCAATAAAACAAGTTAAAAAGAAAATCTTATTACCAAGTATGAGTTTCTTGTTCCCTTGAACGAAATCATTCCCAGCTACGTTCACTAGCGAGAGCTTCAACTGCTTTCCTATTTTTATAACTTGATTGCAATTCTCGACTTTTTTGAATGGCATCTTAATGGGAGGTTTTGTTGCTTGCTTCCAATTAACACAGCCGGGTGAAACCTTGTCTAGAACTTCCAGAAGTACCCATCTGTATAAATAAAGATGCATTAAGTTGCTTAGAAACACAATCTTCGTTGCTTATGCGAGAAAGAGATATTGCGAGTCTCCTCCCCAACCCACCCTAGGCAATTTTGTCCATAAAACATTGATAGCCTAAGATAAAAGATATTTTATAAAAAAAATGTAAATGTACCCATTTCTGACATCCTCAAACAAATTGTTGACGTAAGAGGAAATCCCGAGACTATTTATCCAGAGTCTAAAGCACCTTTCTTCTCTAGACACTTGCATGTCGTCTGTCATCATCTCAGCAAAAGAGATATTTTTGCTATCAGCCGATAGACCATTCCTGCAAGACGCTATAAATCTGATTAGGGGAAACAATAACATCTTTCGGAAACAAAGCTGGCCATGCGGAAAGCGATTATGAGCAGTAGGGTGATTTGATGTGCATTCTGAAAGTTAATATGTGATATCGAACAAGATTTGGGCGAAATCTATAAATTAACAACATACTTTTCTAGATGGTCTAATTTGGTAATTATAAAAACGTTAATGTGAGTATCAAACTAGACCATTGTCGTAACTTGAATTACCAACTTAGGACATCAAAATTATCAGTGAAGTTCATCCATCCTTAGATAACCGTGTTAACAGATAATCACTTCTAGAACGCACATCCAAACACGATAATGCAAAACAAAATACACTAAGTGGTCTCTTTTTTACCTTTGGTGGAATATTTGTGCAACAAATGCAAGATTTAGATTTGCCGACCCATCTACTATGTCCTTTGGAGTTATATATCTTTTGCAATCCATTTTTTCTGCATGGTCAAGTACCAAATCTGCCCTTGTAACAGGATCCTTGACATCAAGTGTATTTGGGTTTCCGTGTTCAGGTGCCAGAACATTAAGTAGATAAGCGTAAGCTTTTCCATCCTGCACCGTTCAACAAATGAAGCTATTAAATGGAGGAGAAAAACGGTTGCGTCGGGTATTACGAGAAATTTGTATATTGTAGCTCCCCGAAATTGTCCAAATGTTTTGGGCATGGAAAGACTACAATAACATATAAGAAGCCGAACAAAAAGGTGATATTACCTTAAGATCAGACGAGAAATTTGTAACAGGTTTCTCGTAGCCTGCTTTCTTAAGATGAAAGTTCATCCATTTTAACAACAGTTTTTCGGGTGCTAATCCCATAAGCTCTTCAATATCCTGAAAATTACTATATATCAGCATTCGTTTACATATAGCATGATTAAAAATAATGATCAAGAACTAACAGTGTTGTCCTCCACCAATTCCAGGAGCTGAGGTGTCTTCCTAAGGTTGAGATCTGCCAGGACTTGTATCTGCAAGTGCCGTAATCGCAAGAAACAAGAGTTAAAAGTCGAAGAAATCAGTTTCCTTGGATATGAACGTAATATCTCATTTGTCCTGTTTTGTACATTTTACTTCGAACGAGCAAAAACCTTAAAACCTGCTTATCATATGTTTTCTAGACGATAACTTCAAATTATCATAAAGAAATGTATGCCCCACCTTTATGATTTGGGAAATTAGGCCAAGTACTAAATGAGGCTGCAATACAGAATTACTAAACATCAGATTACAATACCTAAAATCATTCATATTTAACGTAAATTTTAAAATTATACATCAAATAGCTTACTCTTCCCTCCACAAGATCCTGAGTGCCAATATTGACTACCGTACATCCAATAGCCTTAGCCGAGTTAAGGCAAAGAGTATGATTTTCATTTCTTTCCCACGGGTTGAGCATTCTCTTCGTGTTGATTGCTCGTTCATCAATTGTGTTGGGTACAGCCATATTGATGAGTTTACTGCATTTAACGGCAATGATACATTACATAACACCCCAAACGATTAGTATAGACTAGACGATAAAATTTGACCCGTTTACTTATAAACATGTGAAAATTATTATGCTTAGCTACCATAGTAGAACACCATCTCGAGCAAGCTCAAACAACGCATTCATGGAAGGGTCTATAGGAAGAAACTGCTTCATAAAAGGATCATCTCTAAGATAACTATTGATGTGAGCAACATAAGATTGTTTTTCCGATTCATCAATTGTGTGAAGTAGTGTTGTAGTTGTTGCATTAAGAAATGAAGATGGGCTCTTCGAATCACCAGACTTCATTGCAGCTTCTGATTGTATAGTTACATAAGCCTGCCAATACAATGCAATTACCGGTTAACACAATCTTCAAATCACTTCGAGATATTTAAGTACAAGTCAAAATATAGGAGACGGGTCGAAAAGGGTAACTTTCAAGGACGGCTCATATGGATTGAATTGACCCGCAAATATTTCTGTGTCCACTTCACAATTTATATAAGTAAGATGACAAATGGTAATGTATACCTTGAGGAATCCTTCAAAATCGACTTCGTTACTAGAATCAGCACCAGATGCACATAATAAATCCCTAATTTTGTCCTCCTTGAATATCTCGCTAAAAGGCTTCAATTTCACTAGCAAGGATGGCAAGTCCTCGACAAGAACTTGCCCATTTTGATTCTTTAATGCTAGAAACTACAAAACCACAGCAAAAGATTTCGTAAGAAATTATCCTGCACGATGAATCATGAAAAAAATGACAATCGTGACTTGATAACAAGTTTGACTGCTACGGAAAAGATAATAATAACTAGAATGTTCTGATAATAAGTTGTTACAAAACGGATACTAGCACAGATATAGAATATTCAGACTACCCAATCTTTACCAACCTTTCGTTAATTTTTGCAAGTTGTTTGTGTCCGTAACTATCTCTAACACACGAGGATAAATTGGCTTTTGGCTATCTAGAAAGTGTATGGTATTACGACTTACTGATTGCTATAAAATCTTTTCTAGACACGCCTGAATCTTCTATTATAAGCTCAACATAATGACAGGTAGCTAAAATGTTATAAACCACAAAATTACGATAGAATGACAAAATTGTCGTAGAGATTAATCACCTTGGATTTGAGGTTACGAAGTTGAACTTGAGTGAAATGACTTTGAAGCCAGTGATCAGAAACTATAACTCCTTCAAATCTTGACATCTTTCACTTCCTCGAGATTTTACAAACCCCGGATGCAACTGAATTCAGTTGTCTTAGCTACCTTCTTTCAATAAACTAATCTCATGAACCGAAGAGATAAAACACCATTAGCATCACACTTAAAGGACTCATCAAATACATTAATATTAAACCAAACAAAATCTAAGCTTATTAAAATTGCTTATAGCAATAGAATAATCAGAATCCGATAAACAATTTGACTAAGCAACCTGACAAACTGCTTAAGGAGGGTGCTTGTTGGAACTGTTTTTTGCTTTTTGAGCTAACATAAAGCAATGCAATAAGCTTTTCTTGTAAAAATAAAGATTTTGGCAATTGTTCCGAACGACTTAATTTTACAAGGATAAACCATCTCTAAATAAGCAACATTTAACTAATTATTCCATATAACCATAAGAGAGCTAGGTGCATTTGGGTGTCATATCTAGGTGTGTTATCCATTGCGACCATGACCATGACCATACCGAGGGGCGGAACCAGGACTAAATATTGTCGGGTGCACATAAACTTTTGAACCGTAATACTAGAAACATATTATTTTGATGGACCGGGTGTATTTAACATACATTTAGGATAATGTTTTTCTCAAAAATTAACACTATATCGAAAAAACCAATAGGATTCCCGAGTACCCACGAACCCCGTCCCTGCCCTATAACACCACAATAACATAAACACCCTCCTCAATAACATTTCCTGTAAGTAAACACACCACAAAAAATATCCACTCATTCATAAAAAAAAAACAGAAAACACCCGTTTTAGGCTTGCATTTGCCCGGATAACGCGCCTATGCCGCGTGGCGCCAATGAGGTGCAATTTCGCAACGCCGTAGGTGCCAATTGCCCTATGGCGTGACAAATGTGTAGTCACTCGCAAAATTATGTATCAAAACTTATGAAGGCTTCTAATGTTCTTCTATCCATACACAAAAAAGCTCTAGTAGCAATGAGCATTAATGGTCAAAGTACAACACTCGTTAAGTCAAAGTATGAAAATGATACGTATAAAACTTAATCCGCCTGCACTTTCAGAATACCGGTAACTAAATCTGCAAAAATAACATACCACATGTACTATTTTTTTACTCGCACATATATAGTTTCAATAGTCTTAATATACATCTAATAACATGGCCAACAAAACATCTAAAGGAATAATGAAATAAAACCCATTAATATGTATAGAAAACATTAAAAAAACATTACAAACCTGAAAATCCAACGTTAATTAACTAGTGTTTTATGAACTGGTTTCAAGAGGCAAAAACAGTTTTTTTTTTTGTTTTATATTTTGTGGAATTTAATGAAATGTGTCCCTACTAGCTTGTGTAAGCAAGATATGTACACGTGTCTAATGATACTGAAGTAGCTGACAAATAAATTTACACCTATAATATACACATCATGGTTTTTGCCTCTATTCATGCATGAGAGGATGAGGCTTCAAAACAACTACAGGATAACTTACTTTATGGGATAACAACTTATCTTAAAAGGACGAGTTGTAGAAACCAAATAACTTGAGTTATTCGATATCTGTTCGAGCTATTTAAGTTCGTAAAAATAAAAATTTTAGTGCTTCCTCTAAAGTTAAGATATATTTACACCTTTATTTAACCAATTATAATTATCTATTTTTCAAAAACCCACTTTTTACTGGTTTTTTAAAAATTAAATATCTCACAAACGGTAAATCGTCAAACAAAAAAAAATACACCATTACAACGAGAATTAAATTATCTATTTATCGAGGGGCACATGCATATACTTTCGACGAACTTTTTTTTTCTTAAATCACGTCTGAGAGGAATCATGTATGATTCGTCACGAATCATGTATGATCGTCACGGACCATATATGATTTTCAAAAAATCATATATGATTCGTGATATGAATCATATATCATTTTCAGAAAATCATATATGTTTCGTGACGAATCATACATGATTCCTCTCAGACGTGATTTAAAAAAAAAAGTCGAAAAAAAGTTCGTCGAAAGTATATACATGTGCCCCTCGATAGATAGATGATTTAATTCTCGTCGCGATGATATGTTTTGTTTTACGTAACGATGTCTAAATAACGTTTGGCAAATAGGTGTAAATGATGTTCTAATGGTAAATAATTAACAATGTAATTGATTTTTTGGTCAAACGAGTAATTCGATAATTTGACCGAGTTGATTTGATAGTTCAATCAATGAACTGATGACTCGATCAGGTTGACTTAGTGGTCAATCTCGTAATCCGTCGACTCAACTGGATTAACTGTTGATTGATTTCGTGATCCACTGACTCGACCAGTTGACCTAATAATTAAATTTGTAACCTGGTGATATTATATAAAAAAGACAATGAATAATAATAAAAAATATTAAAAATTCAAACATTTTCAGAAAAAAGAAAAGATATACACTTTATATAGCAGAAATAATATAACTCGTGTTATTCGAATCAAGTTAAAGATAAATTCAAATATAAATTTGTCTTTCGATTCGATTAGATGAATTTTAATTTAGCTTAGTTCGATTTTCAAGTTTACTTAATAAAAATTTCAACCAAATAATTTTAACCAAATAAATCGAACAATCGAAAACTAAACAAAAAAACACGCTCTAATAGCCGGCAATAAAAAGTAGCAAATGGACACATAACCCGGTTATGAATACATAGTCCAAAATTGATTCGTTTATAACAAAAACTTGGCCCACAAAAAAAATGACTTTCCTCCAACCGGCCCACTCAAAAACCCAATTATCCTATATATAAGCACACCTTTTAACTTAAAAGAAAAAAGAAAAAATGAATTAAATTTGTTTGATTATAGACGATAAAATTTAATATTATTTTAAAATTAATATAATAAGGTGGCCCACTTATATGCTACTCTCTCCGTTTTTACAGAAAGATAGTTTTACCTTTAACCAATTAATTTAAAACATTTTTAAAGTTTGTAATTATGATTTCAGTTAAGGGTAATCTAGTAATCTCAATCTAAAATTCCTACCTATTTTTAGAAGTTTTATAAGTGGACAATTAGTTTGTGACAACCCGAAAAGAAAAGGTGAACTATAATTTTGGGACGGAAGGAGTACTATTAAGTATATTATGTAACATTAAAAATAATATAATTTGTCCTAATGGCATAACCCTCAAGTGAATACAGGTTTCTTATCTTCAAAACCCATCAAATATGTGTCTATCGTAAAAACCCTTGATTAAGGATGTGACACCTATTTTTGAAAAGACAATTTTCAACCAAACATGTAGTTTCAATCTGAATTTTCAACCAAACATCTAATTTTAATCTGAAAAGACAATTTTCAACCACACATACATATTGGCCCCACAGCTACCCATCAAGTATATTTATAAACATGACGCGGTATAACAAAAAGTTTAACACGATATCACCTCAAAATTTGACAACTTATCAAGGGATCACAACATCTAACTTCTCATAAAACAATCCATAATTCATTAAATTTTGTAGTAAAGAATAACAAATTTCCACATCATTTATATAGGGAACTAGTTTAAACATCGGGTGTGGTAACGGAGCAGGTTTTCTCCGTTCTTTCCAAACCTTCGCCACCGCACCATCTCTTTTTGCCACTTTCCATTTCGCCTTGAATAAAAACAAAAGGTTGTGTGGTGTTTTTTTTTATCTGTTTTGTTAAAAAAATGAGAATCGAGCGAGCTTATTGGATGAAAACGGAGGATATTTTTTGTGGTTAATTTAAGAAAAAACATATACATTTACATTATAGTTTTTATGGGTTTTTTGTCACATTAAAAAAATATTTATATTATAATTTTTTTTAAGTTTGAACTTATAAATTTGTTTATAAAATGTTTTCTATTTTATTGAAATTAAATTTGTATTTTATATTTTAATTCTGTATTGTATATTGAATTTTTATTTAATTAAATAAGTTAAACAAGAATGAAAGACCCGCGCTTCGCTGCGGGGGTCTTCGTTTTTTTAGCACTTTCCTAATCCTCCAGCTAAAAAAGCCAATGTTCTCACACCTTCGGCTTCTCCATAGCTCCTGGTTACCGGTTCTCCCACATAAATACCCTCGCGCAGAGCTACTTGTTTCCACATGCCCATCCTCAGACCAAGGGTTTCTAGTTTCCACAATTCCGGTTGATGTTGCATCAGCTGCCAAACGACGGCGAGTAACACTGATGCCCTCAGATTGGCGATCGGTTTGTGCACGCTTTCGCCTTTCTCCGGCAGCAGAAAAAGGCATCCAACCTAAGTTAGACAAAGTAAAAACAAATAAGCATTATTCAATCAACACATAATACGTGAAACAACAAAATTCATAAGTATGTGATACGACAATATCCAAAAAGCAATGTACCTTCATTAGAGTCGCTGGGAAACTCGTTGATCGCACTTTTGATTTTCTATTGCAAGAAGTAAGTACCATATGGTCGAACCCTTTTAACTCAAAAAATATATGGCGTTTTTCTTTTGTGAAACACGCTCTTAGGAAATCCCATCTGTAACAGACACCACTACGAATGTTCATAACTACTTAAAGCAGATGACGAACGCAAACAAAGAATGGGAACATATAACACCATGCAGGTTACCCATTGATATCTTTTATGAAGTTGTTACCACTCGTCTTTCCGGCTGAGAACCTCTTGGTGCAGCTTTGTTTACTGTAAGAAGCCTTCCACTTGTATCATGTTCAAAACAATCTTGACATCATAACATGCTAGCATTTGATTGTGCAATGCACATTTTTTATTACATTACTATTGCAACCTACTTACGCTTACCTCAAATCGTTATAATACACATGGTGTATTCGGCATTGCTTTTTGAAAATGCCTATAAATAATCAGTTTGTAGTGTTGCATTATAGTAAAGCTGATTCTAAAAATCATATTTTATAGGTATTAAAAAATTCGGATAACAGAAGAGTTGTTACATAGTAACACATACTGTTAACGCGAATTAGAGGTGTTCATGTCGGGATTGTTTGTATGAGTGCTTATCTATCACAAACGTCTTACTGAAACTGGCTTACGTTGTTGTTTTAAAAGCGGATAAGCACCCATAAACACTATGGGAAACTGATAGCCATTTTTGTTATATCTAGTTATCCAACACATCAGGTAACTACTCTGAGAAATAACAATGCTACTTGTCTCGAGTGGGATTTTTTTTAAGGATCCGCTTTCCATCATCTACAAAATCTTCTCACTTTACACAGAGAAAAATATTTTCATTCGACTGAGCTCGCCAAGTAAACTAAAAGAACTATATTGAAAAAAGGAGTATGTTTTCCACTGTTTACATCTTATAAACATTTTTGTAGGCAATACGGGAGTTACAACCAGATTTTTGTCAATTTGAAATTTCTTTGCACCAAGTTTTCAATAATAAAACATTTGAATAACCACATACCGATTTCGCGCACTCTTTTTTAACATCAACAGAACTATTCCATGAATTTTAAAGTGGATATTCCGAGCAACAATGCAAGGGAGTTGGATATTTTCCAGGAATTTTCGCAAAGCGATGTTCCTGCGTAGAAAACAACATACGTAACCAAGGTCCTAATATTTACATGCTGCAATGTGTAAAGCGTCAATCAGACAATATTTTCATATTTCGGAGGTTAATATCTCATGCCTATACAGTTTTTGGAACAGCCATGCCTATAAAATTAACTGGCCAATTGACATAAGCGAAGATGATTTCTGTCTTGCATAAAATTTGCAAATCCAGACATTATTTTAAATAGAAATGATTTCTAACACAGCAACTTACTTTTAAGCGGAAAACAGGAACATAATAGCAATCCTATGTACTTCCTAAACAACATAAATTTAGATTTTTTATTAAAACCGACCCACTTCACCCCTTTACCACTGTTGTTTCACAACAGCCAGACCACAAAATTTTCAAGCTTCTATCTCGAAATTCTCAAACTTTTTTCAGAATCACATATTTTTAAATTCTTATCAAAAACCCGATAACAATAAACAAAACAAACTAAAGTAACACTAACAATAATACCTTTATAGCAACCGCATGACAGAAATACCCAAAATCATTTGAGACATCAAATGTTAGTAAAAAATATATCTGGTTCAACTTCTCTATTCTTTATGGCTGCAGCTGTAATGGGTTGCCCAGCCAAGTTGCGGGTGGCCGCAACTTTATTCAAGTCCATTATTGATCATCATCGTCAACAGACGTCAATCAAGACGTTTTTAATAAGACAAACAATTTCATACAATCACTTTAGTCTAACCATCATCAATCTGCTCAAAACTGGGGGCAACGTTCCTTTTCAAAACAAATTGTCACCACTTTGAAACTCGTAAAAAGGCAGCCTCAAATTAGCCAACCATCATTATTACTATATACTGTTTTGAGAATTTAGTGTTCACAGTGTGCGAATGTTGTGAATATTAATCTGTCACCGTTATCAGGTCATAAAAACGCAGGGTCAGATATGTCGCTGGCAAGAACTTATCTTTGTGTCCGTTTAGCCGACCGTCACCAACCCGTCATAGACTTGGGGTAACGATCGTGGTTACCATCATTTTTTTATGCTTGGGAAGGTAGGCTTAAATAAAGTACAATGGAAGAAAGAACGGACACGCACGTCATGGCTGCAGCCGTAAGAGGCTGCCCCGCCAAGATGCGTGTGCCTCAACTTTATCCGTACCCATTATTCATCATCACAGCCAATAAATATTATTAACCAATTACTTAACAGACACCAAGAGAGTAGATATCATCGGACGACACCAACCCACCAAAGAAGGGGAAATGACCCTAACAATAAGCGACAAATGAAGCCATTGTTCATTGCACACACAAACTATGCCAAACCAACAATAAGCAACAACAGTTATAGCAATCAAAATCAAATGGTATCAAGGTCAGATATGAAACAGGTAAGAACTTGTCTTTGTCTATACCCGTTACTCATCAGCACAACAAATAAACATCATTGACCAAACACTTAACAGACACCAAGAGAGTAGATATCATCAGACGTCGCCAACCCATCAAAGAAGGGGGCAACGACCCTAACAATAAACGACAAATGAAGCCACTGTTCATGGAACAAATAAACTGTGCCAAACTAACGATAACAAACAGCAAGTACAATAATCAGAATCAAATGTTATCATTCCTTCAATTAACCCACCACATTATTAACAGGTTGAACACATGACACCCATCCTTCATGTTGTGTATTGTGTTGTAGATGTATCCTCCAACTCAATAATTCATATAACAACACATATTTATCTCACTACCTAACTCTTTCTCTCTCTCTCTCTCTCTCTCTCTCTCTCTCTCTCTCTCTCTCTCTCTCTCTTACCCAAACTGGAGCTGTAGTTTAAACAAAATATCGAAGATTAATAGAAAAACAAACCTAGAAAAAAATCCCAATAAAGAAACACAATCAAACCCATAATCAAGAAAAGGTTTTGAAACTTCCCCATAGTGGCCGAAAAATCCAAGAATTCAATCACAAAAAGACACAATGATATCATAAACTAATATGTAACTATGTATCATATTTAGTTAAAACCAAATGAAAATAAAGGTTAGATGTAAACTGAAATTTGGAAATCAGACACAAAGTTAATCTTAATCATATAATAAACATAAATTAGGCCAAAGAGAATACCTTGTAGTCAACATCGCAACCAAAAACCCATTTGCAACTCATAACCCTAAACTAACCATCACCCACCCCTCGCTATTGTCACGTGTAATAACCGTAACATTGGCGTTGCCAACCCTTAACCATCGTCGCCCGACATATACAGCGGCAACAAAAGATTGGGGGCAACGACCGTTGTAAGACAGCTTGTTTAATAGAGATTTGACAGATCAGATAGAGTTGAGATGAAAATCAATCACAGAAAAAGATGAATGAATTTGGATTTTTGATTACATGTTTTGGTTTGTTTTTAGATCAGATCTGAATTTGGAAGGAGTTGGTATGTGAGAGAAGATAAACAATGCGTGTGTATCATCTGTTCGGGACACGTTTGTGTATATGTGTATTATCTTGCCAAGACACGTGGCCGAAAAATTTTCCCGCCAAAATGAGGCGATATTATTAAAATACTCCTTATGGCTTCGCCAAAAAGTATATAGTAATAATTTGTTTGAGTAAGATAAAAACTAAAATAAAAGTGATAGTGGTGGTGGTAAAATGAGGGATGAAAAATGAGGGATAAAAACTAAGATCTGAATGCTAAGCTATGTAGTGAAAAGACCCCACTTTTGATGCATAAGAGCACTAGGTATCGTGACGAGCAGGGGCGGACATACGTTATAGGTTTGAGGTGACACCGCCCTATAATTCGACCAAAAAGATGAGATTTTAATGTATTTTTTCTTTAAATTTGAACTTTTTTTTAAAATGCCCCAACTCGAATTTCAAATTGCTCCAACTTACACATCAAATTCTAACATTTAACACTTTAAAACCTAGAAATCCATAACTTTTAAGTTATAATACTCAATTTTTAATTCATTTTTTAGGTTTTTCACTTTGCTATCCTATTTTTTTTTTTTGCCTCCAACATTAAAATTTCCTACGTCCGTCACTGATGACGAGCTTAGCTCGCCAATCCTAGGTTTCCTCACAACTCGTCATCACATCAGCATAGCTCGTCACAAGCTCACCTAACATAAATTCGCCAGAGCAGTGGTGAAGAAAGAGAAGAGAATTGGTAAGTCCCAATTTTTGTTTAACATTTTGTTTCTTTTTTTATTCCATTTTATTTTTTTATTTTTTTTATTTAAAAAGCACGGTATGTAACTGAAGGTGGTGGTGATTGTATGTTATTTAACTAGATCTATTCTTAGTTCAAAAAAAGAGAACTAGATCTATTGATACAAGGTAAAAACTAATCATAACCGAATGTAAATCATTATGTTTTAATTTCAATTAAGGTTTTATGTTTGTAGTTTGAATGTTTAATTAACGTGTTTTCTCTTGGGTTGTTAATTATTATTCAGTATGATGTTTTAATTTGAACTCTAACCATAAACGAAAAAGGCATATGGTTAATATCCTCACAACGAAAAAGCCCAAGGGCACTAACGATAACAGAAATAAGCAGTAACAAAAAAAATTTGTGAACAAGCAGCGCATAAGTTACGCGTTCCTTGTTTGGATTCATAAGCCCAAGGGCACTAATGATAACAGAAATAAGCAATAACAAAAAATCTTGTGTGAACAAGTAGCGCATAAGTTGATTCATAGCATTAAGCAGATTATAAACTTTAATATGTTTTTTAACATTATGAGTTCCTAGGTGTTATATAGTTACAAAGTAGTCGGAATATTCATATTGGTACCATAATCATATGCATTATCCCAAACACGCCTTGTAACAGCCATCATCAGTTCCATGGTTTCACTCCTTGTAACAGCCATCATTAGTTCCATGGTTTCTCACATGTGTTGGTGCTCTAAGACCAAGTACGCAATTCGTGATCTTAAAATCGTGATACTCGTATAACTTGCTAGGAGCTCTTAAACCAAACACAACAAACCTTTTTATGTGACCTTTATTTCCGGCCACATTATCAACAGAAGCAAAACCCCCCACATTCAACCTGTTTTTAGACCTACTCCTATCATTCACAGATCCACCTTCTCTAATGACTATACCAGTAGCCCTTCGTATAACACCAACATTCGGGTTACAACCCGAATCCTCTTCAACCATGATCCTTTTACCCTTTTTCGAAGCTGTCTTCTTCTTCAACAATGAAGTCTCCGGCTTAGTCTCACTGGCACCCTCATTTTCTTCCCCCTTTTTGTTTTTCTCTTTACCCTTTACATCACTGTTTCTTTCTTTTGTTATGATAGTCGCTCTCTTTAATCTTTTAGTTTTACCACCTTGATGGTTGCCATTGTTCCTCTTCTTCAACAATAAAGTCTCGGGCTCAGCCTCACTGGCACCCTCATTTGCTTTCCCCTTTGTGTTCTTCGCTTTACCCTTTACATCACTGTTTCTTTCTTTTGTTACGTCAACCAATCTCTTCAATCTTCTCTTTTTACCACCTTGATGGTTTCCATTGTTCATCTACCTTTTTTGAAAAGGCTGTTTAGTCGCAAAAGAGTTGAACTATGGCAATGCAACATAGCATCATCTTCTTCCCATCTCAAAAAATCCCCATTCGAATCCTCTAAATCTGAATCAAGGTTCTTGAAATAATACCGAGCTAGTCTTTGTTTCTTGTGAACAACATACAAATCAATTGACCCATTCCTACAAGCAGTTCTAACATCGTATGCACATCATTGTCGGTGTAAATCAACTTCAAACCTTCTTCTAGTGATTTGTTAGGCAAACAAAAGAACAAAGCTCATTTTTTCACATCGCCAACGCTTTCCAAGATATGATTCAGGCCAATCGTGAATATCCTAGCCTCAGAAATAAACCCATAAATTTGGCTAAGATTTTCATTTACATACCTCAACAGACCATGTACAAAAAAACCCATTATTGTGCATTCTGAAAACGACTTCTTTATCATACACCATTAGAGCTAGTTGATAATCAGTTGAATCGAGTATTGGGTTGGTAGTATGAATTTAAGTTGAACCATTAGAGTATTTATAGGATTTAGGGTATTAAATGTCGAGATAATATTGAAAGTTTCAATGTTGATGTTGCAAATTTAATCCTAGAAAGATTTTTAGCGGGAAGCTACATTGAAAGTTTCGGGTCGGAATGTATTCTGGGACGTTTTTTTGCATATGATGAAAAGTCGGGTGATGGGGTGGAACGAGAAATGACGAATATACCCTCACGTGCCAGGTATGTGTGGTAGTTAACGACAAAAAGTTAGGAAAAGTAAAAAAAAGTCGACTCGGGGGCAAAAATGTTGGCGAAATGAAAGTTTCAGGGGTAAAAATGCTTGTAGTTTGGACTCAGGGGCATATTTGCGGATTTTAAAAAGTTCAGAGACTTTTTTTTTTTTTGCATTTTACCCTTTTTTTAGTTAGGAGCGTTAGTTAACGTGACACTCCGTATGACCCTAATGAAGAGGTTTTTCTTTCACGATACGTAGCTCTCTAATAGTCGTATGTTAATGTTTAACTATGCATTAAACGTGTGTCAAATCCTCATTTTCTAACGTGGAACGAAGCCACACGGATTGTAAAAGGCTTATTGTACCCACTATGAGTCCATTTTTTTATCGCTTCTTTGTTCTATCATTTATATTTAAATATTTTTTACTTTTGTTTCGTACTTCAAGCATTATAGTTTAAAAACAAGGATGTTAAAATCAATTTAGAGGAAACGTCAAAACCATTCTTTAGAGTATGGGTGCACTTGGTTAGTAACCCCGCGTCAAACTACCGACCCAATCAACCTTTTGGCAACCAATACCGGAGCTGGCGCCAAGCTGACTCGCGTCGAGGTCACGCGCGAGCTCATGCCAAGCAACTTTTCCTTTCTTTGTTTTTTTTTTCTGGTTTTTGTGTTTATTTGTGTATGTTTATATATTTGTGTGTGTTTGGTTTAATATAAAAAAATTATTTGGTGTTTGTTTTACATCGGTGAAAAAATGTTTATTTTATATGTTGCGGGTTGCGCATGGAAGAAAACATCACAAAAGGAAGAAAAACTTAGCTTTTTTTTTGTTTCTTTTTTAATTGGTTTTCTAATCTGGTTGGTCTTAGTTATTGGTCAATAAATTGATTTGACTTAAATTGGATCAGTTTAAAATTGGTTTATGGTTAAATTTTACTCGCTTTTTAATCAGATCTGATCGGCTTTAACCGGTTTTTAATTGAACCAAATTGGTTTTAATCAAAACGTCTCTAGTTTCTAATCTGACTATGGTTATTTATTAAATTGGTACGAACCACCAAACTTGATCGAGAAAACCCGATTTAAAAAGACATTCGATTTTTTTAACCAACTGGCTTAGCTTAGTTGGCCACCAAGTTTACACTAAGTGGTTTCCTGGAGAGGTTTTCCTAGAGGTCTTGGGTTCAAGAGCTATCAAGGGCTCTCAGGCGAAACGAATAAGAAGTTTAACATAACTAGACGAGGGTTCGAAAAAGACATTCTGTCGCTTAGATGTAATTACACTACTCGATCCACTAACCACTAACATTTACCGTTCTTGAAAAAAAAAAAAGTTTTTTTTTCCTAGTCCAATGTAATATTGTTAAAAAAAGTCCTAGGTAATAAATAATGGAATTTGAAACACTCCATGAATATAAAAACAACATTTAATGAAGTCATATATTCCATAAAAAAATATGTCTTGATCACAGGGGTTTTCTCTGTTTCCATTTTTAGCTAAAACCCTCCTCCTCCTTCATTTCACATCCCATTTTTTTAGCCATTTTCAGCAAAAACAAAAACATGGGTTCCGAAGCTAACCGGAAACCAACCCACTCACCGAAATCTCCATCTCCGGTACTAAATAACCTCATAAAAAAGGTCAAAAACACCGAACATCTCTTAAAGACCCAACTTCTCGACCTTATAAACAACACCCATGAGCTGGAAATGGAGAACAACAAGCTGAATGATTTGTTGGAGAAAAAGGATAAAAAGATTAAAACTTTGAAGAAAGAAAATGAAGAGATGAAGGAAATGGTGAAGGAGAATGAAGAGTTGAAGAATGAGGTTGAGGATTTGAAGAAGGTGAATAAAGAGAGTTTGGACAAGGTTAGGGTTTATGAGAATAAGGTTTCGGATTTTTATGTTCGGGTTTCGGTTTTGGAGAAGTTGGGGAAGGAGTTGACGGACGAGGCTGAGGTTTCGGACAAACAAAAGAATGGTGGTGTTCTTGGTATAAATTTCTTATTTTGTACTATGATACTATGTTTTTATGTTTTTCTAACTATATCAGTGTTAACCAAGTTGGTAAAAAGCTTGCGACTATGATAACAAAGGGGCGTTTGTTTAAGCTTATGTATGGGCTTATATTCATAAGCTTTTAGTTTTTCGGCTTTTTTCAAAACTTGTGAGTTTAGTATGACATGATAAACTTATAAAAGTCTATAAGGGGGTGTTTGTTTGGGCTTATGTTTCATAAGCTCACTTTTTGTGGCTTATTTGGAAACTTTCAGCTTATAAAGGTTTATTAAGGCATAATGAACTTATATAAGACGAGAGGTTTCAAGATAAGCTGGAAGCCGGCTATATAAGCCGAATTAAGGGGGTGTTTGTTTTGGCTTATATGTGGGCTTATATTTAATAAGCTTTAGTTTTTCGGCTTTAATTTCAAAAGTTGTGAGAGTTTACTATGACCTAATAAACTTAGAAACGTCTATAAGGGGGTGTTTGTTTCGGCTTATGTAGCCGGCTTATGGCTTATTTGGTTTTGGGCTTATGTTTCATAAGCTTACTTTTTGTGGCTTATTTTGAAATTTGGCTTATAAAAGTTTATTATGACATAATGAACTTCTATAAGCCGTAAGCCGGCTATATAAGCTGAATTAAACACCCTAAATCTGGAAATAAGCTAGAAAATAGGCTTTTGAAACATAAGCCGATAAATAAGCTTAAACAAACACCACAATGTGACATGTCTCAAGTTCAAATCCTGCTTTGTGCAAAGAGCCCTAAAGTGACCAATAATCCTCCTTGAAGGAAGGAGAGGGCTATATCTGGGTGGTTGTTGGCTCAACCCATGCGAATTAGTAGGCCAAAATGTTAGAAACGACGGTTTAAGAAAAAAAAAGTGTATATTTAAGGGGCGGGTTAGCTGATTCTTATATTTGTTACTCCCTATTATTTTAATGCTAGTTGTGACAAAAGGGGTACATTGCGGCCCGTATTTTATTATAGTTAATTATATGATTATGAGTATTGAATAACTTGTGACGATTTGGAAATGCGCATCCACGAAAATGTAAAACTGCTGTTTTAAGAAACCACTTGATTTTTGTGGTAATTATCATCGCTTTGAAAATGCACATCCAAACACCCCCATACTTCTTTGTACAGAAGAAAATCAAATTGTTAAACTTCGTGTTCTGCATTGCTGTCGTTTGTTAGTGTAATGATAGTGTATTCACACATCTTGTTATATTGTTCTATACCTAAATTAGTTCTAGAAATGGTTTAATAGGCTCAATGTGCATTCGTAAAAAGATATTTCAATTACTGACTGTGCAAACTTAAATCTTATTTTACAGGATGTGTTGCAGAAGCCAATATACAAAAGCTGTCTGGTGAAAAAAAGGAGTCAAAACAAGGAACTGCCGAGAAGTTTCTAGATACTATTCAGATAGGCGACGATGATGAAGATGATCGGCATGTCCCCTCAACAAAAAGATACAGGAATTCTAGTGAAATTGAAAGAGAGCATGACAGTGAAGATGACAAATGTATTTCTATCTTGATAAAAAAAACGGGTAGAAAGGAAATGCCAAGCGAATGTAACAATGGCCATGCTGACAAAATTTCAACTGGAACACCAACAATCCCCAAGGTTCTGACTGGAATTCAAAAGATAGCTTCTCATTCAGCAAGTCCATTCTTGGATTCGGATTCAGATGAAGAGAATATCAAGGATGCCTGTGAAACCACCTTTGTGTACAAAAAACAAAAAGAAAGATGGAAATCAGCTGATACGCGAATAGAATATGGTAAGAGTAACGAGTTTATATGAATTTCGTGTGCGCCTTACATAGATTAAACACTTATGTGTATGGTACATATATATGTTTATATCGCCCTGCTTTATTAACAGTTTTGTGCCACTATTATGTTTATATCGTGTTCTATACTTCTATGTTCTAGACCTATTCTAGTTTTTGAGATGCTTTGATAGCTTGATTGCACATTTGTTTAAAAAAATGCGAAATAATGACTGCAAAACTGCAGAATCTTATGCTATACTTACTTTTATCTGTCACAGAGAGCAGTAGAAAACAGATGGCTTGTGAAAAGGGGGAATCCGGGACAAGAACCAACCACAAGCTTCCAAATATTATACAGATAGATGACGAGGAAGATAACGATAAATGTGATGTAAAGGATGGCTCGGCGTTAAAAAGAAAACGGGGTTTATGTAATGTCAAAGTAGAGAATGACTGCGATGATGAAAGAGGCATATCGATATTGAGAAGAAAACCAGCTTCAAAGGAACTTCAAAGCGGTTATATGAATGATCATGTTAACATTATACGAACTGGAGGAAAGCGGCTAACTTCTCATTCAGCTGAAAGGGTTGTGAAACTTGAGGAAGCATATGTGCCCGTTATAGAGAAACATACAAAACATTGGGAAACAGAAGCTGAGATGATAATTGAATTTGGTAGAAGTTTTGAGTTATGTATGAATGCTGTGTGTGCTCTACACAGACAAAACATCTACGTTGGTGCTTATCTTTTACCACGGTACGGTCTACAGGTTGCTGTTAAATTTCCAATTCCAGTTCGGCAAATATTTGGCGTTTGGTGTATATATGAGATTGAGATTATGTTTGTTCTTTTTTGTATCTAGATTCAACCGATTGGCAGAAAGGCTTATAGATGGGGATCCTGAAAGAAAGCTAAAGAAAACACCTTCGGAGTTGAGCCGTTTTGAGCTGGATCAGTGTCGAATGATTGCTGGAACTTACTCAGCTGAGCTCTTCAAAGTATACCAAGAGAATGCTGACCGTTTCTTCCCTCCAAGAAGTTAAGAAAAAAAGGTCGTCTATTATAAACTGGATTCTTCCCTCCATAGGTTATTGCATCCATCTTGAAGGTAAAGTTTTATCAAAATAGGTGCATTATTTAGGATTTTGAACCCATCTGTCGTTTATATAGCAGCATGGTGGATTAGAGACTGTTAACTCTAGTGCGATTCTGCAAGCTGTGATATTTGTATGCAGAATAGTTGTGAAATTTTGAAAACCTATTTAATTGTTAATGTTCACCTTTTTTATTGTTCCTTTGATCATGCTAGTTACCAAGTTGGTTAAAGTTCTTGAATAGTGAATCTAGTTATATAATGGATACAAGACAATGAGGTTAGATCGTGAGACTTGTGTAGTTCACGGGTAAATTTTGAGTGACTAGAACTCCGTATACCTTTAGTCTTTAGATCATAAAAGTTTCTAGTTCATTGAAGGTAAGAGTAATGGGTTGTACAATTGTTGAATACTGGTTAAAAAAAGTGTTCTTTTTAGTATATGTCAAGACTTATCGACCCCATGTCGGGTGAATGGGTCGAAATTAAACTGTAGGAGATAATTTACAGCCCAAAACCGAGCCTTAGAAGTTTGACTAATTGAGATGACGTACCGCCCATTTCCGGGTAGACGGGTCGAAATAGTTGTGTGTTTGATAGCTACTTTCTTATCAAATTTGTACCTGTTAGGTATGTTTGTTATTCATGGCTCCAGCACAACCCTTTCCCACGTCTCCCTCACAGCAAACTACTCTACTGCAATTTTGCAGCCATTCCGGCTATCATGACACTATTCTGGACCAGTTTATTTAAAAGATGGTTTCATACACTATTCTGGACCAACTAATTCAACTATAAATACCACTAGTATTATATATCAGGCTAAAGTTATATATTTTCATCCCAATGTGTCCATGATCAAATGAATTGCGTACCACACAAAAGCGCTGCAAATATTCTATGTTTTGCCCGGACTCTGCTGATAATCTGTTATATGGCCTGAAGTTTGTGATATTTGTTTGATTATTTTGTATGAGATTTTGGAGATTTCGCTATTGGGTCGTGTTACAACGTTTTTTCTGGTATATATGTTGCAAATAGATAAATAAAATTCTAAGAGCACTGGTACTTGTGGTGCACTTGAGCCAAAGTGACTATGGCATCAGAAACCTTTGGCGCCACATTTCCAGACTCTCCTTGACATTAGAAAATTTGGCGTCATGAGCAAAAAAAAAAAACTACCGCGAAGTCCGGTGGCTATCGCGCCATACCCTTTGGCACCAAAAATGGTACCGTGCGCCATTTTCGTTAAATACATGTTTAACAGTCTCGTGTTTTGTAACCAGGAAGATTATAAACTACTTGCTCCTGCCCTTTTAAAAGCCTAATCTTGTCAAAATAGTCCAAAATCATCTCAACCGTGAGATCAAATCCAAAATCCAATCCGACGATCAAAAATGAAGATCAACAACCTTCACTCTCATTAGCTAATACACAACCACCCAGTCTTCAAATACAGTACACATATTTACTCACCTTTTCATTACTTCTGCCAACAACCTCCTCTTTTACTTGCTAGTACTATTTTATCAACTTGTTTTTTGAGTTCTAACCAAAACCATCTAAGCTTGTTGTATATATGGAGCAACTAGCCATGGATTTTGGTAATGGAAGGCGTGTGTGGCATGTGTCGTGGCCATTATTATCTTGATATCTTTGTTGAAATAGGTGGTCTCGGAAATATACTATTAAGGTAGATTCATAATTTCTTTCTTCTTTATTTATATTGCTTTTGTAATATAATTACACTTCTGTCACGTGTGCTTTATGGTAGATTATAATTATCTGAAAAGTACCATATTTGTTGCAGTTCCTCGAGGACTCGAGCTCAGATGCAGATGCATTACCGTCTGAGAGAGGACAGGAGTGCCAGAACGATGGCGGTGAGCAGGAGCGGAGCTAGTAGGGATCTACTAATAGCCTTCCCTTATCAGAATGACTATTTGCTTTACGTATGATCAGCCTCTCCGAACTAAAAATCCTGGCTGCCCTCTAGCGGCGAGGAGTGGACCGTATAATTTATGACTATAGTTACTATATATTCAACTCTAGTATACATGAATTTGATGTTGGCGCTACGGATTGTTTTAGATAGTTTGACTTTGACTTTTTTGTGTATAGATACTTCTTCATTTTGTACCCATTTTCATTTTTTATTAAAAAGTAACTACTTGTTCCTTCATTTCTCTCGGTTTATCAATAGTCCAGGACTACCTAAACGTAAACCAGAACAATAGTTTGGTTCCGACTTTTCCATGAGTTCTACATTATTAATTCGCTCGTCCTCCCTAATATGTCGGATTCCGATAGGATGTACTTCAGTACTTGCATAAGTGAAGGTGTACCCACTGTCACGGACCTCTTCAAGAGTCTCTCCGCCAATAGAAAGAAATGAAATAACAATATGTGCATCGTATTTAATGATTCACGTTCCTTTTCACAGTCCAAACCGCACTCGGAACACCTGGAAACCGTGGGACCGCCATCTCGGTGTCGTGGTGTGAGTATTCAGAGAAAAGAACAAGGGCCCGACCACAAAGTGTTACCACTTTCATGTCCATAATGGGCATCAAGCTTTTCCAATTGCTCAATACGGACAAAGCCCTCTAGGTTTCCTTCACATCAGGATTGGTTCCGGTAGCCTGGAATTGATTCAAAGTGTCTGATGCAGCAAACAGAAACCCGTCTGATTTTATGAGACACATCGCATATGACATGGGTATGGTATCAAAATACTTGATTTTGAGAACCTTAGCATGCTTGTTATCATGATAAACTGAAGTGAAGAACTCGATACCTTCTGCAAACCATAAATTGTAACTCAAGTGAAAGTGTTGTACCAAGAAACAACCCACTGTCTCGGACCTCTTCCACAGTCTCTCTACCAATAGAAAGAAATGAAATAACAATACTGCCCCATAATCAAATAAGGTTTTCCTCATATTGACCCTCAATCTCGCTCCCGTTGACCGTCGTCTTCTCCAGCGAACATTAACCAGCGACGGTTCAACCACCGCATCTCACAACACAGATGATGTAACTTTCCTCTTTTAATTCCCAATTTCACACCTACTGGAAATAACCTAATTTCACGGAAAAATGTCGGACATAGACCAGCTAAAGAAATGCGAACCATTAACCGAATATGAAGTGAAATCACTTCTTTTTATATTAATTTACACCTCCATTATTTCACGCCTTATCGCTGATATAAGTTTATGTATTTTAAGCTATGTTTATATGTAGTTTATTTCTGTTTATTAACAGTCCAGTTAATTTGCGTAATACTTGATATCCGGTGAATCTATTTATGTTTAGTTTAGTATGTTTCTGGAAATGGTTAGGTTAGATATTAGGGTGTTTGTTTTGGCTTATATAGCAGGCTTATGGCTTATTCAGTTTTAGGCCTATGTTTCAAAACCTCACTTCAATTTTTTGGCTTATTTTGAAACATTTCAGCTTATATCATGAGCAGATTCATTATCTCTTTACCAGAGTGTCACATTCTAAAAGATAAGCAAATCTAGAGTTGTAAACACTAATTTCTGAAGTGCTTATTGTTAAGCTGCTTATGATCTTGTATGCCTATAAGAAATAAATCAGACAATTTGCCTAGTTGTAGTTACGATACCAGTTTATACTTCAACACTTAACGTTATAGCTAGACTTATTCTGGTGATTGATCCCACATAGCATTCTACCAACCTTACAGAATGTGAAGAACGTATGTGTTCTCACTTAGTCACTTGTGATGTTCTGATGTATTATATGCTATGGGAATTACTAGTCATCAAAGTTTTCACGTTGTTTGTTATTGTGAAATATTGTACAACCTGGTAGGAATGTAGGTCAGAGGCTTGTGTGGTAGTAGTGTCTTTGACTCCTCGTACATCATTGATTACGACTGTTCACTCACGCGCCTTATCAATGTACTTATAAAGTAGCTCAACGGAATTATATTAAATTTGACACATCATGACAATGTGAAGGTGTATTAATTAGCCTTGGCGATAGTGGTTCACATACTAATATGTTGTTTATAAAGAGTATTTCAACTCTCTGCATTAAGTTTATCTTTTTATTTCCGATAAAGTAGCTACCCCGCCGTGATTGAATGAGAATGGATAAGAGTGGCTTTGTTATGCATAGAGCATTCTGTTAGACCCACAGAGCATACTAATCAATGGGAAACCTAGTCCATTAACTTTGATTAAAGAATCAATGAATTGATATCAGCTGCTGATATGCTTGTGTCCCATTGTAACTGCTTTGATCGTATATGCTAGTGGTTCCTTGCCCCAGTTTTTGCATTCAATTTACTGTCTGTTCTCTTTTCAAACCCTATTCTAATAGTCAGAAACCTCTTCAAATCGAACCTTTTTTTTAAGACAGGCATAGGTCAAACAGGGTAGAAAAATTCACCCGTACAGCAACAATTTGCTTGCAGAAATCTAGTACAGCTAAAACTAAGTTGACCCATCACTTACATCCACGACTAAGAACCAACAAGAAATCTTTCCTGCCTTTAAACAATACATGGAAGCACCAATGAGAAATCTTTGTAACACGCTTCAAATTGATTTGTTTATAGGAATGCGCATTATCATGACGAACCACAAAATTACAGAATATGTAGAAATACATTGACTAAATCAGATTAGCTTAGACCATGAAACCTGATCATGAGTCTCAAAAATATCATTTCACACATTAAAAACTGACATAAAATCTATTAACCCGCCTTTCGTTGACTTCCATTGAACCTTATTTCTCATGTCAGTATAAGAGCAGAAACAAACTGTTCAAAACTATCCAAAAGTTATCACTAATATTGGCTGAATCCGCCTCACATATAAACACAAATATCAATTTATATAACATCCATTTCACTTTTAATTGAGGCAATTTTTTCACTAATTAAAAACTAGTATTACAACGACCCCAAATAAATGATAATTCCGGCTAAAGCAATCCTAAAAACTAAAACGACCTTAGACTTACAACTAAGAAAATCCAAATTATTGAAGAGGAACCTTCGCCATCCACATTCAACCAAATATGTAATCAATTAAGTGCAGTCACCTGAGCTTTGCATAATGGAAGACTTAGCTAGTTGAATGTCTATCAACTCTTTAATCTCTATACCTTGTCATCGTCTTCAATGAATGATAGAATTTGACACATCTAGTAAGAGTAGTGTTTCCATGTACGAATTCGCTAAAAAGGAGATGGGAGCTCCATTAATCACCAAACCACTGATACTTCCTGACGAGGTGTCATAAACTTCAAGTTTAGACCAGCAATTTATTTTGTAAATATTTTGAATTATAGCTTCACCGTTCTTTCTTATCTCTAACACATTATAGTCCACCCACGTATCCGGTGCCTTAATACTCAATATCTTAGTAAACGACTTGGTAACACCCTCCTTCATTATCCATACATCACAACCCCTTGTCTTGCCATCATTATAATACTCAAACAAACCAAGCGACTCATAAACCTTGGAGACCTCTAATTTATCTGTGTGTACCAACCTATGTGGAAGGCACACTTCACCAAAATCATCACTCGTCAAATCAAACGAAATGATCAAATTAGACATAATTCCATCAGCCCTCTTAATACTATCATAAGCTAGCCAATAAATAAATCCATCTATACAAACATTACGAGACTTCACAAGACAAGTTTTAAAAGCAGGGGGAATGTTAGACACAGTTTTCCAAACACGTGTACTTAACATAAAAACCTCTACCTCCCAGTTGTTCACCATAAAAAACGTCATCTCCCCGTTGTCCACCGTCCTATAACACATAGTAATGATTTTAACGAGTTTAGGGTCACTAGTGTTAGGACAAACTCCAAAACCAATACGAGTAACTCCAATGGGTAGATACAACGAATTAGATATATGAATCGTAACTGATTTTTGAATACTGGGATTCCAAAGGACAGCTATCGTCTTTCCCATGTCCGGAAGGTGATAACATAGCAACCCGTTGACTGAAGTGAGTGTTGCTATGTGATAAAGATGGCGAACGCACGATGGAAAAGTTAGGGAAGATTTTTGGTTGGAAAAAGTATCATCATCCACAATCAAAACAAATTTACTATCGTTAGAACCATATCTAAAAAATATATGGCGTTGGTGGGTATAACTAATTATAAACTTAGAGCTATCAATAAGAGACTTCCATAGTTTAGAAACAGACCTGCATTGAACAACTAATCTAACCGGAAGCCTTTTAATGATTTCTGCTTGAATGTCGAATGGGATGTAGTCTGACATTTTTATTACTACGTAGTTTTTTTGGTTAGGGTTTTTATAATTTTGGGGATTTTGAAACAAGAGTAAAGTGAAACATATGTTATATGTGTGTGTTATTCAACGTTGGGTTTGTTTGGGCCACTGGGCTTTGTTTACAATGGGCGGGCCATGAATGAGTGGATTGGCAATCTGACATTTTGTTATGGTTTGAATATTGGGGATCCTGAAAAAACATAGGCAGCAGCAATCACTGATTTGTATGCTATTCAATTATTCATATTTATTAAAATCTTGCCCATTTTAAATATAGGCATTTTTTAATACTTTTCAAAAAAAAAAATGAGACATCTTTTCTCCATTCTTTATTGTTAATGGACTAAATGGGCGTACATGTAAAAAACTAAATGGGCGCAAGTGTAAAATACTAATTAGGTTAGTCGGCGGATATTTAATGTTGATTTTCAGAAGCTTATGACTTGGTTAGATGGGATTACTTAGATGAGGTGCTACATAAATTTGGTTTTGGGTTGAGATGGCGGTTGTGGATCTAAAGTAGTCTTCAATCAACGAGAGGCTCTATTCTCGTGAATGGTAGTCCCACGGAGGAATTTCAATTCTTCAAGGGGCTTAAACAAGGAGATCTACTTTCACCTTTTATTTATTTATTTTAGTCATGGAGAGTTTACACTTATCGTTTCAACGGGTGGTGGATGTTGGTTTGTTTTTTTGGGTAAAAGGGAAACATTCCCTGGTAAAATATATTAATCACCCAAAGTCGATAAGTATAATGGAACGTGACGGAAATACCACATTAACCTTGAGCAAAAAAAACTCAAACAACCACTTCCTAACCTTTGGTTTGTTCACAAGTATTAAACTTAATTCTTCGGTAAATCTTTCTCACATGTTCTATGCAGATGATGCGGTTTTTATAGGACAATGGAAAAACGGTAATATTAATACTCTGGTAAATGTTTTATTTTGAATTTTTCAACGGCTATGTTTTAATTTGAATTTTTCAACGGCTATGTTTTCTCTATAAATACTACTTTCTTTTAGTATATATTTCTCACACAAAACCATACTCTCAAACATGTCTCAAGAAAACACTTCTTCAAAAAAGAAATAAAACAAGCTAAAAGCTACTCGAAGCAACCCATCACCGGAAAAAGTACAAGACATCAGTTCCTACTGTTGATGAACAAGAGTACGAGGTACCTGCTGAGTTTCGTCTTACCGAGAACAAGAACATCAACCGCTTCTCGATGAAGAAGCATTACGTGAAACATTATCAGAAGAAGAAAGGGAGAAAAAGAGTTGAAGAAGCAGATCAAGAACGAAAAGGCTATCGAGTTCTTTACGAGGTATTTGGGTATTCCATCATACTCATCTGATTCGGATCGCGGATCCGATTAAACAACGTAGAACTTGTATCGTATCGTATTTTTATTTTATCGTATTTTTAAATTTCGTATTTGTAATTTTTATTTAAGTATTTGTAGTTTTATTGGTGTAGTTCGTTTTATTGGTTTAGATTTAGAAGTAAAAGTTCATTTAGTTAGGATGAGTGGCTCAAAAACCCTCATCTTTTTGTTTTGTAATCTAGCTCCTTGCTAGTTGTTTAGTAATAAAATGCACTTCAAATGAAAGAAACTATATATGTTTTCTTATATAATTATAATTAACTCAAAAGTACTCAACTATTCAGAATTAACCTTGGTGATTTTAGTTTTTCTTTTTCAATAAATTTTAAGCTTAGTTCTCATATTCAGGTATCTTTGCCAAATCAGGTAATAAAAAAATAGATGTATATTTAGGTGATGGTCCAAAGCTTGCACTTTTGACTTTAATGGTCAAAACTTGACGTTTCGAATTCAAGTTATTATCGATATCTATATAGAAAATAGGAGGTTAGTCAGTTTAAATGACTTTTAATCAGTTGATGAAGCCATTTAAAATTTGAAGACATACAACTAGGGAGGGAATCGGGTTAGGTTAATTTGGGTCAGGTTAAGTCGGGTCAAGACTAAAAAAATCATACTCGAACCCGAGCCTAATTAGAATTCGGGTCACTAGGTTCGGGTCACCTCAGGTCGGGTCAATTCGGGCTCGGGTCAACTCGGGTATAAGTAAAAAGTATGAAAATTGGCTTATTCAAGTAATAATACAATGTAAAATGTGTTATGCGAGTCGGGTCAAGTCGGGTTGGTCGGGTTCGGGTCAAGTCGGGTTAAGGCTAAAAAAATACAAACCCGAACCTGAGCCTAATTAGAACTCGGGTCAACCCGAATTGACCCGAATATGTTTTTTTTACCCGAGTGATCCAATCCGAATAAGCTTATTCGGGTTCGGGTCAGGTCGAAATTTTTTCGACACCCCTACATACAACTAGTCGACTAACTTACGTATGATTAAAAAACTTAAGCCTTTGTAACTTGGAGACTCGATTGTTGTCTCGCAATACTTTCAAGTTGCGGGTTCACTTTGCTATCCGTAAAGGTTGACTTTCTTGTTGGCATTAAACTTTTCATGTTATATTAAACAGTCATAAAACTGTACTCAAATCTCTTGGCGCGGAATGCGAGTTTGTAAACCTCGTATTACCGTGTTTTGTAATCGGGAAGATTATACCAGTAAACTAGTAATGATGCTCTTGCCCTTCTAAAAGCCCAAACTTGTCAAAATAGTCCAAAATGAACTAAACCGTGAGATCAAATCCATTATCCAATCCGACGATAAAAAATGAAGATCAACAACCTTTACTCTCATTGGCTAATAAGCAACTACCCACTCTTCAAATACAGTACATGAATTTACTCATTTTCTTTACTTCTGCCAACAACCTCTTCTTTTACTTGCTAGTACTATTTTACCAATTTCATTTTTGAGTTCTAACCAAAACCATCAAGCTTGTATTTGTATTTGGACCAGCTAGCCATGGATTTTGGTAATGAAAGGCGTGTGTGGCATGTGCCATGGCCATTATTTTCTCTCGTTGTTGAAATAGGTGGTCTCAGAAATATACCATAAAGGTAGTTTCATAATTTCTTTCTTTTTTATATTAGTATATCATTTTAGTCGCATTATTTGTTGATTTGAATGATAACTACAAAGCTTTTGTAGTATAATTATAGTTAGATTTGTCCTATGCTTTATGGTGTACTATAATAATCTGGAAAATACCTTGTTTGTTGTAGACCCTAATGCTCAGAAGAGGACTCAGTCTCGAGTTTGGATGACTATGACCACAGGGAGGACAAAGACGGCGAGGATGAGAGTGAGACTCATGGCGGTGTATATTTATGACTATAACTAGTACTACTATATAACGAGACAGTGATCTCGTGCTAGTTGTAATTTAAACGTGCCAATAAGTCTATCCCTTATAATGTCTTCCAAAGTCACTCAAGTTAAGTCTTCCATCAAGTCTAAACATCCAAATACACTTCAAAGTACAAAGAAAGAAGCTGCAAGGAAATGTAGATGTACAATGTATTTATTCTTAGTAGTTACTTTGTTATTTACTTTGTAGTCTCAATGTAATTGCATTTTTAGATAGTTTGACTTTGACTTTATGTTCATAAATAGTTACTTTGTACCCATTTTCATTTTAATGGGAAGTAACAACTTTTCCTTTCATTTCCCTCGGTTTATCAATAGTTTGTTTTCCACTTTTCCAAGAGTTCTACAGTACTTGCATAAGTGAAGGTGTACCCACTGTCATGGACCTCTTCAAGAGTCTCTCCGCCAATAGAAAGAAATGAAATAACAATATATGCGTCGTATTTAATGATTCATGTTCCTTTTCACAGTCCAAACCTCACTCGGAACACCTGGAAACCGTGAGACCGCCATCTCGGTGATAGAAAGTCGTGGTGTGAGTATTCAGAGACAAGAACAAGGGCCCGACCACAAAGTGTTACCACTTTCATGTCCATAATGGGTCAATTCTGACAAAGCCCTCTAGCTAAGTTTATACTAAGTGTCTGATGCTGCAAAACCGAAACCCATCTGATTTCATGACACCATCACAGATGACGTGGGTATGGTATCAAAACACTTGATTTTGAGCACCGTAACATGCTCGTTATCATGATAAACTTAAATAAAGAGCTCGATATCCTCTGCAAACCACACATTGTAACTCAAAATCTTCATTGTCCTCAAATCCTCTTTTGCTCGAGTTTCATATGCAAACCATTCATCAACATAGTTGAATGAAAACACAAGTCATAATTATTAGAACAAAAATAGTTAGACGAAGACTTTGTACATGATTTAAGAATCAATATTAGGAGAAGAATGAGGGATGAGCCCAAAAAGCTTCAAAGTCAGCAGAGCCAACTAATGCTTTGCCAGCACTTTTGCTAGATACGCGGATGTGCTAGTAGAGGAAGGGGGAGCCAGCATATTACACACAACATAGCCAAATAATTTATCGGGATGAAAGACTTACGAAAATAAACAGGGCTATCAACAGTCGTAAGTGGTTTACCAAAAGCACAACGGAAGGTAAAAAATGCAAATCCATAAGACCAGCTTCACAGGCTATAAATCCTTTTGTATCTGGTTGACTAACATACGTAGAGTACTTATCTTAAGCGACACGTATCTTGTCACAAGGGATTGATTGCTAGGTTTGCCAATGTGGTTGACAAATAGCTTTCGTTAACTGTAAAACTCTTTGGTGAACTTCGGTTGTATTTTGCTATTCAAAGAAAACTAATAGCTCATGTGTTGGGATTGGGAACAACGCTAGGAACTATTTATTGCTCTCTGCTTCGAGGGTGCTTGGTACCTTGTCGAGCATTTGGTCTAGGGTTTAAATCTAACTAGGTACTATCAACTAGCGTGTTCTTGGGACAATGGGGAAGGCCCAAAGTTGTTAATTGAAGAAAATAGTTCACATAGGCTGAACGGGCCGAAAGTTGTTAATTCATATGACTTGGAAAATTTTATGTTAGTGAATCCATATGATATTTGTAATCATACTTGACATGCTAAAAAAGTAGCCCGTAGAAACAAGTACGTAGTACAAGTTTTGACCCGTTTGGAAAAAAGGTGTTTAGCACCACTACATGCATAAAAGTTGCTTGTGTTATCCACTCTCTGATTCCAGCTTAACTGTATGTAGATGTAAAAGGGGAAAGGAGTGATGGGAAACTGAAAAGGGCGTTGATTTCACTGACAATTCGTCCACACCTACCTACCGGGCTTTACTCGCGCCTCTCTGGATCAAGATGATTCTGCCATGAGTCGCCAAAAGAAGGATGGGAAAGCAAACTGGAAGTCTCAGAAAGCATGGGAGGTAGCCCAAGCTCCCTTCAAGAATCTCCTCATGATGGGGTTTGTGATGTGGATGGCTGGAAGCACCGTTCATTTGTTCAGCATAGGTGCAACATTTTCAGCTCTTTGGCAGCCTTTAAGTGCCCTTCAAGGGTTGGGAAGGTTTTTAAACCTTATAAGGATAGGAAAGTATATCACCTTGCCCCTAAATTACTATTTATAGCCCTTAATTTGGGTGGTATGTTGCTCGGCGTCTGGAAGCTAATAAAGACACTTGGTCTTCCAACTCATGCATCTGACTGGGTTTCATCTTTACCCCTGCTCATGACGATGAGTTTTCGGGCACAGTGGTCTTGCACTTCACTAAGACTAACATGTTATCTTAATAGCTAAGTTTATCTCATTTGTATACATCATTGTCGAATTGTTTAGCACCTGAAATACCTAAATTTTGAGACATATTTTGATCTTATGTTATTGAACAATTAGTTTCATTTAACACGACCTCAACAGTTAGTATCCCACAAAAAGTTAAATTTCGTGGCACTTTTTTTTTTTTTTTTTTTGGGAAAGGAAAATTTCGTGGCACTTACATGTGGCATAACTGAAACACATTCTTTGATTTGGTTCAACATATTGAGTAGTCTTTCTTTCAAACATGGTATAACATATCAGACAGTCTGGCTTCTGCTGAGCATAATATATAGTTTACTTGAGCTTATTCATCATCGATCAAGGTATTGATATTCTAGTTATTTCATCATTTCCACCGGTCAGACCAAGTTTACATAAAGGAAACGGATAACACAAAGGGCCGTCATGAAGACGATTACTACAGGCACGTGTGTTTCTGTGCCACGCTAGCATCTCCAAAACAGATGCATTAGTTGCTCACTGATCACCATTTAGATCAACTTCAAACGGGTTATGCAGTTATGAATTCACCATATAACTAAGCATTACTTTAAATTTTGACACTATACTACCTGGTTTGGAATTGTCGACAGAAGGCCTAACTGAAATTAAAAACTCAGTGGTGAATCAAGACTGTCATACACTCATACCCCGTATATCAGGGTCCTTGGAAATCGTTAAAATGTCATAAGCGAGGTCCTTTTACTCAAGACAGTGTCTTTGCAGCAAGTTGTGTGTTGAAATGTTGATATGGGCCTTTTGAAAGCACAAACTTGTCAAAATACTCCAAAGAGGGTTCCTGACTGTATTATAACTAACCGTGAGATCAAATCCAAAATCCAATCCGACGATCAAAAATGAAGATGAACAACCCTCACTCTCATTGGCTAATACACAACTACCCACACTTCAAATACAGTACACAAATTTACTCCCCAAACACCTTATTCATTACTTCTGCCTTAACAACCTCCTCTTTTTGCTAGTACTATTTTACCAATTTCATTTTGGGAAAATTCTTGAAATGCCTCAAAGTGTCACGCTTTTTCCCTTTTTGTACCAACCAAATGAGAATTTCCCAAAATGTCTTATGCAACTTATGGAAATTATTCAACTTATGGAAATTATTCAACTTATGCGACTTTTCCAAAAATAGCAAAATTTTGGGAAAAATTTGAATTTTTTTTCTTCTATTTTTGGAAAAGTCGCATAAGTCGCATAAGTTGCATAGGGCATTTTGGGAAATTTTCGTTTGGTTGGTACATTTTTGGAAAGTGGGTGCAAACTTGGGCATTTCAAGAATTTTCCCTTTCATTTTTGAGTTCTAACCAAAACCATCAAGCTTGTATTATATTTGGACCAACAAGCCATGGATTTTGGCAATGAAAGGCATGTGTGGCATGTGCCATGGTCGAGATTATCTTCTCACATTTGTTGAAATAGGTGGTCTCAGAAATATATCATAAAGGTAGATTCATAATTTTCTTTCTTGTTAATAATAGTATCATTTTAGTCGCATTATTTGTTTATTTGAAGGGAGGTGATTTGCACACTCCACAATTTGATTTGCACACTCAAATTGTTTGTATTTTGACATGTATACCCCTATATCATTTTGTGGAGTGCCTATTAAAGCCACATACTGAAAGTTTATGGACTTAAAAATCGATAGTCGTGTGATAGGATCGAACTCGAGATCACGGGATTGCACACATTACGTGAAGAGTTAATTTATTTATTTATTAAATATACTTATTATATTTATTAAATCAAACCGTAGCTAATGATCGTTAAGTAATTAAAAGTTAAGTATTAAACGATCGTTATAAAAGGTTAAAGAAGCTAAAAGAAGGAGTCGGAAAAGTTCCGAAAACCTCTTTTTGAGCTTGTATATATCCGGCCTAAATAGGGAGACAAGATAAGGAGAAAAGATTTTGTGGCTTTATTTTGTTTAACCTTGGAAGAGAAGTTTTCCAAGGTGTATATAAACAAAACTAAAGCCTCATAATTTTTCACTTCATATCTCTCTTTCTTTGCTCCAAACCGCCGGCCAAAACAAACACCCATTAGGGTTCTTCTTTGATTTTCAATAAGCTATTCTAGATCTAGTCCTAGCCCCTCTCTAGGGTTGTTGGGTAGATCTTCCATAGACTTGGAAGCTCGGTTTGTTCGTGCTAGACTCACGGTTAACTCACCGTATCACGTGTGTACAAGATCGTGGTGTAATCTTACTTTAGGGTGGTGTTCGTGATCTATCTCTATCGGTGACCGTTCCGTCAACTTGTAGATCTTGCTAGGATAAAGGTATGTAACCCTAGCCTTGATTAATTATAATTGTGTTAATTAAAGATCTTGTTAATTTGCTTCCGCTGTGTGTTCTTTGATCCATTTTAGGGTTTTTATAATTGTTATGATAATCATAAACCTT
The DNA here is from genome assembly GCA_025667525.1 of Glebionis coronaria. Classification (NCBI taxonomy): domain Eukaryota; kingdom Viridiplantae; phylum Streptophyta; class Magnoliopsida; order Asterales; family Asteraceae; genus Glebionis; species Glebionis coronaria. The sequence continues at coordinate 591,929,186 of CM046880.1, read as the reverse complement.
CACATACCTTAAGGGTATAAATGTCATGACACAACATTTTGAGTGTGCAAATCACATTCGGAGTGTGCAAATCACCTCCCTTATTTGAATGATAACTACAAAGCTTTTGTTATATAATTATAGTTAGATTTCTCCTATGTTTTATGGTTTACTATAATAATCTGGAAAGTACCTTGTTTGTTGTAGAAAGTACCTTGTTTGTTGTAGACCCTCCAGCTCAGAAGATGACTCGAGCTCCAGCTCGGATAATGATGCGGGGGCGTATGACTATGAACATCGTTAAGACGGGGATGGCGAGGAAGAGAGCGAGACTCGTGGCGGTGTATATCTATCCTAACATATATGAAACTAAAGTGTGAGAATTCTTTCTAGAGAACAAATTGTCGTGGTTTAGAGCTGCCCAAACCTCGAATTACCATCTTGGAAAACAAATATAAGCACTTCCTGTTGGGATTTAGAACTAGTTAAACCATTAACTACGAGTACGATGCGGAATGGATCTAGTAAAACAATCATGATTAACACATAATAAAAACAATAATAAAACCAACCTTTTAATTAATTGAATAAATCAATTAATGATCTTGATCTTGAAGCTGCAACGGTAAAGTAACCGTCCTCTAACGTTTTCTCACACGACACGTCAAACGAACACACCACGATGCTAGTGGTAACTTCACTTCGATAGATCTTGCAACTTAAAACCCTAAGATCCAAAACCCTAATGGGATTGCGTAAGGATCCGGTTTTGTAGAAGTTACAAGACTCTTGGAAAAATCACCAATAAACCCTAATTAGGGCTTACAATAAATCGGACCACAAGGGGATACTAAAACCTAGATTATGAGATCTAGGGTTTAGTTATAAAGCTTAAATCTTTATAAGAAAACCACCAAGAAGGATCGATCTTATAAAGGTTAAACCTTTATGTGTGATTTTAGGTTAAAGGAAAATTTTGTTCGGTTTGGGTGTTGGGGTTGTTGCGATCGAACGAAACAAGGAAGAGGGGAGAGACAAAATTTATGAGGGGTATGGGATTGTATTTATACACATCCTAGCACCTCCTCAAAATTATTAAGGCCCAACCCAACACCTAAATAAAATAACTAATTACTTAATTAACAAACCAAATATCCTTCTGGACCCCTTAGGGTATTCGGCCGCCTATAGGGCACCGGAGGGTTCTAGAAGTCGATTTCCTTCCTTAATTTAAATAACGCACTCGCATTAAATTAACTAAAACCCGTTAATTAATTTAACCACCGTTAATTAAATAAAACGTGAAGTTTTTATTAACCGTTTAATTATAAATAATAAAACGTAAATAAACGTGTGTTCTCCGTATTGAGTGTGTGCCCCCGATAGGCTCACGTATTTACCGATGGCTAAACGATCGCATATCTCAACAGCTCCCACTTGTGAGAGTTTAGACATACATCGTCCATAATGAAGCATCTAGCAACACTTCATTATAACCGGAAAATGTCGAGTTAGATAGTTTCAAGAATAAGATCTTAAAAGCTAGTAATGGTGTACGATTATTTGAGCTTGCTGATAATCATCCCTTCGTTTCAATGTACCGGTTAAACCATGGATATGGATCCTAACTCATTCCATATAGTTTAACTTTAATTCCTCATTTACAAATCAATTTAGATAGTAAAAATTGTAACAAGCATCATCTTGATTACATTTTGGGTACGGCCATACAATTACCTAATTAATTCTGGAGGGGATCCAGGGTACTTCACTACACTATATCAGAGTGGAGGAACGAATTCTATATTGACTGCAAGTGTCTGTGGATGCTGCTTCACAACACTTCCAATTAGAGTCGTTATAGCTAGATCTTCCGAACTAGGGTTGGACATAAAATCAAGAAGCGATATCCACACATGCACAACTTGTTTGCATCTGATAACGCTCAAATCTAACATATTTATATGAGCATATTCGTGGTGTTTATGCATATATTTGTATGATTATTATGAACATATGATACTTAATGAAGCTTATTTGCTATTGTAGGTTCATCAATGGTTATATCACGATAAACGAAGAAAAGACGTCAATTGGAGGTGAAAAGAAGAACAAGACATGAAAGTGTAGCTTTCGTATGATAAATAATACAAAGAATAAGAGTCTTGGAAAGTTTGGAAGAAAGAAAGTGGAAGAAACAAAGAAAAAGGACTAAAAGAAGAAATATGGGAAAGATGGCCAATATGCCACCAGCATTTCTTCCTGCCACATTCTCCAAGTAAACTTCAACACCTCCATTACTTCACCTTGCTCACCAAGTTCAGCCATAACTCCATTGTAACTCCTCCAAGCTTCATTACACTCATTATTACACATCTTTGGCTCTAAGAAAATTGCTTGGTGGCCAAGGTTAATTCACCTATAAATAAGACCCATGGGGTAGTGTTTATATCATCCCTTGAATAATCCATCTTCTTCATTATCAAACCCATCTTCATATCCATCATAATTCTGTGTAGAGAAGAAAACCACATCTCCATAAACATCCCAATCTCCAACAATCCTTATTCCCATGGAAGTTGTAGAGAAGAAAACCACATCTCCATAAACATCCCAATATCGAACAATCCTTATTCCCAAACACCCCAAAAGGCTTTATACTCGCACCAAGAGGTTGATGTCCATGAAGGTTATGGGTAGAATGCATTGTACTTTGGTTGTTCTATTGGTTAGAATCATTTGGATACTTTGTAGCTATGGATTCTAACATCTTCTTTATTATTCAATGTAGTTTATGTTCATGTTTATGGTGATTCTTGTGTTTAGTGATATTGTGAATGTGTTGATGCTTGTGTCATCCATATGTCTATATGATCATTTGCCATACATGTATGTTCTTTGTGTGGTTATGCCTTTAACGATTCTCATGGTGGTGTGATCGTGACAATCATACTTACCATTTTTACAAACAACTACACTTGAGTATAACCAAGTCCCATGGGACAACCTTGACTTACCAACCTAATTGCAACATGACTAGAGTATACTTGCTCGAATTTGTGTTCCTAATTATATCGGTAATTCTTGTTATAAATTTAAAACCCAATGTGTGGAAAGATCGTATATCAAGTTTTTGGCTTCTTGTCTAGGATTTGTAATTGCATTCTTTTAATATACCCGTACGAGCACATCAAGTTTTTGGCGCCGCTGCCGGGGACTTGCTAGTTCGTACTCTTGAGTTTGTTTTTTTGTATCTTTGTTAGTTGGAATCGTTATCTTGTTGATTGCTTGCTTGCTTGTGTCCTTGTTTCTTGAATCGTTTGTGTTACCAATTTCTACATAACCCGAAAGAGTTGTTATACCCCATTTACCCGCATAGGGGGACGAATTTCGCATAGGAGGAATTCGGTTGGTGGTTGATTACTCAATTAGAGGCTTTGAATTGCTCCAAATTCCAATGTTTGATTGCTCTTGCTCTAGCCCTTGACAAAGGTTAGAGCACCCTTTTCTTAAAAATCTCATAATTCTCAAAAAAATTGCTTACATAGTCTTGGCGCCAAAATCACATATTTGGTGTTGGGATTTCCTCTCTTGTTTTCTCAAAATGCTTGCTTCAATGATTGCTTCCTAAGTGTGTTTTAAAGTGCTTGTTTCAAAAACCCAAAACCTTGTCCTAAATCACTCTAGTCGATGGCTAGAACTACTTGACCACATGAATTGTGTTTGTTTGTTTGTTTATTTGAAGGGAGGTGATTTACACACTCCACAATTTGATTTGCACACTCAAATTGTTTGTATTTTGACATGTATACCCCTATATCATTTAGTAGAGTGCCTATTAAAGCCACATACTGAAAGTTTATGGACTTAAAAATCGATAGTTGTGTGATAGGATCGAACTCGAGATCACGGGATTGCACAAATTACGTGAAGAGTTAATTTATTTATTTATTAAATATATTTATTATATTTATTAAATCAAACCGTAGCTAACGATCGTTAAGTAATTAAAAGTTAAGTATTAAACGATCGTTATAAAAGGTTAAAGAAGCTAAAAGAAGGAGTCGGAAAAGTTCCGAAAACCTCTTTTTGAGCTTGTATATATCCGTCCTAAATAGGGAGACAAGATAAGGAGAAAAGATTTTGTGGCTTTATCTTGTTTAACCTTGGAAGAGAAGTTTTCCAAGGTGTATATAAACAAAACTAAAGCCTCATAATTTTTCACTCCATATCTCTCTTTCTTTGCTCCAAACCGCCGGCCAAAACAAACACCCATTAGGGTTCTTCTTTGATTTTCAATAAGCTATTCTAGATCTAGTCCTAGCCCCTCTCTAGGGTTGTTGGGTAGATCTTCCATAGACTTGGAAGCTCGGTTTGTTCGTGCTAGACTCATGGTTAACTCACCGTATCACGTGTGTACAAGATTGTGGTGTAATCTTACTTTAGGGTGGTGTTCGTGATCTATCTCTACCGGTGACCGTTCCGTCAACTTGTAGATATTGCTAGGATAAAGGTATGTAACCCTAGCCTTGATTAATTATAATTGTGTTAATTAAAGATCTTGTTAATTTGCTTCCGTTGTGTGTTCTTTGATCCATTTTAAGGTTTTTATAATTGTTATGATAATTATAAACCTTCACATACCTTAAGGGTATAAATGTCATGATACAACATTTTGAGTGTGCAAATCACATTCTGGAGTGTGCAAATCACCTCCCTTATTTGAATGATAACTACAAAATGGTATTTGATACCTTTAGTCATATGTGTTAAAATAAAAAATTAAAAAAATTGTTTTGAAAATAACTGGAAAATACATGAAAAATAGAAAAAAGTTAGGAATCTAGTTTTTGTCATTTGTTTCATGTTATGTGATAGATGTGCATTGTGTTGTTTCTTATTTTATTATTAGAATGTTGTGTGCTAAATGGTTTTACTTGTCTTTGTAGCTTATTAGCCTTTCCTTTTGATATTTGTGCTTATTTTCCTTATTTTGCATAAGGTGTCTTATTCTTTCTTAAGGGTGTGTTTGGATTAAGTTTTTTTCTTATATGTTTTAATCATTCTAATAAAAGTGTTTTTACAAAAATTATTAGTTTTTATGTTATAAGAAAGTTTGTAAAAAAAAAAATTGCTGCACTGGAGCAGTTGCCGCCGGCAAAAGCTCCACTTTTTTCCCTTGCCGCCGGCACCATGACCCTGCCGGCCGGTAAGAGCCCCACTGTTAGACCTTGCCGCCGACAACACCCCCATGCCGGCCAGCAAGGTTTCAGGCCAAAAAAAAATAAAAAAAAATAAAATAAAATTGCGTTGCCGGCGGCAAATGCCCCTTGCCGGGAGGCAAATCACCTTCTGTTATCACGTTGTCGGCGGCAACTATGCCTTGCCGGTAGCAACTGGAAATTTTCGAAAAGAAAAAATAAATATGTTTATCTTCTTTTATTTTAGACTAGGCTTTCACCAAACCATTCCTAATTGTGTTTTTAACTTGTTAAACATCCGTTAATCGAGTTTTAAACCAAGTCTTAATAAAGCTTATATCCTGCCCAACCGCCCCGTTTTAATAATTTTGTGCCTTGTTTGTATTTTTATTCACTCCGGTAAATTCCTAAACCCCGTGGATAGAACCTAAAGTCTAGAAAACCATCCGGTTTAATAAATTTGGTACAAAACCTCTATTATATGTTTTTGTTTCATTTAGTTAAAAAAAATTAAATAGGTTTTATTTTTAGATTTGAGATATATGTTGGTGTTGAGAGTTTGTGTGCATTTTATTGGTTGTGTTTAAAAAAAATAAAAAAAAAAATTATAAAACCATTGCTCGAAACTTATACTATTTGTTTCTCGGAAATTTTTGCGAGTAGTAAAATTTTTGAGTCATGATATATATATATATATATATATATATATATATATATATATATATATATATATATATATATATATATATATATATATATATATATATATATATATATATATATATATTAGTTTTTCATATTTTATTTTTGTTGAGTCGTGTTATGTTTGTAAATATTTAGATTGTTTTTATTTGTCATATGTGTGATGTTTATATGCATAATGTTTGTTCTTGTTTGTGTTAGTTGTCTTGTGTGTGTTTCATTTTGTTTGCATATGTGCTTGTTTGTGTTTGTTTAAGTTCATGTGGTTAATGTATGAACTTTGTGGGTGTGTTCGCTGGAAACCCTCACGAGACTACAACTCGTCCACTCGGGATAGCGAGGGGTTTAAAGGCTTGTTGCATATGCTAAATGAAATCGTGTTGCCTACGAAAGTTTGCTTAATAAATTTAAGTGTTTTGTAGTTTAGTTTATTTTGCAGGTTCAATAAAGCTTATGGATGATGGATTGGTTATAATGGATGATTGGTATGTGTATACACATGATGGAGATGAAATCGCTTGGTCTTCCTTAATTTGAATCTTATCATATGGAGATCAATTGCAATTTCTTAGCCCCCGGTAAGTTTCGTTTCTCTTGGACTATTTATTTATCTTCCTCAATATTCATGCTTTGAACTTTAACTTTAATATTGAGTCTAATCCAAAACTTAAGTGTGAGGAAAATAAATGGGATAATGAAACTAAATTTTAGTATCTAAAATTTTTGGGATATTATAAAAAAAAGAAATAAAAAGAGAAAAAAAAGAAAAAAGAGGGAAAGTTGTATACTTGTTTGCCCTTAGGATTTAAATGTTTTCATACATTTGTATGTAAATATATTTCAATAATCGTCCACATGGTAAAAAAATATAAAAAAATAAAATAAAATAAGTTTTAGTGAGATCACACTTGTGTGATATAAGTGTATATGCGTGACAAAGAGGCAACCGTAGGAATTATACCCAAAAAGCCTTGTACATTTTTCTTCTTACCTAGTTGCATCGATTAGCTAACCTCTCATATTAACCCTATTAGCACTTTCTTCTAGTGCTAGATACCCTTAGAACACCGGTTGAGCCATTCTTTTCATTTTTTTTGTTAAATCCACTAAAAAAGAAAAAAAATATCTAACCTTAAACCTTAGCCTAACCCTTGTCGAAGTCTAAATGGTGGTGTAAAACTCGCATGAAAAATACATGAAAATACCATGAAATTTAAAAGTTTCATATTTAAATATATTCACGACAAGTAATTAAGTATATTAAATACGACATGAGAAGATATGACACGAAAGAAATAAACGGGCTTTGCAGTAAGCTTAATTGTTACAAGTATACTTATGGCCCAAGGCCCGGCCTATTAAAATAATTAACCAACCAAAACACTCCTAAACTATTTCATTTGTAACAATTAGAAAAAAAAATAGAAACATAGAAGTTGTTAGCTTAAATGTACATATAAATATTTATCATTCTTACTAAAGTAAACCAAGAAATATTAAGCTAATAAATTAAAAATTAGTAAGACATTCTATCTTATTCTACAGGATACATTCTTCGAAAGTTTAGCCATAACATTGACTATCAATTGGTAAAACATTGCTCATTCACATAAGGAATTATATAACGGATACCATGACAGCCTATGTGTTGACTTTCACAACCAAATAAGCCTTCATTAATGTACCAATTTGACATAATCAGTAAATTATATATATGCCTATAATACATGAGCCCATAATCAATATTATCTTAATGATTTCCGCTATTTACGACAGGGTTGATGGCAGAATATCCTATAACCCATGTCCTTATCATCCTTCTATTGTCTCAAAATATATTACCAGTTTTTCATTACAAAGAAGGATCGTCAAGTTTGAGGGTGTCCATGTTTGTTGGAGGTCCTTGTTCGCGATTAATGTTTTAGCTATTCGGTTATGTCTCGATCGGTTTTGGGCCCATGTCTCACTGAATTTCAATGCTCGTGAGTCATGTCTTTGTTTTGGTTTCGAACTCTTGATGCGTGTCCTTAAGGTACTTCCCAATTTATCACATATTAATGCATCATGCACACTATTTCCTACTATGATATGCATCGTTAATTTGCCTAACTAAATTTTATGTTTAAAAAAATGAGACGAGGAGTTAATAAGTTTCAGTTTGATATATAGCTCATTCGGGAAGATGAAAAGCGTAGGCTTCAAATATTATAATTACATATCCATTGTCATTTTTGTCTAACTTCAAATCTTATTTTAAAAGTCTTTTTACACTTGCATATATATGCTATTAAAATTGATTTTATCATTACGGGTATGAGATGCAAGTTTAGGCACTATATTGAAAGTGATCAATTTAAGTAAACATGTATATTATTATCAATACAGTATTTTGGTAGAACATATGATAATCACTATAAAAATATGTATAGATGTGAAGCGTCAAAAGTAACAGAATTCTTAACAAGTGAGGTAAAAAAGAATAACAACACTTGATGACTAAATCATACTTATTAAATTTCTATAGATAAGGAGGAGTAAATTGGTGTATTTGCGTACTTGTTGAACTGATTTAAGGTACGTATATTCTTATCTCCCTACTATTATTTATCTCATTCGTTTATTCGATTGATCGTACGGATTTTTCGTCCTTTCAATAAGGACTTCCTTTCTATGCATGATTAAGATTCCCCGTCTTCAGCCAAATGTTTTTCCCCAGTATATGTTTAAGCTTATCAGTAATCATGTTAAAAACTAAATAAATTGCCTGAGCATTATATACAAGCATGACCAGTTTATGTACTAGTTACGGAGGTACCGTAACCATGGCACTAGAGGCACCGGTGTCGTGACTCACATGTAGGAGAGTGATATCCTGCATCGTCCCACTCAGCTCAGCTTGGCCATTTTATCAGTATTATTAGTGGGGCGTATGGATGCATCCTAGGCTACAGTTTATAGTTTAGCAGGTGAATGTGGTGTGTGCTCTACATCCTTCACATTGGAGCTGATCCCTCCACCCAGCACAGTTATTTAGAGGTCACCCCTCTACAGCATGACGAGGTCACCCCTCCAGTTATTCATGCACCGTTGTTACAGTACATGACCTATATAAGCTCTGGCAATTAAATTACAGTAAATGCATGTTATACAGATTTAACAGATAACAGTTCAGTTTCATTATTGATAAATCAGACTTTACAGATTATTTACAGATTTCCGCTGCAACTTTACTTATCAGTCTTACAATTTCAGTATTTAACATCTACTTCATTTAAGTAATTCCTTATCATGCTTTATATCCGTTCACTGAGCGTTATGCTCAGCCGTAGTTCCTTTCATGTTCTAACGGCAGGTACACCAGGACGCTCTTAGGATTCTGAGAGCATGTGCATTTGGATGGAAGCTATCCAGACTTCTTACTTTATGCATTTCTTACATTATTCTGCTTATTTGGACATTGTTTAGTCCTTTCCTTTAGTATTTTACTTTTCATGTTTTGGGCTTATGTTTGGATTACCGATGTTTGATTCCGGTATTTCTTTATGGTCAGTTAATGTTTTAGGACATTTACCTTATGCTTTGATGACACGCCATAAATACACGTAACGGTCCACTTATCCAAGTGGGGTGTTACAATTATGGTATCAGAGAGCAAGGTTCGACCTGTAGGCTCTAAAACTTGACCTGTGACTAGTGGCTAGTCACCAGGAACTTCCCAGATTTTGGCGTTGTTATCTTTCATGTTTCTCATGGATTATTCAATCAGTTTTCTTCATTTATGCGTCAGTTTTCTTAAAATTTTGACTAAGTAAAAGGTTGGTACAGGACTTGCCATATTTAGTCGCATGTGTTTCATTCGAATTTTGTTTGGTGAACCGACCCATAGGCGTTCACCCTTATCGTTCAGATTTTTGGTATAGATGAACTGATCATATGCGTTTACCCTTACTCATGTAAGATTAATGTTTCCAGTCAAATATTACTGGGTGAATCAGCCAAAAATGTTCACCATTTTTCAGGTCAAATTTTCATACTATTCAGTCGAATGATTTCTTGTGAACCGATCCACAGTTGTTCACCTTTGTCATATCAGGACATTTCATAAATTTTGACAAGTATGGATTGACCTACAGCCATCCATATTTAGTCCGAGATTATAAATTTCTATACATGACAGTTCTCAGAAAATTTTGACCAGTATGGATCGAACCAGAATAGCCCATACTTAGTCTCATGTTTTCTTCTTTGAATTATGTGGATTGAACCATAGCCGTCCACATCAGTTGATATTACACCTCAGTTGATTAGACTTTTTATGTTCCTCGTAACAGTCAAATTTTCATACCCTCACGTTGATGTCGTCTTCATGATGATTCAGTTTCATGTTTCCTTACGAGGATTATGTTTTCAGCAAAGTAATGATGTTTTCATGTTAAGATACACAAGGATTTCAGTAAAGCCCGTTTTCGTGATAAATCATGATTGGCCTTCATTAATCATGCTTCATGCTGACAACTGTTGGGAATTCAATTATATCATACTTTTCAGCCTCGATACAACCAGTAGTAAGTCTACGCAGGAATTGTCAGCCTATCATGTTATTTAATTCAGATCAGTTTACTACCGTTTAAATCAATTTATTTCTTTGATTATGTCAAACAAGCGACACCAGTATCGATCATCCCATAAAATTTCCACCAGCTCCATGTATAGTATTTCACGTGTACTCTACGTACAGTGTCTCAGATTTGCTCCATGTGCAATATTCATTTTGTACTTCATGTACAGTAGTCCAAGTGTACTCCAGTTACCCTACTCCATGGATATTGCTAATCGATCCTCAATCATCTCAGATGTTTCCACTTGTCGATATTCTACCAGGTGCTGATGCTGCTCGTGAGTTGAAGATTTTGCTAGATGCTGATGCCGCTAACACTTTGAAGACCTCACAATTGCTGATGCTGCTGATACTTTGGAGATTTCTCAAGATGCTGATGGTGATGCTGTTATACTATAAAGACACTGCAGAGCAAGGACAAAAACTATAAATTTGAAATTTCTGACAAGAGTAAATTTCAACCATCGGACACTACCATTCTAGTCCATGCCTTACTTCCTCAGTTAGCTGTCACACGTTACTCAGCTAACCGTTCATTCAGAAGAGTGGGAGCCGTAAACCAGCCGACTACTCAGCAAAATAGTTACAAGAATCACGGTCATGAAAATGACCGTCATAAATTGACAGAAAAAGCAGTAGTGACAACCACCGTGCTTATAATTTATTAGTCAGTAACCATCGTAACCCCGAAACGGACGTGACCAGAAATACAGAGGTCAGTAGTCTAACTGGTCCCCCAATCCTAGTAGTTACCAAAATTTTAACCTTGTTCAGATTCATCTACTAAAACACGTGTCAAGACATCAGTCAAGGCATAGGCCTCAGGTATCTTTTCGGAAGACACATATTAGGACACCGGTCATGGTACACGTCATACAAATCTTTCCTCAAAATACGAATCAGAACTCATAACTCCAGTATGTTTCTAAACCAGGCCCTCAGAAATTCAGGGTACCCTTCAGAAAGGGGTATACCCGTTCTATTATGCCACGCATGAATCAGATCATTAAAATTCAGTCACCACCACTAGAGTATTATTTAGGTTAAACACACAGTATTCATTCTGTAAGGTTATAGACGAACACATTCAGTGAAAAGTCGCCATGTTTACTTCACGTGTTCCTATGTCAGCTTTATCTCAAATCATGTAGTTACCTGCCTCTCAGCCAGAAAGGACTCAACAATATTACCATACTTATTAAAGTCTTACTTTTAATTAACGACGAGATCCGTCTTACTAAATTCCAAATATATTCATTATATTTTGCCAGAAAAATCAGTACAAATTGTTTCTGCCTTACAAGCGCGTGACTTATCAGTCCATAGCTACAAAGACTTTCTAGCCACTAGTTATAATCCACTTCTGAAGTTCCTTAAATTTCTGATCAGCAGATTTTATTTTGCATTTCTAGAAATTTCCTTCCTAACCACGGGACAGGGTTTAACATAAATCTTATCTCAAGAATAGAACCTCTTTTCAAAACACTTTATTTTCAAGGTGTCAACTAAGTTAAAAAAAAGGGTTGCAGTAGTTGCCGCAAGAATTACCGGAATGACGCTTTATTCGCCCTGGCGCACCACCAGGAAGTCTGTCGTTTCTGTCTATCAGGAAGAAGACCGGTAACATGAGATCATGTATCGACCACCGATATTTTGACAAGATCACCATTTTTTTTAAATCGATGTTCATTCCATGAATAGCAGGTTTATCTGATCTGCTATGACTTCTTAGACATTTTTCAGAACAATCCACGATCATGTCACCATCAGTGGTGAGAGAAACATATTATAGACACTACAAAATTTTTGAATTATACTTCCGAGCTCCCTAATTCTCCAGCTATAGTATCAAATCTATGAATAAAATTTTTTATGACTTCGCAGACAAAATCGTCAGTATGTTCTTTGATAACATTCTGATCTTCTCAATTCTAGAGAGGTACAAGATAATCATCTTCTCACAGTGGAATAGATTCTTCGATAGGAGAAAAAAATTATATACGCAGCTTTCTAGATATGAATCCCAGTAGAACAAAGTGGCATTTCTGAGCCACCACATTTCAACAGAAAGAAATTTTAGAAATACTGCGCAGGTGAAGGCCATCACCTGATGGTCCCAGCTGACGCCTGTGAACGAAGTACAATTTTCTAGAACTCAATTGACTACTACCGCAGAAATTGTCGATAGATCTCACTAAAAATGTTTTATGACTATTCAACCAGATTTCCACCAGAATGTTCCATAATCCCAGACAAAACTTTAATAGAATCCGCATCACACATTAATGCAGCTATGTTCATATCTAGATGCCTGACCTACTGCAGGTTCAAGATAGAACGCCGTCATGTTAGTGAGTTACTACAACCCTTAGAAATTTTTGAACAGAAATGAGACGAAATTCCATGAAATTGTTATCAGCTACCACAGGCTCAGAGAAAGTATGATACTATCTAAGTTATCGTCAACCATGTAATCAGCCTGCGCGTTCTTTCATCCGAAAGGATCATGCAGTAGCAGATCTGCAGAAAAATTTTGAAATTCAGCAGTAAATCATACGAATTCAAGGCATTCCATTGAACATCATATCAGACCGAATTCATGTTCACGATCAAGCGTATGTTTACGCCCACTTTAAGTTCATGGTTAGTTTCACTTACACGTTTACGTCTCATTTGCGGTATGATGCTGTTTCAGTTCATCTTTTATGCTATCTCATAATTTAAGCTCACGTTTGTGTTCATAACATTGTTCACGTTCAAGTTCGTGTGCCATTTCACGATACACGTTTCTCAGTTTATTACCGAATACGGTTACAGAAAGCTTGAGAAATTAGACTCAAGTTTAGCACTACTATTCCATAACCAGGCAGACGTTCACATCTCAGGCCGTATCATTTGGCATTCCTTCCTCAGTCAGCATACGTTCATGATATGTCTAGTATCACGTTCACAATATGTTCCATAGATCACGTTCACGACATATTCCATGCCTAACATTCATTAGATGATCGTGAACTACATTCACAATTGCTCACGTAGCACGTTCACAATTGTTCACGTAGTTCGTCCCTATATATTTTCAGCAGCTTGCTCAGATATAGAAATGTTATCTTTCAGGATATTTATACGTACCGTTTCATGTATCCTTCATGTTATAGTTATTCAGTCTATCAGATTCAGAAAATCCATCTTAAATATGGAACCAGAAACTATTCAGCACCATCAGGACAGGGTCACCAGGACCAAGATGTTCATTATGTTTAGACCCTTGAGGGAATCGTTTCGAGCTGGAAGCCACTCGAAACAGAGGAGTCCATCCGGACCTCTCATTCATTTTCCTTTAATAAATCTAGTTAAGTCCTTTCAGTCATGTCACGTTCCATGTTCTCTTCAGCCATGTCACGATTATGTTTTAATTAGAAGACAGATTATTCTTCAGCTTATTGTGTTTTTCAGTTTACGTATTCTGCCATTTCTGATAACTTCATCAGCTTATTACCTTTAATTCAGCTTATGAGGTACCTAAGTGTATGTAAGTCGGCTAAGGTTAAGCTCGGGTTTTCTTAGTCGACCTATGTGTGTAACCGACCCCCTCACTTTATAAAAGGAGGTGAAGGGTGATGCACAAGATACACTCACATCTTCTATTCTTTTCATTGTACCAATCGATAGTATTAATAAAAGTAAATCGTTTGATTACCTTGTGGTGTGTCGTTCTTCTGGGTTTCTTTTAGTGTAACTCTGCGATCTTCTTTACATCGATCTAGGGTTCCGCATATCGATCTTTAGGTTTGTTGGTGTCGATTACAACAAATGGTATCAAGAGCTACGGGTTCCGCATATTTAGTCAATTGTGTGGATCTGAGAATGGTCAAAGAACAGTCGGAAACTATTCCGAATTAACCTAATAAAGTCGCGTACATTTGAGGAAAAAGGTTGCATACAAATTAAAAGCGGTACGTCCGAGCCGATGAATCTAAATTTTTTTGTCTATTTTACTTTAAAATTGAAACTCTCCCTCTAAATCAACTAAGACATTGCATCCGGTTTGGCCAAAAGTCGAGTATGCTAAGATTGGACTCGAGTCTTCATACTTTGTCACTCGTCTTAGTTGTGTATTGACTTGGATATATAAAGAGTTCGAATACAAAACTTGATTCCATAATATATGACGAGTCAAGCTAATGTAAACCGAAAACACGACTTGTGAGTATGTAGCAACATGCAAATCTAGGATTTCGTTAAAAGCATACATTTTCTTTAGATGGCAAAAGACAACTTTGAAAGAGTTGTGTAAAAATGTCAATTTTATACTATGGATGATATCTGTATGCATACTGTTATATTTAGTCTTTATGTTTGCCTAAGTCGTGTCTAGGGATTAAGAGTCGAGTAGCCTAATAACTATGAATAAAGGTCGGTTGGCAATGTCTAAGCCCAACCCGACCCGTAGGACTTGCTATAGTCGGTTCCCCCTCATCTCTATAAAAGGAGGTGAGGGGGAACGAACCAAACACGTTATTCTTTTAATACTAATCGTTTGGATTAGGGATATTACCTTGTGGGCGTCGATTTACTTTTCTGTCGATTCTGTTGTGCATGTTCTTGATCGAGTATTCCGCATCTAGATAACCAGGATTGTAAGGATTAAATCCTACAAGTGGTATCAGAGCTTGGTCAACGAGTGGCTGATTACTAGGATCGATCTAGCAGCAGGGTGTTTGACAGTTAAGGGTTCGATCTTCTTCATATAGCCAAGATTCTGTGTGGTTGTCTTTGGATCGATCGAAGGTTGGTGTAGAGTCTGCTGCCATTGTTGTTGCTTTTGTCGCAGGTTAGTGACAAATAAGAAGTAAAGTGGCGGCTAGTATTACAAGGGTTAGGCCAAGGTGTTTTCATTAAATATCTTTGTTGGGCCAAATTTTTAATTTGGGATAAAAGATATTGTTGGGCCAAGATATAAAAACTATTTTGTTTTTGCTTATAAAACAAAAAGTTATTTACTTTGTAATAGAACACAAAGTGACTTCGTAATTCGTGATTGTGAGGTTTAACGTATCACAAGGTTTAGCGAGTTACCGAAGGGACTTTCTCGGTTTGTGATTGTGAGGTTTATCACAAGGTTTAGCAAATCAACAAATGGATAAAGAATGACGGGAGCCAAGTTTAACATCGAGAAATTCGATGGAACTGGTGATTTCGGGTTATGGAGAATCAAGATACGTGCTTTATTAATCCAAAACGGATGTGAAGCAGCTCTGGAGGTTTTACCCGCGAATATGGAAGCTGAAGAGAAATCTAAGCTTGACAAGAAAGCTCACAGTGCCATGATTTTGTGTTTAGGTAACAAGGTCCTGAGAGAGGTTACCGGGGAGACGACTGCAGCGGGGGTTTGGTCAAAGCTCGAGTCTTTCTATATGACAAAGTCATTGGCCAACAAGTTGTACCTGAAGAAGAAGTTTTATACATTCTACATGCCGACTAGACGAAAGATTTCCGAGCATATAGATGAGTTCAACAAAATCGTTGTTGATTTAGCAAATATTGAGGTAAAATTCGAGGATGAAGATCTTGCTTTATTGTTACTCACGTCTTTACCAGCATCATACAAACACTTTGTGGATACCTTGCTTTATGGACGGGAAGATTTGACTTTGGAGGACGTGATGGCCACACTAAATTCAAAGGAAATCAAAGAAAGGTTCAAGGCGAAGGGGGATGATGGTGAAGGGTTATATGTGAGGGGAAGAACTGATCGTAGGAATTCGCATCAGTCAAAGGGAAAGTCAAGATCGAAATCTCGAGGTGGAAGACTCAAATGCTTTATTTTCCAATCTGAGGAGCACTTGAGAAGAGACTGTCCGAAGAATAATCGCAAGAAGTCAAAAGATTACGTCAAGAAAGATAATCAACCAAGCTCCAGTGGTTCGATTTACGACGATTCTGAGGTGATGATAGTGATGAGTGAAGAAAGACTGCAAGATTGGATCATGGATTCAGGAGGTTCATATCACATGTCACCCAGGTTAGATGTATTTTTTGATTTTCTGGAATGCGATGGGGGCAGCGTACTGTTGGGCGACAACAGGGAGTGCAAGATCAGGGGTATTGGCAAGGTAAAGGTACAACTGAAAGATGGGTCAAGTTTTGTGTTACACAATGTCAGGTACATTCCTGAATTGAAAAGAAACTTGATATCGCTTGGAACTCTTGAAAAAGAGGGATATACCGTAAAATTGCAGTCGGGCAAAGTCAAGGTGATTAATGGTTCTAGGGTTATTATATCTGGAACCAGAAGGGAGAACTGTGTATACTCTTTGGATGGCCATGCATTGGCCGGTGAGCTTAATGCTAGTGTTGAAGAAAAAGACAGTCTTGTGCAGGTTTGGCATAAAAGACTGGGACATATCAGTGAGGCGGGACTACACGTGCTGGAAAAGCAGGGTTTGTTTAGCAAGAAGAGTCTAGGTAAGCTCGATTTTTATGAGAATTGTGTTCTGGGAAAGTCACATCAAGTCTGTTTCGGTGTAGGAAGGCACACTACTCAGGGAGTGATAGACTATGTTCATTCAGACTTATGGGGTCCGTCTCAGGTGGAATCATTAGGAGGTAAGAGGTATTTCTTATCTATTGTTGATGAATATTCCAGAAGGGTATGGGTTTATGTTCTTAGGTTCAAACACGAAGCATTTGAGAAGTTCAAAGAGTGGAAACAGTTAGTAGAAAATCAGACTGGGAGGACGGTTAAGAAGCTTAGGACGGATAATGGTCTTGAGTTCTGTAACCGGGAGTTTAATCAGCTATGTACTGAGAGTGGGATTGCTAGACATTTGACAGTTGCCGGGACGCCGCAGCAGAATGGGTTAGCAGAACAGATGAACAGAACTCTCATGGACAAGGTACGCTGTTTATTAATACAGTATGGATTGCCCAAGACCTTCTGGGCGGAAGCGACATGTACGGCCGCATATCTTATAAATAGGTCACCATCGACAACGATTGAGAAGAAGACGCCTATGGAGATGTGGTCGGGACATCCTAGTGATTATGGGATGTTGAGGGTTTTCGGTTGTGTCGCATACTCACACGTTAAACAAGGTAAGCTCAAGCCGAGAGCGGTAAAATGCGTTCTTTTGGGGTATCCTGAAGGTGTGAAGGGGTACAGACTATATAGGCTTGATAATGAATCACCTAAAATAGTCACAAGCAGGAATGTAGTCTTCAATGAAAGTGTCATGTACAAAGATACGTTGAAGGATACTGGTGCAGGTAATGATAAGTCTGTTGAGGAATTACAGGTTGAGGTGGAACTGCAGAGGTTAAATAATCATACGCCTGAGGAAGACCAGACAGGTCAGGAACATCAAACAGGTCAGGAAGATCAAACAGGTCAGGAAGATCAGACAGATCAGGAAGACCAGACAGATCAGGAAGATGGCTATGATGAAGGTGCATGGGTTCAAGAAATTGATCATCCACCGGATCTCACAGATTATCAATTGGTTCGGGATAGAGAACCAAGGACAAGAACGAAACCGGCAAGGTTTCGGGATGAGAGTAATATGGTTGCTTACGCGTTCGTTGCAACAGAGGAAGAAGATACTCATGAACCATTGACATACCAGGAAGCAGTTATTTGTGAAGACAGTTCTAAGTAGAAAGCTGCGATGAAAGAAGAGATGGATTCTCTGAAGAAGAACAAGACCTGGGTGTTAGTAGATCATCCAGCTGGGCAAAAGCTGGTGAGTTGCAAATGGCTGTTCAAAATAAAGGAAGGGATTGAAGGTGTTCAAAAGCCTAGGTACAAGGCAAGGTTGGTAGCTCGTGGATCCACACAAAGAGCAGGTATTGATTACAATGAAGTATTTTCGCCGGTAGTTCAACACACATCTATTCGGGTTATACTTGCATTGAATGCGTGTAAAGATTATGAGCTGGAGCAGCTTGATGTAAAGACGGCGTTTTTACATGGAAATCTTGAAGAAGTGATCTACATGAGGCAGCCACCGGGATTTGAACAAGGTAACAAGGTATGTTTGTTAAAGAAATCTCTTTATGGTTTAAAGCAATCACCTAGGCAATGGTACAAGAGGTTCGATGAGTATATGCTGAGCAATGGGTTTAAGCGTAGCAGTTACGACAACTGCGTATATTATAGAAGTTATGCACCAGGGGAGTATATCTATCTATTGTTATATGTAGACGATATGCTGATTGCTTGTAAAAGCAAGGCTGAGATCGCGGCTACCAAGTCTTTGCTTAAAAGGGAGTTCGACATGAAAGAGCTCGGGGAAGCAAAGAAGATTCTTGGTATGGAGATCCTCAGGGATCGGAGTCGCAAGATTCTAAGGGTGTCACAATCCGGGTACGTTTCTAAAGTTTTAAAAAGGTTTAGAATGGAGAATGGGAAGTCAGTTCAGACACCATTGGATGGGCAATTCAAGCTGTCGTTGAAAGATTGCCCAGTTAGGGATTGTGATGTTGAAAGAATGAGTAGGGTGCCATATTCAAATGCGGTTGGGAGCTTAATGTACTTGATGGTGTGCACGAGGCCAGACATAGCGTATGCAGTAAGTGTAGTTAGCAGATATTTGGCGAATCCGGGTAAACTCCATTGGGAAGCAGTGAAGTGGATTATGAAGTATTTGCAGGGCACTGTAAACGTGGGTTTGGTGTATGGGACAAATCGTGGCAACCATGTGGACGCAACAGGTTTTGTTGATTCAGACTACGCTAAAGATCCGGATAAAGGTAGGTCTCTCACTGGTTACGCATTTTTAGTACAAGGATGTGTTGTAAGCTGGAAAGCAACGCTACAACACGTGGTGGCTCTCTCAATTACAGAGGTAGAGTATATGGCCCTTACGGAGGCTGTTAAGGAAGCTATTTGGCTAATGGGACTCTTGGAAGAGTTGGGCGTGAAGCTCAACACTGTTGTAGTTAATTGTGATAATCAGGGCGCGATTCACTTATCGCAGAATCATGTTTTTCATGAACGGACAAAGCACATCAATGTGCGTTATCACTTTATCAGAGAAGTCTTGGAAGCAAAGACGGTTGAAGTTCTGAAGGTGGGTACTGAACACAATGCTGCGGATGCCTTGACGAAGGTGGTACCTGGACGCAAGTTACAACACTGCATGAAGTTGCTGAGTGTTGGGATAGGCTAATATAAAGTCTAAGGTGGAAATTGTTATATTTAGTCTTTATGTTTGCCTAAGTCGTGTCTAGGGATTAAGAGTCGAGTAGCCTAATAACTATGAATAAAGGTCGGTTGGCAATGTCTAAGCCCAACCCGACCCGTAGGACTTGTTATAGTCGGTTCCCCCTCATCTCTATAAAAGAAGGTGAGGGGGAACGAACCAAACACGTCATTCTTTCAATACTAATCGTTTGGATTAGGGATATTACCTTGTGGGCGTCGATTTACTTTTCTGTTGATTCTGTTGTGCATGTTCTTGATCGAGTATTCCGCATCTAGATAACCAGGATTGTAGGGATTAAATCCTACACATACTATATATGTGCGTCGAAGTATGTACATGCATGCTACTTGCGTAACCAATAATGATAAAATGATTTGGCAAATAGGTGTAAATGATGTTCTAATGGTAAGTAATTAACAATGTAATTGATTTATTGGTCAAACGAGTAATTCGATAACTTGACCGAGTTGATTTGATGGTTCAATCAATAAACTAGTGACTCGATCAGGTTGATTCAGTGATCAATCCCGTAATCCGTCGACTCGACTGGATTAACTGGTGATTGATTTCGTGATCCGCTGATTCGACCAATTGATCCAATAATTAAATTTGTAACCCGGTGATATTATATAAAAGGGGGTAAATAGCATAAAAAAGGTACTAATCTTATGTCAAAATTCAATTAAAGGTACTCAACTTTTTTTTTCTCAATTTAAGTTACTTATCTTTTTTCTTGTTGCAATGTTGGGACAATAACAAATTTAAAAATTATATATTAACGACCGTTTACTTTATTATTGCATCGTTAGTCCTTTATATTAACGTCACTTTATAATAACCTCAAAATTTGTTTTTTACAGTTTTAGACCGTTTCTATATTTTCCTTTGATTTTTACCGTTTTCATTCAGATTTTAATCATTTTAGACCGTTTTCGACCATCTTTAATGTGTTTGACATCGTTTTCGACCTTTTTATAGTTTTCGCCCGTTTCTTGTCGTTACCACCTATTTATGTTATGGACGAAATAAAGTAAATAAACCTTATAAAAACGTTCAGAAATGGTAAAAAAGAAGCCGGAAACGAAAAAACAAACGAAAACAGTTAAAAGCCGTAAAATGGACACAAACGGTCATAAGGGCTCGAAAACGTATAGAAAATGGACGAAACGGTTGAATACGGTAAAAGAACGTCGAATGTTGTAATAATGGACCAAAACGATTAAAAACAAACCGAAACGGTAAAAATCAGACGAAAAGGGTGAAAAATGGTCTAAAATTATAAAAAAACGAATTTTGAGTTTATTATAAAGCGTTATTAATGTAAAGGACTAACGATACAATAATAAAGTAAACGATCGTTAATATATAACCTTTAAATTTGTTAATTGTCCAACATTGTAATAAGAAAAAAGATCGATACCTTAAATTGAGAAAAAAATTGTTGAGTATCTTTAATTGAGTTTTGACTTAAGATGATTACCTTTTTATGCTATTTACCCTAAAAAAAGACAATGAATTATATATAATAAAAAAAAATTGAAAATTCAAACATTTTCAGAAAAAGAAAAGATATACACTTTATATAGCAGAAATAGTATTACTCATGTTATTCGAATCAATTTAAAAATAAATCCAAATATAAATTTATCTTTCGATTCGATTAGATGAATTTTAATTTAGCTTAGTTCGATTTTCAAGTTTACTTAATAAAAATTTCAACCAAATAATTTTAACCAAATAAACCGAACAATCGAAAACTAAACAAAAAACACGCTCTAATAGCCGGCAATAAAAAGTAGCAAATGGACACATAACCCGGTTATGAATACATAGTCCAAAATTGATTCGTTTATAACAAAAACTTAGCCCACAAAAAAAATGACTTTCCTCCAGTCGGCCCACTCAAAAACTTAGCCCACAAAAACACACCTTTTAACTTAAAAGAAAAAGAAGAAAGAAAAAATGAATAAATTTTGTTTGATTATATATACTCCATTGAGAAAGACCATAAAATTTAATACTCCTTCCGTTCCTAATTAAATGTCCACTTTTAACTTTCGGAGTCATTTTATGTAAACTTTGACATTAAATTGTTTTGTTTGTGTTAAATAATAATTGATAAAAGTTGTACTAATGAAAATATATTTAAAATTCAATATATTCATAATATTTGAATAAAGTATTATATAACACAAACAAAATAATTTAAGATAAAAGTTGAAAGCGCTTGACTTTGAAAATCAACAGTGGACATTTATTTAGAAACGGAGAAGTATTATTTTAAAATTAATATAATAACAAGGTGGCCCACTTATATGCTACTATTAAGTATATTATGTAACATTAAAAATAATATAATTTGTCCTAATGGCATAACCCTCAAGTGAATACAGGTTTTTTATCTTCAAAACCCATCAAATATATGTCTATCGTAAAAACCCTTGATTAAGGGTGTGACACCTATTTTTGAAAAGACAATTTTCAACCAAACATGTAGTTTCAATCTGAATTTTCAA
This sequence comes from Glebionis coronaria, assembly GCA_025667525.1. NCBI lineage: Eukaryota > Viridiplantae > Streptophyta > Magnoliopsida > Asterales > Asteraceae > Glebionis > Glebionis coronaria. The sequence goes on along the minus strand of CM046880.1, from coordinate 591,906,964 downwards.
CCAAACATATAATTTTAATCTGAAAAGACAATTTTCAACCACACATACATATTGGCCCCACAGCTGCCCATCAAGTATATTTATAAACATGACGCGATATAACAAAAAGTTTAACACGATATCACCTCAAAATTTGACAACTTATCAAGGGATCACAACATCTAACTTCTCATAAAACAATCCATAATTCATTGAATTTTGTAGTAAAGAATAACAAATTTCCACATCATTTATATAGGGAACTAGTTTAAACATCGGGTGTGGTAACGGAGCAGGTTTTCGCCGTTCTTTCCAAACCTTCGCCACCACACCATCTCTTTTTGCCACTTTCCATTTCGCCTTGAATAAAAACAAAAGGTTGTGTGGTGTTTTTTTTATTTGTTTTGTTAAAAAAAATGAGAATCGAGCGAGCTTATTGGATGAAAACGAAGGATATTTTTTGTGGTTAATTTAAAAAAAAACATATACATTTACATTATAGTTTTTGTGGGTGTTTTGTCACATTAAAAAAAATATTTATATTATAATTTTTTTTTAAGTTTGAACTTATAAATTTGTTTATAAAATGTTTTCTATTTTATTGAAATTAAATTTGTATTTTATATTTTAATTCTGTATTGTATATTAAATTTTTATTTAATTAAATAAGTTAAATTTGTTTGAGTAAGATAAAAACTAAAATAAAAAAAATAGTGGTGGTGCTAAAATGAGGGATGCAAAATGTTATGAGCGGAGAGGTATTTTGAGGTGGAATTGCTAAGCTATGTAGTGAAAAGACCCCACTTTTGATGCATAAGAGCACTAGGTATCGTGACGAGCAGGGGCGGACATACGTTATAGGTTTGAGTGACACCGCCCTATAATTTGACCAAAAAGATGAGATTTTAATGTATTTTTTCTTTAAATTTGAACTTTTTTTAAAATGTCCCAACTCGAATTTCAAATTGCTCCAACTTACACATCAAATTCTAACATTTAACACTTTAAAACCTAGAAATCCATAACTTTTAAGTTATAATACTCAGTTTTTAATTCATTTTCTAGGTTTTTCACTTTGCTATCCTAATTTTTTTTTTCCCTCCAACATTAAAATTTCTTACGTCCGTCACTGATGACGAGCTTAGCTCGCCAATCCTAGGTTTCCCCACAACTCGTCATCACATCAGCATAGCTCGTCACAAGCTCACCTAACATAAATTCGCCAAAGCAGTGGTGAAGAAAGAGGAGAATTGGTAAGTCCCAATTTTTGTTTAACATTTTGTTTCTTTTTTTTATTCCATTTTATTTTTTTTATTTTTTTATTTATAAAGCACGGTATGTAACTCAAGGTGGTGGTGATTGTATGTTATTTAACTAGATCTATTGTTAGTTAAAAAAAAAGAGAACTAGATCTATTGATACAAGGTAAAAACTAATCATAATCGAATGTAAATCATAATGTTTTAATTTCAATTAAGGTTTTATGTTTGTAATTTGAATATTTAATTAACGTGTTTTCTCTTGGGTTGTTAATTATTATTCAGTGTGATGTTTTAATTTGAACTCTAACCATAAACGAAAAAGGCATATGGTTAATGTCCTCACAACGAAAAAGCCCAAGGGCACTAACGATAACAGAAATAAACAGTAACAAAAAAAAAAAAATTGTGAACAAGCAGCGCATAAGTTACGTGTTCCTTGTTTGGATTCATAAGCCCAAGGGCACTAATGATAACAGAAATAAGCAGTGACAAAAAATCTTGTGTGAACAAGTAGCGCATAAGTTACCCGTTCCTTGTATTGGATTCATAGCATTAAGCAGATTAACATTATGAGTTCCTAGGTGTTATATAGTTACAAAGTAGTCGGAATATTCATATTGATACCATAATCATATGCACTATCCCAAACACGCCTTGTAACAGCCATCATCAGTTCCATGGTTTCACAGCCACCATTAGTTCCATGGTTTCTCACATATGTTGGTGCTCTAAGGCCAAGTACGCAATTCGTGATCTTAAAATCGTGATACTCGTATAACTTGCTAGGAGCTCTTACACCAAGCACAACAAACCTTTTTATGTGACCTTTATCTCCGGCCACATTATCAATAGAAGCAAAACCCCCCACATTCAACCTGTTTTTAGACCTACTCCTATCGTCCATAGATCCACCTTATCTAATGACTATACCAGTAGCCCTTCGTATTACACCAACATTCGGGTTACAACCCGAATCCTCTTCAACCATGATCCATTTACCCTTTTTCGAAGCTCTCTTCTTCTTCAACAATGAAGTCTCAGGCTTAGTCTCACTAGCACCCTCATTTTCTTCCCCCTTTGTGTTTTTCTCTTTACCCTTTACATCACTGTTTCTTTCTTGTGTTATGACAGTTGCTCTCTTCAATCTTTTGGTTTTACCACCTTGATGATTGCCATTGTTCCTCTTCTTCAACAATGAAGTCTCAGGCTCAGCCTCACTGGCACCCTCATTTGCTTTCCCCTTTGTGTTCTTCGCTTTACCCTTTACATCGCTGTTTCTTTCTTTTGTTACGTCAGCCAATCTCTTCAATCTTCTCTTTTTACCACCTTGATGGTTGCCATTCTTCATCTCCCTTTTTTGAAAAGGCTGTTTACGTCAGCCGATTTTTTTTATCCAACTGGCTTAGCTTAATTGGCCATCAAATTTCTACTAAGTGGTTTCCTTGGGGGAGGTTTTCTTGGAGGTCTTAAGTTCAAGACCTGTCAAGGGCTCTCAGGCAAAGCGGATAAGAAGTTTAACATAATTAGACGAGAGTTCGAAAATACATTCTACCGCTTGAATGTAATTACATGACTCAACCAAATAACCACTAACATTTGAAAAAAAATAAACAAAGTTCTTTTTCCTAGTCCTATGTAATATTGTTAAAAAAAGTCCTAGGTAATAAATAATGGAATTTGAAACATTCCATGAATATAAAAACAACATTTAATGAACTCATATATTCCATAAAAAACATGTCTTGATCACTATCATGGGTTTATCTCTGTTTCCACTTTTAGCTAAAACCCTTTTCACACCCCAATTCCATCCATTTTTTTAGCCATTTTCAGCAAAAACAAAAACATGGGTTCTGAAGCTAACCGGAAACCAACCTACTCACCGGAATCTCCATCTCCGGGACTAAATAACCTCATAAAAAAGGTAAAAAACACCGAACATCTCTTAAAGACCCAACTTCTCGACCTTATAAACAACACCCATGAGCTAGAAACTGAGAACAAGAAGCTGAATGATTTGTTGGAGAAGAAAGATAAAAAGATCAAAACTTTGAAGAAGGAAAATGAAGAGATGAAGGAAATGGTGAAGGAGAATGCAGGGTTGAGAAATGAAGTTGAGGAATTGAAGAAGGTGAATGAAGAGTGTTTGGAGAAGGTTAGGGTTTATGAGAATAAGGTTTCGGATTTTTATGTTCGGGTTTCGGTTTTGGAGAAGTTGGGGAAGGAGTTGACGGAAGAGGCTGAGGTTTTGGACAAACAAAATAATGGTGTTCTTGGTATAGATTTCTTATTTTGTATGATACTATGTTTTATGTTTTTGTACTAGTTGGTAAAAAGCTTGCGACTTTGATAAGTAAAGGGGTGTTTGTTTAAGCTTATGTATGGGCTTATATTCATAAGCTTTTAGTTTTTCGGCTTTTTTCAAAACTTGTGAGTTTAGTATGACATGATAAACTTATAAAAGTCTATAATGGGGTGTTTGTTTGGGCTTATGTTTCATAAGCTCACTTTTTGTGGCTTATTTGGAAACTTTCAGCTTATAAAGGTTTATTAAGGCATAATGAACTTCTATAAGACGCAAGGTTTCAAGATAAGCTGGAAGCCGGCTATATAAGCCGAATTAAGGGGGTGTTTGTTTTGGCTTATATGTGGGCTTATATTTCATAAGCTTTTAGTTTTTCGGCTTATTTCAAAACTTGTGAGAGTTTAGTATGACATGATAAACTTATAAAAGTCTATAAGAGGGTGTTTGTTTCGGCTTATGTAGCCAGCTTATGGCTTATTTGGTTTTGGGCTTATGTTTCATAAGCTCACATTTGTGGCTTATTTTGAAACATTGGCTTATTATGACATAATGAACTTCTATAAGCTGAAAGTTTCAAAATAAGCGGTAAGTGGGCTATATAAGCTGAAACAAATACCCCAAGTCTGAAAATAAGCTAGAAAATAGGCTTTTGAAACATAAGCCAATAAATAAGCTTAAACAAACACCACAATGTGAGATCTCTCAAGTTCAAATCCTGCTTTGTTCAAATCCTGAAGGAAGGAGAGGGCTATATCTGTGTGGTTGTTATGTTGGCTCAAGCCCCTCGAATTAGTATGCCAAAATTTTAGAAACCTCGGTTTGAGATAAAAAAGTGTATTTTTAAGGGGTGGTTTAACTGATTTTATACTTGTTACTCCTTATTACTTTGATACTAATTATGACAAAAGGGTATAATACATTGCGTCCCGTGTTTTATTATAATAGTTAATTATATGATTATGAGTAATGAATAACTTGTAGCGATTTGGAAATGCGCATCCACGTAAATGTGGAACTGCTGTTTTAAGAAACCAATTGATTTTGATTTTTGAAGTTACTATCATCACTTTGAAAATGCACATCCAAACACCCCCTTAGTAAATTCTTCTCGGTACAGAAGAAAATCAAATTGTTAAACTTCGTGCTCTGCATTGCTGTCATATCAGATTATGCCATGACTATGTTTCTAGTTATTTAGAGTGTTTGTTAGTGCGATGATAGTGTATTCGCACATCTTGTTATATTGTTCTATACCTAAATTAGTCCTAGAAATGGTTTAACAGGCTCAATGTGCATTCGTAAAAAGAAATTTCAATTACTGACTCTGCAAACAAAAATCTTATTTACAGGATGTGTTGCGGAAGCCAATATACGACAGCTGTCTGGTGAAAAGGAGGAGCCAAAACAAGGAACTGCCGAGAAGTTTCTAGATACTATTCAGATAGCCGCCGATGATGAAGATGATCGGCATGTCCCATCAACAAAAAGATGCAGGAATTCTAGTGAAATTGAAAGAGAGCATGACAGTGAAGATGACAAATGTATTTCTATCTTGATAAGAAAAACGGGTAGAAAGGAAATCCCAAGCGAATGTAACAATGGCCATGCTGACAAAATTTCAACTGGAACACCAACAATCCCCAAAGTTCTGACTGGAATTCAAAAGATAGCTTCTCATTCAGCAAGTCCATTCTTGGATTCGGATTCAGATGAAGAAAATATCAAGGAAGGCTGTGAAACCACCTTTGTGGACAAAAAACAAAAAGAAAGACGGGAATCAGCTGATACACGAATAGAATATGGTAAGAGTAACGAGTTTATATGAATTTCGTGTGCGCCTTACATAGATTAAACACTTATGTGCATGGTACAAATATATGTTTATATTGCCCTGTTTTATTAACAGTTTTGTGCCACTATTATGTTTATATCGTGTTCTATGCTTCTATTGTTCTAGACATTCTAGTTTTTGAGATGCTTTGATAGCTTGATTGCACATTTGTATAAAAAAATGCGAAATAATGACTGTGCAAAACTGCAGAATCTTACGCTATACTTACTTTTATCTGTCACAGAGAGCAGTAGAAAACAGATGGCTTGTGAAAAGGGGGAATCCCAGGAAAGAACCAACCACAAGCTTCCAAATATCATTCAGATAGATGACAACGAAGATAACAATAGAAGTGATGTGAAGGATGTCTCGGCATTAAAAAGAAAACGGGGTTTATGTAAAGTTAAAGTAGAGAATGACAACAATGAAGAAAGATGCATATCGGTATTGAGAAGAAAACCAGCGTCAAAGGAACTTCAAAGCCAGTATATGAATGATCATGTTAACATTATACGAACTGGAGGAAAGCGGCTAACTTCTTATTCAGCTGAAAGGAAAGTGAAAGTTGAGGAAGCATATGTGCCCGTTAAAGAGAAACATACCAAACATTGGGAAACAGAAGCTGAGATGATAATTGAATTTGGTAGAAGTTTTGAGTTATGTATGAATGCTGTGTGTGCTCTACACAGACAAAACATCTACGTTGGTGCTTATCTTTTACCACGGTACGGTCTACAGGTTGCTGTTAAATTTCCAATTCCAGTTCGGCAAATATTTGGCGTTTGGTGTATATATGAGATTGAGATTATGTTTGTTCTTTTTTGTATCTAGATTCAACCGATTGGCAGAAAGGCTTATAGATTGGGATCCTGAAAGAAAGCTAAAGAAAACACCTTCGGAGTTGAACCGTTTTGAGCTGGATCAGTGTCGAATGATTGCTGGAACTTACTCAGCTGAGCTCTTTAAAGTATACCAAGAGAATGCTGACCGTTTCTTCCCTCCAAGAAGTTAAGAAAAAAAGGTCGTCTATTATGAACTGGATTCTTCCCTCCATAGGTTATTGCATCCATCTTGAAGGTAAAGTTTTATCAAAATAGGTGCATTATTTAGAATATTTTGAACCCATCTGTCGTTTATATAGCAGCACGGTGGATTAGAGACTGTTAACTCTAGTGCGATTCTGCAAGCTGTGATATTTGTATGCAGAATAGTTGTGAAATTTTGAAAACCTGTTAGGTATGTTTGTTATTGATGGCTCCAGCACAAAACCCTTTCCCACGTCTCCCTCACAGCAAACTACTCTACTGCAATTTTGCAGCCATTCCGGCTATCATGACATTAAATGTAGAATCATGAATACACTATTCCGGACCATAGTTTATTTAAAAGATGGTTTCATACACTATTCTGGACCAACTTATTCAACTATAACCACTAGTATTTTCATCCCAATCTGTCCATGATCAAATGAATTGCGTCAGCGCGGCAAAAATTCTACGTTTTTCCCGGACTCTGCTGATAATCTGTTATATGGCCTGAAGTTTGTGATATTTGTTTGATTATTTTGTATGAGATTTTGGCAATTTGGCTATTGGCTCATGTTACAACGTTTTTTCTGGTGTATATGTTGCAAATAGATGAATAGAATTCTAGATTTCTAGAGCACTGGTACTTGTGGTGCGCTTGAGCCAAAGTTACTATGACATCAGAAACCTTTGTAACCACATTTTTCAGGCTCTCTCTTTGACGTATGAAGATGTGGCGCCCTGAGCAAAAAAGTAGTATCATGGGTCTACATGTACCCAATTTACCCATATTATTAGGGCATCTCCATATAGTGCGATAAAGGGTTTAATACATTTCCACATAATCGCCACATCAATATACGAACCCTCATAAAAAATCTCCACAATGCATTGAACTTAACCTAGTTCAATGAGATACCATGTCATTTAACTTTCTATTAAATTTTTGACCTCATTATAGCAAAATTCCAAGCATATCAATATTTAAAATACTAAAAATAATGGAGTGAATGAATTTTCAAAAGAAGCCAAATGATATGGCCCCATCTTTAGTGTATAATAGCAAGTTGTTCAGAGAAGAACTTCTATTCAATATACGGTGACATGGCAATGACTACAATGCATTGTACAGTACAAAAGGCTATTATGCGTATGACATCAAACCGCATTGTGGATGCCCTTAGTAAGTTGGCACTTCGGCTAACCGCTTGGGCTTGAGGCCGAGGGTCGTTTGGGCTTAGGCTCGCCGTTGGGATATATATCTTTTTTTCCTTCTTGAAATGGGTTTTAACATATTTTTATTTTTCACATATATGCGTTGCAAGTCGTTATACAGTAGGTAATAACAAGTATCGAACAATCGTAAAACGACATTTTACGCAAATATCATGTCGGGCAACGCGTGTTTGCAAACCTCGTTAAATACATGTTTAACAGAGTTTCGAGTTGTCGCCTCATTATATTACCGTGTTTTGTAACCAGGAAGATTATAAACTACTTGCTCTTGCCCTTTTAAAAGTGTCAAAACAGTCCAAAATGAACTCAACCGTGAGATGAAATCCAGTATCCAATCCGACGATCAAAAATGAAGATCAACAACCTTCACTCTCGTTGGCTAATAAGCAGCTACCCACTCTTTAAATATAGTACATAAATTTACTCCCCAAACACTTCTTTTACTTGCTACTAGCATTATTTTACCAATTTCATTTCTGAGTTCTAACCAAAACCATCAAGGTTGCATTGTATTTGGAGCAACTAGGCATGGATTTTGGCAATGAAAGGCGTGTGTGGCATGTGCTGTGGCCATTATTATCTTGATATCTTTGTTGAAATAGGTAGTCTCGGAAATATACCATAAAGGTAGATTCATAATTTCTTTCTTGTTTATTTATATTGCTTTTGTAATATAATTATACTTCTGGCACATGTGCTTTATGATAAATTATAATTATCTGAATGAGCAGGAGCGGAGCTAGTAGGGGATCTACTAATTTGTACACTCAGCCTTCCGTTATCAAAATGACTATTTGCTTTACGTATGATCAGCCTCTCCTAACTAAAAATCATGGCTGCCCCTGGCGATGAGGAGTGGACCGTATATTTATGACTATAATTACTATATATTCAACTCTAGTATACATGAATTTGATGTTGGCGCTAAGGATTGTTTTAGATAGTTTGACTTTCACTTTTGTGTGTATAGATACTTCTTCATTTTGTACCCATTTTCATTTTTTTATTAAAAAGTAACTACTTTTTCCTTCATTTCTCTCGGTTTATCAATAGTCCAGGACTCCAGTAATGTCTACCTAAACGTAAACCAGAACAATAGTTTGTTTCCGACTTTTCCATGAGTTCTACATTATTAATTTGCTCGTCCTCCCAAATATGTCGGATTCCGCTAGGATGTACTTGCATAAGAGAATCGTCGCCTATTAAAGAAACGGTAAGTGAAGGCGTACCCACTGTCACAGACCTCTGCAAGAGTCTCTCCGCCAATAGAAAGAAATGAAATAACAATATATGCATCATATTTGATGATTCACGTTCCTTTTCACAGTCCAAACCTCACTCGGAACACCTGGAAACCGTGAGACCACCATCTCGGTGATAAAAAGTCGTGGTGTGAGTATTCAGAGAGAAGAAAAGGGCTCGACCACAAATTGTTACCACTTTCATGTCCATAATGGGTCAATTCTGACAAAGCCCTCTAGCTAAGTTTATACTAAGTGTCTGATGCTGCAAAACCGAAACCCATCTGATTTCATGACACCCATCACAGATGACGTGGGTATGGTATCAAAACACTTGATTTTGAGCACCGTAACATGCTCGTTATCATGATAAACTTAAATAAAGAGCTCGATATCCTCTGCAAACCACACACTGTCACGGACCTCATAGAAAGAAATGAAATAACAATACTGCCCCATAATCATATAAGGTTTTCCTCATATTGACCCTCAATCTCGCTCCCGTTGACCGTAGTCTTCTCCAGCGAACATTAACCAGTGACGGTTCAACCACCACATCTCACAACACAGATGACGTCACTTTACTCTTTTAATTCCTAATTTCACACCTACTGAAAATAACCTAATTTCACGGAAAAATGTCGGACATAGACCAGCTAAAGAAATGCGAACCATTAACCGAATACGAAGTGAAATCACTTCTTTTTTTTATTATTTACGCCTCCATTATTTCACGCCTCATCGCTGATATAAGTTTATGTATTTTAAGCTATGTTTATATGTAGTTTATTTCTGTTTATTTACAGTCCTGCTAATTTGCGTAATACTTGATATCCGGTGAATATATTTATGTTTAGTTTAGTTTGTTTCTGGAAATGTGGTTAGGTTAGATATTAGGGTGTTTGTTTCTGTAAATGTGGTTAGGTTAGATATTAGGGTGTTTGTTTTGGCTTATATAACAGGCTTATGTCTTATTCAGTTATAGGCCTATGTTTCATAACCTCACTTCAATTTTGTGGCTTATTTTGAAATATTTCAGTATATATCATGAGCGGATTCATTATTTTACCAGAGTGCCACATTTTAAAAGATAAGCAAATCTAGAGTTGTAAACACTAATTTCTGAAGTGCTTATTTGTTAAGCTGCTTATGAGCTTGTATGCCTATAAGAAAAAAATTAGACAATTTGCCTAGTTGTAGTTAGGATACCAGTTTATACTTCAACAATTTACGGTATAGAGTTATTCTGGTGATTGATCCCACATAGCATTCTACCAACCTTACAGAATTCGAAGAACGTATGTGTTCTCACTTGTGATGTTCTGGTGTATTATATGCTTTGCGAATTACTAGTCATCAAAGTTTTCACGCTCTTTGTTATTGTCAAATATTGTACAATCAAAGTTTTCACGCTCTTTGTTATTGTCAAATATGTTCTGGTGTAGGAATGTAGGTCAGAGGCTTGTGTGGTAGTAGTGTCTTTGACTCCTCGTACATCATTGATTACGACTGTTCACTCACGCGCCTTATAAATGTACTTATAAAGTAGCTCAACGGAATTATATTAAATTTGACACGTCATGACAATGTGAAGGTGTATTTAGCCTTGGCAATAGTGGTACACAGACTAATATGTTGTTTATAAAGAGTATGTCAACTCTCTGCATTAAGTTTATCTTTTTATTTCCTATAAAGTAGTGGCTTTGTTATGCAAAGAGCATTCTGTTAGACCCACAGAGCATTTAATCCATGGGAAATTTACTGTAACGGCTTTGATCGTATATGCTAGTGGTTCCTTGCCCCTGTTTCTGCATTTAATTTACTGTCTATTCTCTGTTCGAACCCTATTCTAATAGTCAGAAACCTCTTCAAATCGAACCTTAAGACAGGCATAGGTCAAACAGGGTAAAAAATTGACCCGTACAGCAACAATTTGCTTGCAGAAATCTAGTACAGCTAGAACGAAGTTGACCCATCACATCACTTACATCCACGACTAAGAACCAACAAGAAATCTTTCCTGCCTTTAGACAATACATGGAAGCACCAATGAGAAATCTTTGTAACACGCTTCAAATTGATTTGTTTATAGGAATGCGCATTATCATGACGAACCACAAAATTACAGAATATGTAGAAATACATTGACTAAATCAGATTAGCTTAGACCATGAAACCTGATCATGAGTCTCAAAAATATCATTTCACACATTAAAAACTGACATAAAATCTATTAACCCGCCTTTAGTTGACTTCCATTGAACCTTATTTCTCATGTCGGTATAAGAGCAGAAACAAACTGTTCAAAACTATCCAAAAGTTATCACTAATATTGGCTGAATCCGCCTCACATATAAACACAAATATCAATTTATATAACATCCATTTCACTTTTAATTGAGGCATTTTTTTCACTAATTAAAAACTAGTATTACAACGACCCCAAATAAATGATAATTCCGGCTAAAGCAATCCTAAAAACTAAAACGACCTTAGACTTACAACTAAGAAAATCCAAATTATTGAAGAGGAACCTTCGCCATCCACATTCAACCAAATATGTAATCAATTAAGTGCAGTCACCTGAGCTTTGCATAATGGAAGACTTAGCTAGTTGAATGTCTATCAACTCTTTAATCTCTATACCTTGTCATCGTCTTCAATGAATGATAGAATTTGACACATCTAGTAAGAGTAGTGTTTCCGTGTACGAATTCACTAAAAAGGAGTAAGAATCTCCATTAATCCCCATACCACTGATACTTCCTGAGGAGGTGTCATAAACTTCAAGTTTAGACCAGCAATTTATTTTGTAAATATTTTGAATTATAGCTTCACCGTTCTTTCTTATCTCTAACACATTATAGTCCACCCACGTATCCGGTGCCTTAATACTCAATATCTTAGTAAACGACTTGGTAACACCCTCCTTCATTATCCATACATCACAACCCCTTGTCTTGCCATCATTATAATACTCAAACAAACCAAGCGACTCATAAACCTTGGAGACCTCTAATTTATCCGTGTGTACCAACCTATGTGGAAGGCACACTTCACCAAAATCATCACTCGTCAAATCAAACGAAATGATCAAATTAGACATAATTCCATCAGCCCTCTTAATACTATCATAAGATAGCCAATAAATAAATCCATCTATACAAACATTACGAGACTTCACAAGACAAGTTTTAAAAGCAGGAGGAATGTTAGACACAGTTTTCCAAACACGTGTACTTAACATAAAAACCTCTACCTCCCAGTTATTCACCATAAAAAACGTCATCTCCCCGTTGTCCACCGTCCTATAACACATAGTAATGATTTTAACGAGTTTAGGGTCACTAGTGTTAGGACAAACTCCAAAACCAATACGAGTAACTCCAATGGGTAGATACAACGAATTAGATATATGAATCGTAACTGATTTTTGAATACTGGGATTCCAAAGGACAGCTATCGTCTTTCCCATGTCCGGAAGGTGATAACATAGCAACCCGTTGACTGAAGTGAGTGTTGCTATGTGATAAAGATGGCGAACGCACGATGGAAAAGTTAGGGAAGATTTTTGGTTGGAAAAAGTATCATCATCCACAATCAAAACAAATTTACTATCGTTAGAACCATATCTAAAAAATATATGGCGTTGGGGGGTATAACTACTTATAAACTTAGAGCTATCAATAAGAGACTTCCATAGTTTAGAAACAGACCTGCATTGAACAACTAATCTAACCGGAAGCCTTTTAATGATTTCTGCTTGAATGTCGAATGGGATGTAGTCTGACATTTTTATTACTACGTAATTTTTTTGGTTAGGGTTTTTATAATTTTGGGGATTTTGAAACAAGAGTAAAGTGAAACATATGTTATATGTGTGTGTTATTCAACGTTGGGTTTGTTTGGGCCACTGGGCTTTGTTTACAATGGGCGGGCTATGAATGAGTGGATTGGCAATCTGACATTTTGTTATGGTTTGAATATTGGGGATCCTGAAAAAACATAGGCAGCAGCAATCACTGATTTGTATGCTATTCAATTGTTCATATTTATTAAAATCTTGCCCATTTTAAATATAGGCATTTTTTAATACTTTTCAAAAAAAAAAAATGAGACATCTTTTCTCCATTATTTATTGTTAATGGACTAAATGGGCGTATATGTAAAAAACTAAATGGGCGCAAGTGTAAAATACTAATTAGGTTAGTCGGCGGATATTTAATGTTGATTTTCAGAAGCTTATGACTTGGTTAGATGGGATTACTTAGATGAGGTGCTACATAAATTTGGTTTTGGGTTGAGATGGCGGTTGTGGATCTAAAGTAGTCTTCAATCAACGAGAGGCTCTATTCTCGTGAATGGTAGTCCCACGGAGGAATTTCAATTCTTCAAGGGGCTTAAACAAGGAGATCTACTTTCACCTTTTATTTATTTATTTTAGTCATGGAGAGTTTACACTTATCGTTTCAACGGGTGGTGGATGTTGGTTTGTTTTTTTTGGGTAAAAGGGAAACATTCCCTGGTAAAATATATTAATCACCCAAAGTCGATAAGTATAATGGAACGTGGCGGAAATACCACATTAACCTTGAGCAAAAAAAACTCAAACAACCACTTCCTAACCTTTGGTTTGTTCACAAGTATTAAACTTAATTCTTCGGTAAATCTTTCTCACATGTTCTATGCAGATGATGCGGTTTTTATAGGACAATGGAAAAACGGTAATATTAATACTCTGGTAAATGTTTTATTTTGAATTTTTCAACGGCTATGTTTTAATTTGAATTTTTCAACGGCTATGTTTTCTCTATAAATACTACTTTCTTTTAGTATATATTTCTCACACAAAACCATACTCTCAAACATGTCTCAAGAAAACACTTCTTCAAAAAAGAAATAAAACAAGCTAAAAGCTACTCGAAGCAACCCATCAACACCGGAAAAAGTACAAGACATCAGTTCCTACTATTGATGAACAAGAGTACGAGGTACCTGCTGAGTTTCGTCTTACCGAGAACAAGAACATCAACCGCTTCTCGATGAAGAAACATTACGTGAAACATTATCAGAAGAAGAAAGGGAGAAAAAGAGTTGAAGAAGCAGATCAAGAACGAAAAGGCTATCGAGTTCTTTACGAGGTATTTGGGTATTCCATCATACTCATCTGATTCGGATCGCGGATCCGATTAAACAACGTAGAACTTGTATCGTATCGTATTTTTATTTTATCGTATTTTTAAATTTCGTATTTGTAATTTTTATTTAAGTATTTGTAGTTTTATTGGTGTAGTTCGTTTTATTGGTTTAGATTTAGAAGTAAAAGTTCATTTAGTTAGGATGAGTGGCTCAAAAACCCTCATCTTTTTGTTTTGTAATCTAGCTCCTTGCTAGTTGTTTAGTAATAAAATGCACTTCAAATGAAAGAAACTATATATGTTTTCTTATATAATTATAATTAACTCAAAAGTACTCAACTATTCAGAATTAACCTTGGTGATTTTAGTTTTTCTTTTTCAATAAATTTTAAGCTTAGTTCTCATATTCAGGCAAGGTTATAAATAGCGTGAAGCGTGGCGTGGCGGCATGTCCAAGCTACATGCTTTAGCGGCTAAAGCGAAGCTTTAGCGTTTCTAAAGCGTGACTTATAGCGACACAACATATAAAAATATTTATTTATTTTATGTATTTCAATATTATATTTATATTAAGTTCATAATTAGTGTTGTACATAATAATTAAAGCTATAAAACTCTCCTTACATGTGACAATATTCATTTCCTAGAGTTGAACTCAACAAATTACCGCACCTCATGTCGTAGCGCGCCTTGACCTATTGCGTTACGTGAAGACCACGCCTCAAGCTTTAGCGCGCCTTAAGGCGAGCTATAACGAGCTATTTAGAACAATGTATTCAGGTATCTTTGCCAAATCAGGTAATAAAAAAATAGATGTATATTTAGGTGATGGTCCAAAGCTTGCACTTTTGACTTTAATGGTCAAAACTTGACGTTTCGAATTCAAGTTAATATCGATATCTATATAGAAAATAGGAGGTTAGTCAGTTTAAATGACTTTTAATCGGTTGATGAAGCCATTTAAAATTTGAAGACATACAACTAGGGAGGGAATCGGGTTAGGTTAATTTGGGTCAGGTTAAGTCGGGTCAAGACTAAAAAAATCATACTCGAACCCGAGCCTAATTAGAATTCGGGTCACTAGGTTCGGGTCACCTCAGGTCGGGTCAATTCGGGCTCGGGTCAACTCGGGTATAAGTAAAAAGTATGAAAATTGGCTTATTCAAGTAATAATACAATGTAAAATGTGTTATGCGAGTCGGGTCAAGTCGGGTTGGTCGGGTTCGGGTCAAGTCGGGTTAAGGCTAAAAAAATACAAACCCGAACCTGAGCCTAATTAGAACTCGGGTCAACCCGAATTGACCCGAATATGTTTTTTTTACCCGAGTGATCCAATCCGAATAAGCTTATTCGGGTTCGGGTCAGGTCGAAATTTTTTCGACACCCCTACATACAACTAGTCGACTAACTTACGTATGATTAAAAAACTTAAGCCTTTGTAACTTGGAGACTCGATTGTTGTCTCGCAATACTTTCAAGTTGCGGGTTCACTTTGCTATCCGTAAAGGTTGACTTTCTTGTTGGCATTAAACTTTTCATGTTATGTTAAACAGTCATAAAACTGTACTCAAATCTCTTGGCGCGGAATGCGAGTTTGTAAACCTCGTATTACCGTGTTTTGTAATCGGGAAGATTATACCAGTAAACTAGTAATGATGCTCTTGCCCTTCTAAAATCCCAAACTTGTCAAAATAGTCCAAAATGAACTAAACCGTGAGATCAAATCCAGTATCCAATCGGACGATCAAAAATGAAGATCAACAACCTTCACTCTCATTGGCTAATAAGTAACTACCCACTCTTCAAATACAGTACATAAATTTACTCATTTTCATTACTTCTGCTAACAACCTCTTCTTTTACTTGCTAGTACTATTTTGGGCAAAGGCTGAATTTATGTAACGTATTTGTTCAAATTAACTAATGTACGCAAAATACCTTTTTTATTCCAGATCTACGCAACGTACTTTCAGATACTTACTAATCTACGTAATATTGACTAAAATATGACTTGTTTGACATGTTACCACTTAGAAAGGTTACAGTTTAGTCATTTGGTCTGCGTGGACTTCCACCGTTAGTCCTTTAATATTCTTTTCATTATAAAACTTAGTAATGATACCTTGACTTAAATACACGCATTTTTATACACGTTTTTATACACACTTTTTATACGAGTTATTATATACTTGTTTTTATACGCGAGAAATTCTGAACTTTGACAAAATATTTCAGCGTCAAAACTTATCCCGTAAACTCCGAAAATCTCACGTTAAGTCAATGTATACGTTCTCTACAACTTTCATGTTTTATGTTTTTCATGAAAAAGACATTTTGATGGTCGAAACCCCGACTTAAAACTATGACAGCAATACTAGTATTTTCGGTAACACTGATAGGTTTAGAGATTTAAAAGTAAGTTTTTAGCACTAAATGAGGCCGTCGAAATCCAGATTTACTTAATTACCGAAAATACTAGTATTGTTGTCACAATTTAAATCAAGGTTTCGACCATCTAAATGTCTTTTTCATGAAAAACATAAAACATGAAAGTTGTATAGAACGTATACATTGACTTAACGTGAGATTTTCGGAGTCTACGAGGTCAGTTTTGACGCTAAAATCATCTGTCAAAGTTCAGAATTTCTCGCGTATAAAAACGTGTATATAATAACACGTATAAAAAGTTTGTATAAAAACGTGTATAAAAAATCGTGTATTTAAGTTAAGGTATCATTACTAAGTTTTCTAATGAAAAGAATGTCAAAGGACTAACGGTAGAAGTGCACGCAGACCAAAGGACCAAACTGTAACTTTTCTAAGTGGTAACCAGTCAAACAAGTCACATTTTGGTCAATATTGCGTAGATTAGTATGTACTCTAAAGTATGTTGCGTAGGTCTGGAATAAAAAAAGTATCTTGCGTACATTAGTTAATTTGAACAAATAAGTTACATAAATTCAACCTTTCCCCTACTATTTTACCAATTTCATTTTTGAGTTCTAACCAAAACCATTATGCTTGTATTTGTATTTGGACCAGCTAGCCATGGATTTTGGTAATGAAAGGCGTGTGTGGCATGTGCCATGGCCATTATTTTCTCTCAATCGTTGTTGAAATAGGTGGTCTCGGAAATATACCATAAAGGTAGTTTCATAATTTCTTTCTTTTTTATATTAGTATATCATTTTAGTCGCATTATTTGTTGATTTGAATGATAACTTCAAAGCTTTTGTAGTATAATTATAGTTAGATTTGTCCTATGCTTTATGGTGTACTATAATAATCTGGAAAATACCTTGTTTGTTGTAGACGCCAAGGCTCAGAAGAGGACTCAATCTCGAGTTTGGATGACTATGACCACAGGGAGGACAAAGACGGCGAGGATGGGAGTGAGACTCATGGCGGTGTATATTTATGACTATAACTAGTACTACTATATAACAAGGAGACAATGATCTCGTGCTAGTTGTAATTTAAACGCGCCAATAAGTCTATCCTTTATAATGTCTTCCAAAGTCTAAACATCCAAATACACTTCAAAGTACAAAGAAAGAAGCTGCAAGCAAATGTAGATGTATAATGTATTTATTCTTAGTAGTTACTTTGTAGTCTCAATGTAATCGCATTTTTACATAGTTGGACCTTGACTTTATGTGTATAAATACGTTCTACCCATATCTACCTCAGTTTATCAATAGTCCAGTAGTCATATCTACCTCTAATTAAACCTGAACAATAGTTTGTTTTCCACTTTTCCAGGAGTTTTACATACATTAATACACCCGTCCTCCCTAATATAGATTCCGCTAGGACATACTTGCATAAGAGAATAATCACATATTTAAGAAACGGCCAAAGTGAAAGTGTTGTACCAAGCAACAACCCACTGTCACAGACCTTTTCATCAGTGTCTCTACCAATAGAAAGAAATGAAATACCAATATTGCCCCATAATCAAAGTTTGGTGTGAATGTTGGAGGATGTTTTTGTTTTTTTTTTTTTTTTTTTTTTTTTTTTTGTAACCGTGATTTTCGACACATTGGCCGACTAATCCACGGGGTTTGAGCCCACCACCACACAGACTCAAACCAGGTAAAGCCCTCCCTTTTCAGGAGGTTGGCGTGGCCACTTCAAGGTTGTTTGCACCTAGCAGGAATTGAACTTGAGACCTCACACACTTTGGAGTGATAGCCACAAACTCTTTTGCCACTAGGCCACCCTTGAGTGGTTGGATGTTTTGGGATTGCTAATTGAGCATTTGGATAATTGAGAATGCTTCAGATAATTGCGTATTTTGGGGCAAATAAACAGTTAGCGGTTAAACTTTTAAGTATATCCAAATGAGCGGATTCATCATCTCTTTACCAGAGTGTCACATTTTAAAAAATAAGCAAATCTAGAGTTGTAAACACTAATTTCTGAAGTGCTTATTTGTTAAGCTGCGTATGAGCTTGTATGCTTATAAGAAAAAAATCAGGCAATTTGCCTATTTGTAGTTAGGATACCAGTTTATACTCCAATAATTTAGGATATAGAGTTATTCGGGTGATTGGTCCCACATAGCATTGGTAACACTACCAACCTTATTCGTAAATGATGTATAAATATCAAGTTGGAAGTCCATTGAAGACTTATTACAGGATGTGAAGAATGTATGTGTTCTCACTTGTGATGTTCTGATGTATTATATGCTATGGGAATTACTAGTCATCAAAGTTTTCACGTTGTTTGTATTGTGAAATATTGTACACCTGGTAGGAATGTAGGTCAGAGGCTTGCGTGGTAGTGTCTTTGACTCCTCGTACATTATTGATTACGACTGTTCACTCACGCGTCTTATCAATGTACTTATAAAGTAGCTCAACGGAATTATATTAAATTTGACACATCATGACATTGTGAACCGTTTTGATCGTATATGTTGTTTATAAAGAGTATTTCAACTCTCTGCATCTAGTCTAATAACTTTGATCAAAGAATCAATGAATTGATGTCAGCTGCTGATATGCTTGTCTCTCCATTGTAACTGTTTTGATCGTATATGCTAGTGGTTCCTTGTCCCGGTTTCTATGTTAAATTTACTGTCTATTCTCTTTTCGAACCATCTTGAAATTGTCACTTTCTGTGGTACTAGATATACGGTGACATACATGAACAGTTTTACGACATGCAAGAACTTTTCAAAGTAGGCGGTGACTGCTCAAAGACTAACTACCTGTTTCTTGGGACTTTGTGACAGAGGGTTTTACTCTGTGGAGTCGTTTTTACTTTTGCTTGCCCTGAAGGTAAAAGCTGTGATTTTAATCTATTACGTGATAAGATAGAATGCAACATTTTCTATTAAATTTGTTTTGTTCCAAGTAAGCAAATGATCATCAAACCATAAAATCATAAATAGAGTGAGAATTCAAGAGCTCTTTTTGGCGACCTTTTAGTTTCTTTCTTCGGGAGCATTTAGTTCTGAATTAGTTATGTATGGTTGTAGCTATTGCTGATTGGGCAATAGCTAAAGCATTGTTGTAATCATGTGAGGTATCCCGACATGATAACACTGATTAGGGGCAAGTGGGCAACCATGAAAGCCAGCAGATTACACAGGTATATAATATGTCTCTGTATTTGTAGGTCTTATCTTGGGTTTCCTTGAACACTTAAAGTTATTCTCTGTACTAGGTATATGGATTCTATGACGCGTACCGAAGGAAGTATGGTTCTGTCAACGTTTGGAGATACTACACATATATATTTGATTACCTAAGGTTTGTTAAATTCCGTATATAGGGTTTACGTTTCTTTTATCGTACCACCGCTTGAAATTTGAAATATTATAGTTTGCTCTGGTTGAGAACCAAATACTTTCAGTTCATGGTGGGCTTTCTCCGACCATCAACACAATAGACCAGAGGTTCGGGAAATCAACCTATATCTTCTTCTGTCATTTTCTTTTGATTATTCTCACCTTGATTAATTATTTCGTGTCTGACTTGCTAGATTGGGCAATTGATCGGAACAAGAAGTACCCCACGAACGTCCCATGTGTGACCTCTTATTGTCAGACCCAAAGGATAGTGTAGATAGTTGGGGATTGAGTCCACGTGGTGCTGGAAGGATATAAATGGCTGTTTAACAACCAGATAGTTGCTGTCTGGTCGGCTCCAAATTACTGCTACCGGTGATCTTATTGTAAACCTAAATGACTCGAATCTCCTCCATTTTGCTGGTATAATTTCCTAATTCAACGTGTTGCAGGTGTGGCAATGTAGCTGCAATTCTTGAGCTGGATGCTAATCTCAATCAAGAGTTTTGTGTGTTTGAAGCAGCTCAACAGGTCTGTAATCTGGGATTTAAGTGGAAAATAGAGGACCAGTTTGACCCATATGTCTTGTTTGAGCAAACATTTTAGTTTTACCTGTTTGACCCATTATAGTCAGAACATTACGCGAATTGACCATGTCCAAGTAATGGGTCGAAATTGCTTCCTCTAGATGCATGTTTCACAATTGTCTTAATTCTTGCCATTATGTAAATAAGGCTGTCATTCTCAGGTATAAATCAGATAAAAAAATAGATGAGGCGTAATATTGTTTTCATAACCGTCTTAGTCACTGTTTTATTACAAAGGTTGTGCAGTGTCACATGGTCAATGACTGCAATACAATAATTTCTGGTTGTTACAGAATTGTTTGGGATTACTTTTTGTGATGAAGGATTTTACTGATGTGCATTCAGCGGCAAGTATCGTCTTGCTTTATATATAGAAGCTTCAAAAAATTTAGTACAAAGGTCGTGAGCAAAAATGGTTTTTACAGAATTGTTTGGGAAGCCCTTTTCCTTAGGTGGTTTTTTGAATCATGTATCATCGTGTTCATTTGGGTGTTTCGGTTGTGCACATACAAGGTGTTTGTTTGTATTGATGAACTACAAGCACATAACTGACTTGAACCATCAAGGGTCCAATTTTCCATATTATTTTGGATTCACTTTTTCATCTTCTTTGATCTCGATTTGTATACATTATTTTACTCTCATTGACTAAACCAGACTACCTTAGACCATGAAACCTAATCTCAAAAATATCATTTCACACATTAAAAACTGACATAAAATCTATTAACCCGCCTTTACTTGACTTCCACTAAAAACCTTATTTCTCATGTCGGTATAAGAGCAGAAACTTCAAAATTATCCAAAAGTTATCACTAATATTGGCTGAATCCGTAATAACTAGTTTTTGTATCAATTAAAGTTCGTTTTCTCGGTATCTCTTCGAATTGATCTCTGGTTAATTGTGCAACTCAGTTGTTCTTGGTGAATCAAATAAAAGAGGTGTCGAGAAATTAAAGGTAATAAAAGTAAATGACTCAAATTAAAACTTACATAGAAAGGAAAGCAAGTAAAAGTGCAAGTAAAGAAAATAGCGGGAAAAATAGAGTTTAAAAACTGAAAACTAAAAATTCAATAAAAAGCTATTCGGAATGTTTAAACTATGCGGAATAAGAATGGAAAAACGCCCTATGCGGAATAAAGGTCATGCGGAATAATAAAAAGCTACTCTATGCGGAATAAAATTCTACTTGGAATAAAAACACTATGCGGAAAAAAATGGGCTATTCGGAATATTTGAACATTCCGAATAGAAGACACTACTCGGAATAATCTAATATTCCGAATAGAAAACTCTATTCGGAATAATCAGACATTCCGAGTAAGGGTCTCTATTCGGAATATCCAGATATTCCGAATAGGGATTCTATACGGAATATCTAATATTCCGCATAGAAGAATGCAAAGACAGTCTATTCGGAATAATAGAAATATTCCGCATAGAAGGAAAATAAAGCGGCTATTCAGAATATTCTGGGCTGAAGAACAGTAACGAGAAACTTGAGAAAACAGTAGATGAACTAGAACACGAATCTGACCAAATCTAACCAAAACAAACCTAAAGATTAAACCAAAACAACCAATAAACATGAACTAACGATAATTAATCGAAACAAATCATCAAAACTAACAAACAAAGCCAAATAAATCAAAACCCACTTGATTGAAAATAAGAAAACTCAAGAACATGAACACAAAGATTAAGAACAAATTAACAAGAAAGGATGAAGATGATGAATTAAAAGCTTAATTAAAAAGTAAAGATTCAATAACAAAAGCTTAAACACAAATCAATCTAGAGAGAGAAAGCATAAGTTTAGAGAGAGAAACTACCTACTCCTAATCTAATCCTAAAACTAAAACTAAAACTAACCAACTCTCTCACATGTTGTGAGGGTGGTATTTATAGGAGAGGGGAGTGGTTGGTGGCTTCCTCTTTCTTTCTATCTTGGTCCTCAGTCTTTCAGTCTTCTCAAATTCTTCGACTTCTAAGACCTCGTCTCGGGATTTCTTTGAACTCGTCTTGTAATTTCTTCATAATTTAAACCTGAGTTCTTCGGCTTTTTAGTAAACTTCCGTCTTTTGACTTTTTCTTCGATAAATCTTCAGAATTGGTCTCAGACTTCCGTTCTTTTTCCACTCTTGATCTTTCAACTTCGTGTTTTGTCTTTTTCTTCAATAAAAGCCCGTGAAAGCCGTGTTTTCTCCACTTTTCACCTTCTCGACCCTGAAACACAATAAAAACACAAACCACGCATAATTCCGCCATTTACGACATAAAATATACGTTTAGGTCCCGTTTTAATGTAATTAAGTGGTAGAAAAGATGGGTGTTTTCACACCTATCAAATCCCCTACACTTAACCATTGCAATGTCCTCATGCAATGCTTAGTAATAAAGCAAGGTTTACACTTTTCATCATAATCAACCTACCTTGGCCTTTATTAAACATCCTAGGAAAATTTAAAAGATAGGAAATAACAAAATGCAACAAGGAAGAAACTTGTAAAGAAATCTAAGACTTACATTAGGGCTTTGGTGTCGTGAATGTTTATCACCCTCAAGTTTCACGTTCCCCATGCCAAGCTTAAAAACAAGATCATTATTAGTACAAGTTAGCATAACAAACATTTACTCATGTGGTTCAATTAATCACTTAAACTCCCTTATTCCTACGGGTATCTCTTATATTTTATTTTTGTCTTAGAATGATCGTGAAGATGCATTTTTGGACTTATTTCGATAGTTTATTTAGGCTGAAAGCAAAGTAAGACGATTTGATCAATAGTTAGCTAAAGGACAAAATCTCTTAAAACTGCTTCTCGGGATATCAAAAAGTTCATATCTTGGCATAACTTGGTTCACGATTTGAGACCTTTCTCGGGCCGATATTTGGCATGTACTTCATACTTCATATCTTGAGAGACGTGCTTGAGATAATGGTCTTCTCATCGTTCATAGAGTTTCTTCACTTGGAGACTTTTGAGAGGTACTCCAACTTTGTTGACCACGATTTCATGATTATTTCTTCAATCTCTATTTGGGATTTTGAGATACAACGATCCGCCTCCTTTTCGGACTTGGATCTATTTATCCTCATACCTTGTTAAGGTCTTTTCGGATAGACTTCTCCATCATCTTTATGGGAGTTGATTGCTTTTCGTCGTGAGTCTTGATCCTTCATATTGACTTTGGGAATAATGCTTTTCACATCACTTGGGATCTTCAGCAATAAAATTGAATCCTCATGCCTTGTTAGGGCCTTTTCGGACTCGCCAATCTTCGCGCCCCGCTTCATAAGTTATGCCTTGGCTATGAACTCTTATCATTACCGAGCAACTTTTAAACGATCTTGGGCTAGAAGCTAAGTAACTTTTCAAATCGTACGACCTTACTTATTGCAGATAATTTATTAGCAAGTGATGGGAGAAAAAGATCATAATTAACTCACATAAGTTAATGAGAGAATACCAAACTTGTAACTAAATCTATCATTTCTCGTTCTCCACAATTTAAAATCTCAAGTAATGAGACTCGTGGATGCTTAGCCTAATAAACCAATTAAGGTCCATATGGTTAAGGATACTAGCTAGAGTAAACTTGGATAAGTAAACTCGGGTTGAGTCAAAATATTCACAACGGGCCTAATATATCTAAGATATCTAAACTTGCTAAAACCATTTTATTAAAATAGGAGAAAAGTAACAAAAATAAAGGGAACTACAACTAGGCCAGAATAGATTAAAAATTTTGAAAAATGTCGAAAAATTGATTTTCCGGTTAAAAATGAGGACAAATACAAGGAAAAGGCCACTTAACTTCGATAGAAGTCCCCCCTACACTTAATATAAACATTGTCCTCAATGTTTAAGCATGTGGGAGTAAACTCCCCTACACTTAGGACATTGTGCACGTTGTTTAAATCTCGCTAAGGAAGAGACAACTAAAGAGATTCCTATTTTAATATTGAGAAATATAAAATAGTGAATCGAAAAGAGTTTAGGATAAAACCGGGAAGAAGGGAACACGGAGTCACGGTTCGTCAAAAGTCATCAAGAGTGTGTCGTTGAAGCTCGAATCCCTGCAATGATAGGAAAGAAGGCAAGAAACACCACGGGGCTCCCCTACACTTATGGTGAAAATAGATAGATAATTGGGTTGCCTCCCAAAAAGCGCTTGTTTTTGTTAACCGAGTCACGAGCCTGACTCGTCCCCGAATTAAATGGTCCATGGGGAAGCCTCGAATGTGATACCGGGATCAAAGACCTTGTCCTCGTTCCCGGTTGACATCAACAAAGGAGAGGCGGGGGGATAAATCTTGAAAGGAAGAAAGGTCCTTTCAACATACGAGAAGTATGTGAATTCAAGATCCACGGGAGGTGGGTTGGGTATAGTAAGCACATTGTCCTCCCCCAAAGACAATGGAGGCTGAGCAAACGGCAAAGCCGTATTGTTATCAATCATAGCATAATGAATGTCACCTCCCGGGTCAAAGCACTCATCCTCCGTAATAGTGGCTAAAGGGGAGGATGAAAGGTGCTCGGGAGGGGGACTTGGGACAATATTTTCTTGAAGAAAATTAGCAAAAATAATGTCCCCCTCCAAATCATCGTCATCATTACCTGGTGGTATGGAGTGAATGTCAATTTCTTCCAGCAATGGGTCATTATCTTCCACGGGAAGAATAGATGGAGGCAAAGACTCGGAAGGAGAAGGAGAAGTCAACGCTTCGATTTGATCAATAAGAAGGTGCACTTTCCGTAATCTATCGCGAAGAAGTACGTCTTCCACCTCATCCACACGATCATGTTCATCGGTGAACTTCTCGTAAACCGGAGAGAATAAATCGTCATCGTCTGCATCTCCCGGTGGAGATTGAGAAATTTCAAAAGTGAAATTCTCATAGCAGAGAGAAGAATCGGCATCACTAGGATCGACTTCTTTGATCGCACCAGATAGCCTTTGGTCACTGATCTTATGCAAAGCATTCCTATAAACAAATCAATTTGAAGCGTGTTACAAAGATTTCTCATTTATTGTCTAAAGGCAGGAAAGATTTCTTGTTGGTTCTTAGTCGTGGATGTAAGTAATGCCGATGGGTCAACTTAGTTCTAGCTGTACTAGATTTCTGCAAGCAAATTGTTGTTGTGCGGGTCAAATTTTTGACTATTAGAATAGGGTTCGAAAAGAGAATAGACAGTAAATTAAATACAGAAACAGGGGCAAGGAACCACTAGCATATCAGCAGCTGACATCAATTCATTGATTATTTAACCAAAGTTAATGGACTAGATTTCCCATTGATTAGTATGCTCTGTGAGTCTAACAGCCACAGGATGCCCTGCATAACAATGCCACTACTTTATTGGAAATAAAAAGATAAACTCGCTGCAGAGTGTTGAAGTACTCTTTATAAACAACATATTAGTCTGTGAACCACTATGCCACTACTTTATTGGAAGGCACACTTCACCAAATTCATCATTCTTCAAATCAAACGAAATGATCAAATAAGACGTAATTCTACCAGCCGCTTTAATACTATCATAAGCTAGCCAATAAATGAACCCATCGATACAAACATGATGAGACATCAAAGCACAAGTATTAAAAGCAGCTGGAATGTTATACAAACATTTCCAAACACGTGTACTAAACATAAAAACCTCTACCTCCCAGTTCAGTACAGTCGGAGAACCAATAGTATTGATTCTAATAAGCTTAGGGTCACTAGTGTTGGGACAAACTCCAAAACCAATACGAGTATGTCCTGTGAGTGGCCACAACGAATTAGATATATGAATAGTAACTGATTTTTGAATACTGGGATTCCAAAGTACAGCTATCTTCTCGTCGAAAACATCTTGGCGCCAACCATAAAAACATAACAACCCGTTGACTGAACTGAGTGTTGATATGTTTTTTAGTTGGCTAATGGGAAGTGGAATGGTTAGGGAAAATTTCTGGTTGGGAAAGTTATCATCATCCACAATTGAAACAAAGTACTCATCGTAGTAATATTTACATTGATAAGTATCGGCTAACTTATATCTAACAAATAGATGGCGTTGTGGTTGGGTATAACTTCTTATAAACTTAGGGCTATCAATAAGAGACTTCCATAGTTTAGAAACAGACCTGCATTGAACAACTGATTTAACTGGAAGCCTTTTAATGATTTCTGTTTGAATGTCGAATGGGATGTAGTCTGACATTTTGGTTAGGGTTTTCAAACAAAAAGAGTAAAGTGAAAGGATACAAGGTTAGGTTTATTTGTTCCAGTGTTTGCGCAACTGGGCTTTTTCTGTAATGAGCCATAAATGGAGTGGATTAGTTGTAAATTGCAATGTTTTAAAACCCGGGTTTTTTGTTGACCCGGTCTAGTGACCGGTTCACGGGTCAACCCGTTCAACCGGTTGAACCGTCGGGTCAACCCGGTTTTATATATATGTATATTTTATATATATTGAATATATAATCGTGTATCATTTTATAACTTGTCTTATGTCAAGTTAAATTGATAAAACATATTTAAATTTTTTAATTTAATATTTATAACATTATAGCAAATGTATTAAAAAACAATTAATTTATATTTATAATTTGTATTAAACATAATAAAACGATATTAGTTTATGTTTTAAGTTATTTTTAATTTTATTTTAACTAACAATAATCATTGCTACTTAAATTTATCTTTAAAATTTAAAAATATTTATGGAAAATAAATTTTGAACAAAATTTTTGTATAAAAATTTGTGACCCGGCCGGGTTTATCAAACCAGGTCAACGAGAAACCGGCGGTTCAATCCGGTTCTCAAATAAGCAAAAACCCGATCACATCCGGCCCGGTCTCTGAGCCGGTTCACGGTTCAACCGGCCAGGTCAATCCGGTTTTAAAAACATTGGTAAATTGTAACGAGGTGGGCTTCTCCATTCATACAATCATAACCAACTTGCGACCTCATTATACGCACGACCCAAAAACCTCTCGCGATCACATACCTATGACCAACACCATCACAGTACTTTACCATTTACTGACTTAAAACTATCTCCCGGCCTCACCGTACCCACAACCTATCTCGCGACCTCACTATACCACGATGCACACCATCTCATTGACTCGAAACTATCTCGCAACCTTACCATACCATGACTCGAAACTATCTTGCAACCTCACCATACCCGAATATCTATATAAAAAACTACTGTATTAAAAATATTATCTTAACACTTACAAGAAAACCAGTACTCCATCCGTTCCAAAATTATTGTTCCCGAAAAGGAAAAATGGACTATAATTTTGGGACAAAGGGAGTATTTCTTATGCTACCCTATACACCCCACACACATATAGCAATCCAAGTATCCAACGGTTCGTATCTCTTTAATCCAATGTACCAAAACACACATCACCCACAAAAAAAACCAGCACTAACCCTAGCAAGATTAAACCATACGCTTCCATCATATTCTCTCTCTTTCAACAAACCACAAAACCATTATTAGACTTTGTACTTTTACTGTATTTTATTTCGGCTGAGGATCAGCTAGCCATGGATTTTGGGCATGAAAGGCGTATGTGGCACGTGGCATTGCGATTTCTTCTTGTCATATTTGTTGTAATAAATGAAAATAATATATTTTGTATGTAAAAATAACAAAATTTATATTAAAATGTATACATGTTGAACAAATTTACCCATGTAAAAATAAATTAGTCAAAGTTACACCTCCAGGCTCCAGCTACATCTAGATTTTTTATACATATGCTCATGACAGTCCCCAATTTTTATTTCCCATTTCAGGGTCGTCTATTCATGGTATATCTATGTTTCACAGTTTAGACTTTTGAGGTTGAATATGCTTTCGATGATGATGTTGAACAGTTTGTTATCATGTTTATGAGTATCATTAGTGCTTGACTTGTGTTTTGTTATCTTCAGCTTTTACCGTCTCCAAAGAAAACTAGTGAGCCGAAGAAAGAAAAAGTCATGAGCACCAAAAACCATCAGCCTTGCATGAGTCAACAAGTGACCCTGACATGTACAAAGTGTAGTCATTCTACACTTTGTACATGTCAGCTATACCACTTGTTGACTCATGCAAGGATAACAGTGTTGGGCGTTCAAGTGAAAATTTTTCTTGGTCCATCTAATTAATAGGCTTGTTCAAGAGGCTGAGGTACACTCATATCTACAACATTGGCTGCCAAATCCAAGAAACTTAAGGTGCCTCATAAAGTCTTCCATCAAGTACAAAGAAGCTTTAAGGAAATGTAGATGTATAATGCATTTTTAGATACTTTAACTTCGACTTTTGTTGCATAAATACTTCACTTTGTATCTATTATTTTAATGGAAAGTGATAACTTTTCCTTCCATTTCCTGAACGATAGTTTGTTTTCCACTTTCTACATTATTAGTAATATGCCCGTCCTCCCTAATATGCCGGATTCCACTAGGACGTACTTGCATAACAGAATTTATTAAAAGTATTAAAACTTTTTTTTAAAAATATATTAATCTTTTTTTTTCTCATTTTTAGAAAAGTCGCATAAGACATTTTGAAAAATTTTCATTTGATGAGTGCAAAAAGAGAAAAAGAGTGACATCTTGGGGCATTTCAAGAATTTTTCCAAGGTAGATAGTAATTTTAAAGGTGCCTTTTTTGTTGTAGACGATGATGCAGGGCATCTCACTATGACCACACGGAAGACAAAGACGGCGAGGATGAGACGGATTATGACTGTAACAAGGAGACAATGATCTCGTGCTAGTTGTAATTTAAACGCGCCAATAAGTCTATCCCTTATAATGTCTTCCAAAGTCTCTCAAGTTAAGTCTTCCATCAAGTCTAAACATCCAAATACACTTCAAAGTACAAAGAAAGTAGATGCAAGGAAATGTAGATGTATAATGTATTTATTCTTAGTAGTTACTTTGTTATTTACTTTGTAGTCTCAATGTAATTGCATTTTTACATAGTTTGACTTCGACTTTTGTGTGTATAAATATTTCACTTTGTAACCGTTTTCATTTTAATGGAAAGTAACAACTTTTCCTTTCATTTCTCTCAGTTTATCAATAGTCCAGTAGTCATATCTACCTTAAAGTAGGGTTGAGCATCGGTCTGGGACCGGACCGAACCGAGGATCGAAATGGTCCGAAACCCCGGACCGAAATGGTCCGGTCCGGCTCGGTCCAGTCCGGTCTTATTATCTCTTCAAGTATATCCAAATGAGTGGATTCGTTATCTCTTTACCAGAGCGTCACATTTTAAAAGATAAGCAAATATAGAGTTATAAACACTAACTCCTGAAGTGCCTATTTGTTAAGATGCTTATGAGCTTGTATGCTTATAAGAAAAAAATCAGGCAATTTGCCTAGTTGTAGTTAGGATACCAGTTTATACTCCAATAATTTACGATATAGATTTATGGGTGATTGATACTACATAGCATTGGCAACACTACCAACCTTATTCCTAAATGATGTATAAATATCAAGTTGGAAGTCCATTGAAGACTTATTACAGAATGTGAAGAGCGTATGTGCTCTCACTTGTGATGTTCTGGTGTATTATATGCTATGGGAATTACTAGTATTGTATTCATTTGGTAGGAATGTAGGTCAGAAGCTTGCCTGGTAGTGTCTTTGACTCTTCGTACATTGTTGATTACGAGTGTTCACTCATGGGCCTTATCCCTGTGCTTATAAAGTAGCTCAACGGAAGTATATTAAGTTTGGCACATCATGACTATGTGAAGGTGTATTTATCCTTGGCGATAGTGGTTTACAGACTAATATGTTGCTTACAAAGAGCACTTCAACACTCTGCAGCGAGTTTATCTTTTTATTTCCAATAAAGTAGTAGCTTTGTTATGCAGAGCATTCTGTTAGACCCACAGAGCCTAGAATCAATGAAATGATGTCAGCTGCTGATATGCTTGTCTCCCATTGTAACTGTTTTGATCGTATATGCTAGTGGTTCCTTGTCCCGGTTTCTATGTTAAATTTACTGTCTATTCTCTTTTTGAACCCTCTTGCAATTGTCACTTTCTGTGGTACTAGATATACGGTGACATACATGAACAGTTTTACGACATGCAAGAACTTTTCAAAGTAGGCGGTGACTGCTCAAAGACTAACTACCTGTTTCTTGGGACTTTGTGACAGAGGGTTTTACTCTGTGGAGACGTTTTTGCTTTTGCTTGCCCTGAAGGTAAGCTGTGATTTTAATCTATTACGTGATAAGATAGAATGCAACATTTTCTATTAAATTTGTTTTGTTCCAAGTAAGCAAATGATCATCAAACCATAAAATCATAAATAGAGTGAGATTCAAGAGCTCTTTTTGGCGACCTTTTAGTTTCTTTCTTCGGGAGCATTTAATTCTGAATTAGTTATGTATGATTGTAGCTATTGCTGATTGGGCAATAGCTAAAGCATTGTTGTAATCAGGTGAGCTACCCCGACATGATAACACTGATTAGGGGCAAGTGGAGAACCATGAAAGCCGGTAGATTACACAGGTATATAATATGTCATTCTGTATTTGTAGGTCTTATGTTGGGTTTCCTTGAACACTTAAAGTTATTCTCTGTACTAGGTATATGGATTCTATGACGATTACCGAAGGAAATATGGTTCTGTCAACGTTTGGAGATACTGCACAGCTATATTAGATTACCTAAGGTTTGTTAAATTCTATAGGGTTTACGTTTCTTTTATCGTACCACCGCTTGAAATTTGAAATTTTACAGTTGCTCTGGTTGAGAACCAAATACTTTCAGTTCATGGTGGGCTTTCTCCGACCATCAACACAATAGACCAGAGGTTCGAGAAATCAACCTATATATTCTTCTGTCATTTTCTTTTGATTATTCTCACCTTGATTAATTATTTCGTGTCTGACTTGCTAGATTGGGCAATTGATCGGAACAAGAAGTACCCCACGAACGTCCCATGTGTGACCTCTTATTGTCAGACCCAAAGGATAGTGTAGATAGTTGGGGATTGAGTCCACGTGGTGCTGGAAGGATATAAATGGATGTTTAACAACCAGATAGTTGCTGTCTGGTCGGCTCCAAATTACTGCTACCGGTGATCTTATTGTAAACCTAAATGAATCGAATGTCCTCCATTTTGCTGATATAATTTCCTAATCAATATTCAACGTGTTGCAGGTGTGGCAACGTAGCTGCAAGTCTTGAGCTGGATGCTAATCTCAATCAAACGTTTCGTGTGTTTGAAGCAGCTCAACAAGTACGTATTCTGGGATTTAAATGGAAAATAGAGGCATTATGAAATGTCTTTCGTATATAGAGGCCTATTTGACCAGTTTGACCCATATGTCTTGTTTGAGCAAACATTTTAGTTTTAATTTTACCTGTTTGAGCCATTATAGACAGAACATTATGCGAATTGACCCATGTCCAAGTAATGGCTCGAAATTGCCTACTCTAGATGCATGTTCACAATTTTGCCTTCATTCTTGTCATTATTTAAGTAAGGCTGTCATTCTCAAGTAATAAATCAGATAAAAAAAAGATGAGGCGTAAGATTGTTTTTATGACCGTCTTAGTTAGGGATGAGCATTTGGACCCGAATCCCGGAACCGAACCGGAACCGTACCGGAACCGTACCGATTCCCGGTACCCGAATCTCGTTCGGTACGGTACCGGTACCACGAAATAAGGTGAAAAAAAATTCGGTACCATTAATTCGGTACGGGACCGGTACCAAATCGGGAAATTCCCGAAAAAAACGAGAAAATCCCGATTTCCCCGGTACCGGTACCGATACCGGTACCGGTACCGATATCCGAATCCCGTTCGGTACGGTACCGGTACCATTAATTTATGCTCGGGAAAAATTTGGTACCGGTTCGGTACGGTACCGGTACCGTGCTCATCCCTAGTCTTAGTCAACTGTTTTATTACAAACACTATTTAATGTATATGAGTATCAATGACTGCAATGCAATAATTTCAGGGTTCAAGAGGGGCTTATGCCAAAAAACCAGCGCTAGATTACTTTTTGTGATGAAGGATTTTACTGATGTACATTCAGCGGCAAGTATCGTCTTACGTACAGCTAGAACCCATCACTTACATACACGACCAAGAACCAACAAGAGATCTTTCCTGCCTTTAGACAATACATGGAAGCACCAATGAGAAATTTTTGTAACACGCTTCAAACTGATTTTAAATAGGAATAAGAGCAGAAACAAACTGTGTAGAACTACCCAAAAGTTATCACTAATATTGGCTGAATCCGCCTCACATATAAACACAAATATCAATTTATATAACATCCATTTCACTTTAATTAAGACAATTTTATCAATAATTAAAAACTAGAATTAAAACAACACCAAAAAAAAGATGATTCCGGCTAAAGCAATCCTAAAACTAAAACGACCTTAGACTTGCAACTAAGAAAATCCAAATTATCAAAGAGAAACCTTCGCCATCCACATTCAACCAAACACGTAATCACTTAAGTGCAGTCACCCGAGCTTTGCATAACGGAAGACTTATCTAGTTGAATGTCTATCAACTCTTTGATCTCTATACCTTGTCATCGTCTTCAATAAATGATAGAATTTGACTCATCTAGTAAGAGTAGTGTTTCCATGTACGAATTCACTAAAAAGAAGCAAGGAGCTCCATTAATCCCCATACCACTGATACTTCCTGAGGAGGTGTCATAAACTTCAAGTTCAGACAACCTGGTTGTTTCATCAATATTTTCAATTATAGCTTTACCGTTCTTTCTTATCTCTAATACATTATAGTCCACCCACCTATCTGGTGCCCTAATACTCAATATCTTAGTAAACGACTTCATAACACCCTCCTTCAATATCCATACATCACAACCCCTTGTATTGACTTCATTATAATACTCAAACAAACCAAGCAACTCATAAACTTCCGAAACCAGTAATCTATCCGTGTGTACTAATCTATCTGGAAGGCACACTTCACCAAGTTCATCACTCTTCAAATGAAACGAAATGATCAAATTAGAGATAATTCCATCAGCCCACTTAATACTATCATAAGCTAGCCAATAAATAAACCCATCGATACAAACATGACGACACTTCACACGACAAGTTTTAAAAGCAGGAGGAATGTTAGACACACTTTTCCAAACACGTGTACTTAACATAAAAACCTCTACCTCCCAGTTGTTCACTATAAAAACGTCCTCCACCTCCATGTCGTCGTGCAAGGTAGAATAACCCGTATTATTGATTTTAACAAGCTTAGGGTCACTAGTGTTAGGACAAACTCCAAAACCAATACGAGTGCGTCCAGTCTGTGAGAGTAACGAATTAGGTATAGCAATAGTAACTGATTTTTGAATACTGGGATTCCAAAGTATAGCTATCGTCTTTCCCCTTACATTTGGTAGCAAAGAGTGAAAACATAACAACCCGTTGACTGAACTGAATGTTGTTGGTATGGGTCCACAAAGTAGGCTAACAGGATGCGGGACAGTTATGGAAGATTTATGGTTAGGGAAAGTATCATCATCCACAACTGAAACATCTTTTTCAGCTAACGACCAATAATTATCCATATAGTCATATCTAATAAGTAGATGGTGTTGTGGTTGGGTATTGCAAGTGTGATAACTTTTAATAAATTCAGGGCCATCGATAAGAGATTTGAGTAATTTCGAAACAGACCTGCATTGAATCACGAATTTAACAGGAAGCTTTTTAATGATTTCTGCTTGAATCTCGAGTGGTATGTAGTAGTAGTCTGACATTCTTTTATAGGGTTTTGTTAGGGTTTTAGGAACAATAGTAAAGTGTCATAACGAGTGTTCTCATCAACTGCTAAAGGTTAGATATATTTATTCTAGTGTTTGGGCCACTGGGCTTTCGTCCCTCTGTCGGTGCGAGTAATTGTAACCTTTAATGTTAGTGTTAAAAAAAAAACTAACAACATAAGACATATTTCGTTCCTCTAGTTGGGAAAAGTATCATCATCACAATTGAAACATATTTACTACTATCAGCCAACGACCAATAATTAACAAATAGATGGGTTTTGCAAGTGTGATAACTTTAAATAAATTTAGGGCTATCGATAAGAGATGTTAACTGATTTAACCGGAAGCCTTTAATGGTATGTGGTCTCACATTTTTATACGGTAATTTTTGTTAGGGTTTTCAAACAAAAAGAGTAAAGTGAAAGGATAAACACACAGAAAAACGATTGAACCTTTTCCTCCCTGTGTGGGTTTTCTCCCCAAGTGGGTCTTTCTCCCTAAGTGGTCAATCCCTAACTACAACCTCATCCTAACCTTTCCAATCTTCAGGATCAATATTCTATTGATATTTCAACTACTTTTAGATTAGTATTACAAAAGATTGTATATCTCGTTCCTGATTGTTACACCATGTCACGAATTGATGAGATTAGCATGTCTAATCTTTCAATCAACGAAGTTGAGCATGAGGTTTTAGACTTTCTGGATGATGATACACTTGACGAGTCGCGCTTTACTCTCGTTGGAAAGGTCTATACAGACCGATCCATGAATTTCCAAAAGCTAAAACGGATTTTGATGGCGGCATGGCGACCTTGACGATCGGTGAGAATACAAGAGCTCGAAAATGGCCTCTTTCTAGCTATGTTTACCACATGGTGGATATGAGGCGGGTTCTCGATGAGGGCCCTTGGTCGGTCGATCGAAAGAGACCTGGTTATTCTAAAGCCCCAGGATGACGATGATCAACTTCGAGTGTAGAGATGAGTAAGTGTCCTTTTTGGATTCGTTTGCTCAATCTTCCATTTAGTAGACGCAGTGAGAATTATGTTCGAGCAATTGCCGGAAAACTTGGTACAGTTTTGGAGATTGACACACGTCGCCTGAAAGAGGGTAGCAAGCATATTCGGGCTCGGGTTATAATCAATGTATCCAAACCTTTATGTCGACATTTGTGTGTGACTAATCGACAACATGAGAAAGTGATGGTTGGGTTATCTTATGAACGATTGCCAAATTTTTGCTATTGGTGTGGCCATCTCGGGCATACGGAGAAAGAATGCCTAGTCAAGCCCTCCAATATAGATGGGAAAGTGTTTGAGAAATGGCCATTTGTTTGTTTCATTTGTTTGTTTCACGTTTTGATGTGTTTCATTTGTTTGCAAGGATTGGTATGAGTTACAATTCGCCTAGTCAACATGGTGTCCACGTTTTTCCAACCTCTGATGTGCGGTGCGTACACGCTCCTTCTGATCAAAATAATACCACGGTTTGTACTGACAGGCTTAAAGAAAACGTAACCATAAGTGAGATTAACAACGGGAAAAATAAGAGTATCTTACAGACCATTGAACCTGATCATGGGAATTATGAATATAACGCCATTGTAAGACAAAGCAATAGACATGTGGTGGAGCAACAAAAGAGTATAGAGCAACAAAAGATTAACAAGATTAACAATGGAAGTATTGATAAAGATTCGGCTGAAATTAATAACAATAACTGTTAGTGATATCCTTTGTAGTTATCTATATGATTTGTATTAATCCGTTAGTTGTACATTTAATATGAATGATGTATGATTAGCCGGTGATTAGCATGATTAGTGGGAATCAATATTTACCCAAAATAGCTATTGTATAGGAGCTATATATACGCATGTACTCTTGGTATAGTGGACAGACAAAAACAATAAAGTATCTCACCGTATTGTATCATGTATCTTCTCACAGTCCCAACATAATATAAGACCACCAGCGCTCCTCACAGGGTTGAAAACTAGAAAATTAAAGTCTAAAAAACATCGACGAATACCCTGTGTTTCTTGATCAAGTAGCCGTGTATCCATAAGAAACACGATAGAGGGCTTATGTACCTTCACTAGTTCGCGAAGGTGATGAATCGTCCAGGGATTGCCCAGTCCCTGAACGTTCCAACTTAGGATCCTCATTGTTGTCGGCAGGGCTGTCCTGCAGCCCTCGCCGTTTCATTTGTACTTCTGCCATTCTTTCATTGCGTTTGAGAATCCACCTCCATATAGTCCGAGCCCACAAACTCTGTCCATTCTCGTTTATTCCCTTGTTTTTCGTTTGAGCGTTCACTAGCAACATACTCACCACTAATGACCGTGACTCTTGTTTGTCTTTTCCAGGAATTACGTCGCAAGGTATCGCTTCCTTTAGTAGTAGGAACAGACGTGGTTTGTGGTTTTTGTACCCCTAAAGCTTCGTGCTTTGGTTCCTCTCTAAAGTTTCTGTCCAAAATGGACCCCTACATTCTCTGCCCTCCTCTATCTCCACTTCAGGCCTACTGCCCTCCAAAATCTTTGTTGCTTTGGGATCACTGACATAATTGTTATTGTTAGTGATATCCTTTGTAGTTATCCATATGATTTGTATTCATCCGTTAGTTGTACATTTAATATTAATGATGTATGATTAGCTGGTGATTAGCATGATTAGTGGGAATCAATATTTACCCAAAATAACTATTGTATAGGAACTACATATACGCATGTACTCTTGGTATAGTGGACAGACAAAAACAATAAAGTATCTCACCGTATTGTATCATGTATCTTCTCACACGGTATCACGAGTAAACCCAAATCACGCTTTTTTTTACCGCTGCACTATTTTATCCAGTTTTATTAGTGTCGATCGTTGTTTTTTAATATAACCAGTCGGCTTGTTAAGGGTTATCGTTGGTTTTTAATATAACCAGTCGCCTCATTTGTTTGTTTCACGTTTTGATTTGTGAAATTTGTTTCACTGTTGCAAGCATCAAACATCTCATCTACTTACTCACAACCAACAACATGATTGTTCTTCATGTGCCTTCCCGCTATCAGTATGCATATATTTTTACTAAAGGCTTGCCCACCGCTTTGTTTGAGGAGTTTCGTTCCAATTTGAGTGTTCGGTGTCCTTTCGCTCAAACTGCGGGGGAGTGTTAGTGATATCCTTTGTAGTTATCCATATGATTTGTATTAATCCGTTAGTTGTACATTTAATATGAATGATGTATGATTAGCGGGTGATTAGCATGATTAGTGGGAATCAATATTTACCTAAAATAGCTATTGTATAGGAGCTATATATACGCATGGACTCTTGGTATAGTGGACTGACAAAAACAATAAAGTATCTCAACGTATTGTATCATGTATCTTCTCACATGGACAAAAACTTGAATGTGCAAATCACGAGTTTTTCTAAACATCACATCAACTTTAGTGTCACAGGAGATAATGGTACAAAGTGGAGGGGCTCGGGCATTTATAGTTGGCCTACAAGTACAAACCACGCGAAGTACCGTACATGGATGTTGCTTCGTACGATAAATAGATCGTCATCCTTACCTTGGGTTTGTTTTGGGGATTTTAACGAAGTATTATATAGTTTCGAAAAATTGGGAGCTCATGGGTGCAATATGCGTGAATTAGAAGCATTTGCTACTGCTTGTCTGGACTGTAACTTATATATATGATTTGCATTATACAGGAACGAGCATGACATGGTCAAACGGAAGGTGAGGAACCACTAATGTACAAAAACGACTTGACAGATTTTTGGCCACATCGGAGTGGTCCCTACTCTTCCCTTCGATTTGGGTCCCAAATCATCCTCGAATTGCGTCTGACCACTCACCAATTTCACTTGATCAAGAAGCATGTTCAGCAGGAGGTGGAAAGAAAAATGGATTTCGGTTTGAACCCATGTGGCTAAGAGATAACAGATTAAGAGGTGTCATCGAGGACGCATGGATGAGAGGGGTACATGAGGGCCTTGGGAGTGATCCTGCAGCCTTGGTTCATGGTTGTGCGGAGAAAATGACCGAATGGAATGTCACAACTTTTGGGCATGTCCAACACAGTATTCGAGCAAAAATCAGAAGGTTGGAAAGCCTACAAAAGCAACCGAGATATGACTCTCATCGTGAGCAACATCATTTGCAAAACGATATTAAAGAGCTATATGCAGGTGAAGAAATTATGTGGACACAAAGGAGTAGGGTCCAACGGTTGAAGGAAGGAGATAAAAACACTTAATTCTTCCATGCCCGAACAACTAGCAGGCGAAAGCAGAATAATTTTTTTAAGTTACGAACAAACGATGGAAGGTGGGTTAATGACACTACGGGACTGTGTAACTTGGTGTCGTCGTATTTTGATGAT
This sequence comes from Glebionis coronaria, assembly GCA_025667525.1. Taxonomy (NCBI): domain Eukaryota; kingdom Viridiplantae; phylum Streptophyta; class Magnoliopsida; order Asterales; family Asteraceae; genus Glebionis; species Glebionis coronaria. Next base: position 591,868,364 of record CM046880.1, on the reverse strand, counting down.
TTGTTTCAGAGCTCTTTTCCACCACAATGTGCAGAGGTGGTATCATGTCTCGATAGATCGCTTTGTGATATCGACATCGAGAATTTGGGTAAAGAGGTGACTGCAGATGAAGTATATGATGCAGTTTTGCAAATGCAACCCTCGAAGGCTCCTGGACCAGACGGTATGACTGCTTTATTTTACCAAAAGTTTTGGGATATTGTTGGCCCTACGACTGTAAATGTGGTGACCGAGTTTTTTCATAGTGGAATTATGCCTCCAAACATCAACAAAAATTTAATTACTTTAATACCCAAAGTACCATCACCTGAATCCTTAAAAGACTTTCACCCCATTAGTCTATGTAATGTTATCTACAAAATTATTTCAAAGGTCATCGTGAACAGAATCAAAGGGGTGCTAACAAGTCTAATCGATGAGACCCAATCAGCCTTTGTTATAGGACGTTTGATCACCGATAATGCTATTGTAGCCTTTGAGGTCTTTCATTGGCTAAAAAACAAAAGAACCTGTCGGAAAGGGGCAATGGCGCTTAAAGTTGACATGAGCAAACCATACGACCGACTGGAGTGGAATTTTATCAGATCTGTTCTTGAAAGGTTTCGCTTTCCGCCAAACCTTATTAATCTCATTATGGCATGTGTGACAACGGTCTCCTTTTCATTCAATATTAATGGGCAGCCTGTAGGGAACGTAGTCCCAACAAGAGGTCTCCGTCAAGGGGACCCACTTTCACCCTATTTATTTATCATATGTGCAGAAGTGCTATCGACAATGATTAGGAGGGCAGTTTCAACACGTCATACTTATGGAGTTAAAGTTTGTCGCAAGGCACCGAATGTTAGCCACCTGTTTTTTTGCAGATGATAGCATTTTCTTTACGAGGGCCTCAATAGATGAATGCACACGATTACATTATATACTCGACAAGTATTGTAGAAGCTCAGGCCAGGTTATAAACTACTTACTCTTGCTCTTTTAAAAGCCTAATCTTGTCAAAATAGTCCAAATTCCAAAATCAACCCAACCGTGAGATGAAATCCAATATCCAGTCCGACGATCAAAAATGAAGATCAACAACCTTCACTCTCATTGGCTAACAAGCAACCACCCACTCTTCAAATACAGTACACAAATTTACTTGCCAGTAGTACTATTTTATCAACTTGTTTTTTGAGTTCTAACCAAAACCATCTAAGCTTGTATTGTATATTTGGACTAACTAGCCATGGATTTTGGTAATGAAAGGCGTGTGTGGCATGTGCCGTGGCCATTATTATCTTGATATCTTTGTTGAAATAGGTGGTCTCGGAAATATACTATTAAGGTAGATTCATAATTTCTTTCGTATTTATTTATATCGCTTTTGTAATATACATGTGCTTTATGGTAGATTATGATTATCTGAAAAGTACCATATTTGTTACAGTTCCTCGAGGACTCGAGCTCAGATGCAGATGCATTACCATCTGAGAGAGGACAGGACGATGGCGGTGAGGAGTGAACCGTATATTTATGACTATAATTACTATATATTCAACTCTAGTATACATGAATTTGATGTTGGCGCTACGGATTGTTGCATTTTTAGATAGTTTGACTTTGTACCCATTTTCATTTTAAAATGAAAAGTAACTACATTCATTTCTCTCGGTTTATCAATAGTCCAGGACTCCACTAATATCTACCTAAAAGTAAACCTGAACAATAGTTTGTTTTCCACTTTTCCATGAGTTCTACATTCATTAATACCCTCGTCCTCCCTAATATGTCGGATTCCGCTAGGATGTACTCCAGTACTTGCATAATTGAAGGTGTACCCACTGTCACGGACCTCTTCAAGAGTCTCTCCGCCAATAGAAAGAAATGAAATAACAATATGTGCATCGTATTTAATGATTCACATTCCTTTTCACAGTCCAAACCGCACTCGGAACACCTGGAAACCGTGGGACCGCCATCTCGGTGATAGAAAGTCGTGGTGTGAGTATTCAGAGATAAGAACAAGGGCCCGACCACAAATTGTTGCCACTTTCATGTCCATAATGGGCATCAAGCTTTTCCAATTTCACTATTCAGACAAAGCCTTCTAGGTTTCGTCCACATCAGGATTGGTTCCAGTAGCCTGGAATTGATTCGAAGTGTCAGATGCAGCAAACATAAACCCGTCTGATTTCATGACACACATCGCAGATGACGTGTGTATGGTATCAAAATACTTGATTTTGAGCATCGTAACATGCTCGTTATCATGATAAACCTAAATAAAGAGCTCGATATTCTCTGCAAACCACACATTGTAGCTCAAAATCTTCACTTTCCTCAAATCCTTTTTCACTCGAGTTTCATCTGCAAACCATTCATCAACGTTATTGAATGAAAACACTAGTCGCAATCATTAAAACAAGATAGTTAGACGAAGACTTGTACATGATTTAAGAATCAATATAGCAGAAGAATGAGCGACGAGCAACAAAAAAGCTTCGAGGTCACTTAATAGTTTCAGAAACAATCAAATTTTGACATATTTTATTACAGCTTTTCTTTCAGTACCACAAAAAGTTACATTCTAAACACACTTTCTGGGTATTCTAAGTAAGTGTTTGTATTATGGGTAAAAGATATAAAATACCATCGTACTTATCAAAATGTACCGACCTTAAAAACTTACAATTTAATCGCTATAAAATACCAATGAACTTTCAAATTCATCGTATACTTTACCAATATGACGCTAAAATGACTAAATTACCCTTGTCTTTTTTTACAAAATTACATATATTACCACTCAAAAGCCTCAATCTATGAACCTGGTAACAGTGATAAACATAAATTGCAGAGGAAAAAAATTCAATCACAATGCTAACAGACAAAGAAAAATCATTTTGGGTTAAACACTCAACAACATCAATCTAGGCTGGACCACCTCCAACCCTTCAACAGCCTGGTTAATCAACTCTAAACCCACTTTAAGTTGGCACCGTACATGTTCATATGTTAGAAGTTCGTTTGGGATTAAATTTCCTCCAACTGACGAACCAATCATAGTAACCAATAAGGCAATAACCATTTAATATATTTCAGAATCTAGAAGTTGATATTGTTCATACGTAATCCCTATAATGAATAGAACCAATAACTTAAAAGTCAATAATTATTAGTAACCAATAATCATCATAAGGCAATCATAGTAACCCCTATAATGAATAGAACCAATAACTTAAAAAATTTCAGAATTGTTCATACGTAAAAGACGTTGATGGTTATTGCCTTATTGATTATAAGGTTAGCATTTCTTCATATAAAATCAAGCTCGGTTTGATGTGGTACAACTGTTCATGCCTATTTTCTACTGCTGCACTATCACTATCGTATCTAGCAGACATATCAGTTTGCGGTTATCAATAAATTTTGTTGTAGTTTTGCATATGAAACGTGACTTTTGGATCTGAGTTTTTTTTATCAGAGTTTTTTTTTATGTAATATAAAATTTTAAAGAAGACAAGGGTAATACAGTCATTTCAGGCTTATATTGGTAAAGTATATAATAAATTTGAAAGTTCATTGGTAATGTCTAGCGATTAAATTGTAAGTGTTTAAAGTCGATACATTTTGATTAGTATGATGGTATTATATAGCTTTTACCCTTGTATTATACTAGCTTAAAACCCGTGTAATACACGGGTTGTCTAAATATATTTGAACTCAACGTTTCTTTTTATTAAAATGAATATGGAACCTTATACTCATCCTTATCTTGAGTTTTCAACCCTCAATGGAACCTTAAAATGTAAAAGGGATACATTCACAGTTCAGCTTAGACATCATTTGCAAATTTAATTTTCTGATAATTGAATAACTTTCAGAAAGCTCTCTCAATTGAACCTTAAGACAGGCATAGGTCAAACAGGGCAAAAACTTGACTCGTTCAGCAACAATTTGCTTGCAGAATTCCGGTACAGCTAGAACTAAGTTGACCCATCAACATCCACGACTAAGAACCAACAAAAAAAATCTTTCCTGCCTTTAGACAATAATTAATACATGGAAGCACCAATGAGAAATCTTTGTAACACGCTTCAAACTGATTTGTTTATAGGAATGCTTTGCATAAGATCAGTGACCAAAGGCCAGCTATTGGATGCAGTATCAAGACGAACCAGAAGATTACATAATATGTAGAAATACATTGACAAAGAAAACTATTAACCCGCTTTTAGTGAACCTTATTTCTCATGTCGAAATAAGAGCATAAACAAACTGTGCAAAAGTATCCAAAAGTCATCACTAATATTGGCTGGATCCGCCTCACATATAAACACAAATATCAATTTATATAACACTCATATCACTTTAATTAAGGCAATTCTATCGATAATTATAAACTAGCAAAGATTCTATGAATTACAACGACGCCAAACAAATGATAATTCCGGCTAAATCAATCCTAAAACTAAAATGACCTTAGACTTACAACTATGAAAATCCAAATTATGAAAGAGGAACCTTCACCATCCACATTCAACCAAACACGTAATCACTTAAGTGCAGTCACCTGATCTTTGCATAAAGGAAGACTTGGCTAGTTGAATGTCTATCAACTCTTTGATCTCAATACCTTGTCGTCTTCAGTGAATGATAGAATTTGAATCATCTAGTAAGAGTAGTGTTTCCATGTACGAATTCACTGAAAAGGAGAGGGGAGCTCCATTAATCCCCAAACCACTGATACTTCCTGAGGAGGGATTATAAACTTCAAGTACAGATGAGTCATTTAACATATCAAAATTTTCAACTATAGCTTCACCGTTCTTTGTTATCTCTAATACATTATAGTTCACCCACGTATCAGGTGCTTTAATACTGAAAATCTTAGTAAACGACTTGGTAACGCCCTCCTTCATTATCCATACATCACAAACCCTTGTCTTGCCATCATTATAATACTCAAACAAACCAAGCGACTCATAAACCTTTGAGACCACTAATCTATTTCTGTGTACTAACCTATCTGGAAGGCACACTTCACCAAAATCATCACTCTTCAAATCAAAAGAAATGATCAACCAAAACATAATTCTATGAGCCGCTTTAATACTATCATAAGCCAGCCAATAAATAGACCCATCGATACAAACATGATTACTCGTCATACCACAAGTTTTAAAAGCAGGAGGAATGTTAGACACAGTTTTCCAAACACGTGTACTTAACATAAAAACCTCTACCTCCCAGTTGTTGAACTTAAGAACGTGTGTCTGCCAGTTGTTCACTACCTGAAAACCAATAGTGTTGATTTTAACAAGCTTAGGGTCACTAGTGTTGGGACAAACTCCAAAAAAAAAATGAGTAAGTCCCGTCGGTGAGAGCAACGAATTAGGTATATGAATAGTAACTGATTTTTGAATACTTGGATTCAAAAGTACAGCTATCCTCTTTCCCATAGAGTAAAAACAGAACAACCCGTTGACCGAACTGATTGTTGTTATGTATCCAAGTTGGCTAACAGGATGCGGGACAGTTAGGGAAGATTTGTGGTTGGGAAAATTATCATCATCCACAATTGAAACATAGTTGTATTTTAATTCATTAGCTAACCTCTTATATCTAACAAATAGATGGCGTTGTGGTTGTGGTTGGGTATAACTTTTAATAAATTCAGGGCTATCGATAAGAGACTTGAGTGATTTCGAAACAGACCTGCATTGAATCACGAATTTAACCGGAAGCCTTTTAATAATTTCCGATTGAATATCCAGTGGTATGTAGTCTGACATTTTTATTAATTTTTTTGGTTAGGGTTTTATAACAAGGGTTTTATATCTGATTTGTGTAATTGACTATAGCGTTGGGTTTGTTTACTGGGCTTCTTTTGTGATGGGCCATAAATGAGTGGACTAATTATACCGAGATTTTCATAAGTTAGATGATGTCTTCTAGTAATCATTTCATTAGTTTGTTACTCGTACTCGCGTAATGTGGCAGATATTGACGATTTTTGAATTGACAAATGTTACTATTTTTTTCCATTAATTTGTATTCGAAGGTTAAAATTTAAAAAAAAAAAATTAAACAAGAAATGAGAAAAACTAAAAATTAATCATACGCGCACACTGTACATCCACTAAAAACATATAGGTTGAAAGAGTTGCCCCAAAAAGTGTTAGTTGTTTATATTTCAAAGACTAACACATATATACTACAAGTACGAGTAATCTAAACTCTTGAACGTCTCCTACAAAGATTTGATCTTTTGCTGTACCCATAGACAGCTAAAAGGGTTCCATAGTTTGTTTGCTACATTGAACCGTCATCACCTCCTCCACGACTTCCATCACGATAACAACATCACCAATTCATACATATGATTTCTCACCCACATCAAAAGTGTAACCATAGTATTTTATAATCAAAATATAGTTTTTCCTAACCCAAAAAGCTTAAAAATATATATTCTCATACAGAATCAAAATTTACATCATGTATTAATCATCAGGTTTATCTCTTTGAACAAATCCTTATCTATATGTCTCATATATACTAAATATACGCTAGATTACTAATACATAGTACTATTTACGTAGATTATATTTGAAGAATCATCGAATCTGTGCTCAAATAACTACATACATATTTATATATGGATCAGATCAAATTTATATATAGATGCCTTAGGCGACTAACTTGTTTGTGGTGCTTTGGGGAAGAAGATAAAGAGAAACAAAATAGTCTTTTTAGTAACGGTCAACTTGTAACAATTGTTAAGTTAAAGTATGAAAATAATACAAAACACAAACACCAAGTAGGCCGCCCGCAGTTTCGAAACACCGGTTACTAAATTTGCAAAAATGACATACCACAAGTATGATTTTTTCATTTTACTCTTATATTTTATATCAAATAATCAACTAAACTCGTCGATGCTATTTAAAAAGACCTAGGTAAACCCAAATTGATTTTTAATAAATCTACCTGTTACCCATTACAGTACAATAAGTAGGCACTTATGCTAATTGCCTGGGCTTGAGCCCGAGGGTCACTTGATTATGAAACAATCCGTAACACCCATTTTCACTTCACTCTTTAGAAATGAACCGTTACCCATAAAGTACAATAAGTAGGCACTTCACTTTGTACCCATTTTCAACAGTCTCTCTACTGTCACGAACCTCTTCAACAGCCTCTCTACCAATAGAAATAATTGAAATAACAATACTGCCCTAAAATCAAATAAGGTTTTCCTCATATTGACCCTCAATCTCGCTCCCCTTGACTGTCGTCTTCTCCATCGAACATTAACCAGCGACGGTTCAACCACCGCATCTCACAACACAGATGACATCACTTTCCTCTTTAATTTTAATTCCTAATTTCACACCTACTGGAAATAACCTAATTTCATGGAAAAATGTCGGACATAGACCAGCTGAAGAAATGCGAACCATTAACCGAATACGAAGTGAAATCACTTCTTTTATATTAATTTACGCCTCCATTATTTCACGCCTTATCGCTGATATAAGTTTATGTATTTTAAGCTATGTTTATATGTAGTTTATTTCTGTTTATTTACAGTCCAGGTAATTTGCGTAATACTTGATATCCGGTGAATGTATTTATGTTTAGTTTAATTTGTTTTCGGAAATGGTTAGGTTAGATATTAGGTTGTTTGTTTCTGTAAATGTGTTTAGGTTAGATATTAAGGTGTTTGTTTTGGCTTATATAGCAGGCTTATAGCTTATTCAGTTTTAGGCCTATGTTTCAACCTCACTTCAATTTTGTGGCTTATTTTGAAACATTTCCGCTTATATCATGAGCGGATTCATTATCTCTTTACCAGAGTGTCACATTTTAAAAGATAAGCGAATCTAGAGTTGTAAACACTAATTTCTGAAGTGCTTATTTGTTAAGCTGCTTATGAGCTTGTATGCTTATAAGAAAAAAAAATCAGACAATTTGCCTAGTTGTAGTTAGGATACCAGTTTCTACTTCAACACTTTGCGGTATAGATCGAGTTATTCTGATGATTGATCCCACATAGCATTCTACCAACCTTATTCGTAAATGATGTATGATATCAAGTTGGAAGTCCACTGAAGGCTTATTACAGAATGTGAAGAACGTATGTGTTCTCACTTGTGATGTTCGGATGTATTATATGTTATGGGAATTACTAGTCATCAAAGTTTTCACACTGTTTGTTATTGTGAAATATTGTACACCTGGTAGGAATGTAGGTCAGAGGCTTGCGTGGTAGTGTCTTTGACTCCTCGTACATTATTGTTTACGACTGTTCACTCAGGCACCTTATCAATGTACTTATAAAGTAGCTCAACGGAATTATATTAAATTTGACACATCATGACAATGTGAAGGTGTATTTAGCCTTGGCGATAGTGGTTCACAGGCTAATATGTTGTTTATAAAGAGTATTTCAACTCTCTGCATTAAGTTTATCTTTTTATTTCCTATAAAGTAGCTACCACGCCGTGATTGAATGAGAATGGATACGAGTAGCTTTGTTATGCAGAGAGCATTCTGTTAGACCCACAGAGCATACTAATCAATGGGAAATCTAGTACATTAAAAACTGACAAAAAATTGACCTGTACAGCAACAATTTGCTTGCCGAAATCTAGTACAGCTAGAACGAAGTTGACCCATCACATCACTTACATCCACGACTAAGAACCAACAAGAAATCTTTCCTGCCTTTAGACAATACATAGAAGCACCAATGAGAAATCTTTTGTTTATAGGAATGCGCATTATCATGACGAACTACAAAATTACAGAATATGTAGAAATACATTGACTAAACCAGATTAGCTTAGACCATGAAACCTGACCATGAGTCTCAAAAATATCATTGCACACATTAAAAACTGACAAAATTTATTAATCCGCCTTTAGTTGACTTCCATTGAACCGTAAACAAACTGTGCAAAACTATCCAAAAGTTATCACTAATATTGGCTGAATCCGCCTCACATATAAACACAAATATCAATATATATAACATCCATTTCACTTTAATTAAGGCAATTTTTTCAATAATTAAAAACCAGAATTAAAATGACACCGAACAAATGATAATTCCGGCTAAAGCAATCCTAAAACTAAAACGACCTTACTTGCAACTAAGAAAAACCAAATTGTCGAAGAGAAACCTTCGCCATCCACATTCAACCAAACACGTAATCAGTTAAGTGCAGTCACCTGAGCTTTGCCTAATGGAAGACTTAGCTAGTTGAATGTGTATCAACTATTTGATCTCTATACCTTGTCATCGTCTTCAATGAATGATAGAATTTGACTCATCAAGTAAGAGTAGTGTTTCCATGTACGAATTCACTAAAAAGGAGATGGGAGCTCCATTAATCACCAAACCACTGATACTTCCTGACGAGGGATTATAAACTTCAAGTGCAGACAAGTGATTTCTCATATCAAAATTTTCAACTATAGCTTCACCGTTCTTTCTTATCTCTAACACATTATAGCCCACCCACGTATCTGGTGCCTTAATACTCAATATCTTAGTAAACGACTTGGTAACACCCTCCTTCATTATCCATACATCACAACCCCTTGTCTTGCCATCATTATAATACTCAAACAAACCAAGCGACTCATAAACCTTGGAGACCTCTAATTTATCCGTGTGTACCAACCTATCTGGAAGGCACACTTCACCAAAATCATCACTCTTCAAATCAAACGAAATGATCAAATTAGAAATACTTCCATCAGCCCTCTTAATACTATCATAAGCTAGCCAATAAATAAATCCATCGATACAAACATTACGAAACTTCACATGACAAGTATTAAAAGCAGGTGGAATGTTAGACACAGTTTTCCAAACACGTGTACTTAGCGTAAAAACCTCTACCTCCCAGTTCTCTACAGTCGGAGAACCAATAGTATTGATTCTAACAAGCTTAGGGTCACTAGTGTTGGGACAAACCCCAAAACCAATAAGAGTATATCCAGTCGGATAAAGCAATGGATTAGATATAGTAATACCAACTGCTTTTCTAACACTAGGATTCCAAAGGACAGCTATCTTCTCGTCGTCGGTAGCATCTTGGCGAGAACCATAGTTGCATAACAACCCGTTGACTGAATAGAATGTTGACATGTGTTTGAGTAGGCTAACAGGATGCGGAACAGTTAGGGAAGATATCTGGTTGGGAAAATTATCATCATCCACAACTGAAACATAGTTGCATTTTAATTCATAAGCTAACCTATATCTAACAAATAGATGGCGTTGTGGTCGGTTATAACTACTTATAAATTTGGAGCTATCAATAAGAGACTTCCAAAGTTTAGAAACAGAGCTGAATTGAACGACTGATTTAACTGGAAGCCTTTTAATGATTTCTGTTTGAATCTCCAGTGGGATGTTGTCTGACATTTTTAGGGTTTTCAAACAAAAAGAGTAAAGTGAAAAGATAAGCACACAAACAGCAGTACGAACGAACTTTAGGTTTTATTTGTTTCAGTGTTTGGGCCACTGGGCTTCTTTTGTAATGGGCCATAAATGGAGTGGATTAGTTATAACGAGATGGAAAGAAACCCACACGCTCTTTGTACATGGGCTAAAAAGGTTTTTTTTTTCATAAATTAGACAATGTTTTTTACTAATCATTTAGTTCTGTTAAAAAAAATTCATTATGTTAGTTTGTTATATACTGTAGAATAGTTACAAACGAGGTTATTTAGAACCCGCGTGCTGCGACGGGATTTATTTAATCTCAAAATGTCGAGGAGAGTTGTTTTTTTTAATAAGTTAAAAGGATCATTTTTGGTAACTTTTAACAATTTTTTTATTCCAGGAAAAGAGCTTGCTTCGACGATAGTCTAGAATTTTCTAGTTTTGATAGTTTGTTATCGATTTCGTATAGGGGTTTGTAGTGTTAGTTACGCTGGTCAAATGCTAGACATTGTGTTGCGGCGGGGTAGATCTATAGTCGAGAATGTTTTTTACTGTATTATGAAACTACATTTTACACCAAGTACCATAATGAGTAGAAGTACAAATATAAAGTAGCCAATTTTAACTGATGAGTATAATGATGCCATGGTAATATCAAATAGGAGTATTAAAAAAAATATGGTTAACACATTACAGACACAGTCAATGGTATGAATGAATGAAAAATTAGAATGATTTTTCTAGAACTAATAAAAGAGAAACAAAAATACTAAAAGTGGGTCTAACTTTTGGACCACACAGCTGGATCAAAAGCAGCCTACCAACAGGCTAAGGGTATTTTGGCAGCATTCAGCATGGTAAACCTCTACTACATATAAAAGAAAAACCTCAAAACCTTGAATGTTGAAAATGACTTAATTATGAAATTGTTGAAAAATTTAATGCATAGAAGTTGGATATTAATTATGAAATTGTTAAAAAATTAAATGCACATAAGTTAGATAAAATAAGAAATGTTGAAAAATTAAACCATAAACAATTGCATAAGTTACCGGGTCACGGGTTCCACCACCGGATTAATTCGGTCGAGTAACATGGTCACGGGTTCCACCAACGGGTCAACCCTGTCGAGTCATCAGGTCACGGATCGACCATCGGACTAAGCCGATTGAGTCACCGGGTAACGGGTTCGGTCATCGAGCCAATCTTTTCGAGTCACGGGTTCGACCATCGGGTTAACCCGATCGAGTCACCGGGTCACGGGTTCGACAACCGGGTCAATCCCGCCGAGCCACCGGGTCACCGGTTTCGACCACCGGGTCAATCCTACCGAGTCACGGGTCACGGGTTCAACCACCGGGAAACGGGTTCGACCACCGAGTCAACCCGATCGAGTCTATGGGAACAGGCTCGCCTACCGGTTCAACCCGGACGAGTCACCGGGTTACCGATTCGACCATCGGGTCAATTAATAAATCATTAACTATCTATCGCTATGAAATTATTGAGTCACGCGTTTGACCATCGAATCAATTAGCATATCGTTAATTACATGTCTTTAGGTAATTCCGCTGCTATGCGCGGGTAATCGTCTAGTGTGATATAAGGTAAATAACAAAAAGTAAAGTTATTTACATAATTAAAACTTTTTTTGAATTGCATTATAGAATGCGTTTTGTTCGCAATTCGGATGTCTTTCTACCGGTAAAATTTTCAGATTTTTTGGAATGAATACGCTAAGTATTTGATAAATATACTTTATTACTAGTATATAAGAAAGTCAAAAGTTTTACTATAAAACAAGCAAACTTTACCAACGAACCAACCTCGACAACCAACGTACACTCATATAAAAAAAAGGATATTATAAAGTGAATATCAAGTATACCAAGTTACAACTCCAACGCATTAAACCTATCAAACACAATGATACTAAACGCAAACACCCAATAGAAAGTATGGTACGGGTTGAAACCGACCACGACACAGACAACCTCACACACAAAACATAACCAATAAAAACCTCACAACAAGTTCAACACACAATCTTCCATGCGGGTGTCGATCACTACCAATAGTTAGGACAGTAAATTGCACAAGATACGTAAGATGCGAGAATAACCCCTAAAGAAAACTCTATGCACAACGAGATGGAAAGAAACCCGCGCTTTGCCCAGTAAACTAGATTACACCAAAAAAATCAATGAAGTACAATGGAATGTGGCTGAAGTACCACATCAACTTCAAGCCGAGCTTGAACTACTAAGTGGAATGACAGACCATTCAACAACACCTAAACACTTGCATAACTAAGAGGGGCTTAAGCCAACAAACCAACACTAAATTACTTTTTGTGATGAAGGATTTTACTGATGTACATTCAGCGGTAAGTATCGTCTTGCTTATGATATATATATTAGCTGTACATTGTTAGATATCAGTCTTATCCATCAATAATATTAGCTGTAGTCATTAAGGGACTAAGCCCATATTAGTTGGCATCCCTAGTAGTTATCCTATGTGGTTTTATAATAAGCATGTCTTGTGATTAATAAAAGGATATAGGAAATTATCATTCTAATATGGTAATCAGAGCCACACCCACCACCAAAATATATCAACAAAACATATAACACTACTGTCGTGCCATTTTTTTTTCTTTTCTGTGCTTGCTAGAATTCATTGCTGCTACCTTGCTTATATAGTAAATTTTCATTTGCTATCGTCGCTTAAAAGTTCCAACGCTTCAGTGATTTGTTTATAATTTATTAGCCTACAACTTTTGACCTTGAAACCAACAGTATCAATTGCCCTTTGTTAATTATTTACACCATGTTACAGTAATATTCATTATGAGTATTCCTTATCATTCACATGCCCCACTGGCCCAACAGCCTTATACATTTATCCCACCTATTTCATCGCCTGGCCCAACCGAAATGCAACCAGCAAAGGCCTAGTTTCCAATGCAAGATAGTTCTGCTACTGCTCCGGTTTATAGGACGCCATCTGTGTTTTCCGGTTTTGTTTCTCAGGCTACCACACTTCCTCAAGCATATCCCACTATGACTCAAGATTTTTCTTGGAATATGGACACGGGAGCATCTTCTCATTTGGCTGACAATTCAGGTATACTCACTTCTTTTAGTAATTCGAGCATTTATCTATCCGTATTTGTTGGCAATGGTCACTCTATACCTGTCACTCATACCGGTCATAGCTTCTTGCATACATCTCATAAGCCTCTTCATTTAAATCATATTCTTGTCACTCCTCACATAATTAAGAATTTAATTTATGTTCACCAATTTACTCGTGACAATGATGTTTCTGTTGAGTTTGATGCTTATGGTTTTTCTGTGAAAGATTACCAAACCCAAAAGCTTCTTCTCCGTTGTGATAGTACGGACGACCTTTACCCGGTTACTCAACAAACTTCGTTTCAATCTCCAGTAGTTTTGCTTTAATTTAGTTCCACTACATGGCACAGATGCCTCGGTCATCCGGGGGACGATGTGCTTCGTTGCTTAGAGTCAAGTAATCTAATTTCGTGTAATAAACCAAAGTTGTCTGGTTTGTGTCATGCGTGTCAATTAGGTAAACATGTTAAACTCCCGTTTTATAGTTCTGAGTCTTCTGCTAAGTCTGTATTTGAAATTATTCATTCGGATGTATGGACATCCCCAGTTCTGAGTGAAAGTGGAATTAAATACTATGTTATTTTATTAGATCACTTTTCGCACTTTGTTTGGGTTTACCCTTTGCATTAAAAATCAGTTTTGTTTGCTACTTTTGTTGCTTTTCGTGCTTATGTCAATAAACAATTTAATGTAGACATTAAGGCTTTGTAGTGTGACCATGGGGGTGAATATGACAACACTCGTTTCCACGATCTTTTTTGCCAAAATGGAATACAGTTTCGTTTTTCTTTCCCTCGTACATCTCAACAAAATGGAAAATCAGAACGTATGCTTCGCACCATTAATAACCTAATTCGTACATTAATTTTTCAAGCCCACATACCCCCTTCTTATTGGGTGGAAGCTTTTAATATGGCCGCTCACCTTTTGAACATATTACCTTCTACTGCCATTAATAACGAAATACCATTCACCAAACTCCACAACCAAACACCCGCATATGAACATTTACGTGTTTTTGGATGGCTACGCTATCCTCACATTGATATTGCACACAAACTCGAACCCCGTTCTACACCATGCATATTTCTAGGTTACCCCGCCAATCATCGTGGTTATTGATGTCTCGACTTATCCTCCAATAAAATAATTATATCAAGGCATGTTCGGTTTGATGAAGACGTTTTCTCGTTTGGGAATATCACTTCTTCCTCTAAACCTTCCTATGACTTTTTACTTCCACCATTACCTCCACCATCACATAACATGCCCAATCACACAATTGCTACACAACCGACCCAACCAACTAACTCAACCCCATAACCACATCATACACCAACAGCCCGCCAAACTAATGACAGCCCACCATCAACTACTTCTACTGCGGCCCAACAACAAAATGCACCAACAGCATCAACCCATCACATCAATTCTACCCCACCATCACGTATTTCACCCATGGCTCAACAACAAACTACCCCCACCTCTAACCATGTTGTCGTCCCTTCTACAGCCCAACCATCACCTGCACCTGTCCATAACATTCATCCTATGGTTACACGTGCAAAGTCTGGTATCTCAAAACCTCTTGAACGCATGTCTCTTAATATTACCACCACTTCACTGGTTCCTCGCTCTCATGTTCATGCTCTTCAGGACCCTAAATGGAAAGAAGCTATATTAGATGAATATAATGCTTTAATTACTAATAGAACGTAGGTTCTTATACCACGTCCAGCTAACGTTAATGTTGTTCGTTCTATGTGGCTTTTCAAACATAAGTTTCATGCAGATGGCACATTAAGCAGGTATAAGGCTCGTCTTGTTGCTAACGGACGAAGTCAACAGCAGGGTATTGATTGTGATGAGACATTTAGTCCGGTGGTTAAGCCGACTACCATTCATATAGTTTTGAGTCTAGCAGTTTCTGTCAGTGGCCTATTCATCAGCTTGACGTGAAGAATGCCTTTCTTCATGGTCACTTAGCTGAGACGGTTTATATGCACCAGCCTCCCGGTTTTGTTGATTCTGGCAGACCTGATTATGTCTGTCACTTACAGAAATCATTATATGGCCTTAAGCAGGCTCCTCGAGCTTGGTTTCAGCGCTTTGCTAGTTATGTTACACGGGTTGAGTTTCAGCATAGCAAAACTGACTCATCTTTATTTGTATTTCATCGAGGATCTGACATTGCTTATTTGTTGCTTTATGTGGATGATATTATTCTTACAGCATCATCTTCAGCATTTTTAAAGAGGATCATTACTTCCCTACACAGTGAGTTTGCTATGACAGATCTTGGCTCTCTCAATTATTTTCTTGGTATTTCTGCGCAAATATCGGCTTCTGGATTGTTTTTATCACAGTCTAAATTTGGAAAGGAAATTCTTGAGCGAGCCCATATGCAGAATTGTAACCCGTGTCGGACTCCTGTTGATACTGAGTCCAAGCTTGGTTCTGATGGTGACCCTGTCAGTGACCCAACTTTATATCATAGTCTTGCTGGTGCTCTTCAGTATCTCACTTTTACTCGACCAGATATATCTTATGTTGTGCAACAGGTCTATTTATACATGCATGACTCTCGTGATCCACACTATACTGCTTTGAAGCGCATTTTGTACTATGTTCGTGGTACTATTGATCATGGTCTTCAACTTCATGTGTCCTCTACTACTCAGCTTACTGCATATACGGATGCTGATTGGGCTGGTTGCCCTGTCACTCGTCGGTCTACTTCAAGTTATTGTGTATTTCTTGGGATAATTTATTATCATGGTCTGCAAAGCGGCAAGTTACATTGTCTCGATCAAGTGTCGAGGCAGAATATCATGGGGTTGCAAATGTTGTTGCTGAGACTGCGTGGTTACGGAACTTGTTACTTGAGTTGCATGCTCCTTTATCTACTGCTACCCTTGTCTATTGCGATAATGTTAGTGTTGTGTATTTATCTAACAATCCGGTTCAACATCAGCGTACGAAACACATTAAGATTGATATTCATTTTGTTCGTGACTTTGTTGCTTCAGGCCAAGTTCGTGTTCTTCATGTCCCTTCACGATTCTAGTATGCGAACATATTTACTAAGGGTCTTCCCGCTGCTTTATTTCTAGAGTTTCGCTCCAGTCTGAACATTCAAAGACCTCACGCTCACACTGCGAGGGAGTATTAGCTGTACATTGTTAGATGTGAGTCTTATCCATCAATAATATTAGTTGTAGTCATTAAGGGCCTAAGCCTATATTAGTTGGCATCCTTAGTAGTTATCCTATGTGGTTTTATATAAAAGCATGTCTTGTGATTAATAAAAGGATATGGGAAATTATCAATTATCATTCTAATAATATATAGAAGCTTCAAAAAAATTATTACAAAGGTTGTGAGCAAAAATGGTTTTTACAAAAAATTTGGGAAGCCCTTTTCCTTAAGTAGTTTTTTGAATCATGTATCATCGAGTTCATTCGCGTGTTTCAGTTGTGCACGTACAAGGTGTTTGTTTGGATTCAAGAATATGTTACTAAATAAATGATATATGGGTCACCTTTTTTATCTTCTTTAGATCTCGATTTGTATACATTATTTTACTCTCATTAATATAGATTCTGATTAATAAGAATTACTAGGTAATGTTTTTCCAAAACGTTGGCGGTTAGGAGTGAACCATATATTTATGACATGAAACAGATGTTGGCCATGGTTGGCACCACCTTTGGGTCCAAGCCACCACTCCATAGGCCACCGCTCCGAGTGTTGGAACCTCGTAAGGTAGGGTTAGCTCTGATACCAATTGATATGAACCTATCCCATACTAGGCTCGTAATCGGTTAATAATTCCCAAGTGTAGAACTCCTAAAAAAGCTAACTTTTGAGTGAGTTAAACACTTGGGACTTATGAACCAATTACGAGCCTAGTATGGGATAGGTTCGTATCATAAGACCAACTTCACAAGCTATAAATCCTTTTGTATCTGGTTGACTAACATACCTAGGCTACTTATCTTAACCGCCACGTATGAATCTTTACTTTAATGGAATTTGCATTGTTCCAACCGATTTTGGGCCTACTGTTCACATAATTGAAAGAAATTAGGATGATTTGTTTGTTGTTAATGTTTATATATAGTGACGCTCAAGCATAAAGTTAAATTAGCCATGTCACAAGGGATTGATTGCTAGGTTTTCCAATTTGGTTAACAAATTTCTTTCATTAACTGTAAATCTCTTTGGTGAACTTCAACTGCATTTTGCTATTCAAAGAAAACTACTAGCTCATGTGATGGGATTGGGAGCAACGGTAGGAACTATTTATTGTTCTCTACTTCGAGGGTCAGTTAGACTACCTAGTTAAGGCATTTGCTTGGTACCTTCTCGAGCATTGGGTCTTGGGTTCGAAAATAACTAGGTATTATCAACTGGCGTGTACTTGGGACAACCGGAAAGGCCCAAAGTTGTTATTTGAAGAAAATAGGTCACACAGGCCGAACTGGTCGAAAGTTGTTAAATTCATTTTTAATTATAGCTTTTACCTGGTAAATCATATGACTCGAAAAATTTGATGTTAGTGAATCCATATGATATTTGTAATCATACTTGACATACTAAAAACGTATCCGGTAGAAACAAGTACATGTTTTGACCTGTTTGGACAAAAATTGTTTAGCACCAATACATGCATAGAAGTTATCTTGTGTTGTCCCTAATATATGAATGATATACCACGAATTATAGTAAGAAAATAGATGAAGAAGATGAAATTCTAGAGAGAGAAAGTAGTGAGAGAAAGTAGAGAGAAATGGTTGGAACTTGTGAAATATTAGATTGAGAAGTGAGAATAAAAATGAACCAACACCCTTCCTAACATGCTAGGAAGGGTTTATATAGCCTTTGCTTACATGTAGCTTAATGGGCTATATGATCATGGGCCGGTCTTTCCTTTTGAGCTTTGGTTACTTATGAATGAACCTTAGCTTAAAGTTAAGCCCGTTATACACGACTAATCTACTACCTATTACAACGTTCTAATTTACGATACATAATAAACATATGACCGAGCATTATTGTTTGACTCAATATTTTGAGGCTAACAATCTCCCCCAATGTGAGGTCGCTATCCTTTATGAGAGGTCATTACCCTTGGTCATTTGGAGAATTGTAGAGATTACTAACCTCGCCATAAATGAGTCTTGAACGTGTAATTGTAGTCTTGTTTCTTCATGCTGTGATCTTTGAGCCTTTGTCGTTGTCTTTCAACTTTGTCTTTTTGATCTTGAGATCTTCAAATCATCCTTGAATTGTCTTTGCCATCTTGCGATCTTGTGTCTTTATCCACATGCTCACACTATTAATTGTTGAATATGTCTTTAGGCATGAGTATGTGGTTTTGAATCTTTGACTTTGCTGAATACACCGTGACGCCACCTTCTCGAGACAAAACATAGACACAGACTGAATGGCTTTGACATTCGTCCTAAATCGGTAGCGTTTTACCTCCGGTGGGTGAAGACCGTTATACGATATTAAATATCGTACCTATGATCAGGTAGATTCAATTAAGAATCTCCTTGACAGGGTTTCGCGGCTGTACTAGCCGTTCTCTTTACTCGACCGTCTCAAAGTAAGACTGCGAACATAAAGATTGAATCAATTGGATAAATATCCGCTTGATTAAAGTCGTCAATTCAAATTCCTGGAACAAGTTTGATTCATAAAGAATCTTACCATTGTTGCTTTCCAGTTGACACAAGCTTGATCCATAAAGAATCTCGCAAGTCACCTACCGTAGCGCTGTTTGATGTTGACGCTAGAAGGATTTCCATTCGTCACTGTGAATTTTAATAAATATCACTCTGAATGTTCTGGCAAAACCATAAAGATATTGCGTAGAAACCTGAAACGAGTTTGAATCAATTCAGAATCAAACCACTGTTGCTTTTCAGTTTTACACATGTTCAATTCATAAAGAATCTTGCATATGACCTACCGCAGTGCTGTTTGATGTTAACACTGGAAGGATTTCCACTCATCATTGTGAATACTAAGTAGTATCACTCTGAGTGTTCTAGCAATATCACAAGGATATAGCATAGGACTCTTTTGATCTTCATCCGTGTGTCCTAACGAGATTTGATTGATCTCTTGGCTCTAGACTCTATTTGTGCACTTTTAGTGGTCGGAGGTTGGAGCAGATGCCACCTATTCAATATCAACTATCTCGGAGTGAGAAAGTCAATAGAGGTCGTGTTGATCTCCATGACAATAAAACAAACTTCTTTTAAGAGAAGCCCGAGTAGCTAAGAAAGGGTTGTGCATACATCACTGGGTCCATGATGAGTTGTCTTCATGATGACCCGGTTTCTGCCTAAGTTGTATGGAGGGCTTCTTTCTTTACACCCTTTATCCTTACATTTCTTTTTCTTCTTCAACCCCTTCAATGCTTACCAAGACATCATTACTAACACCTTGTTGTGATTGTTCTAGTGCTAGCATCAGTACTTAGTCGGCATTCAGCTACGTTCACATTCTACTCCATCTTTCCTAAGGACTTCTAATAATCTATTAGATTGTCCCTGGGAAGATCCCTCCGGTTCTGGTTGGATCTTAGGACATAAACCTAACCACCCTTTTGACACTAATAACGTCGTGAATTAAAGATGTTGTGGGTATTTGATCGTAACCATGAAAACCACTTTAAATTCTAACAAAGTGTTTGAAAAACATTTAACACCTTGCTAGTTTTGTCGTTTCAGAAATGCTCCCCCTTCACATGTGCATCGATAATCGAAAGTGTTTCGCACATGTAGGTAAGAGTTAAAGTGCTTGGGTCTTATATAAGATCACATTTTAATCACATTTTAATCACATTTTCTCCCCCTATATCTAATATATAAAATCTTTTGATATTAGAGATACCAAATTTGATTAAAATATATTTTGAAAAATAGTCGTGAAAATCTCCGGGAGAAAGATGTGTTAATCTTTTGCATGAAGTTAAAATGCTCCCCCTCAAAAATTGATCCAATTGAATTGTCATTGTGAGGATGTGATCCACATTTCTCTTTTTGAGGATGGGAGTTGTTGAACACACAATTTTTGAAAGATTTTGAATAATCATTGAAAAATTCTTGAAAAAATTGTGTTCAACGCTTTTTGAAAAATCCTATTTCTTTTTGTCGAAGAGGTTTTTCTAAAGCATAAACTTGAGTTCATAGACTTTGAATGTCTTGACGAATCCACTCAAGTGTAAGAAGATTTCTCTTCTTTTGCTGAGGGTAAGCGCACAAAATCGTACACTCCCCCGTGAATATTGATCCGGGTTGCAATCTGAAAGTGATTACAAGCCATTGTGTTGAGCTTAAAACATGGAATGTTTTGTGACAAGCTCAACCCATGATAGATTGCTCTACCCGTTGTTTGGAAATATTGTCCAAAATAGACAATTTCCTTTATTAAAAGAAGAAATGTCATGTTTTGAAAAATATTTACAACTTTCATTCGAGCTTTATGTACACACCCGTGTCGTTATTGAGCGCCATTTCTAGGTACATCCATATTATCGATACTGAAAGACATGTCGAGAAGAATATTTTTGGATTTAATTTTTTTTTTTAATTTTGTGTTTTGCTTTTTCATTAATATTTACAAGATAGATGTTTGATAGATGAATCAAGTAGGCTTCTTTGCCAGAATCTCCAGTTCTACTGGAGTCAAACACCTCATACCAATTTGCCTAACAAGATACGTAAACCTCTCTTTCGAAATAGCTTTTGTAAACAAGTCAGCTAATTGGTAATCAGTTCCAACAAAGTATAATTCAACAATACCCTTTTCAACTTGTTCCTTAATGAAGTGATATCTGACATCAATGTGCTTCGTGTGGGAATGCTGTACCGGATTGCAGGAGATGGCTATGGCAGACTTTGAGTCACAGTACATAGGTACTTTATCAAAGTGGAAGCCATAATCCATGAGTTGTGTTCTCATCCAAAGAACTTGAGCACAACACGCAGATAGAGACACATACTCCGCTTCGGCTGATGAAAGTGACGTGCAATCCTGCTTCTTGGAAGACCATCGTACAAGCTTATCTTGACCTAGAAATTGTGCACCACCAGAAGTACTTTTACGTATATCAAGACACCCTGCATGATCAGAATCTGAATAGGCCGTTAGAAAGAAACCGGTTTCCCTCGGATACCAGAGTCCCATGAGTCCCATGTGAATGGTATTCTTAAGGTACCGAAAGATCCGTTTAACCTCCTTGAGGTGCTTTTTCAGTGGGTCGTGCTTGATATCGTGCACAATAACATGTAGCATGATGAATATCAGGTATGCTTACTGTCAAGTACATGAGGGACCCGATCATGGAACGATATCTCGTTTGATCTATGGGTAATCCCTCCAAGTCAGCATCTAGGGATGTGGTTGATAATGGTGTCCCAACGGGGTCACATGAGGTCATACCATGCTTTTTGATTATCTCTTGACAATACATAGCTTAGTTAATGAAGATACCACTTGGGGATTGGTGAACTTGAATTCCTAGAGAATTTTAGTTCGCCCATCATTGACATTTCAAATCTGCTGTGCATTACTTTTTCAAACCATTTTGAAAGTTTTGGGTTTGTAGACCCGAAAAGAATGTCATCAACATAAATCTGCACAAGCAGAATGTCGTCCCTATATGTATAAGTGAACAAAGTTAGATCAATGGAACCTTTTGAGAAACCTTTGGAGACCAGAAATTTCGCGAGCTCGTCGTACCACGCCCTTGGAGCTTGCTTGAGTCCATAAAGTGCTTTGTGGAGATGATACACCTTGTCAGGATAATGAGGATTGACGAATCCTTTCGGCTATGTGACATAGACTTCTTCCTTCAAAGGACCGTTAAGAAACGCCGTCTTTACGTCAATTTGATAAACAATGAATCCCTTATATGCAGCATAAGCAAGAAAAATCCTGACGGCTTCCAAACGAGCTACTGGGGCAAATGATTCTTCAAAATCAATACCCTCTTTCTGTCCATACCCTTTAGCCACTAGCCTAGATTTATTCTTGATGATCCTGTTCTCTTCATCCATCTTGTTTTTCTAGATCCATCGAAGATTTAATGGTATTACATCATATGGTCTGTCAACAAGTTCCTAGACTTTAAGTCTTTCAAATTGTTGAAGTTCATCCGTCATCAATTTAATCCAAGCGTGATCAGCCATGGCTTCTTTGATGATTTTCGGTTCAGCTGTACTCACTACGAGTGCGAACATACAAACTTCGCCATCGGTTGCTAGTTGTCGTCTTGTACGAACAGGCTGTGAAGGGTTTCCAATGACATGAACCAAAGGATGATCTCGGGTCCAATGATGTGTTGAAGGATGTCGTTGGTGGAACGTGTGCATATTTGATGGATCAACATGGCGAGTAGAAGACTCTCCAGTTTCGTATACCGGTGTACCAAATGGGTTGATAAATTCATCTTCGTCAGATAATGCATTGTCTGCTTGATTTGTGTTCTCTAGAGCAATGACAGTAGTTATGGATGTTGTAGGATCGATTGTTGAAGTGACATTCTGAGGAAGTAACTCTGCAGCAACCCGTGTTGAAGTAGATGAAGTTGTATCCGGTTGTTGACGATGATCGGTATCATCATTCTTATCATGAGTGACAGCGGAAGACTTCGATACAACTTGTTTCTCCCCCGTGAAATATTCATCATACATTGGTCCATATAACATTTCCAACTCTTCAATTGTTGTGTCGACTGTCATATCAGCTCTAGGAACATTTTCTGGAACCAGCGTTGAACTTGACGGTTCATTGTTGTGGTCTTGAGTTCCGAGTTCCGTGCGGTTGTGAACGGAAGTCGTTTGTCGTGGTGGATCGGGACTTAAACTGCTTTGTTCAAGTGCCATTTCTTGTAATTCATAAAATCTGACATGAATAGTTTCGACTATCAATTTTGTTCTCTTGTTGTACACTGTATATCCCTTAGAATGAGTTGCATATCCCACTAGAATGCATGCATCACCTTTCTCTTTCATCTTGTCCAGATTTTCACCATCTCGAATTATGTAGCACGTACATCCAAAAACGTGAAGGTGTTTGAGTGAAGGTTTTCGATCATGAATTATATTATATGGTGTCTTTTCGTGTCTTGGGATAATTAAAGAGCGGTTTTGTGTGTAGCATGCGGTTGACACGGCTTCGGCCCAAAAATATAGTGGTAGTTTTGAAGCGGATAGTAATGTTCGAGCAGCCTCAACTAAAGTACGGTTTCGTCTTTCAACAACTCCGTTTTGTTCGGGTGTTCGAGCAATATATTTTTAATGTTCAATTCCTTCGGATTCAAAATAGTTTCTCTGTTTTGAATTCAGAAATTCTGTTCCTTTGTCAGTACGAACCACTTTGACTTGAGCTTGAAGACCATGTTGTATCAGTTTAAGAAAGCTGATGAGAACTTCGGGTGTTTCATCCTTGGATCTCAAGAAGTGAGTCCATGTGTACCTTGAGTAATCATCGAAAGTTACCAGAATATATTTCTTTCCATTGATACTATGAACACGCATGGGACCACACAGATCCATATGAAGAAGATCTAACCGTCCTTTAGAGCTTGGTGTAGTCTTTGTTTTGAAGCTACTTCGTTTATCTTTACAAAGCTCACAAGAAGAACAAAGATGATCTTTGATGAATTTCAAACTTGGAAGGCCTCCCACAATATCTTTCTTGGAAAGCAGGTTAATGGTATCAAAGTTGAGATGAGAAAGACGTTGATGCCATAACCATACGTGAGTCGATGAAGCTTTAGCCATGAAGCAAATTGGAGTTGATGAAGCTGTGTCTTGTAGTGAAATTGTGTAAAGATCAGTACCTCGTGTACCGATAAGTAAGTCATTCCCCTCATAATCACGAACAAAACATGTCTTCTTTCGGAAAGCAACCTCCAAATCCGCATCACAGAATTGACCAACCGAGAAAAGATTGTGATTGTGCCCTTCGACGTAGTATACCCTTTTGATTGTAATATTCCCCTGAACCAAATCTGCATATCCTAGGATCGGTGCAAATTGATCATTTCCGAATCAGACCGTACCTAGGAACTTCTCCACGAAGTTAATTAGAAGCTTGAGATTCCCCGTCATGTGCTTCGTGCATCCGGAGTCCAGTATGAAGAGAATTATTTGTATCACCTGCAGAAGAGTTAGAACACGATGGAGCATTTGCTAAATTGGATACCACAGTAGTTGTGATAGTAGAATCATTAGTGTCCTTATCAACATTTAAAGGCATACTAACACTCGTTGTCACATTTTTTGTCCTAACTTTAGGCATCCATTTATATCCTGGAGGACATTGATTAGCAAACCACCATTTCCAAGACTTGCTACCAGACTCATATAATTCCTTAATTTTGCTTCTAGGGTTCTTAGTGGTGGAGTCTGATGCATTACTTTTCTTAGTGGGGGTTGCACCAGAATGGTTCACTTTGCGTTTGGGTTTACTAGCTCTAATAGGCATTGCAACTTGCTTCTTAGTTCTAGTGTCTACACCTTTATCTTTATTCATAGCACACATAGAATGATTAGCATTAGCACACTTTCCACATTTCACACAAACAAACTTAACACTCATAGTCGAATCATTCAAATCGTCATTACACGCGATTACAGACGTTTTATTCTTAGAAACATTAATAATCCTAGGGTGGTCTTCTACTGTCTTCATCTTCCCTTGACTTTTGTTTTGCCAAAACTTTTCATTCATGCGAGTGCTCTTAAGCTGAGGTCGGCTAACACTATAAGTGGGTATTACTCCTGTAGTAAAAGACACACGTCTATTAGTGTTTCTTGAAGTCTGAGGTGATTGACTTTCTTTGTTTTGTGTAGATTTAGTGGCCAATCTATACATCCCTGGTTTAATCACATTATTGTGCTTAACGCTTAGTGCTATAGTATTCTTAATGGGTTGATTTTGTGGTAACCTTTCCTTTCCATCCATCTTGGGGGCAAACACAGGTTTTGCAAAGGAGGAATTTGATAAAGCAGATGGTTTTCCCAAGATAGAGGATCTATTCACTTTAGAGGCATTGGGTTGTCTAACAACAGGTTTCTTAATGCTAGGTTCCACAATTTTCCCACCCATCTTAGCAACGAGTTTCTTCAACTCTGTTATCGCTATTTCCCTATCTTGTAACTGAGCTTTCAACCCATTAATTTCCAAATTCAGTTCATTCATTTCTCGAAACGTTATGGAAAGTTTTTCTTGCAAGTTATTATCATGTGGAAAACGACCAACGTCTTTTTGCAAAGCAAGTTCAAGAGAATGACAATGTTTTTGAAGGAAATCAGTTTTGTGTTGAAGTAATTCAAAAGCCTTTTTATCAACATTTTCTTAATGTTTCGAAAGCTCAAGTTCAAGACGCTCACATTCTTTGATTTTATCAAGATATTTGCATGCAACATCAGAATATTCATCGATATCAGCACAAGATTGAAGAGTAACATACAAAATATCTTTGGAGAGACATTCTTCTAAGAGTAAATCATATTCATCAGAAAAAACGGAGTTGTCCATTTGAAGATCGTCAATTTCTTTCTCAATAGACTCAACATATTTTAAATCATCAAACATTTCAGACCGAATTAATCTTTCAAATTCAAGCATATTTTCTTTTAATGTGGTCGTGTTCGGTATTAATATTTGTTTGATAAGCACAGTTATATCTTGAGGAATTGGTTTTTTCCACTCGTTATTTTCTCGTTGTTTCCATTCATTGTCAACAATGGATTTAAAATTATCAATGTAATGTTGTAGAAAACTAAATATCTGCCTACTCTTGCTTTTAGAAGCATCAAGAGGCAAGTAGTTGATGAACTTAGAAACGTTTGTTTTTTTAGTAGCAAAAGCTTTCTTCCATTGAATTCTTTTTTGTTTGCATTCTAAAAACAATTCCTCACGAGACTTTTGTTTTTGTGTAGTGAAAAGACCATATAGACTATTCTCATAAGCATAATTGTATGGTTTCACAAACTCTTTATTGACCGGTGATCTACTCTCCGCTTCCCAAAGGGATGTCTCATCATAACCAAGAGGATATTCAGGATCGGTCCATTCGAACTCATCCATATAAATGCACGGGTTCGCAGCTTGAGCTTGGGCAAGATAATCAGGACTTGCAAAGCTAGCTTGACCCTTAAACATGGACGGAGGTGCTAACATTCTTACTGTTTGAATAGAGTCATGCGTTTTATAAACAACTTTCTTCAAAAATTCGACTTGTTTTTCTAGTTCCATTACTTTTTCAGTATCTTTTTCATGTCGACTTTTGAAATATTGTTTTAACGTTTCAACCTCTTGTTTCTTAACATCAAGAATTTTAGCAGACTCGGTGTTATCCATCAAAATCCGTTATTCAAGTTCGTTAACTTTGGTGGTAGCAAGGTACGTTTTTTGACGTTCATCCATTAACAAAACATTAAATTGACGTTTCTATTTGGTTAATAACTCAAGAGTTTCGTTGTATTTCTTTTCAAGATCGTCGTTTTGACTTTTTAACGCACTACCCTTGTATCCCTCAAGTTCTTTGGTTTTCTGAAGAAGCTCATCTTTATAGTGTTCAATGGTCTCACTAGATGTAATTAGGGCGGCTTTGCATTCTTCAAAATTTTGAGTGAGCGCTACGTTTGCCTTCTTTAATTGCTTTTGACTTTTTCTAGTTTCATTGACATCTTTTTGTAAACTGGCAATTAAATTAGCAAGCGCGACACGCTCCTCATCATCATACTCATTTGCATGTTGATCATCATCAAACTCATTATTGCACATGTCTGATGAATTAGGTGTGGTATTGCTATCAACCTTTTTCGTCATACATGTGTCATTAATGGCATTGGGTAGCTCACTATGCTCATGAGTATCACCAAACACATTATATTCATCAGTGGTGTGTACCTTATCGAGTGGCTCAGTGTCAAAGATAGGTCCATTGTCATCTTCAGTGGCGTTGAGAACTTCGTCAACCTTTGCCATGTACGAGTAATGTGCTTCTAATTCTTGGTCGGATGCTTCATCGTCAGTATCATCAAGCATTGCTCCTTCCTCAGCTGACAATTTGACCCCTGCTTCCATCTTCTTGCATAACAACATCTTCTCTTTATGATAGCTGGATTCCTTAACCCGTTTGGGCTTTCTGCATTCCTTTGCCATATGCCCATAACCTTGGTAATTATAACACTGAATCCCACTTTGTTGAACCACTTGCGTTCCAACAGTTTCCCTATTCCCAGTAGTAGCAGCAATCCTTTGAGTATCATACTTGGCAGTTTGTCGATCATACCTTGCAGAACCCTCAACATGTGTTGGATTATGTCGATCATACCTAGAAGGACTTTCACCACGCCGACGTGTGTCATACCTTGAAGGGTTCTCAACATATTGGTTCTTTGTGTTGGATGATGTTCGAAGATTGTTGTTTGTGGGTTTGAATATTTTCTTGTAAGTCTTCATAATGAAAGCAATTTGTTGTTTCATTTCCCGATTCTTCTGAGCTTGATCTTCATCACTATCCTCTTCAGATGATGACTCAGATGGTGGTGATGGTGCTCTTGGTTCTTTGCCGCGTGATCTTGTGAAGGATGAGGACTTGGATGATTTGGAATATCGTGGTGAGGATGATTGAATGGAGTGTGACTTTGAAGTACGAGATCGATGATTTTGAGTGGTAAACACTAGAGCAAGTGGATTAGCCGTCTTTGCAACTCGTTCAGCTCGAATTTCATTTGCCTCATGCTGAAATTATTTCAAGATATCAAAGAGGGTGTGATAGTTTACCTTGTCTAACTGCTTCTGTTGTTTCACCAAAGTAACAAAACGTGTCCACTCTAGTTGAAGTTGCTGAAGAAATTGCACATTGACTTGCATGGTGGAGACCTCCAGGTTGTTTCTTGTCATGTCGTTCATCATCTTGTAGAATCGTGAATAATAAGACTCAATTGATTCTCCATCCAATGCAGTAAACTTACCAAAATTCCAAAACAAGTTAGTTTTAACATCTTGCTTGTTGAGTGATTCTCCTTGTTTCAAGCGTTCAATAACCGTCCACATTTCTTGTGCCGTAGGACATGCATCAACCGTGGAATAAATAGCTCGGGGCATGTATGTGCCATCAATTGCTTTCGAACCCGCTACGTCAATAATTACATTACCATTGTATATTTCAACCTGCTATTTTTATAATACTGAATCTGCTACTTTATAAAATCAAACAATTGTGGATTTATATTGTAGGGATTTAGTATACTTGAAAGCATCCAACCTCATATTCTAAAATTGCGGAATCCTTTGAGAAGGTTAGTTATAGATTTTGTCAATTTTTAGTTTAGTGTAATTTATTGCTTATATCCTTTGTATAACTACTGTGGTTAACGATTAAAAAAATTAAGGCCTAGACTTTATCTTTTAAAGTGGTGTATTAAGCGCAACAGATTGAACATAATGATAAATTCAAAATCAACTTCTATGCATACTGTAAATATTTATCTTAGCTTTCTTCATTAAGCTTTAAATTTTACTGTTCATTAGGCTTTTAATTTTGAACTAACAACGTTTCTACAGTGGTGTCGTAAGAATAAGAAATAGTGAACATAGAGTTATACATTAAATGGTTTTTGATATTATTACCTCGGCTCTTTGATTATACGAGGGTTGATTAAATAAACACCCCCTTAGATGACCTTTTTGTTGATGAAATTTAAGTGTTCGTATAAAGATTGTTTAGATATGTTGGTGAACAGTAATAGCTAAAATTAGCTAAGGGCTTCATCTAAATGCCAGAGACAAACTTTTCTATTATCAACATTGTAAGGTCTTAAGACAGAGGTGACCTTATGTTGTTGAAGCTTGTGAAGATAAATCGCTGTTAGAGGTGGCCAAAATGCAAGTTTTATGTCGACAAGCTTGATGGTTGTCCAAGAATTAATTGCAGGTTAGTCTCCTTGTTTTGGTCAACATTTTTATCATCTCCTGTTTAATACACCTGATAACGTTGTCTGCCTTGGTTCTTTTTTCAACCCATGAGCCGTTAATGTAAGCTATGACTATGTTTGAGCTCATTTATTCTTAGCAAAGAGACACATGTTGTATTTAGTTTTGAACAAATTAAAGAGAACCACACGCTTTAGTTAAAGACTTACATATGTTGGAAATATTTTGGGAGAACATACCTTATAAGCTTTGGTATTTGAGAATGCCCATGACTATCGATGCCCATGAAGAGAGAAACATCCCACCTTTGCTGGTAATGAAAAATATGTTGAACTTATTAGTTTGAATTTTGATTTCTGTGTAATTTGCTTATAATTTAGAAAATATCGAAGTTCTATAAAACCATTTTAGTAAAGCTTTATTATATTTAACATTGGAGGAGGATAGCCTAGTGTGCAGGCGTGCAGCCGCTCCGGTAGCATATTCGGCGCTGTTAGAAAGTGATCTTACAGTCCGGAGAGAAACATAAATGTTCAGAATCGGTAACATAATACAACAATCCACATTGACCATGAAACCAATGATGAATCCAATGTGCGGGGGAAGAGGTGGGAGAAGTTATTTTCAAAATTGTTTGCTACCTTGAACCCGGACATCACTGCTCGGTTACGTTTGTTAGCTGCCTTAGTCTTGTTCCCAACAAATTGAGGTGTTGACATCACAAGTTCTTCATGTACACCACTCGGACCCGCACCTTGCAGTTTTATAAGATGGTCACGAACTTGATAAATCATCGTGCACTTTGATAAAACGTTAAAATCTTGGTGAGCATGAAATTAAAGGTGCAACTTACCACTTAAATATCCAAGGATTATACACAAAATATTTTATGTAGTTTACTTCTGTTTTTCACGAAACTAATTTTATAATTCAATTCATTATATATTTTCATCATTAGATATACAAGAGTATTGAAATCTGATACTTTTTCTACTTTTGTTCTTTCACAGTTATATATACCTTCACACAACAGCGTGCCTACATGACTAGGTATGAAGTGAACTTTGATATCGTTTACTTTTGTTTTTCATGAAACTAATTTTATAATTCAATTCATTATATATTTTCATTATTAGATATACAAGAGTATTCAAAATCTGATACTTTTTCTACTTTTGTTCTTTCACAATTATATATACCTTCACACAACAACCTGCCTACATGACTAGGTATGAAGTGAACTTTGATATCATATTTCACTATTTATGTACTTGTCTGATTTTCTTGATTACATTTCTATTTTAATTTCGTAAAAATAGGTGTTATAACACAATTAAAGCCACTGCAGCTAGAGACTTTATTAATTGAAGGTGGCACGTCAAGATTTTGGCTGGTTAGCCTCACACTTTTTTTCAAGTGTCAGGATTGTTAAATTATTTACTTAAATTGGGACGTTTGTTTGATTTCTTTTTTGACCGGTGGAATTCCGTTCTTTGGTTTTATCTACCTGCATACGCACCAGTTGTACTCTCCCTGAACTTTCCATCACGCGAGTATATAACTTTCACCATGGTCAAACTCATATTTGTATTATGATCATTTTGATTGTATCTTTTTACTGTAACATTTTCGCGAACAAGCATATATCTTTTGGAGTAACTGATGTTGGCTATTTGCCGAAAACGGCTGAAAGATTTGGAACATTGATTTTGGTCATTTTACTTTATTTTTTGTTCACTCAAACTATTGTACTTCGAATTTACTTGATTTGGTCATTACGCTATCATTGAATATCTGGCTTGTAAAAGCATTCACTTGGAATCTCGACAATTTTTGGACAACTAAGCCTAAGTTGATAACATGGGTTGTTTAGCTAAATCCAAACACTCATGATGAGTTGATAGCATGGGTTGTTAGTCATTCACAGTTAGTTTTTTATTGAACTTTAGTTTGTTGCTCTTTTTATGGTAGTTGCTGGTATTAGCTCATTTGACGTATAATGGCGAGTTTATATAGTTGAGTGAATAGTTAAATATAATGAGCATGTTACTGTTGAATCTAGTCACATAAACAACTCATTGTTTCATGTTTATCTTATCTATCTTAAACTTGGTATTTATAAAATTTGTTAGGTTCGAATGATATCAAATGTAAAAATGAAAAGAGTTGTTCACATTTTGAGTGGTAGTAAGTTGAAACTCCTGTATTTCGCAATTTTTATAGATGAAACATTACCGATGTCTAATGATCTTCGGGTCAATTCGGTTGAGTCATCAGATCACCGGTTCGACCATCGGGTCAACATGGTCGAGTCACCAGGACCATCAGGTCAAACCAATCAATTCACAGGGGCACGGGTTCGACCACTAAGGCAATTATCATATCGTTGACTATCTGCCTCCGCTAGGCAACCGCAGCTATGCGCGGGTATTCGTCTATATTTAAACTATTAAAAAAGAAGAAGCCAACAATTGCCCACGTTGCAATGTCAGAAACTTTTCTTTAACCTTGGCCACTTCAATACTTTTGATTAGGGGTGAGCAGAAATCGCACCACAAACCGCAAAACCACAAAAACCGCACCACAAAAACCGGTGGATCGGTTTTAAGAAAAAGAAAAACCGCAAAATGCGGGGCGGTTGCGGTTTTTCCAGTAAAACCGCACCACAAAATCCGCACCGCACCACACATTAGTTATATAAACCAAAAAATGGCATGTGATAATTTAACATGTGTTATAAGGGTTCTACTGCATATTATCATTAATATTCTAAGTAACTTGTATGTTTACACTAACTATATGCATTGTTATAACTTAAAATACTAACTTTGTGAAAAAAACCGCAAAAATCCACATTACTTATATAAATTATAAGTGGGGGTGTGGTGCGGTTAACATCCAGAAAACCCACAAAAATCACATAGAAACCGCAAATCTAAAACCGCAAAACCCGCGCGATGCAGATCCAAAATTTTTAAAAACAGCAATTGCGGATGCGGTGTGGTTTACCGCACGCACCATGCTCACCCCTACTTTTGATAATGTCCTGATTTTTAGTTTTTGATGGGCCCAGTAGAGAGCATCTTTTTAACCAAACGTGATAATTGATCCCTAACCCCAGGTAATAACTCTGAGCCCTGCATACCAAACGCTCCCTTATTAATGTGGATCTGGGTGTCAAAATAGTCCAAAGAGGGTTCCTATATCATAAATAGCTGTGAGATGAAATCAAAAATCCAATCCGATGATCGAAAATCAAGATCAACAACCCTCACTCTCATTGGCTAATACACAACTAGGGGTGTCAAATGGGTCGACCCGACCGAAATCCGATAAGGCCTTATATGGTCAAGTTGATTCGGGTCTAACTTAGTTTATCAGGTCAACCCGATAGACCCGATAACCTTATAGGCTCGGGTTAGGGTTTTAATGAATTTGATATCGGGTTGACTCGATAAACCCGATAAGCTACAAAAACCTATTTGAAGTCTATATTTTAATTATATCTCCTGTTTCACAGTGTATTGATTTGTCAGAATTGGTAATTAATATAAGTTGTCGCATAAAATGTGATAACTTGCATATTCTGTTTTAGTTCTAGTGCACCCTAGTTATACAGTAGCTCCATTTTCATTGTTTACGGTCAAATAAATTGCCTACTGTCAACAAAATTTAACATACACTTCCAACACTTGCAATATGCTTTCTATTCTTTACGTTATATATTACGAAAAGAATTAGTAATGCCATGTTGGTTAAATATTTAAGTTCAGTTCATATCGCATTATATATTAAAAATAAAGTAAATTATGATGTAAGACTAGTATGTAACCCGATAACCTGATAAGCCCGATCTGATAACCCGCAACCCGATAAACCTGAACCCGATAGACCCGATTCCTTATAAGATCGGGTTACGGTTAGTTTTTATTTTATCAAAACCTGATAAACCCGACCTGATAAGCCCCAAATGTGACTCGATAACCCGTTTGACACCCCTAACACAACCACCCAGTCTTCAAATACCAAAACATAACCTCTTCTTTTACTTGACCAACTAAAACCATCTAAGGTTGTATTGTATTTGGAGCAACTAGCCATGGATTTTGGCAATGAAAGGCGTGTGTGGCATGTGCCATGGCCGCGATTATCTTCTTACCTTTGTTGAAATAGGTTGTCTCGAAAATATACCATAAAGGTATATTCATAATTTGTTTCTTGTTTATATCTATCACTTTAATCGCATTGTTTATATATTTGGATGATAACTACAAAGCTTTTCTTTATGTAATTATAATTAGATTTGTCCTATGCTTTATGGTTTACTGTAATAATCTGAAAAGTACATTGTTTGTTATGGACCCTCCGACTCAGAAGAGGACTCGAGCTCGAGCTCGGATGATGATGCTGGGGCGTATGACTATCACCATCCTGAAGAAAAGGAGACGGAGGATGAGAGTGAGACTCATTGTGTTGTATATATTTTTTTAACAATATTGCGGTGTACATTCTATCCTAGCATATATGAAACTGTGAGAATTCCTTGCTATCTGGAGAACAAATTGACGCGGTATAGAGTCGACCAAACCTTCCTTTACTTTTCAAAAAACAAGCGTAAGCACTTCCAATTTTAAAGAGTCATCCCATCGCAACAACATTGGCTGCCAAATCCAAGAAACTTAAGGTGCCTCATAAAGTCTTCCATCAAGTACTGTAAAAAGAAGCTTCAAGGAAATGCAGTAATTATATATACAAAAATAAAGAATTATTTAAAATACAAAGAACTAAAATATACACCTTTTAAAGACCCAACTTCTTGACCTTATAAACTGATGAGCTTGAAATACAAAGAATTATTTAAAATATATCTCTTAAAGACCCAACTTCTTGACGTTATAAACTGTATGAAACGGTGTACACTTTTATTATATAATTGAATTTACAATAAAATAACAGAAATTAAATTGACAGAATTTAAATGACCGAAAGTAATTAACAGTAATGAAGAAAGCAGTAAAACAAAGGCGAGGCACGTGTTTAACACGCTTCCCTTAAAATAGATTCTCCGTCTGTTTCCCAGGGTACAACGTCCAAAGCTGTTGTACAGCCGGACTAAAAAAACTTGCCTGAAAGATCACGTTAGCCTTGCGTGTTTCTGATCGACGAGCTGCTGGAAAAAGAACTGGTAATGGAGTAAAGAAAAAGCTGCATTTTTCTGATGATAAAAACTGAATGAGAATGGTTTATTTTATAGTTAATTCATGTATTGGTTACCAAGACAGAATATATGCTTCTAAAATAATTAGACATACAAATCTGTTAAAAATAAACACGATTTGCATATATTTCATAAACACAGGAAAATTCTGTCATGACTTAATAAGAAAGTCTATATCTATTCCTTAAATAGATGTACAGAATTTTCTGGAAACAAAAATCGAATTTGCAGCAAAAAAAAGATACCTAAATCTGCCCGCACCCAAGCCAGTTTTCGGAGCTGCATTCGTGTCCGCAGGTCGCGCGCAAGTTCAGTAGCTTCGAACCCGTTTTTAGCCAATAAAAATACAACTTTCTACACCCCCCTGTACGCGCGTAGGCGTGGGAGTAAAAACTCACAAATGAATATTGTAGGGTAGAAACTAGGATTTCCTTATAAACATGTTTTCACTTCATGTTTCAAGCGATGTGGGACAAATATTTTCCCATATATTGTGTTTCACGTGACTCACTTTGAGACACGATATCTCATTCATATTAACTCCATATTGGACATACTTTAGCTCGTCGCGAAGCTCTCTTCGAGGAGAACGCAAAGCTACTAAGTACTACGAATATATATAAAATATACATATATAAAATTATGTCCAAAGTATTGCAAAAATCATATTTTGCAAAACATTTTCCAACAATCCCCCACATGAATGTGAATCAATCGAAAACACACGAAAGTTTCGGCAAAATTTCTACGGTTAAGTTCTGCATAGGATAGGTAGGTGTAACCCTTTGAACCTTCCCTTGTGAGATGCACTTAGTCTCCTAGATCTGAGTAGACGCGATGTCCTTGAACTCAGCCTCTGTTTACGTAGACGACAATACACACTCACACAAGACTCTCCCTGACCTTGTCAAGTCCTCACAGTCGTGTTCGTTATGGCCATGAACACTCGCCTGGTTCAGTAAGATCTCTTAGAAATTGCGCCCCTACAATTTCCTTCGAAGCGACCCCACTTCTCTCTCACATAGGTGATTTCATCTTGAATCATTAAAAACATATGTTTTATGATTTCATCTTGAATCATTATGCTTTATGATTTCATCCTGAATCATTAAGCCATATGTTTAACCTCTCAACATGTCACATTGTTCTAGGAATAGACTAGGAAAGTTACTGTATTAAGTAACCCCCCACATTGACGTGACTTCCCCCACATTTCTATGATTAGGTTGTCCTATTGAACCCAGATCTTGGGATCTCCAGTCAACTGGGTTAGGTTTTCCTTCATAGAAACTCATTCCTTTAAGGGCTTTAGTCCCATTCCTTTAGACGACTTACTAACTAACTCTCTGCTTAAGCCGTTCATAAGCGGATCCGCGATGTTATCCTTTGACTTCACATAGTCAATTGAGATAACTCCTGTTGAGAGTAGTTGTCGTACCGAATTATGTCGATGACGGATATGTCTAGACTTTCCATTATACATTGTGCTATGAGCTCTGCCAATTGCCGATTGACTATCACAATGTATACTAATGGTCGTTACCGGTTTAGGCCACCTGGGTATGTCCTCTACGAATTGACGTAGCCATTCCGCCTCTTCTCCGCATTTATCTAACGCGATAAATTCTGATTCCATCATGGACTTAGCTATTACAGTTTGCGTGGAAGACTTCCAAGATATAGCGGCCCCTCCCAGTGTAAACACATATCCACTGGTCGATCGAGAATCCTTTATGTCAGATATCCAATTTGCATCACTGTATCCTTCAATAACAGATGGATATCTAGCATAATTCAGTCCATAATCACGACTGTATCTCAAATAATGAAGTACCCTAGTCATAGCTTTCCAATGTGCATCACTTGGATTACTAGTATATCTACTCAGCCTGCTAACAGCATATGCTAAGTCAGGTCGGGTACATGTCATAAAATACATTAACATGCCAATAATTCTTGAATACTCTAATTAGGCAACACCTACGCCTCTATTTTTAGATAGATGCAAACTGGTGTCTATTGGAGTTCTAGCTAGGCCGGAATCCCCCGCATTATGAGTATTAAGAATTTTGTCCACGTAATGTGCTTGACTTAATGCAAGTCCACTTTGAGTTCGTATGATCTTTATTCCAAGGATCACATCAGCCAAACCCATATCTTTCATGTCAAACTTTGATTTCAACATGTCTTTAGTAGACTTGATCATCTTGTCGTTACTGCCAACGATAAGCATATCATCGACATAAACACACAAGATTACATATCCACTATTTGTGTCTTTGACATAAACACACTTGTCGCATTCATTAATTTTGAATCCACCCTCTAGCATGGCGTGATCAAACTTCTGATGCCATTGTTTTGGAGCTTGTTTTAAGCCATACAATGACTTAACAAGCCTACAAACTTTGCTCTCTTGTCCAGGAGCCATGAAACCCTCGGG
Organism: Glebionis coronaria; assembly: GCA_025667525.1. Taxonomy (NCBI): domain Eukaryota; kingdom Viridiplantae; phylum Streptophyta; class Magnoliopsida; order Asterales; family Asteraceae; genus Glebionis; species Glebionis coronaria. The sequence goes on along the minus strand of CM046880.1, from coordinate 591,831,144 downwards.
TTGGTTCATGTATATTTCTTCTTCTAAATCTCCATTTAGAAAAGCCGTTTTCACATCCATTTGGTGAACTTCTAAATTTCTTAATGCGGCAATAGAAAGAATCATCCTAATAGAAGTTATTCGCGTAACAGGCGAATAAGTATCAAAGTAATCTAGACCTTCGCGTTGTCTAAAACCTTTGATCACCAATCTTGCTTTGTACTTATCAATGGTGCCATCAGCTTTTATCTTCTTCTTGAAGATCCATTTATAGGCTAGTGGTTTACAACCAGGAGGTAAATCCACGAGCTCCCAAGTATGATTTTGTAAAATAGACTCTATTTTACTATTAATCGCTTCTTTCCATCGAGGCCCTTCCGAGGAATTTACAGCTTCTTGATAAGAAGTGGGTTCATTTTCTACCATAAAAGAGACAAAATCGGGTCCAAATGATTTCTCGGTTCTCGCCCGTTTGCTTCTTCTAGGTTCAACCTCTTCTTCCTCGGGTTGATCTTGTCTCTCATCTTGGAGATCATTATCATCGCGTTGTCTCTTATCTTGGACAACTGCATCATCTATTCTAGATGTGCTTCCATTTTCCTTCTTTAAACAAGGAAATATGTTTTCAAAGAAGGACGCATTCCTTGATTCCATAACTGTGTTCTTGTGTATATCTGGATTTTTCGAATCATGTACAATGAAACGATACGCACTACTATTCTTAGCATATCCAATAAATATACAATCCACAGATTTAGGTCCAATCGTTTGGGTCTTAGGTGTCGACACAGCTACCTTGGCTAGACACCCCCACACTCGGAAGTACTAGTATGATGGTTTTCTTCCCATCCACAGTTCATATGGGGTTTCCTCTTTATCCTTACGAGGTATCTTGTTTAAAAGATAAGTAGCCGTTAGAATGGCTTCCCCCCACATGTCCCGGCTCAAATCAGAACTTAACAACATGGCATTAACCATCTCTTTCAAGGTACGGTTCTTCCTTTCGGCAATACCGTTTTGCTGAGGTGAATAAAGAGCAGTAAACTCATGTCTAATTCCATGTTTCGCACATAGATCAGCAAAAGGAGACACATATTCACCTCCTCTATCACTTCGTACAACCTTGATATTCCTACCAAGTTGATTCTCAACTTCGGTTTTGTATAGAACAAACTTGTCTATAGCTTCATCTTTACTTTTCAACAAGTAAACGTAGCAGTACTTTGTGCAATCATCAATAAACGTGATGAAGTACTTATTGCCACCTTTTGTGGGTAGTGATTTCAAATCACATATGTTAGTGTGTATCATATCAAGTGGTTTGGTTTTTCGTTCAACCGATTTGAAAGATGATCTTGTAAGTTTGGCTTCGACACAAGTTTCACACTTATAATTGGAATCAATATGAAAATTTGGTATGCCATTAAATTTAATCAAACGAAGCATTGAATTAAAATTAACATGTCCAAGACGGCCATGCCACACATTAGAAGACTCAATCAAGTAAGCAGAAGAATTCATTTTATTGATATCATTCTTAACAACTATTACATTGAGCTTAAACATACCATTCAGGACATACCCCTTACCAACATACATTTGATTCTTAGAAAGTACAACTTTATCAGACTAAAAAACAAGACGAAAACCAAACTTATTCAAAAGCCATCCGGACACAAGATTCTTGCGAATCTCCGGAACATACAAGACTTTAGTCAACTTGAGCTCTTTCTCGGATGTCATCTTCAAAATAACATCTCCTTTGCCCTTAATATCAGATGTTGCAGAGTTGCCCATGTACAGCTTCTCTCCATTGTCAACCGCTCTAAAAGAGTGAAACATACTCTTGTCAGCATACACATGACGGGTTGCCCCAGTATCAACCCACCAATCATTATTATTAGAACCTACCAGGTTAACTTCAGAGATCATGGTAACGACATCAGACACCATAGCAATCATGTCCACATTATCATTCACCATATTAGCCTCGCGTGGAGTCACCCGCTTTGGCGCTTTGCAATTAGCAACACGATGACCTGGCTTCTCACAGTTGAAGCAATTTCCTTGGAACTTCTGCTTCACAAATCCAGCCTTAGGAGCAAGGTACTCAGACTTCCCTTTGCTCTTCTTGTCATTCTTCCCTTTTCCAAAGCTCTTGCCTTTAGACTTTGAAGAAGACGAACCATGCTCAACCATATTTGCCTTAGCAGAATCAGGTTTATAAGTGTTTTTCTGAGCCAACTTGTTGTCCTCTTCAATATGAAGACGAACAACCAAGTCTTCAAAAGTCATCTCCTTTCGCTTATGCTTCAAGTAGTTTTTAAATTCTACCCAGCTTGGAGGTAACTTTTCAATGATAGCAGCAACTTGAAAAGTTTCACTCAAAGTCATACCCTCAGCATGAATGTCGTGTAGCAAAACCTGCAGATCTTGAACCTGAGTTATCACACTCTTTGAATCAACCATCTTGTAATCCAAAAAGCGAGCTACCACGAACTTCTTTGTACCAGCATCCTCAGTTTTGTACTTGCGTTCCAACGACTCCCATAAATCTTTGGCAGTCTTAGTCTTGCAGTACACATTGTACAAAGAGTCCACCAAACCATTCAGAATATAGTTGTGACACAAGAAGTCTGAATGTTTCCATGCTTCAACAGCTTGCACGGCTTGTTGATTTTCGGGTACACCTTCTTTAGGAGGTTCTACCTGAGGTACAGTCTCCTTTAAGAACTTCGCTAGGTTCAAAGTAGTGAGATAGAAGAACATCTTCTGCTGCCACCTCTTAAAATTCTGTCCATTGAATTTTTCCTGTTTTTCAGCATGATTAGCAACTGTGTGGGTAACTGGCGCAGCAGTTACTTTCACAGTAGTACTTGCAGGAATTTCAGGAGTGCTAGTAGACATTCTGAAAGATCAAACAAGATCAAAACACAAACAGCTAGACAACTGTTATAAATCTGTATATACGAAATTCAATCGTGATCTCTATATACTTATAGTAGATCTGCTTCAAAGAAACTCAATCTTGGTTTCAATGATTCAGATGCAATTATCAAAAATACCAGTTTAACAGAAACACAATCTTGGTTTCAATAAACTGATTAGAACAACTGCTAAAAAAATGTTAACTGTTAATAAAAATCTATAAATTAAAACTGATTTCCAGTGAAACTCAATCCTGGTTTCGGCAGAAACAGTTTATAAATAAATATGATAAAATTATTAATACGATTTTAATAAAAGTTTTAATTCTGTTAAACAGAATCTGTTTTAAGATTGTATGAAATGGTGTACACTTTTATTATAAAATCGAATTTACAATAAAATAACAGAAATTAAATTGACAGAATTTAAATGACAGAAAGTAATTAACAGTAATGAAGAAAGTAGTAAAACAAAGACGAGGCACGTGTTTAACACGCTTCCTTTAAAACAGATTCGCCGTCTGTTTCCCAGGGTACAACGTCCAAAGCTGTTGTACAGCCGGACTAAACAAACTTGCCTGAATGATCACGGAAGCCTTGCGGGTTTCTGATCGACGAGCTGCTGGAAAAAGAACTGGTAATGGAGAAAAGAAAAAGCTGCGTTTTTTTGATGATAAAAACTGAATGAGAATGGTTTATTTTATAGCTAATTCATGTCTTGGTCACCAAGACAGAATATATGTTTCTAAAATAATCAGACATACAAATCTGTTAAAAATAAACACGATTTGCATATATTTCACAAACACAGGAAAATTCTGTCATGACTTAATAAGAAAGTCTATATCTATTCCTTAAATAGATGTACAAAATTTTCTGGAAACAAAAATGGAATTTGCATAAAAAAAAGTTACCGAAATCTGCCCGCACCCAAGCCAGTTTTTGGAGCTGCATTCGTGTCCGCAGGTCGCGCGCAAGTTCAGTAGCTTCGAACCCGTTTTTGGCCTAGAAATCCCACTTTCTGCACCCCAGCGCGCGCGTAGGCGTGGGAGTAAAAACCCAGAAATGAATATTGTAGGGTAGAAACTAGGATTTCCTTATAAACATGTTTTCACTTCATGTTTCAAGCGATGTGGGACAAATATTTTCCCAAATATTGTGTTTCACGTGACTCACTTTGAGACACGATATCTCATTCATATTAACTCCATATTGGACATACTTTAGCTCGTTGCGAAGCTCTCTTCGAGGAGAACGCAAAGCTACTAAGTACTACGAATATATATAACATATACATATATAAAATTATGTCCAAAGTATTGCAAAAATCATATTTTGCAAAACATTTTCCAACATAAACAACACCATGAGCTCGAAACCGAGAACAACAAGCTGAATGAAAAGATTAAAACTTTGAAGAAGGAAAATGAAGAGATGAAGGAAATGGTGAAGGAGAATGAAGGGTTGAGAAATGAGGTTGAGGAATTGAAGAAGGCGAATCATGAGTGTTTGAACAAGGTTAGGGTTTATGAGGAGAGGGTTTCGGATTTTTATGTGAGGGTTTCGGTTTTGGAGGAGTTGGGGAAGGAGTTGACGGACGAGGCTGAGGTTTTGGACAAACAAAAGAATTTGGACAAACAAAAGAATGGTGGTGTTCTTGGTATAAATTTTATTTGGTACTATGATACTATGTTTTTATGTTTTGGTACTAGTTCGTAAAAAGCTTGCGACTTGATAAGTAAAGGGGTGTTTGTTTAAGCTTATGTATGGGCTTATATTTCATAAGCTTTAGTTTTTCGGCTTATTTCTAAAGTTGTGAGAGTTTAGTATGACATGATAAACTTATACAAGCCCATAAGGGGGTGTGTGTTTCGAGTCATAGCTTATTTGGTTGGGCTTATGTTTCATAAGCTCACAGTGTTTGGTTTGGCTTATATAACATAAGCTCATTTCGGCTTATATAACATATCCCCAATTTTTTAAGCTTATTTGGAGACTTATGCGCTTATATAAGTTATTAAATTAAAATAAACTTATATAAGTCAATACGTCTCCAAGTAAGCCACAAAATTGGGGCTTATTTTATATTAGGCGAAATAGGCTTACGTTATATAAGCTAAAACAAACAACCCCATTTTGTGGCTTATTTTGAAACTTTGGCTTATAAAAGTTTATTATGGCATATTGAACTTCTATAAGACGAGAGGTTTCAAAATAAGCCCGTAAGCCGGCTATATAAGCCGAATTAAACACCCTAAGTCTGAAAATAAGCTAGAAAATAGGCTTTTGAAACATAAGCCGATAAATAAGCTTAAACAAACACCCCAATGTGACATGTCTCAAGTTGAAATTCTGCTTTGTGCAAAGAGCCATAAAGAGACCCCATAATCTTCCCTGAAGGAAGGAGAGGGCTATATCTGTGTGGTTGTTATGTTGGCTCAAGCCCCTCGAATTAGTATGCCAAAATTTTAGAAACCTCGGTTTAAGATAGAAAGTGTATATTTAAGGGGTGGTTTAGCTGATTTTTATATTTGTTACTCCCTATTATTTTAATACTAGTTGTGACAAAAGGGGTACATTGCGGCCCGTGTTTTATTATAGTTAATTATATGATTATGAGTATTGAATAACTTGTAACCATTTGGAAATGCACTTCCACGATAATGTGGACCTACTGTTTTAAGAAACCAATTGACTTTGATTTTTGAGGTTTGTATCATCGCTTTGAAATTGCACATCCAAACACCCCCTTAGTAAATTCTTCTCGGTACAGAAGAAAATCAAATTGTTAAACTTCGTGTTCTGCATTGCTGTCATATCAGATTATGCGATGATAGTGTATTCGCACATCTTGTTATATTGTTCTATACCTAAATTAGTCCTAGAAATGGTTTAACAGGCTCAATGTGCATTCGTAAAAAGAAATTTCAATTACTGACTGTGCAAACCGAAATCTTATTTTTACAGGATGTGTTGCAGAAGCCAATATACAACAGCTGTCTGGTGAAAAGGAGGAGTCAAAACAAGGAGCTGCCGAGAAGTTTCTAGATACTATTCAGATAGGTGACGATGATGAAGATGATCGCCCAGTCCCCTCAACAAAAAGATACAGGGGTTCTAGTGAAATTGAAAGAGAGCATGACAGTGAAGATGACAAATGTATTTCTATCTTGATTAAAAAAACGGGTAGAAAGGAAATCCCAAGCGAATGTAACAATGGCCATGCTGACAAAATTTCAACTGGAACACCAACAATGCCCAAAATTCTAACTGGAATTCAAAAGATAGCTTCTCATTCAGCAAGTCCATTCTTGGATTCGGATTCAGATGAAGAGAATATCAAGGATGCCTGTGAAACCACCTTTGTGTACAAAAAACAAAAAGAAAGATGGGAATCAGCTGATACGCGAATAGAATATGGTAAGAGTAACGAGTTTATATGAATTTTGTGTGCGCCTTACATAGATTAAACACTTATGTGTATGGTACATATATATGTTTATATTGCCCTGCTTTATTAACAGTTTTGTGCCATTATCGTGTTCTTCTATTGTTCTAGACCTATTCTAGTTTTTGAGATGCTTTGATAGCTTGATTGCACATTTGTATAAAAAAATGCGAAATAATGAATGTGCAAAACTGCAGAATCTTATGCTATACTTACTTTTATCTGTCACAGAGAGCAATAGAAAACAGATGGCTTGTGAAAAGGGGGAATCCCAGGAAAGAACCAACCACAAGCTTCCAAATATTTTACAGATAGATGACGAGGAAGATAACGATAAATGTGATGTAAAGGATGGCTCGGCGTTAAAAAGAAAACGGGGTTTATGTAATGTCAAAGTAGAGAATGACTGCGATGAAGAAAGATGCATATCGGTATTGAGAAGAAAACCAGCGTCAAAGGAACTTCATAGCGAGTATATGAATGATCATGTTAACATTATACGAACTGGAGGAAAGCGGCTAACTTCTCATTCAGCGGAAAGGAAAGTGAAAGTTGAGGAAGCATATGTGCCCGTTAAAAAGAAACATACAAAACATTGGGAAACAGAAGCTGAGATGATAATTGAATTTGGTAGAAGTTTTGAGTTATGTATGAATGCTGTGTGTGCTCTACACAGACAAAACATCTACGTTGGTGCTTATCTTTTACCACGGTACGGTCTATACAGGTTGCTGTTAAATTTCCAATTCCACTTCTGCAGATATTTGGCCTTTGGTGGTGTATATATGAGATTGAGATTATGTTTGTTCTTTTTTGTATCTAGATTCAACCGATTGGCAGAAAGGCTTATAGATGGGGATCCTGAAAGAAAGCTAAAGAAAACACCTTCGGAGTTGAACCGTTTTGAGCTGGATCAGTGTCGAATGATTGCTGGAACTTACTCAGCTGAGCTCTTCAAAGTATACCAAGAGAATGCTGACCGTTTCTTCCCTCCAAGAAGTTAAGAAAAAAGGTCGTCTATTATGAACTGGATTCTTCCCTCCATAGGTTATTGCATCCATCTTGAAGGTAAAGTTTTATCAAAATAGGTGCATTATTTAGGATTTTGAACCCATCTGTCGTTTATATAGCAGCACGGTGGATTAGAGACTGTTAACTCTAGTGCGATTCTGCAAGCTGTGATATTTGTATGCAGAATAGTTGTGAAATTTTGAAAACCTCTTTAATTGTTAATGTTCACCTTTTTTATTGTTCCTTCGATCATGCTGGTTACCAAGTTGGTTAAAGTTCTTGAATAGTGAATCTAGTTATATAATGGATACAAGACAATGAGGTTAGATCGTGAGACTTGTGTAGTTTGTTCACGGGTAAATTTTGAGTGACTAGAACTCAGTATACCTTTAGTCTTTAGATCATAAAAGTTTCTAGTTCATTGAAGGTAAGAGTAATGGGTTGTACAATGGTTGAATACTGGTTAAAAAAAGTGTTCTTTTTAGTATATATGTCAAGACTTATCGACCCCATGTCGGGTGAATGGGTCGAAATTAAACTGTAGGAGATAACTTACAGCCCAAAACCGAGCCTTAGAAGTTTGACTAATTGAGATGACGTACCGCCCATTTCCGGGTAGACGGGTCGAAATAGTTCTGTGTTTGATAGCTACTTTCTTATCAAATTTGTACCTGTTAGGTATGTTTGTTATTCATGGCTCCAGCACAACCCTTTCCCACGTCTCCCTGACAGCAAACTACTCTACTGCAATTTTGCAGCCATTCCGGCTATCATGACATTAAATGTAGAATCATGAATACACTATTCTGGACCAGTTTATTTAAAAGATGGTTTCATACACTATTCTGGACCAACTAATTCAACTATAAATACCACTAGTATTATATATCAGGCTAAAGTTATATATTTTCATCCCAATGTGTCCCTGATCAAATGAATTGCGTACCACACAAAAGCGCTGCAAATATTCTATGTTTTGCCTGAAGTTTGTGATATTTGTTTGATTATTTTGTATGAGATTTTGGCAATCTCGCTATTGGGTCGTGTTACAACGTTTTTTCTGGTATATATGTTGCAAATAGATAAATAAAATTCTAAGAGGACTGGTACTTGTGGCGCACTTGAGCCAAAGTGACTATGGCATCAGAAACCTTTGGCGCCACATTTCCAGACTCTCTCCTTGACATTAGAAAATTTGGCGTCATGAGCAAATAAGTCATAGGTCTACACGTACCTGAAATATAAAATAAGCTAAAAAAAACTACCGCGAAGGCCGGTGGCTATCGCCCCATACCCTTTGTCACCAAAAATGGTACCGTGCGCCATTTTCGTTAAATACATGTTTAACAGAGTCTCGTGTTTTGTAACCAGGAAGATTATAAACTACTTGCTCCTGCCCTTTTAAAAGCCTAATCTTGTCAAAATAGTCCCAAATCATCTCAACCGTGAGATCAAATCCAAAATCCAATCCGACGATAAAAAATGAAGATCAACAACCTTCACTCTCATTGGCTAATACACAACCACCCAGTCTTCAAATACAGTACACAATCACATATTTGCTCACCTTTTCATTACTTCTGCCAACAACCTCTCTTCTTTTACTACTATTTTATCAACTTGTTTTTTGAGTTCAAACCAAAACCATCTAAGCTTGTTGTATATATGGAGCAACTAGCCATGGATTTTGGTAATGAAAGGCGTGTGTGGCATGTGTTGTGGCCATTATTATCTTGATATCTTTGTTGAAATAGGTGGTCTCGGAAATATACTATTAAGGTAAATTCATAATTTCTTTCTTGTTTATTTATATAATTATATCGCTTTTACAATATAATTATACTTTTGTCGCATGTGCTTTATAGATTATAATTATCTGAAAAGTACCATATTTGTTGCAGTTCCTCAAGGACTCGAGCTCAGATGCAGCTGCGTTACGAAACCATGATACATCATACATGGGTATACGACTACGAGCATATGATGACAGGAGTGACGATGAGGAAGGCCACAACAATGTTGGTGAGGAGTGAACCGTATATTTATGACTTTAACATGAAACTGATGTTGGCTCTATCGATTGTTGCATTTTTAGATAGTTTGACTTTGACTTTTGTGTGTATAGATTACTTCACTTTGTACCCATTTTCATTTTAATGAAAAATAACTACTTACTTTTCCCTTCATTTCTCTCGGTTTATCTCCAGTGATATCTAGTACCTATTAGTAAACCTGAACAATAGTTTGTTTTCCACTAATATGCCGGATTCTGCTAGGATGTACTTGCATAAGTCGCCTATTAAAGAAACGTTAAGTGAAGGTGTTACCACTTTCATGTCCATAATGGGCATCAAGCTTTTCCAATTGGTCAATTCGGACAAAGCCCTCTAGGTTTCCTCCACATCAGGATTGGTTCCGGTAGCCTGGAATTGATTCAAAGTGTCTGATGCAGCAAACAGAAACCCGTCTGATTTCATGACACATATCGCAGATGACGTGTGTATGGTATCAAAATACTTGATTTTGAGCACCGTAACATGCTTGTTATCATGATAAACTTATATAAAGAGCTCGATATTCTCTGCAAACCTCACATTGTAACTCAAAATCTTCACTGTCCTCAAATCTTTTTTCACTCCAACGTTATTGAATGAAAACACTAGTCGCAATCATTAAAATAAGATAGTTAGACGAAGACTTGTACATGATTTAAGAATCAATATAGCAGAAGAATGAGCGACGAGCAACAAAAAAGCTTCGAGGTCACTTAATAGTTTCAGAAACAATCAAATTTTGACATATTTTATTACAGCTTTTCTTTCAGTACCACAAAAAGTTACATTCTAAACACACTTTCTGGGTATTCTAAGTAAGTGTTTGTATTATACTAGCTTAAAACCCGTGTAATACACGGGTTGTCTAAATATATTTGAACTCAACGTTTCTTTTTATTAAAATGAATATGGGACCTTATACTCATCCTTATCTTGAGTTTTCAACCCTCAATGGAACCTTAAAATGTAAAAGGGATACATTCACAGTTCAGCTTAGACATCATTTGCAAATTTAATTTTCTGATAATTGAATAACTTTCAGAAAGCTCTCTCAATTGAACCTTAAGACAGGCATAGGTCAAACAGGGCAAAAACTTGACTCGTTCAGCAACAATTTGCTTGCAGAATTCCGGTACAGCTAGAACTAAGTTGACCCATCAACATCCACGACTAAGAACCAACAAAAAAAATCTTTCCTGCCTTTAGACAATAATTAATACATGGAAGCACCAATGAGAAATCTTTGTAACACGCTTCAAACTGATTTGTTTATAGGAATGCTTTGCATAAGATCAGTGACCAAAGGCCAGCTATTGGATGCAGTATCAAGACGAACCAGAAGATTACATAATATGTAGAAATACATTGACAAAGAAAACTATTAACCCGCTTTTAGTGAACCTTATTTCTCATGTCGAAATAAGAGCATAAACAAACTGTGCAAAAGTATCCAAAAGTCATCACTAATATTGGCTGGATCCGCCTCACATATAAACACAAATATCAATTTATATAACACTCATATCACTTTAATTAAGGCAATTCTATCGATAATTATAAACTAGCAAAGATTCTATGAATTACAACGACGCCAAACAAATGATAATTCCGGCTAAATCAATCCTAAAACTAAAATGACCTTAGACTTACAACTATGAAAATCCAAATTATGAAAGAGGAACCTTCACCATCCACATTCAACCAAACACGTAATCACTTAAGTGCAGTCACCTGATCTTTGCATAAAGGAAGACTTGGCTAGTTGAATGTCTATCAACTCTTTGATCTCAATACCTTGTCGTCTTCAGTGAATGATAGAATTTGAATCATCTAGTAAGAGTAGTGTTTCCATGTACGAATTCACTGAAAAGGAGAGGGGAGCTCCATTAATCCCCAAACCACTGATACTTCCTGAGGAGGGATTATAAACTTCAAGTACAGATGAGTCATTTAACATATCAAAATTTTCAACTATAGCTTCACCGTTCTTTGTTATCTCTAATACATTATAGTTCACCCACGTATCAGGTGCTTTAATACTGAAAATCTTAGTAAACGACTTGGTAACGCCCTCCTTCATTATCCATACATCACAAACCCTTGTCTTGCCATCATTATAATACTCAAACAAACCAAGCGACTCATAAACCTTTGAGACCACTAATCTATTTCTGTGTACTAACCTATCTGGAAGGCACACTTCACCAAAATCATCACTCTTCAAATCAAAAGAAATGATCAACCAAAACATAATTCTATGAGCCGCTTTAATACTATCATAAGCCAGCCAATAAATAGACCCATCGATACAAACATGATTACTCGTCATACCACAAGTTTTAAAAGCAGGAGGAATGTTAGACACAGTTTTCCAAACACGTGTACTTAACATAAAAACCTCTACCTCCCAGTTGTTGAACTTAAGAACGTGTGTCTGCCAGTTGTTCACTACCTGAAAACCAATAGTGTTGATTTTAACAAGCTTAGGGTCACTAGTGTTGGGACAAACTCCAAAAAAAAAATGAGTAAGTCCCGTCGGTGAGAGCAACGAATTAGGTATATGAATAGTAACTGATTTTTGTTGGGTTTAATCTTGATGGGTCATGGGTAAACGGGTACGGGTCAACATGTGGGCCAGTTATGTTGAATAAAATGGAAGGTAAAAGATCATGGATGAATCAGTCATTGGTATGATCAAGTATTATGGAAGACCAAGCACTTCACCTAGTCCTTAGTAGGTTGTTTCCTGTTTTGTAGGAGTAGTGGCACATGTACAAGTGTACAACCACGTCTATGTATCTTTGTTAGTTTATTTCTTTAGTATAAATAGGTTAGCATGTAACATTATGAAAAGTATTCAGTTTCTCTTTTATATAGAAAGCAAGTATTCAAAACCAAGCTGCTGTTTTGATTGGTGTGTTATCGAGTTGCGTTTCTCGGGGCAAAGGGGCTGAATCTCACAATTGGTATCAGAGCTACAAGGGTTCATACCCGATGTGTGGAGAGCAAGAGAAAGGACAAGGGACGATTATATGTAAGGCAGCCACGTAGAGAAAGCCAGTAGAGAAAGAAGAAAATAAGGCGGCAAGTTTCTTTATCATGGTGGGTGGTAGGAAGAATGCAAAAGGAACGCAGCAGCAGGGATCTTTTTTGTAGGGTTTAATCCCTACAATCCTGGTTATCTAGATGCGGAATCACCGATCGAAGAACACACACAGCAGAATCGACAGAAAAGCGACGCCCACAAGAAAATTTACCATGAAGAAGAGCGAAAGAAAGCATCACTATAGCATGGGAACGCAGCAACACGACAACAACAATATACCAAGAAGTCAGAAAGAAGGCAGCAAGAAAACGCAGCAGGAAGATAGCAAGAACAAGGCAAGAAAGTATAAAGAAACCACAGCAAGAAGAATGAGAGAAAAGAAAAAAAAAGTTACAGCAAGAATGAGAAAGGAAGCATGGTTGATCATTTAGTGATCAAAAGCAAGAAACCAAGGAGCAAGGAGAAAGGTTGATCATTTTGTGATCAAAAGAATGAAAGCAAGAGCAAGTCATGGCATTGTTTGTAGCAAGTAGCAAACAAGAAAGTCGACAAGCAAGGGTCGACAAGTAAGGATCGACAAGCAAGGGTCGAAAATCAAGGATCGACAAGCAAGGGTCGATAAGCAAGGATCGACAAGCAAGGGTCGATAAGTAAGGATCGACAAGCAAGGGTCGATAAGCAAGAGTCGGCAAGCAAGAGTCGACAAGCAAGTAAGAAACGATAAGAAAGAATCGATAAGCATGAAGCAAGAATGAGATCAAGACCGGTATGTTAGCAAGAAATCGATACCGTTTTTGAACTTGAAAGTTTAGCAAGAACTTTGAGCAACTGGATCCTGTAATAGGAGGTGTTATTAGGGGCACACGACAAGAAAGATAAGTCGCATGCAGTGGTAATCACAAGAAAGTAAGTAACAAAGAATTTTCCTTGTATGTATGTGATTGTGTAAGCAAGAAGAAAAGCAAAGTACGAATAATCGAGCAAGTAGTGACCAAGACCGTGTTCGTGATTATGATCACATGAGCCGAGACCTTGAAAGACATCAAGATTAAGGGGGTGAATGTTGGGTTTAATCTTGATGGGTCATGGGTAAACGGGTACGGGTCAACATGTGGGCCAGTTATGTTGAATAAAATGGAAGGTAAAAGATCATGGATGAATCAGTCATTGGTATGATCAAGTATTATGGAAGACCAAGCACTTCACCTAGTCCTTAGTAGGTTGTTTCCTGTTTTGTAGGAGTAGTGGCACATGTACAAGTGTACAACCACGTCTATGTATCTTTGTTAGTTTATTTCTTTAGTATAAATAGGTTAGCATGTAACATTATGAAAAGTATTCAGTTTCTCTTTTATATAGAAAGCAAGTATTCAAAACCAAGCTGCTGTTTTGATTGGTGTGTTATCGAGTTGCGTTTCTCGGGGCAAAGGGGCTGAATCTCACAATTTTTGAATACTTGGATTCAAAAGTACAGCTATCCTCTTTCCCATAGAGTAAAAACAGAACAACCCGTTGACCGAACTGATTGTTGTTATGTATCCAAGTTGGCTAACAGGATGCGGGACAGTTAGGGAAGATTTGTGGTTGGGAAAATTATCATCATCCACAATTGAAACATACTTGTATTTTAATTCATTAGCTAACCTCTTATATCTAACAAATAGATGGCGTTGTGGTTGGGTATAACTTTTAATAAATTCACGGCTATCGATAAGAGACTTGAGTGATTTCGAAACAGACCTGCATTGAATCACGAATTTAACCGGAAGCCTTTTAATAATTTCCGATTGAATATCCAGTGGTATGTGGTCTGACATTTTTATTAATTTTTTTGGTTAGGGTTTTATTAATTTTGGTGATTTTGAAACAAGGATTTGTGTTATTGACCATTAACGTTGGGTTTGTTTGTTTCAGTGTTTGGGCCACTGGGCTTCTTTTGTAATGGGCCAAAATGAGTGGACTAATTATAACAAGATTTTCATAACTTACATGATGTCTTTTAGTAATCATCTTTTTAACCTTTTAAGTTTTTCTTTTTCTTTTTAACCTTTTAAGTTTCGGTCAAGTTTTTATTTTTAGGTCTCAAGCCAAATAAGATTTTTAAAATAATGCAATAACTTCATTTTTGGTTCTTTTGGTTTAGTCCCGTTTTCAACTTTTGTCCAAAAACTCAAATAGTTTCGATTTTGGTCTCATACTATTTTTGAATGTCCCAGAATTATAGTCCAGTCCAAAATAGATAAAAATGTAAATTAAGTTAACTATATCACCCTCACTTGATGGTATTATTATAAAGAATAAAGAAGTTGTAAATTAACTGACTAAGGGTAAAATTGTCATTGTGTAAAAAGTAAGAGAGAAAATTTAAAAAGTGATATTTTTATTAAACTGCGTGTTTTTTTCGGTGGAGTATTAATATGAGACGGAGGGAATAACTAGTTTTCACTTTTGGTTTTCAATTTGAGTTTTTTGACCAAAAGTGAAAAAAACCAAAATCAAAAGACAAAAAATGTAGTTAACTCTAATATAGAAATGTTAAGACATATTTTTATAAATAAATTTTAACATTAATGAGCTAAAAGATGACTTCTTAATTTATTTTAAGTTTGTAAGAATGTTAGGCGCATTCACTTAATCTTCACCATCACCTTTTATCAAATAACGTTCATAAAAAGACAAAAAAAATACGTTTTCTATGATAATAATCTTATAGCACACTTATTAAAGAAAAAAAACCTCTAGTTACGCTTACAAAAACGTATAACGGTTGTTGTTAACGGAATTGGCCTTTAACACGCAAACTCAGTACAGTCATAACAATCATGACAATCACAACGGCGCCATAGGGGAAGAAGGTACACATAAAATGGTCATAACATTGGTAAACGATCAGGGACGAAGCCATGAAAAAAATGACCGGGTGCACAAATTTTTTAAACCGTAAAATAACATATGTAAAAACTAAATTAAAATGAAGGGTGAAAACACGTTCCGATTAACTGAGTGCATTTTAGATGCATTTAGAAAAAACTGATATTTTCTTCATAAATTAACACTACACATAAAAAAATCCCTAGGGGTCACGGGCACTCGCGGGAACCCCCTAGCTATGTCCCTGTACACGATACGTTCTTACGTTGATATGTGTTTGCTCATATGTTAAACAAAAAATAGAGCGTTCGTTTGTTTTGGTAGGGGCATTTCTCGAACACGTCGCCCGGGGCATCAAAAATCAGGACCAGGCGTTTATGTGTTGCATTTTTTTTATGAAAACGAACACTACGCACAGCATACTCGGCTCTTTTGAGTTTCTTATAGGGTGATGTTATTGGTAGTGAGTAGTGACACTCCACTTTTGACATCTCAATTCATTGTGTAATGCAGACTTTAACACGCTGCGATATCAAAATTTAACCTTTGATATAAAATAATATATCATAACAAGCTTCCACATCATTTTAGTCACTTTAGTCACATTGTTTGTAGATTTGAATGACAACTACAAACCTTTTGTTATATAATTATAATTAGATTTTTCTTATGCTTTATTGTGTACTATAATAATCCGGAAAGTACCTTGTTTGTTGTAGACCCTCCAACTCACAAGAGGACTCAATGTTGAGTTTGGATGACTATGACCACAGGGAGGACAAAGACGGCGAGGATGAGAGTGAGACTCATGGCGGTGTATATTTATGACTATAACTAGTACTACTATATAACAAGGAGATAATGATCTCGTGCTAGTTGTAATTTTAACGCGCCAATAAGTCTATCCCTTATAATGTCTTCCAAAGTCTAAACATCCAAATACACTTTAAAGTACAAAGAAAGAAGCTGCAAGCAAATGTAGATGTATAATGTATTTATTCTTAGTAGTTACTTTGTTAGTTACTTTGTAGTCTCAATGTAAATGCATTTTTACATAGTTGGACCTTGACTTTATGTGTATAAATACGTTGTACCCATTTTCATTTTAATGGTAAGTAACAACTTTTCCTTTCATTTCTCTCAGTTTATCAGTAGTCCAGTAGTCATATCTACCTCTAATTAAACCTGAACAATAGTTTGTTTTCCACTTTTCCAGGAGTTTTACATACATTAATACACCCGTCCTCCCTAATATAGATTCCGCTAGGACATACTTGCATAAGAGAATAATCACATATTTAAGAAACGGCAAAGTGAAAGTGTTGTACCAAGCAACAACCCACTGTCACAGACCTCTTCATCAGTGTCTCTACCAATAGAAAGAAATGAAATACCAATATTGCCCCATAATCAAAGTTTGGTGTGAATGTTGGAGGATGTTTTGGGATTGCTAATTGAGCATTTGGATAATTGAGAATGCTTCAGCTAATTGCGTATTTTGGGGCAAATAAACAGTTAGCGGTTAAACTTTTAAGTATATCCAAATGAGCGGATTCATCGTCTCTTTACCAGAGTGTCACATTTTAAAAAAAAGCAAATCTAGAGTTCTAAACACTAATTTCTGAAGTGCTTATTTGTTAAGCTGTGTATGAGCTTGTATGCTTATAAGCAAAAAAATCAGGCAATTTGCCTAGTTGTAGTTAGGATACCAGTTTATACTCCAATAATTTACGATATACACTACAAAATTCGAACCCTTCCCTGGCTAAATTCGCGACGTTTCCCTGGCGACATGTCGCCAGGGAAGACGAATCCCTGGCGACATGTCGCCAGGGAAAGTACGCCAAGAAAGGCTGGTGCGGGATAGTTTCCCTGGCGACAAATTCTGATTTCCCTGGCGACAAGTGGGCCCCGCAAACTCTTTGGTTCAAATATTGGTGCCACGTCGGAGTTGGTGCGGGATAGTTTCCCTGGCGACATGTGTCGCCAGGGAAAATATGGCTGATTAAGGAACTTAAGTTAAATAGGTTTTTTAAACCTCACTTTTCCCTGGCGACATGTCGCCAGGGAAACTCTAGAAGAACATTGACTTGTCAACGCCAGGCGTTGACTTGTCAACGCCTGGCGTTGACAAGTCAATGTTTTTCTTGAGTTTCCCTGGCGACATGTCGCCAGGGAAACTAGACGTAACGTTGACGAGTCAACGCCTGGCGTTGACAAGTCAATGTTTTTTTCGAGTTTCCCTGGCGACATGTCGCCAGGGAAACGTGGCTGACTTTTTTAGAAAGTCAAATTATCCAAAGTTTCCCTGGCGACATGTCGCCAGGGAAACTTTGACATTTTTTTTTTTAGCTGCCTGCACAGCAGGCTGTTTCCAGATTTTTTCCGGAATTTTTCCGGAAAAAATCTACCAAAACCTGGGAATACAAATACAAAACCTGAAGATAAAAATACCAAAAATCTACCACGAATCTAGTACCAAAACACAATAACATGTAACTCTCGATCAATACAAATACATGTCACAACTTGAGTACAAAGTTCCTAGTTACACTTATTAAACTTGCAATTCGGGGTTTACAATTATTAAACTTGCATGCTAAGGTAGGAAAAACAAGACAAGCATACTAACCATTACCACTCCCACCGGCGCCACTACCGCTGCCTCCCGTGCCACTCCCGCTAGCACCACCCGATAGAAATGCTCCGAACGCATCGGCAAACCTATCGTCACTTCTCATAAAGTTAAACACTTGAGCCGCTTGTTCCAACCGTGGGTCGACGGGAGGAGGAGGAGGAATATAGTGAGTACTCCTTCTCGGCACTATCTGGCCGACACCGGGCATGTGGCCTCGCTGCTTTCCACCTCGGACGATACGGTTGATCTCGTCGTCCGTATGTTTTCCTGCAGCCTTCATCGCAAGCATCTCCTCCTAATGAAGTGACAAAAACAAACGACAGTTAGTATATTATATATTAGTCGGTTGGTACATTATTTATCGGCAAGGAATAGTAAAAAACCAAGGCATATCCAAAAAAAAATTAATTAATTAATTAATTTAAAAAAAAATACTTACATACATAACGCGGTCCGCATCGCAAGGAAAATTCCCATCCTGGTCGGTGTGCGCAATGAAGAAGTGATCAATGACAGTCGGGGGTGGCACATCAGCTTCAATTACAGCTTGCGTCTGTACATACATAGACACGCATATATAGAATGAAGCAAATTCAAAACAAAAAATCACAACACACCAAAACATATAATCAAAGACATATATGTATGTAAATTAATTATAGAATTTCTCACCACTTGGTCTCGAAGGCGTGCCAACGATCGGGATCCCTGCCGACTCGGCGTCTTCTGCTTAGACCGGTTCTGGGAGTTCGTCTGGCATCTTTTCTCGTAATCCGGATTACTCCAAAGTGCGATATGTTTCTCCCAGTCCTCTGAAGTAATTTCCTCTGGACGCTCGCTGCGGACTCTGCCGATATCTACCCTGCCGGTATCGATGTCTCGGACCCAATGCTTTGTCTTGAGCGTATTTTTTCGAGAATTATAACTCTTTGTAAGCATTTGATTGATGCCGCCACGTATTTCCTTCCATCTACCAGGATCACTCTTGTGTGGCGTCAAATTAAACTGATTCTGCATTCATATACAACAAATAAAACAAAAACAGAGTTAGAGTTAGAGATATAATTTATACATTATTTTGTTTATTTATTTAATGGCTTAGTCATTTATTTAATTTTTTATAACAAATAAGCTTTTTGAAAACAACTTGTTCTGATAAGCTTATCAGGACAAGCTGTTTGAAATCAGCTTATCCTGATAAGCTTATCAGGACAAGCTGTTTGAAAACAGCTTATCCTGATAAGCATATCAGAACAAGCTGTTTTCACACAGCTTGTTCTGATAAGCTTATCAAGATAAGTTGTATTCAAACAGCCTGTTCTGATAAGCATATCAGGATAAGCTGTTTGAAAACAGCTTATCCGAAAAGCTTATTACATTATTCTCATCAAATATATATTTATTTAAATTTTTTTATATTTATTCTAATTTTTTTATATATATTTAAAAAAAATTTATATGATATAAATAAATAAGATACAATTTGTATATTTATTTAAATTTGTTATTTATTTATATGATATAAATAAATAAACAAATTTATTTAAATATATACATCATTAAATAAATAAACACAATAATGTTATGAACATAAAAATGATAACTGACCTCTATGTTCGCCCAAACCAATGTTTCGATCTCATCAGGGACATCAGCCCAACTTGGGTAGTACAGTGGCACGAGCCTCCTGATACAATCCCCGATGTAATTAGATAAATGCTGAGCATGCGTGCCGCGAGGCCGGTGAGATTTTTCTTCAAAATCTATCGGGACAGGGCCATGCTGACCAACTTCCTCCAACAAATCGATACATCGGCTAATGCCTCGAGTCTTTCTACCGGCCGCTCTGCCGCCCAAATTTTCTTTTCTTTTGCCTTTGCCTGCAAAAATCAAGTGAGTGACAAAGTAATAAAAATTCAAGGCAAGCAACATATATATGCACCAAATTTTTGATTGTGTTACAATAATCCAAATATTCTTACCTTTATTTCTAAATGCGGCGAAACAACCGCTGCGGATGTTTGGCGTAGGAGGTTCATCCTCACCACCACCGTCACCACCGTGTGATCCTGCAACATCTGCTGACATCTGTACAAGTACAATTAGCATAACATAGACAAATTCATGAACAAAATAATATAAGCATGCACAAATTCAAATACAACACATCCAAATAAATATACACATTTAAAAAATCCACAACAATTAGATTCATTAATTCAAACAAATAAGTGTCTTTTGCAAGTTACAACTAAAGGTCAATCTTCTTCTTCACTAGAATAAACTCTGTCTTCACCATCATCATCATTCACACGTTCTTCATCACTTAAATCATGAGGGACGTCTTCATCATCAGTAATACCATCGTCTTCATCATCAACATCAATGATATTTGGCGGTGCATCAACCTCCGTTTCGTGGCCATCTATATTCAAGGTCACATCACCCAAGTCATTCAAATCAGTGGAAAGTGGTAGATCAGATGAGTTGTCGAAATGTATAATATCAGGAACGGCATCTGACACTATGACACCCCCGTTGGAAAACTTTTTATGATTAACATGTTCAACGACCTTCCAGTTGGGTTTGTTCTGATAAGCTTATTAGGATAAGCTGTTATCAAACAGCTTATTCTCATCAAATAGGTAACATAAGGAGTGTTTGGATTTACGTTTAAAAAAATTAACAATTTTAAACATCCCGGACGACATGTCGCCAGGGAATCTAAAAAAAACTAAAAAAAAACAATATGTATTCTCAATTACAATTAAAAGTTAAAAAAACATACCTTTAAATAGTGGTCGGGTCTCGGCTGTGGTCGGGGCGCGGGTGTGGTCGGGGCTCGGCTGCGGTCGGGTCTCGGCTGTGGTCGGGCTCGGCTACGGTCGGGACTCGGCTGCGGTGACCGGATATGTAAAAACAAAACCAAATATACTATCAATTGTAAAAACAAAACCAAATCAATTACAATATAAATTATAAAAAAAATTATATAAAAAAAAACCAAAACAATTACAATATAAATTATATAAAATACCTTAATATATATTGCGGTGGTGGTGGTGCCGGTGAATGTAGATGGCGTGGTGGTGGTGTTGGCGACTGGAGATGGTGGTGAGTGGTGGTGCGTGCACGTGTGCAGGTGTGGAGGAGAATGATGGTGAGTGGTGGTGGTGAGTGGTGGTGGTGGTGATATAGCAGCGGGATGTGGAGGAGAGTGGTGGTGGTGAGTGGCCGGATATAGCAGCGAAGAGAGTAAGGGAGATGAAGTTTTTTTTTTTGTTAAGTGTATGTGAGAAAAGATAAGGTTTCTGATGAATAAATCGCTTTTTCTTTTCCCCGGCGACAATCCCTGGCGACATGTCGCCAGGGAAACTTTTGCCTTTTGTCGTTTAGCCAAAAGCGCGCGTTAGTGAAAAATTTTGGAGGGGTGTGACGAGGTTTCCCTGGCGACATGTCGCCAGGGATTCCTTTGACTTTTCAACGCATATGCACGTACCTATAACTTTCGTCGGGTCTCCCAAAGTTTCCCTGGCGACATGTCGTCCGGGATGTTTAAAATTGTTAATCCGGCCACTCACCACCACCACTCTCCTCCACATCCCGCTGCTATATCACCACCACCACCACTCACCACCACCACTCACCATCATTCTCCTCCACACCTGCACACGTGCACGCACCACCACTCACCACCATCTCCAGTCGCCAACACCACCACCACGCCATCTACATTCACCGGCACCACCACCACCGCAATATATATTAAGGTATTTTATATAATTTATATTGTAATTGTTTTGGTTTTTTTTTATATAATTTTTTTTATAATTTATATTGTAATTGATTTGGTTTTGTTTTTACAATTGATAGTATATTTGGTTTTGTTTTTACATATCCGGTCACCGCAGCCGAGTCCCGACCGTAGCCGAGCCCGACCACAGCCGAGACCCGACCGCAGCCGAGCCCCGACCACACCCGCGCCCCGACCACAGCCGAGACCCGACCACTATTTAAAGGTATGTTTTTTTAACTTTTAATTGTAATTGAGAATACATATTGTTTTTTTTTAGTTTTTTTTAGATTCCCTGGCGACATGTCGCCAGGGAAACATGGCTGACTTTTTTGAAAGTCAAGTGAGCCACATTTTCCCTGGCGACATGTCGCCAGGGAAACTTGGCTGACTTTTTAGAAAGTCAAGTTGAGCACACGTTTCCCTGGCGACATGTCGCCAGGGATAGTATCCCTGGTGACTTGTCGCCAGGGATAGTTACAAATGTCGCAAGGGATAATTTTTGTGAAAATAAAGTTTTTGTTACTTATGTATTATTATAATTAGTAATAAAATAATAATAATTATTATTATTATTTATGAAATAATAATTATTATTATTACATATTATAAAATAATTATTATTATTTATAAAATAACTATATCATCCCGGTCAGTTTAATTTCTAAATTCATTCCGATTTATTCCGTTTAGTTTCTCGATTTATTCTAATTCGGTAACCATTTAACATCTAACGTTTAACAAATGCATACCGACTCATCCATTGAACATCTAACATGTAACCAAGACATGTCGAGTCATCCATTGAACATCTAACGTGTAACCAACACATGTCGAGTCGTCCATTGAACATCCAACGTGTAACCAAGACATGCCGACTCATCCATTGAACATCTAACGTGTAACCAAGACATGCCGACTCATCCATTGAACATCTAATGTTTAACAAATGCATACCGACTCATCCATTGAACATCTAACGTCTAACCAAGACATGCCGACTCATCCATTGAACATCTAACATGTAACCAAGACATGTCGAGTCATCCATTGAACATCTAACGTGTAACCAACACATGTCGAGTCGTCCATTGAACATCCAACGTGTAACCAAGACATGCCGACTCATCCATTGAACATCTAACGTGTAACCAAGACATGCCGACTCATCCATTGAACATCTAATGTTTAACAAATGCATACCGACTCATCCATTGAACATCTAACGTCTAACCAAGACATGCCGACTCATCCATTGAACATCTAACATGTAACCAAGACATGTCGAGTCATCCATTGAACATCTAACGTGTAACCAACACATGTCGAGTCGTCCATTGAACATCCAACGTGTAACCAAGACATGCCGACTCATCCATTGAACATCTAATGTTTAACAAATGCATACCGACTCATCCGTTGAACATCTAACGTCTAACCAAGACATGCCGACTCATCCATTGAACATCTAACATGTAACCAAGACATGTCGAGTCATCCATTGAACATCTAACGTGTAACCAACACATGTCGAGTCGTCCATTGAACATCCAACGTGTAACCAAGACATGCCGACTCATCCATTGAACATCTAACGTGTAAATGCAAAGAAAGGAAACCTGTATTTGTGTTTGTATATATGTGTTGTAATAATAGTATACAACTATACATAGAATTATCAAATCCGACTTAATTAGAGATCAAGCTAGAGGCAATAGTGGTTTGTACCCAAAACAACCATTCAAATAAATCTTTAACCAGCTTCCGTTTTGAATCGATGACAAAAAGAGTTCCAACAAACAAGTCGCGTAAGTTTGAACAAAAGAAAGAAGCTTTTCATTTGATGTAACCTCACCAAAATAGCTTACACAACGAGTATAGTCATTTGCCAGCTCAATATAGCTATGTTGCCAGCTCATCTAACGTGTAACCAAAACATACCGACTCATCCATTGAACATCTAATGTTTAACAAATGCATACCGACTCATCCATTGAACATCTAACGTCTAACCAATACATGCCGACTCATTTATTTAACATCTAACGTGTAACCAACACATGTCGAGTCGTCCATTGAACATCTAATATAACCATAACAAACCGGATCATCCATTGAACATCAAACGTACAACCATAACAAACCGGGTCATCCATTGAACATCCAACGTTTAACTATTGGCGGGAAAACGTTGGCGGGAAAACATTGGCGGGAAAATGTTAACTATTTCCCTCACTTTTTGACCATAAAATGATTCACACACACTTATCATCAGCAGATCACACACACACACACTTATCATCTCCTACCAAACTCACCACCACCACCACCTGATTTGGTAGCAGATGGATCCCCGTGAAGCTTATAAGTGTACATGTAGAAAGGGATATATTGTGTTGAGACAGTCACATCAACCTCATAGCTTTGGTAAACTCTACTATGCATGTCCTTTTTCGAAGGTAAACAATCAAATGTTTTAGTTATGTAATACGTGTGATTATTAAATGACATGTCATGTTATTTGTTTACTTTGTAACAGCCAAAAACAAATGATTATGGATGTAAATATTTTAAATGGAAGGATGATTTTGATCTCGAACTCCGTATAAGATCTTCCCCTGGATCTTCAACACCTCAAGGTTCGCATCCAAGTTCTTCTACAGGTCCTTCTCAATCTGCACCCACTGAGTGCTCAAATTGCAAGATCAAAGATCTAAAGATAAAGATGTTAGAGGCAAGACTAGAAATGGAAAGGCATCCTGAAGACCACGCATGTCAATCGGCTGCAATACTTCATGAGCTTTTAAATGAAATGGAAAATCTTAGCGTTGAGTAGTAATCGGCTGCACTACTTCACGAACTTTAAGTTGATTAGTAATGTCTGTTTTTAAGTTTTCCATTTGATTCCACAAGGGCTATGTATAATATTATGAATAAATAAATGTTTTTTTTATAAATGTCTCATTTTTATTATATAAACGTCGCAAAAATTAAATAACATCGGATCGATAGTTAAAATAATAACTAACAAGCAAAAACAAAATACATATATGTCAGGGAGTTTCCCTGGCGACAAGTCGCCAGGGAAACATTTGGGTTTTGGCGGGTAAAAGCCCGCCACACATTCTTGGCATGTAATTAAACATTTGTGTTTAATTTTGAAACTAATCACAAATGGCGAGGGTTTCCCTGGCGACTTGTCGCCAGGGATAATGTTGACATGTAATTAGCAAACATAATTTTTGTTAAATACGATGGACGGGTTTTCCCTGGCGACTTGTCGCCAGGGATAAGTTGGTCAAAGTTTGACTAGGTTTTCCCTGGCGACGTGTCGCCAGGGAAACCTTGGAGGGAAAATTTCGCGCTCTTTCACTTGGTATCTGGTTTTGGACCGAGTATCCCTGGCGACATGTCGCCAGGGAAACTCTAGTCAAACTTTGACTAAAAAGTAAACCTACTTTACCGCCACGTCAGCGTTGTCGCCAGGGAAAAGGTGTTATCCCTGGCGACATTGTGTCGCCAGGGAAACGCCCGTCATCTGTTCTCAACTTTCTTGTAGTGATAGAGTTATTCGGGTGATTGGTCCCACATAGCATTGGTAACACTACCAACCTTATTCGTAGATGATGTATAAATATCAAGTTGGAAGTCCATTGAAGACTTATTACAGAATGTGAAGAGCGTATGTGCTCTCACTTGTGATGTTCTGGTGTATTATATGCTATGGGAATTACTAGTATTGTATTCACTTGGTAGGAATGTAGGTCAAGAGCTTGCCTGGTAGTGTCTTTGACTCTTCGTACATTGTTGATTACGAGTGTTCATTCACGGGCCTTATCCCTGTGCTTATAAAGTAGCTCAATGGAAGTATATTAAGTTTGGCACATCACGACTATGTGAAGGTGTATTTATCCTTGGCGATAGTGGTTTACAGACTAATATGTTGCTTACAAAGAGTACTTCAACACTCTGCAGCGAGTAGTGGCTTTGTTATGCAGATTACCGAAGGAAATATGGTTCTGTCAACGTTTGGAGATACTGCACAGATATGTTTGATTACCTAAGGTTTGTTAAATTCCGTATAGGGTTTACGTTTCTTTTATCGTACCACCGCTTGAAATTTGAAATATTACAGTTTGCTCTGGTTGAGAACCAAATACTATCAGTTCATGGTGGGCTTTCTCCGACCGTCAACACAATAGACCAGGTCCGAGAAATCAACCTATATCTTCTTCTATCATTTTGCTAGATTGGGCAATTGATGGGAAGCAAGAAGTACCCCACGAAGGTCCTATGTGTGACCTCTTATTGTCAAACCCAGATGATAGTGTAGATAGTTGGGGATTGAGTCCACGTGTTGCTGGAAGAATATAGATGGATGTTTAACAACCAGATAGTTGCTGTCTGGTCGGCTCCAAATTTCTGCTACCGGTGATACTATTATAAACCTAAATGAATCGAATCTCCTCCATTTTGCTGGTATAATTTCCTAATCAATATTCAACGTGTTGCAGGTGTGGCAACGTAGCTGCAATTCTTGAGCTGGATGCTAATCTCAATCAAGAGTTTTGTGTGTTTGAAGCAGCTCAACAGGTCTGTAATCTGGGATTTAAGTGGAAAATAGAGGACCAGTTTGACCCATCATAGACAGAACATTACGTTTACCCATGTCCAAGTAATGGGTAGAAATTGCCTCCTCTAGATGCATGTTTCACAATTTTGTCTTAATTCTTGCCATTATGAAAATAAGGCTGTCATTCTCAGGTATAAATCAGATAAAAAAAATAGATGAGCCGTAATATTGTTTTTATGACCGTCTTAGTCACTGTTTTATTACAAAGGTCGTGCAGTGTCACATGGTCAATGACTGCAATACAATAATTTCTGGGTTCAAGAGGGGCTTGCCAACAAACCAGTGCTGGATTACTTTTTGTGATGAAGGATTTTACTGATGTGCATTCAGCGGCAAGTATCGTCTTGCTTTATATATAGAAGCTTCGAAAAATTTAGTACAAAGGTCGTGAGCAAAAATGGTTTTTACAGAACTGTTTGGGAAGCCCTTTTCCTTAGGTGGTTTTTTGAATCATGTATCATCGAGTTCATTTGCGTGTTTCAGTTGTGCACATACAAGGTGTTTGTTTGTATTGATGAACTACAGGCACATAACTGACTTGAAACCTCACATGTTCAAGAATATGTTACTAAAGAAATGATGTATGGGTCACTTTTTGATCTTGTTTGATCTCGATTTGTATAAATTATTTTACTCTCATTGATATAGATTCTGATTAATAAGAATTCTTGGGTAGTGTTTTTTCCAGAATATAAGAAGTATGCTTGTATGGTGTAACGACAGTTGTATAGTACGTGTATCAATATCATTGGTAGTAATCAGGATTGGAAAGTTCTAAACAACCAAAAGTACGAACACCCTCCAAACTAGTTTGTTTATAGGAACGCTTGCACATAATAAGACAGACATAGGTCAAATAAGGTAAAAAATTGACCCGTGCAGCAACAATTTGCTTGCAGAAATCCATTACATCTAGAGCTAAGTTGACCCATCACTTACATCCACGACTAAGAACCAACACGAAATCTTTCCTGCCTTTAGACAATACATGGAAGCACCAATGAGAAATCTTTGTAACACGCTCTAAACTGATTTGTTTATAGGAATGCTTTGCATATGATTAGTGACCAAAGGCATTGGGTGATTAATACAGACGAACCACGGAATTACAGAATGTAGAAATACATTGACTAAACCAGACTACCTTAGACCATGAAACCTAATCATAAGTCTCAAAAATATCATTTCACACATTAAAAGCTGACATAAAATCTATTAACCCGCCTCTAGTTGATTTCCATTAAACCTTATTTCTCATGTCGGCATAAGAGCAGAAACAAACTGTCCAAAACTATCCAAAAGTTATTGGCTGAATCCGCCTCACATATAAACACAAATATCAATTTATATAACATCCATTTCACTTTAATTAAGGCAATTTTATCAATAATTAAAAACTAGCAAAGATTCCAGGAATTACAACAGCACCAAACAAATGATAATTCCAGCTAAAGCAATCCTAAAACTAAAACGACCTTAGACTTAAAACTAAGAAAATCCAAATTATGGAAGAGGAAGAACCTTCGCCATCCACATTCAACCAAACACGTAATCAGTTAAGTGAGTCACCTGAGCTTTGCATAATGGAAGACTTGACCTGTCCAATGTGTGTCAACTCTTTGATATCTATACCTTGCCACCGTCTTCAATGAATGATCAAATTTGATTCATTTAGTAAGAGTAGTGTTTCCGTGTACGAATTCACGAGAAAGGAGTAAGAACCTCCATTAATCCCCATACGACTGATACTTCCTGAGGAGGTGTCATAAACTTCAAGTATAGACAAGTCATTTGTATCATCAATATTTTCAATTATAGCTTCACCATTCTTTCTTAGCTCTAATACAGTATAGTTCACCCACCTTGTTGGGTCAAAAGTTGATGAGTCAAATCACTATGGAAACAAGAAGGACCAAATATGGCATTAGGAGAAACTTCAAGCTGGTGGACAAAATACAAGAAAGTTTCCCCTGCTACAAAACTTTCCACTGCTGTGAAGATTCCCCTGCTATATACTAAAAAGATGGAGATTTGGTCAAGTAGTGATAAGAATGAATAATTCTGTTTTGATTTAGTCATTATTATCTTATTTAGTTTCCATGTATCCCTGGGTTCCTTAAGTTATAAAAGGAACACCAGACCGTAGGTTTATTTATTAATTCATACTACTCAAATGTAACCTACAGAGTCTTTGATCTCTAGGCATGGGATTCAGTGTATACATGCCTAGAGTGGTTTGTGTTGATCATCAATAATACAAACCCTTTGGGAATCTTTCATCTTGTCAAACATCTTGTTCATGATTATCATTCTATTCCGCTATGTTAATTCATAAGAATGTTAATCAACCTAGATAAATGGTGTAAACCATTGAGTCTAACGATCCAATGGATTCAACAAGTGGTATCAGAGCGGGTGGCTCGATATCTAGGTTAATCAAGGTGTTTTTCGTGTTCTTGTTGCTGTGAAGATGTTTTAGGGTTTATTGAGAGGGTTAATTCCTCGGATCCTTAAAAATATTGGTGAGTAATTGAAGTTGTCAAGGGAATGCTATATTTTTTATGTCACGAATCAATAATTCATTGTGTTTTTGGTTTCGTCGGCATCTAAGTATTATATGAATATGTGTGTGTATTCTTGGTCGATAAAAGAAACAATTGATTGGTGAATTTTATACTCATAAAGGAGGCAGTATGTGAACCGTACTATGTATATCATTCACATGATATAGTGGTCCCAGAAAACTATTTATCGTATTATCATATGATTTGTTTTGGGTCCCACAATGGATAGATGAATGTGATACTTGCAGCGAAGACTTATTATTGTTCCCCGTGTAGATCTGAGAGTGTGACAGCAAAAAGGTATGAGAAAAGGACAGTTCTATCAATGTTATATTTAATTGTCTCGTGTCTTGTTTTTCTCAAAGAATGAATTGCACGTTCTTTTGTACCAAAGTACTATGGCTCGGTGCAATATTTGATAAATAAAGAAGAGAAGGACAAGTGGAAAGTCAGTATATGTGGTTACATTCATCACGTGAGGGTCTTTATAAAAAGGGACATATCGTCTCATATGGCAAAAACTAACAATGATTGTGTTATCATTAATTGCTACTAATGGTTCACGGTTTTAAAGCTATTCATGTGTGCCAAATAGAGATGTGTGTAAACAGATTGGATATAATGGGTCTATATTTATTAATTAGTTTGACTGATACGTATACATTAAAAGCATTGGAGTATGGATCTACTGATTTATATTGCTGGTCACATAAGGTCAAGATGTGGATAGGCGAGACACAGTATTTTTGGTATTTGCGGATCTGACCAAAGGCTTGTGTGGTTCACAACGGTATAGCTGATGAATGGCATCGTAACAGTGAACAGTTTTGATAGCAGGTTTGGCACAGTTAATAACAAAAACAGTGGCATTAAAAGTTCCCCCTGCTTTGGAAAAAGTTCCCCCTGTTTTCATTAAAAGGTTCCCCTGTTACCATCCCCTGCCTTCAATAGATCACACTGCTTTCATTAACAGATTCCCACTGTTTTTGAAAGTTCCCCCTGCTGTCAGATATGAGTTTTGGGACAACAAGGTTTTGAAGATTGGTATATTCACAGCAACTGGTTTAAAGGTATAAAGGCTTGATTTAATTTTATTGATTACGAAGAAAAGTTTTTATCGTTTATTTGAGGACGAATTAGATTTTCGCGGGTATGTGTTTTATTCTTAAACACCTAGTGACAAAGTGATACAAGATCTAGGAATATGTGATTTTTCTTATGGTACTCTATGCACATATTTTCTATCACTTGAAGGAGTTACATTATCGTGCTCAGTGTCTCATTTTCATGAAAAATGAGGATTTAGTATGCAAAGCCTCTTTGTCACATGGTTGGTACAAGATATAGAATGCAGGTTCGGGTTATTCTTCTTCAACATCAAGTAAGTTATAATTCATGTTCTTCATATGTAATCATTACATAAAGCCTACAGAATTGAAGATTCATCAATGACTAGCACAATTTTAGGGGAAGCTAATTGTTGAAGTGTTAGTCATTCATATATGACATTGAGGTGATGGTTTTCGCTACTGCTCATTGGTATTACGACAACTAATGTGAGTATCTACTGTTCAAAATCATTTTTTATTTGGTGGGTGTTCCTATGTGCTTCATGGATGGTATTTTGAAAGGTGGAATGCTTGGGTTAGAAGTATGGTATTGGTTGGTATTTGTTGAAAATCAAGGTTGTTTACATAGAAGACCCCTATTTGATCATGTCGAAAAGGGGAAGTTGTCTACAGAGAGTGTTCAACCTGTTGATCTTTGGTGTTGTATGTTTAAGGGGAAGTGTTTTGACATCAT
Source organism: Glebionis coronaria (assembly GCA_025667525.1). Lineage (NCBI taxonomy): Eukaryota > Viridiplantae > Streptophyta > Magnoliopsida > Asterales > Asteraceae > Glebionis > Glebionis coronaria. The sequence goes on along the minus strand of CM046880.1, from coordinate 591,800,377 downwards.
CAACTAGGGGAAGATTGTTGGGTCAAAAGTTGATGAGTCAAATCACTATGGAAACAAGAAGGACCAAATATGGCATTAGGAGAAACTTCAAGCTGGTGGACAAAATACAAGAAAGTTTCCCCTGCAACAAAACTTTCCACTGCTGTGAAGATTCCCCTGCTATATACTAAAAAGATGGAGATTTGGTCAAGTAGTGATAAGAATGAATAATTCTGTTTTGATTTAGTCATTATTATCTTATTTAGTTTCCATGTATCCCTGGGTTCCTTAAGTTATAAAAGGAACACCAGACCGTAGGTTTATTTATTAATTCATACTACTCAAATGTAACCTACAGAGTCTTTGATCTCTAGGCATGGGATTCAGTGTATACATGCCTAGAGTGGTTTGTGTTGATCATCAATAATACAAACCCTTTGGGAATCTTTCATCTTGTCAAACATCTTGTTCATGATTATCATTCTATTCCGCTATGTTAATTCATAAGAATGTTAATCAACCTAGATAAATGGTGTAAACCATTGAGTCTAACGATCCAATGGATTCAACACACCTATCTGGTGCCTTAATACTCAATATCTTAGTAAACAACTTGGTAACGCCCTCCTTCATTATCCATGCATCACAAACCCTTGTCTTGCCATCATTATAATACTCAAACAAACCAAGCGACTCATAAACCTTCGAGACCACTAATCTATTCTTATGTACTACTAACCTATCTGGAAGGCACACTTCACCAAATTCATCATTCTTCAAATCAAACGAAATGATCAAATAAGACGTAATTCTACCAGCCGCTTTAATACTATCATAAGCTAGCCAATAAATGAACCCATCGATACAAACATGATGAGACATCAAACCATAAGTTTTAAACGCAGGAGGAATGTTAGACACACTTTTCCAAACACGTGAACTAAACATAAAAACCTCTACCTCCCAGTTCAGTACAGTCAGAGAACCAATAGTATTGATTTTAATAAGCTTAGGGTCACTAGTGTTGGGACAAACTCCAAAACCAATACGAGTATGTCCTGTGGGTGGCCACAACGAATTAGATATATGAATAGTAACTGATTTTTGAATACTGGGATTCCAAAGTACAGCTATCTTCTCGTCGAAAACATCTTGGCGCCAACCATAAAAACATAACAACCCGTTGACTGAACTGAGTGTTGATATGTTTTTTAGTTGGCTAATGGGAAGTGGAATGGTTAGGGAAAATTTCTGGTTGGGAAAGTTATCATCATCCACAATTGAAACAAAGTACTCATCGTAGTAATATTTACATTGATAAGTATCGACTAACTTATATCTAACAAATAGATGGCGTTGTGGTTGGGTATAACTTCTTATAAACTTAGGGCTATCAATAAGAGACTTCCATAGTTTAGAAACAGACCTGCATTGAACAACTGATTTAACTGGAAGCCTTTTAATGATTTCTGTTTGAATGTCGAATGGGATGTAGTCTGACATTTTGGTTAGGGTTTTCAAACAAAAAGAGTAAAGTGAAAGGATACAAGGTTAGGTTTATTTGTTCCAGTGTTTGCGCAACTGGGCTTTTTCTGTAATGAGCCATAAATGGAGTGGATTAGTTGTAAATTGCAATGTTTTAAAACCCGGGTTTTTTGTTGACCCGGTCTAGTGACCGGTTCACGGGTCAACCCGTTCAACAGGTTGAACCGCCGGGTCAACCCGGTTTTATATATATGTATATTTTATATATATTGAATATATAATCGTGTATCATTTTATAACTTGTCTTATGTCAAGTTAAATCGATAAAACATATTTAAATTTTTTAATTTAATATTTATAACATTATAGCAAATGTTTAAAAAACCAATTAATTTATATTTATAATTTGTATTAAACATAATAAAACGATATTAGTTTATGTTTTAAGTTATTTTTAATTTTATTTTAACTAACAATAATCATTGCTACTTAAATTTATCTTTAAAATTTAAAAATATTTATGGAAAAAAAATTTTGAAAAAATTTTTTGTATAAAAATTTGTGACCCGGCCGGGTTTATCAAACCAGGTCAACGAAAAACCGGCGGTTCAATCCGGTTCTCAAATAAGCAAAAACCCGATCACATCCGGCCCGGTCTCTGAGCCGGTTCACGGTTCAACCGGCCAGGTCAATCCGGTTTTAAAAACATTGGTAAATTGTAACGAGGTGGGCTTCTCCATTCATACAATCATAACCAACTTGCGACCTCATTATACGCACGACCCAAAAACCTCTCGCGATCACATACCTATGACCAACACCATCACAGTACTTTACCATTTACTGACTTAAAACTATCTCCCGGCCTCACCGTACCCACAACCTATCTCGCAACCTCACTATACCACGATGCACACCATCTCATTGACTCGAAACTATCTCGCAACCTTACCATACCATGACTCGAAACTATCTTGCAACCTCACCATACCCGAATATCTATATAAAAAACTACTGTATTAAAAATATTATCTTAACACTTACAAGAAAACCAGTACTTCATCCGTTCCAAAATTATTGTTCCCGAAAAGGAAAAATGGACTATAATTTTGGGACAAAGGGAGTATTTCTTATGCTACCCTATACACCCCACACACATATAGCAATCCAAGTATCCAACGGTTCGTATCTCTTTAATCCAATGTACCAAAACACACATCACCCACAAAAAAAACCCAGCACTAACCCTAGCAAGATTAAACCATAAGCTTCCATCATATTCTCTCTCTTTCAACAAACCACAAAACCATTATTAGACTTTGTACTTTTACTGTATTTTATTTCGGCTGAGGATCAGCTAGCCATGGATTTTGGGCATGAAAGGCGTATGTGGCACGTGGCATTGCGATTTCTTCTTGTCATATCTGTTGTAATAAATGAAAATAATATATTTTGTATGTAAAAATAACAAAATTTATATTAAAATGTATACATGTTGAACAAATTTACCCATGTAAAAATAAATTAGTCAAAGTTACACCTCCAGGCTCCAGCTACATCTAGATTTTTATACATATGCTCATGACAGTCCCCAATTTTTATTTCCCATTTCAGGGTCGTCTATTCATGGTATATCTATGTTTCACAGTTTTAGACTTTTGAGGTTGAATATGCTTTCGATGATGATGTTGAACAGTTTGTTATCATGTTTATGAGTATCATTAGTGCTTGACTTGTGTTTTGTTATCTTCAGCTTTTACCGTCTCCAAAGAAAACTAGTGAGCCGAAGAAAGAAAAAGTCATGAGCACCAAAAACCATCAGCCTTGCATGAGTCAACAAGTGACCCTGACATGTACAAAGTGTAGTCATTCTACACTTTGTACATGTCAGCTATACCACTTGTTGACTCATGCAAGGATAACAGTTTTGGGCGTTCAAGTGAAAATTTTTCTTGGTCCATCTAATTAATGGGCTTGTTCAAGAGGCTGAGGTACACTCATATCTACAACATTGGCTGCCAAATCCAAGAAACTTAAGGTGCCTCATAAAGTCTTCCATCAAGTACAAAGAAGCTTTAAGGAAATGTAGATGTATAATGCATTTTTAGATACTTTAACTTCGACTTTTGTTGCATAAATACTTCACTTTGTATCTATTATTTTAATGGAAAGTGATAACTTTTCCTTCTATTTCCTGAACGATAGTTTGTTTTCCACTTTCTACATTATTAGTAATACGCCCGTCCTCCCTAATATGCCGGATTCCACTAGGACGTACTTGCATAACAGAATTTATTAAAAGTATTAAAACTTTTTTAAAAAAATATATTAATCTTTTTTTCTCATTTTTAGAAAAGTCGCATAAGTTGCATAAGACATTTTGAAAAATTTTCATTTGATGAGTGAAAAAAGAGAAAAAGAGAAAAAGAGTGACATCTTGGGGCATTTCAAGAATTTTTCCAAGGTAGATAGTAATTTTAAAGGTGCCTTTTTTGTTGTAGACGATGATGCAGGGCATCTCACTATGACCACACGGAAGACAAAGACGGCGAGGATGAGACGGATTATGACTGTAACAAGGAGACAATGATCTCGTGCTAGTTGTAATTTAAACGCGCCAATAAGTCTATCCCTTATAATGTCTTCCAAAGTCTCTCAAGTTAAGTCTTCCATCAAGTCTAAACATCCAAATACACTTCAAAGTACAAAGAAAGTAGATGCAAGGAAATGTAGATGTATAATGTATTTATTCTTAGTAGTTACTTTGTTATTTACTTTGTAGTCTCAATGTAATTGCATTTTTACATAGTTTGACTTCGACTTTTGTGTGTATAAATATTTCACTTTGTAACCATTTTCATTTTAATGGAAAGTAACAACTTTTCCTTTCATTTCTCTCAGTTTATCAATAGTCCAGTAGTCATATCTACCTTAAAGTAGGGTTGAGCATCGGTCTGGGACCGGACCGAACCGAGGATCGAAATGGTCCGAAACCCAGGACCGAAATGGTCCGGTCCGGCTTGGTCCAGTCCGGTCTTATTATCTCTTCAAGTATATCCAAATGAGTGGATTCGTTATCTCTTTACCAGAGCGTCACATTTTAAAAGATAAGCAAATATAGAGTTCTAAACACTAACTCCTGAAGTGCCTATTTGTTAAGCTGCTTATGAGCTTGTATGCTTATAAGAAAAAAATCAGGCAATTTGCCTAGTTGTAGTTAGGATACCAGTTTATACTCCAATAATTTACGATATAGAGTTATGGGTGATTGATACTACATAGCATTGGCAACACTACCAACCTTATTCCTAAATGATGTATAAATATCAAGTTGGAAGTCCATTGAAGACTTATTACAGAATGTGAAGAGCGTATGTGCTCTCACTTGTGATGTTCTGGTGTATTATATGCTATGGGAATTACTAGTATTGTATTCACTTGGTAGGAATGTAGGTCAGAAGCTTGCCTGGTAGTGTCTTTGACTCTTCGTACATTGTTGATTACGAGTGTTCACTCATGGGCCTTATCCATGTGCTTATAAAGTAGCTCAACGGAAGTATATTAAGTTTGGCACATCATGACTATGTGAAGGTGTATTTATCCTTGGCGATAGTGGTTTACAGACTAATATGTTGCTTACAAAGAGCACTTCAACACTCTGCAGCGAGTTTATCTTTTTATTTCCAATAAAGTAGTGGCTTTGTTATGCAGAGCATTCTGTTAGACCCACAGAGCCTAGAATCAATGAAATGATGTCAGCTGCTGATATGCTTGTCTCCCATTGTAACTGTTTTGATCGTATATGCTAGTGGTTCCTTGTCCCGGTTTCTATGTTAAATTTACTGTCTATTCTCTTTTCGAACCCTCTTGCAATTGTCACTTTCTGTGGTACTAGATATACGGTGACATACATGAACAGTTTTACGACATGCAAGAACTTTTCAAAGTAGGCGGTGACTGCTCAAAGACTAACTACCTGTTTCTTGGGACTTTGTGACAGAGGGTTTTACTCTGTGGAGACGTTTTTGCTTTTGCTTGCCCTGAAGGTAAGTGATAGGTGTGTAAACACCCATCTTTTCTACCACTTAATTACAATAATAACCGGACCAAAACGTGTATTTTATGTCTTTTATGTCGGAATTATGCGTGGTTTGTGTTTTTGTTGTGATTTAGGACGAAAAGGTGAAAAGTGGAGAAAACACGGGAATTCACGGGCATTTACGGACTTTTATTGAAGAAAAGGATGAAAGACGAAGTCAAGAAGTCAAAAGTGGATAAAGAACGGAAGTCCAAGACCAATTCTGAAGATTTATCGAAGAAAAAGTCAAAAGACGGAAGTTTACTTAAAGCCGAGGAACTCAAGTCTTATTTATCGAAGAATTAAAAGACGAGTCCAAAGAAATCCCGAGCCAAAAGTCATTCCAAGATTAACAAAAAGATTAAGAAGGAAGGACTTGATGATGCAATTAACAAGAAAGGAAGGAGAGAGGAAGCTTCCTCTAACCATCCCTTAATCACCTATAAATACCCACCATTTCACTTCATTTACTCTTGTTGGCTAGATTGACAAACTAGTTCTTCCACCTTTATTTTATGCACCTTTAATTACTTGCACATTTAAATACATGTTATGCACCTTAATTACCTTTTAATTCCAAGTAAGTTTTTAATTTGTGTTCTTTAAATTCTTGTCTTTAATCTTTCTTTATCATTTGATCAAGTCTTTTTATCAATCTCATTCTACTCTTCTCTTTCATCTTTGTTTCGATTTACATTTCGGATTAAGCAAGTTTTGCTTAATCCATTTGCTTATTTTGATTAAAGTTTCGTCCTTTTTATTTCCTCATACGAAATAAGCCACGAGATTGACAACCTAGTGTGCTTATTTGGTATTTTGTTTAAGTGTTTTGGAAGTTTTCTTTAAAGTTTTGATTTTCAAGTTTTGATTTCATTTAAGTTTCGTGTTTTAAAGTTTGAAAGATTTTAACTTTTTAGCTTATTGCTTCGTTTTGATTTCATTTCATTAAAGTTTTTGGTCACGGCTTATTGGATATAGCTTATTAGGATTTGTGCTTGTTACGAAATTGTATCCATCGGAAAGAGAGGGTTTTCCACATTGCGACGGTTGCATATACCACATTCCGATAGTGACAGTATTGGCCTAAGGGTTTTGCTTTCCGATCCGGGATTGCGATCTGGTGTATCTTTTCCTCATTCCGATCTGGGGATTGCGATCGCATATTGCGATCGCTCTTTCCGACGGCTCTTGAGGCTTACTTAGACGAAGTGCTGCCCAATTTTCCTTAGCCACATTCCGATAGGTGATATTCCGATAGGACACATTTCGATCTGGACTACATTGCGATCTGAGGTTGTTAGGTTATTCCGATCTGAAAAGGTGACATATTCCGATCTGGGTTTCTTCAACATTCCGATAGGTGGTGTGTTCATTCCGATGGTAAGGTCGATCGGAGTATATTCCGATCTGGGTTAACTCTCATATTTTGTCCTGTTTAATTGTTAGATTTTAATTTTAATACTTGTCTAACTTTAATTCCCGCCATGCTTTTAATTCTTGTCATTTAATTATTTTACTTTTTGTCACGCTTTTAAATATCGCACATTTAATTTTAAATTAGACTTAGATTTTAATTACTTGCCCTCTACTTTAACGACATTTACTTTTAAGTCTTTCACATTTAAATTTAAAAACAACCAAAAACACATTTTTGTTCCACCAAAATAAAACTGAGTCACATAGAGAACCTAGATCAATTCGATTAGACACACATCAACGAACATAATTTTCTTACTAGGTAAAAACCTAGTTACCAAATGGCGCCGCTGCCGGCTCTTTTCGTAAAGATCAACAGTTTTCTGTGAGAGACGCGTTGCTTTTTGGGATCCGTTCACTTGTGAGCGTTATTTTTCTTGCATAAAAAATTCAAAAAATCATAAAAAATTAAAAATTGATAAAAAACAATAAAAATTAAAAATTTCAAAAATCCAAAAAGATTTTATCTTTCTTGTGTATATATATTGTCTTTGTGTTTGGTTTTGTTTTCTTTTGCATTTTCAGGTGTATGCGTACTAGATCTTCTAATTATCAAGAGCCCGAGCCTCAAGAAGATTTAGATATGGCAGGTGTCAACAACAACAACATGCCACCGCACCTCAATAATAATAATAATAACAACAATGCTCTTCCTCAGCCCGATCTTCGGACCATGGAGGAACTTTGTCAACCAACAATGTTTGGACGAGGAGGACCGATTGCGCCGATGCAAATCAACGCTCCTGAGTTTTCGTTGAAGCACCACATGATTCAGCAAGTACAAACAAACCCATTTAGAGGATTGCCTGATGATGATGCCAACAAACACCTCGACAAGTTCATTACAATCACCCAGAGCATGAAGTTGGCTGGTGCCACTATGGATGAGCTTCGCCTACAACTCTTTCCACACACTCTATTACATCATGCCGAGAAATGGTTTGATCGTCTCCCGAAGAATTCTATTCACACTTGGGATGACATGACTCAACGCTTTTTGTCGCGCTACTTTCCACCATCCATGGTCACAAGCCTTCGCAATCAGATCAGCGGTTTCATGCAAGATCCCGATGAATCTCTTTTTGATGCATGGGAGAGATATAATGTCTTGATCGACCATTGTCCAAACCACAACATGCTTCCGGTCACCTTGATCGATACTTTCTACAACGGATTGACTTTTCGAGATCGTGATACGATCAATGCAGCCGCCGTTGGCACATTCATGAAAAGGAGACCCGAGGAGTGTAGAGAGTTAATTGAAAACATGACTACTCATCATAAGAACTGGGATTCCTCTGCTTCTTCTAGAAACAACACGAGAGTCAATGTTTCTTCTACCTCAGCAAACCCTGAGATGACCGAACTCACCCGCATGATGGCCGAAATGAGCAAAAGTATTACGCTTCTCGCTTCAAATCAACAACAACAACAAGTTAAACCGGTTGCTAATCCTTGTGAAACATGTGGCGGTCCTCACTCATACACCGATTGTCCTTCGACACAAGGAAATCCGGAAAATGTGTATGCAGCTTACGGTAATTATTCACCGGAAAATTACCAAGCTAGACAACAAGGGGATAGAAATCTGCTGAGTTACCGTTCCAACAACTACCTTTCACCCGGTTTTTCTACTCAAAACCAAAACCACGCCAACAACTACAATAGGAGCAACCAAATCCCACCAAGAGCTTCTAATCCTTATAACCCACCCGCCCAACAAACCCCACCCATTAACCCCGATGTTGAGGCCATAATGAGAACCCAAGGTGAGCAAATCAAGAATCTGCAGAGCCAAATTATCAATCTTAAAGGAGATATCACAAAGCAAGGAAATGAGATTAGATCCGAGCTTCGAGATAACATTCAATCCTCCTTCAGCAATCAAACCAGTGATTTGAAGAATATGCTCGCTAGTTTCTTGCCCGCCGCTCAACCTTCTTCTTCAAGTTCTCTACCTTCAAACACCGTCACTAATCCGCGAGCCAATGTGAGTGCTATTACTACTCGTAGTGGAGTCACCATCGTAGGACCAACAATCCCACCACCATCATCTACACCTCCTCCACCACCATTTATCCCTACTCCTCCTACACCTATTCTTAGTGCACCATTACCATCTCTGCCTCGACGTGATGAAGTTCCCACCAATGACCCTTCAACATCTCAACCGTTACCTACCACACCTGCACCCTCACCACCCAAACCTAATATCCCTTATCCCTCTCGCTTGGGCAAGAACAAAATGCTAAACAAGGAGGACGCTCAAGTGACTAGCTATATCAAGATGATTTCTCAAATGAACTTCAACATTAGCTTTCTTGAAGCACTTGTCCACATGCCCAAATTTGTTAAAGCATTCAAGGAATTGCTTAGCAAGAAGGAGAAGCTGATTGAACTCGCCAATACACGATTAAATGAAAACTGCTCTGCAGTTATTCTCAAAGAACTTCCGGAAAAGCTTGGAGATCCCGGTCATTTTGTGTTGCCTTGCGTGTTCAACAAAACTAAAGAATTTACTGCCCTTGCTGATCTCGGGGCTAGTATTAATTTGATGCCACTGAGTGTTTGGAAAACACTATCATTACCCGACCTCATTCCAACAAAGATGACTCTCGAACTTGCAAACCGCACTCTCGCTTACCCCGTTGGTATAGCCGAAGACGTGTTTATCAAAGTTGGCACATTTACTTTCCCGGTCGATTTTGTCGTAGTTGATTATGAAATGGACCCTCGTATTCCTTTAATACTTGGTCGGCCATTCTTGAGAACCGGACGTGCTTTAATAGATGTGGCCGAAGGTGAGTTAATCTTACGAGTCGGGGATGATTCTAAAGTTTTTAAAATGGGGAAGCTTACAGGAAAATCCTTTGGAGGCCGAGAATCAGTGAATATGATAAATGTGCTCGATGACTTTACCGTCTACGATAATCCTTTATTCGAGTCTTCCACTGATAATCCACTCTTTGAAGATGATGTGGATGATTCTCTCCCTACTTTGGACGCTTCTCCCATTTATGATTCGCCACCGGTCTTTGATGCTTATGATGATGATGATTCTAGCTCAGACTCGGATGATTTTGATTGTACTTCTGAGTATCCCGAGCTGCCCACTTTCGATGATTTTGATGAGGCTGATACTCTCTCGAGCGATTCTTCACATGATGAAGATCCTCCGCCATCACTCGATCCTACTTTGGACGATTATTCATTTGAGGAAGATTTCTCTGAATTTCTCAACACATACTTCCCTCATGAGAGTGATGCTCCTCCTTTGGACTTTGAAGATTATCGTCTTGATCCTACTTTGGATTTGAAGAGCATTTTGTCCAAGGAGAAGAAACCGGTCGACACCGAAATCCGTTGCACTTATGATTTGACACCTCTTTGTCCCACTTCTGAGGACGAGGTTGTGCTTCTTTGCGGATCTTCTTCACACTCGGCTGAGCCTGAGTGCTATTTTCCCTTGAAGGAAAAGGTGTTCGACCCCGGTATTGAAGTCTTTAAGCCATCTCAGTATCCACCTGATGAAATAAAAGGAAAAATCTTTGGAACTATTGAAGACATGCTTGCACCACTTCCTACTTGCTTCCACCGTGCTCCATCGCTGCTTAAGGGAACCCTGCCTATCCTTCTTTGGCTTGCCTTGTTCGCCTTAAGCTCTTGCTTATTAATGGATGAAAACTATGTCTTTGATCCTGGTGGATTTGTTTCATGCTACTTCTGTTGATGATCAAAGAATGATCCACGCTTGATGATTCTTGACGACCCGTGATTCCGTGTTCTACTTCTTCCCGGTTCTATCCTAAACTCTTTTAGATTCACTATTTTTATATTTTCTCAATATTAAAATAGGAATCTCTTTAGTTGTCTTTTCCTTAGCGAGATTTAAACAACGTGCACAATGTCCTAAGTGTAGGGGAGTTTACTCCCACATGCTTAAACATTGAGGACAATGTTTATCTTAAGTGTAGGGGGGACTTCTATCGAAGTTAAGTGGTCTTTTCCTTGTAATTGTCCTCATTTTAACTGGAAAATCAATTTTTCGACATTTTTCAAAATTTTTGATCTATTTTGGTCTATTAGTTTTTTCCCTTTGTATAGTTATTTTCTTTCTTTGCTAGAATAAATGTTTAATAAGTGGTTTTAATTTTCAAACGTTGTGAATCTTTTGACTCAATCCGAGTTTACTCTAGCTAGTATCCTTAACGTGTTTAAGTCAAGTTTTGCTAGGCTTTTATATAGGGAGCTATAAAACGCGAAAGTCTTAACTCTCACGGGTTAAGAACAAGAACTTTTCGCAAGTTCCTATAATTGATCCTAGAGAGTCGTTTATCAAGGGAACTTTAAGATGCGATTTCTAAAACTTGAAAGAGTCTAAGAATTTGCAAGATCCTATAGGCAACTCGAAAACCCAAAACTTTGATTTAATAGGCTAAGCATCCACAAGTCTCATTACTTGAGATTTTAAACTGTGGAGAACGAGAGATGATAGAGCCAATTATAAGTTCGGTATTCTTTCGTGAATTTATGTGAGTTAATTATAAGCCTATTCTCCCATCGCTTGCTAATAAATTTATCTAATAAATAAGGTTGTACGATTTGAAAAGTTACTTAGCTTCTAGCCCCAGATCGTTTAAAAGTTGCTCGGTAATGACGAGAGTTCATAGCCAAGGCATAACTTATGAAGCGGGGCGCGAAGATTGGCGAGTCCGAAAAGGCCCTAACAAGGCATGAGGGCTATGTTTTGTTTCTAAAGATCCAAAAGTGATGTGAAGAATCATTTATCAAAAATCAATATGAAGGATCGAGACACACGATGAAAAGCAAAACTCCCCAAAAGTCATGGAGAAGTGTATCCGAAAAGACCCTAACAAGGTATGAGGATAAATAGATCCAAGTCAATAAAGGAGGCGGATCGTTGTATATCAAAATCCAAAATAAAGATTGGAGAAAAATGAAGAAGTCGTGGTCCATATATGAAGAATCTCTCAAAAATTCCAAGTGAAGAAATTCCAATTATGAAGAGAAGACCATTATTTCATGAACGTCTCTCAAGATTTGAAGTATGAAGTCGCTGCCAAATATCGGCCCGAGAAAGGTCTCAAATCGCGAACCAAGTTATGCCAAGATATGAACTTTTTGATATCCCGAGAAGCAGTTTTAAAAGATTTGGTCCTTTAGCTAACTATTGATTAAATCGTGCACCTTATTTTCAGACTAAATAATTATCGAAATAAGTCAAACAATGCATCTTCGTGATCATTCAAGACAAATAATAAAATATAAGAGATACCCATAGGAATAAGGGAGTCTAAGTGAATAATTGGCCCACATGAGTTCGTGTTAGTTTACTAACTTATAATAACAATGATCTCGTTTTTAAGCTTGGTTTGGAGAAAGTGAAAACTTGAGGATGATGATTATTCATAACATTTTCAAAACCCAAGGTATGCTTTTGATTTCTTTATTTGGTATGTTTTTAATTTTCTATCTCTTTAATAAAGGCCAACGTGGATTAATCATGATGAAAAATGTAATCTTGCTTTGTAACTAATGCATTGCATGAGGACATTGCAATGGTGAAGTGTAGGGGATTTGATAGGTGTGTAAACACCCATCTTTTCTACCACTTAATTACAATAATAACCGGACCAAAACGTGTATTTTATGTCTTTTATGTCGGAATTATGCGTGGTTTGTGTTTGATAGGTGTGTAAACACCCATCCTTTTACCACTTAATTCTGGCTAAAACGAGACCAAAACACGTATTTAATATCATTTGTTTGGAATTATGCGTGGTTTTTGTGTTTATTGTGTTTTCAGAGCTAACCGGATGAATATTAAAGAAAACATGGGATTGCGCGGGTTTTATCAAGGAAAAAGACTAAAGACAAAGTCTATTGTCCAAGAGATGCAAAAGATTTGAAGTCAATGGGCCTCTTTGAAGATTTATCGAAGAAAAGGACCAAAGATGGAAGATTTACATATGTCGAAGAAACTCAAGTCTATTTAACGAAGAAATTAAAAGACGAGTTGAATTTAATCGACGACAAATCCCGAATCAGAATCGAAAACGTCAAATTTTCTGAAAAGACGAGAAGACAAGAAGAAAGGGAGAAAGCCCACTCACCAACCAACCACTAGGACTATATATAGTTTCTCCCTTCACATTTTAGAGAGTCAGTTTTTAGTTTTCTCTTCCTTTTCTTTTGTTGTTCGTAGCATCACCATCACCACTAGGGTGATTGGTGATTTTGATCTTTGTTATTCAAATCTTATACTTTTAATCTTTGTTTTGTTATTGTTAAAACCTTAATCATTCAATACATCTTTCCATTTTTCATCTTGTTCATCATCATCTTTCATCTCAAGTTTTTAAGTTTTTATTTGATTCAAGTTTGATCTTAAAGAGTTGTTGATTTAGTGTTTTTATTGGTGGGATTTGTTACTTATAATATTTAAATGATTTGTGTTTAGTTTGGTAAAACCTTTTTGCGTATTCAGCTCGATCTTGGATTAATTCGTATCCCCTGTTTTATATACCTGCTACTGTTCTTCGTCCAATTGTTCCGCATAGGCATCTTCATTTTTCCCTTATTCGGAACATTTGATTGTTCCGCATAGGCATCTTCATTTTTCCCTTATTCGGAACATTTGATTGTTCCGCATAGGCATCTTCATTTTTCCCTTATTCGGAACATTTGATTGTTCCGCATAGGCATCTTCATTTTTCCCTTATTCGGAACATTTGATTGTTCCGCATAGGCATCTTCATTTTTCCCTTATTCGGAACATTTGATTGTTCCGCATAGGCATCTTCATTTTTCCCTTATTCGGAACATTTGATTGTTCCGCATAGGCATCTTAATTTTTCCCTTATTCGGAACATTTTAATATTCCGGATAGTTGCTTGATTTTTCCCTTATTCGGAATATTTTCAATATTCCGAGTAGAACCTTTTACTTTCCTTTATTCGGAATATTTTATATATTCCGAGTAGACCTTTCATTCCGAATAGCAAGTTTTTCCGCATAGACTTATTTTCCGTATAGAGCACAATATTACGAATTGAAACATTCCGCATAGAGCCAATTTATTCCGCATAGACTATCTTTCCGAATAGTAAATGTTTTCCGAATAGCTCTTTTCTTCAGTAAGATCATTTCTCTGTTTTATTAGTTAACCTTTTATATTTACTGTAAGTTTAATTTCATTACTTCATCTAATTATCTTTTCAATAGAATAGAAAACCAAATCCACTTTTTGTCACCAAGAACAAATTATTCCACTTTTAACTGAGATCAATTCGAGAGGATATCGAGAGAAATTAGAACCCATAACAAAAAGCTTGTATCAAATGGCGCCGCTGCCGGCTCTTCTCGTTAAGATCAAAAGTTTTTGTGAGAACTTGGATTTTGGGATCCGTTCCCCGTGAACGTTACTTTTTCACGAAAATTTTCAAAAATCCTAAAAAATACAAAATTTTCAAAAATACAAAAAAATTAAAAAACATAAAAACCAAAAATATTTTTGCTTTGCTTTTCTTTGTTCGTTCTTTTGCAGGTGTATGCGCACTCGATCCACGTCATATCAAGAGCCCGAGCCTCTCGATCACTTAGACATGGCCGGTGTACCACCTCCAAACAATAATAACAACAACAACCCACCTTTCAACAACATGAACAATAACAACAACAATGAGCCCCTTCCGGATAATCGCCCGATGATTGAATTGCTGCAAGCTCATGTCGATGGCAACACGGATCCAATTGTCATACCTCCAATTGCCGCCAACAATTTCGAGCTAAAATCAGGCTTTATCCAGATGGTCTCCGCTTAACCATTCTTGGGACGTACCATTGATGATCCACACGACCACATCAAGAGATTCTTACAACTCACCAACACGGTCAAATTCAATGGCGTTTCACAAGAGGTTATAAGGTTACAACTTTTTCCCTTTTCTTTAGAGGGACAAGCCCGACATTGGCTTGCTAAGGAACCGCCACAGAGTATTCTCTCGTGGACGGATTTGGAAACAGATTTTATCAATTACTTTTTTCCACCCTCTCGTACTACCGCTTTGCGGAATGAGATCATAAATTTTGAACAAAAGTACGATGAGTCGTTCAGTGAATCTTGGGATCGTTTCAAAGATCTTTTAAGAAAATGCCCACAACATGGTTTTACCAAAGTACATCAAATTAATACTTTTTACAATGGTTTAAGCATGAGTGACCAAGATTCACTGAACAGTGCCTCGGGGGGTAATCTATTGGCTAAGACTTCCAATGCTGCTTGGGACATCATTGAGAATAAATCTCGTGTGCAAACCAAGAGTGTTCGGACCAATGTCGCTAGTGCTAGCACTAGTGACAGCGACAAGCGACTGGACAAAATCACCACGCTTCTTGAATCGCTTGTCACCCACACCGTCAGCAACAACAACAGCAACAACGCCAAAAACGCTCAAGTAAACGCTGTCAGCCAACCTTGTGAGATATGCGGTGGTCCTCACTCTTACACAACTTGTACCGCCACCCAAGACTACCCTGCTGAGAATGTGAATGCGGCATATGGCACCTATCAACAACCTGCTTATCAAGCTAGACCTCAAGGTGACCGTAACTTGCTTAGCTACCGTAGCAACAACTATCTTTCACCACCTGGTTTTCCTCCAACCAACCCAAACCAACAACAAAACCTTAACCTCCCTCCTCAACAACAACAACAACCTCGACAACCTTACATCCCTCCTCACAAGCAACAACAACCACCTCAAAGAAACAATCAAGTCTACCAACAACCTGCTTACCAACCACCTGCATACAATGCTCCTCCCAACCAAACCACCACTGCATTACACCAAGAGGTTGCAACCTACATGAGGACCAATGATGTGATTGTGGGAAATCTCCAAGAGGAAGTGCGTAATTTGAAGGCAGACTTGGTCAAGCAAGGAAACGATTTGAGAGCAGACATGAGAAATACGTTGGATAGCCAAACTAATGATCTGAGGAACATGATGGCTAGTTTCTTCCAAAGTAGTCAACCCTCTTCTTCGGGTACTCTTCCGAGTAACACCGTTGCGAACCCAAGAGGGGAGATGAAAGCAATCACCACTCGAAGTGGTAAAGGTACCAAGGGACCCGAGCTTCCTATACCTCCACCGGTGGTTGTGACTAAGGAGAACGAGTCGCCTGCTCCGATTCCTCCTCCTTCTCCTTCCCTAATTTCTCCACCTCTTTCTTCTACCCCTCCTCCACCCGTGGCTGTGAGTGATCCTATTCTCCCAAAGCCTTCTTCTTCTTCCAATATACCTTATCCATCTAGGTTGAGGAAAGAGAAGCAAAAGAGCAAGGATGATATTCAGGTTTCTAACTTTCTTAAAATGTTTAAACAACTGAATTTCAATATCTCCTTCACTGAGGCTCTCGCTCACATGCCCAAATATGCAAAGATGTTTAAAGATCTTCTGAGCGACAAGGAAAAGCTCCTCGATATTGCCAACACCCAACTTAATGAGAATTGCTCTGCAGTGCTCTTAAGGAAATTGCCGACTAAGCTTGGTGATCCGGGTCGTTTTCTTATCCCTTGCAATTTCCCGGGAGTAGAGAATTGCATGGCCCTAGCCGATCTAGGTGCCAGTATTAATCTCATGCCTCTAAGTGTTTGGAAGCAATTATCTCTCCCAGAGCTAGTCCCCACCAAAATGACTTTGGAATTAGCTAACCGTACGGTTGCTTATCCAGTGGGGATAGCCGAAGACGTCATTGTAGGAGTCGACAAATTCACCTTCCCTGCCGATTTTGTTGTCGTCGACTACGAGATGGACCCCCGTGTGCCACTCATTGTTGGTCGTCCATTCTTGAGGACCGGTCGCACTCTCATTGATGTTGAAGCCGATGAGCTTATCATGAGAGTGGGTGACGATAAAGTAGTCTTCAACATGGGAAAGCTTTCTAAACAGCCTTATTCTTACGAGAGTGTTAATTGTATTGACGTTCTTGATGAGGCTTGTGAAGAACACTTCAAGGATGCTTGTAAAAACATTCCTACCTCTCTTCCCAATGTTGAGACCGTTTCCTCTATCGACTCATCACTATCTCTATTTGGAGAAAGTGATTTCCTTTGGAAAGATTTGGAAGCCACCTTGGAAGATGTGAAGTAAGACAATGACGATTCTACTGCCAATTGGGATGACGATCTCAGTTTCATTGCAAACCTCCTCAGAGAAGACAATCCTTCCCCTTCATCTCCTACTGTTATTGCTATCGAGACTCCAACTTCGAATACGCCTCCCGTCGACAATCCTCCGGATTTGGAACTTAAGGAGTTGCCACCCCATCTTGAGTATGTATTCCTCGAAGAAGAGAAGAAGTCGCCAGTCATCATTGCTAAGGATTTGAAGGATGACGAGAAAGCCCGACTTGTCGCTGTGTTGAAAGATCATAAGAAGGCTATCGCTTGGAAGATTTCCGATATTCGTGGAATTGATCCTCACTTCTGCACACACAAAATTCTTATGGAGGACGACTTTAAGCCCACAATTCAAAGCCAACGAAGGGTGAATCCAAAAATCCATAAAGTCATCAAAACAGAGGTTCTCAAACTTCTTGATGCGGGTATGATTTACCCTATTTCGGATTCACCATGGGTTAGTCCAATCCATTGTGTGCCCAAGAAGGGCGGAATAACCGTTGTTCCCAATGAACACAACGAGTTGCTTCCCACTCGTCTCGTTAGTGGGTGGAGAGTTTGTATAGACTACCGCAAACTCAATGATGCCACGAGAAAGGATCATTTCCCTCTCCCTTTTATGGACCAAATGCTTGAACGCTTAGCAGGAAATGAATATTACTGCTTTCTTGATGGTTTCTCGGGTTATTTTCAAATACCCATCGATCCCCAAGATCAAGAGAAGACTACATTCACTTGTCCCTATGGCACTTTTGCTTACAAAAGAATGCCTTTTGGCTTATGTAATGCGCCCGGGACTTTCCAAAGGTGCATGTTAGCTATCTTCCATGACATGGTTGAACAAACCATGGATGTCTTCATGGATGATTTCTCGGTCTTCGGGGATTCCTTCTCTTCTTGCCTTGCCAATTTGGAACGTATGCTTAAGCGGTGCGAAGACACTCGCCTAGTTCTGAATTGGGAAAAATGCCATTTTATGGTAAAAGAAGGCATCGTGCTGGGACATAAAATTTCCAAAGCCGGTCTTGAAGTAGACCGTGCTAAAGTCGATGTTATCGCCAAGTTGCCTCCACCTTCAACCGTGAAGGGTGTGAGAAGTTTTCTGGGTCATGCGGGCTTCTACCGTCGATTCATCAAAGATTTTTCTCAAATCGCCCGCCCGATGACCCACCTCTTGGAAAAAGATACTCCTTTTATCTTTTCCAAAGAGTGCCTTGAAGCCTTCAACTCGCTTAAGGATAAGCTACCTAAGGCACCCGTCTTGGTTACCCCTAATTGGGAGGTGCCCTTTGTGTTGATGTGCGATGCTAGTGATTTTGCTATTGGAGCGGTTCTGGGACAAAGAGTGAACAAACACTTCCAACCAATCCATTACGCTAGCAAGAGAATGACGGGGGCACAATTGCATTATACGACAACAGAAAAAGAGCTTTTAGCTGTTGTCTATGCCTTTGAAAAATTTCGCCCCTATCTTGTCCTTTCCACCACCATTGTGTATACCGATCATTCCGCGCTGAAGTACTTGTTGACAAAGCAAGATTCCAAACCAAGACTTCTTCGCTGGGTTTTGCTGCTCCAGGAATTTAAAATCGAAATTCGCGATAAAAAAGGAGCAGAAAACCTAGCCGCGGACCATCTTAGCAGACTTGAGGATCCTTACCAAGCGGATCATCCGAACAAAGAAATCAATGATTCTTTTCCCTTGGAGACCTTAATGTCTATAAACTCGAAGCCGAATGAAACCCCGTGGTTTGCGGACTTTGCAAACTACTTGGCGGGTGGAATTCTTAAGGAAGGGTTGACGTCTCAGCAAAAGAAGAAGTTCTTCACCGACATTAAGACTTACTTTTGGGACGACCCTTACCTATTCAAACAATGTGCCGACCTGATTATCCGCCGATGTGTTGACGGACCGGCAGCGTCTGAAATCCTTGATGCTTGCCACAAAGGACCCACCGGTGGTCATTTTGGTCCCAATTACACCGCCAAAAAAGTGTTTGATTCGGGATTTTATTGGCCCTCCATATATCGTGACGCTCACAATATGGTTAAACAATGTGATGTTTGCCAAAAACAAGGCACGATCACACATAAAGACGAGATGCCTCAGAATTTCATTCAAGAGTGTGAAATCTTTGATGTTTGGGGTATCGACTTTATGGGGTCATTCCCTTCCTCTAAAGGAAACAAATACATCCTTGTAGTCGTTGACTACGTTTCAAAGTGGGTTGAAGCCAAAGCTTTACCCACTAATGATGCAAGGGTGGTTTGTAACTTTTTGAAAGCTCTTTTCGCTAGATTCGGTGTGCCTCGTGCCATTATTAGTGATCGTGGGACTCATTTCTGCAATGACCAATTTGCTAGAGTCATGGCTAAGTACGGTGTCAATCATCGTCTTTCCACAGCCTACCACCCACAAACTAATGGCCAGGCTGAAATATCCAACCGAGGACTGAAGCGAATTCTTGAAAGAACTGTGGGAGAGCATCGTGCCTCATGGGCTGATAAACTTGATGATGCTTTGTGGGCTTTCCGTACTGCTTACAAGACCCCGATCGGCTGTACGCCTTATCGTCTAGTGTACGGGAAAGCGTGCCACCTCCCCATTGAGTTGGAGCACAAGGCTTATTGGGCCTTGAAGTGGACTAATTTTGATATCAACAAAGCCGGTGACCTACGCAAGATCCAACTCAATGAGCTCAATGAACTTCGGAATGAGGCTTATGAAAATTCTTTGATCTATAAGGAAAAGACTAAGCTCATTCACGACTCCAAGATCAAAAACCGAGAGGTCCATGTTGGATACAAAGTCTTACTTTTTAACTCTCGGTTGAAAATATTTTCGGGCAAGCTCAAATCTCGTTGGTCCGGCCCATTCACCATCGCCCAAATTTTTCCATATGGTACTCTCGAGCTCGCTCAACCTGATGGACCGAATTTTAAGGTGAATGGCCAACGAGTGAAGTTGTACTTTGGTGAGGACACCTCTCAGGAGGTGATTCCATCCCTCACCACGTTCCCCATGAACTAATTTTGGGTCGAGTCAGGCTCGTGACTCGGTTATCAAAAACAAGCGCTCCTCGGGAGGCAGCCCGAGTATCTATCCCTTTAACCCCCTAAGTGTAGAGGAGGACCTCTATAGGTTCTTTGTGTTTGTGTGGTGATGTGATTACAGGGATAAGTGCACTCTTGGAATCTCTGAAGAACCGTGCTCCCGTGTTATCCGAAATCCGGTTCTATCTCTCAACTATCGTGATTCAATTTTCTTCATATTCATATTTGAAATTGATCACGTTAGTCGTCTCTTCCTTAATTTGAGTTAACCAACGTGCACAATGTCATAAGTGTAGGGGAGACTTTTCCCACATGCTTAAACATTGAGGACAATGTTTATCTTAAGTGTAGGGGGGACTTCTATCGAAGTTTTAAGTGGACTTTTCCATGAAAAGCCTTCATTTAACCGGAAAATCCTATTTTTCAACATTTTTCAAATTTTTTATTAACTTTGGCCATTTAGTCGTAATTTTTAAATTTTTATCGTTGCTTTCATATGTATATATCCCGCAATAAAGTCAAAAATTTTAATAAAGTGGTGTAGCTAGTTTTGAAATCTTTGACATATTAGGCCCGTTGCGTTTATTTTGACTCAACCCGAATAGACTTATCCAAGTTTATTCTAGCTAGTATCCTTAACCATGTAGACCTTAATTGGTTTATTAGGCTAAGTGTCCACGAGTCTCATTACTTGAGATTTTAAATTATGGAGAACGAGAAATGATAGAGTCAATTATAAGTCGGTATTCTTGCACAAGCTCACTTGGTGTAATTATTTGCCTATTCTCCCATCACTTGCTAATAATTTATCTGCAATAAGTAAGGTCGTACGATTTGAAAAGTTACTTAGCTTCTAGCCCAAGATCGTTTAAAAGTTGCTCGGTAATGACGAGAGTTCATAGCCAAGGCATAACTTATGAAGCGGGGCGCGAAGATTGGCGAGTCCGAAAAGGCCCTAACAAGGCATGAGGATTCCATTTTATTGCTGAAGATCCAAAGTGATGTGAAAAGCATTATTCCAAAAGTCAATATGAAGGATCAAGACTCACGACGAAAAGCAATCAACTCCCATAAAGATCATGGAGAAGTCTATCCGAAAAGACCCTAACAAGGTATGAGGATAAATAGATCCAAGTCCGAAAAGGAGGCGGATCGTTGTATCTCAAAATCCCAAATAAAGATTGAAGAAATAATCATGAAGTCGTGGTCTACAAAGTTGGAGTACCCCTCAAAAGTCTCCAAGTGAAGAAATTCTATTATGATGAGAAGACCATTATCTCAAGAACGTCTCTCAAGATATGAAGTATGAAGTACATGCCAAATATCGGCCCGAGAAAGGTCTCAAATCGCGAACCGAGTTATGCCAAGATATGAACTTTTTGATATCCCGAGAAGCAGTTTTAAGAGATTTTGTCCTTTAGCTAACTATTGATCAAATCGTCCTACTTTGCTTTCAGCCTAAATAAACTATCGAAATAAGTCCAAAAATGCATCTTCATGATCATTAGAAGACAAAAATAAAATATAAGAGATACACCTAGGAATAAGGGAGTTTAAGCATTTAATTAAGCCATGTGTGTAAGTGTTTGAATTGCTAACTTATAATAACAATGATCTCGTTTTTAAGCTTAGTTTGGGGAACGTGAAACTTGAGGGTGATAAATCTTCGCAACACCAAAGCCCTAATGTAAGTCCTTGATTTCTTTGCAAGTTATTTCCATCCCTTTGTTTACTTTAAAGTTTTAATTTCTCTTAGTATTTTAATTTTTATTTAGTAGTATTTGAATAAGGCCAAGGTTGATTAATTATGAGAAAAATGTAAAATTTGCTTTATCACTAAGCATTGCATGAGGGCATGGCAATGGTTAAGTGTAGGGGATTTGATAGGTGTGTAAAACCCATCCTTTTACCACTTAATTCTGGCTAAAACGAGACCAAAACACGTATTTAATATCATTTGTTTGGAATTATGCGTGGTTTTTGTGTTTATTGTGTTTTCAGAGCTAACCGGATGAATATTAAAGAAAACATGGGATTGCGCGGGTTTTATCAAGGAAAAAGACTAAAGACGAAGTCTATTGTCCAAGAGATGCAAAAGATTTGAAGTCAATGGGCCTATTTGAAGATTTATCGAAGAAAAGGACCAAAGATGGAAGATTTACATATGTCGAAGAAACTCAAGTCTATTTAACGAAGAAATTAAAAGACGAGTTGAATTTATCGACGACAAATCCCGAATCAGAATCGAAAACGTCAATTTTTCTGAAAAGACGAGAAGACAAGAAGAAAGGGAGAAAGCCCACTCACCAACCAACCACTAGGACTATATATAGTTTCTCCCTTCACATTTTAGAGAGTCAGTTTTTAGTTTTCTCTTCCTTTTCTTTTGTTGTTCGTAGCATCACCAGTGTTTTTGTTGTGATTTAGGACGAAAAGGTGAAAAGTGGAGAAAACACGGGAATTCACGGGCATTTATGGACTTTTATTGAAGAAAAGGATGAAAGACGAAGTCAAGAAGTCAAAAGTGGATAAAGAACGGAAGTCCAAGACCAATTCTGAAGATTTATCGAAGAAAAAGTCAAAAGACGGAAGTTTACTTAAAGCCGAGGAACTCAAGTCTTATTTATCGAAGAATTAAAAGACGAGTCCAAAGAAATCCCGAGCCAAAAGTCATTCCAAGATTAACAAAAAGATTAAGAAGGAAGGACTTCATGATGCAATTAACAAGAAAGGAAGGAGAGAGGAAGCTTCCTCTAACCATCCCTTAATCACCTATAAATACCCACCATTTCACTTCATTTACTCTTGTTGGCTAGATTGACAAACTAGTTCTTCCACCTTTATTTTATGCACCTTTAATTACTTGCACATTTAAATACATGTTATGCACCTTAATTACCTTTTAATTCCAAGTAAGTTTTTAATTTGTGTTCTTTAAATTCTTGTCTTTAATCTTTCTTTATCATTTGATCAAGTCTTTTTGTCAATCTCATTCTACTCTTCTCTTTCATCTTTGTTTCGATTTACATTTCGGATTAAGCAAGTTTTGCTTAATCCATTTGCTTATTTTGATTAAAGTTTCGTCCTTTTTATTTCCTCATACGAAATAAGCCACGAGATTGACAACCTAGTGTGCTTATTTGGTATTTTGTTTAAGTGTTTTGGAAGTGTTCTTTAAAGTTTTGATTTTCAAGTTTTGATTTCATTTAAGTTTCGTGTTTTAAAGTTTGAAAGATTTTAACTTTTTAGCTTATTGCTTCGTTTTGATTTCATTTCATTAAAGTTTTTGGTCACGGCTTATTGGATATAGCTTATTAGGATTTGTGCTTGTTACGAAATTGTATCCATCGGAAAGAGAGGGTTTTCCACATTGCGACGGTTGCATATACCACATGCCGATAGTGACAGTATTGGCCTAAGGGTTTTGCTTTCCGATCCGGGATTGCGATCTGGTGTATCTTTTCCTCATTCCGATCTGGGGATTGCGATCGCATATTGCGATCGCTCTTTCCGACGGCTCTTGAGGCTTACTTAGACGAAGTGCTGCCCAATTTTCCTTAGCCACATTCCGATAGGTGATATTCCGATAGGACACATTTCGATCTGGACTACATTGCGATCTGAGGTTGTTAGGTTATTCCGATCTGAAAAGGTGACATATTCCGATCTGGGTTTCTTCAACATTCCGATAGGTGGTGTGTTCATTCCGATGGTAAGGTCGATCGGAGTATATTCCGATCTGGGTTAACTCTCATATTTTGTCCTGTTTAATTGTTAGATTTTAATTTTAATACTTGTCTAACTTTAATTCCCGCCATGCTTTTAATTCTTGTCATTTAATTATTTTACTTTTTGTCACGCTTTTAAATATCGCACATTTAATTTTAAATTAGACTTAGATTTAAATTACTTGCCCTCTACTTTTACGACATTTACTTTTAAGTCTTGCACATTTAAATTTAAAAACAACCAAAAACACATTTTTGTTCCACCAAAATAAAACTGAGTCACATAGAGAACCTAGATCAATTCGATTAGACACACATCAACGAACATAATTTTCTTACTAGGTAAAAACCTAGTTACCAGTAAGCTGTGATTTTAATCTATTACGTGATAAGATAGAATGCAACATTTTCTATTAAATTTGTTTTGTTCCAAGTAAGCAAATGATCATCAAACCTAAAATCATAAATAGAGTGAGATTCAAGAGCTCTTTTTGGCGACCTTTTAGTTTCTTTCTTCGGGAGCATTTAATTCTGAATTAGTTATGTATGATTGTAGCTATTGCTGATTGGGCAATAGCTAAAGCATTGTTGTAATCAGGTGAGCTACCCCGACATGATAACACTGATTAGGGGCAAGTGGAGAACCATGAAAGCCGGTAGATTACACAGGTATATAATATGTCATTCTGTATTTGTAGGTCTTATGTTGGGTTTCCTTGAACACTTAAAGTTATTCTCTGTACTAGGTATATGGATTCTATGACGATTACCGAAGGAAATATGGTTCTGTCAACGTTTGGAGATACTGCACAGATATATTAGATTACCTAAGGTTTGTTAAATTCTATAGGGTTTACGTTTCTTTTATCGTACCACCGTTTGAAATTTGAAATTTTACAGTTGCTCTGGTTGAGAACCAAATACTTTCAGTTCATGGTGGGCTTTCTCCGACCATCAACACAATAGACCAGAGGTTCGAGAAATCAACCTATATATTCTTCTGTCATTTTCTTTTGATTATTCTCACCTTGATTAATTATTTCGTGTCTGACTTGCTAGATTGGGCAATTGATCCGAACAAGAAGTACCCCACGAACGTCCCATGTGTGACCTCTTATTGTCAGACCCAAAGGATAGTGTAGATAGTTGGGGATTGAGTCCACGTGGTGCTGGAAGGATATAAATGGATGTTTAACAACCAGATAGTTGCTGTCTGGTCGGCTCCAAATTACTGCTACCGGTGATCTTATTGTAAACCTAAATGAATCGAATGTCCTCCATTTTGCTGATATAATTTCCTAATCAATATTCAACGTGTTGCAGGTGTGGCAACGTAGCTGCAAGTCTTGAGCTGGATGCTAATCTCAATCAAACGTTTCGTGTGTTTGAAGCAGCTCAACAAGTACGTATTCTGGGATTTAAATGGAAAATAGAGGCATTATGAAATGTCTTTCGTATATAGAGGCCTATTTGACCAGTTTGACCCATATGTCTTGTTTGAGCAAACATTTTAGTTTTAATTTTACCTGTTTGAGCCATTATAGACAGAACATTATGCGAATTGACCCATGTCCAAGTAATGGCTCGAAATTGCGTACTCTAGATGCATGTTCACAATTTTGCCTTCATTCTTGTCATTATTTAAGTAAGGCTGTCATTCTCAAGTAATAAATCAGATAAAAAAAAGATGAGGCGTAAGATTGTTTTTATGACCGTCTTAGTTAGGGATGAGCATTTGGACCCGAAACCCGGAACCGAACCGGAACCGTACCGGAACCGTACCGATTCCCGGTACCCGAATCCCGTTCGGTACGGTACCGGTACCACGAAATAAGGTGAAAAAAAATTCGGTACCATTAATTCGGTACGGTACCGGTACCGATATCCGAATCCCGTTCGGTACGGTACTGGTACCATTAATTTATGCTCGAGAAAAATTCGGTACCGGTTCGGTACGGTACCGGTACCGTGCTCATCCCTAGTCTTAATCAACTGTTTTATTACAAACACTATTTAATGTATATGAGTATCAATGACTGCAATGCAATAATTTCAGGGTTCAAGAGGGGCTTATGCCAAAAAACCAGCGCTAGATTACTTTTTGTGATGAAGGATTTTACTAATGTACATTCAGCGGCAAGTATCGTCTTACGTACAGCTAGAACCCATCACTTACATAGACGACCAAGAACCAACAAGAGATCTTTCCTGCCTTTAGACAATACATGGAAGCACCAATGAGAAATTTTTGTAACACGCTTCAAACTGATTTTAAATAGGAATAAGAGCAGAAACAAACTGTGCAGAACTACCCAAAAGTTATCACTAATATTGGCTGAATCCGCCTCACATATAAACACAAATATCAATTTATATAACATCCATTTCACTTTAATTAAGACAATTTTATAAATAATTAAAAACTAGAATTAAAACAACACCAAAAAAAAGATGATTCCGGCTAAAGCAATCCTAAAACTAAAACGACCTTAGACTTGCAACTAAGAAAATCCAAATTATCAAAGAGAAACCTTCGCCATCCACATTCAACCAAACACGTAATCACTTAAGTGCAGTCACCCGAGCTTTGCATAACGGAAGACTTATCTAGTTGAATGTCTATCAACTCTTTGATCTCTATACCTTGTCATCGTCTTCAATAAATGATAGAATTTGACTCATCTAGTAAGAGTAGTGTTTCCATGTACGAATTCACTAAAAAGAAGCGAGGAGCTCCATTAATCCCCATACCACTAATACTTCCTGAGGAGGTGTCATAAACTTCAAGTTCAGACAACCTGGTTGTTTCATCAATATTTTCAATTATAGCTTTACCGTTCTTTCTTATCTCTAATACATTATAGTCCACCCACCTATCTGGTGCCCTAATACTCAATATCTTAGTAAACGACTTCATAACACCCTCCTTCAATATCCATACATCACAACCCCTTGTATTGACTTCATTATAATACTCAAACAAACCAAGCAACTCATAAACTTCCGAAACCAGTAATCTATCCGTGTGTACTAATCTATCTGGAAGGCACACTTCACCAAGTTCATCACTCTTCAAATGAAACGAAATGATCAAATTAGAGATAATTCCATCAGCCCACTTAATACTATCATAAGCTAGCCAATAAATAAACCCATCGATACAAACATGACGACACTTCACACGACAAGTTTTAAAAGCAGGAGGAATGTTAGACACACTTTTCCAAACACGTGTACTTAACATAAAAACCTCTACCTCCCAGTTGTTCACTATAAAAACGTCCTCCACCTCCATGTCGTCGTGCAAGGTAGAATAACCCGTATTATTTATTTTAACAAGCTTAGGGTCACTAGTGTTAGGACAAACTCCAAAACCAATACGAGTGCGTCCAGTCTGTGAGAGTAACGAATTAGGTATAGCAATAGTAACTGATTTTTGAATACTGGGATTCCAAAGTATAGCTATCGTCTTTCCCCTTACATTTGGTAGCAAAGAGTGAAAACATAACAACCCGTTGACTGAACTGAATGTTGTTGGTATGGGTCCACAAAGTAGGCTAACAGGATGCGGGACAGTTATGGAAGATTTATGGTTAGGGAAAGTATCATCATCCACAACTGAAACATCTTTTTCAGCTAACGACCAATAATTATCCATATAGTCATATCTAATAAGTAGATGGTGTTGTGGTTGGGTATTGCAAGTGTGATAACTTTTAATAAATTCAGGGCCATCGATAAGAGATTTGAGTAATTTCGAAACAGACCTGCATTGAATCACGAATTTAACAGGAAGCTTTTTAATGATTTCTGCTTGAATCTCGAGTGGTATGTAGTAGTAGTCTGACATTCTTTTTTAGGGTTTTGTTAGGGTTTTAGGAACAATAGTAAAGTGTAATAACGAGTGTTCTCATCAACTGCTAAAGGTTAGATATATTTATTCTAGTGTTTGGGCCACTGGGCTTTCGTCCCTCTGTCGGTGCGAGTAATTGTAACCTTTAATGTTAGTGTTAAAAAAAAAACTAACAACATAAGACATATTTCGTTCCTCTGGTTGGGAAAAGTATCATCATCACAATTGAAACATACTACGTATTTACTACTATCAGCCAACGACCAATAATTAACCGCAAGTGTGATAACTTTTAATAAATTTAGGGCTATCCATAAGAGACTTTCATTGTTTAGAAACAGAAACTGATTTACCCGGAAGCCTTTAATGGTATGTGGTCTCACATTTTTTTACGGTAATTTTTGTTAGGGTTTTCAAACAAAAAGAGTAAAGTGAAAGGATAAACACACAGAAAAACGATTGAACCTTTTCCTCCCTGTGTGGGTTTTCTCCCCAAGTGGGTCTTTCTCCCTAAGTGGTCAATCCCTAACTAAAACCTCATCCTAACCTTTCCAATCTTCAGGATCAATATTCTATTGATATTTCAACTACTTTTAGATTAGTATTACAAAAGATTGTATATCTCGTTCCTGATTGTTACACCATGTCACGAATTGATGAGATTAGCATGTCTAATCTTTCAATCAACGAAGTTGAGCATGAGGTTTTAGACTTTCTGGATGATGATACACTTGACGAGTCGCGCTTTACTCTCGTTGGAAAGGTCTATACAGACCGATCCATGAATTTCCAAAAGCTAAAACGGATTTTGATGGCGGCATGGCGACCTTGACGATCGGTGAGAATACAAGAGCTCGAAAATGGCCTCTTTCTAGCTATGTTTGACCACATGGTGGATATGAGGCGGGTTCTCGATGAGGGCCCTTGGTCGGTCGAAAGAGACCTGGTTATTCTAAAGCCCCTGGATGACGATGATCAAAGTTCGAGTGTAGAGATGAGTAAGTGTCCTTTTTGGATTCGTTTGCTAGTAGACGCAGTGAGAATTATGTTCGAGCAATTGCCGGAAAACTTGGTACAGTTTTGGAGATTGACACACGTCGCCTGAAAGAGGGTAGCAAGCACATTCGAGCTCGGGTTATAATCAATGTATCCAAACCTCTATGTCGACATTTGTGTGTGACTAATCGACAACATGAGAAAGTGATGGCTGGGTTAGCTTATGAACGATTGCCAAATTTCTGCTATTGGTGTGGCCATCTCGGGCATACGGAGAAAGAATGCCTAGTCAAGCCCTCCAATATAGATGGGAAAGTGTTTGAGAAATGGCCATTTGTTTGTTTCATTTGTTTGTTTCACGTTTTGATTTGTTTCATTTGTTTGCAAGGATTGGTATGAGTTACAATTCGCCTAGTCAACATGGTGTCCACGTTTTTCCAACCTCTGATGTGCGGTGCGTACACGCTCCTTCTGATCAAAATAATACCACGGTTGGTACTGACAGGCTTAAAGAAAATGTAACCATAAGTGAGATTAACAACGGGAAAAATAAGAGTATCTTACAGACCATTGAACCTGATCATGGGAATTATGAATATAACGCCATTGTAAGACAAAGCAATAGACATGTGGTGGAGCAACAAAAGAGTATAGAGCAATAAAAGATTAACAAGATTAACAATGGAAGTATTGATAAAGATTCGGCTGAAATTAATACCAATAACTGTTAGTGATATCCTTTGTAGTTATCTATATGATTTGTATTCATCCGTTAGTTGTACATTTAATATGAATGATGTATGATTAGCCGGTGATTAGCATGATTAGTGGGAATCAATATTTACCCAAAATAGCTATTGTATAGGAGCTATATATACGCATGTACTAGTGGACAGACAAAAACAATTAAGTATCTCACCGTATTGTATCATGTATCTTCTCACATGGTATCACGAGTAAACCAAAATCACGCTTTTTTTACCGCTGCACTTTTTTATCCAGTTTTATTAGTGTCGATCGTTGGTTTTTAATATAACCAGTCGGCTTGTTAAGGGTGATCATTGGTTTTTAATATAACCAGTCGCCTCATTTGTTTGTTTCACGTTTTGATTTGTGAAAATTTGTTTCACTATTGCAAGCATCAAACATCTCATCTACTTACTCACAACCAACAACATGACTATTCTTCATGTGCCTTCCCGCTATCAGTATGCATATATTTTTACTAAAGGCTTGCCCACCGCTTTGTTTGAGGAGTTTCGTTCCAGTTTGAGTGTTCGGTGTCCTTCCGCTCAAACTGCGGGGAGTGTTAGTGATGATATCCTTTGTAGTTATCCATATGATTTGTATTCATCCGTTAGTTGTACATTTAATAGGAATGATGTATGATTAGCTGGTGATTAGCATGATTAGTGGGAATCAATATTTACCTAAAATAGCTATTGTATAGGAGCTATATATACGCATGTACTCTTGGTATAGTGGATAGACAAAAACAATAAAGTATCTCACCGTATTGTATCATGTATCTTCTCACAGGGAAAAAAACTTGAATGTGCAAATCACGAGTTTTTCTAACATCACATCAACTTTAGTGTCACAGGAGATCATGGTACGGAGTGGAGCTCGGGCATTTATAGTTGGCCTACAAACCACGAGAAGTACCGTACATGGATGTTGCTTCGTACGGTAAATTGATCGTCATCCTTACCTTGGGTTTGTTTTGGGGATTTTAACTAAGTATTATATAGTTTCGAGAAATTGGGAGCTCGTGGGTGCAATATGCGTGAATTAGAAGCATTTGCTACTGCTTGTCTGGACTGTAACTTATATATATGATTTTGCATTATACAGGAACGAGCATGACATGGTCAAACGGAAGGTGAGGAACCACTAATGTACAAAAACGACTTGACAGACTTTTGGCCACATCAGAGTGGTCCCTACTCTTCCCTTTGATTTGGGTCCAAAATATTCCTCGAATTGCGTCTGACCACTCACCAATTTTACTTGATCAAGAAGCATGTTCAGCAGGAGGTGGAAAGAAAAATGGATTTCGGTTTGAACACATGTGGCTAAGAGATAACAAATTAAGAGGTGTCATCGAGGACGCATGGATGAGAGGGGTACACGAGGGCCTTGGGAGTGATCCTGCAGCCTTGGTTCGTGGTTGTGCGGAGAAAATTACCGAATGGAATGTCACAACTTTTGGGCATGTCCAACACAGTATTCGAGCAAAAATCAGAAGTTTGGATAGCCTACAAAAGCAACCGAGGTATGACTCTCATCGTGAGCAACATCATTTGCAAAACGATATTAAAGAGCTATATGCACGTGAAGAAATTATGTGGAGACAAAGGAGTAGGGTCAACAGTTGAAGGAATGAGATAAAAACACTTAATTCTTCCATGCCCGAACAACTAGCAGGCGAAAGCAGAATAATTTTTTTAATTTACGAACAAACGATGGAAGGTGGGTTAATGACACTACGGGACTGTGTAACTTGGTGTCGTCGTATTTTGATGATTTGTTTCAGAGCTCTTTTCCACCACAATGTGCAGAGGTGGTATCATGTCTCGATAGATCGCTTTGTGATATGGACATCGAGAATTTGGGTAAAGAGGTGACTGCAGATTAAGTATATGATGCAGTTTTGCAAATGCAACCCTCGAAGGCTCCTGGACCAGACGGTATGACTGCTTTATTTTACCAAAAGTTTTGGGATATTGTTGGCCCTACGAGTGTAAATGTGGTGACCGAGTTTTTTCATAGTGGAATTATGCCTCCAAACATCAACAAAAATTTAAATACTTTAATACCCAAAGTACCATCACCTGAATCCTTAAAAGACTTTCACACCATTAGTCTATGTAATGTGATCTACAAAGTTATTTCAAAGGTCATCGTGAACAGAATCAAAGGGGTGCTAACAAGTCTAATCGATGAGAGCCAATCAGCCTTTGTTATAGGACGTTTGATCACCCATAATGCTAATGTAGCCTTTGAGGTCTTTCATTGGCTTAAAAACAAAAAAACCGGTCAAAATGGGGCAATGGCGCTTAAAGTTGACATGAGCAAACCATACGACCGACTGGAGTGGAATTTTATCAGATCTGTTCTTGAAAGGTTTCGCTTTCCGCCAAACCTTATTAATCTCATTATGGCATGTGTGACAACGGTCTCCTTTTCATTCAATATTAATGGGATAGGGAACGTAGTCCCAACAAGAGGTGTCCGTCAAGGGGACCCACTTTCACCCTATTTATTTATCATATGTGCAGAAGTGCTATCGACAATGATTAGGAGGGCAGTTACAACACGTCATATTCATGGAGTTAAAGTTTGTCGCAAGGCACCGGATGTTAGCCACCTGTTTTTTTCGCAGATGATAGCATTTTCATTACAAGGGCCTCAATAGATGAATGCACACGTTATATTATATACTCGACAATTATTGTAGAAGCTCAGGTTATAAACTTCGAAAAGTCGGAAATCTTTTTTATAGCCCGAATGTAGATTCGAGGATGCGAAGTGATATCATAAGCAAACTCGACGTTCGAGAACCCGCCACAACAAATAACATACCTAGGGTTGCCTTCTATCATTGGACGAAAGAAGAAATGTATATTGCAAGCTATCATAGACAAGATACGTAAGAAGATTGTAGGTTGGAAAGAAAGGAATTTGTCAATACGAGGCAAAGAGGTTATGCTAAAATCCGTGGCTCAAGCAATTCCGATGTATGTAATGAATCTATTCATGTTACCGGACGAAAGTATAAATGAAATTCATCGAGCCTGTAACCGCTATTGGTGGGCAAATGGAAACAAGGATAACCCGATCAGGTGGGCCTCTTAGGATATTTTTCGTGGTTAATTTTTTTAAAAGAAATACATAAATATTTACATTATAAGTTTTTATGGGTTTTTTGTCACATTAAAAAAAGTAGGATGCAGGATTGTAGGGTAAGAAAGTATGTGATTTAAGGTGATGCTGATTTATAGAAGATGAAGTAATGCTATTTTTTTATTTTTTTTATTTTGTTTTGATTTATAATTTAGTTTGAAAAGTGTGTATTTGTATTTTTATTTTTCTTAATTGTACGCAAATATCATGTCGGGCAACGCGTGTTTGCAAACCTCGTTAATACATGTTTAACAGAGTCTCAAGTTGTCGCCTCATCATATTACCGTGTTTTCGAACCAGGAAGATTATAAACTACTTGCTCTTGCCCTTTTAAAAGCCTAATCTTGTCAAAATAGTCCAAAATCATCTCGTTGGCTAATACACAACTACCCAGTCACATATTTACTCCCCAAAACACCTTTTCATTACTTCTGCCAACAACCTCCTCTTTTACTTGCTAGTACTATTTTACCAATTTCATTTTTGAATTCTACCAGATACCATCAAGCCATAGATTTGTACCGTGGCCATTATTATCTTCTTACCTTTGTTGAAATAGGTGGTTTCGGAAATATAACATGAAAGTAGATTCATAATTTCTTGTTTATTTATATCGCTTTTGTAATATAATTATACTTTTGTCACATGTGCTTTATGATAGATTATAATTATCTGAAAAGTACCATGTTTGTTGCAGTTCATCCGACTCGGAAGACAACTCAGAGGACGACTCGAGCTCAGATGATGAAGGTTCATTCACAAACCATGATATATGGGTGTGCGACTAAGCTACTACCGAGAGAGGACAGTAGTGATGATGAGGAGAGCCAGAACGATGGCGGCAGGGCCGTCCCGGAGATTTTGAGTGCCCTGAGCGGTAACTAAAAAAAGGCCCCTAAAAAATTATGTGAAAAAGAAAAATTATCGTTATCGATGCTAAATAAAATTGCAAATATCCAAAATATACTAATCGATGCTAAATTTTTTATAAATATCCTAAAATAATATTACAAAGACCATTTTAAATTAGAATTAAGTGTATAAATGAGTTGGGCTTTTAAAAAGTGTACAAATAAGTTGAGTTTATAAAAAATTTGGTGCCCTCTAATATATGGGGCCCTGTGCCATGGCCCATGTTGCCCTTGTCCATCTACGGCCCCGGATGGCGGTGAGGAGTGAACAATATATTTATGACTATAATTACTATATATTCAACTCTAGTATACATGAAACTGATGTTGGTGACTTGGTGGTATGGATTGTAGCATTTTTAAATAGTTTGAAGTGTATACATACTTCACTTTGTACCCATTTTCATTTTAATTAAAAGTAACTACTTTTCCCTTCATTTCTCTCGGTTTATCTGTAATAGTAAACCTGAACAATAGTTTGTTTTCGACTTTTCCATGAGTTCTACATTATTAATACGCTTATCCGCCGTAATATGTCGGATTCCGCTAGGATGTACTTGCATAAGAGAATCGTCGCCTATTAAAGAAACGGTAAGTGAAGGTGTACCCACTGTCACGGACCTCTTCAAGAGTCTCTCCGCCAATAGAAAGAAATGAAATAAGAATATATGCGTCGTATTTAATGATTGAGGTTCCCTTTCACAGTCCAAACCTCACTCGGAACACCTGGAAACCGTGAGACCGCCATCTCGGTGATAGAAAGTCGTGGTGTGAGTATTCAGAGAGAAGAACAAGGGCTCGACCACAAATTGTTACCACTTTCATGTCCATAATGGGTCAATTCTGACAAAGCCCTCTAGCTAAGTTTATACCAAGTGTCTGATGCTGCAAAACCGAAACCCATCTGATTTCATGACACCCATCACAGATGACGTGGGTATGGTATCAAAACACTTGATTTTGAGCACCGTAACATGCTCGTTATCATGATAAACTTAAATAAAGAGCTCGATATCCTCTGCAAACCACACACTGTCACGGACCTCTTCAACAGTCTCTCTACCAATAGAAAGAAATGAAATAACAATACTGCCCCATAATCAAATAAGGTTTTCCTCATATTGACCCTCAATCTCGCTCCCGTTGACCATCGTCTTCTCCAGCGAACATTAACCAGCGACGGTTCAACCACCGCATCTCACAACACAGATGACGTCACTTTCCTCTTTTAATTCCTAAATTCACACCTACTGGAAATAACCTAATTTCACGGAAAAATGTCAACATAGACCAGCTAAGGAAATGCAAACCATTAACCGAATACGAAGTGAAATCACTTCTTTTTATATTAATTTACGCCTCCATTATTTCATGCCTTATCGCTGATATAAGTTTATGTATTTTAAGCTATGTTTATATGTAGTTTATTTCTGTTTATTTACAGTCCGTAATACTTGATATCCGGTGAATGTATTTATGTTTAGTTTAGTTTGTTTCTGGAAATGGTTAGGTTAGATATTAGGGTGTTTGTTTTGGCTTATATAGCAGGCTTATGGCTTATGTAAACTCAAACTTGTATCAAAGGAGAAGTAAGTTACTGAATTTGAAAGAGGAAAAAGGAATGGGGCAAAATGTTTTCTTTATTTCTGCATACTTGATGATAGAGACTCACTCTCTATTTAAACTAATAAAATGGCAACAAAGTAGGAACAAACTTCCCACTAATCAACTAAACATAAGACTAGGAAACTAGTGGCCAACATGGCCTTGATTTGGTCAAGTAAAAAACGTGCAGCAAACATAAATAAAAGACTCCACTTTCTGAATTAAACCAACATTTTCCCCCCTAATTCAGAATCCGTTATGTTCTTAACTCCCATCATCTTCCTCATTTCGATAAACTGAACTCGAGGTAACGGTTTTGTGAGAATGTCAGCCCTTTGTTCCTTGCTGCAAACATGCTTAATAACCACATCCCCACGCTCAACACACTCTCTTATGAAGTGATACCTCAAGTCAATATGCTTGCTCCTTCCGTGGAACACCGGATTTTTTATCAGCTCAATAGCTGATTGGTTGTCTAAATAGAGCACAAATGGACCAGCTTTCTTCCCTGTTATCTCGTGAACCAACCTACTGACCCATATTCCTTGACATGTTGCGGTGGTTGCAGCCATAAATTCAGCCTCGCATGAAGAGAGTGCCACACATTGTTGCTTTTTCGAGCCCCACGTGATCAAATTCTTCTCCAAGTAGAATACATTTCCACCTGTGCTCCGTCTATCCTCCACATCTCTTGCATGATTACTGTCGGAATATCCTGTGATCAGAACACCTTTATGACACTGGGTATAAACGAGACCATAGTCAACTGTTCCTTTAATGTACCGCAAAATTCTCTTCACCGCTTGCATATGATTTACTGTAGGTTTCTCCATGAACCTGCTCACAACCCCGACGGCATATGCAATGTCGGGTCGGGTGTGTGTGAGGTACCTTAAGCCTCCAATAATGCTACGAAAGAGTGTCGGGTCAACCGGAACTCCTCCTTCATCCCTTGTAAGCTCCAATTTGTGTTCCATTGGAGATTTCGATGGATTGCAATCTGCCATTCCAGCCTTTAAGAGTACATTTCTTGCATAAGCGGATTGCTTGAGTGTCAAACCATCTACATGTTGAGTCACTTCGATTCCCAAGTAGTACGAGAGTAAACCCATGTCACTCATCTCAAATTCTTTGTTCATTTGTTTCTTAAAGTACATGGCATCACCATCACAATTTCCTGTTATAATTAAATCATCAACATAAACACCAACTATTAAAACATTACCATGCTCTTTCCTTGTGTACACCGCATATTCCAGTCCACATCTCCTGAAGTTGAGTCCTTTTAGGCACTTGTCCAATCTCGAGTTCCATGCTCTAGGGGCTTGTCGAAGCCCGTAAAGTGCCTTCGAGAGTTTGTACACTTTTTCGGGATGATTAGCCTTCACGTACCCCTGCGGTTGTGTGACGTACACTTCCTCTTCCAGCCTTCCATTTAGAAACGCCGACTTCACGTCCAAATGATGTACTTTCCAGCCTTGTGAACCTGCAAAAGCTAGTATAATTCGAATTGTTTCAATCCGAGCAACCGGTGCAAACACCTCATCAAAATCAACTCCCGGTTTTTGAACACAACCCTTAGCGACTAGTCTTGCTTTGTGCTTCAATATGTTACCACTTGGATCTCGTTTCAGCTTGTAAACCCATTTAAGTGCAATGGGTTTACGACCAGTTGGTAAATTAACTAAGCTCCATGTTTGGTTCTTTTCTATTGTGTCCAATTCATCCTTCATAGCTTTCACCCATTCTCGATCTTTAACAGCCGTAAGATACGATGTGGGTTCATCTGCATCTTGCAGGAATAATAGTTCGTCACATTCTTCATAAAGATCATTTAACAAACGGTACCTTTTTGGAGCGCCACCACCTGTTGTACTTGATGCTGGACTCGTTGAACCCATAGAGGTGGCCGACGATTGAATTGGAGTTGAGAGGCCTTCATCATCATGTACATGTGTTTGAGGGGTAGGCTGGAGTTCATCATTTATTCCTTCAAAACTTTCTAATGGCTCATGTCTTGAATCATTTTCATCTTCCAAGTTAGTATCTTCTTGACTATATCCTTCAATGGTGAAGATGCTTCTAGGACTTTCTTTAAACTTGGTTGTCTCACCCCACAACCACTGTTTACCTTCATCAAATTTTACATCCCTACTCACTCGAATTCTACCAGAGACCGGGTCCAAAAGACGATATGCTTTACTTCCTGTTTCGGTTCCCAAGTGTACAAGCATTTCACTTCTGCTATCAAGTTTTTGTTGGTGCCCTCTCAATATTTTCGAGTGAGCAATGCAACCGAACACTCTAAGGTGTTCAAGATTAGGTTTCTTCCCCGACCATCTTTCATATGGTGTCGTATCACCAAGGGTTTTTGTTGGAACTCGGTTTTGAATGTAGACAGCTTGGCGCACCGCTTCTCCCCATAACGTATCAGGAACCTTCATACTTTTCATCATGCTTCTTGCCATTTCAATAACCGATCGATTGCGTCTCTCGACGACACCATTTTGTTGTGGGGAGTATGGTGCCGTGAAGTGATGATTTAGACCTGTATCATCACAATACTCCGTAAACGCCTTTGAATTAAATTCTCCCCCACGATCGGTTCGCAACGTCTTGACCTTAACTCCTGTTTCATTTTCAACTAGAACACGAAATTTCTGAAACACGCCAAGTGCTTCATCTTTTGATTTTAACATATAAACCCACATTACACGACTAAAATCATCAACTAACAAGAAGAAATAACGATTACCAGAAGGTGTCGGGGGTGAGATTGGTCCACAAATATCTGCGTGAATAAGCTCCAGCCTCTCTTTTGCCTTGTATAGAGTTTGTGTTGGATATGGGTTACGAGTTTGCTTTCCTTCTAGACAACCTTTGCACAATGCATCGGGTTTTTCGATCGCTTTCATACCATGCACCAGCTTCTTGTCACACATTTCTTTTAGTTTCTGAAAGTTGACGTGTCCCAGGCGTGAGTGCCATAACCATGAATGTTCCTTGTGTTCTCCGAATAAACAATGGGGTTCGACTTCGTTCAGCACTATCTTATACAATCGATTTGGAGATCGATTCACCTTCATGAGAAGTTTTCCATTCTTGTCATGAACCCACAAATGTGCCCCACATATCTGTATCATATTTCCATGTTCTGAAAGTTGACCCAAGCTTATGATGTTGTTACACAAGCTTGGGATGTGGTACACGTCCTTCAATACCCGTTTCTCACCATTTTTACACACAAACATGATGGAGCCTTTTCCTTCTATTTTCACTTTTGAACCGTCACCAAACCGTACATACCCTTGGACCGATTGATTAATGTCACTAAACTTATCTCTATCACCCGTCATATGGTTACTTGCTCCGTTATCTAAGTACCACACCTTCGATGTGTTGCTCTCTTCATTCAAGCTCCTTAGTTTTGGGGTCACATGCTTCTCGTTTAAGAACACCTCCTCGTTGACTTCGTGCCTCACAGAAAGTAATAGTGCGGGTTCATCATCTTTCTGTGTTAAGTTAGCCTCCTGATTCCTCTCTTTTCGTGGATTCT
Source organism: Glebionis coronaria (assembly GCA_025667525.1). Taxonomy (NCBI): domain Eukaryota; kingdom Viridiplantae; phylum Streptophyta; class Magnoliopsida; order Asterales; family Asteraceae; genus Glebionis; species Glebionis coronaria. Next base: position 591,761,546 of record CM046880.1, on the reverse strand, counting down.
TACACTCATAAGCATAGTGTCCAAGGTCTTGGCAATTGTAACATTGAACCTTGCTTTTATCGTAGTTACTTGTAGATCCTCGTCCTCCATCTCGGTTTTGATAGGAACCACCACCACGACGTCCACCACGATTAGAGTAATTACCTCTTCCACGACCTCTTCCTCTGCCTCGATTAGATGCACTTGATCGAGTGTTGCGTTGTGAGGTCCTTGGTTCCTCATCGCCCTTTTTCTTAGATCTTTCCACCCACTCCTCATGTGTCAATAAGAGTTTCCCTTCTCCACTTTCACTTTGGCCACGAACCCGTTCTTCATGAGCCTTTAACCGTCCTATGACTTCTTCAACCGTCATGTTGTCAAGATCCGCAAACTGTTCTATAGTCGAAGCAATTTGCAAGAACTTGTTCGGAACAGCACGAAGTAGTTTCTTAACCACGTAAGCTTCTTCTACCTTTTCTCCTAAGGCCCGGATATTGCTTACAATGTTGTTTACCTTCATGGCGAAATCATCAATTATCTCTGTATCCTTCATGCTGAGGGTTTCAAATTCAGCCTTGAGAGTCTGAACCTTCGCGGTCTTGACCCTTTCTGCTCCCATAAACATCGTCTTTAAGGTTTCCCAAGCGTCCTTTGCCGTTTGCTTCTCTGCGAGTGACAACAACAGATCCTCTGGAATCCCTTGATAAATGGCTGCAAGTGCCAATTTATCCTTCTTCACATCGATTGCCGTATTTCGGGTCCTAGGTTCGATGGCTTCCCATACTCCCTGGGCTTGCATAAACACTCTCATTTTGATAGCCCATGCGGCATAGTTGCTTCGCGTCAACATCGGATAGTGAAGGCTGATTGGGTTCTCCTTTTCATTCTTATCGCTTTTATCTCCCATCTGCTCGGTTTCGGGTTATGCTTTGGTTAGAAACCAGTAGCTCTGGTACCAAGTGTAAACTCAAACTTGTATCAAAGGAGAAGTAAGTTACTGAATTTGAAAGAGGAAAAAGGAATGGGGCAAAATGTTTTCTTTATTTCTGCATACTTGATGATAGAGACTCACTCTCTATTTAAACTAATAAAATGGCAACAAAGTAGGAACAAACTTCCCACTAATCAACTAAACATAAGACTAGGAAACTAGTGGCCAACATGGCCTTGATTTGGTCAAGTAAAAAACGTGCAGCAAACATAAATAAAAGACTCCACTTTCTGAATTAAACCAACAGCTTATTCAGTTTTAGGCCTATGTTTCATAACCTCACTTCAATTTTGTGGCTTATTTTGAAACATTTCAGCTTATATCTACCAGAGTGTCACATTTTAAAAGATAAGCAAATCTAGAGTTGTAAACACTAATTTCTGAAGTGCTTATTTGTTAAGCTGCTTATGAGCTTGTATGCTTATAAGAAAAAATCAGACAATTTGCCTAGTTGTAGTTAGGATACCAGTTTATACTTCAACACTTTACGGTATAGAGTTATTCTGGTGATTGATCCCACGTAGCATTCTACCAACCTTACAGAATGTGAAGAACGTATGTGTTCTCACTTGTGATGTTCTGGTGTATTATATGCTATGGGAATTACTAGTCATCAAAGTTTTCACGCTGTTTGTTATTGTGAAATATTCTACACCTGGTAGGAATGTAGGTCAGAGGCTTGTGTGGTAGTGTCTTTGACTCCTCGTACATTATTGATTACGACTGTTCACTCATGCGCCTTATCAATGTACTTATAAAGTAGCTCAACGGAATTATATTAAATTTGACACGTCATGACAATGTGAAGGTGTATTTAGCCTTGGCGATAGTGGTTCACAGACTAATATGTTGTTTATAAAGAGTATTTCAACTCTCTGCATTAAGTTTATCTTTTTATTTCCTATAAAGTAGCTACCCCGCCGTGATTGAATGAGAATGGAAAAGAGTGGCTTTGTTATGCAGAGAGCATTGTGTTAGACCCACAGAGCATACTAATCAATGGGAAATCTAGTCCATTAACTTTGATTAAAGATTCAATGAATTGATATCAGCTGCTGATATGCTTGTGTCCCATTGTAACTGCTTTGATCGTATATGCTAGTGGTTCCTTGCCCCTTCTGCATTTAATTTACTGTCTATTCTCTTTTCGAACCCTATTCTAATAGTCAGAAACCTCTTCAAATCGAACTTTAAGAAAGGCATAGGTCAAACAGGGTAAAAAATTGACCCATTTGTTTATAGGAATGCTTTGCATAAGATCAGTGACCAAAGGCTATCTATCTGGTGCGCATTATCACGACGAACCACAAACTTACAGAATATGTAGAAATACATTGACTAAACCAAATTAGCTTAGACCATGAAACCTGACCATGAGTCTCAAAAATATCATTTCACACATTAAAAACTAACAAAAAATTTATTAACCGCCTTTAGTTGACTTCCATTGAACCGTAAATAAACTTTGCAAAATTAACCAAAAGTTATAACTAATATTGGCTGAATCCGCCTCACATATAAACACAAATATCAATATATATATATATATATATATATATATATATATATATATATATATATATATATATATATATATATATATATATATATATATATATATATATATATATATATATATATATATATATATATATATATATAACATCCATTTCACTTTTAATTGAGGCAATTTTTTCAATAATTAAAAACAAGAATTAAAACGACAGCAAACAAATGATAATTCCGGCTAAAGCAATCCTAAAACTAAAACGACCTTACTTGCAACTAAGAAAATCCAAATTATCAAAGAGGAACCTTCACCATCCACATTCAACCAAACATGTAATCAGTTAAGTGCAGTCACCTGAGCTTTGCATAATGGAAGACTTAGCTAGTTGAATGTCTATCAACTAGTTGATCTCTATACCTTGTCATCGTCTTCAATGAATGATAGAATTTGACTCATCAAGTAAGAGTAGTGTTTCCATGTACGAATTCACTAAAAAGGAGATGGGAGCTCCATTAATCACCAAACCACTGATACTTCCTGACGAGGTGTCATAAACTTCAAGTGCAGACAAGTGATTTCTCATATCAAAATTTTCAACTATAGCTTCACCGTTCTTTCTTATCTCTAACACATTATAGCCCACCCACGTATCTGGTGCCTTAATACTCAATATCTTAGTAAACGACTTGGTAACACCCTCCTTCATTATCCATACATCACAACCCCTTGTCTTGCCATCATTATAATACTCAAACAAACCAAGCGACTCATAAACCTTGGAGACCTCTAATTTATTCGTGTGTACCAACCTATCTGGAAGGCACACTTCACCAAAATCATCACTCTTCAAATCAAACGAAATGATCAAATTAGAAATACTTCCATCAGCCCTCTTAATACTATCATAAGCTAGCCAATAAATAAATCCATCGATACAAACATTACGAAACTTCACATGACAAGTATGAAAAGCAGGAGGAATGTTAAACACAGTTTTCCAAACACGTGTACTTAGCGTAAAAACCTCTACCTCCCAGTTCTGTACAGTCCGAGAACCAATAGTATTGATTCTAACAAGCTTAGGGTCACTAGTGTTGGGACAAACCCCAAAACCAATAAGAGTATATCCAGTCGGATAAAGCAATGGATTAGATATAGTAATACCAACTGCTTTTCTAATACTAGGATTCCAAAGGACAGCTATCTTCTCGTCGGTAGCATCTTGGAGAGAACCATAGTTGCATAACAACCCGTTGACTGAATAGAATGTTGACATGTGTTTGAGTAGGCTAACAGGGTGCGGAACAGTTAGGGAAGATATCTGGTTGGGAAAATTATCATCATCCACAACTGAAACATAGTTGCATTTTAATTCATAAGCTAACCTATATCTAACAAATAGATGGCGTTGTGGTCGGTTATAACTACTTATAAATTTGGAGCTATCAATAAGAGACTTCCAAAGTTTAGAAACAGACCTGAATTGAACAACTGATTTAACCGGAAGCCTTTTTATGATTTCTTTTTGAATGTCGAATGGGATGTTGTCGGACATTTTTAGGGTTTTCAAAGAAAAAGAGTAGAGTGAAAAGATAAGCACAGACAGCAGTGCTAAGGTTAGGTTTATTTGTTCCAGTGTTTTTTGGGCCACTGGGCTTTTTCTGTAGTGGTCCATAAATGAGTTGATTAGTTGTAACGAGGTGGGCTTCTTCATAAGATATGATATTTTTTAGTAACTTTGTTTTTTAATAATCATTTACTTAGTTTGTTATCTTTTATATAATAAAAGAATTAGATTTTTGTAGAATTTTAATGAAAAATGAAGGTTGTAAGAAAAACAATTAGACCAATTAAATGGCTTGATTTTGACACATAAGCAAAATCGAGCGATGTGATTGGTGGAAAAAAGTCAAAATTGAATTAAAATTAGTCAAAATTAAAAATTTTGGTGGAAGAATTTGATAAAAACACATAAAGATATATGTGTCAAATTTATAAAAATAAAAACTTAAAAAAAGAGGAGGGGATTAATAAAACTTTATTGGTTGAATTTCAAATAAATTAGATAGACTTAAATATAAACTTATATTTTTCTTATTTTTCAGTAACTTTCTAAATAAACAAAATACACCCTTAAACTTTATACAGTCTAGACTTTATATTTTAAAAATACAACACATATGTCATATTTAAACATCAACGAATCACAAAATTATAAATATTCAAATAAAAATACAAATTATTGTATATTTTTTATTTTGACACTTAACAAAGTCAAACAATGCAATCTACGTAATTATTATTTACATGAATATAAATGTCAAAAAGAACGCAGGACCTAAGACCTATGACATCGGTGTGAGATGAAAGTAAATAGATGGGATTTTACAAATTAAAAAAAACATATATTTTTTCAAAGTCATTATGTGTTAATAAACACACAATTTCTAGAAAAAGGTAGCTAACATTTGAGTTAAACAAAGTCAAATCCTTTGTGAAACAAATGTTTATACAAGATATCAATTAAAATTATCATATAATGGAAAATCATGTAAAACTTGAGGGTCCATAAGCATTGTAGCTATTTAAGTATTAAAATTTAATATTGTTTTATAAAATACTATTAAGCATTATAAAATAATGAATTTATAAATCGTGTATGTGTAAGTTGATGTAAATCGTTTGTTAATTAAAATTATGATATAACTGTTTAGAATAAAAATATATAAAAATAAAAAAAATATGAAATTCGAAAAATAAAAATTGAGGTGAGTTTTATTAATTTACATGGTGCACGGTAAAAGAACAAAATAATCAAACATATAAATATCAGATGCTAAAAAACATATATAATATATATAATTGAAATAACGAAATTATTACTTAATTTAACATTTATGTTCAAATCCCGTGCGTGCACGGGCATTAAAACTAGTATAAAATATGGGAATAACAGAAAAGTTATTTACATAATTAAAACTTTTTTGGAATTGCACTATAGAGCTCGTTTTGTTCGTAATTCGAATGTCTTTGTACCGGTAACTTTTTCAGAATGAATATTAGATATACGCTATGTATTTGATAGATATACATTGTTATATAAAAAAGTCGTAAATGGTCAAAAGTTTAACTAAAAAGATGATAAACATACAAGGACACAATCATAAGAAACCAAAAAAGCTTTACCAACGAACCGATATACAACTTCAATGCACCAAACCTAGCAAACACAAGGATACTAAGGGCAAACACACGGTAGAAAGTATGATACGGATTAAAACCGACCACGACACACACAAGCTCACACACAAAACATAACCCATGAAAACCTCACAACAAATGGTCAAAAAGTTGCATAAAATACCTAAGATGTAAGAATACCCCATACTCAACAATTCTTCGATCTTTTGCTTCAGCGGCGATTGACAAACATCAAGCTCTCTACATACATCCTAATCCGATAATAACGTTAACCTCACTTCACCATCGGCAACTCTACGGTAAAACCATCTCACGTCTTACCACCTCATTTCACAACCTCGCCATCTCCTTTGAAACCTAGACCTATTATGATATCACTATACCCACAACTCTTGCCACGACCTCACCACACCCACCACCAATACTATCTCGTAACCTCACACTATCCATGACAAAAGAACACTTCGTGACCTTACTATAACCTCACCTCTCTACTCACACCCAATCAGAACCAACTTGCAACCTCATTATACCCACGACCCAGTAACCTCTCGCGGCCACACATACCTACGACCAACACCGTCACATTACTTTACCATTCACGACTTTAAGCCATCTCCCGGCCTCACCGTACCCACAACCCATCTCGCGACCTCACTATTCCACGATGCACACCATCACATTATTACCTGAACATACTACCACTCGAAACTATCTCGCGACCTTACCATACCATGACTCAAAACTCTCTTACTACCTCACCATACCCGAATATATATATAAAGAAACCATTAAAAATAGTATCTTAATACTTATGAAAAACTATTTCTTAAGCTACTTACAACAACGACCCTTTGCGACTCTGATTTTTCAGCTTTCTCTCTCCACCGACATAGTACGACATAATTCAATTTTTTTATTTCAATGAAAAAACATTTTATTACATAAAAAAATAACATTAAATAAAAAACATTACATAAAAAACATTACACAAAATAAAAAAACATTACATAAAAAAAACATTACGAAACATAATAATAATTTTTAAGTTGTAAAACTTTAACTCCTCGATTATCAAAGTGTGGCATTACAATTGTGCTCCATACGGGACTTTGTTTTAGATTTTTCCGACATTCATAGTATGGAAAATCCATATGACTAATAGTGCGATATTCAAGTGCGGCTTCTTGATAAAGAGTATCTTCAGAAGTCCTAACTGGATGCCTACGTACGACGTTATCGTACATCGCAGTAAATTGACCAACTTTAGGACGAATCAGACTTTTAGTCATAACCTCTTTTTTTCGCTCACCCGTTTCTTGATAAAAGAACTCACGTACCTCCGACCAAAACACTTTCGACTTATAATGTCGATCATTAGAATTCGCCGAAACGTGCACCCAAACTTTACACAAAGCTACTCCCTCTTCGGTAGTCCACGAAATTTGAGAAGTCATTATTTTAGATGGTAAAAGTGAAGTTTGGAGAACTGTAAGTTTAATGTGTGTGAAAAATGATTGAATAAATGAGGTTTTTACAGGGTAAAGGGTTAAATTTAGAAAAAAACTTTGAAATAACATCTACTTTTGAAACTAAACACACTTCCATGAGTCGATCGTTGGAACAACCTTTTTGCTAAAAAAAACCACGACTCGGTGGCCGCAACAGATCGACCGAGTGAGGTCTCGGTCACGACCTCTTTTTTACCACCGTTGCGAGTAGTCTTATGCTACGCGTGCTTGATACACCTCACACATATATAGCAATCCAAGTATTCAACGGTTCACATCGTTTTAATCCAACGTACCAAAATACACATCACACAAACAAAAAAGTCTCCACTATAACCCTAACCCTAACAAGATTAAACCATATGCCTCTCTCTTATTCTCTCTCTCTCTCTTTTACCAAACCACACAACCATTATTAGACCTTGTACTTTTATTGTATTTTATTTCGTTTGGGGTTCAGTTAGCCATGGATTTTGGGTATGAAAGGCGTGTGTGGCACGTGGCATGGCGATTTCTTCTTGTCATATTTGTTGTAATAGATGCTTTCGGAAATATAACATAACGGTAGATCTAGTTTCTTTTCTTGTCACAATTATCACTTTATTCATAAGCTACGAAAACAGAACGATGCTCTTCTGTACACTCTGTTCCCAACCCCTGGGGTTCAACTTCTCGCAAACCTTCATGCTCCAAACCCACCCGACCCGATTTCAAACCACTAATGCTTCCAAAATCTACAGAATCTAGGATTGCATCCTCTGAGTATCAGTATCTGGTTGGTGAGTATAAACTAAAGAGGTCTGATTCCCAAGACTCTGTGACATCCTGTAGAGGTACATGCATCTTTACCATCAATAAACTTGTATAAACACACTATTATTTATTTTAAAAACACCCAAATGGTAATTATTTTTTATACCACATTTTCTGGTAAAAACTCCATTGGATTGGGCAAACAAATTGATAGCACATTCTCTTTTAAAATGTTTTTTTCTATCACAGTTGATCGCTGTTCCATGTGGGTCAATCTAGAAGCCTTGGTCATATGTTTATGGAGCACTTCTCATGTTGTATGGAGGAACAAAATCACTATCGCTGCATAGTGGTTTTGTGGAGTTTTTGTTTTTTACTGGACTCTTCTTATTTTTCCGTTTATTATAATGATGATTGGAGAAAAACAACTGATCAAGGAAGGTGTTCTGTTGTCATTAGGTCACATGTATGTTACTATGGTCCTTTAATTTATTTATTACATAGCATGGTTTATGTTAGGATTAGTTAATTTGGTAACTTTTTTATTATCAAAATGATACTAGTTCAATCTTTATTGTTTATTGTTATAAATGTTTATGAGGCATTGAGGTGTTAAAGCCTTTGGATGACTTTTAACCCGATTGACCGTCCTTATAAGTTAAATCTCTTAGCTGAACCTATTGGGAGGTTTAGATGTATAGGGATGAACAAATTTATCCATGTAAAAATAAATTAGTCAAAGCTACACCTCCAGGCTCCAGCTACATCTAGATTTTTTTATACATATGCTCATGAGAGTCCAATTTTTATTTCCCATTTTAGGGCGTATATTCGAGGAATATATGTTTTACGTTTAGACTTTTGAGGTTGAATATGCTTTCGATGATGATGTTGACCAATTTGTTAGGCTATCCACAACGCATGAAGGTCGCGACCTAGTTTTTTCGGCCGGCGACCTAGTGCGACCTATTTGCCACAACCCGACGACCTAGTTGAAAAAAAAAATTAAAAACACAATAAATTTAATAAAAAAACATTACATTTATTTAAAAAAAACATTACACAATTATTCGAATTTAAAAAACATTACAATAATCCTAGTAATTTAAATTATAACGTTCCTTGATTCTGTCCCTCATTTCTTGTTGTGCTTGTTGTTTGGATATCGGCAAGTTGGGGTCGATTTCCGAGTTGTAGAACATCAAGTATTTATCTCGTTTCTTTGCTTCAGCAAGCTCGATAGCCCGACGTTGTAACTCGAGCTTTTCTCTTTTGATTTCCGCGTTTTTCTCCTGCAAATCCAACTCCCGTTGCTTCAAGTCAAAGTAGGAATCTTGTTGTTGCTTCTTCTTTCCCCATCCAATGTCTTTCATCTTCTCCCATTTGGAGCTTACAACTTCAACAAATGAAGACTTCCCAGTTGACGAAGAGGTTGATGACTTCTTTTTAGCACGATCACGACCCATTGGTCGATTTTCTTGTTTCTCTTCTTGCTCGTCTTTAGAATCATCGTGCACATCCATGTAACTAGCGTGTCCAGAACCAGAAGTGGTTTCAGAAGTCTTGGATTTTTTGCTAGACGGTTTCTTTGTAAACCGTGGCATTTCAACCTCTATCGAACTCTGGTGATCTTTGAGCACTTTCCACGCCTCCTGGTATTGAAACTCTTTATTGTAAGTCACTTTGTATTCAGCACAAGCTTTTTGGTAATCAGTGAGATCATTTGCACCACTATCATGAGTACGCTCAATGTTATTCATAATACCACAAAATGCACCAACACTAGGACGCAACCTGTTTTTCCATTTGCTCACAACCGCGTCATACCCTCTAGCAGAACCCGTCTCGGTTTCATAGTACTTCACTACTTTTAGCCAAAAGCCCTTTGATTTTTGACTGTTTCCTTGGATGCAATTCTCGGAAATATAACACCAACCTCTGCATAACGCACACTCTTCCTCACTTGTCCATTCTTTTGGTGCCTCAGTTAAATCAACCTGTTTGCTTTTCGTAGCACGTCTTGAGGGCTTCTTAGGTTTGATTGGGGACATTTCTTCCTCATCGTCTTCAAGGTTGTATGCACCATGAAAAGACCCGTGTCCCGAACCTTGACCCATAGATTGATCTTGGCTAGGCACGTCACCCACATAGTTGTCTTGGTTGTATATCATATCTTCAAATTGTGCATCAACCTCAAAACGATTAATCGGAGAATACTGTTGGTTTGGATAGGAAGTAGTGGAAGAATCCATAGTACGCCGATACACACCCGTAGGCGATTCGTAGTTAGGTTGTTGGTTATCACATTGTGGGGGATAAAAAGGACGGTTTGAATAGTTAGGTTGTTGGTGTGATTGATATTCAAAACTGGTGGGTCTAAACCGGAATTGTGGAGACACACCGGATAATCGGAAATTCGAGTCCGGTGTCACATGTGGAACAGATTCTTGACGAACTCGGGATTTTGGGGTTTTGTTTTTGGGAGTTCTCTTGCTAGACATTTTTAATGTGTGTTGAGATTTGTGTGTGAAATGTAAAAAATATTGAAAGAGGTATTGATTATATAGGTTTTAGAAAAATTTGAATTTTTTTTTAAATGTAACAGTCACATTTTCAAACGGTCGGATTTTTAAACAAGTTTTTCAATTGGGTCGTGACCAGCGTCGTTTTCTGCTCGACCTACACCGGCGACCGAATCGCCGCAACGCGACGACTCGGTCGCGACCGACTTGTGACCGGTAAAAATCCGGTGCGTTGCGGGTAGCCTTATCATGTTTATGAGTATCATTAGTGCTTGACTTCTGTTTGATATCTTCAGCTTTTACGGTCTCCAAAGAAAACAAGTGAGTTGAAGAAGGAAACAGTCATGAGCGTTAAAAATTGTCACCCTTGCACGAGTCAACAAGTGGCCCTGACGTGTACAAAGTGTAGACATTCTGCACTTTGTACATGTCAAGCTATACCGCTTGTTGCCTCATGCAAGGATAAGAGTTTTTGGCGCTCAAATGACAATTTTTCTTGGTCCATCTAATGGGCTTGTTTTGTTCAAGAGGCTGAGGTACACTCGTATCTACAAGTGAGCCAATTCTATTGCCTATTACGGGAAGCATGAAAACAAGTTTCCAAAATAGTTGTAGTCCTGAGTTCAAGGAGTTTGAGTTGCTTGACGAAAGAGTGGGCCGATGATGAGATTAGTTCGCATAATCCATAACTGTGAATACCTCGCTGAACGTGGAAATTGATATATGAGGATGCATATTCGTATTGCAACATAGAATTGAAAACCTTGCTGTTTATATGTTTTTTATCCAGTTGCTGTGACTCCTTTGCTTATAACCTTGTGGAATAATATATTTCTCTTTCATGTGAAAATGTTCGAAAGCTTTTTATACTAATTTATATACGGGTGTAGTTGTGACTAACATTACAATAGCCAATTCAGAAGAACCAATACCAATAATCCTAAGTTATAGTAAGAGATCTAATTATTGAATATAGTTTATGGTGAAATTTATAGAAATTTTTTGTTACAAAGTGTTACTCTTTCATTTCTCGATTGATGGCAATGGGGGCTATTCATCGGTTAGAGTTCAGCCTCTTAGGACGAAAGTGTCTGGAAATCTTGTGTTCGAACTCTGATTAGAAAATTAATCTTCCATTGGCCACAACCCTATAGTCAACATAGGTTTATCTGCAATGACTCCGGCTTATGAAATACACACAAAAGTTAGAGTTGAGTGAGGCTTATGAATCAAATAAAATCATTCGATAAAAAGACAAATTAAACATATGGTAAGCTGTTAAATTTTGCTTATATTGTTAATTAAGGACATTTTTGAGCACTTTTTTAGAAAGTAGGGGGCATGCGCATCAGTTATTAATGATGATAATTGATAGCTATGAGCGCATATAAGGGCATCCACTATGGTGGTTTATACATAGGTTTATAAAATTATGAAGAGGTCTAAGAATTTATAAACCATAGTGAACATCTATTTTAAGCTTATGTAGCATGAAGAGGTCTAGAATGTTGAACCTCTTCATAATTTAATGCACTTGAATTGTGTTGAGGTTTATAAATTTTGATAAGGTTTATTCATAGTGGGAATAGGTTTATAAAACAAAAAGATTTGAAAATTAATGGTACAACATACTTATAAACCTATAGAAAAGTTTAACATAGTGGATGCTCTAATACATTAAATTTGCTACTCGGCGGATCTTGTTGATTGAATGTTTTTTTCATTGACTTTCAAACCAGTATTTTTATTTTTCAACTTATACGGATTTTTTTTTTCGTTTCAACTAGTGCCAATTTAGCCAGCACATAGTTAGGCTCGCACCTGTTCTGACGAATACTTGTTTTGGCCAGTACCCGTGCCACTCGACCTGCCCGTTTTGACACCTCGACTAAAGGATATAAAAATGGAGAACCACATGCAATGAAAGAAAGAAGGCTTGTAACTGAAGATGTTTGAAACTTTAAATTTCAAATTCACACCTTCTTTAATAAAAAGAGCAACTGCAAAAAGCAATCTTGAAAATCACAATAGCCAAAAGCCATTGTACAAATGTATACTACCATTTTAACATAAAATATTAAAAAAGGGAAAAAAATGCATAAATGACATCATATTTTAAGATATTTTGCAGGTGGAATTTAACTCGAACCAAAGCATGAGCTTCCATATCATGACAACAAATCGATATTAGTGTTGGCCATTTTTATGGCAGGAAAGTTTTCTCGGTTCATTGAACACGATACAATGATATGAAAGAGAGCTTACAACAAGAACAACGATACCCAATCCCGCCAGAGCAAGCTAAGAGAGAGGTGAGATGTTGACAGATCATACATTTACTTTTGGGAGAACCCGAAGGTAAATAGACTGCTCGGTTAAGAGAAGGGAGAAGAAAAACGATAGAACGCCGATTTATTAATATATTCACTTTTTTTTCATTTTTTTATAAAGAATGATATCCATATTATAATATATAAAGAATAGATTTATTAATATATTCACTTTTCCTGGAAGAATAGATTGCCACGGTGGCAACATTTTCCCCAGCGACATGTCGCTGGGGAAAATCCTTATTAAACAAAAAAAATTAAGTTAAACTTAACCATTTTAGCTAATTACAAAGTTTCCCTAGCGACATGTCGCTGGAGAATCTTTCCTTTTATTTGACTTGTCAACGCGTTGTCGTTGACTTGTCAACGCTTTCCAAAGTTTCCCCAGCGTCATGTCGCTGGGGAAACTCTTGATACATTTGACTTGTCAACGCTTTGCGTTTGACTTGTCAACGAATAACCAAAGTTTCCCCAGCGACATGTGGCTGGGGAAGAGTCTGCAGGTTTTTTTTTAAAATTGCCTGCACAGCAGGCGTTTTCCATATTTTTTCCGGAATTTTCCCGGAAAAAATCTACCAAAACCTGTAACAAAAACCTGTATTTGCTCACCAAAAGACACATATAAAGTAAACTTGAAATACAAATCAACACAAACGCGAAATAAGTTCAAACTTGCACCAAAATATAATATAACGTTCTAGTTTAGTCAAGGATACTAGGAATAAGTCGGGATAGTTAAGGATACTAGGGAAACAAGCGTTCTAATTTAGGATAATAGGGAAACAAGTCAAGATGAACATAAAGAAACTATGTACCATACTAACAAACACATATATGACATGACTAGCTCGCGTCATCGCCACCCTCCCGATCCTCAGCATCATCACCCCGGCGACTCCCGCTCCCGCTGGCACCAGCATCATCACCCGGGCAACTCCCACTCTCGCTGGCACCACCACTCTCATATCTCGCAAAAAGATCGCCATACCTGCCGTCGTTTCTCAGCAGGCCCATCATGAAATCAACATCCCGATCCCGACGAGTCTCAGGGGGTGGTGGCGAAAAGCACGAGGGAGTACTGGTGTATCCCGGCAATACCATACCCAATCCAGGATGGTGGCCGCGAAACTTGCCTCCTCGCACCATCCTGTTGATCTCGGCAGTGGAGTGCTCACCCGTCGCCTCTAGCTCCCTCATCTGATCCTGTGTTGTGACAATAACACAAGATAGTAAATATATTAGTCGGGTTGCTAGATTATTAATCAATGATTCATTAAAGTGTGTTTTGAAAAGAATACTTACATACAACTGGAGAGACTGCTCATCTATAAATACACCATCTGAATTCGTATGCAGACGATAGAACATGTCGATCTCTATAGGCTCCTGTTGGGTTTCGGACGCCTTTTGCTGTACATACACACGTAAGTAAGATCAATCTAATTAAATGCGGCAATAATAATATGTATGTAAAATCAATAATGATAATAATAAAATAATAAAAATAAAAAACAATAATAATAATAATAAAATAAAAAAATAAAAAAACAATAATAATGTAAAATCAATAATAATAATAATAATAATAATTACCATGAGCTGTCGAGTGCGAGGGATCGACCGAGAACCATGTCGGGAGATAAGTGTTGCCTTGGACCGATTTTGGCTGTTTGTTAAGCATCGCTTCTTGTTAGCTTCGTCAGTCCAAAACTCTATCTGTTTGCCCCACTCTTCAACTGTGTGCTCGTCGGGTCTGTTCCGCCTAATTTGATCCACATCGTATTCTCTAGTCTCGGGGTTTTTTACACAGTAATCTCGCTTCAGGTTAGCCTTGCTGGTGTTGTATGATTTTTGTAGCTGTGCATTAATGGTATCATAAATACTCTTCCACCGAGGGGTGCTCATGTGCGGCGCGAGATCATATTTTTTCTGCAATCAAATAACACATTGAAAACAGAGTTAGAAATATAATTTATATATTTATTTAAATTCGTTTATTTATTTATATGATATAAATAAATAAACGAATTTAAATAAATATACACAATACAACACATTGAAAACAGAGTTAGAAATATAATTTATATATTTATTTAAATTTGTTTATTTATTTATATGATATAAATAAATAAATAAATTTAAATAAATATACACAATACAACACATTGAAAACAGAGCTAGAAATATAATTTATATATTTATTTAAAGTTCGTTTATTTATTTATATGATATAAATAAATAAACGAATTTAAATAAATATACACAATACAACACATTAAAAACGGAGTTAGCAATATAATTTATATATTTATTTAAATTTGTTTATTTATTTATATGATATAAATAAAAAAACAAATTTAAATAAATATATACAATTAAATAAATGAACACGATAATTAAATAAATATAAAATGATAACTTACCCCAATAGCTGCCTAGGCCGCCGCCTTGTGCCCTTCGGGGACCTTGCTCCACGAAGGGTAATACAAAGGTATTTCCCTAACGACACACCCGAATAAGTTTCCCCAATGATCTGAGTAGGGGCCGACAGGTATAACAAGGTCACCTCTACCGGCTACAAAGTCGATCTCGACCGGCCGGTTGTGATTCTCGGCCACCGCATCCAGTAATTTCAGGCAGCGGGTCTTCTCCCGGGTATTCTGCCTGCCGGCTCTCCTCCCGTCCAAATTGGGATTTTTCTTTCCTTTTCCTGCAAAATCAAGTGAGTGATAAAGTCATAAAAGTTAAGGCAAACAAGTTAAATATGTGTATCAAATTTGTATTACAATAATCCAGAAATTCTTACCCCGGTTGACGAAGCAACCCCCGCAACCGAATGATGGAGGACGTGGACGTGAAGGATCCTCGCCACCACCGTCCCAGCCGTGTCCCCGTGCAACATCAGTCATCTGTATACAGGTACAATTCGCATAACATGTAGAAATTCATGAACAAAATAATACAAGCATGCACAAATCTAAATATCAAAATAAATTTACACATATAAACAATCCACAACAATTTCATTCATTCATTCGTTCAAATATATAAGTGTATTTTACAAGTTACAACACAAAGTTAATCTTCTTCGTCACTAGAATAGAATTTCTCAACACCATCATCATCTTTGATGAGGTCTTCAACATCAGAATCTGCTAAATCATGAGGAAGGGGGTCTTCATCATCATCGTCTTCGTTAGGAACATCATCGTTATCTGGCGGTGCGTCAACCTCCGTTGATTCACCATCTATATGCAAATCTATATAGAAGGTGTAATTACCGAAGTCATTCCCACTACTAGAAGGTGGGAGATCACTAGTAGAAGGTGCGAGATCAGATGAGTTGTCAAAATGTATAATATCAGGTTCGTTCTCTACCACGATTACACCGTTGTTCAAAAACTTTTTATGATTGACATGTTCGACGACCTTCACGTTGGGTTTGGCTGGATCTACAAGGTAGAAGACTTGTTTGACTTGTGTTGCGAGGATGTATTGTTCACTTTTCCACCACTCACCAGAGCCGACGATTTGTGTCATTCCGTTTCTAACGATAAGTTTCTTGACTCTACCAACGGTGTTGCGAGTGTCGAACCACTTAACTTTGAACAACGCAACTTTAAACGACAAATAGTCAAACTCGAGGATTTCTTGAAGCCGACCATAAGTGTTAGTTTCATACTTTCATACACTCTTCTGGACCAATTAATTCAAATGAATTGCGTCCCAATGCGTCCATGATCAAATGAATTGCGTACCACACAAAAGCGCGGCATATATTCTATGTTTTGCCCGGACTCTGCTGATAATCTTTTATATGGCCTGAAGTTTGTGATATTTGTTTGATTATGTTGTATGAGACTTTGGCAATTTTGCTATTGCGGGTCGTGTTACAACGTTTTTTTCTGGTATATATGTTGCAAGTAGATAAATAGAATGCTAAGAGCACTGGTACTTGTGGTGCACTTGAGCCGAAGTGAGTATGGCATCAAAAACCTTTGGAACCACGCAAAAAAGTAGTATCATGGGTCTCTACACGTACCCGAAATATAAAATAAGCAAAAAAAACTACCGCGAAGGCCGTGGCTACCGTGCCATACCCTTTGGCACCAAAACTAGTACCGTGCGCCATTTTGTCAAAATAGTCGAAAATCAACTCAGCCGTGAGATGAAATCCAAAATCCTATCCGACGATCAAAAATCAAGGTCAAAAACCTTCATTCTCCATTGGCTAATACACAACTGCCAACTCTTCAAATATAGTACACAAATTTACTCCTTTTTATTACTTCTGCCCAACAACCTCAACCTCTTCTTTTACTTGCTAGTACTAGTAGTACTATTTAACCAACTTCTAACCATCAAGGTTGCATTGTATTTGGAGCAACTAGGCATGGATTTTGGCAATGAAAGGCGTGTGTGGCATGTGCCATGGCCATTATTTTCTCTCGATCGTTGTTGAAATAGGTAGTCTCGGAAATATACCATAAAGGTAGATTCATAATTTCTTTCTTGTTTATTTATATCGCTTTTGTAATATAATTATACTTCTGTCACATGTGCTTTATGGTAGATTATAATTATCTGAAAAGTACCATGTTTGTTGTAGTTCCTCGAGGACTCGAGCTCACATGCAGCTACGAAACCATGATGCATCATACATGGGTGTACGACTACGACCATATGAGAGATGAAAGGAGTGACGATGAGGAAGGCCACAACAATGTTGGTGAGGAGTGAACCGTATATTTATGACTATAACATGAAACTGATGTTGGCTCTATCGATTGTTGCATTTTTAGATAGTTTGATTTTGACTTTTGTGTGTATAGATTTACTTCACTTTGTACCCGTTTTCATTTTAATGAAAAGTAACTAGTTTTCCCTACATTTCTCTCGGTTTATCTCCAGTGATATCTAGTACCTATTAGTAAACCTGAACAATAGTTTGTTTTCCACTACTATGCCGGATTCCGCTAGGATGTACTTGAATAAGTCGCCTATTAAAGAAACTTAAGTGAAGGTGTACCCCTGTCACGGACCTCTTTAAGAGTTTCTCCACCAATAGAAATAAAATGAAATAACAATATGTGCATCGTATTTAATGATTCACGTTCATTTTCACTGTCCAACCCGCACTCGGAACACTTGGAAACCGTGAGACCGCCATCTCGGTGATATAAAGTCGTGGTGTGAGTATTCAGAGATAAGAACAAGGGCCCGACAACAAAGTGTTACCACTTTCATGTCCATGATGGGCATCAATCTTTTCCAATTGGTCAATTCGGACAAAGCCCTCTAGGTTTCCTCCACATCAGGATTGGTTCTGGTAGCCTGGAATGGGTTCAAAGTGTCTGATGCAGCAAACATAAACCCGTTTGATTTCATGACACACATCGCAGATGACGTGTGTATGGTATCAAAATACTTGATTTTGAGCATCGTAACATGCTCGTTATCATGATAAACTTAAATACAGGGCTCGATATTCTCTGCAAACCACACATTGTAACTCAAAATCTTCACTGTCCTCAAATCCTTTTTTACTCGAGTTTCATCTGCAAACCATTCATCAACATTATTGAATAAAATCACAAGTCGCAATCATTAAAACAAGATAGTTAGACGAAGACTTGTACATGATTTAAGAATCAATATAGCAGAAGAATGAGCGACGAGCAATAAAAAAGCTTCGAGGCCACTCAATAGTTTCAGAAATAATCATATTGGGCATCAATCTTTTCCAATTGGTCAATTCGGACAAAGCCCTCTAGGTTTCCTTCACATCAGGATTGGTTCTGGTAGCCTGGAATGGGTTCAAAGTGTCTGATGCAGCAAGCAGGCTTATGTCTTATTCAGTTTTAGGCCTATGTTTCATAACCTCACTTCAATTTTCTGGCTTATTTTGAAACATTTCAGCTTATATCATGAGCGGATTCGTTATCTCTTTACCAGAGTGTCACATTTTAACAGATAAGCAAATCTAGAGTTGTAAACACTAATTTCTGAAGTGCTTATTGTTAAGCTGCTTATGAGCTTGTATGCCTATAAGAAAATAATCAGACAATTTGCCTAGTTGTAGTTAAGATACCAGTTTATACTTCAACGCTTTACGGTATAGAGTTATTCTGGTGATTGATCCCACGTAGCATTCTACCAACCTTATTCGTCAATGATGTATGAATATCAAGTTGGAAGTCCATTGAAGACTTATTACAGAATGTGAAGAACGTATGTTATCTCACTTGTGATGTTCTGATGTATTATATGCTATGGGAATTACTAGTCATCAAAGTTTTCACGCTGTTTGTTATTGTGAAATATTGTACACCTGGTAGGAATGTAGGTCAGAGGCTTGCGTGGTAGTGTCTTTGACTCCTCGTACATTATTGTTTACGACTGTTCACGCACGCGCCTTATCAATGTACTTATAAAGTAGCTCACCGGAATTATATTAAATTTGACGCATCATGACAATGTGAAGGTGTATTTAGCCTTGGCGATAGTTGTTTATAAAGAGTATTTCAACTCTCTGCATTAAGTTTATCCTTTTATTTCCTATAAAGTAGCTACCCCGCCGTGTCTATTAACTTTGATTAAAGAATCAATGAATTGATATCAGCTGCTGATATGCTTGTGTCCTATTGTAACTGCTTTGATCGTATATGCTAGAGGTTCCTTGCCCCTGTTTCTACATTTAATTTACTGTCTATTCTCTTTTGGAACCCTATTCTAATAGTCAGAAAACTCTTCAAATCGAACCTTTTTTTTAAGACAGGCATAGGTCAAACAGGGTAGAAAAATTGACCCGTACAGCAACAATTTGCTTGCAGAAATCTAGTACAGCTAGAACTAAGTTGACCCATCACTTACATCCACGACTAAGAACCAATAAGAAATCTTTCCTGCCTTAAGACAATACATGGAAGCACCAATGAGAAATCTTTGTAACACGCTTCAAATCGATTTGTTTATAGAAATGCTTTGCATAAGATCAGTGACCAAAGGCTATCTGGTGATCATGACGAACCACAAAATTACAGAATATGTAGAAATACATTGACTAAACCAGATTAGCTTAGACCATGAAACCTGATCACGAGTCTCAAAAATATCACTCACACATTAAAAACTGAAAAAATTTATTAACCCGCCTTTAGTTGACTTCCATTGAACCGTATTTCTCATGTTGGTATAAGAGCAGAAACAAACTGTGCAAAACTATCCAAAAGTTATCACTAATATTGGCTGAATCCGCGTCACATATAAACACAAATATCAATATATATATAACATCCATTTCACTTTTAATTGAGGCAATTTTTTCAATAATTAAAAACTAGTATTACAACGACACCAAATAAATGATAATTCCGGCTAAAGCAATCCTAAAAACTAAAACGACCTTAGACTTACAACTAAGAAAATCCAAATTATCGAAGAGGAACCTTCGGCATCCACATTCAACCAAACACGTAATCACTTAAGTGCAGTCACCTGATCTTTAAATAAGGGAAGACTTGGCTAGTTGAATGTCTATCAACTCTTTGATCTCAATACATTGTCGTCCTCAGTGAATGATAGAATTTGAATCATCTAGTAAGAGTAGTGTTTCCATGTACGAATTCACTAAAAAGGAGATGGGAGCTCCATTAATCACCAAACCACTGATACTTCCTGACGAGGGATTATAAACTTCAAGTGCAGACAAGTGATGTCTCATATCAAAATTTTCAACTATAGCTTCACCGTTCTTTCTTATCTCTAACACATTATAGCCCACCCACGTATCTGGTGCCTTAATACTCAATATCTTAGTAAACGACTTGGTAACACCCTCCTTCATTATCCATACATCACAACCCCTTGTCTTGCCATCATTATAATACTCAAACAAACCAAGCGACTCATAAACCTTGGAGACCTCTAATTTATCCGTGTGTACCAACCTATCTGGAAGGCAGACTTCACCAAAATCATCACTCTTCAAATCAAACGAAATGATCAAATTAGAAATACTTCCATCAGCCCTCTTAATACTATCATAAGCTAGCCAATAAATAAATCCATCGATACAAACATTACGATACTGCACATGACAAGTATTAAAAGCAGGTGGAATGTTAGACACAGTTTTCCAAACACGTGTACTTAGCGTAAAAACCTCTACCTCCCAGTTCTGTACAGTCCGAGAACCAATAGTATTGATTCTAACAAGCTTAGGGTCACTAGTGTTGGGACAAACCCCAAAACCAATAAGAGTATATCCAGTAGGATAAAGCAATGGATTAGATATAGTAATACCAACTGCTTTTCTAACACTAGGATTCCAAAGGACAGCTATCTTCTCGTCGTCGGTAGCATCTTGGCGAGAACCATAGTTGCATAACAACCCGTTGACTGAATAGAATGTTGACATGTGTTTGAGTAGGCTAACAGGATGCGGAACAGTTAGGGAAGATATCTGGTTGGGAAAATTATCATCATCCACAACTGAAACATAGTTGCATTTTAATTCATAAGCTAACCTATATCTAACAAATAGATGGCGTTGTGGTCGGTTATAACTACTTATAAATTTGGAGCTATCAATAAGAGACTTCCAAAGTTTAGAAACAGACCTGAACTGAACAACTGATTTAACCGGAAGCCTTTTAATGATTTCTTTTTGAATGTCGAATGGGATGTTGTCGGACATTTTTAGGGTTTTCAAAGAAAAAGAGTAAAGTGAAAGATAGCACAGACAGCAGAACGAACGTTAGGTTTTATTTGTTTCAGAGTTTGGGCCACTGGGCTTCTTTTGTAATGGGCCATAAATGGAGTGGATTAGTTATAACGAGATGGAAAGAAACCCACACGCTCTTTGTACATGGGCTAAAAAGGTTTTTTCTTCATAAGTTAGATAATGTTTTTTACTAATCATTATGTTAGTTTGTTATATAAATAACAAAAAATATTTGATAAATATATTTTGTTAATAATATATAAGAAAGTCGTAAATAGTCAAAAATTAATTAGAAAGATGATAAACATACAAGGACACAATCATAATAAACTAAACAAACTTTATCAATGAACCGACCTCGACAACCAACGTACACTCATATAAAAAAGGATATCATAAAGGTGAATATCAAGTATACCAATATACAACTCCAACGCAGCAAACCTACCAAACACAATGATGCTAAGGGCAAACACCCGCTAGAAAGTATGATACGGGTTAAAACCGACCACGACAAACAACCTCTCACACAAAACATAACCCATAAAAACCTCACAACAATTTCAACACACAATCTTCCATGCGGTGTCACTACGAATAGTGAGGACGGTAAATTGCAGAAAATACATAAGATTTAAGAATAACCCCTAAAGAAAACCCCATACACAACGATTATTCGATCTTTTGCTTCACAACCATCGACAAACATTAGGATTTATTCATATATCTCCTGATCCAATAATAACATTAACCTCACTTCACCATCAGCAACTCTAAGGTAAAACCGTCTCAGGACTTACCACCTCCTTTCACAACCTCGCCATATCCTCTAAAACCTAGACCTATTATGATATCACTATACTCACGACTCTTGCCACGACCTGACCACACCCACCACCAATACTATCTTATAACCTTACACTATCCATGATAAAAGAACACTTTGTGGCCTTACTATAACCTCATCTCTATTAACACAATCAAAACCAACTTGCGACCTCATTATACCCACGACCTAAAAACCTCTCACGACCACACATGCCTACGACCAAGACCATTATAGTACTTTATCATTCACGACTTGAAACTATCTCCCAACCTCACCATACCCACAACCCATCTCGCAACCTCACTAAAACGTACGATGCACGCCATCACAATAAATGACCATACCACGACTCTCGCAACGTCACCATACCCGAATATATATAAAAAGATCATCAAAATATTGTCTTAATATAAAAAAGAAAACATTTCTTATGCTAATCTATCCCTCCTTCTTCATGTACCCAGTACCCCACATAAGTATCCAACGGTTCCCATCTCTTTAATCCAACGTACCAAAATACACATCTCACAAACATAAAAAACCACCACTATAACCCTAACCTCCTAACCCTAAGAGGCTTTGAGCCAATGGCGCGAGCCAATGGCGCGAGCCAATGGCGCGAGCCAATGGCACGAGCCAATGGCGCGAGCCAACTATACCGTGACCTGAGTTATGGAGTTTTGGTTGGTTATCACCAAACAGCGTTATGGGTGACGGCGCGACCCCATGGCGCAGCCAACCACACTGTAGCTCGCGCAATGGGCTGAGTTATGTTTTTTTTTTTAAATATGACCGTTTTTGGGAGTGTTTTTTGACCGTTTGAATGTAAAAAAAAACATTTCCCCCTATTTTTTCCCTATAAATACCCTCTAAAACTAACAAAAATTAAACCTTCTTCTATAATTCACAACCTCTAATTTCTATATTTCTTTCTATCCACCATAAGTCAAAATCGAAACCAATACCCGAATCAATGGATAAACAATTTTTTATCTAATCCTCAAAATCAAATTCCGACAACTCAACTACCAAATTCGTCTACTTCGTCTAACCAGAATACTCCCTCAACCGCAACATCTAGCACATCAAGAACTAACCAATTTTCTTAATTCGCCAACTATAATCAACTCTCAAATCCTTTTGCTACCTTCCCACAAGAAAAAATATTTGTTAATTGTACACCCGAGGCATTCAATTTATGGTTTCAACAATCTCAACAATCGCAAGTCTTCCAACAACCACAACAAAGAAATTTCCAAAACCTTCCTCAACACTCTTCACAAGAACCTCAAGAGCCTGAAGAAACGATGAGCCCGAAGAACAAGCCGCGGGTCCATCAAAAAAAGGTGGGATAAAGAAAAGTTTTGCTAAAAACCCCCGAAGAAAGCCCCACCACCAACCTCGAAGTCGAACCGTTCTTTTTGGACCCATCGTGAAGAAGAAGTTTTGGCCGAGTGTTGGATTGAAGTATCCGAAGACCCGAAGGTCGGGACCGATCAACCACATGATGCGTTTTGGTTCCAAATTATGGATATGTATAACGATCGGCTTAAGGATAAGGGTTTTAAACTTCGGAACAAAAATATGTTGACCGGGAAGTGGTCGATTTGAACCGCGAGGTTCACGAATTTTTTTATGAAAACGGCAAACTTTTGAGTGGCAAAAATCAAGATGATATGATGACTCGTGTGATGAGTTTGTTTCGAGATGAAAACGGGAACAAGGAGTTCTACACAAAGTGCTTGGCTTGTTTTGAAAGACAAGTATAAATGGAAAAATCCCGATTCAACTCGAACACGCCGTTCCCGAGGGAGGGTAGGCGATTTAGATCTGGATCTATTCAATGATGATGAGATCCCTCGTCCATCCGCTTTTCCAACAAAGTCCAAGGTTCAACGCTCCTCAAGCTCATCGGCCACTTCAGGGTCTCAAAAAGAACAATTGGTCGAATTGCTACAACAACAAATGTTATCGGACCGTGATGCTAAAAAGGAATGATTGGAACGAAAGGTGGCGGCAAGACTAGAAGTGGTTGAGCTTCAAAAAAGGAATGAAGAATTGCAAATCCTTCGATACGACACTACCGGATTGAGTGCACAAGACGTGGCATTTTAATTTTTAAGTTGTGTTTTTTACGTATTTTTTTTATTTCGTGTTTTTTTCGGTCTAATTTTCTTTTAGTAATTGTGTTTTTATTTTTATTAATGAAAAAATTAAATTTTAGTTAATTAATTGTTGAATTAAAAAAATGAGGTCACGATAAACCGAGAAAAGTTTGTGTTAGCTAGGGAGAGGGTTTGATGGGTTATGGGGTGTTTTGGTATTAAGTTAACGTGGTACTACTTTTTTCACGGCTCAAGCTCACGACTCGACTCTACCCCAGGCCTCTAACAAGATTAACCCATATGCCTCCCTCTTATTCCCCCTCTCTCTCACCAAACCACACAACCATTATTAGAGCTTGTTCTGTTACTGTATTTTATTTCGTTTGAGTATCAGCTAGCCATAGATTTTGGGCATGAAAGGCGTGTGTGGCATGTTGCGTGGCGATTAACATGTAATAAATATCTAGTTTATTTTCTTGTCACAGTTATCACTTTAGTCATAACTCGCTCTGTCTGCTTAATGCCTTCTATTGAATCGATTGGTGCCATTTCTTCTCTTGGAGGCAGGGCCATTTGTAGGTTTGAGTCAATATATATTTATATAGAATATACATTAAATTTTTTTTTTATCACAGATGCTCGGTGTTCCATGTGGGGCAATCTAGAAGCCTTGGTCATATGTCTATGGAGCACTCGTCATGTTGTATGGAGGAAGAAAATCACTATCTATATAATGGTTTTGTGGAGTTTTGTTTTTTACTGAATTCTTCTTATTTTTCCGTTTATTATAATGATGATTGGAAGAAAACAACTGATCAAGTAAAGAAGATGTTATGGTATCATTAAGTCACATGTATGTTACTATGATTCTTGATTAATTATATAGCATTGGTGGAAAAATTGACTCCTTGGTTAACACCACTGGTGTTATAATGGTCTCTCTTCTAATAAAAAACCACGGGCATGAAAGTTGTATGGACATAAAATTAAATAGTCGTGTAATAGGATCGAACTCGGGATTACGGGATTGCACACAATACGTAAAGGATTAATTAATTTTAATAAATATATTTATTTATTAAAATATAAATCGAGCTTATTTAACGATCATTAATAATTAAAAGTTAAGTGTAAACGAGCGTTATAAAATTTTATAGGAAAAGGAAACAAGAATGGAAAAATCCGAAAACCCCTTGGGGGTTCTATAGTCGTCAGCTATATAGAGAAAAAAGGAAGGGGATTAGTTTCCTAATTTTAACTAGGACTTGGAGCACAAGTTTGTAATCCTATAAATATCCCATAATCCCCTCATAAGTTTTTATTCCTATCCTCCTTGTTCTCTCCTGCGATCGCAAGCCTCAACCCACATAGGGTTTCGGTTTGATTTTCAATTTAGCTATAATTCACAAGTACTGAAGCTCCGGGTTATTAGTGCTAGCCTCACGATTGATCCGTTGCATTACGTGTGTACAAGAGCGTAATATAGTTTTATTATAAACTATATCTTGGTGTTCTTCATATAAACCCTAATTCGTGATTTGACGGTGTTCTTGAAGATTTGCTCTAGCTAAAAGGTATGTAACCTTTACTCGATTAATTATTAATGTGTTATTAATTATGATCTTGTTAAACGCTTCCGATATGTGTGTTTTGATCTTAATTAGGGTTTTACGTAATTGTTATGAGTAATATAAACCTTTAGTGGCATCGAGAGCCGTTTTAACATGTTATAATTATCGAGATCTAAAGTTTTTTTTAACTAAAATTGGTTTGAGTTAAAATCACATGATGTTTTTTAGGTTTTCATTAAGATTTGGTTTTTGTTTTTTTTAAATTATGTCGGCTTAGCCGAATTTTTTAATTTTTTTTTAACCCTAAAAGTTTACATGGTGATTATCTTTAGATGTTTGTATGAAGTAATTGTTATGTCATGTTTTGGTTACGATCCGTAGAAAGATTTAATTGTTAAGATTATGTGGGGAAGAACCACGATGAACATGCATGTTTTTCATGGATCATACGATCTTATGCTATTTGCTTTATTTGATTCAAAAGTTTTAAATTAGGGAAGACTTTTTATGTTTATAAAAACCCTAGATTTTATGTTTTGAATAAATTATTTTGCATGTGGCTATTTGATTTAGTTTTTTTTTGTACCTACTTGTTTTCATATGTTTTATATTGATTGTATGTTGTAAACAAGGGTAACTTTTTTTTACAAGAAAAATTAATATGGACTAAATCGTAGAAAAAATTAATGAATTGCTTTTGAGATCTAATTGACATATAATTTGCGTTGATTGGAATTGCAATAATAACTTAACGGCCTACTGAACTTTAAAAAAGTATAAACTGGGTATAACGCACCACTGGTCATGAATCCGGTTAAGGAAGGAGGTGTTATGCTTCAGCGCTGACCAAATTCCCGACTTGCCTGTGCGTCAAAGTTGGAATTACCTACGGTTATTATTTACATAATTACTTAAGGTTGATTTAACCGCAAATTCACATCCGAAACACAATGAATAAGGTTATTTCTTTGTGCTTTAGCCAAGTTCTAGGAACGTGAGGCATGAATTGTTGTGGGTAAAATCTTTAATTGGTTTAACCAATACCTCAACTTGCAAATATATGGCGAAATTTTAGTCTCGCCAAAAAGTTTACTAAAAGTATTATTAAACTTATGCTATGGAGATGTATGCATGCTTCTCCATACATGATTTTGACACCAAAATCAGTACCCTTAAAACTTAAGTCTTATGCCATCTAATTGACGAACACTTAAAGTTACAATTGTCGTCATATGAGATTTTGGACGATGTTGTAATGGAGAGAAAACTTCATGACTGAATAAGATTACACATGAAGGTTTTACGTTCTTTAGATTAGTTGACTTGATTGAGTTGCTCAGTGAGATCTGGAAACTTAAGGCATAAAGTAGGGATGAAACATGTTTACGATGCAAAGAGACTTTTTGGCAACGTAAATCCCTAAAAATATCTAGAAGTTGCAAATTTGTTTGTCAATTATTGTTCGACAAGTTACCATGTTGTGTACATTTATCACTAGCAGATCAACTGATGTGATAAGTTTATGTCAATACAGATTCTAGTTTTCAAGGAAAATACTATGGTTTTATTACCGGGGTAATTTTATTTTCTTGAATGGTATTATCGAAAATACTAATATTTTGCACTTATTTCTGTAGAAATGGCTCAACCCGATAACAACACGTTGAGTTCTGCCTTCAAGACTTATCTTGAACGTCAGGAACTAACTGACCTTAACTTCAACGATTGGTACCGCTCATTAAGAATAGTTCTGAGAGTTGCGGGTACTTTTGATTACTTGAACAGGGGGTTTCCTCCGCCCCTTGGCCCTAATGCTACTCTAGTTGAAAGATTGAATTATGAGGCAGAGGTTAATAAGCACAATGATGTTGCTTGTTTAATGCTCGAAAAAATGGCTCATTTCTTGCAAAGTAAATTTGAGCTATTTACTCCAAAACAAATGCTTGAAGAACTCAAGGCAATGTATGAAAAGCCTCAGGCTGTGGAGATCTACGACTTGGTAGATGCCTTGCACAGTTGTAAGCAAGCCCCTGGGAAATTCGTTAGTGCACATTATCAAGAGATGAAGGGTTACATGGAACAGCTCATCGCACTAGAGAAATCCTACGACAATGATATGGCAATTAACCTAATCAATAGGTCTCTTAATCAGGACTTCAATGATTTCGTTAGGAACTTTAATATGCATTGCGCGGGGAAGACAGTGAATGACTTGCACGCAATGCTCATTGACTACGAAAAGGGTCTAAAGGACAAGGCAAGTACATCTGCTCATACCCCTCCTGTGTTTTATGTACAAAAGGGTGGAGTGAATAAGCCAAAACCGCACAAGAACAACAAGAAGGGCAAAGGCAAGGGTGATAAGGGCAAACAAGTTGCGACTTATCCTAAACCCAAGAAGAACTTTGTCAAGAAGAAATCTCAGAAGGATGAGACTTGTCACCATTGCAAAGCAAGTGGTCACTGGAAGAGGAACTGCCCTCTTTATCTCGAGGAGTTGCGAGAAATAAAGAAGAAGGCTGAGCTTGGTGCTGCAGCGTCTTCAGGTAACTTATATTTGATAGTGTTATTTAATCTTACATACAAATCAAATTCCTGGGTATATGATACGGGATGTGGTATTAACATTTGTTATACTATGCAGGGGTTTGAGTTGGAGAGGAAGCTTACCTATGGGGAACAATTCTGCATGTGGGCAATGGTGCACAAGTAGCGGTTGAAGCTATAGGAACATTTAATCTAGTTTTACCTTCGGGTCTAGTACTGAGATTAAATAATTGTCATTTTGCACCTAAAATTGTTAGGGGTGTTATTTCCTTTTCTTGTATGTTGAATCTTGGATTTATTCACACTATTGATAATAATAGATTTTCTGTTTTAAAAGATGGTTTATTCTATTTGATGCAATTTCTGTGAATAATGTTTTTGAAATTAACATGCATAATAATAATTCCAAGAGAAAGATTGATTCTGTATTTAGCATGAATAAGAAGAGAAAGTTAGACAAGAACATTAAACAACCCTAAACATGAGTGGCGCCAAAGTTTGGCACAAGGCCATGGCACCACCACTCCCCTTGCTCAAAGTATAGTTTATAATGAAAGTATGACAACTCAATTCTGAGTACCTATATAAAAGATATATATCTTTGTGAATTCGTTTCGATTTTTATTTTGCAAAGATCATATTTAAACCAAAAACCGAGTATTTTATTTAGTTGAGTTTGATTTCGACAAATTTGAGTGGATCCAGTTAATTCGGATAGATGAAAATTAAACAACCCTTACCTAACCAAATAATGGAATATGTTGTCATGTACAACATATCGAAACGTAATGCGTTAATGTTAAGTATGTTGAACATAGCGAAGGTTTTTCCCATTGACGTTTTATTAGTATACATGCGAGTTAAAAAAAGATGAAAGATGTTTGTATAACAAAAAACTAAAACAAAAACCATCTCACCATACATTAGTCAATATTTTTGAAAATGCCATACATTGGTAATTATTGTTTGGAAAGACAACCATTTGGTAAAAAAAACTCTTTTTTATCAACATTACTTTTGGCATTATGCACTTGTACGTCTATAATGAATAAATTATACATTTTTTGTAAGTTTAATATAACCAATACAGTGGTTTTACAAAAGAAATGTATATCTCGCACAAAAAGAATAATTTAATTATTTAATTATTAATTTTTTTGGAAGATAATACTTTGAATTTTAGAATTTTTACATATATAAATATTAATTTTGAATTTTCTTTAATATATTTATTTATTTTTAAATATTTTTATTTTCGTATCCATGCCGATCCCGTATCTTATTTTTTTATTTTTGCTGTTTCCCGCTTTCGTATCGTTCCCGTATCCTGTGCCGTTCCCGTTTCGGTGCAAAATAGATTATGCCTGTACATCTAGATTTCTTTTATTCATATGGTCATGACAATACTATTTTCATTTTCCGTTTTAGGGTCGTCTATCCATGACATCCACTTTTCTTACGTGGCTCCTATAGACTGTAGGGAAAGACTAGTTGCAAAGGGATCAATTGCGGAGGTATTTAATTAGTAGGTATTTAGTTTTTTATTGAGAGCATCTTGTATTTTTCTCTCAGAATTGAGTTGTCATACTTTCATTATAAACTATACTTAGAGCAAGGGGAGTGGTGGTGCCATGGCCTGGTGCCAAGCTTTTGCGCCACTTTTGAGAAGGGTATATACCCTCTATGGCACCAAAAACATCCAATGGCATCACAAATCACCACTTCTTCTAAAATGTGGTGCCATAGCATTTCTCATACCAAAGCCCACTTTGCTGACATGACGGTACTTTTTGCCAACGACACCAACTGTTCCCTGTGCTCTTATATGTTAGCTTTGCTTTTTACTTTTTTTCTACTTGTAAACATGGTTGTAACTTATAGTGATATTTGAATTAATTTGCCTCTACGATTTAAAGTACCCGGTCTCTTAACTTACTTGAAGTTGATTAAAAACTATTTGTTTTGACCTCAAAATCAGCTTTTGACCGTTAATAAGCAACTATTACTGTTCAAAAAGCATCTTGACCACGACAAAGACTCCGAAAAATACTGTGAAACAAGTATATTAGATTTTCCCAGTGCTTTATGGCGGACAAATACTCTAGAATACGGAGTAACTATATTATGTT
Organism: Glebionis coronaria; assembly: GCA_025667525.1. Classification (NCBI taxonomy): domain Eukaryota; kingdom Viridiplantae; phylum Streptophyta; class Magnoliopsida; order Asterales; family Asteraceae; genus Glebionis; species Glebionis coronaria. The sequence goes on along the minus strand of CM046880.1, from coordinate 591,730,843 downwards.
TGCTAAGTGATAAGTTAGGGCTAATAGGTTGATTTGTTGTTGACGATGATCCTAAATTATTTATGCTTCATGTAGTTTACAGTTTATAGCAGTTTAGTTTGTAGTTATGTTAATCGCTAATTTTACATAAGAATCTTTATGTTGTGTATGGTTTAAATATGGTGTGTTTGAATTGTTTTACAGTTTATACTTTAGAGGTTGAATATGCTTTTGAAGGTGATATTGAATATTTTGTTATGTTCATTATCAATAATAGTCTAGTAGTCATTTTTCTGTTACATAGTATCAGAGCCAGGTTGCTCTAAGATCATTAAAAATATTTTTAGGGTTTCAAAAATATTTGAGGGTATTTAAAATTAATATGTTTTTTGGATAGATCTGCTATTGAGATAGCTAGATTTGAAAGGTTTTATACTTTTTTCTTTTTAATCGGTCTTAAAATTAATTTTTTAATTTTAGGGTTTCAAAACTTTTTTGGGGGTTTCGATATTCTTTATGTTCTGATCTTGTTTTTGTTGCAGGGAAGGTTCTCCTTTGATCTAGTGCTTAGATTTGTTGCTGATTCTACTTTTCCCTAATTTTTTAAATTAGGGTTTGGTAGGGAGGTTCTGTCTCTTCTAGACTAAGTAAATCTAGAAGAAGCAGTTCGATTGTGCTTTTGTGTATGCACTGTAACACCTCTTATATCTCTCTTTTTTTGTTGGTGGTTGATTATTTGATTATTCATTCTCATATACGTGTTTTGGTTATTTTTTGTGGTTATTGTAATTATTACTCTCTCTTTTGCTGGTTTGTTTGTTGTTGGGGTATTCTGTTTATTTGGACCCTTAATCTTTGTCTTGCCCTTGACCTGCCACCCCTTGAGTGGTTTGGAAGCCTCGGAACATAGATGACTTTGATTAAGTTCATTTTTTGGGGTTTGGTTTCTGTGATTTCCCACCGTGACTAGTGTTCATGGTGACACAGACACTGAACAACAAGATGACCAGATTGAGGAAGAATCTGTCACCTTGATAAGTAAACTTGACATTAGTGACCCTTTGCACCTTCACCCAAGTGACTCTGCCACATTAACTGTGATTTCTGTTAAACTCAAAGGAACTGAGAACTATCAAATTTTGTCTAATGTTATGCTTTTGGCTTTAGAAGGAAAAAATAAAACTGGTTTCATAAATGGGTCTTGTAGAAGATCCCTAACTAATGATGTGTTGGGAAAATAATGGGACAGAGTCAATGATGTGGTGTTAGGTTGGATCTTAATTCTATATCTGATGAATTGTTTCTTGGTCAAATTTTCTCTAAGAAAGCTGAGCATGTTTGGAATGATTTAAAAGAAACCTATCATAAGATTTATGGGTCTGTGATATTTAGTATTCATCATAAATTTAACACCTTAAAGTAGAATGGTTCCAACTTGTCTAATTATTATCATAGTTTGAATGCTTTTTGGAAAAATTATGATGCTATGGTTGAACTTCCTAATTGTGTTTGTGCTGCTACTAATGAATTCAAGAATCATAACAAGTTGTTGAAGTTGATGCAATTTTTAATGGGTCTTGATGACTCTTATATGACCATCATAAGTTCTATTATCTCTAGAGAGGTCTTACCAGATATCAAAGGTGTTTATGCCATCATCTCTAGTGAGGAGTCTCACAGAGTTGCTTCTGGCAATTTGCCTGGTACCTCTCAGAGGAATCAGACTTCTACTTTTCTTTCAAATGGGCCCACCAGAAATGTGTTTCAAAGCCACCGGAATGTTAACCCTAATATTTTTAGACCTAATGGTGGCTTTAGACCTAACTATAATAGCAACCCTGGACCTAACATGGCCAATAGACCTAATACTTATAGACCTAATGGAAATTCTGAAGTGCTCTGTAAAACTGTGGGTACAATGGACATACTATTGATAGGTGTTTTAAACTGATTGGGTTTCCTCCTGATTTTGGAAAGTAGAAATCTGGTCAAAATTCTAAAGGGAAATTTTTTTCTAACAACTCTGTTGGATCTAATTCCAACTCTATATTTTCTGATGAACAACTTTCTACTTTATTCTCTCTTATCAAAGAGAACATTGGTTCTAAAAAAGGAGTGCAGGCCAATATGGCAGGTACTTATCTTAATTCTAGCAAAGTTTTTAATGATAACTTTGGGAAATTTTTTGTTCTAATATCATTCTAAAATGACTCAACATGGGAAAGTTGTTGACTCTGGGGCAAACCAACACATGACTATTAATGAAAAGGAATTAGATAATGTGTTTGACATATCTCATCTTAAAATTAAAGTAAGTCATCCTAATGGTACTGAAGCTTTCATATCTAAGATTGGAAATCTAAAATTGGGAAATGGCATTGTCTTGTTTGATGTGTTGGTTATACCCGAGTATTGTGTTACTTTGATATATGTGCATAAATTAGCCAAGGACAATAAGATTTTTGTGGTATTTGATGAAAATAATGCCTTTTTCTGAATCAGGATTTGAATCTGAGAAACATTCTAGGGATTGGTAATCAGTGTGGTGGTTTATACTACATAGATACTAAAGGTATTAAGAGTAATGTTAGTCAAACTGTCCCTGTTTGTTCTCTATCTTACTATGATTGGCACTGCAGGCTTGGCCACCCTGCAGACCCTGCCTTAGACACCTTAAAAGATACCTTGAAAATTGATAAACATGAGAAATATGATTACTATGAAGTGTGTCAAAGAGCCAAACAAACCAGAAAGCCTTTTCCTTTGAGTGACCATAAGACCAAGTGTTTGGGGGACATTGTTCACCTTGATTTATGGGGTCCTTATAAGGTGACAAGTCATACTGGCCATAGATACTTTCTGACTATTGTAGATGACTTTACCAAAGTTGTTTGGGTATATCTCATTAAGTCCAAGGATGAAGTTGTCACTTTTATTGATGTGTTTTATAAAATGATTAAAAATCAGTTTAAAAGAAACATTAAAGTTTTTAGAAGTGATAATGGTACTGAGTTTGTTAACCAAACTTTCAACAAGTTTTGTAACAACAATGGCATACTTCATCAAACTTCATGTGCCTATACCCCACATAAAATAGGGTGGCTCAAAGGAAACATAGACACCTTTTAAATGTGGCTAGGTGTCTTATGTTTCAGAGGGAATTCCTTTGAAATATTGGTCCGAATGCATTCTAACTGCTACTTTTCTCCTTAACAGATTACCCTCTTCTGTGTTAAATAGAAAGTCCCCTTATGAAATGATTTACAATACTTGTACTAATCTCTCTCTTATCAGAATGTTTGGCTGTTTGTGCTTTGCTACTATTTTGAATAGTCATGATAAACTGTCAAATAGATCTGAAAAATGTGTTATGATGGGTTATTCTAATTCTCAAAAGGGCTACATGCTTTTTAGTCTTGATAGAAATTAATTCTTTGTCTCTAGAGATGTGAGTTTTTTGAGTCTATATTTCCTTTTAAGGATCCTGTCTCTAAAAACAAGCATGATGAGTCTAATGTCCCTAGTGTTAGTCAAGATAAAATTCTGTTAATTTTTTTTGATTTAGATCACCTGAGCTAGCTAATGATGATGAGAGAGTAACACTTAGTCATAATAGTGACCATGAGTCACATAGTGAGGGTAACCACTCTCCCAACCAAGGGAACAATATGGACACTGTTGATTCTCCAAATATTGGAGATGATGCTCATAACAGTGATGATATTGAAGTTGGGTTGGAAGAGGAGGCAACAACACTTGATGATAACAATGAATCTGAAGGTCACTTGGATCAAAATCCAAGCCCTTCTACTCAGGGTGTTAGAAGGTCTACCAGACCCTCTATTTTTCCAAAAAACTATAATGATTTTGTGGTTAATTCCAAAGTTAAATATGGTCTTGAAAAGTTTGTGCGGTATTCTAAACTTAATCATGAGAACTTTTGTTTTGTCACCCAACTTAATAAAAAACAGTGAACCAAAAAACTTCTTTGAAGCCTCTCAAAATCCTTATTGGGTTGATGCTATGAATTCTGAACTTGCAGCCCTTCTCAGAAGTTAAATTTCAAACCTCTTTGTTCAAAACTGGACAGTAAACTTCCTATTATTTGAAGAACAGAACTGTGTAAGAAAAATGTATCACCTCCTTGTTGATTTTCTTTTTTCGCACTGACCATAATGCACTTCACAGTTTAATTTTGCAATCTTGCATTTTGTGGCCGATCCCTGTAATGTTCCATGCATAGTCTCCCAAGACCCAAGTCCTAACCAAAAATTTAAATCTCGTGTTACTTGGTTGAAACAGATGGAGATGCACAAAATGCTCGGTCTAATCTTTCAAGGACATTGGTCCTTACTCCTTTTGCATAATCAGATACTGAAAAAAGAAAGCCATGTTGGAATCTTTATAAAACAAGCGATGACCAAAATACACTCACGAAAGCATACAATTCTAAAGAAAAATGGATAATAATTGTGGCAAGTCTTTTGAATACGCATATACTATCAATCTTGATTAATCATATTTGAATATGTAAAAGAAACAGAGTGATAGAATCATCAAATATAAAGACAATCTTTTGCAATTTACAAAGTATTACACAATACTTTATTGTTTCATTTCTCAGTGTATTGTTCTTCATTTGTGCATAAACCATAGTCACAGGGATCACCAAACCCTTGGCGAATTTCGACCTGGTACGAGCGATCATATTCGCGATAGATTGTGATCCAGATCGTCATGAATCACGAACCGAAACCCATAAATTGTCGTTCTCAATTGCACCAAATTTTCTTTCCCAATCGTACCCGATCATGATCCAACACTCTGTAAATCGATGATTTATAGGCCTCGAAAACGTGTTTGATTACTATGAAATACAAAGTGTGTAAATGGGAAGGGTGAAGGTTTTCTTATATTTAATATGTTTGATTTAGATTTGAAGGTTTTTTGCTTAATTGCTCTTAAATGTGTTTATATGAAAGTTTACAGAGTTTCAGCACGTTTGAGTAATCGGGTCACGGGATTGATTAACGGGCAACTTGATCGAGTTATTGGGTCACAGGTTTGACTAACGAGTCAATTCAATTGAATCACCGGGTCACTGATTCGACCACCAGATTAAACCGTTCGAGTCACTAGGTTACCATTTCCACCATCAACTCAATTAACATATCGTTAACTATTTGTCAGTAGGCAATTCTCGCCGCTATGCAATTCCGCAACTATGCGCGGGTATTCACCTAGTAAAAAAAATAGATGTATATTTAGGTGATGGTCCAAAGCTTGCACTTTTGACTTTAATGGTCAAAACTTGACATTTCAAATTCAAGTTAATACCGATATCTATATACAAAATAGGAGGTTAGTCAGTTTAAAATTTGAAGACATACCCTAAACCCTAAACCCTAAACCTTAAACCCTAAACCCTAAACCCTAAACAACTAGTCGACTAAATTACGTATGATTAAAATGCTTAAGCTTTTGTAACTTGGAGACTCGATTGTTGTCTCGTAATACTTTCAAGTTGCGGGTTCACTTTGCTATCCCTAAAGGTTGACTTTCTGGTTGGTATTAAACTTTTCATGTTATATTAAACAATCATAAAACTGTACTCAAATCTCCTGTCGCGGAACACGAGTTTGTAAACCTCGTATTACCGTGTTTTGTAATCGGGAAGATTATACCAGTAAACTAGTAATGATGCTCTTGCCCTTATAAAATCCCAAACTTGTCAAAATAGTCCAAAATGAACTCAACCGTGAGATGAAATCCAATATCCAATCCGACGATCAAAAATGAAGATCAACAACCTTCACTCTCATTGGCTAATAAGCAACTACCCACTCTTCAAATACAGTACAAAAATTTACTCATTTTCATTACTTCTGCCAACAACCTCTTCTTTTACTTGCTAGTACTATTTTACCAATTTCATTTTTGAGTTCTAACCAAAACCATCAAGCTTGTATTTGTATTTGGACCAGCTAACCATGGATTTTGGTAATGAAAGGCGTGTGTGGCATGTGCCATGGCCATTATTTTCTCTCGATCGTTGATGAAATGGGTGGTCTCGGAAATATACCATAAAGGTAGATTCATAATTTCTTTCTTTTTTATATTAGTATATCATTTTAGTTGCTTTATTTGTTGATTTTAATGATAACTTCAAAGCTTTTGTAGTATAATTATAGTTAGATTTGTCCTATGCTTTATGGTGTACTATAATAATCTGGAAAATACCTTGTTTGTTGTAGACGCCAAGGCTCAGAAGAGGACTCACTCTCAAGTTTGGATGACTATGACCATAGGGAGGACAAAGAGGTCGAGGATGAGAGTGAGACTCATAGCGATGTATATTTATGACTATAACTAGTACTACTATATAACAAGGAGACAATGATCTCGTGCTAGTTGTAATTTTAATGCGCCAATAAGTCTCCCTTATAATGTCGTCCATCAAGTCTAAACATCCAAATACACTTCAAAGTACAAAGAAAGAAGCTGCAAGGAAATGTAGATGTATAATGTATTTATTCTTAGTAGTTACTTTGTTATTTACTTTGTAGTCTCAATGTAATTGCATTTTTACATAGTTGGACCTTGACTTTATGTGTATAAATACGTTGTACCCATTTTCATTTTAATGGGAAGTAACAACTTTTCGTTTCATTTCTCTCAGTTTATCAATAGTCCAGCAGTCATATCTACCTCTAATTAAACCTGAACAATAGTTTGTTTTCCACTTTTCCAGGAGTTTTACATACATTAATACACCCGTCCTCCCTAATATAGATTCCGCTAGGACATACTTGCATAAGAGAATAATCACATATTTAAGAAACGACAAAGTGAAAGTGTTGTACCAAGCAACAACCCCCTGTCATAGACCTCTTCATCAGTGTCTCTACCAATAGAAAGAAATGAAATACCAATATTGCCCCATAATCAAAGTTTGGTGTGAATGTTGGAGGATGTTTTGGGATTGCTAATTGAGCATTTGGATAATTGAGAATGCTTCAGCTAATGTCGTATTTTGGGGCAAATAAACAGTTAGCGGTTAAACTTTTAAGTATATCCAAATGAGCGGATTCATCATCTCTTTACCAGAGTGTCACATTTTAAAAGACAAGCAAATCTATAGTTCTAAAAACTAATTTCTGGAGTGCTTATTTGTTAAGCTGCATATGAGCTTGTATGCTTATAAGAAAAAAACAGGAAATTTGCCTAGTTGTAGTTAGGATACCAGTTTATACTTCAACAATTTATGGCATAGAGTTATTCTGGTGATTGATCCCACATAGCATTGGCAACATTACCAACCTTATTCGTAAATGATGTATAAATATCAAATTGGAAGTCCACGGAAGACTTATTACAGAATGTGAAGAGCGTATGTGTTCTCACTTGTGATGTTCTGATGTATTATATGCTATGGGAATTACTAGTCATTAAAGTTTTCACGCTGTTTGTTATTGTGAAATATTGTACACGTAGGTCAGAGGCTTGCGTGGTAGTGTCTTTGAATCCTCGTACATTATTGGTTACGACTGTTGACTCACGCGCCTTATCAATGTACTTATAAAGTAGGTCAAGGGAATTATATTAAATTTGACACATCATGACAATGTGAAGGTGTATTGAGCCTTGGCGATAGTGGTTCACAGACTAATATGTTGTTTATAAAGAGTACTTTAACACTCTGCAGCGAGTTTATCTTTTTATTTCCAATAAAGTAGTGGCTTTGTTATGCAGGGCATCCTGTGGCTGTTAGACTCATAGAGCATACTAATCAATGGGAAATCTAGTCCATTAACTTTGGTTAAATAATCAATGAATTGATGTCAGCTGCTAGTGGTTCCTTGCCCCTGTTTCTGCATTTATTTTACTGTCTATTCTCTTTTCGAACCCTATTCTAATAGTCAAAAATTTGACCCGCACAACAACAATTTGCTTGCAGAAATCTAGTACAGCTAGAACTAAGTTGACCCATCGGCATCATTTACATCCACGGCTAAGAACCAACAAGAAATCTTTCCTGCCTTTAGACAATAAATGAGAAATCTTTGTAACACGCTTCAAATTGATTTGTTTATAGGAATGCTTTGCATAAGATCAGTGACCAAAGGCTATCTGGTGCGCATTATCATGACAAACCACTAAATTACAGAATATGTAGAAATACATTGACTAAACCAGATCAGTTTAGACCACGAAACCTGACCATGAGTCTCAAAAATATCATTTGACACATTAAAAACTGACAAAAATTTTATTAACCGCCTTTAGTTGACTTCCATTGAACCATAAACAAACTGTACATGTGCAAAACTATCCAAAAGTTATCACTAATATTGGCTGAATCCGCCTCACATATAAACACAAATATCAATATATATATATATATATATATAACATCCATTTCACTTTAATTAAGGCAATTTTTTCAATAATTAAAAACAAGAATTAAAACGAAACCAAACAAATGATAATTCCGGCTAAAGCAATCCTAAAACTAAAACGACCTTACTTGGAACTAAGAAAATCCAAATTATCGAAGAGGAACCTTCACCATCCACATTCAACCAAACACGTAATCAATTAAGTGCAGTCAGGTGAGCTTTGCATAGTGGAAGACTTAGCTAGTTGAATGTCTATCAACTCTTTAATCTCTATACCTTTTCATTGTCTTTAATGAATGATAGAATTTGACTCATCTAGTAAGAGTAGTGTTTCTATGTACGAATTCACTGAAAAGGACATGGCAGCTCCATTAATCCCCAAACCACTTATACTTCCTGAGGAGGGATTATAAACTTCAAGTACAGATGAGTCATTTCTCATATCAAAATTTTCAACTATAGCTTCACCGTTCTTTGTTATCTCTAATACTTTATAGTTCACCCACGTATCAGGTGCTTTAATACTGAAAATCTTAGTAAACGACTTGGTAACACCCTCCTTCATTATCCATACATCACAACCCCTTGTCTTGCCATTATTATAATACTCAAACAAACCAAGTGACTCATAAACCTTCGAGACCACTAATCTATTCGTATGTACTACTAACCTATCTGGAAGGCACACTTCACCAAATTCATCACTCTTCAAATCAAACGAAATGATCATTCTAGACATAATTCCACCAGCCAACTTAATACTATCGTAAGCCGGCCAATAAATAAACCCATCGATACAAACATGACTATTTGTGAAACCACAAATTTTAAAAGCAGGAGGAATGTTAGACACACTTTTCCAAACACGTGTACTTAACATAAAAAACTCTGCCTCCCAGTTGTTCACCATAAAAACCTCCACCTCCCTGTCTTCGTTCACCTTACAATAACCCGTATAATTGATTTTAACAAGTTTAGGGTCACTAGTGGTGGGACAAACTCCAAAACCAATATGAGTAACTCCAGTGGGTGGGCACAATGAATTAGGTACATGAATAGTAACTGATTTTTGAATACTGGGATTCCAAAGTACAGCTGTCGTCTTGCCGAATATAGGGGGCACACAGTAAAAACATAACAACCCGTTCACTGAACTGAGTGTTGATATGTATTCAAGTTGGCTAACAGGCAGTGGAACGGTTAGGGAAGATTTCTGGTTGGGAAAAGTATCATCATCCACAATCAAAACAAATTTACTATCGTTAAAATCATATCTAACAAATAGACGGCGTTGTGGTTGGGTATAACTAGTTATAAACTTAGGGCTATCAATGAGAGACTTCCATAGTTTAGAAACTGACCTGAATTGAACGACTGATTTAACAGGAAGCCTTTTTATGATTTCTTTTTGAATCTCCATTGGTATGTGGTCTGACATTTTTAGGGTTTTCAAACAAAAAGACAAGTCAAAGGATAAGCAAGCACAGACAGCAGTGCTACTAAGATTAGGTTTATTTGTTCTAGTGTTTGGGCCACTAGGCTTTTTTTGTAATGGGCCATAATTTAGTGGATTAGTTATAACGAGGTGGGCTTCTTCATAAGTTATATGATGTTCTTTAGTAACTTTGTTTTTTAATAATCATTTTCTTAGTTTGTTAGTATATAAAATAGTTGAGTTTTGATAAATAGACCTAAAATCATAGGCCTAATAATAAACCTAACGTCTGAAAGATTGACATCTGTCCACTATTTCAAAAACTCAACCTGTCATTTTATTATTTCGAATTAAAGGTGGCAAATCTTGCCCGATGTATAAATAATGGACATTTTTGGCACTAGTTGTAAAATTAGGGGGCATCTTTTGGTCCATCAATATCAACTAATTGACACTTTTTGGCACTAGTTGTAATTAAAGTTGTAAGAGAGAATTGCAATAATCGTCCCTAAAGTTCGGGCAAATTGCAGAAATCATCCAAAAAGTTACGAAAATGCAAAGATAGTCCCTATTTGAGAATTAAAGTGCAAATATCGTCCCTGGTATCTAACGTCATTAAATTTCTGTTAATTTTTACAACACATGCTATGCACATGGGGTCTTATTGATGTTAAATGACTGATACGTCCTTTGTTTGTCTTCTTTACTTTTGTTTTTCACATGAATTCATATACGCAGTGTATTAAATTCAATTTAATAATTTGAATATAATGATTTTCACACTAATTTAGATTTGTTGATCCCCTCTTAAAAAAATTACCCCCAAAATTATCACAAGCTAACATCGTAACACAATAGCTGTCAATCCATATTAAATGTAAGTTGATAAGTGGTCCATAGTTTGAGGGTTAAAAGGTAAGTTTTTCCTTTGTTATTTTTTTGTTTCCTTTGTTTTTTCTTTTTGTGTACAGGTATTAGAAGATGGAGGACTGGAAGTGTCAATATTGGAAACTTACAAGCTGCACTTAACCTTTCGTCTTTATATACTTGTTTTATCTTCATTTGTTAGGTAGATTGTGTGTGTGTGAAAAGTGTGAAAAGTCTCTCTCGTTCCATTCATTGTTTCAGTTCTTGATTTGGTTTATGAGTCTTGATCTTGAATTGTAAGATCTTGATTCATTTGTTGATTTCTTTCTTCTTTGTTTGTACGATCAAACAGCATAGTATCACATTTGAAGTGATAGCTATACGCAGTTAATAAAAGATTAAGGGGTGGTTGGTTGAATTAAACTGATTCTTGTTCTTAGTTTTATAAAATCAAATATGGTATCAGAGCCATTGGTTTCTTGATATCTGGTTTTTAACTGGTTTTTCAAAATATTTTGATTAATCTTGTGGTTAATCGTACTTTGATTGTGTTTAAACTCTAAGTTTGATCAATTAATTTTTTAGGGTTTTAAAAATTTGGGGGTTTTTCGATTCTTGGTGTCCTGAGGTGATTAATTGGGTTCTTGTGCAATTAATTAGGTTTAATTGCATTTCTGGTAAGTTTTGTCAAGAAACCCTAAAAATCAGAAATTAGGGTTTTCTTGATTGGAGGTAATTGAGGTTGGGTCTTGTTGTTTTTGGTTGTTTCATCTTGTTTTTCAGGTGTTTTCTTCCGCTGTGTATATTGATTTATAAGATCTGCTTGATCTTGTGAATCTTGGTTTCTGTTTGGGGCTTTGTTGCAGCGCGTGCTTTGTAATACCACTCGTCTCTCTCTCTTTTTTTTAGTTTTTTGTTTCTAGTGGGTGATTAGGTGTCGAAGGGATCTAGGTAGTTTGGAGGTTTGATTGATTGAGAGGTTTGTGCTTCTTGGTAGTTATTTGTAGAGGAGTTACAAGGGTTGTTTTCTTTGTTTGTTTTTATCTGGCATCATGTGTGAAGATAAGAAAAGTGATAAAGAGGTTAGTGATACTGATGATGAGAGTAATCCAGTCATTCACTCTAATGACCCTATCTATTTGCGCCCTTCTGATACTAATGGTCAACCTATTGTGACAACTAAATTGTCTGGTCCTGAAAATTATAAAGTATGGGTTGTTGCCTTTAAACTTGCTTTACATACTAAAAATAAGTTGGGTTTTATTGATGGTACATGCGTTAAAGATAAAGAGGATGAGTTTTTACAAGAACAATGGGATAGATGAAATGCTGTTGTTTTGTCATGGATTCTTGGTTGTATTTCTTCTGAGTTGTATCAAGGGCAAATTTTTTCCAAAAGTGCTAAAGATGTTTGGGATGAATTTAAAGAAACATATGATAAGATTGATGGATCTGTTATATATAATTTGCATTTTAAGATTTGCTCTCTTACTCAATCTGGGTCCTCCTTATCTGAGTACTATCACAATTATAACAGTCTATGGAGACAATTTGATTCTTTGGTTAATCTGCCTAGTTGTACATGTGAGGGTGCTCCCCAACTTAAAAGTCATAATAGTCTAATGAGATTGATGCAATTTCTTATGGGATTAGATGACACTTATAGTGTTGTAAGAAGTCAATTATTGACTTCTGATCCTTTACCAGATGTGAAATCTGCATTTGCTACCCTATCTAGGGTGGAATCTCATAAGAATAACTTGGTTCATAATGCTTCTGTTAGACCAAACTCTTCTGTTTTTGCTACTAGACCATCTAATTGGTCTAATAGTAATAACAACAACTGGTCTAACAACAATAATAATAATAACAATAGTAGGTCTTCTCAAGGGAGAGGAACTACTAGGAATAATAATTTGGTTTGTAAACATTGTAATATGACTGGTCATACCATTGATAGGTGTTTTGAGCTTAATGGATATCCACCAGGATTCAAGAAAAGAACTCCTGGTGGAAATAATTCTAATACTTCATCTGGTGGTGTTAATTCTAATTCTGCTTCTGTTAAGAATGATCCAAGTACAGGGAACTCTATGCCTTTTACTCAAGATCAGATTAACAGGTTGATGGCTTTGATTGGGTCTAAGCCTGATAATAGTGAGTTGCAGTCTGGTGCTGCTGGTACTTTATCTTATTCTAATCATGTGATTAGTTTTGTTACTTGCAAGTTTTTTAACTACAACACTAACATTAGTACATATAGTACTTATGTTGGCTGGATTTTTGATTCTGGTGCTTCTCAACACATGACTTTTTCAACTGATCATTTAACTGATGTCATAAATGTCTCTCATTTGAATATAACTGTTTCACATCCTAATGGAACTATTGAGTTGGTAAAATTTGTTGGGAATTATAAACTTACAGAGAAAATGAGTTTGAAAAATGTGTTGGTGGTACCAGGATACAAAGTCAGTCTTATCTCTATTCATAAGCTTGCTAAGGACAATAAGTTTGTTGTTTCTTTTACTTAATCTAAATGTTTTATTCAGGATTCTCTTCAAAAGTCCCTCCTGAGGACTGGTAGTGAGAATAATGGATTGTATGTGTTTGATTCAGGTAGGAAAATTTTTAATAGTAAGATTACTTGTTGTATGCTTTCTAAGTGTATTTGGCATAACAGACTTGGTCATCCACCTGATCAGCATCTGAATGTGTTGAAAGATACACTTAAGATTGATGATTTGAGTGAAACTCAGCCTTGTGATGTGTGTCACAAGGCTAAGCAAACCAGAGAACCTTTTCCTCTTAGTGATCATAAGACTAAGCATTTGGGTGATATTATTCATTTAGATGTCTGGGGTCCTTATAAAATTAAGAGTAGGGAAGGTTTCAGATTTTTTCTTACCATTGTTGATGATTATACTAGAGCTGTCTGGTTGTATTTACTTAAAGGGAAAGATGAGGTTTTTGAAAAAGTTGTAGAATTTTATAATCTCATTAAGAATCAGTTTGATATTTCTGTTAAAGTTTTTAGAAGTGATAATGGAACAGAGTTTATAAATCATATGTTTGAAAAATTTGTTACATCTAAGGGTATAATACACCAGACTTCTTGTGTATACACACCACAACAAAATGGTATTGTTGAGAGAAAGCATAGACATTTGCTTAATGTTGCTAGAGCCCTCATGTTTCAGGGGGGCATTCCTTTAAACATGTGGTCTGAGTGTATTTTAACATCTGTGTACCTTATTAACAGGCTTCCTACCTCTGTGATTTCTGGAAAAAGTCCCTATGAAATGATTTACAATGTTCCACCTAGTCTCTCTTTGATTAAAAGTTTTGGTTGTTTGTGTTTTGCAACTGTTTTAAATAATTCAGATAAATTTTCTGCTAGGTCTGATAAATGTGTTTTATGAGGTATTCTAACACTAAAAAGGGTTATAAGCTTTATAACCTTGAAACTAAGAGTTTTTTCTTTTCTAGAGATGTGAAGTTTTATGAGCCTGTTTATCCTTTTAAAAATTATTTGTTGATTAAAGATTTTGTTTTTGAAGAAAATGGTGTGAATAGTCAAAACATTTTTGACCTAGTAGAATCAAAGTCAAATGAACCCTATGATGATAAGAGAGACAGGAAAAATGATATTGATAATAGGTTGACTCCTGACTTTGTAGATGTGTCTAGTGACACTTCTCCTGTTGTTGCCAGACATTCTAGGGGGGTAGTCAAATAGTCTAGTTTAGACAAGATTGACAGCAGCCAGAATAGTCTAGGTGATAATATAGGAAGTCATGAAGGAGATGACATTATCAATAATAATGATGATGATTATGAGTCTGAGGGAGATGACTTTGTGGAATTTAAACAAATGTTTGAGTCTGAAAGTAGTAATAGTCCAGAAAGACCAGAGTTAAGAAGATCTAGTAGGGCTGTTAAAACTCCTGCTAAATTTGACAATTATGTGATGGATAAAAAGGTCAGATATGATATAAATAGTGTGATTAGTTATGACAATTTTTCTATGCATAACTTTGTTTTTGCTAATAATTTGAACAAGATTCATGAACCTAAATCTTATTCAGAAGCTATTAAAAATCCAAAATGGATTGAAGCTATGAATGAAGAGATGGATGCACTTAACAAAAATAACACTTGGGTAATTATGGATTTACCACCTGGTAGAAAAGCAGTTGCTTGTAAGTGGTTATGGAAAGTTATGTATAAATCTAGTGGTGAGGTTGAAAGGTTTAAAGCTAGGGTTGTGGCTAAAGGATTTAGTCAGAAAGAGGGTATTGACTATGAGGAAACTTTTTCATCAGTAGTGAAAATTGTTACTGTTAGATGCCTTATTTCTCTAGCTGTTCACTATGCTTGGCCTGTGTATCAACTTGATGTTAATAATGCATTCTTATATGGTGAATTAGATGAAGAGATTTACATGACTCTTCCTGAGGGATATGGGTCTAATGATAATAAAGTGTGCAGACTCACTAAATCTTTTTATGGTCTTAAACAAGCACCAAGAAAGTGGAATGAGAAATTAACTAGTGTGCTTGTTGAAAATGGATTCATACAAAGTAAAAGTGATGTGTCTCTTTTCACTAAAAATGAGAATGATTCTTTTGTTGCTTTACTGGTTTATGTTGATGATATTATTATAACTGGTAACAATGAATCTGTTATTAATGAGTTTAAGAAATACTTGAGTTCTAAATTTAAAATTAAAGATCTTGGAAAGCTTAAGTACTTCTTAGGCATAGAAGTACTTGATGCTAATAATGGTCTTGTGCTTAATCAAAGGAAGTATTGTCTTGAATTACTTGCTGAATATGGTATGCTGGCATGTAAGCCAGCTAAAGCACCTATTCCTGATCCATCTAAAAGGAAAAAAGATCAAAAGCTCATAGAACAAGATGTTCCAGATGATAACAAAACATGTTATCAGAAAATTGTTGGGAAATTGATCTATCTTACTTTAACTAGGCCTGACATTGCTTATGCTGTTCACAGTCTGAGTCAATTTATGCATGATCCATATAAATCACACTTGAAGCTTGCTTTTCATGTCCTTAGATATCTTAAGAGTTCTCCTGGTAATGGTATTTCTTTTATGAGGAACAATGATCTTAGTCTTGCTGCATTTGTTGACTCAGACTGGGCAAAGTGTAAGGTTACTAGGAAGTCTGTAAAAGGTTATACTGTTTATCTTGGCAACAATCTTGTTTCATGGAAAAGCAAAAAGCAGTATGTGCTTGCTAAATCTTCAGCAGAAGTTGAATACAGAGCAATGAACAGTGTTGCTTGTGAGATAATGTGGATTATTAAGATCATGAAGGATCTTAAAGTTGATATATGTTTACCAGTTCCTATCAATTGTGATAGCAGTTCTGCAATTCAGATAGCTGCTAATCCTGTGTTTCATGAAAGGACAAAACATTTTGAAATTGACTTATATTTCTTAAGAGAAAAGGTGTCAGCAGGTTTGATTAAGACTTTGAAAATCAAATCTGAAGACAATGTGGCTGATATGTTTACTAAGGGCTTATCAATCAAAGATCATAAATTTCTGAGTGATAAGCTTAATCTTGTCAACTTATATCACAAATCAACTTAAGAGGGGGTATTAAATGCAAGTTGATAAGTGGTCCATAGTTGGAGGGTTAAATGGTAAGTTTTTCCTTTGTTATTTTTTTGTTTCCTTTGTTTTTTCTTTTTGTGTACAGGTATTAGAAGATGGAGGACTGGAAGTGTCAATATTGGAAACTTACAAGCTGCACTTGACCTTTCGTCTTTATATACTTGTTTTATCTTCATTTGTTAGGTAGATTGTGTGTGTGTGAAAAGTGTGAAAAGTCTCTCTCGTTCCATTCATTGTTTCAGTTCTTGATTTGGTTTATGAGTCTTGATCTTGAATTGTAAGATCTTGATTCAGTTGTTGATTTCTTTCTTCTTTGTATGTACGATCAAACAGCATAGTATCACATTTGAAGTGATAACTATACGCAGTTAATAAAAGATTAAGGGGTGGTTGGTTGAATTAAACTGATTCTTGTTCTTAGTTTTATAAAATCAAATAATCCATGTTTCACACATTAAAATCACATCACATACGCATATAATCATAGGTATTGCCATTCTTTAACCTCTTTCTCTTTCACACATCACACACACATTTAACCATACTACCATACGATTAAACAACCATACATCAAATCCAAAACATAAAGATCCTGGAAATAAATTTTTATACCAAACATCCACTTTAATAAAAGATAGAAACATATAAAAAAAAAGAACAAACAAACACAAACCAAACATCACGGGTGTAGATCTTCCAACGAGCGACATAATGTAGCCATAAACCTAAACTAGGTGACAAGGAAAACTTCTTTCATTGAGTTTGGAATACTTGAACGGTCGATCACAACTCTAAAACATCATAATGATGAGGAGATGACAAAGAAGCGGCGACGATCACGTGTTCCATGAGCAAATAAGATTGCTTGTCATGTAGCCATAAACTACATATTGGGTGACACTGTTTGGATATGGTGATTCAAAAAACATTAAGAGCTTGAGCCTTTATTAGACATGTATGGTTTATCACTTTATCCCAACTGTAATTATTCAAAGTTTGAAAGAAAGAAATGTTAGACATGGTGATGGTAGTGGGAAGCTGAAAGTTTTATATAGTAAAAATCTTGGGGTGGGACAAGTAGTCGGTGGGTGGGGATATTATAAAGATGTGGGTATTAAAGTTGGTGAGTTTGTGAAAAGAATAAAAAGCCCTCCTTTGCGGGGCATGTGATTAAAGAAATTAACCATTTGTTAACGGCGTTGGAAGCTAAGGACGATATTTGCACTTTAGTTTTCAAACACGGATGATTTTTGCACATTCGTAACTTTTGGGACGATTTCTACAATTTGTCCATACTTTAAGGACAATTTTTGCAATTCTCTCAAGTTGTAATATAATGGGCACCTTTTGGCACTAATTGTAAACAAATGGGCACTTTTTGGCACTAGTTGTAAACTAATGGGCACTTTTTGACACTAGTCGTAAACTAATGGACACTTTTTGGCAGTAAGTTGTTAAGTTAGACTTTTTACCCATCCATAATTAATTTTACGTTCTTTCAGTAATTTTACGTTTTCGTTAGTAAATTTACGTTTTCGTCAATAATTTTACGTTTTCGTCAGTAATTTTATGTTTTCGTCAGTAAATTCACGTTTTCGTCAGTAAACTTACGTTTTCGTCAGTAAACTTACGTTTTCGTCAGTAAACTTACGTTTAATAATCATATTTAAGGCTTTATACATTTTACATGTTGTACATAAGGATCTTTATGTTTTTTATGGTTTAAATACCGTGTGTCTTGAATTGCTTTATGATTTTGAATTGGTTAGACCGAACCAGTGGTTTCGAACCTGTTACATATCTAAGCACGCGGCTGGTTAAGAACTCGATTTTAACTTGTTTTCTTTAATTATTTATAATATTTAATTATATTATATAACATTTGAGACATTTTAAATATAGAAACGTTGAAAATTAGAATTTTTTTACTTACCAAATAAAGTAAGTTGTTGATATATTCCTCACAATTATGCACCACAACCTTTTATAACAACATTTTGTAATAAACTTTTGTAACAATTTATTAAAATAATATTTTTAGTTTTAAATTGAAAAATCCTTTTATCTATTTATTATTTTTATAATCTAATTTTATCATTTTTTTTTAATTTTACTTTTCTTAATTCAATATCCATTTTAATATATTTTTATTAATTTTAGTTTTATTTCATTTTTAGTAGGTTTATTATAATTCAGTTTTTCACAAATTTAACATTAATGTAAATAAAAATTCAATGGGTAAGAGTGTAATATTTGTTCATTTTAAAAATTGTTATTGAGTACTTGCCGCTGTATTACACGAGTACCATGCTAATATTGCATTAAGTAGGGAGGTACACTTTTGCTGCCAAATTCAGGATTTTGCGACAGCCCTTCACTTTTGTTTTTTATAGGATTTTGGTACAACTTTTACTTTCAAGTTTTTCAAACTTTCAATTCAAAATTTCAAATTTTCAAACTTTCAAATTCTAAATTTTTTTAAAACTAGCTTTACTTGAATATTGTTTAAAAAATAAAATATCTAGAGAAGGTTATTTCACATATTCATTGTACTTATACCAAGCATTTTTAAAATTTTATATAGCCCTTTTATACAAGTACTTTACGAAAAAAAACCCTAGCATAACTTTTTTTCAAAAATGAAATTTCTTTGAAGTAACCTTTAGATGAGTGACATACGTACAATTGGATGGTTAGAAATTAGGCGGACAATTGTAATTGTGCGCTTTTATTTTCCTCTTTTGGGCGCACATTTGTAATGTGCTATTCCCATTTAAGGTGCACCTCATATAACGCAATATTTTCAAAAGAGCAATTTAATTTCACTTGTGCGCCTCAAATGAATCTTACATGAGAAATAATAATGTGCACTTTATACTACAAGTGCGCCTCATATAGGAGAAGACAAAAATTAATCCATGTTACATGATATCAAAGAGCATTTTTAAATATAAGTGCGTCTCATATAGAGACAAATTAAAAATGTAAGTGTGCATACTTAAATGAATGCACCTACTTTGTGCTCCTCATATTCTCTAAGTACGCCTACATAAACGAAGTGCGCTTACTTTGTGCTCCTCATATCCTTTATTTGTTGAGTAGTAAATCACCTATACCCTAATGGGTGAGTAATAAAATCACCTATTCCACTTCTTTATTTGTTGAGTAATAAATCCATATTCCTCTTTTTATGATTTATTACTTGTTAATATAAACAGAAAATTTTCATTTATTTCTCTACTACAATGTTATTATTACTTTCAGCTATTCTTCTGCTTTGGTTGCTTATTTGTTGAGTAGTAAATCACCAAGTGCTCCTTGTGTAATTTATTGCTTGTTAATTTATTACTTCTCTTCTACAATGTTATTATTGCTTTCTGCTCTTCTTCTGCTCCCTTTCTCTTCTACAAATTTAATATTCAATTATAGTTATTGATTGATGACTTTGGTTGTTGGTAAATTTAAGATTCTCCATATGTTTCTACTTTCTAAAATTAAATAATCAAGGTTCAATAAGCCGACAAACAAACAAAATGACCGATATAAAGCGCACCTAAATCTTATGAAGCGCACCCAAATCTTATGAAGCGCACCCACTATCATGAAGCTTTGGATGTGTTATGAACTTATGGATGGATGTTATGGATGATGGAAGATAAATTGTAAAGGTAGAATCCATGGTTTAAGGTAAAATTGCGGCTCATTTTAGACGTCCGCTTGGGGTTGCGCGTGAGAGTTTAAGGTAGGCGGGAGTATGTTATTGTGCGCAGGTGTGCCTAGGAGCGGGAGAGAATGAAGGCAAGACGTGTATGTTATAAAAGTGCTCCTAATCTTGTTACACAAAACATAAATTTTTAGTCTTGTTTCGTAAAACTAGTATAGAAAGAGTCCATTTTGGTAATATTTTAAATATAAATCGGTTTGCCAAAAGGGTTTAAGGCAAACCGGATTGAACGGGTTCATACTTATTATATATTTTGACAAAAAAAAACAGTTTTTTAACCAAATCCATTTTAGTCAAAACTGGTTCGTTTGCCCGCCTCTAGTTTAGAACTTGAACATGCTCTTGATTAAGATGTTGTATATTTTTGTTATTAAGCTTTGGGGTTCGATATAAGGAGTTTTTGACGTTTACTGTTCTTAACCTTTATCAGCTTATAGACTATTCCATGTATTTATAATGCTTAATTAGTTTCTTGTACTAGTTTGTGTTGGGTGAAACCTTCGGACTTTAGCAAGACTAGTCCTTCGGATTTATGAGAATAAGATGAAACGTACGTTAGTCTCCACCTACGTGTAAGTATAAAACCAAGCTCCAACCCGGGACTAATAAGTAAAATGTATACCAAACCCTAACTTTATGAACCAATGATAACACTTGTTGGTTCACCCACACAGATAACAATCAAACGGTTCACATTCACTCATCATCTATTTAATCAAACGATGTAAAACACACACACACACACACAAAAACTCACTCCACCACTATAACAACCCTAACACTAACAACATAAAAGCATAGGCCTCCATCTTATAACCAAAGTACTTACAAGTTACAACCCAAATCATTAAAGTTGTATTTGGACAAGCTAGCCATGGATTTTGGGCAAGAAAGGCGTGTGTGGCAGGTGGCGTAGCGATTTGCATGTCACCTTTGTTGAAATAGGTGGTCTCGGAAATTTAAATTAAGGTAGATCTAGTTTACATTCAACGGTTTATTTACATCATCTGTAGATCCATATAAAAATAAGCTAGTCAAAGTTACACCTCTAGCTTATTATGCCTGTACATCTAGATTTTTTTTATTCATATGCTCACGACAATACTATTTTCATTTTCCGTTTTAGGGTCGTCTATCCATGGAATCCACATTTCTTGCATCGCTCCTCTAGACTGTAGGGAAATACTTGTTGCAAAGGAATCAATTGCGGAGGTATTTAGTTTTTTATTGAGAGCATCTTGTATTTTTCTCTTAGAATTGAGTTGTCAT
Source organism: Glebionis coronaria (assembly GCA_025667525.1). NCBI lineage: Eukaryota > Viridiplantae > Streptophyta > Magnoliopsida > Asterales > Asteraceae > Glebionis > Glebionis coronaria. The sequence continues at coordinate 591,709,526 of CM046880.1, read as the reverse complement.
ACTTTCATTATAAACTATACTTACATGTTAGCTTTTCTTTTTACTTGTTTTCATACTTGTAAACATGGTTGTACATGGTCTCTTAACTTACTTGAAGTTGATTGATGAAGTGGATTAATATTGAATAAGTGCTTTTTAATCTATAGATCTGACCAGAAAAAACTATTTGTTTTGACCTTAAAATCAGCTTTTTGACCGGTAATAAGAAACTATTACCGTTCAAAAAGCAGCTTGACCACGACAAAGACGCGGACAAATACAATAAAATAACTATTTAGGTTTGCTCGGTGCTTTATGGCGGACAAATACTCTAAAATACGGAGTTGTGTTTGCTCGGTGATAAATTAGGACTAATAGGTTATTTTGTTGTTGACGATGATCCTAAATTATTTAGGCTTAATGTAGTTTGCGGTTTATAGCAGTTTAGTTTGTAGTTATGTTAATAGCTAATTTTACGTAAGAATCTTTATGTTGAGTAATATGGCGTGTTTGAATTGTTTTACAGTTTATACTTTATAGGTTGAATATGCTTTTGATGATGATATTGAATATTTTGTTATCATGTTTACTAGTTTTAATACCCGTGCACGCACGGGTTTTTTTCTTAAACTTTTCTGACATATTATTATTGATTAAAAATACCAATAAATCAATGTGTTACTAATTGATTTTACTTGTTGTATTCAAAGTAAAAATACAATTTCTATTTTAATTGGAAAAATGTTTTGAGGTCTTAAAAAATAAGTAATTAAGACAATGCGTCTACTATCTCAAAGACACCACATACCATTAGTTTCATGTGTTTGTCTTTTAAGAATACCACCATACTTGAACAGCTTGCATACATATGCATAGGAATTTCAGAAAAAGAAAAGTTCCATACACATAACAGTGATTCAGGTTACCTACATATTACATCTTGGGAATAAACCTCATCACATGGCCCTTCAATGTTGTTTCAAGGCATACTCACTCCTCGTATCCAGTTTATTCAAGGGACTTCATAGAAAAAAAGCACCAACATTAGCTTAACAGTTTTATGCTTACATGTGTCTTACTTCAAACCTTTGGTTGTCCGGTCCTTCAAGAATATTTGAAACAATAGTTCCTATTACGGCATGGCCAGATTCATGTCGAGCAACCACTCCATCACTACCTCGTACCTTAGCTGATTGCTTTTCAATCCCTTGTCATCACAAAATAAAGTCAGGGTGTATAAAATATAATGAGAAAATGTTCTAACATAAAAAAGCATTGAAACTCACACCTTAATATAATCATATCTTGCAGATATAACTTGCCATGGCTGCAAACACAATTTTTGCCCCGCCAAGACACGGATGGTTACGTCTTTCAATTTGGGGGTGTTTGGGATTGCTTAATAAAAATGCTTATCAGCTTATTGCTATTCAAACTGCTTACCAAAACATAATTAACTTGAAAATAATCAAATAACCAGATTGTATAAACAATCCCAAAACACTCTAAAAACAATTAATCTACACTTATCAAAACACGATAACCATATATCCAAACACCTCATTTTAGTCGATAGTTACTACAGGTCTTAATGTACTTGGGCTCACCCATATCATTTTGCTATCAGGTCTTTAAACTTGTTATCAATTCTTTAAACTTATTATCAAATCTTTAAACTACAAAAGTAACAGATCAGCTCATTAATACCTCATTTTGTATAAGCATCTTATGCTTCTACTTTACTGCCTCGTCCCTCAGTAACAAAGCTACATCTCCTTTTGATTATACACCTGATGAACTCGCTGCAAACACTCATTTCCTAGAAATAATATAAGAAAATTAGAATACTCAAACATATTAAGTAACTTTAAACATACATAGGAGGGGTTTCATATTGCTTATGTTTTCTGCTTACCTACTTATTTCTACGTTTAACAAAGTTTTGAGGTATATCGGTTCTGCTAGTGAGAAAATAAACATGTCCAAAGCTACTTATTTCAAAGTGATTACTCATTTTATTTTAAATATAATAACTCGACTACATTATTTATGAACATGGAAATATCCTGCATGTCATCAATTTGCAGAATGGAAATATCCTCAGTAACAAAGCTACATCTCCTTTTGATTATACACCTGATGAACTCGTTCCAAAGAATTGTGGTTGTCGGCAATCATCAAATACATCCTATCAAAGTTATTTTGCGGTCTATCCAGTGGACCGCCATATGCTGGAACCAAGGCAAAACTAAGAATGAGGAGGCATAGGAGCTGGAATTGGAATGCAACTTGTGGATTATATCCTTGTAGTGAATACACGGGATATGCATCCTGTATGGGGTAATTATTCTCGTATGCGATAGATAAAAATAAAACGGCTAAGGATAATTTTGCTCGTATTGACTTCAACTATAAGTCAAACTCCGTTTTACAATGCACAACTATAACTTGTGTCCTCCTCCCTTGACATTTTCACCCCAGTTCAATATAACCCAATCCAGCCCAACCAATCTATGTAAACTGTTCCAAACTAATCTTTGAGAAATTATCTCTAGTGGTTTGAAGGGTCCTGTATAAACATGCATATATAATGAAAATTATCCAATGGGGTTAATAGAAAGTGAAAGTATATGTTGTATGCAAGTACATTAACGATTTTGATATTGTTTCGATTGGTGGAACCTTAAAGCCATATTACCTAAATCACCTATGTTTACAAAATATGATCCTGTTTTTACCTACTTAATTAAAATTCATTAATGAGATTAGGATTCTCTGAATGGAGCTCAATGATCCTCTTCAAATTCATCATCTCAGATAAAAACAATAATCAAGAAACGACTACAAAATTAACCGTTCCTTTGGAATGAAACTGGCCCATCAAACAAAACCCCTCAATCATGTAATTCACTAATTAAAACTAATAAATAAACAACTACAAAATTAACAATACCTTTATAATCAAACTGGTACAACCAACAAAACCCCGTCAATCAAATTTTTTTATTGATCTTAATTAATGTTTGTAATTGATTAATTGTGTGTCAAAGAAATATGTTCTCCTGAATTAAATCTTCGTCTTGAACTTGAACTCACCTCGTTTGTGACGGTAACGGTGGCAATCAGGTCACCAAATCAGCACTCGCTGGCGATTTATTACTTTTGACTTTATCCTCTCTGGTTTGGAGTAATACTTATCGTCGATCGGGGATTTAAGGTTTTAAAAGGCTAGTTTTAACCCTTAAATTTTATAAATGATAGATTCAACCCTAAAGTTTTATAATTTTTCACCCGTTTTTTTTATAAGTTTTATTCTTTTTGTTCTTGACACGCATATTTTTTAACCAGGTTTTTATTTTTATTAAACAAAAGGACGAAAATTACCCATTTGTTACTAAATTAAGGAACAATTATACTTTATAAAGGAACAAATTAAACGATTATTTCTTACTATGGAAAGAATCTCTTGAAAAAGTCCCTACTTTGGGTTTTGCTTTACAAAGAAAAAGATTATCAATAGAAGTGTTTGATTTTTGTTTTGCTATCTTCAGCGTTTAGAATACTCTGACCCGGCCAAGATCCGAACAACAAGGAGCACTCAACTAATAGTCTAGTAGTCATTTTTTCTATTAAATGTGATGCAAACAGGCGGTTTACTTAACTTATGAGATTAGTTGAGTAGGCTCTCCAAAATATACTAGAGGGACCGAACATATAAGTCATTTTAGTGCTAAAAAATGCCACCGGTGCAAGAGGGAACAAGTGGTGTTGACGTGTACAAAGTGTAGACATTATGCACTTTGTACATGTCATTATACCGGTTGTTTCCTTTTACACGGGTGGTAGTTTTTGGCGCTCAAATTTCTATTTATCTTTGTCCATCTAATGGGCTTGCTCAAGCGGCTGAGGCACATTCGTTTCTACAAGTGTGTCGATTGCGGTGCTTTTACGGGAAGAAAAAAAGTCGCAATACTAAGTTCAGGGAGTTTGAGTTGCGTGATTGAAGTCAATACATATGACTAGTTTAGTTCAGAGTACCAAACTATAATCAAGATAATGTTGAAATTGATATGATCGAGGATGCAGTTTTGTACGCAAAGTTGCAACATAGAATTGATTCTCTAGCGGTTTATTTTCATATTTTGTTTGGTCTTTAATATTGAAATTTCAAAGCTAGTTTCCAAGAGTATGATGTAATAGTAGTCAAATAGTGTTAGTAAGAACAAAATATTGTTTTTTGATGAAGCATGAGCTTGTAGAGGATTTTTATGGTGGCCATATGTAGTTAAAAACGTTGGTACGTGATTTTGTAAGATTAGGTTGGATAGAACTATGATAAGGGCTATGTTTGGCAAGAGCTTTTTTAGAGCTTTTTCAGAGCTGTTAGCTTTTTTCTTAAAAAAATAATCTAATAGCTCTGTTTGGCACAACAATTTTTAAGAGCTGTTAGCTTTTTATTTTCACCAAGTAGCTCTTAAATAAAAAGCTGTCTGATACAGCTTTTTAAATTGTCAAGAGCTGTTAAAGCTGTAGATTACTGATATACCCTCCAACCATATTATAATTTATTTAAATATGTACTTTTAAGTCATTTTACATTTTAATTTTTACAATTAACAGCTAATATACCAAACACTTCTATTAAAAATAGAGCTTTTTAGTAAACAGCTTACAGCTAACAGCTTACAGTTAACAGCTTACAGTTAACAGCTTACAGCTTACAGCTAATTTTACCAAACATAGCCAAGGTAAGTTTAATATTGTAAAAGTTGTGATTTTTGGTAATAATTTGTTATGCATAAATCGGCTTAAGTGTGTTTGTGGGTAAAACTTACCAAAATTATAATATAATGGATACATGTACAAGTTAAACGTGAATAAAAACTCTTGAGGGCTTGAAACGAAGTAAATACCGGTGAAATAAATATATCCGGATAATTAGGAGTTTTGAATGAATATTTCATGAGTTGAAACTTGAAAGTTAAACACGGTGTATTTAGATCTATGGTGTGTCTATGACTCTATGGCGAGTTTTTGTACTTCGGGTTTAAAAGGAAATCGTTTAAGAAAAAAATTGATTTTAAAGAAAAATAAAACTTTAAAACAAAAACTGGATTGGCCCAAAATCCGTTCATACGTAGAGGAGTCAACATGCATTTTAAGTATTTTGTCGACGTAACATTTCTCCACCGTTGTGATCATTGTTGAAAGTGGTCTCGGAGATGAAAATTAAAGGTGGATCTATTGAGGAATAGAAGACTCAATATGAGGTGATGGGACTCTTCGATCAACGAGGAAGAGAGTGCAACGGAGAATACATTTATTGACAATTCAGTCAAGATCTATCCATCTTCTTATGTGTTAGGGTTAGTAAGTATTTTTCTTTTGTTCTTTATTATCTTGGTTGAAGATCTTGAGTTCTAACAAAAAAAGTGACCAACTAGCCATCGATTTGGGGCATGAAAGGCGTGTGTCGCGTGTGGCGTGGGGAAACTTGTTTTTTTTTTGTTAAAATAGGTGGTTTTGGAAATGTAAATTAAAGTTAGATCTAGTTTCTTGTTGTATTTATCAATTCACATCATTTGTAGATTTGAGTGGAAACTATAAAGCTTTTGTAATATAATTATAATTAACTCAAAAGTATTCAACAATTCAGAATTAGCCTTGGTGATTTTAGTTTTTCTTTTTCAATCTCTACTACTTATAATGTGTGTATAAAAAACTCACCATTTCTATTATTAGTATCTTTTATCAATATTTCCTTACTTACTCTACTCAACATGCTTATTATTAGAAAGCACCAAGAATGATATCATATTAAAACTTGCGTTTCATTCTTGAAACTAAATATTACAAGGATATACTACAAATCTCACACTTTCACCTTTAGTTTTTTCGACCCTCTCTAGACACATAGCAAAACAAATCAAACTAAAAATGGTTTCGCGGCCGCCTCATAAATCCCAGCGAATCGCCGACGATGACTTTTGATTTTTTTGATGAATGTGAAGGTGATTTAATTAGTGAAGATGTTGTCGTTCATGACTGGATGGAGTCGTGCCCACCATGTGTTTGATGAAAGTCCCTCTTTCACGAGTTGATGAAGAAAGCTTACCGATTCCTCAAATCCACCAGAAGGTAAGTTTAGTTTGAGTCTTGATTGTAACTTAATTAGGATTTTAATTGAAAAATTAGGGCGATATGAAATTTAGAGGTATTGATTTGGATTCATTTTTTTGTTAGTTTTGGGTATGCACTGTGGTAGTTTCAAGAGTACACAATCTCCAAAATTTATTGAATCTTAGGATTCCTAAAATCGAATCACATGTTTTTCCTTTGATATTCTAAAAATGAGTTGACAAAAGAAGTGAACCCTAATTTTTTTTTGTATAACTTATTTGGGGTACAACTATAGGATGTTGTTGAATAAAAAAAATAATGCAAACGTTGAACGGCCATACCTCGGTTATTTGCGACTGTAAGTCCTTTTCTGATGACAAAATGCAGGTTAGAATCGCTTTTTAGATTGCTATATTCATGGAAACTTGAAGTTGAAAGAAATTTGTTATTGAATGGGTAAAAATTTGTTTTTGATTAACCCGACATTGTGTGGGTGTACATTACGAAATCGATTGTAGTCAAGTAAATGGAGTAACCCTAATTCATGTTGACTGGTGTGAGAGTCTTCAAATGAAATGTGTACACATTTTGTCTAAACCTCTCCCAAACCCTTTCTTTCTCCACTTTCATAACGTTAACGAATGAAACTTGAGCCCATTATCTTTTATTGAAACACTAACCGGAGAAGCTCGGATGGTTCATAATTTTTGTAGATGGTGTAGTAAGTAGACTAATATTAGATGACTTTTAATTGACTAATCATTAAATAGGTTTATACAACGTGAGTTTCGTTTCCAACAAGTATAGCATAGTGATGATAGTTTAACGGCCATTTTGTTTAGACTACATATTCGTGTTGCAGTGTATTTACTTGTACTTTTACTTTGTTTGCCTTACATACAATTACATCATTTTTTTAGTGCAGGGTAATTTGATCAAATTTGGCAACTGGAATACGATTTTGGACCCTCTAAACGGGGAATCATTTATAAGAGTTATTGAAATAGATGAAAGTGGAATCAAGGTACATGCACAGAAACAAAATCACCATTTGTAGAAAGCTTATCAAAGTGCCCGAAACATGGTCTACACATCCCATTTAAATCCCCATAGAGGTCTTTGTTTATCTTTCCTATTAATATCATGATCATTTGGTGATAGACTAATGCTGAAAATCGTTTATAGGTACCTTATATATGGAGACATATCTGCAAAAGCAGGCTATATGCTTTCCCAGCCTGAGGTACAACACTTTGAATAAAGAAAATAAACTCTTTTTACTATCTTAAAAATCATATAACCTAACACATTATGTTTTCAATTGTTAAGGTTTCAGGTTTCTAATTTCTTTGATAAGTTGGTACAAAGGGTCTCACCAAAGAGTTACCAACAAGCGTTTGCTGAAGTGTATGATACATGAAAATTTCTAGAGAACTTTTCTGGTGATCATGTACTTTTAATTAGTATCTCAAATTCGGGTTATCTCATACTTCATAATTTACTGAATTCGTACTCATTTGTAAATATACATTATCTGCTTCACATATGTGATAGGTACATTTCCTAGCAAGGTCTTTTGGATTACTCGAAAATCATCTTGATCAGCAGAGTCATGGTTTCCGCTGCAAATATGGCTCTGTAAGATACCCTTAAGTTGTTAACATTAATTTAATTCAGTGTGTGAACTCAAACCTTAACTTGTTAATCACGCTGGTTATCATAGGTGGCGTTAATCACACCATTCAACTTTCCTCTAGATATTTTTCTACTTCAGCTTAGTGGTAGCTCTTTCCATGGGAAACAAGCTTCTTAAATACATAGATCGAGATGAAATAACCAAAGATAAATGTATCATTGCGGTCTATATTGATGTCATGTAAATAAACTAACATATTTACATGTTTCTATTGTTATGGAATAAGTGCGGTTGCTTCATGCTTGTGGGATGCCCTGCAGAGGATGTTGACTTCGACAATTCTGATGGTCCAACAATTAACAAGCTACTATTAGAGGTAACTATAATAACATTTTTTATCACTTACATAAGATGCAAGCGAAAGAAATTGAGGATATTCATTTGCGTGTTTTTCGATAATCAGGCAAATCCACAAATGATATTCTTTACGGGTAGCTCAAGAATAGCTAGATAAGTTAGCTTATGACTTAAATGGTCGAATCAAATTGGAAGATGCATGGATAAAAAGGGGATCTCTTGATTTTAGCTTACAATACTGTGTTGGTTCTACTTAAATTAGGACTTAAGTTTTGTTTAAGATGATTTTTTGGCCATTACAGAAAAGAAAATATTGGTTTCCATATGCCTTCTCTTTCTGGATGTTGTTTTTAAACTTTAATTAGCCAATAAGCAAAAAAAAAGCTAATCTTAACCCCCCTTGGTCGAGCTTTCTCCATATTGTGTGTTAATTGGTTACACGAACAAATTAGATGCTAGATTTTGACTACAATTTTTCACTCTTATGGTAAGGTCTCAAGCCTTTTGGAGAATCTTGAAGACAATATTGGCTTAGCTACTTCACTGATCAAAGAGAATGGCGTTTATCCCCTTCTTCTTAATTGTCTAATTGACGGGTATGCTCAACTATTGTTTATTGGGTCAAATTTTCAACTTATAAGTAGTCGTGGAAGGAAAGTATATGTTGGATGTAAAGTATAACATTGGAAGAAATAAGGAGAGGGGTAGATTAATAACTTTACAGCTCTCACTTTGAGAGTTTTGAAGCGGATGTGTTTTCTCTTTATATATAGTAGAGAAGATAAAGATATGTACACAACTAGCTCTCCTAACCACAACTTTTATTTGCTTTAGTGATGAACAGGTGGCTATTGCTGCAACAGACGCGATCAGAAGTTTATTGCCCTCTCAACAGGGAATAGTAAGTGCAAATTTTATCAGACTTTTATTGTGTTGATATCTTTCATTTTGCTACTAATGATGGGAAGTTATAATTTTCTGTTAATCTGTAGGAAATCATATTCTCAGCTACTCCCAATAAATGCACACATATTACTAAGCTAGCAGCAAGATGTTCTTCACTGGTATGATAGTTATTACATGTACCTACTTACCGTAATCATATGCATCCTTTTTGACAACATTTTAACTGTCTAGAATGCTTAAGGTGATATTAGTCAATATAATAAGCTTTAGGTCAACATCAACTTTTGGTGTAAATCAAAATAGAACTCAGGTTTGACCCATGTTTATATTTTAATGCCATATAATACAAAATCCGTCAACTCACATGATTTGACTCAGAAAACAAAAAGAGGGATGAATGAGAAGTAATGTGTGTGGTTGTTGGGATAACTCACTTGGTTCGTAACTGCAGTCAAAAAGAGGTACTTAACCCGTTACCCATTTAGTTCCATTTTGATACTTTCACCTGTTTTAATAAAAGCACAAACAAAATTGACCCATTTATAGGTGGATGGGTTGCACTCGCCAGTTCTTCTTCTAAATAAAAAAAAGACGTAGAGATAACATGTCGTTTTTAATTTTTCTGGAGTATATTTGCAATACACAGCAGGCACACCTGCAACCACGTTTCTAGCGAAAGGTCCTGGAGTTAGTTTGCCATAAGAAAGTCAGGAAGATACATGATAGGTATGGGGCATGATTGCTAGATTATTTTCGCTCTAATATTAGAATTAATCAAAGCATTTTTAAGTTGTAAAAGGTCAACTATATTGGAATGAACCTGTAGCAAGAACATCTACATGAGAAGTGACGAGTGAAACGAAACAATTGTTGTTGATACATGCTGAATATGTTTACATGCTTAAATATTTTGCAGCCTCTTGGTTAATGATCGAACGAGTGGCCCTTATTTTCATATTGCTTGAACCGTTAGTACCTACAATTAATGTCTCAGAAGTTAAATTTCGAACCTCTTTGTTGAGTACTAGACATTCAAACTTCCTATTATTTGAAGAACAGAACTGTGTAAGAAAAATGTATCACCTCCTTGTTGATTTTCTTTTTTCGCACTGAACATAATGCACTTCACAGTTTAATTTTGCAATCTTGCATTTTGGGGCCGATCCCTATAATGTTCCATGCATAGTCTCCCAAGACCCAAGTCCTAACCAAAAATTTAAATCTCGTGTTACTTGGTTCAAACAGATGGAGATGCACAAAATGCTCGGTCCAATCTTTCAAGGACATTGGTCCTTACTCCTTTGCATGATCAGATACTGAGAAATGAAAGTCATGTTGGAATCTTTATCAAACAAGCGATGACAAAAATACACTCACGAAAGCATACAATTCTAAAGAAAAATGGATAATAATTGTGGCAAGTCTTGTGCATACGCATATACTATCAATCTTGATTAATCATATTTGAATATGTAAAAGAAACAGAGTGACAGAATCATCAATATAAAGATAATCTTTTGCAATTTACAAAGTATTGCACAATACTTTATTGTTTCATTTCTCAGTGTATTGTTCTTCATTTGTGCATAAACCATAGTCACAGGGATCGCCAAACCCTTAGCGAATTTCAACCTGGTACGAGCGATCCTATTCGCGATACGATTGTGATCTGGATCGCCATGAATCACGAACCAAAACCCATAAATTGTCGTTCTCAATTGCACCCAATTTTCTTTCCCAATCGTACCCGGTCATGATCCAACACTCTGCAAATCGATGATTTATAGGCCTCGAAAACGTGTTTGGTTACTATGAAATACAAAGTGTGTAAATGGGAAGGGTGGAGGTTTTCTTATATTTAATATGTTTGATTTGGATTCGATGGTTTTATTTTAATTGCTCTTAAATGTGTTTATATGAAAGTTTACAGAGTTTCAGTACGTTGGAGTAAGCGGGTCACGGAATTGATTAACGGGCAACCTGATCGAGTTATTGGGTCACAAGTTTGACTAACGAGTCAATTCAATTGAATCATCAGGTCACTAATTCGACCACCAGGTTAACCCGTTCGAGTCACTAGATTACCATTTCGACCATCAACTCAATTAACATATCGTTAACTATTTGTCACTAGGCAATTCTCGCCGCTAAGCAATTCCGCAGCTATGCGCGGGTATTCAGCTAGTAAAAAAAATAGATGTATATTTAGGTGATGGTCCAACGCTTGCACTTTTGAATTTAATGGTCAAAACTTGACATCTCAAATTCAAGTTAATACCGATATCTATATAGAAAATAGGAGGTTAGTCGACTAACTTACGTATGATTAAAAAGCTTAAGCCTTTGTAACTTGGAGACTCGATTGTTGTCTCGTAATACTTTCAAGTTGCTCTACCGGTTCACTTTTTGTAAACCTCGTATTACCGTGTTTTGTAATCGGGAAGATTATACCAGTAAACTAGTAATGATGCTCTTGCCCTTCGAAAATCCCAAACTTGTCAAAATAGTCCAAAATGAACTCAACCGTGAGATGAAATCCAGTATCCAATCCGACGACAAAAAATGAAGATCAACAACCTTCACTCTCATTGGCTAATAAGCAACCAATCACTCTTCAAATACAGTACATAAATTTACTCATTTTCATTACTTCTGCCAACAACCTCTTCTTTTACTTGCTAGTACTATTTTACCAATTTCATTTTTGAGTTCTAACCAAAACCATCAAGCTTGTATTTGTATTTGGACCAGCTAGCCATGGATTTTGGTAATGAAAGGCGTGTGTGGCATGTGCCATGGCCATTATTTTCTCTCAATCGTTGTTGAAATAGGTGGTCTCGAAAAATACAAGGTAGATTCATTATTTCATTCTTGTTTATATCTGTCACTTTAGTCACATTGTTTGTAGATTTGAATGACAACTACAAACCTTCTGTTATATAATTATAATTAGATTTGTCTTATGCTTGGTGTACTATAATCAAGAAAGTACCTTGTTTGTTGTAGACCCTCCAACTCAGAAGAGGACTCGAGCTCAGATAATGATGTGGGGGCGTATGACTATGAACATCGTTAAGACGGGGATGTCGAGGAAGAGACCGAGACTCATGGCAGTGTATATCTATCCTAACATATATGAGAGTGAGAGAATTCTTTCTAGAGAACAAATTGCCGTGGTTTAGAAAACAAACAAAATCTTTCATCTAGTCTCAACATCCAAACAAGTTCCAAATTTCACTTCAAAGTACAAAGAAGCTGCAAGGAAATGTAGATGTATAATGTATTTATTACTGTATTAGTAGTTACTTTGTTATTCACTCTGAAGTCTCAATGTAACTGATTTTTTAGATAATTTGACTTTGACTTTTGTGTGTATAAATACTTCACTTTGTACCCATTTTCATTTTAATAAAAGTAACAACTTTTTTTTGTTCATTTCTCTCGGTTTATCGATACCCAGTAGTCATATCTACCTCAAATAAACCTGAACAATAGTTTGTTTTCCACTTTTCCAAGATTTTTACATTCACTAATACGCCCGTCCTCTCCCTAATATGCCATATCCCACTAGGATGTACTTGCATAAGAGAATCATCGCCTATTTAAGAACCGGCAAGTGAAAGTTTCGTACCAAGAAACAACCCACTGTCACAGACCTCTTCATCATTGTGTCTAGCAATACAAAAAAATGACAATATTGCCCCATAATCAAATATGGCTTATTTAGTTTTAGGCTTATGATTCATAACCTCACTTTAATTTTGCGGCTTATTTTGAAACAATTATCTTATATAATGAGCTTCTATAAGCCGGAAGTTTTCAAAATAAACCACAAAATTAAAGTCAGGTTATGAATCATAAGCTAAAACTTTATGCCGAAACAAGCACCACCTTTGGTTACATATTTATTGGAGTTTAATTTCTACATTAAAAGCTTCTAGTGTTGTATTTCAAATCCAAAAGTTTGATGTGAATGTTGGAGGATGTTTTGGGATTCCTAATTGAGCATTTGGATAATTGAGAATGCTTCAGCTAATTGCATATTTGGGGCAAATAAACAGTTAGCGGTTTTCCTTACTTAGAGCTTCATATTTAGCCTAGAAACCTTTTAAGTGTATCCAAATGAGCGGATTCATTACCTCTTTACCAGAGTGTCACATTTTAAAAGATAAGTAAATCTAGAGTTGTAAACACTAATTTCTGAAGTGCTTATTGTTAAGCTGCTTATGAGCTTGTATGCCTATAAAAAAAAAATCAGACAATTTGCCTAGTTGTAGTTACGATACCAATTTATACTTCAACACTTTACGTTATAGAGTTATTCTGGTGATTGATCCCACATAGCATTCTACCAACCTTACAGAATGTGAAGAACGTATGTGTTCTTACTTGTGATGTTCTGATGTATTATATGCTATGAGAATTACTAGTCATCAAAGTTTTCACGCTGTTTGTTATTGTGAAATATTGTACACCTGATAGGAATGTAGGTCAGAGGCTTGCGTGGTAGTGTCTTTGACTCCTCGTACATTATTGTTTACGACTGTTCACTCACGCGCCTTATCAATGTACTTATACAGTAGCTCAACGGAATTATATTAAATTTGACACATCATGACAATGTGAAGGTGTATTAATTAGCCTTGGCTATAGTGGTTTACAGACTAATATGTTGTTTAAAAAGAGTATTTCAACTCTCTGCATCAAGTTTATCTTTTTATTTTTTATAAAGTAGTGTCTTTGTTATGCAGAAGCATTCTGTTAGACCCACAAAGCATACTAATCAATGGGAAATTTACTGTAACGGCTTTGATCGTATATGCTAGTGGTTCCTTGCCCCTGTTTCTGCATTTAATTTACTGTCTATTCTCTTTTCGAACCCTATTCTAATAGTCAGAAACCTCTTCAAATCGAACCTTTTTTTTAAGACAGGCATAGGTCAAACAGGGTAGAAAAATTGACCCGTACAGCAACAATTTGCTTGCAGAAATCTAGTACAGCTAGAACTAAGTTGACCCATCACTTACATCCACGACTAAGAACCAACAAGAAATATTTCCTGCCTTTAGACAATACATGGAAGCACCAATGAGAAATCTTTGTAACACGCTTCAAATTGATTTGTTTATAGGAATGCTTTGCATAAGATCAGTGACCAAAGGCTATCAGGTGCACATTATCATGACGAACCACAAAATTATAGAATATGTAAATACATTGACTAAACCAGATTAGCTTAGACCATGAAACCTGATCACGAGTCTCAAAAATATCATTCACACATTAAAAACTGACAAAATTTATTAACCCACCTTTAGTTGACTTCCATTGAACCGTATTTCTCATGTTGGTATAAGAGCAGAAACAAACTGTGCAAAACTATCCAAACGTTATCACTAATATTGGCTGAATCCGCCTCACATATAAACACAAATATCAATATATATATATATAACATCCATTTCACTTTTAATTGAGGCAATTTATTAAATAATTAAAAACTAGTATTACAACGACACCAAATAAAATGATAATTCCGGCTAAAGCAATCCTAAAAACTAAAACGACCTTAGACTTACAACTAAGAAAATCCAAATTATCGAAGAGGAACCCTCGGCATCCACATTCAACCAAACACGTAATCACTTAAGTGCAGTCACCTGATCTTTAAATAAGGGAAGACTTGGCTAGTTGAATGTCTATCAACTCTTTGATCTCAATACCTTGTCGTCTTCAGTGAATGATAGAATTTGAATCATCTAGTAAGAGTAGTGTTTCCATGTACGAATTCACTAAAAAGGAGATGGGAGCTCCATTAATCACCAAACCACTGACACTTCCTGACGAGGGATTATAAACTTCAAGTGCAGACAAGTGATTTCTCATATCAAAATTTTCAACTATAGCTTCACCGTTCTTTCTTATCTCTAACACATTATAGCCCACCCACGTATCTGGTGCCTTAATACTCAATATCTTAGTAAACGACTTGGTAACACCCTCCTTCATTATCCATACATCACAACCCCTTGTCTTGCCATCATTATAATACTCAAACAAACCAAGCGACTCATAAACCTTGGAGACCTCTAATTTATCCGTGTGTACCAACCTATCTGGAAGGCACACTTCACCAAAATCATCACTCTTCAAATCAAACGAAATGATCAAATTAGAAATACTTCCATCAGCCCTCTTAATACTATCATAAGCTAGCCAATAAATAAATCCATCGATACAAACATTACGAAACTTCACATGACAAGTATTAAAAGCAGGTGGAATGTTAGACACAGTTTTCCAAACACGTGTACTTAGCGTAAAAACCTCTACCTCCCAGTTCTCTACAGTCCGAGAACCAATAGTATTGATTCTAACAAGCTTAGGGTCACTAGTGTTGGGACAAACCCCAAAACCAATAAGAGTATATCCAGTCGGATAAAGCAATGGATTCGATATAGTAATACCAACTGCTTTTCTAATACTAGGATTCCAAAGGACAGCTATCTTCTCGTCCGTAGCATCTTGGCGAGAACCATAGTTGCATAACAACCCGTTGACTGAATAGAATGTTGACATGTGTTTGAGTAGGCTAACAGGATGCGGGACAGTTAGGGAAGATATCTGGTTGGGAAAATTATCATCATCCACAACTGAAATATAGTTGCATTTTAATTCATAAGCTAACCTATATCTAACAAATAGATGGCGTTGTGGTCGGGTATAACTACTTATAAATTTGGAGCTATCAATAAGAGACTTCCAAAGTTTAGAAACAGACCTGAATTGAACAACTGATTTAACCGGAAGCCTTTTTATGATTTCTGTTTGAATCTCCAGTGGGATGTTGTCTGACATTTTTAGGGTTTTCAAACAAAAAGAGTAAAGTGAAAGGATAAGGCAGGCACACAGACAGCAGTGCTAAGGTTAGGTTGTTTTAGTGTTTGGGCCACTGGGCTTTTTCTGTAATGGGCCATAAATGGAGTGGATAATCATTTTGTTAGTTTGTTATTATAATTATGAATAACAAATCTTTTTCTTTTAAAAGCAAAACTTAAAATAAGGATTTTTTTAAGAGATTCTTTCCTTACGAGGAAATAATTATTACGTGATAAGATAGAATGCTACATGTTCTTAGTCACTGTTTTATTACAAAGGTTGTGCAACAAGGCTGTCATTCTCAGGTATAAATCAGATAAAAAAAAGATGAGGCGTAATATTTTTTTATGACCGTCTTAGTCACTGTTTTATGACAAAGGTTGTGCAATGTCACATGGTCAATGACTGCAATGCAATAATTTCTGGGTTCAAGAGGGGCTTATGCCAACAAACCAGTGCTAGATTACTTTTTGTGATGAAGGATTTTACTGATGTGCATTCAGCGGCAAGTATCGTCTTGCTTTATATATAGAAGCTTCAAAAAATTTAGTACAAAGGTCGTGAGCAAAAATGTTTTTTACAGAATTGTTTGGGAAGCCCTTTTCCTTAGGTGGTTTTTTGAATCATGTATCATCGAGTTCATTTGCGAGTTTCAGTTGTGCACATACAAGGTGTTTGTTTGTATTGATGAACTACAGGCACATAACTGACTTGAAACCTCACAGGTTCAGATTTCCATATTATTTTGGATTCAAGAATATGTTACTAAAGAAATGATGTATGGGTCACTTTTTGATCTTGTTTGATCTCGATTTGTATACATTATTTTACTCTCATTGAAATAGATTCTGATTAATAAGAATTCTTGGGTAGTGTTTTTTCCAGAATATAAGAAGTATGCTTGTAACGACAGTTGTATAGTACGTGTATCAATACCATCGGTAGTAATCAGGATTGGAAAGTCTAAACAACCAAAAGTACGAACACCCTCCAAACTAGTTTGTTTATAGGAACGCTTGCACATAATAAGACAGGCATAGGTCAAACAAGGTAAAAAATTGACCCGTGCAGCAACAATTTGCTTGCAGAAATCCATTACATCTAGAGCTAAGTTGACACATCACTTACATCCACGACTAAGAACCAACACGAAATCTTTCCTGCCTTTAGACAATACATGGAAGCACCAATGAGAAATCTTTGTAACACGCTCTAAACTGATTTGTTTATAGGAATGCTTTGCATAAGATTAGTGACCAAAGGCATTGGGTGATTAATACAGACGAACCACGGAATTACAGAATGTACAAATACATTGACTAAACCAGACTACCTTAGACCATGAAACCTAATCATAAGTCTCAAAAATATCATTTCACACATTAAAAGCTGACATAAAATCTATTAAACCGCCTCTAGTTGACTTTCATTAAACCTTATTTCTCATGTCGGCATAAGAGCAGAAACAAACTGATCAAAATTATCCAAAAGTTATCACTAATATTGGCTGAATCCGCCTCACATATAAACACAAATATGAATTTATATAACATCCATTTCACTTTTATTAAGGCAATTTTATCAATAATTAAAAACTAGCAAAGATTCTTGGAATTACAACAACAGCAAACAAATGATAATTCCGGCTAAAGCAATCCTAAAACTAAAACGACCTTAGACTTACGACTAAGAAAATCCAAATTATCGAAGAGGAAGAACCTTCGCCATCCACATTCAACCAAACACGTAATCAGTTAAGTGGAGTCACCTGAGCTTTGCATAATGGAAGACTTGACTAGTCCAATGTGTGTCAACACTTTGATATCTATACCTTGCCACCGTCTTCAATGAATGATAGAATTTGATTCATCTAGTAAGAGTAGTGTTTCCGTGTACGAATTCACGAAAAAGGAGTAAGACTCTCCATTAATCCCCATACCACTGATACTTCCTGAGGAGGTGTCATAAACTTCAAGTATAGACGAGTCATTTGTATCATCAATATTTTCAATTATAGCTTCACCATTCTTTCTTATCTCTAATACATTATAGCCCACCCACGTATCTGGTGCCTTAATACTCAATATCTTAGTAAACAACTTGGTAACGCCCTCCTTCATTATCCATACATCACAACCCCTTGTCTTGCCATCATTATAATACTCAAACAAACCAAGCGACTCATTAACTTTAGAAACCACTAATATATCTGTGTGTACTAACCTATGTGGAAGGCACACTTCACCAAATTCATCACTCTTCGAATCAAACGAAATGATCAGCCTAGACGTAATTCCACCAGCCAACTTAATACTATCATAAGCTAGCCAATAAATAAACCCGTCGATACAAACATGACAAGACGTCAAAGCACAAGTATTAAAAGCAGGTGGAATGTTAGACACACTTTTCCAAACATGTGTACTTAGCGTAAAAACCTCTACCTCCCAGTTCAGCACAAACGAAAAACCAATAGTATTGATTCTAACAAGCTTAAGGTCATTAGTGTTGGGAGAAACCACAAAACCAATATAAGTAAGTCCTGTCGGTGGAAGCAATGAATTAGATATAGTAATACCAACTGATTTTTGAATACTGGGATTCCAAAGGACAGCTATCGTCTTTCCCCTTACATCTGGGCGCGAACAGTAAAAACATAACACCCCGTTGACTGAACTGAATGTTGATATGTATTCAAGTTGGCTAACGGGCAGTGGAATGGTTAGGGGAGATTTTTGGTTGGGAAAAGTATCATCATCCACAATTGAAACATATTTACTATCAGCCAACGAACAATAATTAACAAATAGATGGGTTTTGCTAGTGTGATAGCTTTTAATAAACTTAGAGCTATCAATAAGAGACTTCCAAAGTTTAGAAACATACCTGAATTGAACAACTGATTTAACCGGAAGTCTTTTTATGATTTCCGATTGAATATCCAGTGGTATGTGGTCTGACATTTTTATAACTTTTTTCAAACAAAAAGAGTAAAGTGAAAGGATAAGCACACAGACAGTAGTTCTAACATTAGGTTTATTTGTTCCAGTGTTTGGGCCACTGGGCTTTTTCTGTAATGGGCCATAAATGGAGTGGATTAGTTGTAAAGAGGTGGGCTTCTTCATAAGTTATATGATATTTTTTAGTAACTTTGTTTTTTAATAATCATTTTGTTAGTTTGTTTAGTATATAAAATATGGGAATAACAGAAAGTAAAGTTATTTACATAATTAAAACTTTTTTGGAATTGCACTATAGAGCTCGTTTTGTTCGTAATTCGAATGTCTTTGTACTGGTAACTTTTTCAGAATGAATATTAGATATACTCTATGTATTTGATAGATATACATTGTGATACGACCCTCGCAGGTTGTATCGGGATAGGGCACCACTTTTAGTGGGTGCTGGCTCCTTAAGAACGGGAGAAGAGAAGACTAGACATTGTTAAACTTTAAACTTGATTGATTATGATAATTGATTACATTGTGAAACCTTAAATACTACTTTAGAAAATAAACATAAAAGATAAAAGATACCAAACTGATAAACATAAAACATAAACATATATCCTAAATAAATAAAAGATATCTTGGTTGTATCACATTGCTATATAAAAAAGTCGTAAATGGTCAAAAGTTTAACTAAAAAGATGATAAACATGCAAGGACACAATCATAAGAAACAAACAAACTTTACCAACGAACCGATATACAACTTCAATGCACCAAACCTGCCAAACACAATGATACTAAGGGAAAATACACGGTAGAAAGTATGATATGGATTAAAACCGACCACGACACACACAACCTCACACACAAAACATAACTTGTAAAAACCACACAACAAATGGTCCAACACATAATCTTCTAGGCGGTGTCACTACGAATAATGAGGACGAAAAATTACAGAAAATACGAAAGATGTAAGAATACCCCCTAAAGAAAACCCTATACTCAACGATTCTTGGATTATTTTTCTTTAGCGGCCATCGACATACATCAGGCTCACTCCATACATCTCCCGATCCGATGATAACGTTAATCTCACTTCACCATCAACAACTCCCAGCTAAAACCGTCTCGCGGCACCTCATTCCATAACCTCGTCATCTCCTCTGAACCTAGACCTATTATGATATCACTATACCCACAACTCTTGCCACGACCTCACCACACCCACCTAAGGACGAAGCCATGATCAAGTGTGACCGGAGACACAATTGTTTTTTAACCTTATTATTGTAGAGTTCAATTTTTTTTAAGTATATTAACTAAGTAAGACTAGAAACATATGTACCGGATGCATTTAAGATATATTTGAAAAAAATTATTACCTTTTTAAAAAATTAACACTATATTAAAAAATTATATGTGTTTCGAACACCCGCAAAACACCTTTGACTCCGTCACTACATCCACCACCAATACTATCTCATAATCTCACAATATCCATGACTAGGGTGGTAACCGGGTCGGGTTGGTCGGATTCGGGTTATTCGGATTAAGGGTAAAAATAATTTACTCGAACCCGACCTGAACCCGAATTAGATATAAATATTTTACCCGATGTCCGACCCAATTTCGAATTCGGATTAGTCAGGTTGACCCGACTAACCCGAATTAAAATTTCAACCCGAGTAACCCGACTCGAATATGCTCGGGTCGGGTCAGAAATATTGACACCCCTATCCACAACCAATGAACATTTTGTGACCTCACTATAACCTCTCACCTCATTATACTAGGGGTGGCAATTGAGTCGGGTTCGTGTCGACCTGTTTGGATTCACGGCTGACCTGTTATTATAACCTTAATCCAAACACGACCCATTTATTAATCATGTCAAGAAACTCAACCCTAACACACACTTGTATAACACGTGTTACCCGTTTTTAACCTGTTTAACTTGTTTAAGTAAATATGTCAAACGGTTAATAAAGTTGATGCTTTGTCAATCTAACTAATTTATATGCAAAAATGATATAAAGATGTAAAAAAGGATAACATAACATCCAAATAGTTTTGCAACATTTTCAACGTTATGTGAATTATATGGAAATTCATTGCTGTTAACTACATAACAAAATATATTTAATCGAAATCTAACATAAAACTAAAGTTATGTATTAACTTTTAGAGGCTTATATATACTTAAACGGATTCACGTGTTGACTTGTTTAATACTTACTCGACCCAAACACGACCCAATTACTAAATGGGTTATACGGGTTGACCTATTTTTAACCCAAACCTGTTTATCCTCGACTCATACATGTTTAACTTCGTGTTGAATTTGTGTCATTTATCATGTCGTGTCAAAAATTACCATCCCTACATTACACCCACGAGCCAAAACCCTCTCGCGACCACATATACCCAAGGTTGCAGAAATCGCTAGGCGCTAGTGAGACGGTCGATGACCTTCGAGGCGGAATTCATTTAGGCGGATTAGAATTTTATGCATATAAATATTATAAATAATATATATGACATAAAAAAATATACTTCTAATTTCAAATAATTCGAAGTTCTTGCAAAATAAACAAATAAAACATAACAATTTAAGTGCTTAAAACTTCAAACGTGAACATATAATTCAGTTGGTTCCAATTTCATACGAAACACCAATTATTTATGTTTATAGAGGTGAGTTCTACATAGAACATCAACCATTCATTTTTTCCATCAAAAAATAAAAACTCATCTTTCAACTTTTTCTTAAAAAGATCATATCTTTCAAACGATAAATCGTCAGATTACGAAAAATACACCATTGCGACGAAAAAATCTTATCTTTCAGTAGATATGTACTTTATTTTTGATGATTTTTTATTATTGCGATTTTCGACTATAAAAATCACAGGTGATTCGGAAAAATTACTTGTGATTTTTTTATAAAAAAATTCAATTTTTTACAGAATAAATAAATAACTTTTATTATAATTTATTAGTGTAATTATTTACATAGTCGAATGTAAACACGTAACAAGTTACATCACTAGCTTTTTCGTATAGTTTCGATGATTTTTTTGTTGAAATTTTCGTCAAAAAATTACACATATTTTGTAAAATCACTAGTAATTTGTAAAATCACTTGTGATTTGTATTTCTAAAACGCATGTGTGATTCCATATATCGCATGTGATTTCATAAATTTACATGTGATAAAATCACGTGATGATTTCAGAAATTCATAAATTGTAAATGATTTTACAAATTCACGTATGCTTTATAAAGTAATAAATCACATGTGATCCGTGTATGCGGAAATAAAAAAAATCGTCGAAAGTATATAGAAGTATGTATCAATAAAAAGAAAATTTATCACAAATCACATCTGATTTGGTAAAAATCATGTCATTTAACACAAATCACAAGTGTTTGAAAAAAATTACTTACGGTTTGGCGAAAATTATGATTTTGGATTTGGTGTAAGTAACTTGTTATTCGGATCAATCACATGTAATTATCATTAAATCACATGTAATTTAAGCAGAATTTGATTCAAATAAACTCATAACTAATTCAAAAGCAAATTCGCTTTATATATTTTACATGAATCACATGTAAAAACACATAGCGAATCACATGTAATTCAAGTAAAATTACATGTTATCAAAACAAAATCACATGTAACTGAGAAGCTAGTTTACTTTCTATATTTTATATGAATGACAACAAAACATTTTTATATATTGACAGAATTACATGTGATTCAAACAAAATCACATGTGATTCATCTAAAGTGGGTTTGTTAGAAGAATTTAAGGTTTCGAAATGTTTGAATCACATGTAATGCAAGTAAAATCAAATGTAATTATCATTAAATTGCATGTGATTCAAGCAAAATTACATGTGATTCAAATAAAATCACATGTAATTCAGAAGCCAATTTATTTTATATATATTAAATAAATGACAAATGCTTGAATCACATTTTAACATATTAACAAAATTACATGTGATTCAAACAGAATTACATGTAATTCATCTAAAGTGGGTTTGTTAGAAAAATTAAAATTTTTAAATGCTTGAATCACATTCAATGCAAGAAAAATCAGATGTAATTATCACTAAATCAGATGTAATTCAAGCAAAATTACATGTGATTCAACAAAAAATTACATGTAATTCAGAAGCTAATTTGTTTTATATATCTTATATAAATGACAACAGATATTTTAATATATTAACAAAATTACATGTGATTTTTTGTTTTATTTTTAAATTTTTTAATAACTTTTATTATTATTTACTTAATCATAGAAGACAAACGAGTAGTAAGGTGCGTCGCTAGCTTTCTCTAATTAAAATCTATTTTTTTTAAAATCTCATTTGTGGATTTATATACGTAACGCTACTATTCATAACTGTTGGACTCTATTGAGTTGCTCAAGCGCTTTACATTTGACGAATATAAATATGTCAACCATGAAATTAAAAAAATATCACGTGTGAAAATCACATGTGGTTTCACATAAATCACATGTGATTTTAAAGTAATGACGAAAATATTTTGTCATTTAGTAGACAGGTATTTTCATATACTTTTAACGATTTTATAATGTTGAAAGTCTCGCCAAAAAAATTACACGTGATTTACGTAAATCGCATGTGACATTACAAATTTAAATGTGATTTTTTTTAAATATTAAATCAAACGTGAGTTTTCGAGAATCACATGTAATTATTCGAGAATCACATGTGATTTTTTTGCAAAAATTTTAAAAAAAAGTTCGCCGAAATTATAAAGAAGTGCATATCTATAGAAAGATAATTTAATTCCCGTCGCGATGGTATAATTACTTTTTCGTAACGATTAACAGATTGAGAGATATTTAATTTTTAAGAAATAGGATGAAAGTGGCTTTTCTTATTAAATTTAAAAGATTAATATAAACCATTAGATATGATTTGAATGGATGGTTGAGATTGAATGAATTCTAATTTTTTAGGAGAGTGTTCCTTATAAAACTTTTGTCTATGTTAATAATCTTTCTTTTATCTTTTATTTTAAAATGTTACGTTAAAATATATATGGACATTATATATTAGAAAGAACACCTTTAATTTTTTGTAAAAAATATTAACTTTTTTTTACTTTCTTGACTTTCTTAACCGCCTAGCTCATAAGCGCCGCCTAAGCGGAGTATGACCGCCCAGTGCCTAGGCGCCGCCTATGCGGCCGCCTAACGCTTGTTTTACAACATTGCACATACCTACGAACCCCTCTTTCATGCACCCTACATAGTATCCAACGGTTCACATCTCTTTCATTCAACGTACCAAAATGAGAGATGATTTGCACAATTCATAAAATGATTGGCACACTCAAAATGTGTATGTGTTGACATTTTTACCCTTAATATTTGTGTTAAAAGTTGGACACACTACTTAATGGAAGGGTACAAATGTCAACACACACACCCTTTTGAATGTGTCAATCATTTTATGGAATGTGCAAGTCACCTTCTTACCAAAATACACGTCACACAAAATTAACCAAACCACACAACCATACACCTCCATCCTATTCTCTCTCTTTCACCAAACCACACAACCATTATAAGACCTTGTTCTTTTATTTTATTTCGGTTGAGTATCAGCTCTAGCCATGGATCTTGGGCATGAAAGGCGTGTGTGGCACGTGGCATGGCGATTTCTTCTTGTCATATTTGTTGTAATAGAAGCTTTCGGAAATATAACATAACGGTAGATCTAGTTTCTTTTCTTGTCACATTTATCACTTTATTCATAACATTTGTAGATTTGAGTCAATATATATTTATATATGTAGAAAAACATGATCAGATGGACCTCAAACACCAAAACCTTTTATTTAACAAAGATTTAAAATACAAGGTAAATTGAAAACTAAAGCTACCAGTGATAATCACGTGTAGCTCTATTATCTACGTGATAATAGTCTTACAATCAACAATAAAAAGATACAAGATCAAACTAGGGTTTTGAGATCAAATATATATAGAGAGAGAGAGCGTTGTGTGTTTAATAAAAACACACAGTTAAAAAGTGACGCGATACAAAACAAATGAAGATACGCTCCCCTCTTATCTTAACCTAAAGGCTCAAAGAGCCGCTGATAGATGGGCTTTACTTGTGGGCTTCAAGTTGGGCTTGAGTCCAAGTCCAGCAACACTTAAGCAACTTCACAACATTGGTCCTTAACGTCCAAGATATCCTTCACTCCATATCCTTTTAGCTAACTGAAAGTTTAAAACATCACACAATGAGCCCTTATGGTTAATAATAACAGGTTTTTAGTCTAATTAATGCAATGAATGTTCGTTTTTCCTCGACTCACTCGAATTTGATTTCCAATTAACGTAAGACTTAATTTGTTTTTGGTAAATAAAAACTCTTTTTTGTATTTAAAACTAATATTAAACAAAAAATTAATTAAACTATTAAAATTTAAATCTAATTAAACTAAAAACTTTAATAGAAATATATTTTTAAATAAAACTAAACTAATGTAAAAAAAACTATTTTTAAAAATAAAACTTTAAATCTAATTTTTAAAAACTAAAATAAAGAACTTTTTAATGAAAACTATTTTTAAAACAAAACTAAATTAATTAAAAAAACTAATTTTAAAACTAAAATCTAAAACAATTTAAATAAAATATATATTTTTTTCTTTTTATATATTTTTTTTAAACTTTATAAGTAAACTTAATAAAACGAAATTTAAATAAACCTTTAACTAAATTTAATTAAATCAAAACTTGTAATAAAACTATAATAAAAATAAACTGCCAGTAATTAGTAAACTATATTAATTAAATGCGGAGAAACTAAACACAAAAGAAAGACAAGAGCAAATGGTAATGTTGCTTGGTTGCTATACGGGAGGTCTGGGGTTCGAAACCCAGCTCGGACGAAAATTTTGCTATTATTATTATTTATTTTTTTATTTGGACTTTTTTTGGAAATGAAATCTCAGACCAAAAGGGTCTGAGAGTTGAGCAGTTAAACAGCAAAATTACACAACAAACCAAATAAGCAGTAACGGCTTAAATCAAATAGAAAATAAGCCTAAATAAGCAGATATAAAATAGCAGACAAATAGAAAAGCAAATAAGCTATAACTTAATAAGCTGAAAAACCAAATGTTAGCCTCAAAATATTGAGTCAAACAAGAATGTTCGGTCATAGGTTTCTATTGTAATATTTATTAGAACGTTGTAATAAGTAGTTATTTAGTCGTGATTCACGGGCTTGGATTTAAACTAATTAAAGTCCAAAAGACAAGCCCGGCCCAATATATAGTCCATTAAAGCCCGCATGTGGGTGGACTATATATACTACCCTCCTAGCATGTTAGGAGGGTGGATGGTCATTTGTAACTTCTTTTCTTAATCTAATCTCACCAAGTTCACACACTTCTCTCTCTTTTCTCTCTCTAGTTTCTCTCTCTAAAATTCATCTCTTATCTACCTTTCTTTCTTTATTTCGTGTAGTATAACATCATATATTAGGGACAACAATTGGTATCAATCGCCACGGGGTTGATTTGTTATTGGTTGTTCTTTTTATATTTGTTTCGTGTGATTTCTTCCATAAATCAACTCGAATTCAAATTTTTTTGTGGTTTTCGTGTTCTTTATCTTGCTACAAATCATCTATATACTTGTTGTAGAGATTTGGTTGTTTTGGTTTGGTAAAAATCACGAATTTGTTGCCTAAAAGTTGCTAATTTGTTGCCAAAAACCGTTGCCTAAAAAGTTGGAAGAAAAAGCACCATTATTGCGACAGCTTGAATTTAGGAAAGGAGAGTACGATTTCGATCGCAATAACCCTAGGGTTTTACTTTGCGATCAGTATTGCGATAGCCCCTTATTCCGATCTGCACATTCCGATCGTTATTGCGATCTGGATTGCGACGGATTTAAGGCAAATCTTGAAACGTTACTCTGCCCACATTGCGACAGCCACATTCCGATCTGGGATTTCGATAGGTACACATTGCGATCTGAACATTCCGATCTGGGATTTCGATAGGTACACATTGCGATCTGAACATTCCGATCTGGGATTTCGATAGGAACACATTGCGATCTGAACATTCCGATCTGGAGGATTCCGACAGGTGCACATTGCGATCTAAAGGACATTCCGATCTAAGAAACATTCCGATGGGTATTCCGATGGCACATTCCGATGGACATTCCGATGACATGTTTAGCTAAATTTTGTTTGAGTATTTTTTAGATTTAGCCACCATCTAGACTAGTTTCGGAACGTAGTTTACACGAAGATAAAAAAAAAAAAAAAAAAAAAAAAAAAAAAAAAAAAGAGTTACAATTTTTTCGTCAAGTAAATTCAAATTTTTTCCATACTAGTTTTAGGACATTTCTAGCTCGATTTCAAATTTTGGCGATTACAAAATTTTTGGACTACCGTTTTAGTCGGACTGGAGAATTTATTGTCGGCCTGGAGAAAAATTGCAATTTTCGGAATTTAAACCACAACAACAATCACAACAAATCTACTTAAGATCCATATTCACTTCATCATTTCAGAGAATATTGAGATGGATTCTACTGCTGAATATCGTGTGACGAACAACAACATAATGGTGGCAGGTAACAAAGAGAGACCACCAATGCTTGTATCTGGTCGGTATGCTCAATGGCAATCACGCTTCATACGATATCTTGATACAAGACCTAATGGTGATGCCTTGAGGAAATGTATTACTCATGGAACATATATATTTAAGAAGATCTCAGTTCCTCCAAGAGCAGCCACAGATACTACTGATCCAATACCTGCAAGTGAACGTGATGAGACAAGAGCTGATCTCACACCTGAAAATTGTGATTGGCATGATGCGGAGAAGGAAGTCATCTATATGGTTTTAAGTGGGATTGGAGATGATATTTACTCCACGGTTGATGCATGCCCGACAGCACATGAAATGTGGACTGCTATTGAACGCTTGCAACAAGGAGAATCACTCAACAAACAAGATGTCAAAACAAACTTGTTTTGGAATTTTGGCAAGTTTACTTCAAGGGATGGAGAATCAAATGATTCATACTACTCCAGGTTTTATAAAATGATGAATGACATGACAAGAAATAACCTGCAAGTATCCACCATGCAAGTCAATGTCCAATTTCTTCAACAACTTCAACCTGAGTGGACACGGTTTGTCACTTTGGTGAAACAACAAGAAAATTTAGACGGGGTCTCATATCATCGACTCTTTGACATCTTGAAGCAATTTCAGAATGAAGCAAATGAAATTCGAGCTGAACGTGTTGCCAAGACGGCTAATCCACTTGCTTTAGTGACTACCACTCAACATGTTCAAGATCCTCACTCTCGTGCTCCTAAGCCATACTCCAATACATCATCTTCACCACGATATTCCACATCATCTAAGTCTTCATCTTCCACAAAATCTCGAGGTAAAGCGCCAAGAGCACCATCACCACCATCTGAGTCCTCATCTGAAGAAGATAGTGATGAAGACCAAGCTCAAAAGAACCGAGAGATGAAACAACAAATTGCTTACATAATGAAGACTTACAAGAAAATCTACAAACCCACCAACAACAATCTTCGCACATCATCTAACACAAAGAACCGATATGTTGAGAGTCCTCCAAGGTATGACACACGTCGACGTGGTGAAAGTCCTTCTAGGTATGATCGACATAATCCAACACATGTTGAGGGTTCTGCAAGATATGATCGACAAACTGCTAAGTATGATGCTCAGAGGATTGCTGCTGCTACTGGGAATAGGGAAACGGTTGGAAGTCAAGTGGTTCAGCAGAGTGGGATTCAATGTTTTAATTGCCAAGGTTATGGGCATATGGCAAAGGAATGCAGGAAGCCGAAAAGGGTTAGAGACTCCAGCTATCACAAGGAAAAGATGCTGCTATGCAAGAAAATGGAAGCAGGGGTTAAATTATCAGCTGAGGAAGGAGCCATGCTTGATGATACTGATGATGAAGATTCTGATCAAGAGCTTGATGCACATTACTCGTACATGGCAAAGGTTGAAGAAGTTCTCAAAGTCACTGAAGATGACAATGGTCCTATCTTTGACACTGAGCCAATCGATAAGGTACACACTACTGATGAATATAATGTGTTTGGTGATATTCCTGAGCATAGTGATCTACCCAATGCCATTAATGACACGTGTATGATGGAAACGGTTGATAGCAATACCACACCCGATTCATCAGACATGTGCAATAATGAGTCTGAGGATGATCAACATGCAAATGAATATGATGAAGAGGAACGTATTGCGCTTGCTAATTTAATTGCTACTTTACAAAAAGATGTCACTGAAAATAAAAAGAGTCAAAAGCAATTAAAGAAGGCAAACGCTACGCTCACTCAAAGCTTTGAAGAATGCAAAGCTGCTCTTATCAAATCTACTGAGATGACTGAAACCTATAGAGATGAGCTCCTTCAGAAAACCAAAGAGCTTGAGGGGTACAAGGGAAGTGCGTTAAAACGTCAAAAGGACGATTTTGAAAACAAATATAATACAACTCTTGAGTTATTAGCTAAAGAGAAGCCAAAACAGTTTATATAGTGTTTTAGAGTGTAGCCAAAACAGTTTATATAGTGTTTAAGGCTTTGTTTGAGATAGGCCAGAGACGTTAAAAAGTTTTAAGACGTTACGTTTTAAATTGGTTAAATATCATTTAAAATGGCTCTTACAAATTTGATGGGGTGTTAAATTTTTGAATTGAAAGATATGTATTTTTCAAGATGTTACATTTTAGAATTAAAAGATAATAACTTATATACATTTCTTATTAACATTTTTATTTAATTGATTATTTGCTTTCACTTTCTTAATAAAGAAATGTTTAAGGCTTAGTATTTTAAGACTTCCTTATTTAGAAAGGTTGTAAATGTTTTATAAAGTAGTATAGATAATCGTGTATAATTTTATAACTTGTCTTACGTCAAGTTAAATCGATAAAACATATTTAATTTTTAATTTAACATTTATAACATTATAGCAAATGTATTAAAAAGCAACTAATTTATATTTATAATTTGTATTAAACATAATAAAACGATATTAATTTGTGTTTTAAGTTAGTTTTAATTTATTTTAACTAACAATAATAATTGCTACTTAAATTTATCTTTAAAATTTAAAAATATTTATGGAAAAAAAATTTTGAAAATTTTTTTTTATAAAAAATTGTGACCCGGCCGGGTTTATCAAACCGGGTCAACGAAAACCGGCGGTTCAATCCCGTTCTCAAATAAGCAAAAACCCGATCACATCCGACCCGATCTCTGAGACGGTTCACGGTTCAACCGGCCAGGTCAACCCGAATTTTAAAACATTGGTAAATTGTAACGAGGTGGGCTTCTCCATTCATACAATCATAACCAACTTGCGACTTCATTATACGCACGACCCAAAAACCTCTTGCGATCACATACCTACGACCAACACCATCACAGTACTTTACCATTTACTGACTTAAAACTATCTCCCGGCCTCACCGTACCCGCAACCTATCTCGCGACTTTACTATACCACGATGCACACCATCTCATTGACTCAAAACTATCTCGCAACCTTACCATACCATGACTCGAAACTATCTTGCAACCTCACCATACCCGAATATCTATATAAAAAACTACTGTATTAAAAATATTATCTTAATACTTACAAGAAAACCAGTACTCCCTCCGTTCCAAAATTATTGTTCCCGAAAAGGAAAAATGGAATATAATTTTGGGACAAAGGGAGTATTTCTTATGCTACCCTATACACCCCACACACATATAGCAATCCAAGTATCCAACGGTTCCTATCTCTTTAATCCAATGTACCAAAACACACATCACCCACAAAGAAAACCAGCACTAACCCTAGCAAGATTAAACCATACGCCTCCATCATATTCTCTCTCTTTCAACAAACCACACAACCATTATTAGACCTTGTACTTTTACTCTATTTTATTTCGGCTGAGGATCAGCTAGCCATGGATTTTGGGCATGAAAGGCGTATGTGGCACGTGGCATGGCGATTTCTTCTTGTCATATCTGTTGTAATAAATGAAAATAATATATTTTGTATGTAAAAATTACAAAAGTTATATTAAAATGTATACATGTTGAACAAATTTACCCATGTAAAAATAAATTAGTCAAAGTTACACCTCTAGGCTCCAGCTACATCTAGATTTTTTATACATATGCTCATGACAGTCCCCAATTTTTATTTCCCATTTCAGGGTCGTCTATTCATGGTATATCTATGTTTCATAGTTTAGACTTTTGAGGTTGAATATGCTTTCGATGATGATGTTGAACAGTTTGTTATCAATTTTATGAGTATCATTAGTACGTGCTTGACTTGTGTTTTGTTATCTTCAGCTTTTACCGTCTCCAAAGAAAACTAGTGAGTCGAAAAAAGAAAAAGTCATGAGCACCAAAAACCGTCAACCTTGCATAAGTCAACAAGTGACCCTGATGTGTACAAAGTGTAGACATTCTGCACTTTGTACATGTCAGCTATACCGCTTGTTGACTCATGCAAGGATAACAGTTTTGGCATTCAAGTGACAATTTTTCTTGGTCCATCTAATGGGCTTGTTCAAGAGGCTGAGGTACACTCATATCTACAACATTGGCTGCCAAATCCAAGAAACTTAAGGTGCCTCATAAAGTCTTCCATCAAGTACAAAGAAGCTTCAAGGAAATGTAGATGTATAATGCATTTCTAGATACTTTAACTTCGACTTTTGTTGCATAAATACTTCACTTTGTATCTATTATTTTAATGGGAAGTGATAACTTTTCCTTTCATTTCCTAAACGATAGTTTGTTTTCCACTTTCTACATTATTAGTAATACGCCCGTCCTCCCTAACATGCCGGATTCCACTAGGACGTACTTGCATAAGAGAATTTATTAAAAGTATTAAAACTTTTTTTTTTAATTATTAAACTTTTTTCCCATTTTTGGAAAAGTCGCATAAGTTGCATAAGACATTTAAATTTTTTTTCATTTGATGAGTGCAAAAAGAGAAAAAGAGTGACATCTTGGGCATTTCAAGAATTTTTCCAAGGTAGATAGTAATTTTAAAGGTGCCTTTTTTTTGTAGACGACGATGCAGGGCGTCTCACTATGACCACAGGGAAGACAAAGACGGCGAGGATGAGACTGATTATGACTATAACAAGGAGACAATGATCTCGTGCTAGTTGTAATTTAAATGCGCCAATAAGTCCATCCCTAAAAAGTCTTCCAAAGTCACTCAAGTTAAGTCGTCCATCAAGTCTAAACATCCAAATACACTTCACAGTACAAAGAAAGTAGCTGCAAGGAAATGTAGATGTATAATGTATTTATTCTTAGTAGTTACTTTGTTATTTACTTTGTAGTCTCAATGTAATTGCATTTTTAGATAGTTTGACTTCGACTTTTGTGTGTATAAATATTTCACTTTGTAACCATTTTTCATTTTAATGGAAAGTAACAACTTTTCCTTTCATTTCTCTCAGTTTATCAATAGTCCAGTAGTCATATCTACCTTAAAGTAGGGTTGAGAATCGGTCTGGGACCGGACCGAACCGAGGATCGAAATGGTCCGAAACCTCGGACCGAAATGGTCCGGTCCGGCTCGGTCCAGTCCGGTCTTATTATCTCTTCAAGTATATCCAAATGAGTGGATTCGTTATCTCTTTACCAGAGCGTCACATTTTAAAAGATAAGCAAATATAGAGTTCTAAACACTAACTCCTGAAGTGCCTATTTGTTAAGCTGCTTATGAGCTTGTATGCTTATAAGAAAAAAATCAGGCAATTTGCCTAGTTGTAGTTAGGATACCAGTTTATACTCCAATAATTTACGATATAGAGTTATGGGTGATTGATACTACATAGCATTGGCAACACTACCAACCTTATTCCTAAATGATGTATAAATATCAAGTTGGAAGTCCATTTAAGACTTATTACAGAATGTGAAGAGCGTATGTGCTCTCACTTGTGATGTTCGGGTGTATTATATGCTATGGGAATTACTAGTATTGTATTCACTTGGTAGGAATGTAGGTCAGAAGCTTGCCTGGTAGTGTCTTTGACTCTTCGTACATTGTTGATTACGAGTGTTCACTCACGGGCCTTATCCCTGTGCTTATAAAGTAGCTCAACAGAAGTATATTAAGTTTGGCACATCATGACTATGTGAAGGTGTATTTATCCTTGGCGATAGTGGTTTACAGACTAATATGTTGCTTACAAAGAGCACTTCAACACTCTGCAGCGAGTTTATCTTTTTATTTCCAATAAAGTAGTGGCTTTGTTATGCAGAGCATTCTGTTAGACCCACAGAGCCTAGAATCAATGAAATGAGGTCAGTTGCTGATATGCTTGTCTCCCATTGTAACTGTTTTGATCGTATATGCTAGTGGTTCCTTGTCCCGGTTTCTATGTTAAATTTACTGTCTATTCTCTTTTCGAACCCTCTTGAAATTGTCACTTTCTGTGGTACTAGTATACGGTGACATACATGAACAGTGTTACGACATGCAAGAACTTTTCAAAGTAGGCGGTGACTGCTCAAAGACTAACTACCTGTTTCTTGGGACTTTGTGACAGAGGGTTTTACTCTATGGAGACGTTTTTGCTTTTGCTTGCCCTGAAGGTAAAAGCTGTGATTTTAATCTATTACGTGATAAGATAGAATGCAACATTTTCTATTAAATTTGTTTTGTTCCAAGTAAGCAAATGATCATCAAACCATAAAATCATAAATAGAGTGAGAATTCAAGAGCTCTTTCTGGCGACCTTTTAGTTTCTTTCTTCGGGAGCATTTAATTCTGAATTAGTTATGTATGATTGTAGCTATTGCTGATTGGGCAATAGCTAAAGCATTGTTGTAATCAGGTGAGCTACCCCGACATGATAACACTGATTAGGGGCAAGTGGAGAACCATGAAAGCCGGCAGATTACACAGGTATATAATATTTCATTCTGTATTTGTAGGTCTTATGTTGGGTTTCCTTGAACACTTAAAGTTATTCTCTGTACTAGGTATATGGATTCTATGACGAGTGCCGAAGGAAGTATGTTTCTGTCAACGTTTGGAGATACTGCACAGATATATTTAATTACCTAAGGTTTGTTAAATTCTATAGGGTTTACGTTTCTTTTATCGTACCACCGCTTGAAATTTGAAATTTTACAATTGCTCTGGTTGAGAACCAAATACTTTCAGTTCATGGTGGGCTTTCTCCGACCATCAACACAATAGACCAGAGGTTCGAGAAATCAACCTATATCTTCTTCTTTCATTTTCTTTTGATTATTCTCACCTTGATTAATTATTTCGTGTCTGACTTGCTAGATTGGGCAATTGATCGGAATAAGAAGTACCCCACGAACGTCCCATGTGTGACCTCTTATTGTCAGACCCAAAGGATAGTGTAGATAGTTGGGGATTGAGTCCACGTGGTGCTGGAAGGATATAAATGGATGTTTAACAACCAGATAGTTGCTGTCTGGTCGGCTCCAAATTACTGCTACCGGTGATCTTATTGTAAACCTAAATGAATCGAATGTCCTCCATTTTGCTGATATAATTTCCTAATCAATATTCAACGTGTTGCAGGTGTGGCAACGTAGCTGCAAGTCTTGAGCTGGATGCTAATCTCAATCAAACGTTTCGTGTGTTTGAAGCAGCTCAACAAGTACGAATTCTGGGAATTAAATGGAAAATAGAGGCATTATGAAATGTCATTCGTATATAGAGGCCTATTTGACCACTTTGACCCATATGTCTTGCTTGAGCAAACATTTTAGTTTTAATTTCCATTATAGACAGAACATTATGCGAATTGACCCATGTCCAAGTAATGGCTCGAAATTGCCTCCTCTAGATGCATGTTCACAATTTTGCCTTCATTCTTGTCATTATTTAAGTAAGGCTGTCATTCTCAAGTAAAAAATCAGATAAAAAAAAGATGAGGCGTAAGATTGTTTTTATGACCGTCTTATTCACTGTTTTATTACAAACACTATTTAATGTATATGAGTATCAATGGCTGCAATGGAATAATTTCAGGGTTCAAGAGGGGCTTATGCCAAAAAACCAGCGCTAGATTACTTTTAGTGATGAAGGATTTTACTGATGTACATTCAGCGGCAAGTATCGTCTTACATACAGCTAGAACCCATCACTTACATACATGACCAAGAACCAACAAGAGATCTTTAGACAATACATGGAAGCACCAATGAGAAATTTTTGTAACACGCTTCAAACTGATTTTAAATAGGAATAAGAGCAGAAACAAACTGTGCAAAACTACCCAAAAGTTATCACTAATATTGGCTGAATCCGCCTCACATATAAACACAAATATCAATTTATATAACATCCATTTCACTTTAATTAAGGCAATTTTATCAATAATTAAAAACTAGAATTAAAACGACACCAAAAAAAAGATAATTCCGGCTAAAGAAATCCTAAAACTGAAACGAGCTTAGACTTGCAACTAAGAAAATCCAAATTATAAAGAGAAACCTTCGCCATCCACATTCAACCAAACACGTAATCACTTAAGTGCAGTCTGAGCTTTGCATAACGGAAGACATATCTAGTTGAATGTCTATCAACTCTTTGATCTCTATACCTTGTCATCGTCTTCAATAAATGATAGAATTTGACTCATCTAGTAAGAGTAGTGTTTCCATGTACGAATTCACTAAAAAGAAACGAGGACCTCCATTAATCCCCATACCACTGATACTTCCTGAGGAGGTGTCATAAACTTCAAGTATAGACAAGTCATTTGTTTCATCAATATTTTCAATTATAGCTTTACCGTTCTTTCTTATCTCTAATACATTATAGTCCACCCACCTATCTGGTGCCCTAATACTCAATATCTTAGTAAACGACTTGATAACACCCTCCTTTAATATCCATACATCACAACCCCTTGTATTGACTTCATTATAATACTCAAACAAACCAAGCGACTCATAAACTTCCGAAACCAGTAATCTATCCGTGTGTACTAATCTATCTGGAAGGCCCACTTCACCAAGTTCATCATTCTTCAAATGAAACGAAATGATCAAATTAGAGATAATTCCATCAGCCCACTTAATACTATCATAAGCTAGCCAATAAATAAACCCATTGATACAAACATGACGACACTTCACACGACAAGTTTTAAAAGCAGGTGGAATGTTAGACACACTTTTCCAAACACGTGTACTTAACATAAAAACCTCTACCTCCCAGTTGTTCACCATAAAAACGTCCTCCACCTCCATGTGGTCGTGCAAGGTAGAATAACCCGTATTATTGATTTTAACAAGCTTAGGGTCACTAGTGTTAGGACAAACTCCAAAACCAATACAAGTACGTCCAGTCTGTGAGAGTAACGAATTAGGTATAGCAATAGTAACTGATTTTTGAATACTGGGATTCCAAAGTATAGCTATCGTCTTTCCCCTTACATTTGGTAGCAGAGAGTGAAAACATAACAACCCGTTGACTGAACTGAATGTTGTTGGTATGGGTCCACAAAGTAGGCTAACAGGATGCGGGACAGTTATGGAAGATTTCTGGTTAGGGAAAGTATCATCATCCACAACTGAAACATCTTTTTCAGCTAACGACCAATAATTATCCATATACTCATATCTAATAAGTAGATGGTGTTGTGGTTGGGTATTGCAAGTGTGATAAGTTTTAATAAATTCAGGGCTATCGATAAGAGACTTGAGTAATTTCGAAACAGACCTGCATTGAATCACGAATTTAGCAGGAAGCTTTTTAACAATTTCTGCTTGAATCTCGAGTGGTATGTAGTCTGACATTCTGTTTTTAGGGGTTTTGTTAGGGTTTAAATGTCGGGGTTTGGTTTTGCAGTCTGACATTCTTTTTGAGGGTTTGAATGTTGGGGTTTCTTTCGAAAACAGCAAAGGGTAATAATGAGTATTCATCAACTGCTAAGGTTCGATTTATATGTTCTAGTACTTGGGCCACTGGGCTTTACAATGAGCCATTGATAACTTTTTCTCTGGAGTAGGTTTTCGGTGGGAGTAAAATAGAACTAACAACATAAGGCATTTAAAAGTTCCTACTAGGTTAGGCTTATTGTATAGGTATGGTCCGGATGAGAATTCTTTGAATTTCGATTCAGTTGTCTTTTGGATGTTCTGAAATCAAATTAATCGCGTTAGTTTCGTTCGGGTGTTGGAACCCAGATCAAGCTCTGGCGTAAAAGTAATATTGTATGTGCCCAAAGGCACGGTAAAGTAGGATCTAATAATGGAAATACATTACTTTAACTTTAAATTGTGAGGGGGCATTTAATTATACTGCTCTCAATTTAGAAAAGGCAGCTAAGCCCATGGGCTTTTGTCCGGAGGTTATAGGTCTTATAAGAGACAATCCTCTTAGAATATCAGGAGTATTTGTTCCTGGGAGTCCGGTTATTAAAGAGTCTTGTATTTTGGTGGAAACCAAGGGCTCAATCTGGACCATCCATTTGGGAGGGACCAGATCAAATGATAAAAAACACGGAGGGACTAAAATTGCCAATTTATAAAAAGAAGCCTGAGGGACCAAAACAAAAAATATGTTATAAATCTCACCTACCCTTCATTTCTGTAAAACAAAACACACAGATCTCAAACCTTCTCTCTCTACATCAAACCCTCTCTCTACAACAAACTCTAACAAAAAAAACCCATAAATCTACACAAATTAACCTTGCAAATCACGAAATAAACACACAAATGGAAGAAATAACCATTAAATCAACCGATCCCTGAAAAAAATCGATTCAAAACGAACCGATTCATAAGGCTGATTGGTGATGATAAGGTGTTTGATGAAACGCCTAAAAGAAGAATTGAAGTTGAAAGTGCTTTGAAATCTGATGAAGGTAGGTGGTCACAATAGCAGCAGCAGATGGGTCACCCTCAGCAGTTCAGCCCAACCCCGACTTCCCTCCCAAATACCAACCCCGCCTTCCATCCCAATACATTGGTTTATTACTAGTGATAAAACAACAAAAATATCACTGATGATAAAATATCACCGGTGATATTACACAGTAACGTGATATTTCATTGGTTTATTACTAGTGATACTTCACTAGTGATAAAACAATAAAATATCACCGGTGATATTACACAGTAACGTGATATTTTTTGGTTTATCGTGATAAAGCAATAAAAATATCAACGGTGATATACTAACGTGATATTTCATTGGTTTATTACTAGTGATAAAACAATAAAAATATCACCGGTGATAAAATATCACCGATGATATTACACAGTAACGTGATATTTCATTGGTTTATTACTAGTGATACATCACTAGTGATAAAACAATAAAAATATCACCGGTGATAAATTATCACTGATGATATTACATAGTAACGTGATATTTCATTGGTTTATTACTAGTGATACTTCACTAGTGATAAAACAATAAAAATATCACCGGTGATAAAATATCACTGATGATATTACACAGTAACGTGTAGCGACACTACATCTGGTGAACATCCGTCTACCTCACCAATTTTTCTCAACAACTCACGTGCTTCATAAACGTAACTGAAAGAAAAACACTCAAAACTCCTCATTCAATTAAACACCATGTCTGTTACCTCCTCATTCTGATACAAAAGATCAATCAACAACACTTCATCATTAACATCTCCATTATCCATCTGGTGGACGGTTGTGGTGGTTCGATGACGTGGCAGAGGCATTTGGTAGATGAGGATTACGATGATGATGATTATAGATGATTATGAGAAGCAAACAAGAGATCTTGAACAAAACAAGTAGAAAATCAATCACTTTTAGGGGTTTGCTACGGAGGTGATTGTGGTGGTTAGGGTTTCAGGATGGATCTGACGGTGGTGGTCAGTTAAAGAAAATGCGCAGGTGGCCAGTGGTGTGGTGGTGGCGACTGTGTGAAAACACATTTCACTGTGTGAAAAAAGGAAAGTAAAAGGAACGATTAAAAAAAAATACTTTATTTAATTAGACATAAAAATAGGTTTTGACAAATTAAATCTTAGATTAATCCCCACCCTTAGATCAAACCTAAATGAAGGGTGGGGATTTGTCCCTTGGTTTCCACCAAAAAACAAGGCTCCAAAATAACTTTTTTGTTGTTCCTGGGCCTTATTCTAACAAATGTTTGCTTAACGAGTGATATATATATATATATATATATATATATATATATATATATATATATATATATATATATATATATATATATATATATATATATATATATATATATATATATATATATATATATATATATATATATATATATATATATATATATAGTCAATACTTTAAGTCAAAGATGCATTGTGTGAAAAAGATCAAACCATAAAAATACATTTTGCAGTTTACTCTATATACTTACTCAATAAGCGTAAGAAACGCCGCTCTACAACGAAAAAACAAAACAAAACAACCCACCAAAGGAAATAAATAAGCCGAAGCCTAAAATCAATAAATTAAAATATGTTTACAAAACTAAAATATGTTTACAAAACCTATCCTCAAATTATGCGCTAATTTACAAAACTAACTTAACAGTTTATTTATTTGCTTTTTTTATAAAATAAGAGCTAATTACATCAGCATACTTGGTATAAGCCAGCCAATAAATAGATCCATCGATACAAACATGACTACTCGTCAAACCATAAGTTTTAAAAGCAGGAGGAATGTTAGACACACTTTTCCAAACACGTGTACTAAACATAAAAACCTCTACCTCCCAGTTCACCGACGGAAAACCAATAATATCAATTTTAACAAGCTTAGGGTCACTAGTATTGGGACAAACCCCGAAACCAATATGAGTAACCCAAACCCAATCTTCACTAAAATAATTAATACCAACCGCTTTCCCAATAGAAGGATTCCAAAGGACAGCTATCTTCTCCTTCTTGTACTCATCCCCTTCCTTGTCCTCATCGTCCACATCATCTTTGCACGAACCGTAAAAACATAACAACCCGTTGACTGAATTTTGTGTCCATATGCGTCCACAAAGTAGGTGAACAGGATGCGGGACAGTTATGGAAGATTGCTGGTTAGGGAAAGTATCATTGTCAACAATTGAAACATATTTCTCGTCCTCAACATCGTCCTCGTCCTCAACATCGTCCTCGTCCTCGTCCTCAACATCGTCCTCGTCCTCAACATCGTCCTCATCCTCTTCCTCAATTGAATCATATGTTTCATCCGACGACCAATAATTAAGAAAAAGATGATGTTGTGGTTGGGTATTGCAAGTGTGATAACTTTTAATAAAGTCAGGGCTATCGATAAGAGAGTTGAGTAATTTCGAAACAGACCTGCATTGAATCACGAATTTAGCAGGAAGATTTTTAACGATTTCTGCTTGAATCTCGAGTGGGATGTAGTAGTAGTCCGCCATACTTTTTTAGTTTTTGTTAGGGCTTTCGAAACAACAGTAAAGGGTAATTTCGAAACAATAAGTAGTCCGCCAAGGTTAGATTTCTTAATTTATTCTAGTGTTTGGGCCACTGGGCTTTCGTCCCTCTGCCGGCCTGTACGAATAATTGTAACATTTAATTAGTGGCGGAGCCAGCCGGATTCCTAAGGTGGTTCCTTTACATTGCATTATAAAATCTTTTCAAAAAAATATTACAGATCAACGAACCTGGTCGGATCCAGTGGAGACCCAGTAGATGGTTGTTTGATTTGCCAAGAAAAAAAAACCAAAATCGTTAACATATCGGGTCGAATTTAGTCAAGTAAACATATTTAAGTTATGCATAAAAAAAGTTAGTCCTTTGAATACTACTATGTATCTTTTATTTATCAAGTTTAAAAACATTGCATAAGAATATATTGCCAAGATGCCAAGGGTGCCTGATCGACATGAAATATGCAATCAGTTGAGGATTATTAGCATAACTTGACATGCCAAGTCGAGTTAAATATACACAACATCCAAGAATTTTTTTTTACTTAACCCAAGCAATACCTACTTTATTGCTATTTACAGCTCAAAAGCAAATGCTGCCTTTTGTTATATTCAAAATAAAAAAACTAGTGCAAAATAGAAGAAACACCTACTTTACTGCACTACATTCAATAAAAGCTTTGACTTCGTCTATTTCATCATCTTCATGCATCAGAGTAACATATTTCCGATTTCGTCCATAATTCTTATTTTTCCTCTTTTTCTACTTTTTCTCTTCCTCTTATTAGATTCGAGCTTTCTAAGGTAGTTTCTTGTTATTTTCCAAGGTGGTTCCTAACAAATTTCATACATAACTACTATACGATTTCGGCGTCTAAGTGGTTCCTAGGAACCACCTTACCATAGGGTGGCTACGCCTCTGCATTAAATGTTCTTGTTAAAGAAAAAAAACTAACAACATAAGACATATTTCGTCCCTCTAGTTGGGAAAAGTATCATCATCCAGAATTGAAACATATTTACTATCAGCACCAATAATTAACAAATAGATGTTTTGCAAGTGTGATAACTTTTAATAAATTTAGGACTATCCATAAGAGACTTCCATACTTTAGAAACTGCATTTAACAACTGATTTAACTGGAAGTCTTTTGATGATTTAGTGCTAACATTAGGTTTATTTGTTCCCGTGTTTAGGCCACTGGGCTTTTTCTGTAATGGGTCATAAATGAATGGATTAGTTATAACGAAACCCACGCGCTTTGTACATGGGCTAAAAAGGTTTTTTTTTCCCACAAGTTAGATATGTACAAAGGTTTTTTTTTTGGTTAAGTCCATATATTGGTAATGTACTCTCAGTCGTTTACACATCTAGGTAATGTACTATTTTATTAATAATATGACTATAAAAACTGGCTAATGTTTTATAATATAGGTAATGTGACCGGCTAGGACAGGTTACAACTCAAAAAATTTCCTTGACGGACCATCTCCTGTCGACAGCTATATGGGTCAAGTTCTGACTAAACTGGTTTTCTTCATAGAATCCCTTGCTACAGGTTAGACATGGATATCAATACTCTGTTTCATTAATTGGCTAATTACTCGCCAAGTTTTTGTCTTTCTCATTAATTGGATCCATTTGATCTTCAACATCTTCGCCACAATTTCGGATTGTGCCGACTTGCGTCTCCTGGTACACGTATACTAAAACTAGCATAACTTTTGACTCGTAAAGAACCAGAAGCTCTATCTTATACCAAAACGAGCGTCATGGATAACTAAAAAAAAATATCAAATAATCTCAATCTATGTCAGACTTTAAACCCACGAAA
The DNA here is from genome assembly GCA_025667525.1 of Glebionis coronaria. Lineage (NCBI taxonomy): Eukaryota > Viridiplantae > Streptophyta > Magnoliopsida > Asterales > Asteraceae > Glebionis > Glebionis coronaria. Next base: position 591,667,307 of record CM046880.1, on the reverse strand, counting down.
AATCTGTTATAGACCTTGTTAGCCCTATATTTTATATAGTCGAACAAGAATGTAATAGGTCATCTTATTCGTTAATGGTCTTGTATTGTAATAGGTTAGTCGGGTTAACCGGACTTGGACTTTAAGCTAATATTGTCTAAGTTAGGGGCGTAAGCCCAAGTGTAAGCCAAGCCCGGCCCAAGGACACTAAACCCACGACCCATGTGCCAAGGGTATATAAACCCTCTTCCATGTGTGGAAGATGGTGTTGGTTCATTTTACTTTCTCTCTCTAGTAAACATAAACCTTCCAAATTCTCTCTTGTTTCTCTCTCTACTTTTCTTCTCTTTCTCTCTCTAGAATCTTGTGTTATGGATTGAATGGGATTAACATTTGGTATCAGAGCCTATAGTGGATAGGTGATTGAAGATTCGTGTGTGGTGTTCTTGATTTTTCGTGGCTTTTTTTTATCTATATCTCACGTCCCAAATTTATTTTTGTGTTTTTATGGTCTTTTCTTGATACAAATCATCTACATACTAGTAGTAGTGATTTGGGTATCTTGGTTTTTGGCTAAAACACAAATCTTTTGGATCAAAAGTTACGAAATTTCTTGTTTTTCTTCATTCTGAAATTCAAGCTAGTTTCACCATCGGAAAGTACAAGTGTGAGGGATTTGATCGTAATAACCAACTGGTTCTACTTTGCGATCACTGTATTGCGATACCTTATTCCGATCTGGATATTCCGATCGTGCATTGCGATCTGGGATTCTGACGGGTTTAAGGGATCTTTGAGTCGTTACTCTGCCAAATTTGTTTCAGCCATATTCCGATCTGAACATTCCGACGGCACATTGCGATCTGAGCATTCCGATTTGGACATTCCGATTTGACATTCCTATCTGAGCATTCCGATTTGACATTCCGATCTGGACATTCCGATTTGGACATTCCGATTTGACATTCCAATCTGAGCATTCCGATTTGACATTCCGATTTCGATATTCTGATCTGGTCATTCCGATAAGTATTCCGATGGACATTCCGATGGATATTTTGTTTGAGTAATTTTTACACTTAGCCACTATCTAGACTAGTTTCGGAACGTAGTTTACACGAAGATTAAAAAGAAAAAAAAGAGTTAAAATTTTTAGGTCAAGTAAAATCAAATTTTTTCCCTACTAGTTTTTGGCTATTTCTAACTCAAATTCAAAATTTGGCGATACAAAATTTTTCGGCTTACCGTTTTGTCAGACTGAGGAATTTATTGTCGGACTGAGGAAAAAATTTTAAATTTTCGGAATTTCAATTTTAACCACACATCATCACAACAAATCCACTAAGATCTGCAATTCATACACAAGTATTCACCATGTCTAACAACAACATCAACATTGCAACTGCTAATGAAATTCGTTTGGAACAAGGTGGCAACGGTAATCCACATCTACTCACTGCCGGTTGTTACGTTCAATGGAGATCTCGTTTTCTCAGATTTCTCGACGGAAAAGAAAACCGAACTGCTCTTCGTCACTGCCTTGAGAATCCACCTCCAGTTTTTGAATTCAGACCAATTACCACACAGGCAGAGGATGGTACTTCATCAACTATACGAGCTATGGAGGATTTTGACACATGTTCTGCTGAGAAAAAGAAACTCCTCCAAGCTGAAGCTGATGCTTTAAACTTCATACTCACTGGAACTGATAACGATATCTATTCCACAGTTGATGCATGTCCTAATGCTATGGAAATGTGGAATGCAATTCATCGATTGAAACAAGGTGAGTCGATAAATGTTCAAGATCTCGAGACTAATCTACTTTGGGAGTTTGGAAAATTCACATCTGAAGATGGTGAATCCATTGACTCATATTACTCGAGATTCTACAAAATGATGAATGAGCTTGTCAGAAATCAGTGCACCATCTCCAATCATCATGCAAATGTTTAGTTTCTACTTCAACTCAAACCGGAATGGCAAAGGTTTGTGAACTTGGTTAAACAAAGGGATATCAAGACCATCTCCTATCACAAACTTTATGATATCTTAAAACAACATCAAAATGAAGTGAATGAACTAAGGGCTGAAAAGGCAGAACGGTCTGCAAATTCTATTGCTTTTGTGGCTGCTACTTCAACAAAACCCGTTCCCCGTCAACAATCACCTACTCATTTCTCAAAGTCATCAAGCTCATCCACCAAACCTCTAGCTGCTGCTAAACACAAAGCAAAAGCAATTGTCCCCACTCCACCTCCAAAGTATGACACCGAGTCAGATGGAGACAGTGATGATGAACAAACTTCAAGGGACAAGAAGATTGAAGAACTCATGTCATTACTCACCACAACTTATAAGAAGATCTGCAAACCTACCAACAACAACCTCAGATCATCATCCAATGCTAGATATAAGGAAGTTGATCATGCACCTAGGTATGATCGTGATGCTAGGTATGATAATCAGAGGATGCTGAATCAAGTTGGGGCTAGAGATACTATAGGCACTCCGGTTGTGCAGAAGACTGGGATTCAATGCTTCAACTGCAAGGGATTTGGGCACATGGCTAGGGAATGCAAGAAGCCAACACGGGTTAAGGACTCAGGGTATCACAAGGAAAAGATGCTGCTGTGTAAGAAAGAAGAAGCAGGAATTCCACTCACAGCAGATGAAGTTGGCTGGCGTGATGACACTGATGATGAAGCCGATGATCAAGAGTTAGAGGCACATTATGTGTACATGGAAAAGTTTCAAGAAGTGATCCCAGAGACTGATGATACTTCTGGACCCATCTATGATTCTGAGCCACTTGAAAAGGTACCATCACATGATAACTATAATGTGTTTGCTAATGAACGACAGCATCCTGAGCAACCCGAAAGCATCAATGACACATATGTAATGGACACGGAGGATAGCAATATCTCTACGGATTCACAGCATATGTGTAATGATGACGGAAAAGCTGTTCAGGATACTGACTCAGATGAGGACCGTGATTTGCTTGCGTCTATTATTGATTCTTTAAAACATGAAATTGAGGAAAACAAAGAGGCTAATAAACGTTATCACTAATATTGGCTGAATCCGCCTCACATATAAACACAAATATCAATTTATATAACATCAATTTCACTTTAATTAAGGCAATTTTATCAATAATTAAAAACTAGAATTAAAACGACACCAAAAAAAGATAATTCCGGCTAAAGAAATCCTAAAACTAAAACGAGCTTAGACTTGCAACTAAGAAAATCCAAATTATAAAGAGAAACCTTCGCCATCCACATTCAACCAAACACGTAATCACTTAAGTGCAGTCTGAGCTTTGCATAACGGAAGACTTAGCTTGTTGAATGTCTATCAACTCTTTGATCTCTATACCTTGTCATCGTCTTCAATAAATGATAGAATTTGACTCATCTAGTAAGAGTAGTGTTTCCATGTACGAATTCACTAAAAAGAAACGAGGACATCCATTAATCCCCATACCACTGATACTTTCTGAGGAGGTGTCATAAACCTCAAGTATAGACAAGTCATTTGTTTCATCAATATTTTCAATTATAGCTTTACCGTTCTTTCTTATCTCTAATACATTATAGTCCACCCACCTATCTGATGCCCTAATACTCAATATCTTAGTAAACGACTTGATAACACCCTCCTTCAATATCCATACATCACAACCCCTTGTATTGACTTCATTATAATACTCAAACAAACCAAGCGACTCATAAACTTCCGAAACCAGTAATCTATCCGTGTGTACTAATCTATTTGGAAGGCACACTTCACCAAGTTCATCACTCTTCAAATGAAACGAAATGATCAAATTAGAGATTATTCCATCAGCCCACTTAATACTATCATAAGCTAGCCAATAAATAAACCCATCGATACAAACATGACGAGATTTCACACGACAAGTTTTAAAAGCAGGAGGAATGTTAGACACACTTTTCCAAACACGTGTACTTAACATAAAAACCTCTACCTCCCAGTTGTTCACCATAAAAACGTCCTCCACCTCCATGTCGTCGTGCAAGGTAGAATAACCCGTATTATTGATTTTAACAAGCTTAGGGTCACTAGTGTTAGGAAAACTCCAAAACCAATACAAGTACGTCCAGTCTGTGAGAGTAACGAATTAGGTATAGCAATAGTAACTGATTTTTGAATACTGGGATTCCAAAGTATAGCTATCGTCTTTCCCCTTGCATTTGGTAGCAAAGAGTGAAAACATAACAACCCGTTGACTGAACTGAATGTTGTTGGTATGGGTCCACAAAGTAGGCTAACAGGATGCGGGACAGTTATGGACGATTTCTTGTTTGGGAAAGTATCATCATCCACAACTGAAACATCTTTTCAGCTAACGACCAATAATTATCCATATAGTGCTAATAAGTAGATGGTGTTGTGGTTGGGTATTGCAAGTGTGATAACTTTTAATAAATTCAGGGCTATCGATAAGAGATTTGAGTAATTTCGAAACAGACCTGCATTGAATCACGAATTTAACAGGAAGCTTTTTAACGATTTCTGCTAGAATCTCGAGTGGTATGTAGTATTAGTCCGCCATACTTTTTTAGTTTTTGTTAGGGCTTTCGAAACAACAGTAAAGCGTAATTTCGAAACAATAAGTAGTCCACCAAGGTTAGATTTATTTATTGTAGTGTTTGGGCCACTGGGCTTTCGTCCCTCTGTCGGCCTGTACGAATAATTGTACTAACATTTAATGTTTATTAAAGAAAAAAAACTAACAACATAAGACATATTTCGTCCTTGTAGTAGGGAAAAGTATCATCATCCAGAATTGAAACATATTTACTATTAGCCAACCACCAATAATTAACAAATAGATGGGTTTTGCAAGTGTGATAACTTTTTTAATAAATTTAGGGCTATCCATAAGAGACTTCCATACCTTAGAAACTCCATTGAACAACTTATTTAACTGGAAGTCTTTTGATGATTTAGTGCTAACATTAGGTTTATTTGTTCCCGTGTTTGGGCCACTGGGCTTTTTTTGTAATGGGTCATAAATGAATGGATTAGTTATAACGAAACCCACGCACTTTGTACATGGGCTAAAAAGGTTTTTTTTTCACAAGTTAGATATGTACAAAGGTTTTTTTTTGTTAAGTCCATATATTCGTAATATACTCTCAGTCGTTTACACATCTAGGTAATGTACTAATTTTATTAACAATATGACTATAAAAACCGGCTAATGTTTTCTAATATAGATAATGTGACTGGCTAGGACAGGTTACAACTCAAAAAATTTCGTTGAGGGACCATCTCTTGTCGACAACTATATGGGTCAAGTTCAGACTGAACTGGTTTTCTTCATAGAATCTACTGCTACATGTTAGACATGGATATCAATACTCTGTTTCATTAATTGGCTAATTACTCGCCAAGTTTTTGTCTTTCTCATTAATTGGATCCATTTGATCTTCAACATCTTCGCCGCTCTTTTTCTTTACCATATTATCTACATATCTTGATTGCAAAGACATAATCTTCTCAGCCATTACTTATAGGGTATAAATAGTTAATTTGTACTCGATATCCATGTCATCAGTTAATAACACACGTGGTATATCTACGTCAGATAAAAATAAATAAAAAATGACGTGGCGGTTATTTTCGAGTTGTAACCTGTCCTAGCCGGTCACATTACCTATATTAGAAAACATTAGCCGGTTTTTATAGCCATATTGGTAATAAAATTAGTACAATACCTAGATGTGTAAACGACGGAGAGTACATTACTAATACATGGACTTAACCTTTTTTTCATAAGTTAGATAATGTTTTTTAATAATCATTATGTTAGTTTGTCATATAGAATAGTTATAAACGAGGTTGTTTAGAACCCGCGCGTTGTGGCGGGATTTATTTAATCTCAAAATGTCGAGGAGCGTTGTTTTTTTAGAATATGTTAAAAGGACAATTTTTGGTCACTTTTATCAACTTTTTTATTCTAGGAAAAGAGCTTGCTTCGACCATAGATCGTCTAGTATTTTCTAGTTTTGATAGTTTGTTGTTATCGGTTTCGTATTGGGCTTACGGTAGGTGTTAAGGTTGGTAGTGTTTGTTACGCTGGTCAAATGCTAGACATTGTGTTGCGGCAGGGTAGATTTATAACCGAGAATGTTTAATACTATATTATGAAACTACATTTTACACCAACTACCATAATGAGTAGAAGTACGTCTTATGTTGTTAAATTACAGAAATCTACGTAAGATGTAAGAATAACCCCTAAAGATAACCCCATACACAACGATTCTTCGATCTTTTGCTTCACAACCATCGACAAACATATCCTGGTCCGATAATAACATTAACCTTACTTCACCATCAACAACTCTAATGTAAAACCGTCTCACGGCTTACCACCTCATTTCATAACCTCGTCATCTCCTCTGAACCTAGACCTAATAAAAAGAAATCCCCGGATGTAGTTTTACTCATATGTTTGGAAGTTACTATTTGCAGGATCAAAACTTTGTTGTATATGCAACAATCCATCATACCCACCATGAGCATGGTTGTGTTTACACAGCCTACAAAGAATGTAGTATGTGTGGTTTTACTTATTTTGTCTATTTTTGATATATATCATTTGTTGCATTGGAATCACTTTACCCTATCACTCTTGCCAATATTTGATCTGCGCATATCTTTTTCTTGGAGGTGATGTTCTAAACTGATGTGTTTTTTTCTTTGTGCATACGCTATAGAATTTAAAGTGGTTGTGTTAGTGAAATTAAGCTTGGTTCGTGGTTTGACTCAAAGTGGATTTGGGTGGAATGACTCCTGTTGCAGCTGCAGAAATATTATGGTTGATAGATGTTCGCGTATGTCTCCGGCCAAGGGCCTCCGGACTTCACGCTATGCTCCGGATACGCGCCACGGGTTCAGCAATTAATGAACTGACAAGGGCGGCTAGCATTTAATGCCACTAACTTGGGAGAAAGAGAAAAGCAAAAGGGGTTTAATGTATTAACCAGCATGCATGTACCAATCCAGCGGGTAAAGAGCTCCATCGCCGCCTGGGGAACAAATCCCTTGATTTGTGGAAAAGATCTTGCCTTGGACTTGGAGCCTAATCTAGTGATGTGACTAGACATCCAGATCACTTGGTGGAGTAGTATAAATACTCCCCACATTTAATACACAGGCAATTTTATCTAACACACATACTCACAATTGTTACTCTTAAATACTCCTAGTGCACTCTGGTATTCCACACCGGACACCATCCAAGAGAACGTTACTTACTTTCACGTCAGAGCTTGGTCTCAGGATCACACCTGGGGCGAGGCTAACGTGTGTTGCTTTGTGTTCGCAGGTTTTTACCAAGACTCAAGCAACGTTCTCACTGTGACCGAAGCGAATTCACTCGGGGTAAGCTATCCGAGGAAATTTGTTGCAACAAATGGCGCCATCCGTGGGACCTTAAACTTGAATCTCCATAAAACAGCTATCTATGGAAGGAGTGTCGGGGGGGGGGGGGGGGGGTCACCTATATCATTGGCTCCAGAACGCGATCCCACAATCGTGGGAAAAGAGACAGAAACACCCTCAAACCTCCAAGAAAAGATTTTGGAAAGCATGAGTGTGTTGCAAAACTTGGTAGCACGCCACAGTGTCGTATCCAAGAAACCAATCTCGCCTACGAGGTTGGTCTTTGAAGATGACCCGCGGTATGTGCAGTGGAACAAAAATGAAGCGTAAAAAGTTCAGAAGGAAACTAACGCGCCAATAGACGATTTACAGAAGCCCTTTAAGGATATTATCGCATCTCCATTCACTAAAAGAATCATACAGTTCTCTTCACCGAAGCATATATTACCCGCAACCATCAAGATGTATACCGGGGCCACGGATCCTAACGATCACATCACTCGTTTGGCTGGTGCAGCAAACTCCGGAGAGTGGCCGATGTCGGTGTGGTGTAGATTTTTTCAGCAGGCGTTAGACGGAGCCGCATGAGGGTGGTTTGAAAGGTTGCCAAGAGGTAGAATAGATAATTGGGATGACCTAAAGGACCAATTTCTGGATAGATTCTCTCTAAGAAGGAAGAGCCTCAAAACCTCCATGGAGATCACCACCATCATTCGCAAGGCTCACGAAACCTTTGCAGTGTTCAAGGAACGTTGGACAGACAAAGCAAGTTATATCCAGGGGGTCCCCGAGGTGATGAAGATGTCGGCTTTTGTGAATGGGGCTAAATGTCCAGAACTAGCTCGACGTTTCTCGGACGATAATCCAGCGACAGTGGCAGAGATGATGCGAAGGGTAGATAACTTCATCAAGTCTGAAGAGGTGTTCAGGAATACTGAACTGCCGCAGGGAGAAAGAGGCAGTGGAGGTCCGAAGTATGGCAGGGAAGAAAGATACATCTCTTCCGGACCGCGTGGACGCAATAGAGGCCGCCAAAGGATGACTATCGATCTAAATCCACCTTTTCCCCCTATGTGCCTCCGGTAAACCAGAACCAGGAAAGAGGAGGACAATATCAGCGTCCCGGGTTGGAATCCTTAACCAAGTTTCCTAAGGAGATCCTAGCCACCGAATTGCAATTGTGTCTTCCTCCACCACCTCCAACCAAAGTCATGGTCAGACCAGAAAACATGGATAAGTATTGCGATTACCATCAAGAAAAGGGACATCTCACCAACAATTGCCACCAATTAAGAAAGTAGCTGGAAGCTGCCTTGGAGTCCGGCAAGCTGAATCATCTTGTGAAGGATTTACGAGGAAGGGTGAATAGGTGAAATCAAGGAAGAGGAAATGGAGACTTCAAAGGAAAAACAATAAACATGATAGGAGGCAGGTATAGTGGCATGAAGAGAAAAGAGGTGTGTAAGATCAAAGTTGATTGGATGAACGCCCCCATTACCTTCCCTCCGGTTTCCGATGCCGAGGCATCCGATGACCCTTTGATATTTGAAGCTGAGGTAGAAGGATATTGGGTAAAAAGGGTATTCGTGAACGAAGGGGCCACGATGCAAGTCATGTTCGAACATTGATTTCTAAATTTGGACCCCTCGATTTGAAGGAGATTGACCCTTGATCATGCAAAGGTTCTAAGCTTCTCAGGAGAGGAAACCACACCTCTCGGAAAGATTGATTTGGAAGTAACCTTCGGATCGCATGACCTAACAAGACGTACAATGATGAGCTTCACTGTGATTAGGGTACCATGCCCTTATAACATCATACTTGGAAGAACCGGGATCAGGGAATTAAGGCCCGTACCCTCTACGGTGCACTCAGCCATGAAATTCCCCACCCCTAATGGAATTGCAACAATGAGAACTAAAGCACGAGCAATCTACGAGTGCAGAGTCATAGAGGATGGGCAGAAGATAGAAAAATGAAAGCAACGGCTGTAGAAAAAGAATTAGACAAATGGATCGCCCATGAAAAGTTCAATCAGCAACAAAGGGTAGCGGGAGATATGACTGATCAAATCTGTGTTAACCCCAGGTACCCGGAGCAGTTGGTCACCATCGGAAAATTATTTACTAAGAAATGTCGATTGCATCTCATAGACTTGCTGAGAAGTAACGTTGATGTATTCGCATGGGAGCCCTCGGATATGACAGGAGTACCACGGAGGATCATCAAACATTCGTTGAATGTCAATATAGAGGTTGCTCTGGTTGCACAAAAAAGAAGGACATTGGGGGAAGAAAAAAGCCAAGAAGTCAAAAGAGACGTGACGGAGCTGGTAAAGGCTGGTATCATACGACCAGTGAGGTACCCAACATGGATTTCCAACCCTGTTCTAGTAAAGAAGCCGGATGGTGATTGGCGAATGTGCATAGATTTCAAGAACCTCAACTCCGCCTGTCTGAAGGATTACTATCCTTTACCAGACATAGACGTAAAGATAGGAGCGGTCATGGGATATAAATTCAAATGTTTCCTAGACGCCTATAAGGGATATCACCAAGTGCTAACGGATGAAGCAGACGAAGAGAAGACAGCATTTTACACCGACGAAGGCACATACTGCTATACGAAAATGCCCTTCGGTCTAAAGAATGCCGGAACCACCTACCAAAGGTTGGTGGATTCAGCATTCCGTTCGCAAATTGGCACGAATTTGGAAGCATACATGGATGATTTGATGATCAAAAGTAAAACCGAGGAAGACATGCTTGTGGATATCCAAGAAACCATTGACAATCTGAAAAGAATTAACATGAAATTAAACCCAAAGAAGTGTTCATTCGGGGTCGAGGAAGGAAAATTTTTGGGGTACATGGTAACGTCAGAAGGTATAAGAGCGAACCCCAAAAAGACAAAAGCAATCACAGAAATGAGATCTCCGAAAACGTTAAAAGAAGTGTTGTCTTTAAGCGGTAAGCTAGCAGCACTCAATCGCTTCTTGTCTCGGTCGGCCGAAAGGTCAATGCCGTTCTTCGAAACACTGAAGAATATCACCAAAGAAAATAAAGAAGAATTCCGGTGGACAGACAAGGCGGAAGAAGCCTTCCAACAACTAAAGAAGGCATTACTAGATCTTCCGTTGTTAACATCTCCCGTCAAAGGGGTAAGTTTTATATGTATATCTTGCCGCGTCCAAAGATGCAGTCAGCGGTGTGCTTTTAGCGGAACGAAACGGGATGCAAATGTCGGTGAGGTATGTGAGCCGGACGCTACATGAGGCCGAGAAAAGATATGCTCCATTGGAAAAATTGGTGTTTTTGTTGCATTTGTCCTGAAGATTGAGGTGATATTTTGAAGCTCACGACATCCATGTCATAACGGACCAACCTTTGAAACAAATACTAAGCAAGTCCGAAGCCTCAGGAAGATTAGAAAAATACGCAGTAGAATTAGGAACATATGAAATTTTTTATGTCTCTCGAAATTCTATCAAGGGTCAGGTGTTAGCGGACTTCCTGAATGAAGCTCCTTTGGATCAACAAGAGGCAGCAACGATTTATGAAATATCCGAGGAAGAGGAGCCGGAGGCTCAATGGGTGCTATTCACAGATGGAGCAGCCAATAGTAAAGGAGCCGGCGTCGGGCTGGTGCTAATCAATCCGGAAGGAGTAGAGTTCACATATGACTTACGGTTTAACTTCAATTGCTCAAATAATGAAGCTGAATACGAGGCTCTCCTGGCTGGACTCCGGTTAGCCGAAAAGATGGGGGTAAAGGAGTTGCAAGCCAAAGTAGACTTGAAGCTAGTAGCTTGTCAAATTAAAGGAGAATTTGAAGCAAGCGATGATAGGATGTCTAAGTACCTAGCCAAGGTCAAAGAACGCCTCCTCACCTTCACAAAGTTCAACATCGAACACATCCTCCGGAACAAGAACTAAAAAGCCGATGTCCTAAGTAAGCTTGCCTCAGTTGCGTTCAACCACCTAACCAAGGAAGTATTGGTAGAAGCTTTGGACGCAAGGTCTATCGACGTGCAAGAAGTCAATGATATAGTAGAAGAGGAAGAGGAATGTTGGATGACACCCATTAAAAGATGTTGGAGGAAGGAGTATGGCCTCAAGACCCAGAAAAAGCCAGAAATTTGAGGATGAAGATCCCCCAATACACCATGGAGAATGGAGTTTTGTTCAAAAAGTCATATTTATCCCCGATGTTGAGGTGTGTCTGCCCATTACAAGCAAACTATATCATTCGAGAGGTTCACGAAGGAGCTTGCGGAATGCATGCCGGATCAAGATCGGTTGTCGCGAAGATAATGAGACAAGGATACTTCTGGCACACAATGCATCAGGATGCATGGGACAAGATCTCCAAATGTGATTCATGTAAAATACACGGTCCCATACCAAGGCTCCCAAGACAAATTTGACTTCGATAACGGCACCATGGCCCTTCTACCAGTGGGGGATGGATATCTTGGGACCAATTAGTGGAAACTACGGTAGCATCAAGTTTGTGATTGTAGCAATCGACTATTTCACCAAATGGATTGAGGCCAAACCAGTGGCTAAAATAACCAGAAAGGAAGTTAAGAAATTCGCTTGGGAGAATATCGTTTGCAGGTTTAGATTGCCGGGGGTGATAATAATCGATAATGGTAAGCAGTTGATAGATGGGTCATTTGGGAAATGGTGTGACAAATGACATGTGAAGCAAATGACCACCGCAGTAGTGCATCCGCAGGCCAACGGTTTAGTGGAGAGAGCAAACAAATTGCTGATGCATGGTTTAAAGGCCAGACTGGGAAGAAGAATGACCGGATGGGTCGAAGAGCTACCCCACGTGCTATGGGCGCATCGGACAATGCTCAAAACCAGTAACGGGGAGACTCCCTTCAGCCTCACTTATGGGAGTGAGGCTATGATTCCTGCAGAAATAGGCATCCCAACAGCAAGGATGTTGTTTTTTAACGAGGATTCAAATGAAGAAGAGCTGCGGTTGAATCTAGACCTGCTCCAGGAAAGAAGAGAGGCTGCGGCCATACAAGAGGCAAAATACAAGAAGAAGGTCGAACAATATTATAACAAGCAAGTCAAACCATGCTCTTTCAAAGTGGGAGACTGCGTCTACCGACGCAACGTACATGGATAGCAGGCAGGAAAAGATTGGAAAACTCGGCCCTAACTAGGAAGGACCCTACAGAGTGGTGGAAGCTTACCAAACCAGATCATACAAGTTGGAGACCCTAGACGGGAAGGAGATACCACGTACTTGGCACGCGACAAACTTACAGAAATGCTTTATGTAATATGAGCAATGTACCAAATGTTTATCAATGAACGTAAGTTTCCTTCTCTAAACATAATTAATTGCAGTAGTTATAAACCACGGCTTAGCTAACCGAAGGGTATATAAATACGCATTAAAAATGTAGGACGCACCCTGGGAGGTAGTCCGAAGACAAATTAAAAGCGGTCTAGTGCTGATGTCTTCCTAGTAAAAAAATTGTATAAGTGTAGGACGCGCCTCAAGGGCAGTCCGAAGACAAATTAAAAGCGGCTCGGTGCCGATGTCTTCCGAAACAATAGGAAAAATATACAAGTGCAAAAACACATGCACGGGACGCGCCCCATGGGTAGTCCGAAGACAAATTAAAAGCAGCCTGGTGCCGATGTCTCCCATGAATAATCTAAACATTTGCGTTAAAAATACAAGTGTGGGACGCACGCCAAGGGCAATCCGAAGGCAAATCAAAGGCAACGTAAGGTCAATGTCTCTCGTCAAAACACATGTTGATACACAAGTATAAAGCATAAAACGCAATGGATGAAGCAAAAGGCACACATATTATAAATATAATTACAAAAGAAGTTGTAGGTGAAACTTGTCCATCAATACTACAAAACATAAGTAAAATAAATAAGTGTTCCACAGGAAACGGTTACAAAATACTCCGGCATACTGGGCCTTCACTTCTTTGGCTGCTCGTCATCGACCAGAGTGTCTTGATCTTCCTGAGTAGGATCTGAAGTGGAAGTAGCATTAGCAGAAGCAGAGGGGTCTCCGGAGGAAGGCACGGGGGACTTTTCAGCTGGAGTAAGCTGCATGATATCCACCACCGGGAGCCTATTGGCAGCAGCCACCTTATGGATAAAGGGATACTCGGCCGAGAACAGGGTGGTGAAATCCTCCTTCCAATTTTTTGCAGCCTCCACATCCAGATTGTCTACTGCAGCAACAGCCTCTGCGACCTCCTCAGGTGTACGTTTGAACTCCACAACTTTCATAAATCCCCCATTAAAAACGGCATTGGATTTCAAAGACAAAGACCTGCGGTACTCATAGCTGGCAAAGAGTTTGCGAACAAGGATTGGAAGACCATATCTCACAAGGACTTGTTTGTCCACTTCGGCTTGGGCAAGAAGGGAAGTTAAGTGGCGGTTATTATCTTCCAACTCCTTGATCCTATCGAAGTCCTTGATATGAGTTTGGGTGCTCTCAGCATGAAATCTCTCTAGCTCCACAACCCTTTTGTCTTTGGACTCCAGCAAGTTTTGGAGGTCTTGAGCATCTTTCTACAACTTCTCAATCACACCGAGATGTTCCTGCTCTCGGCTCAGACACCCTTTGTAATTGTCTTCCAGCTTCTTGTGAGCAAGATCCATTTGATCCAACATGGTCTTCCCAGATGCAAAGTGGCCTTACACACCTTGTTGAGCAGAAGAAAAACGATGATGCTCACGGCTCAAAGCCTCATACCTTTTCATCAACTTAGAGAGTGTAAGTGTACATCTGGCCAAGGCTTGATAGGAGTGACTTAACACATCATAATTTGAAAGCAAGGAAAGCTCAGTCTGTTCTGCCGGTGTAGCCAAGTGGAACAGCAACTCACGGGATGAATAGTGGGAGTCAATACGAACATCCTCCTCTAACCTCCACGGAGGGACAAACCGACGGGATGGTCCCCCTTCCTGAAAGGTAGGTCCGGAACCTCCTAAAGAAAATACAAGAGACTGAGTAAATAAAAGGGAGGAGAAAGGAAAAAGTAAAGCAAGAACAAAAAAAGGGGGAAATTACAAGTAAGAATACATGTGGCATCATCAGTATGAGCGTTGTCGTTAGCAAAAGAGGACTGATCACTAAGATTAATGTGCGGAGGGGTCTTCGGCTTGCTACCACTAGCCTTGCTAAGCTTGCCCTGGGTTAGAGAAGTATGCGCATGATTAAGAGGAGAGGTGGAATTCACTTCCGTATCCTCCGTCCTTGATGAACCATCCCCTTTCACAGTCTTCCTCTTGGTTCTACTACCCGAAGCCTCACCACCTTGCGGCCTCTTCTTAGCATTCACAACAACATTCTTACCCTCACTACAAAGACGGGCAACCAAGATCTTGGGATCCGAAATAGTCACAGCTACATGTTGGGGGTTCAGAGCAGGAATCTTAGCACCAACGGGCAAGGGCTGCGTAACTTGAGCAGCGGGATTCGGCATTGTGGCATTCTCATCCCGGCCAAATTTTACGTTATCAAAGGAAGGGAGCTTCAGGAACTCGTCCATGTTAAAATCTGCACGAAAGAAAAGCAATAGCGGTTAGAGCGAGCAAAAAGAGCCCACGGAGACAAGATAAACAAAAAAGTCATATATAAGTACCATTCTTATCAAGATCAACAACAATACGACGGAGAGGAGGGTTCTCATAAGGATACCATAAACCAGAAAGAAACAACAAATGCCTATGAGGAGGACGAAGGACTATAGGATTATCCACAAGTAACTTAGCGTGATCTTCATTAAAATGAGTAGGTAAATCATCGTGAACATCTGAATCCCTGTCTCTTCAAGGCATGGCATGAGGAATGGCCCTTCTATCAATTAAAAATCACTTGCGCTTCCGTCCCTTCAAACTAGAGGTTTTCTCTCTCAAACATTTACCATATTTGGTGGGCCAACGGCTCTTGAAGGAAAACCAGTGCCCTTGTTTACAAAACCTATAAAAGACCCGGAAAAGATTGACAGTGGTAGGTATGCTTAGGTTGCGGCACCGTATCTCGAACATAACCACACGATTAACACTCATCGGTATCAACTGAGAAATATGTACACGGAAGTACCGAATGATGGCCAGGAAGAAACTAGAGAAAGGGATCCGCAGTCCCCCATGTTTCAGATATTCCTCATAAATGCCAATAAACCATTCCGGAAGTCGATCCATGGTCAACAAAGGATCCGGTAATTGAGGGCGAAGATCATCAGGGATACGATAGTTCCTAATGATAAGTTTAAGTTCATCCCTGGACAAAGTAGAAACCCTAATGTGCATATCGCACGAAAGGTAACGTCGTCCTCCTCATCAGAACCACTAACAGACATGACACGAACAAACAAGAAAAGAGTCTAGAAAAAATCAAAAGGGGGACGGAGCGCACACCTGTAGAACGAAACGTCTGCCAAGATGAAGAAACACAACAATGGAGGAAAAGAAAGAAAGAAAGTGAAATGAAAGTGAGAGAAATATGAGGTATTTATAGTAAAGAAGGGGACAATGAAGTGACGTTTCACAATTTCCAAAGTTTAATTTTCACCAAAAAAGACAAATGAGCCCACGTGGCATAGCATAGGAAACGACAGCGTAGAGGGAGCGCTCCTAGTGGATGCCAGAAAGATTAGAGTAGGACAAAGTCCATAAAGGGGAAATTAATGGCAAAATCTGCATTTGTTAAACTAACGATAAGGACAAATGGCAAAACGACAAACATAATCAAGTATCACGCCGTTAGCCGAGACTAACATCGTAATACTAGGGGGGACATGTTCGCGTATGTCTCCGGCCAAGGGCATCCGGACTTCACGCTATGTTCCGGATACGCGCCGCGAGTTTAGCAATTAATGAACTGAGATGGGCGGCTAGCATTTAATGCCACAAACCTGGGAGAAAGAGAAAAGAAAAAGGGGTTTAATGTATTAACCAACATGCATGTACCAATCCAGCGGGTAAAGAGCTCCACCGCCGCCTGGGGAACAAATCCCTTGATTTGTGGAAAAGATCTTGCCTTGGACTTGGAGCCTAATCTAGTGATGTGACTAGACATCCAGGTACACTTGGTGGAGTAGTATAAATACACCCCACATTTAATACAAAGGCAATTTTATCTAACACACATACTTACCATTGTTACTCTTAAATACTCCTAGTGCACTCCGGTATACCACACCGGACACCATCCAAGAGAAAGTTACTTACTTTCACGCTGGAGCTTGGTCTCAGGGTCACACCTGGGGCGAGGCAAACGTGTGTTGCTTTGTGTTCGTAGGTTTTTACCAAGACTCAAGCAACGTTCTCACTGTGACCGAAGCGAATTCACTCGGGGTAAACTATCCGGGGAAATATGTTTCAACAATAGACTTCCGAAACAAGTCGTTGAAAAGGAAATTATAGATGATAGGTGCAAATATTGGCATGGTAGATTTAATCGTAAGAAAGCTTATATAACATTTTGGTCACCAATATTATGTTGCAGTTAGAGAATTAATTGTGTCACCAATAGGCTGTATAACATTTTGGTTTGGTAAGGAATATGATAACAAACATTTTGCAATACCAATTTAAATGGTCACCCGAGTCCAAGTGTTTTATTACACTACAACAAAATCATAGTTTAAGGACACACTTTTTTAAGGTTGAAAAAGTCGACCTTAACCTTTGTGAGGGCCACCACTTTTTCAAAAAAATGAAGTCAAAGGAAGGCTGTGGGGACAAGGTGAGGACAGTAACTTAAGGACGATTTGGTCGTCCTTAAAATAAAATAAAAATTCATTTTCCCTTTTTTTATCACATTTTATTATTTAAAATTAAAATAATTAATTATCTATAAAAAGTATTAGATTAAAAGGGGAAAATATATTGAAAAAATTTAGGAACGACTTTTTCGACCCTAAATTACATAGGAAAGTCGTCCCTAAATTTCCCCCCAATTTTCTGAAATTTTTTCCAAAAAAATTAAATTACCCGCTAATAAATTATATGGAAATATTTAGGGACGAGTTTTTCGACCATAAATTACATAGGAAAGTCATCCCTAAATCTCCCACAAATTTCCATCCTTTTTTCCAAAAAACTTTATATATATTTAAAAAATTCCATCCTTTTTTCCAAAAAACTTTATATATATTTAAAAAAAACTTGTATATTTATTTAAAAAATCTATATACGTATTTAAAAAAAACTTTTATACATATTTAAAAAAAACTTTAGATATATTAAAAAAACTTTTATATATTTAAAAATAATTATACATATTTAAAAAAACTTTATATATATTTAAAATAAACTTTTATATTTATTTAAAAAAAACTTTATACATATATAAAAAAAACTTAATACATATTTAAAAAAACTTTATACATATTTAAAAAAAACTCAGAAGAGGACTCGAGCTCAGATAATGATGTGGGGGCGTATGACTATGAACATCGTTAAGACGGGGATGTCGAGGAAGAGACCGAGACTCATGACAGTGTATATCTATCCTAACATATATGAGAGTGAGAGAATTCTTTCTAGAGAACAAATTACCGTGGTTTAGAAAACAAACAAAATCTTTCATCTAGTCTCAACATCCAAACAAGTTCCAAATTTCACTTCAAAGTACAAAGAAGCTAAGGAAATGTAGATGTATAATGTAATTATTACTGTATTAGTTGTTACTTTGTTATTCACTCTGAAGTCTCAATGTAACTGATTTTTTAGATAATTTGACTTTGACTTTTGTGTGTATAAATACTTCACTTTGTACCCATTTTCATTTTAATAAAAGTAAAACTTTTTTTTTGTTCATTTCTCTCGGTTTATCGATAGCCAGTAGTCATATCTACCTCAAATAAACCTGAACAATAGTTTGTTTTCCACTTTTCCAAGATTTTTACATTCACTAATACGCCCGTCCTCTCCCTAATATGCCATATCCCACTAGGATGTACTTGCATAAGAGAATCATCGCCTATTTAAGAACCGGCAAGTGAAAGTTTCGTACCAAGAAACAACCCACTGTCACAGACCTCTTCATCAGTGTCTCTAGCAATACAAAGAAATGACAATATTGACCCATAATCAAATATGGCTTATTTAGTTTTAGGCTTTTGATTCATAACCTCACTTTAATTTTGCGGCTTATTTTGAAACATTTAGCTTATATAATGAGCTTCTATAAGCCGGAAGTTTTCAAAATAAACCACAAAATTAAAGTGAGGTTATGAATCATAAGCTCAAACTTTATGCCGAAACAAACACCACCTTTGGTTACATATTTATTGGAGTTTAATTTATACTTTAAAAGCTTCTAGTGTTGTATTTCAAATGTGAATGTTAGAGGATGTTTTGGGATTCCTAATTGAGCATTTGGAGAATTGAGAATGCTTCAGCTAATTGCGTATTTTGGGGCAAATAAACAGTTAGCGGTTTTCATTATTTTGGAGCCTCGTATTTAACCTAGAAAACTTTTAAGTATATCCAAATGAGCGGATTCGTTATCTCTTTACCAGAGTGTCACATTTTAAAAGATAAGCAAATCTAGAGTTCTAAACACTAATTTCTGAACTGCTTATTTGTTAAGCTGCTTATGAGCTTGTATGCTTATAAGAAAAAAATTAGGCAATTTGCCTAGTTGTAATCAATAACCGTGAGACCGCCATTCGTAAATGATGTTTAAATATCAAGTTGGAAGTCCATTGAAGACTTATTACAGGATGTGAAGAACGTATGTGTTCTCACTTGTGATGTTCTGATGTATTATATGCTATGGGAATTACTAGTCATCAAAGTTTTCACGTTGTTTGTTATTGTGAAATATTGTACACCTCGTAGGAATGTAGGTCAGAGGCTTGCGTGGTAGTGTCTTTGACTCCTCGTACATTATTGTTTACGACTCTTCACTCACGCGCCTTATGAATGTACTTATAAAGTAGCTCAACAGAATTATATTAAATTTGACACATCATGACAATGTGAAGGTGTATTAATTAGCCTTGGCGATAGCGGTTCACAGACTAATATGTTGTTTAAAAAGAGTATTTCAACTCTCGGCATTAAGTTTATCTTTTTATTTCCTATAAAGTAGTGGCTTTGTTATGCAGAGAGCATTCTGTTAGACCCATAAAGCATACTAATCAATGGGAAATTTACTGTAATGGCTTTGATCGTATATGCTAGTGGTTCCTTGCCCCTGTTTCTGCATTTAATTTACTGTCTATTCTCTTTTCGAACCCTATTCTAATAGTCAGAAACCTCTTCAAATCGAACCTTTTTTTTTAAGATAGGCATAGGTCAAACAGGGTAGAAAAATTGACCCGTACAGCAACAATTTGCTTGCAGAAATCTAGTACAGCTAGAACTAAGTTGACCCATCACTTACATCCACGACTAAGAACCAACAAGAAATATTTCCTGCCTTTAGACAATACATGGAAGCACCAATGAGAAATCTTTGTAACACGCTTCAAATTGATTTGTTTATAGGAATGCTTTGCATAAGATCAGTGACCAAAGGCTATCAGGTGCGCATTATCATGACGAACCACAAAATTATAGAATATGTAAATACATTGACTAAACCAGATTAGCTTAGACCATGAAACCTGATCACGAGTCTCAAAAATATCATTCACACATTAAAAACTGACAAAATTTATTAACCACCTTTAGTTGACTTCCATTGAACCGTATTTCTCATGTTGGTATAAGAGCAGAAACAAACTGTGCAAAACTATCCAAACGTTATCACTAATATTGGCTGAATCCGCCTCACATATAAACACAAATATCAATATATATATATAACATCCATTTCACTTTTAATTGAGGCAATTTTTTAAATAATTAAAAACTAGTATTACAACGACACCAAATAAAATGATAATTCCGGCTAAAGCAATCCTAAAAACTAAAACGACCTTAGACTTACAACTAAGAAAATCCAAATTATCGAAGAGGAACCCTCGGCATCCACATTCAACCAAACACGTAATCACTTAAGTGCAGTCACCTGATCTTTAAATAAGGGAAGACTTGGCTAGTTGAATGTCTATCAACTCTTTGATCTCAATACCTTGTCGTCTTCAGTGAATGATAGAATTTGAATCATCTAGTAAGAGTAGTGTTTCCATGTACGAATTCACTAAAAAGGAGATGGGAGCTCCATTAATCACCAAACCACTGATACTTCCTGACGAGGGATTATAAACTTCAAGTGCAGACAAGTGATTTCTCATATCAAAATTTTCAACTATAGCTTCACCGTTCTTTCTTATCTCTAACACATTATAGCCCACCCACGTATCTGGTGCCTTAATACTCAATATCTTAGTAAACGACTTGGTAACACCCTCCTTCATTATCCATACATCACAACCCCTTGTCTTGCCATCATTATAATACTCAAACAAACCAAGCGACTCATAAACCTTGGAGACCTCTAATTTATCCGTGTGTACCAACCTATCTGGAAGGCACACTTCACCAAAATCATCACTCTTCAAATCAAACGAAATGATCAAATTAGAAATACTTCCATCAGCCCTCTTAATACTATCATAAGCTAGCCAATAAATAAATCCATCGATACAAACATTACGAAACTTCACATGACAAGTATTAAAAGCAGGTGGAATGTTAGACACAGTTTTCCAAACACGTGTACTTAGCGTAAAAACCTCTGCCTCTCAGTTCTGTACAGTCCGAGAACCAATAGTATTGATTCTAACAAGCTTAGGGTCACTAGTGTTGGGACAAACCCCAAAACCAATAAGAGTATATCCAGTCGGATAAAGCAATGGATTAGATATAGCATCTTGGCGAGAACCATAGTTGCATAACAACCCGTTGACTGAATAGAATGTTGACATGTGTTTGAGTAGGCTAACAGGATGCGGGACAGTTAGGGAAGATATCTGGTTGGGAAAATTATCATCATCCACAACTGAAACATAGTTGCATTTTAATTCATAAGCTAACCTATATCTAACAAATAGATGGCGTTGTGGTCGGGTATAACTACTTATAAATTTGGAGCTATCAATAAGAGACTTCCAAAGTTTAGAAACAGACCTGAATTGAACAACTGATTTAACCGGAAGCCTTTTTATGATTTCTGTTTGAATCTCCAGTGGGATGTTGTCTGACATTTTTAGGGTTTTCAAACAAAAAGAGTAAAGTGAAAGGATAAGGCAGGCACACAGACAGCAGTGCTAAGGTTAGGTTGTTTTAGTGTTTGGGCCACTGGGCTTTTTCTGTAATGGGCCATAAATGGAGTGGATAATCATTTTGTTAGTTTGTTATTATAATTATGAATAACAAATCTTTTTCTTTTAAAAGCAAAACTTAAAATAAGGATTTTTTTTAAGAGATTCTTTCCTTACGAGGAAATAATTATTACGTGATAAGATAGAATGCTACATGTTCTTAGTCACTGTTTTATTACAAAGGTTGTGCAACAAGGCTGTCATTCTCAGGTATAAATCAGATAAAAAAAAGATGAGGCGTAATATTTTTTTATGACCGTCTTAGTCACTGTTTTATGACAAAGGTTGTGCAATGTCACATGGTCAATGACTGCAATGCAATAATTTCTGGGTTCAAGAGGGGCTTATGCCAACAAACCAGTGCTAGATTACTTTTTGTGATGAAGGATTTTACTGATGTGCATTCAGCGGCAAGTATCGTCTTGCTTTATATATAGAAGCTTCAAAAAATTTAGTACAAAGGTCGTGAGCAAAAATGTTTTTTACAGAATTGTTTGGGAAGCCCTTTTCCTTAGGTGGTTTTTTGAATCATGTATCATCGAGTTCATTTGCGAGTTTCAGTTGTGCACATACAAGGTGTTTGTTTGTATTGATGAACTACAGGCACATAACTGACTTGAAACCTCACAGGTTCAGATTTCCATATTATTTTGGATTCAAGAATATGTTACTAAAGAAATGATGTATGGGTCACTTTTTGATCTTGTTTGATCTCGATTTGTATAGATTATTTTACTCTCATTGATATAGATTCTGATTAATAAGAATTCTTGGGTAGTGTTTTTTCCAGAATATAAGAAGTATGCTTGTAACGACAGTTGTATAGTACGTGTATCAATACCATCGGTAGTAATCAGGATTGGAAAGTCTAAACAACCAAAAGTACGAACACCCTCTAAACTAGTTTGTTTATAGGAACGCTTGCACATAATAAGACAGGCATAGGTCAAACAAGGTAAAAAATTGACCCGTGCAGCAACAATTTGCTTGCAGAAATCCATTACATCTAGAGCTAAGTTGACACATCACTTACATCCACGACTAAGAACCAACACGAAATCTTTCCTGCCTTTAGACAATACATGGAAGCACCAATGAGAAATCTTTGTAACACGCTCTAAACTGATTTGTTTATAGGAATGCTTTGCATAAGATTAGTGACCAAAGGCATTGGGTGATTAATACAGACGAACCACGGAATTACAGAATGTAGAAATACATTGACTAAACCAGACTACCTTAGACCATGAAACCTAATCATAAGTCTCAAAAATATCATTTCACACATTAAAAGCTGACATAAAATCTATTAAACCGCCTCTAGTTGACTTTCATTAAACCTTATTTCTCATGTCGGCATAAGAGCAGAAACAAACTAATCAAAATTATCCAAAAGTTATCACTAATATTGGCTGAATCCGCCTCACATATAAACACAAATATAAATTTATATAACATCCATTTCACTTTTATTAAGGCAATTTTATCAATAATTAAAAACTAGCAAAGATTCTTGGAATTACAACAACAGCAAACAAATGATAATTCCGGCTAAAGCAATCCTAAAACTAAAACGACCTTAGACTTACGACTAAGAAAATCCAAATTATCGAAGAGGAAGAACCTTCGCCATCCACATTCAACCAAACACGTAATCAGTTAAGTGGAGTCACCTGAGCTTTGCATAATGGAAGACTTAGCTAGTTGAATGTCTATCAACTATTTGATCTCTATACCTTGTCATCGTCTTCAATGAATGTAGAATTTGACTCATCAAGTAAGAGTAGTGTTTCCATGTATGAATTCACGAAAAAGGAGTAACAAGCTCCATTAATCCCCATACCATTGATACTTCCTGAGGAGGTGTCATAAACTTCAAGTATAGACAAGTCATTTTTATCATCAATATTTTCAATTATAGCTTCACCATTCTTTCTTAGCTCTAATACAATATAGTTCAGCCACCTATCTGGTGCCTTAATACTCAATATCTTAGTAAACAACTTGGTAACGCCCTCCTTCATTATCCATACATCACAAACCCTTGTCTTGCCATCATTATAATACTCAAACAAACCAAGCGACTCATAAACCTTCGAGACCACTAATCTATTCGTATGTACTACTAACCTATCTGGAAGGCACACTTCACCAAATTCATCATTCTTCAAATCAAACGAAATGATCAAATAAGACGTAATTCTACCAGCCGCTTTAATACTATCATAAGCTAGCCAATAAATGAACCCATCGATACAAACATGATGAGACATCAAACCACAAGTATTAAAAGCAGCTGGAATGTTAGACACACTTTTCCAAACACGTGAACTAAACATAAAAACCTCTACCTCCCAGTTCAGTACAGTCGGAGAACCAATAGTATTGATTCTAATAAGCTTAGGGTCACTAGTGTTGGGACAAACTCCAAAACCAATACGAGTATGTCCTGTGGGTGGCCACAACGAATTAGATATATGAATAGTAACTGATTTTTGAATACTGGGATTCCAAAGTACAACTATCTTCTCGTCGAAAACATCTTGCTGGCGCCAACCATAAAAACATAACAACCCGTTGACTGAACTGAGTGTTGATATGTTTTTTAGTTGGCTAATGGGAAGTGGAATGGTTAGGGAAAATTTCTGGTTGGGAAAGTTATCATCATCCACAACTGAAACAAAGTACTCATCGTAGTAATATTTACGTTGATAAGTATCGGCTAACTTATATCTAACAAATAGATGGCGTTGTGGTTGGGTATAACTTCTTATAAACATAGGGCTATCAATAAGAGACTTCCATAGTTTAGAAACAGCCCTGCATTGAACAACTGATTTAACTGGAAGCATTTTAATGATTTCTGTTTGAATGTCGAATGGGATGTAGTCTGACATTTTGGTTAGGGTTTTCAAACAAAAAGAGTAAAGTGAAAGGAAGGTTAGGTTTATTTGTTCCAGTGTTTGCGCAACTGGGCTTTTTCTGTAATGGGCCATAAATGGAGTGGATTAGTTGTAAATTGCAATGTTTTAAAACCCGGGTTTTTAGTTGACCCGGTCTAGTGACCGGTTCACGGGTCAACCCGTTCAACCGTTGAACCGCCGGGTCAACCCGGTTTTATATATATGTATATTTTATATATATTGAATATATAATCGTGTATAATTTTATAACTTGTCTTACGTCAAGTTAAATCGATAAAACATATTTAAATTTTTTAATTTGATATTTATAACATTATAGAAAATGTATTAAAAAACAATTAATTTATATTTATAATTTGTATTAAACATAATAAAACGATATTAGTTTGTGTTTTAAGTTAGTCTTAATTTTATTTTAACTAACAATAATCATTGCTACTTAAATTTATCTTTAAAATTTAAAAATATTTATGGAAATTTTTTTTTGAAAAATATGTTTTTTATAAAAAATTGTGACCCGGCCGGGTTTATCAAACCGGGTCAACCCGGGTCAACGAAAAACCGGCGGTTCAATCCGGTTCTCAAATAAGCAAAAACTCGATTACATCCGGCCCGGTCTCTAAGACGGTTCACGATTCAACCGGCCAGGTTTTTAAAACATTGGTAAATTGTAACGAGGTGGGCTTCTCCATTCATACAATTATAACCAACTTGCGACCTCATTATACGCACGACCAAAAACCTCTTGCGATCACATACCTACGACCAACACCATCACAGTACTTTACCATTTACTGACTTATAACTATCTCCCGGCCTCACCGTACCCACAACCGATCTCGCGACCTCACTATACCACTATGCACACCATCTCATTGACTCGAAACTATCTTGCGACCTTACCATACCATGACTCGAAACTATCTTGCAACCTCACCATACCCGAATATCTATATAAAAAACTATTAAAAATATTATCTTAACACTCAAGAAAACCAGTACTCCCTCCGTTCCAAAATTATTGTCCCCAAAAAGGAAAAATGAACTATAATTTTGGGACAAAGGGAGTATTTCTTATGCTACCCTATACACCCCACACACATATAGCTATCCAAGTATCCAACGGTTCGTATCTCTTTAATCCAATGTACCAAAACACACATCACCCACAAAGAAAACCAGCACTAACCCTAGCAAGATTAAACCATACGCCTCCATCATATTCTCTCTTTCAACAAACCACACAACCACCATTAATTAGACCTTGTACTTTTACTGTATTTTATTTTGGCTGAGGATCAGCTAGCCATGGATTTTGGGCATGAAAGGCGTATGTGGCACGTGGCATGGCGATTTCTTCTTGTCATATCTGTTGTAATAAATGAAAATAATATATTTTGTATGTAAAAATAACAAAAGTTATATTAAAATGTATACATGTTGAACAAATTTACCCATGCAAAAATAATTAGTATACACCTCCAGGCTCCAGCAACATCTAGATTTTTTATACATAAGCTCATGACAGTCCCCAATTTGTATTTCCCACTTTAGGGTTGTCTATTCATGGTATCTATGTTTTACGGTTTAGACTTTTGAGTATGCTTTCGATGATGATGTTGAACAGTTTGTTATCATGTTTATGAGTATCATTAGTGCGTGACTTGTGTTTTGTTATCTTCAGCTTTTACCGTCTCCAAAGAAAACTAGTGAGCCGAAGAAAGAAAAAGTCATAGCACCAAAAACCGTCAACCTTGCATGAGTCAACAAGTGACCTGACGTGTACAAAGTTTAGACATTCTGCACTTTGTACATGTCAGCTATACCGCTTGTTGACTCATGCAAGGATAACAGTTTTGGGCGTTCAAGTGAAAAAAATTTTGGTCCATCTAATGGGCTTGTTCAAGAGCCTGAGGTACACTTGTATCTACAAGTGCGCCAATTGCATGGCCTTTTACTGCTAATCCATTCTTGGATTCGGATTCAGCAAGTCCATTCTTGGATTCGGATGAAGAGAATATCAAGGAAGCCTGTGAGACCATCGTGGATAAACAAAAAGAAAGATGGGAATCAGCTGGCACGCGAACGGTATCTGGTAAGACTAACGAGCTTATATGAATGTGGTGTGCGCTTTACATAGATTAAACACTTATGTATATAACCTACATGTCCAATTGAACTATGAGCTAGAAGTCTTTTGACTTTCGTTTGGGCCATGGCGGCCAGCGCTCCTAAGATCATAGAAGCAATGCTGCAGAAAAAGAAGATTTGTTGCAATGTAGCTCCAATTACCAGATCCACCTATCATCGCCGGCATAACCATAGAAAATATCATTAAAAAAGCGTGAGCCGTGATTAAAACATTATAAAGTTGATGATTCCCACCAAGAATTTGATCGCCGGGTCGTGCTAATTCCATACGAATCATATATATGTTTATATATATTGCCCTGTTTTATTACGTTCCTGGTTATTTGAAGTTATCGCATTAGATTGAGTTACTATATTATGTTCTATACTTCTATTGTTGTAGACCTATTCTAGTTTTTGAGATGCTTTGATAGCTTGATTATATTGCGCATTTGTGTAAAAAGATGCGAAATAATATCTGTGCAAAACTGCAGACACAAATCTTATGCTATACTTTTATCTGTCACAGAAAGCAATAGAAAACATATGGCTAGTGAAAAGGGGGAAAGAACCAACCACAAGCTTCCAAATATCATTCAGATAGATGACGACGAAGATAACCACAAAAGTGATGTAAAGCATGTCTCGGCATTAAAAAGAAAACGGGGTTTATGTAAAGTCAAAGTAGAGAATGACAACGATGATGAAAGATGCATATCAATATTGAGAAGAAAACCATTGTCAAAGGAACTTCAAAGCGAGTATATGAATGATCATGTTAACATTATACGAACTGGAGGAGAGCGGCTAACTTCTCATTCAGCAAGTCCATTCTTTGTTGTGGGTTCAGATGAAAGGAAAGTGAAAGTTGATGAAGCATATGTGCCCGTTATAGAGAAACATACAGAACATTGGGACACACAAGCTGAGATGATAATTGAATTTGGTAAAAGTTTTGAGTTATGTATGAATGCTGTGTGTGCTCTACACAGACAAAACATCTACGTTGGTTCTTATCTTTTACCACGGTACGGTCTACAAGTTTCTGTTAAATTTCCAATTCCAGTTCTGCAAATATTTAGCCTTTGGTGTATTACATGAGATTTAGATTATGTTTGTTCTTTTTTTTATCTAGATTCAACCGATTGGCAGAAAGGCTTATAGATGGGGATCCTGAAAGAAAGCTAAAGAAAACACCTTCGGAGTTGAACCGTTTTGAGCTGGATCAGTGTCAAATGATTGCTGGAACTTACTCAGCTGAGCTCTTCAAAGTATACCAAGAGAATGCTGGCCGTTTCTTCCCTCCAAGAAGTTAAGAAAAAAAGGTCGTCTATTATAAACTGGATTCTTCCCTCTATAGGTTATTGCATCCATCTTGAAGGTAAAGTTTTATCAAAATAGGTGCATTATTTAGGATTTTGAATCCATCTGTCGTTTATATAGCAACACGCTGGATTAGAGACTGTTAACTCTAGTGCGGCAAGCTGTGATATTTGTATGCAGAATAGTTGTGAAATTTTGAAAACCTCTTTAATTGCTAATGTCTTGTGTTAATTGACATAAACCAATATTATGGTTTATTGTTTGATTTTCAACCTAATAATCAGTATTCGTTGAATCAACGATTGTTGGAATAGATTGTCTCTAGTATTCTTCGGAATCAATAGATCCAATTTATCTATCTTTATTGTTTCTGGTATTCTGTGGGAATCAACAGATTCAATTGGTCATTATCCTTGTTTCAAACTACAGATGGAGGAGCATAAGAATAAACTTCTTATTTAGTTTTATTTTCTGACATCTTTTGTTTAGTTTTCTTATTTTGTGGTATCTTTTATTTAATGTTTTTATATTGTGTTTTCTAGGAAGAATATTGTTTTCTTTTTCCCTAAGTTTAGTTTTCCTATAAAATTAGGACTTTGGTTCATTGTAAGGATATTATGAAGCTATGAATAAAAAAATTACAGACTTTTAGTCTTTCGTTAATCAACTTAAATCCAGGTTAGGGTTTATTGTTTGATTTCATCCAAATAATCGGGTATTCGTTGAATCAACGATTGTTGGAGTTACCTGATTATCGGTATTCTTTTTGAATCAACGATAGTTGGAAGGATTGTTTCTGGCATTCTTTGGAATCAACAGATTCAATTATCTATCTTTGTTACTTTGTTATTTAAACTACATCAATTGGTATCAAGAGTTGAAGTTCCTGTTTAAGATGTCTTCAAGAAGAAGTAGGAATGTTCATGATGTGTATGAACAAGAATTGGAGCATCGTATTATGGCAAAGATAGAGGAGCGAATAGATCTATTCTTTGATAAATTGACTAACCAGATGAAACATGAACCGGCGTGGTGATCGTAACGGTCGGGGTATTGAACATGGTGAGTCAGAAAACCCATTTGCTGATCTCGAAGATGACGATGATGATGTCGCTTGTGGTGATTATGAAGCAGCCCCGGTTTATGATGAAGAACACGAGGAAGAGGAGTACCCTTTTGTTGACAATTATCATAATTTTCAAGAGGAAGAAAATGGCGTGCCGTCTTTGAATGTTATGTTAGGTGTAGAAGAAGAATCAATGGCAGTTTATGGTACCGATCTTGAAGATGTCATTAAGGAGAAAGAAAGATTTTTTGGGGAAGGAAGATTTGATGGCAAAGAAGAGAACATCGAATATGTTATAGTTGTGGCTAATGATCTTAGTGCTGAGTATTCAAAACCCGTTGTCTCAAACCCTTATGAGTTACTTTGGTTGTAGAAAAGTAAATGGATGGATGTTAGTATCTTGATTGAAAAAACACATATCAAGAAGCCGCACCCATGGTCAATAAGTTTGGTTTAAAGACGATCAAGGTTCGAGGTAGATTCATTATAGATAAAGGGAATTTGATGCAAGGGATACAAATTTGGATGCTACGAGTACAAGAGACGAGTGAGACAAACTCGAGGACGAGTTTTTTTGAAGTGAGGGAGAATGATGGAGGAGCATAAGAATAAACTTCTTATTTAGTTTTATTTTGTGACATCTTTTATTTAGTTTTCTTATTTTGTGGTATCTTTTATTTAATATTTTTATTTTGTGTTTTCTGGGAAGAATATTGTTTTCTTTTTCCCTAAGTTTAGTTTTCCTATAAAATTAGGACTTTGGTTCATTGTAAGGATATTATGAAGCTATGAATAAAAAAATTACAGACTTTTAGTCTTTCGTTAATCAACTTAAATCCAGGTTAGGGTTTATTGTTTGATTTCATCCAAATAATCGGGTATTCGTTGAATCAACGATTGTTGGAGTTACCTGATTATCGGTATTCTTTTTGAATCAACGATAGTTGGAAGGATTGTTTCTGGCATTCTTTGGAATCAACAGATTCAAATACTTATCTTTGTTACTTGTTATTTTTCGCTACATCAGTTCTCCTTTTGGATGACGTTCCTGAATAGTGGATACAAGACAATGAGGTTAGATCGTGAGACTTTTGTAGTTCACGGGTAAATTTTGAGTGACTAGAACTCAGTATACCTTAAGATCATCATAAAACTTTCTAGTTCAATGAAGGTAGAGTAATGGTTGGTTCAGTTGTTGAATAATGGTTCAAAAAAAGTGTTCTTTTTGGTGTATTTCAAGACTTATCGACCCCATTTCGGGTGAATGGGTCCCAAAATCGAGCCTTAGAAGTTTGATTAATTGAGATAACGTACAGCTCATATTTCGACCCATTGCCGGGTTGATGGGTCGAAATAGTTTTGTGATTGATAGCTACTTTCTTGTTAAATTTGTACCTGTTAGGTATGTTTGTTATTCATGGCTCCATCACAATCCTTTCCCGCGTCTCCCTGACAGCAAACTACTCGACTGCTATTTTGCAGCCTTTCCGGCTATCATGACATTAAATCTAGAATCATGTAACATGCTGTAAATATTATGCAGATAATAGCTTATGATAATGACCAGTTTATTTAAAAGATGGGTTCATACACTATTCTGGACCAATTAATTCAAGTATAACCACTAGTATTATCAGGCTAAAGTTATCTATGTTCATCCCAATCTGTCCACGATCAAATGAATTGCGTACCACACAAAAGCGCGGCAAATATTCTATGTTTTGCCCGGACTCTGCTGATAATCTTTTATATGGCCTGAAGTTTGTGATATTTGTTTGAGATTTTGGCAATCTCGCTATTGGGTCGTGTTACAACGTTTTTTCTGGTATATATGTTGCATATAGAATAGAATTCTAAGAGCACTGGTGCTTGTGGTGCGCTTTAGCCAAGTGATTATGGCGTCAAAAACCATGCAAAAAAAAGTAGTATCATGGGTCTATAGGTACCCGAAATATAAAATAAGCAAAAAAAGAAACTACCGCGAAGGCCGGTGGCTACCGTGTCATACCATTTGGCACCAAAACTGGTACCGTGCACCATTTTGTTGAGCCAAAGCCAAAATGCCATGTATGGCGCTAGGGTACCAAAAGCTCGTGTTCAAAATTTTTGAGTAAAATACGAAAAAGACGAAAATAAAGTAATTTTTTTATTACTCGTAAGGCAATTGTCATATTACTATATTTTATCTCAAATAATCAACTAGACTCGTTAATAATATTTAAGAAGACCAAATTAATTTCGAAATGATATTTACCCAATTTACCAATATAGTACAATAAGTTGGCACTTTGGCTAACCGCCTTGGCTTGAGGCCGAGGGTCGTTTGGGCTTAGGCTCGCGCTTGGAATATATATCTTTTTTTCTTTCTTAGAATGAGTTTTAACATATTTTTATTTTTCACGTATATACATAGCAAGTCGTTATTCAGTAGGTCAGAACAAGTATCAAACAATCATAAAACGACATTGTACGCAAATATCTTGTCGCAGAACACGAGTCTGCAAACCTCGTTAAATACATGTTCAACAGAGTCTCGAGTCGTCACCTCATCATATTACCGTGTTTTGTAACCGGGAAGATTATAAACTACTTGCTCTTGCCCTTTTAAAACCTAATCTTGTCAAAATAGTCCAAATTCCAAAATGAACTCAACCGTGGAATCAAATCCAATATCCAATCCAACGATAAAAAATAAAGATCAACAACCTTCACTCTCTTCAAATACAGTACACAAATTTACTTCCCAGAACACTTTTTCATTACTTCTGCCAGCAACCTCTTCTTTTACTTGCTAGTACTACTATTTTATGAACTTGTTTTTTGAGTTCTAACCAAAACCATCTAAGCTTGTATATTTGGACCAACTAGCCATGGATTTTGGTAATGAAAGGCGTGTGTGGCATGGCCGTGGCCATTATTTTCTCTCAATCGTTGTTGAAATAGGTGGTCTCGGAAATACACTATTAAGGTAGATTCATAATTTCTTTTGTAATATAATTATACTTCTGTCACATGTGCTTTATGGTATATTATAATTATCTAAAAAGTACCATATTTGTTGCAGTTTCTCGAGGACTCGAGCTCAGATGCAGATGCATTACCATCTGAGAGAGGACAAGAGTGCCAGAACGGTGGCGGTGAGCAGGGGCGGAGCTAGTAGGGGACTAGTGGGTGCTTAGCTTCCCCTAATCAACTTATTTCCTTCATTATTTACTTATACGACAAGCAGTTTTTCTATTACTTTGTACACTGAGCCTCCCTTATCAGAATGACTATTTGTTTTACATATGATCAGCCTCTCCTAACTAAAAATCCTAGCTCTGCCCCTGACGGTTGGAGTGAACCGTATATTTATGACTATAATTACTATATATTCAACTCTAATATACATGAATTTGATGTTGGCGCTATCGATTGTTGCATTTTTAGATAGTTTGACTTTGACTTTTGTGTGTATAGATACTTCACTTTGTACCCATTTTCATTTTTTAATGAAAAGTAACTACTTTTTCCTTCATTTCTCTCGGTTTATCAATAGTCCAGGACTCCACTAATATCTACCTAAACGTAAACCAGAACAATAGTTTGGTTCCGACTTTTCCATGAGTTCTACATTATTAATTCGCTCGTCCTCCCGAATATGTCGGATTCCGCTAGGATGTACTTCAGTACTTGCATAAGTGAAGGTGTACCCACTGTCATGGACCTC
This sequence comes from Glebionis coronaria, assembly GCA_025667525.1. Taxonomy (NCBI): domain Eukaryota; kingdom Viridiplantae; phylum Streptophyta; class Magnoliopsida; order Asterales; family Asteraceae; genus Glebionis; species Glebionis coronaria. Next base: position 591,634,458 of record CM046880.1, on the reverse strand, counting down.
TTCAAGAGTCTCTCCGCCAATAGAAAGAAATGAAATAACAATATGTGCATCGTATTTAATGATTCACGTTCCTTTTCACAGTCCAAACCGCACTCGGAACACCTGGAAACCGTGGGACCGCCATCTCGGTCTCGTGGTGTGAGTATTCAGAGAAAAGAACAAGGGCCCGACCACAAAGTGTTACCACTTTCATGTCCATAATGGGCATCAAGCTTTTCCAATTGCTCAATACGGACAAAGCCCTCTAGGTTTCCTTCACATCAGGATTGGTTCCGGTAGCCTGGAATTGATTCAAAGTGTCTGATGCAGCAAACAGAAACCCGTCTGATTTTATGAGACACATCGCATATGACATGGGTATGGTATCAAAATACTTGATTTTGAGAACCTTAGCATGCTTGTTATCATGATAAACTGAAGTGAAGAACTCGATACCTTCTGCAAACCATAAATTGTAACTCAAGTGAAAGTGTTGTACCAAGAAACAACCCACTGTCTCGGACCTCTTCCACAGTCTCTCTACCAATAGAAAGAAATGAAATAACAATACTGCCCCATAATCGAATAAGGTTTTCCTCATATTGACCCTCAATCTCGCTCCCGTTGACCGTCGTCTTCTCCAGCGAACATTAACCAGCGACGGTTCAACCACCGCATCTCACAACACAGATGATGTAACTTTCCTCTTTTAATTCCCAATTTCACACCTACTGGAAATAACCTAATTTCACCGAAAAATGTCGGACATAGACCAGCTAAAGAAATGCGAACCATTAACCGAATATGAAGTGAAATCACTTCTTTTTATATTAATTTACACCTCCATTATTTCACGCCTTATCGCTGATATAAGTTTATGTATTTTAAGCTATGTTTATATGTAGTTTATTTCTGTTTATTAACAGTCCAGTTAATTTGCGTAATACTTGATATCCGGTGAATCTATTTATGTTTAGTTTAGTATGTTTCTGGAAATGGTTAGGTTAGATATTAGGGTGTTTGTTTCTGTAAATGTGGTTAGGTTAGATATTAGGGTGTTTGTTTTGGCTTATATAGCAGGCTTATGGCTTATTCAGTTTTAGGCCTATGTTTCAAAACCTCACTTCAATTTTTTGGCTTATTTTGAAACATTTCAGCTTATATCATGAGCAGATTCATTATCTCTTTACCAGAGTGTCACATTCTAAAAGATAAGCAAATCTAGAGTTGTAAACACTAATTTCTGAAGTGCTTATTGTTAAGCTGCTTATGATCTTGTATGCCTATAAGAAATAAATCAGACAATTTGCCTAGTTGTAGTTACGATACCAGTTTATACTTCAACACTTAACGTTATAGACTTATTCTGGTGATTGATCCCACATAGCATTCTACCAACCTTACAGAATGTGAAGAACGTATGTGTTCTCACTTAGTCACTTGTGATGTTCTGATGTATTATATGCTATGGGAATTACTAGTCATCAAAGTTTTCACGTTGTTTGTTATTGTGAAATATTGTACAACCTGGTAGAAATGTAGGTCAGAGGCTTGTGTGGTAGTAGTGTCTTTGACTCCTCGTACATCATTGATTACGACTGTTCACTCACGCGCCTTATCAATGTACTTATAAAGTAGCTCAACGGAATTATATTAAATTTGACACATCATGACAATGTGAAGGTGTATTAATTAGCCTTGGCGATAGTGGTTCACAGACTAATATGTTGTTTATAAAGAGTATTTCAACTCTCTGCATTAAGTTTATCTTTTTATTTCCGATAAAGTAGCTACCCCGCCGTGATTGAATGAGAATGGATAAGAGTGGCTTTGTTATGCATAGAGCATTCTGTTAGACCCACAGAGCATACTAATCAATGGGAAACCTAGTCCATTAACTTTGATTAAAGAATCAATGAATTGATATCAGCTGCTGATATGCTTGTGTCCCATTGTAACTGCTTTGATCGTATATGCTAGTGGTTCCTTGCCCCAGTTTTTGCATTCAATTTACTGTCTGTTCTCTTTTCAAACCCTATTCTAATAGTCAGAAACCTCTTCAAATCGAACGTTTTTTTTAAGACAGGCATAGGTCAAACAGGGTAGAAAAATTCACCCGTACAGCAACAATTTGCTTGCAGAAATCTAGTACAGCTAAAACTAAGTTGACCCATCACTTACATCCACGACTAAGAACCAACAAGAAATCTTTCCTGCCTTTAAACAATACATGGAAGCACCAATGAGAAATCTTTGTAACACGCTTCAAATTGATTTGTTTATAGGAATGCGCATTATCATGACGAACCACAAAATTACAGAATATGTAGAAATACATTGACTAAATCAGATTAGCTTAGACCATGAAACCTGATCATGAGTCTCAAAAATATCATTTCACACATTAAAAACTGACATAAAATCTATTAACCCGCCTTTAGTTGACTTCCATTGAACCTTATTTCTCATGTCGGTATAAGAGCAGAAACAAATTGTTCAAAACTATCCAAAAGTTATCACTAATATTGGCTGAATCCGCCTCACATATAAACACAAATATCAATTTATATAACATCCATTTCACTTTTAATTGAGGCAATTTTTTCACTAATTAAAAACTAGTATTACAACGACCCCAAATAAATGATAATTCCGGCTAAAGCAATCCTAAAAACTAAAACGACCTTAGACTTACAACTAAGAAAATCCAAATTATTGAAGAGGAACCTTCGCCATCCACATTCAACCAAATATGTAATCAATTAAGTGCAGTCGAGCTTTGCATAATGGAAGACTTAGCTAGTTGAATGTCTATCAACTCTTTAATCTCTATACCTTGTCATCGTCTTCAATGAATGATAGAATTTGACACATCTAGTAAGAGTAGTGTTTCCATGTACGAATTCGCTAACAAGAAGCGAGCAGTTCCATAAATCCCCATACCACTGATACTTCCTGAGGAGGTGTCATAAACTTCAAGTTTAGACCAGCAATTTATTTTGTAAATATTTTGAATTATAGCTTCACCGTTCTTTCTTATCTCTAACACATTATAGTCCACCCACGTATCCGGTGCCTTAATACTCAATATCTTAGTAAACGACTTGGTAACACCCTCCTTCATTATCCATACATCACAACCCCTTGTCTTGCCATCATTATAATACTCAAACAAACCAAACGACTCATAAACCTTGGAGACGTCTAATTTATCTGTGTGTACCAACCTATGTGGAAGGCACACTTCACCAAAATCATCACTCGTCAAATCAAACGAAATGATCAAATTAGACATAATTCCATCAGCCCTCTTAATACTATCATAAGCTAGCCAATAAATAAATCCATCTATACAAACATTACGAGACTTCACAAGACAAGTTTTAAAAGCAGGAGGAATGTTAGACACAGTTTTCCAAACACGTGTACTTAACATAAAAACCTCTACCTCCCAGTTGTTCACCATAAAAAACGTCATCTCCCCGTTGTCCACCGTCCCATAACACATAGTAATGATTTTAACGAGTTTAGGGTCACTAGTGTTAGGACAAACTCCAAAACCAATACGAGTAACTCCGGTGGGTAGATACAACGAATTAGATATATGAATCGTAACTAATTTTTGAATACTGGGATTCCAAAGGACAGCTATCGTCTTTCCCATGTCCGGAAGGTGATAACATAGCAACCCGTTGACTGAAGTGAGTGTTGCTATGTGATAAAGATGGCGAACGCACGATGGAAAAGTTAGGGAATATTTTTGGTTGGGAAAAGTATCATCATCCACAATCAAAACAAATTTACTATCGTTAGAACCATATCTAAAAAATAGATGGCGTTGGTGGGTATAACTACTTATAAACTTAGAGCTATCAATAAGAGACTTCCATAGTTTAGAAACTGACCTGCATTGAACAACTAATCTAACCGAAAGCCTTTTAATGATTTCTGCTTGAATGTCGAATGGGATGTAGTATGACATTTTTATTACTACGTAATTTTTTTGGTTAGGGTTTTTATAATTTTGGGGATTTTGAAACAAGAGTAAAGTGAAACATATGTTATGGTTTGAAACAACGTTGGGTTTGTTTGGGCCACTGGGCTTTGTTTACAATGGGCGGGCCATGAATGAGTGGATTGGCAATCTGACATTTTGTTATGGTTTGAATATTGGGGATCCTGAAAAAACATAGGCAGCAATCACTGATTTGTATGCTATTCAATTATTCATATTTATTAAAATCTTGCCCATTTTAAATATAGGCATTTTTTAATACTTTTCAAAAAAGGATGGGACATCTTTCTCCATTCTTTATTGTTAATGGAATAAATGGGCGTACATGTAAAAAACTAAATGGTCGCAAGTGTAAAATACTAATTAGGTTACTCGGCGGATATTTAATGTTGATTTTGAGAAGCTTATGACTTGGTTAGATGGGATTACTTAGATGAGGTGCTACATAAATTTGGTTTTGGGTTGAGATGGCGGTTGTGGATCTAAAGTAGTCTTCAATCAACGAGAGGCTCTATTCTCGTGAATGGTAGTCCCACGGAGGAATTTCAATTCTTCAAGGGGCTTAAACAAGGAGATCTACTTTCACCTTTTATTTATTTATTTTAGTCATGGAGAGTTTACACTTATCGTTTCAACGGGTGGTGGATGTTGGCTTGTTTTTTTGGGTAAAAGGGAAACATTCCCTGGTAAAATATATTAATCACCCAAAGTCGATAAGTATAATGGAACGTGGCGGAAATACCACATTAACCTTGAGCAAAAAAACTCAAACAACCACTTCCTAACCGTGGTTTGTTTACAAGTATTAAACTTAATTCTTCGGTAAATCTTTCTCACATGTTCTATGCAGATGATACGGTTTTTATAGGACAATGGAAAAACGGTAATATTAATACTCTGGTAAATGTTTTAATTTGAATTTTTCAGCGGATATGTTTTAATTTGAATTTTCCAACGGCTATGTTTTCTCTATAAATACTACTTTCTTTTAGTATATATTTCTCACACAAGACCATACTCTCAAACATGTCTCAAGAAAACACTTCTTCAAAAAAGAAACAAAACAAGCTAAAAGCTACTCAAAGCAACCCATCAACACCGGAAAAAGTACAAGACATCAGTTCCTACTATTGATGAACAAGAGTACGAGGTACATGCTGAGTTTTGTCTTACCGAGAACAAGAACATCAACCGCTTCTCGATGAAGAAGCATTACGTGAAACATTATCAGAAGAAGATAGGGAGAAAAAGAGTTGAAGAAGCAGATCAAGAACGAAAAGGCTATCGAATTCTTTACGAGGTATTTGGGTATTCCATCAGACTCATCTGATTCAGATCGCGGATCCGATTAAACAACGTAGAACTTGTATCGTATCGTATTTTTAAATTTCGTATTTGTAATTTTTATTTAAGTATTTGTAGTTTTATTGGTTTAGATTTAGAAGTAAAGTTCATTTAGCTAGGATGAGTGGCTCAAAAACCCTCATCTTATTGTTTTGTAGTCTAGCTCCTTGCTAGTTGTTTAGTAATAAAATGCACTTCAAATGAAAGAAACTATATATGTTTTCTTATATAATTATAATTAACTCAAAAGTACTCAACTATTCAGAATTAACCTTGGTGATTTTAGTTTTTCTTTTTTAATAAATTTTAAGCTTAGTTCTCATAGAGAAGTTCCTCAAGGAACGTACTCTAAAAAAAGTACAAAAGCTTCAATCTGAGCCGTTCATTCTTAAACAGATCCTACGAGTGAGATATTATAAAGAAAGGCATTATAGTAATTTCGTGACTTCTCCTAATACAATTCAGAGGGGGTCTTTTTATTATTTTTCATTTCCACCAAATCCATTCACCACCGCACAAAACCCATCCACTACCGCTGTCGCGCCCCACCGCCGCAACACCACCGTCGCACCCCACCGTTGTCATCCACCACCACCGATCGCACACTTCTACTTAGTGTCCTTCAAGTCTTCGATTTCGTAATCCAGTTCGGTAATAATCACTTGATCTTCTTAACTTTTTTCTTTAATTTTATGTATTGATTCAGTTTCATATTATTAACTCTTAATCATTTGATAATAACTTATAGCTAGGACTCTAAACATTAGTTTCAGTTAATTAGTGATATATACTGTATTAGTGATTGTTGTATACATGTATTGTTTTTGTTGATTATAAATCTTAATAAAGTGAATTAATAATAAAGTTAGGTAATTATTTTATAATCGAGTTAGTAGAATAATTAAGTTATCAAACTACTAAGATGCTATTTGTACTAGTTCTCTACAAACTTAGTACACATTATCTTTTACTATGCTTGTTTTAGGTCCATATTTGGAATTTAGGAATAACAACAATTGAGATGGCTAAATGTGAGCCTCTACTTATGATCTTCACCTAATGAGAGTTCTTTTCATCATTCCTAGAGAAGCACACCCCAGTTCGAGAGTTTTTCTTAAATTCGTGTCTAGATATTAGTGTAGTCGACTTGGTATAAGAAACCAACAATATAATCCATGCCGTTTGTAGTTGAGTTAGTATGAGTAACCATCACAACCACGCTTTTTGTTACAACAAAAGAGCTCATTTTCACAATATTTTGAAAATGAAACATATCGATGTAGTCGATATTCCTATAAAATAACTTTCATTTCTGATAAAATAGAGCGCAAACACATTCTGTAGATTATTATTCGGTCAAGCGCTATATTGTACGAACATTGTCTTTTAGTTTCTTCTAAATTGTTAAGAGGGTCCATCTTTTCTAGTTTTGATTAGTGTGGTCCACTAATTTTTGCTTTTAATCTCCAAAGACCAAGTGCAAAGGAACTTCTCGAACACCACTTAATCAAGAATGCTAGGAATAATCCAAGACTCCTGGTGAGATTCGGGTACACTTTTCTACTAATAGTACCTCATTTTTAGTATACGCAATGAGGTGTACTGTTTGCATCATTTTCATTCACAATTTCACCTTTTTAATAGGATTGCGTCTAAGAAGAAATAGAACAACCAAAGTTTAAAATCAATGAGTATGAATAAACGCTTAGAAATGGTACTCAAGATTTTAGGAAGGTTCTTCTACTGGTCAAGGTTACTACGGAATCAAGAGTTGAAGAAATTGTTCGAGTCGGGTGAATCTACAGTTTGGCACTAGCGTGGAAGTGTTAACCCGGTAATACTCCAATTAGTGTGGGCATGGAAAAACTTAAAGAAGTGTTAGATTGGTTTTCAACAAAGGTACGTCTGGGAGTACAGGAAAGTTGCAAGTGTTATTACGCCACCACATATTAGAGACCAGAAAACGTAAAATCAAGCAACCCGAAAAGGATATATGGATACTTGTACCAAGATGCTTATGAGAAGCTCCAAGAAGTAATTTTATAGAGTCGAGTCAAGAGTAAAAACAATATTATCACAAAAATCATGAGGATATGTCTGTGGATGTCAGAATTGCTGTTGTGAGGTCTCCATGACCTCAAACATGTTCAGTTTCTAGTAATGAAATCACCATGGTGGGGTTTGAATCTAATTGAGAAAATATATTAGTACGTGCAGCATGTTGTAATGTTACTCATTACTACGTATTATTTATCAACTTGTATTAATTAATGTGTTCTTTTGAATAACTTTTATGGCTTCATCTAGAACTGTTAATGATGATGGAATTGGCTACTGATTCAAGCAGAATTACATGTGATTCTGCTTGAATCACATGTGATTCAAGCAAAATCAAATGTAATTCTGCTTGAATTACATGTGATTCAAGCATTTCAAAATATTAATTTTTTCTTACAAAACCACTTTAGATAAATCATTTGTGATTTTGTTTTAATCGCATGGAATTCTGTCAATATATACAAAATGTCTATTTTCATTCATGTAAAATACAACAAACAATTTGTATTATGAGTTACATGTGATTTTGTTTGAATCACAAGTAATTTTGTTTGAATCACATGTGATTCAGTGATAATTACATGTGATTTTGCTTGAATTACATGTGATTCAAGCATTTCAAAACCTCAACTTCTTTTAAAAAAAACCCACTTTAAATGAATCACATGTGATTTTGTTTGAATCATATGTAATTATGTCAATATATTAAATGTTTGTTTTCATTCATGTAAAATATATAAAATAAATTGGCTTCTGAATTACATATGATTTTGTTTGAATCACATGTAATTCTGCTTGAATTACATGTGATTTAGTGATAATTACATGTGAATATCAGCCTTCACTTCTTTGTTTATTTGTACCTTTTTCATAAACAAAATAAGCTTTTTTGGCAGAATCGCATGTATTTCGGACTGCATCACATGTGTTTTAGATAGAACGACATGTGTTTCATTAAAATATTATTACAACCAAATAAAGACTAAGAAAAATCACATGTGTTTCAGACAAAATCACATGTAATTTTGTTTTAACCACATGTAACTCTGTTAATAATATTAAAATATATGTTGTTATTCATGTAAGATATATAAAATAAACTGCCTTCTGAATTATATGTGATTTCTTTGAATCACATGTAGTTTTACTTGAACTATCTGTGATTCGGAGATAATTATATATGAATTTTGCTTGCATTACATCTGATCACAAGGCCACCCTTTATGTCATCAAAAAAGCTGAACACTACTTGTCAGTGTAACAAACAAGATGATGATGATGAAATTAGAGATATTTTAAATAGGTTAAGCTTACCAAATCACATGTAATTCAATAAGAATCACATGTAATTGAAATTGGAGATATTTTAAATAGGTTATGATGATGATGATGAAATCATGATATTCGAATTTCAACCGATTTTGTTTATCAACAACCTCTTTATTCACTTAACTTGATTTTAACCATCATTACAAATCCAAATACCCTTTGAACATCATCCATTGAATCTGCATGATCCATATTAGCATTGGTAATAAGTTAATTGAAAATTTCATCAACAAAAGTTCGTTACCGAAATAGAAAAATCAAATCCTATTACTTACCATTAATGAGATGTAGCTCACCTTTTGCCACTCACATCTTTTTTTGTGATAAAAAGAAGGTGAACACATAAAGTTACAGAGCAAATAGAAATATCCAAACTCAAAATATTTAATGAGCATATAAAAATACAATTACAAAGAACACCACCTTGTCCATTATTTCCATCATTTTACGATAGCATCTTCCCTGGAAAAATTCACCCACATAGATTTCGGGGCATTTAATGATCCATAAACAAAATGATTTGTGTGATTTTATTGGCATTTTTTTTTAACGACAGTTTGGTGCAGCGGAGTATCTTGCGTGCCACCGAGTCTCTCAACCCGAGTTCGAATCATCTCACGAAGAGAATATCAACCCCCATGCTAGCCATCCATTTGATTGTGATTATACAATGATTAAGAGTGATTTCTGTGATTTTTTGACGGATTATTGCGATTTTTCGACGAATTATTACGATTTTCCGGCGGGTTATTAGTGACTTTCCGGTGGTATATTTGTTAGGTACCGTATGTGTGTTTTTGAAGAGAGAGAAAATGAGATATTAAATGCGGTAATGGATATTGGGCTTTTTTATTTTAACCATTGGATTGAATTAAAATAGAGGGTTATGATTTGTTCCCTTCTTCTTTTATGTGATACTATTCTTTGTTGATCTCATCTCAGTTCTCATATTCAGGTATCTTTGCCAAATCAGGTAATAAAAAAAAATAGATGTATATTTAGGTGATGGTCCAAAGCTTGCACTTTTGACTTTAATGGTCAAAACTTGACGTTTCGAATTCAAGTTAATATTGATATCTATATAGAAAATAGGAGGTTAGTCAGTTTAAATGACTTTTAATCAGTTGACGAAGCCATTTAAAATTTGAAGACATACAACTAGGGAGGGAATCGGGTCGGGTTAATTTGGGTCAGGTTAAGTCGGGTCAAGATTAAAAAAATCATACTCGAACCCGAGCCTAATTAGAATTCGGGTCACTCGGTTCGGGTCACTTCAGGTCGGGTCAATTCGGGCTCGGGTCAACTCGGGTATAAGTAAAAAGTATGAAAATTGGCTTATTTAAGTAATAATACAATGTAAAATGTGTTATGCGAGTCGGGTCAAGTCGGGTTGATCGGGTTCGGGTCAAGTCGGGTTAAGGCTAAAAAAATACAAACACGAACCTCAGCCTAATTAACTCGGGTCAACCCGAATTGACCCGAATATGTTTTTTTTACCCGAGTGATCCAATCCGAATAAGCTTATTCGGGTTCGGGTCAGGTCGAAATTTTTTCGACACCCCTACATACAACTAGTCGACTAACTTACGTATGATTAAAAAACTTAAGCCTTTGTAACTTGGAGACTCGATTGTTGTCTCGCAATACTTTCAAGTTGCGGGTTCACTTTGCTATCCGTAAAGGTTGAGTTTCTTGTTGGCATTAAACTTTTCATGTTATATTAAACAGTCATAAAACTGTACTCAAATCTCCTGTCGCGGAACGCGAGTTTGTAAACCTCGTATTACCGTGTTTTGTAATCGGGAAGATTATACCAGTAAACTAGTAATGATGCTCTTGCCCTTCTAAAATCCCAAACTTATCAAAATAGTCCAAAATGAACTAAACCGTGAGATGAAATCCAGTATCCAATCCGACGATCAAAAATGAAGATCAACAACCTTCACTCTCATTGGCTAATAAGCAACTACGCACTCTTCAAATACAGTACATAAATTTACTCATTTTCATTACTTCTCCCAACAACCTCTTCTTTTACTTGCTAGTACTATTTTACCAATTTCATTTTTGAGTTCTAACCAAAACCATCAAGCTTGTATTTGTATTTGGACCAGCTAGCCATGGATTTTGGTAATGAAAGGCGAGTGTGGCATGTGCCATGGCCATTATTTTCTCTCGTTGTTGAAATAGGTGGTCTCGGAAATATACCATAAAGGTAGTTTCATAATTTCTTTCCTTTTTATATTAGTATATCATTTTAGTCGCATTATTTGTTGATTTGAATGATAACTTCAAAGCTTTTGTAGTATAATTATAGTTAGATTTGTCCTATGCTTTATGGTGTACTATAATAATCTGGAAAATACCTTGTTTGTTGTAGACGCCAAGGCTCAGAAGAGGACTCAATCTCGAGTTTGGATGACTATGACCACAGGGAGGACAAAGACAGCGAGGATGGGAGTGAGACTCATGGCGGTGTATATTTATGACTATAACTAGTACTACTATATAACAAGGAGACAATGATCTCGTGCTAGTTGAAATTTAAACGCGCCAATAAGTCTATCCCTTATAATGTCTTCCAAAGTCTAAACATCCAAATACACTTCAAAGTACAAAGAAAGAAGCTGGAAGCAAATGTAGATGTATAATGTATTTATTCTTAGTAGTTACTTTGTTATTTACTTTGTAGTCTCAATGTAATTGCATTTTTACATAGTTGGACCTTGACTTTATGTGTATAAATACGTTCTACCCATATCTACCTCAGTTTATCAATAGTCCAGTAGTCATATCTACCTCTAATTAAACCTGAACAATAGTTTGTTTTCCACTTTTCCAGGAGTTTTACATACATTAATACACCCGTCCTCCCTAATATAGATTCCGTTAGGACATACTTGCATAAGAGAATAATCACATATTTAAGAAACGGCAAAGTGAAAGTGTTGTACCAAGCAACAACCCACTGTCACAGACCTCTTCATCTGTGTCTCTACCAATAGAAAGAAATGAAATACCAATATTGCCCTATAATCAAAGTTTGGTGTGAATGTTGGAGGATGTTTTGGGATTGCTAATTGAGCATTTGGATAATTGAGAATGCTTCAGCTAATTGCGTATTTTGGGGCAAATAAACAGAGTTAGGGGTTAAACTTTTAAGTATATCCAAATGAGCGGATTCGTCATCTCTTTACCAGAGTGTCACATTTTAAAAGATAAGCAAATCTAGAGTTCTAAACACTAATTTCTGAAGTGCTTATTTATTAAGCTACGTATGAGCGTGTATTCTTATAAGAAAAAAAAAATCAGGCAATTTGCCTAGTTGTAGTTAGTATACCAATTTATACTCCAATAATTTACGATATAGAGTTATTCTGGTGATTGATCCCACATAGCATTGGCAACACTACCAACCTTATTCGTAAATGATGTATAAATATCAAGTTGGAAGTCCATTGAAGACTTATTACAGGATGTGAAGAACGTATGTGTTCTCACTTGTGATGTTCTAATGTATTATATGCTACGGGAATTACTAGTCATCAAAGTTTTCCTGTTGTTTGTTATTGTGAAATATTGTACACCTGGTAGGAATGTAGGTCAGAGGCTTGTGTGGTAGTGTCTGACTCCTCGTACATTATTGATTACGACTGTTCACTCACGCGCCTTATCAATGTACTTATAAAGTAGCTCAACGGAATTATATTAAATTTGACACATCATGACAATGTGAAGGTGTATTAATTAGCCTTGGCGATAGTGGTTCACAGACTAATATGTTGTTTATAAAGAGTATTTCAACTCTCAGCATTAAGTTTATCTTTTTATTTCCTATTAAGTAGCTACCCCGCCGTGATTGAATGAGAATGGAAAAGAGTGGCTTTGTTATGCAGAGAGCATTGTGTTAGACCCACAGAGCATACTAATCTAGTCCAGCTGCTGATATGCTTGTGTCCCATTCTAACTGCTTTGATCGTATATGCTAGTGGTTCCTTGCCCCTGTTTCTACATTTAATTTACTGTCTATTCTCTTTTCGAACCCTATTCTAATAGTCAGAAACCTCTTCAAATCAAACCTTTTTTTTTAAGACATGCATAGGTCAAACAGGGTAGAAAAATTGACCCGTACAGCAACAATTTGCTTGCAGAAATCTAGTACAGCTAGAACTAAGTTGACCCATCACTTACATCCACGACTAAGAACCAACAAGAAATATTTCCTGCCTTTAGACAATACATGGAAGCACCAATGAGAAATCTTTGTAACACGCTTCAAATTGATTTGTTTATAGAAATGCTTTGCATAAGATCAGTGACCAAAGGCTATCTGGTGATCATGACGAACCACAAAGTTACAGAATATGTAGAAATACATTGACTAAACCAGATTAGCTTAGACCATGAAACCTGATCACGAGTCTCAAAAATATCACTCACACATTAAAAACTGAAAAAAAATTATTAACCCGCCTTTAGTTGACTTCCATTGAACCGTAAACAAACTGTGCAAAACTATCCAAAAGTTATCACTAATATTGGCTGAATCCGCCTCACATATAAACACAAATATCAATTTATATAACATCCATTTCACTTTTAATTGAGGAAATTTTTTCTCTAATTAAAAACTAGTATTACAACGACACCAAATAAATGATAATTCCGGCTAAAGCAATCCTAAAAACTAAAACCTCCTTAGACTTACAACTAAGAAAATCCAAATTATTGAAGAGGAACCTTCGCCATCCACATTCAACCAAACATGTAATCAATTAAGTGCAGTCGCCTGAGCTTTGCATAATGGAAGACGTAGCTAGTTGAATGTCTATCAACTCTTTAATCTCTATACCTTGTCATCGTCTTCAATGAATGATAGAATTTGACACATCTAGTAAGAGTAGTGTTTCCATGTACGAATTCGCTAACAAGAAGCGTGCAGTTCCATAAATCCCCATAACACTGATACTTCCTGAGGAGGTGTCATAAACTTCAAGTTTAGACCAGCAATTTATTTTGTAAATATTTTGAATTATAGCTTCACCGTTCTTTCTTATCTCTAACACATTATAGTCCACCCACGTATCTGGTGCCTTAATACTCAATATCTTAGTAAACGACTTGGTAACACCCTCCTTCATTATCCATACATCACAACCCCTTGTCTTGCCATCATTATAATACTCAAACAAACCAAGCGACTCATAAACCTTGGAGACCTCTAATTTATCCATGTGTACCAACCTATGTGGAAGGCACACTTCACCAAAATCATCACTCGTCAAATCAAATGAAATGATCAAATTAGACATAATTCCATCAGCCCTCTTAATACTATCATAAGCTAGCCAATAAATAAATCCATCGATACAAACATTACGAGACTTCACAAGACAAGTTTTAAAAGCAGGAGGAATGTTAGACACAGTTTTCCAAACACGTGTACTTAACATAAAAACCTCTACCTCCCAGTTGTTCACCATAAAAAACGTCATCTCCCCGTTGTCCACCGTCCTATAACACATAGTATTGATTTTAACGAGTTTAGGGTCACTAGTGTTAGGACAAACTCCAAAACCAATACGAGTAACTCCAGTGGGTAGATACAACGAATTAGATATATGAATCGTAACTGATTTTTGAATACTGGGATTCCAAAGGACAGCTATCGTCTTTCCCATGTCCGGAAGGTGATAACATAGCAACCCGTTGACTGAAGTGAGTGTTGCTATGTGATAAAGATGGCGAACGCACGATGGAAAAGTTAGGGAAGATTTTTGGTTGGGAAAAGTATCATCATCCACAATCAAAACAAATTTACTATCGTTAAAACCATATCTAAAAAATAGATGGCGTTGGTGGGTATAACTACTTATAAACTTAGAGCTATCAATAAGAGACTTCCATAGTTTAGAAACAGACCTGCATTGAACAACTAATCTAACCGGAAGCCTTTTAATGATTTCTGCTTGAATGTCGAATGGGATGTAGTCTGACATTTTTATTACTACGTAATTTTTTTGGTTAGGGTTTTTATAATTTTGGGGATTTTGAAACAAGAGTAAAGTGAAACATATGTTATATGTGTGTGTTATTCAACGTTGGGTTTGTTTGGGCCACTGGGCTTTGTTTACAATGGGCGGGCTATGAATGAGTGGATTGGCAATCTGACATTTTGTTATGGTTTGAATATTGGGGATCCTGAAAAAACATAGGCAGCAGCAATCACTGATTTGTATGCTATTCAATTATTCATATTTATTAAAATCTGGCCCATTTTAAATATAGGCATTTTTTAATACTTTTCAAAAAAAAAAATGAGACATCTTTTCTCCATTTTTTATTGTTAATGGCAATGTTTTAAAAACCGGGTTGAACCGGCCGGTTCAACCGGTTAAACCGGGAACCACTTGAGGGACCGGTCCGGATGAAACGGTTTTTTGATAATTTTTGAACCGGATTAAACCGGCCGGATTTCTTTGACCCGGTTCAAACCGGTTTAGAAAACCCGGATGAGTCTAAGGATATATAATTATTAATAAAGTCACTTCTTTTAATTCCTTTACTAATCTTGGAAACCCCCTAATCCCCGCCAGGCTTTCCATTTCCCACTAAAATCATGACATTTATTAACTCTCTTCCACAATTTCCTATGTTCACTCATCAATGTTTTTAATTTGCATTAACTTTTGCATTAATTTTGTTATACGTAATATTAAATATGGTTTACTTATTTCAGGAATAATAGCCTATTATGTACTAATTTGCCAATATATTTACCAATTAGTTTTCTTTGCCTATTTACCTAATTTTGTTATAAATTCGTCAATGTGTTTTCATTGCCTTACATATATAAACAACCGGGTTGACCCGGCGGTTCAACCGGTTGAACCGGTTGACCCGTAAACCGGTCATTAGACCGGGTCAATAGAAAAACCGGTTTTTAAAACATTGGTTAATGGACTAAATGGGCGTACATGTAAAAAACTAAATGGGCGCAAGTGTAAAATACTAATTAGGTTAGTCGGCGGATATTTAATGTTGATTTTCAGAAGCTTATGACTTGGTTAGATGGGATTACTTAGATGAGGTGCTACATAAATTTGGTTTTGGGTTGAGATGGCGGTTGTGGATCTAAAGTAGTCTTCAATCAACGAGAGGCTCTATTCTCGTGAATGGTAGTCCCACGGAGGAATTTCAATTCTTCAAGGGGCTTAAACAAGGAGATCTACTTTCACCTTTTATTTATTTATTTTAGTCATGGAGAGTTTACACTTATCGTTTCAACGCGTGGTGGATGTTGGTTTGTTTTTTTTGGGTAAAAGGGAAACATTCCCTGGTAAAATATATTAATCACCCAAAGTCGATAAGTATAATGGAACGTGGCGGAAATACCACATTAACCTTGAGCAAAAAAAACTCAAACAACCACTTCCTAACCTTTGGTTTGTTCACAAGTATTAAACTTAATTCTTCGGTAAATCTTTCTCACATGTTCTATGCAGATGATGCGGTTTTTATAGGACAATGGAAAAACGGTAATATTAATACTCTGGTAAATGTTTTATTTTGAATTTTTCAACGGCTATGTTTTAATTTGAATTTTTCAACGGCTATGTTTTCTCTATAAATACTACTTTCTTTTAGTATATATTTCTCACACAAAACCATACTCTCAAACATGTCTCAAGAAAACACTTCTTCAAAAAAGAAATAAAACAAGCTAAAAGCTACTCGAAGCAACCCATCAACACCGGAAAAAGTACAAGACATCAGCTCCTACTATTGATGAACAAGAGTACGAGGTACCTGCTGAGTTTCGTCTTACCGAGAACAAGAACATCAACCGCTTCTCGATGAAGAAGCATTACGTGAAACATTATCAGAAGAAGAAAGGGAGAAAAAGAGTTGAAGAAGCAGATCAAGAACGAAAAGGCTATCGAGTTCTTTACGAGGTATTTGGGTATTCCATCATACTCATCTGATTCGGATCGCGGATCCGATTAAACAACGTAGAACTTGTATCGTATCGTATTTTTATTTTATCGTATTTTTAAATTTCGTATTTGTAATTTTTATTTAAGTATTTGTAGTTTTATTGGTGTAGTTCGTTTTATTGGTTTAGATTTAGAAGTAAAAGTTCATTTAGTTAGGATGAGTGGCTAAAAAACCCTCATCTTTTTGTTTTGTAATCTAGCTCCTTGCTAGTTGTTTAGTAATAAAATGCACTTCAAATGAAAGAAACTATATATGTTTTCTTATATAATTATAATTAACTCAAAAGTACTCAACTATTCAGAATTAACCTTGGTGATTTTAGTTTTTCTTTTTCAATAAATTTTAAGCTTAGTTCTCATATTCAGGCAAGGTTATAAATAGCGTGAAGCGTGGCGTGGCGGCATGTCCAAGCTACATGCTTTAGCGGCTAAAGCGAAGCTTTAGCGTTTCTAAAGCGTGACTTATAGCGACACAACATATAAAAATATTTATTTATTTTATGTATTTCAATATTATATTTATATTAAGTTCATAATTAGTGTTGTACATAATAATTAAAGCTATAAAACTCTCCTTACATGTGACAATATTCATTTCCTAGAGTTGAACTCAACAAATTACCGCACCTCATGTCGTAGCGCGCCTTGACCTATTGCGTTACGTGAAGACCACGCCTCAAGTTTTAGCGCGCCTTAAGGCGAGCTATAACGAGCTATTTAGAACAATGTATTCAGGTATCTTTGCCAAATCAGGTAATAAAAAAATAGATGTATATTTAGGTGATGGTCCAAAGCTTGCACTTTTGACTTTAATGGTCAAAACTTGACGTTTCGAATTCAAGTTAATATCGATATCTATATAGAAAATAGGAGGTTAGTCAGTTTAAATGACTTTTAATCAGTTGATGAAGCCATTTAAAATTTGAAGACATACAACTAGGGAGGGAATCGGGTTAGGTTAATTTGGGTCAGGTTAAGTCGGGTCAAGACTAAAAAAATCATACTCGAACCCGAGCCTAATTAGAATTCGGGTCACTAGGTTCGGGTTACCTCAGGTCGGGTCAATTCGGGCTCGGGTCAACTCGGGTATAAGTAAAAAGTATGAAAATTGGCTTATTCAAGTAATAATACAATGTAAAATGTGTTATGCGAGTCGGGTCAAGTCGGGTTGGTCGGGTTCGGGTCAAGTCGGGTTAAGGCTAAAAAAATACAAACCCGAACCTGAGCCTAATTAGAACTTGGGTCAACCCGAATTGACCCGAATATGTTTTTTTTACCCGAGTGATCCAATCCGAATAAGCTTATTCGGGTTCGGGTCAGGTCGAAATTTTTTCGACACCCCTACATACAACTAGTCGACTAACTTACGTATGATTAAAAAACTTAAGCCTTTGTAACTTGGAGACTCGATTGTTGTCTCGCAATACTTTCAAGTTGCGGGTTCACTTTGCTATCTGTAAAGGTTGACTTTCTTGTTGGCATTAAACTTTTCATGTTATATTAAACAGTCATAAAACTGTACTCAAATCTCCTGTCGCGGAACGCGAGTTTGTAAACCTCGTATTACCGTGTTTTGTAATCGGGAAGATTATACCAGTAAACTAGTAATGATGCTCTTGCCCTTCTAAAATCCCAAACTTGTCAAAATAGTCCAAAATGAACTAAACTGTGAGATCAAATCCAGTATCCAATCCGACGATCAAAAATGAAGATCAACAACCTTCACTCTCATTGGCTAATAAGCAACTACCCACTCTTCAAATACAGTACATAAATTTACTCATTTTCATTACTTCTGCCAACAACCTCTTCTTTTACTTGCTAGTACTATTTTACCAATTTCATTTTTGAGTTCTAACCAAAACCATCAAGCTTGTATTTGTATTTGGACCAGCTAGCCATGGATTTTGGTAATGAAAGGCGTGTGTGGCATGTGACATGGCCATTATTTTCTCTCGTTGTTGAAATAGGTGGTCTCAGAAATATACCATAAAGGTAGTTTCATAATTTCTTTCTTTTTTATATTAGTATATCATTTTAGTCGCATTATTTGTTGATTTGAATGATAACTACAAAGCTTTTGTAGTATAATTATAGTTAGATTTGTCCTATGCTTTATGGTGTACTATAATAATCTGGAAAATACCTTGTTTGTTGTAGACCCTAATGCTCAGAAGAGGACTCAGTCTCGAGTTTGGATGACTATGACCACAGGGAGGACAAAGACGGCGAGGATGAGAGTGAGACTCATGGCGGTGTATATTTATGACTATAACTAGTACTACTATATAACGAGACAGTGATCTCGTGCTAGTTGTAATTTAAACGTGCCAATAAGTCTATCCCTTATAATGTCTTCCAAAGTCACTCAAGTTAAGTCTTCCATCAAGTCTAAACATCCAAATACACTTCAAAGTACAAAGAAAGAAGCTGCAAGGAAATGTAGATGTACAATGTATTTATTCTTAGTAGTTACTTTGTTATTTACTTTGTAGTCTCAATGTAATTGCATTTTTAGATAGTTTGACTTTGACTTTATGTTCATAAATAGTTACTTTGTACCCATTTTCATTTTAATGGGAAGTAACAACTTTTCCTTTCATTTCCCTCGGTTTATCAATAGTTTGTTTTCCACTTTTCCAAGAGTTCTACAGTACTTGCATAAGTGAAGGTGTACCCACTGTCATGGACCTCTTCAAGAGTCTCTCCGCCAATAGAAAGAAATGAAATAACAATATATGCGTCGTATTTAATGATTCATGTTCCTTTTCACAGTCCAAACCTCACTCGGAACACCTGGAAACCGTGAGACCGCCATCTCGGTGATAGAAAGTCGTGGTGTGAGTATTCAGAGATAAGAACAAGGGCCCGACCACAAAGTGTTACCACTTTCATGTCCATAATGGGTCAATTCTGACAAAGCCCTCTAGCTAAGTTTATACTAAGTGTCTGATGCTGCAAAACCGAAACCCATCTGATTTCATGACACCATCACAGATGACGTGGGTATGGTATCAAAACACTTGATTTTGAGCACCGTAACATGCTCGTTATCATGATAAACTTAAATAAAGAGCTCGATATCCTCTGCAAACCACACATTGTAACTCAAAATCTTCATTGTCCTCAAATCCTCTTTTGCTCGAGTTTCATATGCAAACCATTCATCAACATAGTTGAATGAAAACACAAGTCATAATTATTAGAACAAAAATAGTTAGACGAAGACTTTGTACATGATTTAAGAATCAATATTAGGAGAAGAATGAGGGATGAGCCCAAAAAGCTTCAAAGTCAGCAGAGCCAACTAATGCTTTGCCAACACTTTTGCTAGATACGCGGATGTGCTAGTAGAGGAAGGGGGAGCCAACAGATTACACACAACATAGCCAAATAATTTATCGGGATGAAAGACTTACGAAAATAAACAGGGCTATCAACAGTCGTAAGTGGTTTACCAAAAGCACAACGGAAGGTAAAAAATGCAAATCCATAAGACCAGCTTCACAGGCTATAAATCCTTTTGTATCTGGTTGACTAACATACGTTGAGTACTTATCTTAACCGACACGTATCTTGTCACAAGGGATTGATTGCTAGGTTTGCCAATGTGGTTGACAAATAGCTTTCGTTAACTGTAAAACTCTTTGGTGAACTTCGGTTGCATTTTGCTATTCAAAGAAAACTAATAGCTCATATGTTGGGATTGGGAACAACGCTAGGAACTATTTATTGCTCTCTGCTTTGAGGGTGCTTGGTACCTTGTCGAGCATTTGGTCTAGGGTTAAAATCTAACTAGGTACTATCAACTAGCGTGTTCTTGGGACAAGGGGGAAGGCCCAAAGTTGTTAATTGAAGAAAATAGTTCACATAGGCTTAACGGGTCGAAAGTTGTTAATTCATATGACTTGGAAAATTTTATGTTAGTGAATCCATATGATATTTGTAATCATACTTGACATGCTAAAAAAGTAGCCCGTAGAAACAAGTACGTAGTACAAGTTTTGACCCGTTTGGAAAAAAGGTGTTTAGCACCACTACATGCATAAAAGTTGCTTGTGTTATCCACTCTCTGATTCCAGCTTAACTGTATGTAGATGTAAAAGGGGAAAGGAGTGATGGGAAATCGAAAAGGGCGTTGATTTCACTGACAATTCGTCCACACCTACCTACCGGGCTTTACTCGCGCCTCTCTGGATCAAGATGATTCTGCCATGAGTCGCCAAAAGAAGGATGGGAAAGCAAACTGGAAGTCTCAGAAATCATGGGAGGTAGCCCAAGCTCCCTTCAAGAATCTCCTCATGATGGGGTTTATGATGTGGATGGCTGGAAGCACCGTTCATTTGTTCAGCATAGGTGCAACATTTTCAGCTCTTTGGCAGCCTTTAAGTGCCCTTCAAGGGTTGGGAAGGTTTTTAAACCTTATAAGGATAGGAAAGTATATCTCCTTGCCCCTAAATTACTATTTATAGCCCTTAATTTGGGTGGTATGTTGCTCGGCGTCTGGAAGCTAATAAAGACACTTAGTCTTCTTCCAACTCATGCATCTGACTGGGTTTCATCTTTACCCCTGCTCATGACGATGAGTTTTCGGGCACAGTGGTCTTGCACTTCACTAAGACTAACATGTTATCGTAATAGCTAAGTTTATCTCATTTGTATACATCATTGTCGAATTGTTTAGCAGCTGAAATACCTAAATTTTGAGACATATTTTGATCTTATGTTAATGAACAATTAGTTTCATTTAACACGACCTCAACAGTTAGTATCCCACAAAAAGTTAAATTTCGTGGCACTTTTTTTTTTTTTTTTTTTTTTTTGGAAAGGAAAATTTCGTGGCACTTACATGTGGCATAACTGAAACACATTCTTTGATTTGGTTCAACATATTGAGTAGTCTTTCTTTCAAACATGGTATAACATATCAGACAGTCTGGCTTCTGCTGAGCATAATATATAGTTTACTTGAGTTT
The DNA here is from genome assembly GCA_025667525.1 of Glebionis coronaria. NCBI lineage: Eukaryota > Viridiplantae > Streptophyta > Magnoliopsida > Asterales > Asteraceae > Glebionis > Glebionis coronaria. The sequence goes on along the minus strand of CM046880.1, from coordinate 591,612,760 downwards.
ATTCATCGACTAAGGTATTGATATTCTAGTTATTTAATCATTTCCACCGGTCAGACCAAGTTTACATAAAGGAAACGGATAACACAAAGGCCGTCATGAAGACGATTACTACAGGCACGTGTGTTTCTGTGCCACGCTAGCATCTCCAAAACAGATGCATTAGTTGCTCACTGATCACCATTTAGATCAACTTCAAACGGGTTATGCAGTTATGAATTCACCATATAACTAAGCATTACTTTCAATTTTGACACTATACTACCTGGTTTGGAATTGTCGACAGAAGGCCTAACTGAAATTAAAAACTCAGTGGTGAATCAAGACTGTCATACACTCATACCCCGTATATCAGGGTCCTTGGAAATCGTTAAAATGTCATAAGCGAGGTCCTTTTACTCAAGACAGTGTCTTTGCAGCAAGTTATGTGTTGAAATGTTGATATGGGCCTTTTGAAAGCACAAACTTGTCAAAATACTCCAAAGAGGGTTCCTGACTGTATCATAACTAACCGTGAGATCAAATCCAAAATCCAATCTGACGATCAAAAATGAAGATGAACAACCCTCACTCTCATTGGCTAATACACAACTACCCACACTTCAAATACAGTACACAAATTTACTCCCCAGACACCTTATTCATTACTTCTGCCTTAACAACCTCCTCTTTTTGCTAGTACTATTTTACCAATTTCATTTTGGGAAAATTCTTGAAATGCCTCAAAGTGTCACGCTTTTCCCTTTTTGCACCAACCAAATGAGAATTTCCCAAAATGTCTTATGCAACTTATGAAAATTATTCAACTTATGCGACTTTTCCAAAAATAGCAAAATTTTGGGAAAAATTTGAATTTTTTTTTCTTCTATTTTTGGAAAAGTCGCATAAAGTCGCATATGTTGCATAGGGCATTTTGGGAAATTTTCGTTTGGTTGGTACATTTTTGGAAAGTGGGTGCAACCTTGGGCATTTCAAGAATTTTCCCTTTCATTTTTGAGTTCTAACCAAAACCATCAAGCTTGTATTATATTTGGACCAAGAAGCCATGGATTTTGGCAATGAAAGGCGTGTGTGGCATGTGCCATGGTCGAGATTATCTTCTCACATTTGTTGAAATAGGTGGTCTCGGAAATATATCATAAAGGTAGATTCATAATTTTCTTTCTTGTTAATAATAGTATCATTTTAGTCGCATTATTTGTTTATTTGAAGGGAGGTGATTTGCACACTCCACAATTTGATTTGCACACTCAAATTGTTTGTATTTTGACATGTATACCCCTATATCATTTTGTGGAGTGCCTATTAAAGCCACATACTGAAAGTTTATGGACTTAAAAATCGATTGTCGTGTGATAGGATCGAACTCGAGATCATGGGATTGCACACATTACGTGAAGAGTTAATTTATTTATTTATTAAATATATTTATTATATTTATTAAATCAAACCGTAGCTAACGATCGTTAAGTAATTAAAAGTTAAGTATTAAACGATCGTTATAAAAGGTTAAAGAAGCTAAAAGAAGGAGTCGGAAAAGTTCCGAAAACCTCTTTTTGAGCTTGTATATATCCGGCCTAAATAGGGAGACAAGATAAGGAGAAAAGATTTTGTGGCTTTATCTTGTTTAACCTTGGAAGCGAAGTTTTCCAAGGTGTATATAAACAAAACTAAAGCCTCATAATTTTTCACTTCATATCTCTCTTTCTTTGCTCCAAACCGCCGGCCAAAACAAACACCCATTAGGGTTCTTCTTTGATTTTCAATAAGCTATTCTAGATCTAGTCCTAGCCCCTCTCTAGGGTTGTTGGGTAGATCTTCTATAGACTTGGAAGCTCGGTTTGTTCGTGCTAGACTCACGGTTAACTCACCGTATCACGTGTGTACAAGATCGTGGTGTAATCTTACTTTAGGGTGGTGTTCGTGATCTATCTCTACCGGTGACCGTTCCGTCAACTTGTAGATCTTGCTAGGATAAAGGTATGTAACCCAGCCTTGATTAATTATAATTGTGTTAATTAAATATCTTGTTAATTTGCTTCCGCTGTGTGTTCTTTGATCCATTTTAGGGTTTTTATAATTGTTATGATAATCATAAACCTTCACATACCTTAAGGGTATAAATGTCATGACACAACATTTTGAGTGTGCAAATCACATTCTGGAGTGTGCAAATCACCTCCCTTATTTGAATGATAACTACAAAGCTTTTGTTATATAATTATAGTTAGATTTCTCCTATGTTTTATGGTGTACTATAATAATCTGGAAAGTACCTTGTTTGTTGTAGACCCTCCAGCTCAGAAGATGACTCGAGCTCCAGCTCGGATAATGATGCGGGGGCGTATGACTATGAACATCGTTAAGACAGGGATGGCGAGGAAGAGAGCGAGACTCGTGGCGGTGTATATCTATCCTAACATATATGAAACTAAAGTGTGAGAATTCTTTCTAGAGAACAAATTGCCGTGGTTTAGAGCTGCCCAAACCTCGAATTACCATCTTGGAAAACAAATATAAGCACTTCCTGTTGGGATTTAGAACTAGTTAAACCATTAACTACGAGTACGATGCAGAATGAATCTAGTAAAACAATCATGATTAACACATAACAAAAACAATAATAAAACCAACCTTTTAATTAATTGAATAAATCAATTAATGATCTTGATCTTGAAGCTGCAACGGTAAAGTAACCGTCCTCTAACGTTTTCTCACACGACACGTCAAACGAACACACCACGATGCTAGTGGTAACTTCACTTCGATAGATCTTGCAACTTAAAACCCTAAGATCCAAAACCCTAATGGGATTGCGTAAGGATCCGGTTTTGTAGAAGTTACAAGACTCTTGGAAAAATCACCAATAAACCCTAATTAGGGCTTACAATAAATCAGACCACAAGGGGATACTATAACCTAGATTATGAGATCTAGGGTTTAGTTATAAAGCTTAAATCTTTATAAGAAAACCACCAAGAAGGATCGATCTTATAAAGGTTAAACCTTTATGTGTGATTTTAGGTTAAAGGAAAATTTTGTTCGGTTTGGGTGTTGGGGTTGTTGCGATCGGACGAAACAAGGAAGAGGGGAGAGACAAAATTTGTGAGGGGTATGGGATTGTATTTATACACATCCTAGCACCTCCTCAAAATTATTAAGGCCCAACCCAACACCTAAATTAAGTAACTAATTACTTAATTAACAAACCAAAGATCCTTCTAGACCCCTTAGGGTATTCGGCCGCCTATAGGGCACCGGAGGGTTCTAGAAGTCGATTTCCTTCCTTAATTTAAATAACGCACTCGCATTAAATTAACTAAAACCCGTTAATTAATTTAACCACCGTTAATTAAATAAAACGTGATGTTTTTATTAACCGTTTAATTATAAATAATAAAATGTAAATAAACGTGTGTTCTCTGTATTGAGTGTGTGCCCCCGATAGGCTCACGTATTTACCGATGGCTAAACGATCGCATATCTCAACAGCTCCCACTTGTGAGAGTTTAGACATACATCGTCCATAATGAAGCATCTAGCAACACTTCATTATAACCGGAAAATGTTGAGTTAGATAGTTTCAAGAATAAGATCTTAAAAGCTAGTAATGGTGTACGATTATTTGAGCTTGCTGATAATCATCCCTTCGTTTCAATGTACCGGTTAAACCATGGATATGGATCCTAACTCATTCCATATAGTTTAACTTTAATTCCTCGTTTACAAATTAATTTAGATAGTAAAAATTGTAACAAGCATCATCTTGATTACATTTTGGGTACGGCCATACAATTACCTAATTAATTCTAGAGGGGATCCAGGGTACTTCACTGCACTATATGAGAGTGGAGGAACAAATTCTATATTGACTGCAAGTGTCTGTGGATGCTGCTTCACAACACTTCCAATTAGAGTCGTTATAGCTAGATCTTCCGAACTAGGGTTGGACATAAAATCAAGAAGCGATATCCACACATGCACAACTTGTTTGCATCTGATAACGCTCAAATCTAACATACTTATATGAGCATATTTGTGGTGTTTATGCATATATTTGTATGATTATTATGAACATATGATACTTAATGAAGCTTATTTGCTATTGTAGGTTCATCAATGGTTACATCACGATAAACGAAGAAAAGACGTCAATTGGAGGTGAAAAGAATGAACAAGACATGAAAGTGTAGCTCTCGTATGATAAATAATACAAAGAATAAGAGTCTTGGAAAGTTTGGAAGAAAGAAAGTGGAAGAAACAAAGAAAAAGGACTAAAAGAAGAAATATGGGAAAGATGGCCAATATGCCACCAGCATTTCTTCCTGCCACATTCTCCAAGTAAACTTCAACACCTCCATTACTTCACCTTGCTCACCAAGTTCAGCCATAACTCCATTGTAACTCCTCCAAGCTTCATTACACTCATTATTACACATCTTTGGCTCAAAGAAAAGTGCTTGGTGGCCAAGGTTAATTCACCTATAAATAAGACCCATGGGGTAGTGTTTATATCATCCCTTGAATAATCCATCTTCTTCATTATCAAACCCATCTTCATATCCATCATAATTCTGTGTAGAGAAGAAAACCACATCTCCATAAACATCCCAATCTCCAACAATCCTTATTCCCATGGAAGTTGTAGAGAAGAAAACCACATCTCCATAAACATCCCAATATCCAACAATCCTTATTCCCAAACACCCCAAAAGGCTCTATACTCGCACCAAGAGGTTGATGTCCATGAAGGTTATGGGTAGAATGCATTGTACTTTGGTTGTTCTATCGGTTAGAATCATTTGGATACTGTGTAGCTATGGATTCTAACATCTTCTTTATTATTCAATGTAGTTTATGTTCATGTTTATGGTGATTCTTGTGTTTAGTGATATTGTGAATGTGTTGATGCTTGTATCATCCATATGTCTATATGATCATTTGCCATACATGTATGTTCTTTGTGTGGTTATGCCTTTAACGATTCTCATGGTGGTGTGATCGTGACAATCATACTTACCATTGTTACAAACAACTACACTTGAGTATAACCAAGTCCCATGGGACGACCTTGACTTACCAACCTAATTGCAACATGACTAGAGTATACTTGCTCGAATTTGTGTTTCTAATTATATCGGTAATTCTTGTTATAAATTTAAAACCCAATGTGTGGAAAGATCGCATATCAAGTTTTTGGCTTCTTGTCTAGGATTTGTAATTGCATTCTTTTAATATACCCGTACGAGCACATCAAGTTTTTGGCCCCGCTGCCGGGGACTTGCTAGTTCATACTCTTGAGTTTGTTTTTTTGTATCTTTGTTAGTTGGAATCGTTATCTTGTTGATTGCTTGCTTGCTTGTGTTCTTGTTTCTTGAATCGTTTGTGTTACCAATTTCTACATAACCCGAAAGAGTTGTTATACCCCATTTACCCGCATAGGGGGGACAAATTTTGCATAGGAGGAATTCGGTTGGTGGTTGATTACTCAATTAGAGGCTTTGAATTGCTCCAAATTCCAATGTTTGATTGCTCTTGATCTAGCCCTTGACAAAGGTTAGAGCACCCTTTTCTTAAAAATCTCATAATTCTTAAAAAAATTGCTTACATACTCTTGGCGCCAAAATCACATATTTGGTGTTGGGATTTCCTCTCTTGTTTTCTCAAAATGCTTGCTTCAATGATTGCTTCCTAAGTGTGTTTTAAAGTGCTTGTTTCAAAAACCCAAAACCTTGTCCTAAGTCACTCTAGTCGATGGCTAGAACTACTTGACCACATGAATTGTGTTTGTTTGTTTGTTTATTTGAAGGGAGGTGATTTGCACACTCCACAATTTGATTTGAACACTCAAATTGTTTGTATTTTGACATGTATACCCCTATATCATTTAGTGGAGTGCCTATTAAAGCCACATACTGAAAGTTTATGGACTTAAAAATCGATAGTTGTGTGATAGGATCGAACTCGAGATCACGGGATTGCACACATTACGTGAAGAGTTAATTTATTTATTTATTAAATATATTTATTATATTTATTAAATCAAACCGTAGCTAACGATCGTTAAGTAATTAAAAGTTAAGTATTAAACGATCGTTATAAAAGGTTAAAGAAGCTAAAAGAAGGAGTCGGAAAAGTTCCGAAAACCTCTTTTTGAGCTTGTATATATCCGGCCTAAATAGGGAGACAAGATAAGGAGAAAAGATTTTGTGGCTTTATCTTGTTTAACCTTGGAAGAGAAGTTTTCCAAGGTGTATATAAACAAAACTAAAGCCTCATAATTTTTCACTCCATATCTCTTTTTCTTTGCTCCAAACTGCCGGCCAAAACAAACACCCATTAGGGTTCTTCTTTGATTTTCAATAAGCTATTCTAGATCTAGTCCTAGCCCCTCTCAAGGGTTGTTGGGTAGATCTTCCATAGACTTGGAAGCTCGGTTTGTTCGTGCTAGACTCACGGTTAACTCACCGTATCACGTGTGTACAAGATCGTGGTGTAATCTTACTTTAGGGTGGTGTTCGTGATCTATCTCTACCGGTGACCGTTCCGTCAACTTGTAGATCTTGCTAGGATAAAGGTATGTAACCCTAGCCTTGATTAATTATAATTGTGTTAATTAAAGATCTTGTTAATTTGCTTCCGCTGTGTGTTCTTTGATCTATTTTAGGGTTTTTATAATTGTTATGATAATCATAAACCTTCACATACCTTAAGGGTATAAATGTCATGACACAACATTTTGAGTGTGCAAATCACATTCTGGAGTGTGCAAATCACCTCCCTTATTTGAATGATAACTACAAAATGGTATTTGATACCTTTAGTCATATGTGTTAAAATAAAAAATTAAAAAAAATGTTTTGAAAATAAATGGAAAATACATGAAAAATAAAAAAAAAAGTTAGGAATCTGGTTTTTGTCATTTGTTTCATGTTATGTGATAGATGTGCATTGTGTTGTTTCTTATTTTATTATTAGAATGTTGTGTGCTAAATGGTTTTACTTGTCTTTGTAGCTTATTAGCCTTTCCTTTTGATATTTGTGCTTATTTTCCTTATTTTGCATAAGGTGTCTTATTCTTTCTTAAGGGTGTGTTTGGATTAAGTTTTTTTCTTATATGTTTTAATCATTCTAATAAAAGTGTTTTTACAAAAAATATTAGTTTTTATGTTATAAGAAAACCATCCGGTTTAATAAATTTGGTACAAAACCTCTATTATATGTTTTTGTTTCATTTAGTTAAAAAAATTAAATAGGTTTTATTTTTAGATTTGAGATATATGTTGGTGTTGAGAGTTTGTGTGCATTTTATTGGTTGTGTTTAAAAAAAATAAAAATAAAAAAAATTATAAAACCATTGCTCGAAACTTATACTATTTGTTTCTCGGAAATTTTTGCGAGTAGTAAAATTTTTGAGTCATGATAAATATATATATATATATATATATATATATATATATATATATATATATATATATATATATATATATATATATATATATATATATATATATATATATATATATATATATATATATATATATATATATATATATATATATATATATATATATATATATATATATATATATATATATATATATATATATATATATATATATATATATATATATAGTGTAACTTTCTTTTCAGAACCCATATTAGTGCGAGAACTGTCAGAACCATCTTTTTTACTTCCAATAATACATAAAGTACAACATATTAATACACAATGGCATTTTGGAAAATACATATAATCTTATTTGTATACTGATATTTAAGTAGGGGCAATATGGGAATTTTGTTATTACATATCACTTCCTTTTTTTCCTCAATTAACTCTCCACTCACAAAATACGTTATTCAAAACCTAAAAAAACTAGCCACTCCTCTCATCCGTTTTTTTGGCCGCCAGAAAAAACCGCATCTGCTTCATCTATATCAATCCATCATTCTTATATTGACTAATACCGTAAGATCTATAAGGGAAAAATGGTGGCATGTTTCCATCACAACCCTCTTTCAATAACTGCAGTCGTCACATTCATCATTTGAATTTGACCGATCTACTATTGTCGTGCTTGGGTATGTGTTCTTAACCAATTTTAAGGCTATTTTAGTTATGCTTATAAAGAAGGCATCGTGTCTTTTCCTGGCCTAGTGTCTTAAATGATTTTTTTATTGTTAAACATGATAATGTTAACAAAGTTCAACAATGGTTTTTATTACTTGAAGTAATTTAGTTTATATGAATTGTTTATATTTTTTTTCTCACTTTGCAAATTTTGTTGGATACTGTAAATTGATTTTTTCTAAAATGTTCTGTTGGTGCTTTATATGTATATGTTTTCTAATTGTATATCAAACTGAATCATTTTGAATTTTTTTTCAAGTTCTCTTTTGTGACAAACAACGAAGAAAATGATCAAATGAAAGCGAAGAGGCGTAACAGGCATGCGATTGGATCTAAGAAAAAAAATAAAAAGAAGGTGCATTTTTCTATGTATTTTTTGTTCATGGAATCTTCTCTAATAAATTTGATTTTATTTCTTTTTACTTAATGTTACTTACTAACTTATTTTAGAAAATTGAAAATTTAAGATGATAACAAAAAATATGTGATGGTAAAATGCAGTTGTAAAGATGACGTCTTTCATTTCTAATTGAACATGTATGTTTTTAGATTAAATTGAACATAAAACATGTATGTTCTGAATTTGACATGTGTGTTTTAGATAGATGTTAAGGATTGAACATGTATGTTTTTTAATTTTTGTTATGCATTGGACATGTATGTCCTGAACTGGACATAAAACATATATGTTTTAAATTGGACATGTATGTTTTGAATCAGACATGTATGTTTTGAATTGGACATGTATGTTTTTAGGTTGAATTAGACATGTATGTTCAGATTTCTTATACGTGTTTATAATAAAAAATTTAATGTATTTTCAGGTGTTGAACGTGGTTGATAAAGATGGGGACCAAGACCAATATACATCGAGTTCATGTCTCCACAAATTACACTTTAAAAGAGAAGACAATGATAACATTTATGTTTTGTGTTTGTCGTAAATTTGTATTTGTATAACATTTATGTTTTGTGTTTGTCGTAAACCGAGTTCATGTCTCCACAAATTTGTATTTTTATTGTATTTCAATTGATATTGAATTTGTATAACATTTATGTTTTGTGTTTGTCGTAAATTTATACATATATGTACTTTGCTTTTGAAAAACATGGATGTTGAAAAAATGATTTTGGAAAGTAAAATTCAAAAATTAATCCCTACCTTACGAACATATATGCACTCAACATTTAAAAAACATGCATGATAAAAAATAAACAAAAAATGTAAAAAAAAAAATCATAAAATTTATGATTTTAGATAAATAATATTTAAAAGAAAATCAAAACAAACATAGAAATTGTCATTCTACTAATATAGAAATTGTCAATTTTAAAATATATAGCAGATCGAGTGTTTTTTTTGTTCATGAAAACTTTCCATAAATTGTAAACAAGTTGCTTTTACATATATGCCCTTGTCCATTTTAATCTAATAAATTAAATCAAATTAATTATCTAAATTCTGATTGGTCTATTATGGTTCTGATAGTTCTGACACTTAAAATGGTTCTGACAAGAAAGCCCCCTATATATATATATATATATATATATATATATATATATATATATATATATATATATATATATATATATATATATATATATATATATATATATATATATATATATATATATATATATATATATATATATATATATATATATATATATATATATATATATATATATATATATATATATATATATATATATATATATATATATATATATATATATATATATATATATATTAGTTTTTCATATTTTATTTTTGTTGAGTCGTGTTATGTTTGTAAATGTTTAGATTGTTTTTAATTGTCATATGTGTGATGTTTATATGCATAATGTTTGTTCTTGTTTGTGTTAGTTGTCTTGTGTGTGTTTCATTTTGTTTGCATGTGTGCTTGTTTGTGTTTGTTTAAGTTCATGTGGTTAATGTATGAACTTTGTGTGGGAAACGGTGTATACTTTTATTAAAACAATAATAAAATTAACAGAAAAACAAAGAACAGAATTAAATAACAAATAAAATTGAAAGCAGTAAAACTAAGACGAGGCACGTGTTTAACACGCTTCCCTTAAAACAGATTCGCCGTCTGTTTCCCAGGGTACAACGTCCAAAGCTGTTGTACAGCCGGACTAGACAAACTTGCCTGAAAGATCACGGAAGCCTTCTGCGTTTCTGATCGAGAACTGCTGGAAAAATCGTCTGGTAATGGAGTATGAAAAGCTGCGTTTTTCTGATGTCTTTAACTGAATGAGAAGAGGTTATATTTATACTGAAAACTTGACTTGTTCTCAAAGAAAAAATTATATACCAAAGTCAGGAAAATCTGTTATAACTAAAACAGATTTCCTGTCTTTTTAACACACAAAAATATTCTGTGAATATTTTCTGTATCTTTTTAACACACAAAATATTTTGTAAATAACTTCTGTATCTATTCCTAAAATAGATGTACAGAATTCTCTAGAAAAATAAATCGAATTCGCAGCAAAAAAGATACCGAAATCTGCCCGCACCCAAGCCAGTTTTCGGAGCTGCATTCGTGTCCGCAGGTCGCGCGCTCGTGCACAAGTTCAGTAGCTTCGAACCCGTTTTTGGCCTAGAAATCCCACTTTCTGCACCCCCCCCCCCCCCCTGCGCGCGCGTAGGCGTGGGAGTAAAAACCCACAAATGAATATTGTAGGGTAGAAACTAGGATTCCCTTATAAACATGTTTTCATTTCATGTTTCAAGCGATGTGGGACAAAATATTTTCCAAATATTGTGTTTCACGTGACTCACTTTGAGACACGATATCTCATTCATATTAACTCCATATTGGACATACTTTAGCTCGTTGCGAAGCTCTCTTCGAGGAGAACGCAAAGCTACCAAGTACTACGAATATATATAACATATACATATATAAATTTATGTCCAAAGTATTGCAAAAATCATATTTTGCAAAACATTTTCCAACAATCCCCCACATGAATGGGAATCGGTCGAAAACACAAGAAAGTTTCGGCAAAATTTCTGCGGTTAAGTCCTGCATAGGATAGGTAGGTGTAACCCTTTGAACCTTCCCTTGTGAGATGCACTTAGTCTCCTAGATCTGAGTAGACGCGATGTCCTTGAACTCAACCTCTGTTTACGTAGACGACAATACACACTCACACAAGACTCTCCCTGACCTTGTCAAGTCCTCATAGTCGTGTTCGGTATGGTCATGAACACTCGCCTGGTTCTGCAAGATCTCTTAGAAATTGCGCCCCCACAATTTCCTTCGAAGCGACCCCACTTCTCTCTCACATAGGTGATTTCATCTTGAATCATTAAAAACATATATTTTATGATTTCATCTTGAAGCATTATGCTTTATGATTTCATCCTGAATCATTAAGCCATATGTTTAACCTCTAAACAAGTCACATTGTTCTAGGAATGGACTAGGAAAGTTATTTTATTAAGTAACTCCCCCACATTAACGTGACTTCCCCCACATTTCTATGATTAGGTTGTCCTATTGAACCCAGATCTTGGGATCTCCAGTCAACTGGGTTAGGTTTTCCTTCATAGAAACTCATTCCTTCACGGGCTTTAGTCCCATTCCTTTAGACGACTTACTAACTAACTCTCTGCTTAAGCCTTTCGTAAGCGGATCCGCAATGTTATCCTTTGACTTCACATAGTCAATTGAGATAACTCCTGTTGAGAGTAGTTGTCGTACCGAATTATGTCGACGACGGATATGTCTAGACTTTCCATTATACATTGTGCTATGAGCTCTGCCAATTGCCGATTGACTATCACAATGTATACTAATGGCCGTTACCGGTTTAGGCCACCTGGGTATGTCCTCTACGAATTGACGTAGCCATTCCGCCTCTTCTCCGCATTTATCTAACGCGATAAATTCTGATTCCATCGTGGACTTAGCTATTATAGTTTTGTTTGGAAGACTTCCAAGATATAGCGGCCCCTCCTAGTGTAAACACATATCCACTGGTTGATCTAGAATCCTTTATGTCAGATATCCAATTTGCATCACTGTATCCTTCAATAACAGATGGATATCTAGCATAATTCAGTCCATAATCACGACTGTATCTCAAATAATGAAGTACCCTAGTCATAGCTTTCCAATGTGCATCACTTGGATTACTAGTATATCTACTCAGCCTGCTAACATCATATGCTAAGTCAGGTCGGGTACCAGTCATCAAATACATTAACATGCCAATAATTCTTGAATACTCTAATTGCGCAACACCTACGCCTCTATTTTTAGATAGATGCAAACTGGTGTCTATTGGAGTTCTAGCTAGGCCGGAATCCCCCGCATTATGAGTATTAAGAATTTTGTCCACGTAATGTGCTTGACTTAATGCAAGTCCACTTTGAGTTCGTATGATCTTTATTCCAAGGATCACATCAGCCAAACCCATATCTTTCATGTCAAACTTTGATTTCAACATGTCTTTAGTAGACTTGATCATCTTGTCGTTACTGCCAACGATAAGCATATCATCGACATAAAGACACAAGATTACATATCCACTATTTGTGTCTTTGACATAAACACACTTGTCGCATTCATTAATTTTGAATCCACCCTCTAGCATGGCGTGATCAAACTTCTGATGCCATTGTTTTGGAGCTTGCTTTAAGCCATACAATGACTTAACAAGCCTAGAAACTTTGCTCTCTTGTCCAGGAGCCATGAAACCCTCGGGTTGGTTCATGTATATTTCTTCTTCTAAATCTCCATTTAGAAAAGCCGTTTTCACATCCATTTGGTGAATTTCTAAATTTTTTAATGCGGCAATAGCAAGAATCATCCTAATAGAAGTTATTCGCGTAACAGGCGAATAAGTATCAAAGTAGTCTAGACCTTCGCGTTGTCTAAAACCTTTGATCACCAATCTTGCTTTGTACTTATCAATGGTGCCATCATCTTTCATCTTCTTCTTGAAGATCCATTTATAGGCTAGTGGTTTACAGCCAGGAGGTAAATCCACAAGCTCCCAAGTATGATTTTGTAAAATAGACTCTATTTCACTATTAATCGCTTCTCTCCATCGAGGCCCTTCCGAGGAATTTACAGCTTCTTGATAAGAAGTGGGTTCATTTTCTACCATAAAAGAGACAAAATCGGGTCCAAATGATTTCTCGGTTCTCGCCCGTTTGCTTCTTCTAGGTTCAACCTCTTCTTCCTCGGGTTGATCTTGTCTCTCATCTTGGAGATCATTATCATCACGTTGTCTCTTATCTTGGACAACTGCATCATCTATTCTAGAGGTGCTTCTATTTTCCTTCTTTAAACAAGGAAATATGTTTTCAAAGAAGGACGCATTCCTTGATTCCATAACTGTGTTCTTGTGTATATATGGATTTTTCGAATCATGTACAATGAAACGATACGCACTACTATTCTTAGCATATCCAATAAATATACAATCCACAGATTTAGGTCCAATAGTTTGGGCCTTAGGTGTCGGCACAGCTACCTTGGCTAGACACCCCCACACTCGTAAGTATTGGTATGATGGTTTTCTTCCCATCCACAATTCATATGGGGTTTCCTCTTTATCCTTACGAGGTATCTTGTTTAAAAGATAAGTAGCCGTTAGAATGGCTTCCCCCCACATGTCCCGGCTCAAACCAGAACTTAACAACATGGCATTAACCATCTCTTTCAAGGCACGGTTCTTCCTTTCGGCAATACCGTTTTGCTGAGGTGAATAAGGAGCAGTAAACTCATGTCTAATTCCATGTTTCGCACATAGATCATCAAAAGGAGACACATATTCACCTCCCCTATCACATCGTACAACCTTGATTTTCCTACCAAGTTGATTCTCAACTTCGGTTTTGTATAGAACAAACTTGTCTATAGCTTCATCTTTACTTTTCAACAAGTAAACGTAGCAGTACTTTGTGCAATCATCAATAAACGTGATGAAGTACTTATTGCCACCTTTTGTGGGTAGTGATTTCAAATCACATATGTTTGTGTGTATCATATCAAGTGGTTCGGTTTTTCGTTCAACCGATTTGAAAGATGATCTTGTAAGTTTGGCTTCGACACAAGTTTCACACTTATAATTTGAATCAATATGAAAATTTCGTATGCCATTAAATTTAATCAAACGACGCATTGAATTAAAATTAACATGTCCAAGACGGCCATGCCACACATTAGAAGACTCAATCAAGTAAGCAGAAGAATTCATTTTATTGATATCATTCTTAACAACTATTACATTGAGCTTAAACATACCATTCAGGGCATACCCCTTACCAACATACATTTGATTCTTAGAAAGTACAACTTTATCAGACTAAAAAACAAGACGAAAACCAAACTTATTCAAAAGCCATCCGGACACAAGATTCTTGGGAATCTCCGGAACATACAAGACTTTAGTCAACTTGAGCTCTTTCTCGGATGTCATCTTCAAAATAACATCTCCTTCGCCCTTGATATCAGCAGTTGCAGAGTTGCCCATGTACAGCTTCTCTCCATTGTCAACCGCTCTGAAAGAGTGAAACATACTCTTGTCAGCACACACATGACGGGTTGCCCCAGTATCAACCCACCAATCATTATTATTAGAACCTACCAGGTTAACTTCAGAGATCATGGTAACGACATCAGACACCATAGCAATCATGTCCACATTATCATTCACCATATTAGCCTCGCGTGGAGTCACCCGCTTTGGCGCTTTGCAATTAGCAGCACGATGACCTGGCTTATCACAGTTGAAGCAATTTCCTTGGAACTTCTGCTTCGTAATTCCAGCCTTAGGAGCAAGGTACTCAGACTTCCCTTTGCTCTTCTTGTCATTCTTCCCTTTTCCAAAGCTCTTGCCTTTAGACTTTGAAGAAGACGAACCATGCTCAACCATATTTGCCTTGGCAGAATCAGGTGTATAAGTGTTTTTCTGAGCCAGCTTGTTGTCTTCTTCAATACGAAGACGAACAACTAAGTCTTCAACAGTCATCTCCTTTCGCTTATGCTTCAAGTAGTTTTTAAATTCTACCCAGCTTGGAGGTAACTTTTCAATGATAGCAGCAACTTGAAAAGTTTCACTCAAAGTCATACCCTCAGCATGAATGTCGTGTAGCAAAACCTGCAGATCTTGAACCTAAGTTATCACACTCTTTGAATCAACCATCTTGTAATCCAAAAAGCGAGCTACCACGAACTTCTTTGTACCAGCATCCTCAGTTTTGTACTTGCGTTCCAATGACTCCTATAATTCTTTGGCAGTCTTAGTCTTGCAGTACACATTGTACCAAGAGTCCACCAAACCATTCAGAATATAGTTGTGACACAAGAAGTCTGAATGTTTCCATGCTTCAACAGCTTGCACGGCTTGTTGATTTTCGGGTACACCTTCTTTAGGAGGTTCCACCTGAGGTACAGTCTCCTTTAAGAACTTTGCAAGGTTCAAAGTAGTGAGATAGAAGAACATCTTCTGCTGCCACCTCTTAAAATTCTGTCCATTGAATTTTTCTGGTTTTTCAGCATGATTAGCAACTGTGTGGGGAACTGGCGCACCAGTTACATTCACAGTAGTAGTTGCAGGAGTTACAGGAGTTACAGGAGTGCTGGTAGACATCCTGAAAGATCAAACAAGATCAAAACACAAACAGTTAGACAACTGTTATAAATCTGTATATAAGAAATTCAATCGTGGTCTCTATATACTTATAGTGGATCTGCTTCAAAGAAACTCAATCTTGGTTTCAATGAATCAAATGTAATTATCAAACGTATCAGTTTAACAGAAACACAATCTTGGTTTCAATAAACTGATTAGAACAACTGCTAAAAAAAACCTTAACTGTTAATTAAAATCTGTAAATTAAAACTGATTTCCAGTGAAACTCAATCCTGGTTTCGGTAGAAACAGTTTATAAATAAATCTGATAAAATTATTAATCCGATTTAATAAAAGTTTTAATTCTGTTAAACAGAATCTGTTTTAAGATTGTGGGAAACAGTGTATACTTTTATTAAAACAATAATAAAATTAACAGAAAAACAAAGAACAGAATTAAATAACAAATAAAATTGAAAGCAGTAAAACTAAGACGAGGCACGTGTTTAACACGCTTCCCTTAAAACAGATTCGCCGTCTGTTTCCCAGGGTACAACGTCCAAAGCTGTTGTACAGCCGGACTAGACAAACTTGCCTGAAAGATCACGGAAGCCTTCTGCGTTTCTGATCGAGAACTGCTGGAAAAATCGTCTGGTAATGGAGTATGAAAAGCTGCGTTTTTCTGATGTCTTTAACTGAATGAGAAGAGGTTATATTTATACTGAAAACTTGACTTGTTCTCAAAGAAAAAATATATACCAAAGTCAGGAAAATCTGTTATAACTAAAACAGATTTCCTGTCTTTTTAACACACAAAAATATTCTGTGAATATTTTCTGTATCTTTTTAACACACAAAATATTCTGTAAATAACTTCTGTATCTATTCCTAAAATAGATGTACATAATTCTCTGGAAAAATAAATCGAATTCGCAGCAAAAAAGATACCGAAATCTGCCCGCACCCAAGCCAGTTTTCGAAGCTGCATTCGTGTCCGCAGGTCGCGCGCTCGTGCACAAGTTCAGTAGCTTCGAACCCGTTTTTGGCCTAGAAATCCCACTTTCTGCACCCCCCCCCCCCTGCGCGCGCGTAGGCGTGGGAGTAAAAACCCACAAATGAATATTGTAGGGTAGAAACTAGGATTCCCTTATAAACATGTTTTCATTTCATGTTTCAAGCGATGTGGGACAAAATATTTTCCAAATATTGTGTTTCACGTGACTCACTTTGAGACACGATATCTCATTCATATTAACTCCATATTGGACATACTTTAGCTCGTTGCGAAGCTCTCTTCGAGGAGAACGCAAAGCTACCAAGTACTACGAATATATATAACATATACATATATAAATTTATGTCCAAAGTATTGCAAAAATCATATTTTGCAAAACATTTTCCAACACTTTGTGGGTGTGTTCGCTGGAAACCCTCACGAGACTACAACTCGTCCACTCGGGATAGCGAGGGGTTTAAAGGCTTGTTGCATATGCTAAATGCAATCGTGTTGCCTACGAAAGTTTGCTTAATAAATTTAATTGTTTTGTAGTTTAGTTTATTTTTTAGGTTCAATAAAGCTTATGGATGATGGATTGGTTATAATGGATGATTGGTATGTGTATACACATGATGGAGATGAAATCGCTTGGTCTTCCTTAATTGGAATCTTATCATATGGAGATCAATTGCAATTTCTTAGCCCGGTAAGTTTCGTTTCTCTTGGACTATTTATTTATCTTCCTCAATATTCATGCTTTGAACTTTAACTTTAATATTGAGTCTAATCCAAAACTTAAGTGTGAGGAAAATAAATGGGATAATGAAACTAAATTTTAGTATCTAAAATTTTTGGGATATTATAAAAAAAAGAAAAAAAAGAGAAAAAAAAGAAAAAAGAAAAAAGAGGGAAAGTTGTATACTTGTTTGCCCTTAGGATTTAAATGTTTTCATACATTTGTATGTAAATATATTTCAATAATCGTCCACATGGTAAAAAAATATAAAAAAAATAAAATAAAATAAGTTTTAGTGAGATCACACTTGTGTGATATAAGTGTATATGCGTGACAAAGAGGCAACCGTAGGAATTATACCCAAAAAGCCTTGTACATTTTTCTTCTTACCTAGTTGCATCGATTAGCTAACCTCTCATATTAACCCTATTAGCACTTTCTTCTAGTGCTAGATACCCTTAGAACACCGGTTGAGCCATTCTTTTCATTTTTTTTGTTAAATCCACTAAAAAGAAAAAAAATATCTAACCTTAAACCTTAGCCTAACCCTTGTCGAAGTCTAAATGGTGGGTTGCTAGTTGCATGGTATGGTGAATCATTTTTGATGATTTATAGTTGCCACGTCATTCCAACGAAGATGAAGGAGACGTCTTTCTTATTTGTATTTTTTGTGGTGTGTTCTTAAGCGAAGTGTGAGGGGCGAATATGATGTTTGTTGAAATAAAAAAATATATATATAAAAAAAGGAGGATGAGAAAAGTGAAAAAGAAAGAAAAAAATAAGTCATCGAAAAAAAAGTAAAAAATGATGACAAAAATAGCCAATGAGCTATATTATGAAGATGAAGGAAGACGAAGTATGTTTAGATATCGATTAGCCAATGTGCTAAGACGTGATATGAGTGTTGATCGATATGTGTTGAATAAAGCTCGTAGCTAGAATCATTTTTAGGCTTGTGAATTGTTCGGTGACTAGCAACATGGGACTTAGACTTTTACCTTGTATATTCGTGATACCTCTTATAAAATTCCCATATCTTATCCATACCCATTAACCCAAATCCTTAGCCTTAACCCAGTAAAAGTCCTCTTTAGATGTGTACACTTGGTGCTCATGCCATTCGGTTTAGTCTTGTTTGTACTTTGTAGAATTTCTTTTATTTTTCTAAACTATTTTCATGCACCATGGTGGAAAATATTTTTCTTTACTTGCTTGAGGACAAGCAACCTCTTAAGTGTGAGGGGGTTTGCACCTTTAACGATTTCATATATATATATATATATATATATATATATATATATATATATATATATATATATATATATATATATATAGATTTGCGTTCAAGTGCGTTACACCTTAAAATGGGTTATAATAGGCACCAATACTAATGTGACAAGTGTCATTTCTATTCAAAAGAAAATGAATATTAATTTCATAGGTTTTAATATGTTTGAGGGTATAATGGGTATTTATGCCTCCTAATTAGTTAAGTCAATCTTAATCTTAATGTTCTTTCTTCCAAATCGAAAATAAACCATCTTTTTTTTTCATCCCCACATTTGCCATCTAAAATACCTTTGATGGATGTTAAGATCTAACGTTTTAACCACCGACCGTTCTCGCTAACCTATATATCAAATATATCCGCTTCTCCATTATATTCCATATAATCTTGTCTAGTGCCGAAAATCCAGCGACTTCAGGGGAATAAGTTGGATTCATGTGTGAGTTAAGATGGCCACAACTGGTGCTTGTTTAATGGTTCGAAGTGTTTTATGCTCGATTGTGAGTTAACATATCAAGGGTTCAATAGCCGTCATCGCTGATGCATATTGAAATTATAAAAAAATGCAAGCGATATATGTTGATGGTGATACGCGTTCATTGTTGATACATGCGATGTCGCGTATTAGCGGCCGGTGGGTTTTATGTTAAGTGTCGTCTTCTAACGGTCGGTTATCATTGTGAATCAGCAACTGTAACACTCATTTCTACCGCCACATAAACGACACCATACAGTCGTTGATGGTACATGCATAAGATTAACAACGATTCTTTTTCTTTTTGATTCCTGTGTGTATGAAACACAGAAAAATCAGCCATTGATGTCGAATAAATTTTTGCACCAGTTGACTATTTTGAATGTTTGTACCAGTTTAGTATTTTGAATTGATATTGAATAGATTTTTTCTAATTTAAGAAATGATATATATTGTATTCAAGCTATGTATCAATCGGTTGTAATTATCCACGTATGTATTAATTGATCTATTTTTGTTAGTAGCAGTTTCCTACTAATGTGTATTTGTATAATCTCTTGTAAATTTTAATTATATTTTTGGTGTAGCTTGAGTAACAAGATGGGTTTGGAAGCAGTTGTAAAGGATGCAACTGAGTTCTTAAACAAGGTTGTCGGCCAGTTACGGTCGTAAACTGTGTGCTCAAGCATCTGATACATTTGGTGTATTAGCTGATGCATCGGGTTATGCTCTCTCTCGGTAATGTGTTGGTTGCAATTGTATCAATAGGTGAATACTGATGCAAGTGTACATCTTACACCAAATTTTGTTTGTATTTGGGAACACTTATTAGCCTTTTTACATATATTACAAAATTTGTAGTAATATAAAGAGTTGTGTCAAGTTACACCAGGATGTGATTTTTGTGGTTATTATTTTTAAATCTCTGCATCATTAGTTTTTATATCACTTTTAAAATGTTCATGCATTGAGATTTGAAGCTATACGTTTGTGTGTTACAATTTATATTTGTAATCAAAGCTGCAACTTAACGTAAAGATAGCATTTTGACCCGAATTTTAAATCTGAACCTGAATCGTATCAATTTTTGGTATCCAAATCTCGTTCAATACGATACCGGGACTACGAAATAAGGTGAAAAAATCGGGACCACTAATTCAGTACGAGACCGGTGCTGAATCGGTTAAATTCCTGACAAAAAACGGGAAAATCCCTAATTTCCGAGTAACGATACCAATATCCGAATCCTATCCGGTACGGAATCGATATATAACATTTTAGATCGGCAAAAATCGACAGCACAAAATCGAAACAAATTTGAGATGAGATTGGTAATGAGCTCATCCAGAACTTAATGTATCACTGTATAATAAGCTTCTATATCATTATTTTAATGTGTATCTCAAAATTGTGCATCTAAATTTACGATTATGTGTTACGTAGTATTTTACTACAATCAATATTACATTAGATGCTACTATTGTACACCATTTATCTAAAATAATATTTTATCACAAAATAGTAAATAAAAAGAAGGATTAAGAAATGGTACAAACTGGGTTACGATCAATAAAAAAAATAATGACGGAGAATTCATCAATTCTGAGATTGCATAAAAAGTTACAGATATTGTGTCACAAATGTTCTATGAGAAGATAAATTTTAATTGTGTATTAAAATTTTCAAACAGATGATATTGCTACATATTGCCACTAGTTTTTCATTTTATTACTATAAAACCACTCAATCAATTAAATATGATCTGGATTCATCCAACACGATCTAATGGTCCACAAAAATGCTTACGGTAACTCATTTTAAGGGTGTACACCACAATAACGCTCCCCTATATATATATATATATATATATATATATATATATATATATATATATATATATATATATATATATATATATATATATATATATATATATATATATATATATATATATATATATATATATATATATATATATATATATATATATATATATATATATATATATATATATATATATATATATATATATATATATATATATATATATATATATATATATATATATATATATATATATATATATAGAATCTGGATCGATTGAGAAGGAAAAAAACCTTCTCAATTGAGAAGGTTTTTCAAAAACCATAGCTTGTTAACTTTGATTCAAGTTTTTCAAGTGTTGATTCATTTTAATATGATAATAATACAAAATGAGTCAAAAAAAATTTGAATCAACATTAAAAAAACTCTCGATGTTGCGATATTTGTTAAATATTGAGTTTACTTCACAAATTTTTTGAATCATTTCATAACTCGATTTTTACAAAGATTTATGAATCAAAATTATGATTTATAGTTTTGATTCACTATTAAATGATGTTAACTAGTGAATCAATGAAAAAATTCCGAATCAATGGCTCAAACGAAGATTTCTCAAATTTCTCAAAATAAAAACCTTCTCAATGGAACCGGAGCCTATATATATATATATATATATATATATATATATATATATATATATATATATATATATATATATATATATATATATATATATATATATATATATATATATATATATATATATATATATATATATATATATATATATATATATATATATATATATATATATATATATATATATATATATATATATATATATATATATATATATATATATATATATATATATATATATATATATATATATATATATATATATATATATATATATATATATATATATATATATATATATATATATATATATATATATATACACATATCTTTACTCCTTTATAAAGGAAAAATGTGAATGGTTGAAAGTTTAAAAATAGCATGGTTGAAAATAGCATGGTTGTACACTTATATAAGTTGTACTATCAGTAACTGCACACACAACACCACACTCCACTCACTCTCCTCTCTCTCTAAAAACACACACAACACCACACTCCATTCTCTCTCTAAAACTCACAATGCGTCACCACCACCGGACGACCTCACTAACACTGAACCTAACAACCACCACCACCACTGCCACAACTACGAGACTTAACAACCACCACCGGATGTAACCTTCACCGCAGTACCACTGCTTTTATAACGAGACTTAATCTATTGTTTTCTATTATTGATCTACTGTTTTTATTTGTAAATATACTGTTTTCAATTATAAATCTATCGTCTTTAATGTTTCTGCTTTTTTTTTGTGTAGCCGGAACTCACCAACGCCAAAAACTGCCGGAACTCACTATCGACAACCACTGCCGGACGTCGTCACTACCACCACCACAATAAAGACACCACACAATACGAGATTTTCAAGTTTTAAGGTGTTTAACATGTTGAAGAGTTTTCAAGATTTTTTTTAAGTTGAGGGTATTTTGGGTATTTTTCGTGTAGATCTATCTTTTTTACATATAGATTATAGATTCTTCATCTATAAATGTAGATCTAGAGTTTGTAAATGTAGATCTTTAGTTTTTTTTAACCTAAGTTTTTACTAACTTTTTTTTGCTTTTTTTTAACAGCTGTCATCTTGCCGCAACGCCGCTAGAAAAGCCGACGGCGCTGGTTAAAGCGGCTTGCCGGAGTTAGGTTACCGCTATTGCACCGCCGATTGCCGCTGCCGCTACTTTGTTATTTTTGTTGCCCATTTTTAAGTATATTGTATAGCAAGATTTATTATGGAACTTTTTATATTTATGGTTCGCATTTATTATCAAACTTAACATATAAATTTTGTTAAAGTGGTGTCACGTTCTGTTAGTGTAAATTTGGTAGGTGAGTTTGTAGCATAGTCTTTATGCAATTTTTTTAGTTTATTTTTATATGCAATATGTTAGTTTGTTTGTAAATTAATTTGTTGTTATATGTAAATGATATACTATCTTGTTATCTTTAAACAATTTGGTAAAGAACTTTTCAGTTTTTATTTTTATTTTTTGATGTATGAAGTTTTAAATTTGAATCTTTTGGAAGTTTGAAATATTTCTAAAGTTGGGTTTCTATAACTTTAAATATATTTGAATTTTCAAAAAAATTCAATTTTCTTTTTCAAATTTTAGGAAATTCGAATTTTAAATGTGTTGGAAGTTCTTTTAAATAAAAAATCGAAGTGTTTCGAGATTTTAAATTTTTTAAGATATAGAAATTTCAATTTTGAATTATTTTGAGATCTGTGTTTTATTGAAGTTTGAAATATTTCAAAAGTAAAAATATTTTGAATTTTTTCAACTTTCAAATATTTTAGTTTTTAAAAAATATCGAAAGTCAAACAACGCCTTATTGAAGAAGATTGCAAATATATTTAAAATGAAATATTTTGATTTTGTGTAATTTAAAATATATTAATAACGAAAAATTCGAATTTTTTATATTCTTTTAAATTTGAAGTATTCCGAATTTATAAAATGTTTAGAATTTTTTAAGATATGAAAATTTTAAATTCAAAGTATTTTGAGATTTGAATTTGTTTGAAATTTGATACAGTATATTTCAAAAGGTGAAAAAGACAAATCTTTGAGCGTTGAACAATTTAGAATAGTACAAATAAAAAAACACAATGTGGTTTGGACAATATACTGACATACTGTATCACACATGCTTTTTATATGTAAACAATGCATGCACAAGTAAAAAAAGTCAAAGAAAGAAAAATCACAAGAAATTAAAGATGTACTATACATGTTTAATGCTTTGAAATGATAATACGTGCTATTGTTTTGGAAAATGATCATACACAACAAGACATTAGAAAAAACGAAAAAACATGAATATATCACTTCGGCCAATAAATTTTTGTCAAAACATGTTAAACCAACAAAAATTTGCGAACGCTCGCTTATATAACTATGCCTTTTAAAAATACAATTAAAAAAAGTGATTACTAAAAACTAGAAACACAACTGTTGAAAATGGATTTGCCTCTGAAATTTGTCAAAACTATACATTGAAGGTATCTTTGAACGACCAACATTCGCAAGAACGCACACGCAAGTAACTATTTTATGTTTTAATTTTGAACGACCAACTTGGCTCGATATATATTTCGGGGACAATAATTTTTGAACGGAAAGAGTAATATTTTTTGTTCAGGAGTATCAAACTTTATGTTTTAAATTTTGAAAGTTTTTAATATTTAAAAGTTTTGTCTTTTTAATATACAAAAAATATATTCGGTATACAATTAGAGTATGTATCAATACAAAAATTGTTAATGTAAAATTTTGTAGGAGTAGTAAAAAAGAATATACTACGTATATGTTTAATGTCATTCTTTATAGATGTTGACCTATGAATCATGAGAAAGCATTGACACAAATGTCAAAAATGTCAGAGTTGTATTTCCAAGGGAATAATATTATATGTGTACCTCTAACTTTTTTTTAACAAATCATAAATACATGAATCTTTTAAACAGAATGACATATAGAGTGGAATTCAAAGTTTCACTTACGCTAGGTTTTAAATTATTTTACATTTTGTATTTAAAAAATGATTCAAGAAATGTTTGGAGTTTGGACACTATGAAAAATGATTGAAAAGCCTAAATGTGTAACTAACTTTATATCTAAATGGATATGGATATTGTTTATTTGTTTGTGAAAAAATGAACAAAATGTTGACACCTAAAACTTATATGTTATTTGATACATTTTTATTTGATACATTTTTATTCAGATTATTGCATGTTACAATCATTTCCAATTACAAATCGATCTTATCAGGATTCTCAGATGTCGTTAATTATCTGTCGCTAGGCAATTTCCGCAGCTATGCGCGGGTACTCCTTCGTAGTTCATGCACTTGCCACCGCTTCGTCAGGAGCTGCTGCAAATAACATGACAGGGGGCAGAACTGCTCATCCGTAATTTAAGATTCCTATCAATCTTACTACAAACTCAATATGCACCGTCAAAAAACAAAGTGGCCTTGCTAAACTACTTTGTCAAGCAAAGTTAATAATATGGGATGAATCATCAATGGCTAAAAGACACGCTGTGGAGGCGGTAGATCGAACTATGCAAGATATTACCGAGGTAAAACTTCCTTTCGGTGGCAAGATAATGGTTTTGGGAGGGGACTTTAGACAGGTTTTACCGGTCGTAAGACGCGGAACACGAGCCCAAATTGTAGATTCAAGTCTACGAATGTCACCGCTTTGGTCTATAATTAAAAAATGAGGTTAACCATAAACATGAGGGCTCGAACAGACCCATGGTTTTCAAACTTTCTATTACGAGTCGGTGACGGAGTTGAAGAGGTCATCGACGAAAACTACATACGTATACCCGATGACATGACAATTCCATACACTACCGAGGCTGCCTCAACGGATACATTGATCAATGAAATATTTCCTTCCTTTGCTAACAACGTTGATATAGTTTCAAGAGAAATATTATCAACTAAAAATGAACACGTTGACGGCATTAATGACATGTTGATAGATAGATTTCCTGGGGAAGAAAAGGTTTACTATAGTTTTGATGAAGCGGAAGACGACCCACAAAACTTCTATCCTCTTGAATTCTTAAACTCTCTTAACGTGAGCGGATTGCCACCACATTACTTGCGTTTGAAAATTGGATGCCCGATTATCCTTTTAAGGAATCTCGATCCAGCAAATGGATTATGTAATGGTACGAGGTTGATATGCAAACACTTTGATCCTAATGTTATCGATGCTGAAATTGCTGTCGGGCAGCATGCTGGAGTTAGAGTGCTCTTGCCAAGAATTCCTCTAGCTCCATCAGAAGAAGATATGTTCCCTTTCAAGCTAAAGAGGACGAAATTTCCTGTCCGCCTTTGCTTTGCGATGACAATCAATAAAGCTCAGGGACAAACAATTCCAAATGTGGGTGTCTATTTGCCTGACTCTGTTTTCTCCCATGGCCAACTTTATGTAGTATTGTCTAGAGGGATATCACGATCAACAACCAAAGTTTTAGTGAAGCCAGTTAAGCAGTTTGCCGAAGAAGGAGTGTACACCTCAAATGTTGTATACCAAGAAGTTTTGCGCGATGATTAACAGTCGTTACATTTGATCATTTGTTGTTTGACGTTTAATTTTAATAACTGCTTTTTAATATGTTGTTTTGTATTAGATATTTTATTTAAAACTGAATTATCACATGCTAGCACATTTTGCAATTATACTTGAATCTTACCACGATGTAATGTTTCGTTAATTATCTGCCGCTAGGCAATTCCGCCGCTATGCGCGGGTACTCGCCTAGTATATATATATATATATATATATATATATATATATATATATATATATATATATATATATATATATATATATATATATATATATATATATATAGAGAGAGAGAGAGAGAGAGAGAGAGTGAGAGAGAGAGAGAGAGAGAGTTAGGTTATTATAGTGTAGTAGCTTAAAGTTGTTAAAATGAAAAGTCATCTTAACAATTGATTTTATCAATTAATATGTGATTTATTTAATATTAAACACAACACAATAAATCTTATACATAAACATTGGTATAAAATCACTAAAAATTTTGATACGTAAAAATTTACAACTGATACATATGATACATAGTTATACTTCGAAAAATATTATTAGCATAAATAATCATTTATTCGTAAATTCAGTGATACATTATCACATATTGCATTCGATATAACAAAATAATTCCTAAACTATGATACACAAATGATACACGAAAAACTAGTAATATTAAAATTTGTGAACTAGCTACTCGTACACGAATTAAAACTTCCAAAACACTCGTACACGAACTAAAAAAATCATAAACGAACCAAAACTAATCAATAAATGTGATATTTGCTCATTTTTTATTACTTCTCATTTTAACAACTTTAAGCACCTAAACCATTTTATCTAATATATATATACATATATATATATATATATATATATATATATATATATATATATATATATATATATATATATATATATATATATATATATATATATATATATATATATATATATATATATATATATATATATATATATATATATATATATATATATATATATATATATATATATATATATATATATATATATATATATATATATATATATATATATATATATAGGGGAGAGATCAAATAAAAAGAATTTTTTTTGTGAGAAGGATAAGAAGGATTTTCAGCCATTGATTTAAAATCAATGGATGAGATTAAATCAAAATCCTAACAAACTAACTAACTAACTAACTAACCATCTAAACGTGTTTTTTTTAAAGTTCTTCAAAACTTATGAAAAAATTCCAGTAGATCGGGTATGTTGGTGCAAAAAACTTTTGTGAAAAATGTTTTTTTAATTTGAAGTTTTTTACGCTTTTTTAATGCACAAAAACGGAATTTTGATGCACAAAAACATTTTCTTTTACGTTTTTTTAGGTTTTTTGTGCATCAAGAATTCATTTTTATGGCCAACTTCTTTTGACTTTTTGCTTTAAAATATGATTCCGCATCAAACTATAATAAATTGAAAGATTTTTGAATGAAAAAATTTTGTACACCAAAATTCACGTGTTTGTGCATCAAATTTTGTTTTTTGTGCATCAGAAAAACGTAAAAGAACTCAAAATTAAAAAACGTTTATTCACAACTTTTTTAGGCACCAACAAATCCGACCATTTGGAATTTTTTCAGAATTTTTTGAAGACTTTTTTAAAATCGTGTTTTGGTGGTTAGTTAGTTAGTTAGTTAGTTAGGAATATGGATTGATCTTATCCATTGATTTTAAATGATTGGCTAAAAATCCTTCTTATCCTTCTCACCAAAAAAGGTCTTTTTATTTTAACTCTCCCCTACATATATATATATATATATATATATATATATATATATATATATATATATATATATATATATATATATATATATATATATATATATATATATATATATATATATATATATATATATATATATATATATATATATATATATATATATATATATATATATATATATATATATATATATATATAGTGTAACTTTATTTACAGAAGCCATCTTAGTGACAGAACTTGCAGAACTCTTGTTTTTTAAGGCAAACATGTATGTTTGAAGGAGTACATGTATGTTTTAGAGAATATATGTATTCACGAAGCATATTTGAAGTTCTTTTTGTCAAAATTAAATAAAATAAAAAAAAAGATATCCAAAAACATACATGTTTGAGGGCGTGCATGCATGTAAATTTATTAAATTTATTTCATAGAATTTTATAATTTTTCTTTTCTTTTAGAACTTAGTTATTTTGTTCAAATTTAAATTTATTTCATTTGCTTGAGGGCAAGCAAAGTTTTTTCTTTTCCTTGCTCGAGGACGAGCAAAACTTAAGTGTGAGGGGACTTGATAACGCTCAAATCTAACATATTTATATGAGCGTATTCATGGTGTTTATGCATATATTTGTATGATTATTATGAACATATGATACTTAATGAAGCTTATTTGCTATTGTAGGTTCATCAATGGTTACATCACGATAAATGAAGAAAAGACGTCAATTGGAGGTGAAAAGAATGAACGAGACATGAAAGTGTAGCTCTCGTATGATAAATAATACAAAGAATAAGAGTCTTAGAAAGTTTGGAAGAAAGAAAGTGGAAGAAACAAAGAAAAAGGACTAAAAGAAGAAATATGGGAAAGATGACCAAGATGCCGCCATCATTTCTTCCTGCCACATTCTCCAAGTAAACTTCAACACCTCCATTACTTAACCTTGCTCACCAAGTTCAGCCATAACTCCATTGTAACTCCTCCAAGCTTCATTACACTCATTATTACACATCTTTGGCTCCAAGAAAAGTGCTTGGTGGCCAAGGCTAATTCACCTATAAATAAGACCCATGGGGTAGTGTTTATATCATCCTTTGAATAATCCATCTTCTTCATTATCAAACCCATCTTCATATCCATCATAATTATGTGATTTTGATATCACCCTCACCCTAGTGGCGAGGGGTGGTGGAATTGATAGCCATGATCATGAAATAATCCATGGAAGTTGTAGAGAAGAAAACCACATCTCCATAAACATCCCAATCTCCAACAATCCTTATTCCCAAACACCCCAAAAGGCTCTATACTCGCACCAAGAGGTTGATGTCCATGAAGGTTATGGGTAGAATGCATTGTACTTTGGTTGTTCTATTGGTTAGAATCATTTGGATACTTTGTAGCTATGGATTCTAACGTTGGGTAACTTCTTCTTTATTATTCAATGTAGTTTATGTTCATGTTTATGGTGATTCTTGTGTTTAGTGATATTGTGAATGTGTTGATGCTTGTATCATCCATATGTCTATATGATCATTTGACCATACATGTATGTTCTTTATGTAGTTATTCCTTTAACGATTCTCATGGTGGTGTGATCGTGACAATCATACTTACCATTGTTACAAAAAACTACACTTGAGTATAACCAAGTCCCATGGGAGGACCTTGACTTACCAACCTAACTGCAACATGACTAGAGCATACTTGCTCGAATTTGTGTTCCTAATTATATCGTTAATTCTTGTTATAAATTTAAAACCCAATGTGTGGAAAGATCACATATCAACTTTTTGGCTTCTTGTCTAGGATTTGTAATTGCATTCTTTTAATATACCTGTACGAGCAAATCAACATCTCAAGTCTAAGGATGACCTAATCCTCACCATTTATGTATTCGAATTTACTCATGACAACGGATCCAAAAGTAAACATTCGAAAGTTTGGGGTGTCCAAAATTCATATCAATGAATAACATATGAGTTTGGTTGGAAGCCGTCCACCATATATACCAGTATATTACCAACACTCATATTTGTCTTAATGTATACAATATTCCCATATTGTTTAACCGACAATGGACATGTTTAGAATAATTAAATATTCAAGGATTTAAACATATAAACATAGGGCAACAACAATTATATGAAGATAACAAACATCAAATATCTTTATTCATCAGAAAATAATAAATTGTCTTACAATCCCAAAATTATCCAAATACTACGATAACACAGATTACATGAGACTATTAGCTGGTAGCAAACCAATTCCATGAGTTAACATGGAATGCTTCTTAAGGTCTAACGCCTTTGTGAAGGGGTCAGCTAAATTGTCGTCTGTGTGAACTTTCTCCAGGCTAACATCACCCAGTTCAATCACTTCTCTGAGGTACTGAACTTTGGAACGATGATGTTTTGCACCTTTAGTGATTCTTGGTTCATTAGCTATAGTAATGGCTCCGGTATTGTCACAATACATCGTCATAGGTTCATTATTTGTGGGAACAACACCAAGCCCATAAATAAACTTCCTAATCCAAACTGCCGCTTTAGCAGCCTGCGAAGCGGCTATATACTCAGCCTCTATAGATGAGTTTGCATGGATGGTCTGCTTTGCGCTTTTCCAGCTTACAGCACCTCCATTCAACATGAAAACATATCCCGTCTGAGACTTCGTGTCATCAGCATCCGTAAGATATCCAGCATCAGTGTAGCAAGCAACCCTGAGCTCTCTTTTCATATCTCCTCCATAAACAAGAAACATGTCTTTGGTATGCCTAAGATACCTCAGAATGTTCTTAACAGTAGTCCAGTGAGAATCACCAGGATTTTGTTGAAATCGACTAGTCATGTTCTGAGTGAACGCAACATCAGGTCTCGTACATCTAACAGCATACATGATTGATCCTATTGTCGAAGCATAAGGAACTCTTTGCATGCGTCTCACCTCATCAGGTGTTGATGCTCCTTAAGTCTTAGATAATTTTGATTTAGTTTGCATGGGAACAAAGCCACGTTTGGAATTGTCCATGTTATACTTCTTCAAAATCTTATCTATGTAAGCACTTTGACATAAACCAATTAACCGTCTAGTTCTATCACGTATGATCTTGATTCCAAGAATATACGCAGCATCTCCCAAATCCTTCATGGAAAAACACCTTCCAAGGTAAGCTTTTACACTTTGCAACATTGGAATGTCTTTTCCCATCAACAATATGTCATCGACATATAGGACAAGAAACACTACGCTACTCCCACTAGCTTTGATATATACACATGGCTCATCAGGATTTTTATTGAAACCAAATTTCTTGATTTCATCATCAAACCTCTTGTTCCATTGCCTTGATGCTTGCTTAAGTCCATAAATGGATCTTTGAAGCTTGCATACACGGTTTGGATACTTTGGATCAACAAAACCCTCAGGTTTCTTCATATATACTTCTTCGTAAAGATGCCCATTGAGGAAGGCGGTTTTAACATCCATTTGCCAAATCTCATAGTCATAGAACGCGACTATGGCTAAGAGAATCCGTATAGCTTTGATATCCGCAACAGGAGAGAAGGTCTCTTCATAATCAACCCCGAAGGTTTGAGTGAATCCCCTCGCTACATATCGAGCTTTAAAGGTATGTACATTGCCATCCATGTCGGTCTTCTTCTTGTACAACCACTTGCCACTAACGGTTCTAGCGTTAGGTGAAGGTCAACTAAGATCTAGACATCATTGTCTTTCATGGATTGCATCTCCACATTCATAGCATCCAGCCATTTGTCAGATTCAGGATCTGGCAATGCAGCTTTGTAGTTAGTGGGTTCATTATGATCCCCTAACTCATGTTCCTCAGCGTCAATGTATAAACACATACGGTTAGGAGCACGCCTAGTCCTTGCAGACTTTCGAATGGGAGCTATATCACTTATAGGTTCATCAATTTCTTGATCATCCTCTTCATGATTGCTAGTGTTTTCAGAAGGATGTATATCTTCATCTTGAATTACTTCAAGATCTTATATACTCCCACTTGCTTCTTGATTCATAAGATTGCTCTCTAGGAATTCAGCATTACGAGCAATAAAAACTTTGTTCTCGGGTGGGTAATAGAAGGAGTAACCCATTTTTTCCTTTGGGTAACCTACAAATATACACTTAACAGATCGGGGCTCTAGTTTGTCTGGTTTGATAAGCGTGTCACGCTTAACAAGAGCCTCACATCCCCGACCTTTAAGTAAGACAACTTAGGGGCTTGCCCATACCATACTTCGTATGGAGTCTTTTCAACCTTCTTAGTTGGAACCATATTGAGTATGCGAGCAGCAGACTCAAGAGCATAATCCCAAAAGGATTTTGGAAGGGTTGTTTGGGCCATCATGGAACGAACCATATCAAGTAAGGTTCTATTTCTCCTCTCAGAAACACCATTATGTTGTGGTGTATATGGAGGAGTTCTTTGGGAAACTATTCCATGTTCCTTAAGATGCTCCAGAAATTCTTAACTCATAAATTCACCTCCATGATCCAAACGTAGTGCCTTTATGGTTTTACCAAGTTGATTTTCTACTTCCTTTTGAAACACCTTAAATGTTTCAAACACTTCATGATTATGCTTTAGCAAGTAAAAATAACCATAACGACTAAAGTCATCAGTGAAAGTGACGAAGTAACTTGCACCTTGTCTTGACACGGTTCTAAATGGACCACATACATCGGTGTGGATTAGTCCAAGTAGATCTTTAGCCCTCTCCACTTGATGTGAATAAGGTTTACGTGCCATCTTTCCAGGTAAACATGAAACACACTTGTCAAAGGAGTCATCATCGTTTGACTTAAGCAATCCATCATATTGTAATTGCTTAATACATTTTTTGCTTATGTGGCCAAGGCGACAATGCCATAGCAATGTAGAGTCCAATTTAGATTTGTCCCTTTTGTTGCTTATAGCATACATAGAACTATTGTTTGCATTAGAATCACACATATCAATTTCAGAAATACCATTACTAGGAATAGCACTAAAATAAAACATATTATTTTTCGAAACCGAAATACTTGCATTATTCTCAAAACGATTAACAAATCCATCGTCATACAAACATGAAACTGAAACAATCCCTCTAGAAATAGAAGGTGCGTAATGACAATTATTCAAAATAACAACTAGTCCACTAGGGAGAAATAATTGAAAAACACCAATGGCTTCAATAGTTGCACGATGACCATTGCCCACGTACAAATTCAAAGCTCCTGGCTTCAGCTTCTTACTTATCCTTAGACCCTGAGTAGTATTACAGATGTGAGTACCACAACCAGTGTCATAAACCCAAGATTTATTAGGAAAAGTAAAGAGTTCTATAGTGAAGATACCTGAAGTGCTAGCTCCTTGAGAGGACTTCTTTTTCTTCCACAACTCAGCGAGATACTCTAGACAGTTTCTCTTCCAATGACCAATGTCACCGCATTGGTGACAAATGGCATCCTTAGCAGGATTATCTCTTCTTGGTGGAGGGAGAATCTTGGCTCGGGGAGTAAAGTTAGCTACTTTCTTCCCTTTACCACGATTCTTACCCTTCGCAGCATTAGACGGTTTAGCCTTGTTAGGCTTTTGAATCCTTCCTGCCCTAATAGCATTAATGGTATTAGGAGTAGCAGGTGCAACCTTCTTTGGCAACGTTTTCTCATGTAGCTTTAGCATCGCATGCAATTCTAGTATTGTCTTCCCCAGGCCATGCATATTGTAGTCTTGCACGAACCTATCATAGTACTTATTCAGTGAGGCTAAAATTAGGCTAAATGAAAGTTTCAAGGACATGGGGTGACCCAAACGTTCCAAATTCTCTATGTACCCCTACATCTTCAAGACATAGGAGCTCACAGATTGTACATCCTCATGTTTACACGCGTGAAAGGCACATGCAACATCAAGGAGTTCTTGATCAGCTTGTTCAGTGAACATGGTTTTCAATTCTTCCATCATTGACCATGCGCCATGATCCTCCAAAAGTTTATGGAGTTCAAGGGACATAGTCATGAGCATAAGGCCAGCGATTTCTCTAGACCTTTTGACCCAAGTTGGATGTAAATACGGGTCTTGCTCTGGTCCTTCATGACCATGAGGCAGAATTTCTTGTTGATCAGGAATTGGTTGCTCAAGGTATTTAACCAAGTCATCCGTTTCGAGCGCTATCCGAAGAGCACGAGACCAATCAACGAAGTTATTCTCAATCAACTTCATCTTTTCAAGGAATGACTTAACAA
This sequence comes from Glebionis coronaria, assembly GCA_025667525.1. Classification (NCBI taxonomy): domain Eukaryota; kingdom Viridiplantae; phylum Streptophyta; class Magnoliopsida; order Asterales; family Asteraceae; genus Glebionis; species Glebionis coronaria. The sequence continues at coordinate 591,578,465 of CM046880.1, read as the reverse complement.
CCGTGTTTGTTTAAGCAAGAGTTTTGATTATTCATCTACAAAATAAAAGTTCAACGATTAGTTATAATTACATTCTCAAAGAATTAACTACCCAATTAATCATGTTGAGACTAAGATCCTTGCCTGCACTCCCACTTAATATTAGAGGTCCGACCGTCTAGTATCAAGTAGGGAAAGAGGTAAGCGACGGGCGTTAATTGCATTACAAGTGCAACTCTTAGATTTATGAGACGATTCATGAAGTTTATTTGTTGTAGAGTGTTTGGATGGGATGTTCTCTCATCTCTTTCGAGCACCTTTGAACATATCAAACAAACTTGTTCTACACGTAATAAAGTCATGAGTATGTTTAATCTCATCTTTATGCCTCGGGTTCCGAATCTGACCGAGAACTCGACTTTAAGTCGTACCAATTTGAAGCATGTAATTATTGGCAAAGGTCTGACCAGTGACAAAGATCGCCTCGGGTATGTAATTCGCCCTAGGTCTGACCAGATGACGAAAACAACTACAAGCGCTTCTAAATTGGATGGCATAGACTTAAAAATTTCAAATAGGTATCACATAAGTTTTAGCAAAACAAATGTCAAAGTGTGTAAAAGAATGCATGCAATTCATTCTCTTAGCACAAGTTAAGAAAACAATTTATTAACTTTTTGGTTTAGGCGTGTTTTACCGCGGGAGAAGATTAAAGAGAGATCAAACCCTATATCCTACTCTTCATGCACCCGAAGGTGCGAGTGCTTGGGATAATTATTCCATAAGTGCCGAAACACCTATGGAACACGGGAGAAGATTAAAGATCCCTCAAACCCTAGATAGCTCGACTAGAGCACGAAGTGCAATAGCAAGTCCATCATTAGTAAAGACACAAAACGGTGTTGTAATTTTAAGTATTGTAAACTTAATTGATTTTTCAAATCACGTCGTTGAGAAGATAGTTTATAAGCCATCATTACAGTATGTAAGCCCAACTAGAGTGACAATATGATTTCGCAAAAACAATTAGAATACAATAAAAATAAGTTTAATAGTTCTTATGTCAATATTAAGATTTGTTCAAAAAATCAAGATTTTAACAAATAACACATAGCCGATTCGCAAGGAAAATATGGTGTATTAATATTACATAGTTTTAAAGCTAGTTTTGATATAAGTACAATCCGTTTATATGATTCCTAGAATCTTGAATTATTACGTTTTGAAATTCATAATGGAAAACAAATAAGTACATAAAAACAGACAGAAGGGGGTAGAAGCAGAAGACAGACTCTATATGAAAGCGGTAAATCATATAAGATCCAAGTCTCGAATGAGTCTTCCCCAAATTGAGGACCAAAGACCCTCATCAAGTTTTCGAGCATCGTACTTGATGACGTGCAAAGTATCACAAACGTGAGATGCAAAGGTATTTGACGGATAATAAAAACAAAAGTAATTATTAACTGGTTCAATTTAAACCTACCCAATTTTAATAGATCTAGATCAAGATTAAAACTTTATGACAAGTATGAATGTAATTGTCATAAAAACATAAATAAAAGAGATTTTAAAGCGAAGCAATCGTGTTTTATTCTATGTGTAACCCATGAATGCCATACGATTTGACTCGTGATGCCACTGTTGGGATTTAGAACTAGTTAAACCATTAACTACGAGTACGCAGCGGAATGGATCTAGTAAAACAATAATGATTAACACATAATAAAAACAATAATAAAACCAACATTTTAATTAATTGAACAAAATCAATTAATGATCTTGATCTTGAAGCTGTAACGGTAAAGTAACCGTCCTCTAACGTTTGCTCACACGATACGTCAAACGAACACACCACGATGCTAGTGGTAACTTCACTTTGATAGATCTTGCAACTTAAAACCCTAAGATCCAAAACCCTAATGGGATTGCGTAAGGATCCGGTTTTGTAGAAGTTACAAGACTCTTGGAAAAAACCGGACCCCAAGGGGATACTAAAACCTAGATTATGAGATCTAGGGTTTAGTTATAAAGCTTAAATCTTTATAAGAAAACCACCAAGAAGGATCGATCTTATAAAGGTTAAAACTTTATGTGTGATTTTAGGTTAAAGGAAAAATTTGTTCGGTTTGGGTGTTGGGGTGTTGCGATCGGACGAAACAAGGAAGAGGGGAGAGACAAAATTTGTGAGGGGTATGAGATTGTATTTATACACATCCTAGCACCTCCTCAAAATTATTAAGGCCCAACCCAACACCTAAATTAAGTAACTAATTACTTAATTAACAAACCAAGGATCCTTCTAGAACCCTTAGGGTATTCGGCCGCCTATAGGGCACCGGAGGGTTCTAGAAGTCAATTTCCTTCCTTAATTTAAATAACGCACTCGCATTAAATTAACTAAAACCCGTTAATTAATTTAACCACCGTTAATTAAATAAAACATGAAGTTTTTATTAAACGTTTAATTATAAATAATAAAACGTAAATAAACGTGTGTTCTCCGTATTGAGTGTGTGCCCCCGATAGGCTTACGCATTTACCGATGGCTAAACGATCGCATATCTCAACACTTCCAAGTTTAAGAAGTCCTCCCATCACAACAACAGTGTCTGCCAAGTTGCATAAGTTTTAACCTTGGGACATTTCAACCTTGGAAAAGTCGCATAAGTCGCATAAATTGCATAAGTTGCATAAGTTGCATAGGGAATTTTGGGAAATTTTCGTTTGGTTGGTGCATTTTGGCAATGTGGGTGCAACCTTGGGGCATTTCAAGAATTTTCCCTTTCATTTTTGAGTTCTAACCAAAACCATCAAGCTTGTATTATATTTGGACCAACTAGCCATGGATTTTGGCAATGAAAGGCGTGCGTGGCATGTGCCGTGGCCGAGATTATCTTCTTACATTTGTTGAAATAGGTGGTCTCAGAAATATATCATAAAGGTAGATTCATAATTTTCATTCTTGTTAATAATAGTATAATTTTAGTCGCATTATTTGTTTATTTGAATGATAACTATAGAGCTTTTGTTATATAATTATAGTTAGATTTCTCCTATGTTTTATGGTGTACTATAATAATCTGGAAAGTACCTTGTTTGTTGTAGACCCTCCAGCTCAGAAGATGACTCGAGCTCCAGCTCGGATAATGATGCAGGGGCGTATGACTATGAACATCGTTAAGACGGGGATGGCGAGGAAGAGAGCGAGACTCGTGGCGGTGTATATCTATCCTAACATATATGAAACTAAAGTGTGAGAATTCTTTCTAGAGAACAAATTGCTGTGGTTTAGAGCTGCCCAAACCTCGAATTACCATCTTGGAAAACAAATATAAGCACTTCCAAGTTTAAAGAGTCCTCCCATCACAACAACAGTGTCTGCCAAATCCTAGAAACTTAACCTCGTAAAGTCTTCCAAAGTCAATCAAGTAAAGTCTTTCATCTAGTCTCAACATCCAGACAAGTTCCAAATTTCACTTCAAAGTAAACGTAGATCTATAATGTAATTATTACTGTATTAGTAGTTACTTTGTTATTCACTTTGTAGTCTCAATGTAATTGAAATTTTAGATAACTTGACTTTGACTTTTGTATGTATAAATACTTAACTTTGTACCCATTTCCATTTTAATAAAAGTAACAACTTTTTTTTCATTTCTCTCGGTTTATCAATAGTTTTCTACATTCATTAATACGCCGGTCCTCTCCATAATATGCCATATCCCGCTAGGATGTACTTGCATAAGAGAATTATCGCCTACATTAGAAACGGCAAAGTGAAAGTGTTGTACCAAGAAACAACCCACTGTCACGGACCTCTTCATCATTGTCTCTACCAATAGAAAGAAATGAAATAACAATTGAGAATGCTTCAGCTAATTGCGTATTTTGGGGCAAATAAACAGTTAGCGGTTTTGTTATGTATAGCCTCATATTTAACCTAGAAACCTTTTAAGTATATCCAAATGAGTGGATTCTTTATCTCTTTACCAGAGTGTCACATTTTAAAAGATTAGCAAATCTAGAGTTGTAAACACTAATTTCTGAAGTGCTTATTTGTTAAGCTGCTTATGAGCTTGTATGCCTATAAGAAAAAAATCAGACAATTTGCCTAGTTGTAGTTACGATACCAGTTTATACTTCAACACTTTACGTTATAGAGTTATTCTGGTGATTGATCCCACATAGCATTCTACCAACCTTACAGAATGTGAAGAACGTATGTGTTCTTACTTGTGATGTTCTGATGTATTATATGCTATGAGAATTACTAGTCATCAAAGCTTTCACGCTCTTTGTTATTGTGAAATATTGTACACCTGGTAGGAATGTAGGTCAGAGGCTTGCGTGGTAGTGTCTTTGACTCCTCGTACATTATTGATTACGACTCTTCACTCACGCGCCTTATAAATGTACTTATAAAGTAGCTCAACGGAATTATATTAAATTTGACACTTCATGACAATGTGAAGGTGTATTTAGCCTTGGCGATAGTGGTTCACAGACTAATATGTTGTTTATAAAGAGTATTTCAACTCTCTGCATTAAGTTTATCTTTTTATTTCCTAGTAGTGGCTTTGTTATGTAGAGAGCATTCTGTTAGACCCACAGAGCATACTAATCAATAGGAAATTTACTGTAACGGCTTTGATCGTATATGCTAGTGGTTCCTTGCCCCTGTTTCTGCATTTGATTTACAGTCTATTCTCTTTTCGAACCCTATTCTAATAGTCAGAAACCTCTTCAAATCGAACCTTTTTTTTAAGACAGGCATAGGTCAAACAGGGTAAAAAATTGACCCGTACAGCAACAATTTGCTTGCAGCTAGAACTAAGTTGACCCATCACTTACATCCACGACTAAGAACCAACAAGAAATCTTTCCTGCCTTTCGACAATACATGGAAGCACCAATGAGAAATCTTTGTAACACGCTTCAAATTGATTTGTTTATAGGAATGCTTTGCATAAGATCAGTGACCAAAGGCTATCTATCTGGTGCGCATTATCACGACGAACCACAAAATTACAGAATATGTAGAAATACATTGACTAAACCAGATTAGCTTAGACCATGAAACCTGGCCGTGAGTCTCAAAAATATCATTTCACACAAAAACTGACAAAAAAATTTACTAACCCGCCTTTAGTTGACTTCCATTGAACCGTGAACAAACTGTGCAAAACTATCCAAAAGTTATCACTATTATTGGCTGAATCCGCCTCACATATAAACACAAATATCAATATAAATAACATCCATTTCACTTTAATTAAGGCAATTTTTTCAATAATTAAAAACAAGAATTAAAACGGCACCAAACAAATGATAATTCTGGCTAAAGCAATCCTAAAACTAAAAAGACCTTAGACTTACAACTATGAAAATCCAAATTATGAAAGAGGAACCTTCACCATCCACATTCAACCAAACACGTAATCACTTAAGTGCAGTCACCTGATCTTTGCATAAAGGAAGACTTGGCTAGTTGAATGTCTATCAACTCTTTGATCTTAATACCTTGTCGTCTTCAGTGAATGATAGAATTTGAATCATCTAGTAAGAGTAGTGTTTCCATGTACGAATTCACTAAAAAGGAGAGGGGAGCTCTATTAATCCCCAAACCACTGATACTTCCTGAGGAGGGATTTTGAACTTCAAGTACAGAGTCATTTAACATATCAAAATTTTCAACTATAGCTTCACCGTTCTTTGTTATCTCTAATACATTATAGTTCACCCACGTATCAGGTGCTTTAATACTGAAAATCTTAGTAAACGACTTGGTAACACCCTCCTTCATTATCCATACATCACAACCCCTTGGCTTGCCTTCATTATAGTAATACTCAAACAAACCAAGCGACTCATAAAATTTAGAAACCATTAATCCATTTGGTGTACTAACCTATCTGGAAGGCACACTTCACCAAAATCATCACTCTTCAAATCAAAAGAAATGATCAACCAAAACATAATTCTATGAGCCGCTTTAATACTATCATAAGCCAGCCAATAAATAGACCCATCGATACAAACATGATTACTCGTCATACCACAAGTTTTAAAAGTAGGAGGAATGTTAGACACAGTTTTCCAAACACGTGTACTTAACATAAAAACCTCTACCTCCCAGTTGTTGAACTTAAGAACGTGTGTCTGCCAGTTGTTCACTACCTGAAAACCAATAGTGTTGATTTTAACAAGCTTAGGGTCACTAGTGTTGGGACAAACTCCAAAAAAAAAATGAGTAATTCCCGTTGGTGAGAGCAACGAATTAGGTATATGAATAGTAACTGATTTTTGAATACTTGGATTCAAAAGTACAGCTATCCTCTTTCCCATAGAGTAAAAACAGAACAACCCGTTGACCGAACTGATTGTTGTTATGTATCCAAGTTGGCTAACAGGATGCGGGACAGTTAGGGAAGATTTGTGGTTGGGAAAATTATCATCATCCACAATTGAAACATAGTTGTATTTTAATTTATTAGCTAACCTCTTATATCTAACAAATAGATGGCATTGTGGTTGGGTATAACTTTTAATAAATTCACGGCTATCGATAAGAGACTTGAGTGATTTCGAAACAGACCTGCATTGGATCACGAATTTAACCGGAAGCCTTTTAATAATTTCCGATTGAATATCCAGTGGTATGTCGTAGTCTGACATTTTTATTAATTTTTTTGGTTAGGGTTTTATAACAAGGGTTTTATATCTGATTTGTGTAATTGACCATAGCATTGGGTTTGTTTACTGGGCTTCTTTTGTGATGGGCCATAAATGAGTGGACTAATTGTACCGAGATTTTCATAAGTTAGATGATGTCTTCTAGTAATATTTTTTTAGTTTGTTACTCGTACTCGCGTAATGTGGCAGATATTGACGATTTTTGAATTGACAAATGTTACTATTTTTTTCCATTAAATTGTATTCGAAGGTTAAAATTTAAAAAAATGAAATAAAAATAAAATAGACCTTCAAGAAATGAGAAAAAGTAAAAATTAATCATACGCGCACACTGTACATCCACTAAAAACATATAGGTTGAAAGAGTTGCCCCAAAAAGTGTTAGTTGTTTATATTTCAAAGACTAACACATATATACTACAAGTACGAGTAATCTAAACTCTTGAACGTCTCCTACAAAGATTTGATCTTTTGCTGTACCCATAGACAGCTAAAAGGGTTCCATAGTTTGTTTGCTACATTGAACCGTCATCACCTCCTCCACGACTTCCATCACGATAACAACGTCACCAATTCATACATATGATTTCTCACCCACATCAAAAGTATAACCATAGTATTTTATAATCAAAATATAGTTTTTCCTAACCCAAAAAGCTTAAAAATATATATTCTCATACAGAATCTGTTGATGCAAAAGTTGGTTGATCCTTGCTAGACCCGAATTAGGTTTAATTCGGGTTAGCTGGGCTCCGGCTCCTGCACCAAGTGAATCGTTTGGTTGGGATCCTGCACACTAAACAACACGCGTTAGGCTTACCGTGGGAGTGTTTCCCACGATTAGACTCCGGCGTGAGAGTAAGTAATCGATTTAGGGTTTATGTGAGTTAAGAGTATAATTCGTATGACCTTTGTGGAACCCTTAAGGGTTCCTTTTATAGGCAGTGAAACCCTAATGGGCTTTCACTGATGCTTCGGCCCCAAGGAAGAGATAACTACCAGAATTAGAATGATTGTTATCTTCTAATTCTGGTAGTGAATATCCTCCTCCATTAGGATAAAGATATTCCTAGACAGAATATTATTCTGTCTAACCCTATGTCGGCCGCACCGGGCAGTGGGCCGCACACATGTGTGCGGTCACTGTTCATCCAAGCCCATAAGCCTGAATGACATTATTCCACACATCTGTGATGGGCCGAATACGGGTAGTACCCATGGGCCGGGTTCATGACCCGGCTGGGGACTATACGTCATCATGTCCCCCCAGTCTAGTTGTTACAACCATAGGTGTAACCTCTAGACTACCAAGATGCTCCCCGGACGTACCAAGGAAACAACAGGGAATGATAAGTTGTCCAAGAATTTGTATTGGCCGCACGTGGCAACCTGGCTTAGGAAGTTATTTCATCAGTATCTCAGCCGCATATAGCGACCGAGACAAATTAAATATAGCATTAAATGTCAAGTCTTACGTAAGAGCCGCATATCCCGACATTAATAACTGTTGACTGACAAAAGTGCAGACAATCAGAACCTTGAGCAGTGCAAACGTTTGAGTCAGAAGTAACCCGTGGGTCCCGCCTGACGTTTCACTTGCCACTTGCCCCCTAACCACACGATCAAGAATAGTGGCAGACACGTGTCACACATCCAACAGGTCGTGACCCACGAGGCAACCCTATAAATAAGCCACCCCTACGGCTATGTGAAACACACAGTTATAACCTCCATTTCTGCCATTAAAGCTTTCCTCTTAGCTTGAACCAATTACGCACAGATCCCTTCACACGCAGGTTAGAACACCACTTCCTTACACTTTTATTTAGTAATGGCTCATAGAAACAAACCTACCATTAGATATGTGCTGAATGTTATGACCCAAGACCAATTAAACCACTTTTGTACAAACTATTTCATCCCTACCAACCTACACCCCTCACTTCCTGGCGCCGGAGACCTCATAACCGAGGCTCCAGCGGGTAAGATTGGCCTGTACACTCGCCTCTTTGATGCGGCTAATTACCGTATCCCCTTCACCCATTTCCTTGTAGATCTGTTAGGATACTATGATGTACATATTAGTCAGCTCCACTGTATAGGTGCCTGTAAGATTAGTCAATTCGAGATCCTCTGCCGTGCTAGGAGAATCCCCCCAACCGTAGAATTATTCCGGCTCTTTTATGTTCCCAACATAGTAAACGGTTGGTAATCTTTTAAGAAACGATCCTCTAACAGTCCCCAATCGCACAATAAACCAATGGATTCATTGAAAAACTGGTACGACCACTACTTTTTCATTGACGCAGGTATGGCCGGCTGATTACATCTTTAGAACTAGAATACCCCACGACCCCCAGCCGCACACAAGTACATACAGCCCCCGACATTCCCAAGAATTAGATCTGAATAGGATCGGGTTCCATAGAAGTCTGCCCGAGTCATTTCTATGTTTGCTAGGGATTAGCCGCAATTATTTTGGCCCGTCCAACAGATATCCTGTGTTTTGGAGAAAGCAGGGTGAAGGTAGGCTACCATCCGTAGCAAATAACTTATTCAATCATTTTATAAATGGCTTTGTTTTGTGTTGGGCCGAAATGAACTTCTTTGGACTCTTACGTCAGGGTGACCCGAAGCTTGTACCGGAGGGTTCCCGTCCTCTCCGTGAGAATGAACGACCCCTTCTGGAGCATACCCGAAACGTGACGGTTGCTCTCGAAGCCGTGCCAGATCCCCACTCGGACGAGGAAGAACATGGAGACAATGGTGGTGGTGATAACCAGATGCATGAAGGAGGAGCCGGGCCCTCCTCACCACATAGGGAACAGCAGGGAGATAATACTGACCTAACCACCTCCAGCCTTCGCCGGATGATGGGCGATGATGATGAAGAAGTACAACAAGTCAATCTGGAAGAAGAAGAAGAAGTGGAAGAAGAAGTCGAAGAGGAGACTGATGAAGCAACAGCCCAGCCCGTCGCCAGGCGTACCCGTAAAAGAAACAAACGAACCAGGCGAACTGCTTCAGTCGAGATTGGCGAACACAACGCCCCTGCCAAGAGACTTCGAGAAGACCACCCCTTGTACCAATCTGTTGGGAGTACTACCAAGGGTTCCGAGACTATCCGGGCCGCACATGTCGATCCCGTCACTCAAATTGCCCCAACAGCCTCCGAATTAGAAAGAAACGACATGTAAGACTCCATCCTAACATGTAAGAATGACAAATTTCCTTTTTGAAGCAACACTTAATATGTATCTACATGATTGTTTTCACAGGGATGACCAAACTGGTGCCGCGCCTCCCCTTGATACTCAAATAGATAAGGGAAAAGGAAAAGAAGTGGAAAGAAACCCCATGCTGCACACAGCCGCCCAGAAGTCCGGCCCTGTTTTTGAAGAAGGTTCACCCACGGCTTCCCAAGACCTCCCAGCGTCCGGCCCCCCTCAACCGTTCAATCCTGTATGGAATATCACAACTGCATCCCGAATGAGGAACGCCGATGAATGCCGGGAGTACCTCAACAACTGCATTCCACCAGGCTTGGTGCGAGAGGTGAACGCGCTTGATGTAGTGTTTTTGTACACCTTTAGGAAAAGGATGCACAAAGTAGGGCAAGTGAGCACGACGATTTAGGAAAACCGTGTGTGGATGACCCTAAGTGAGTTCGTTCTCGAGGAGGCAAGTGCGTTGTGTATTGAATTGATATTGATTTGTGATTATATGATTGAGAAAGTAATGGGATTAGAAGAGAAAGACGGTTACAAAGACGAATTAAACTATGACGAAAAAGGCGAATACGTAAAATCGTAAATAGTGCCAAAATAAAAATTTTAACCTAAAAATTCCTAAAAATTACTAAAAATCCCCAATAATATTCTAAGAGTTTACAAAAAATCAAACTTGCTAAAACCTTTTAATTAATTCAATAATGACTTTTTAATGCTAATTAAAGCCCTAAAAATCACAATTAAATATTAAAAAGCCCTAAACAAGATCTAATAGTTTGTAAACCTCAAAATGACCTAATTAAGCTAAAAACTATTTTTAAAAATTTTAAAACCAAATTAAACTATTTTTAAACACTTAAAAACTATTAAAATCAATTAAATCTTAAATTAATTCTAGAAATTAAATGAAAAGTCCTAAAAATATTTGGAAAGTGACAAAACTCCTAATTAAGTGTCCTTAACCTAGGAAAAATGTAAAAACTAAAAAAAATAAAACTTCAATTTTTAATAATAAAATAATATTAAAATACTCAAAAAAATAAAAAGTTTATAAATAAAATCTAAAAAATTACCAAAAATCTAGAATAATACAACTAAAACAAAAATGCAATCCAAATTTTCTGAAACTTATTTAATAAATTTATATTAAATTTTAAAGTTGCTTAAAAACCCTAAAATCCTATAAAATAAAAAATAAGCTAAATTGAAAACCCAAATAGCTGTAAACCTCAAAAATATGATTAAAAACCTAAAAACTATTTTTTTCAGATTTTTAATATACCTTTTACTATTTTTTAATGACTTTCTAAAATAAAAACTTAAAATAATCCTAATAAATTAATTAATAAAGGGAAAAATATACTTTTTGCTCAGAAAAGTCAAAGACCCTAATATAAACCTAAGAAAATTGCTAAACAATGAAAACCTAAAAGAAATAAGCTAGAAAAAGCTTATTTAAAAGCTGCTAGCTAAAATAAGCTACAAACCAAAAGCCCTTAAATATCAAACCTTGTAACCTTGTGACATAGAAAGTCACATAGATCACTGGTAAGACGCTTCACTCCTACACGACAGGTCGAGCGTTCGAGCCCAGGCTATGGAGTCTTTTTGCAAACTTTTTTTTTTTTACTTTTAAAACTTAAACCAAGTACTTAATTAACTCTAAAACACACTTAAAATCCAAAAACAAGCTATAATCAAGCTGCTAGAAACCAAAACGTACCCAGATTTGTATAAATTTCTGATGAACACAAGGTGAAATCTTCACAAGTGAAAAATATCAAGAGGACTTGATTTGTTGGCGTTTTGATGATGTTTGATGGACAAATGGGGCACCCCTACGCTCAGTTGGAGTGTAGGGAGTCAAATATAGCACAAGTAAACACAAGTATTACACAAAATCAAATCAAGGAGCACACACAAGTTTCTTATTATGCTTATGTTGACAGATGAGTATTATGCTGATAAACTTGGCTCAAATGTGAATTTCAAATCCTAATAACTTACACACAAGGTAATGTCATGGCATACAAGCAACATACAAACCTTAAACACCCCATTATCCAACAATGAACAAGATTTCAAGCACAAATTTTCACAAAAACCAACCCCTAGTGCAGTTGACTGATTATGCTTATGTTGACAATTGTTTAGCCTGCAATGTGTTCTAAACTTGACCAAACTGAAACTTAAGCACACTAAACACCTAATAACAACCTAAGAGATGTGTCTAAACAAGTTTTAAGCTAAATTTCAAACATTAAACCAAACTTATACCCTAATCCAAACACCCCTTAAAAATTGAAAATCAGATTTTTTCAAAGCAAATCAATTTAAAACTACTCAAAACTGAATTCAAACACCTCTAACATGCATGTGAACCTAAGTTGAGCAAATTTGAGCACTTAAACAAACACTTAACAATTAATTATGCAGATTCACTTAAAACACCAAATTAAGACATAAAACTGAAAATGAAAATGGAATGAGGGTGCTACCTTAAGGGTCCTACATCCAGGACCCTTAGTGGTTGAAAAACCACCTCCCTATAGGCTGGGGCCTATGCAGAACTTTGTTGAGATGCTGATGAAGTTTTCCTTAACAAAAATGGATGAAAATTGGTCCTTGTTTAGAACCTGCTAAGATCAAACCACAACAACAAGAGTGACCTGGTATGAGAGCCAATGGGCTATAAGAATGACTTATAGACAAGTCTCCTTATAGCTTATAGCTTTTTAACTGAAATAGTGATGTTAAAAATAAGCAAATAGGTTTTTTACCTCACTTTGCCCTTTTTACCCAAACTTTTATACCCACTACACCTTGATATCTTCAAGATATCAGGGTGATATGGTCATATACAAGCTTGAATGTAAGAAGCTTATGTGGTTTAACAATCTTTCTAAAAAGAAAACGGATTTAAGAACTTAAAAAGAAAACTTGAAAATCAGAAACTTGAAATGCCTTTTTAAAAGAAATAATTCAAACCAAACACAACATGAAAGTATAAAAGGTACTCAATCTTTCTCATCAACAACACTTAAACCATTTTCATTCCTTAAAAACTGGATTTACAAAGCTGTGAAAAAGGAGAAAAATTAAGAACAAAAAAAAGCTAAGTCCTATCATGCCTTTATATAGAGGCTACAACTGTTCTAGAAGTGAATAGAAGCTAAAAACCCTAATGTGTAAACTTCCTGTAATGCCCTTGAAGATTCTTCAGCATATGCCATTTTTTGAATTTTGTCAAGAACACCATGTGAATTTCTTGGCTTGTAGCTAAGATGCCAGTTGTGAAAAATGATCTTTGCCGTTTGTAGACTCCTTTGGGGCCAAGAAAAGAAGGAGGGCCGTTGGATGGACTGGAGAATTTTGTTTGCTTCTTCTTTGTGGGGCAGGGGAGGGTTGAAGAGACAAATGGGAGGGGATGGTGACATTTTGGGGAGGTGGGTTGTGATGAGAGTGTAGTTAATTATCAATCTGGAAAAGATTAACAATTAACCCTTTGTTTTAAGGTTTTTAGGGATTAGGGTTTATGTTGGTTTAGGGCGTGTTTAATCTGAAAAAAGGATTAAAGTTTTTAAATTTTGTGTTTGCCACCAAAACTTAACTAGGTTTAAGTTAATTAAATAAAGGGGTGAGTGGATTTGTGACGTGGAGGAAGGGGAGTGTATGATTGGTGGAGGGTTTAAGGTTGGTGATGTGGCAGTTTGTGAGTGGGTGGATGGACTTAGGTTGTCTGGGCAGATTAGGTCCCTCACTTTTACTTCTTCTTTCACTTTGTATTAAATGGCAATAAACTCCAATTCCTTTGTAAATCAACTTTGGCAGATTGACACTTTTGGCACAAGTACTTTTAGAAACTTGAAACAAGGACTAAACATGAAATTTCTTCATTCTTCAAGGACTGTTTTTGACATGTCTTCATACTTCAAGGCTTTGACTTGTTTGTTGACTTCTTGGAGGACCAATATTGACAATTTAGATTTGTTGAGGGACTAAATTTGCCAATTCTTCAAAGTTAAGGGTCCTTTTTTTAATTTTGACAAACTTTAGGGACCAAACTTGTAATTATAAAGATACAAGGGTATAAAGTGTCAATTCTTCATAATTGGAGGACCCTTCTTCATAATTCTTCAAATCTTCAAGGGTTTTCTTGGAAAATTCTTCATTAGGGCTTGGTTCATCGTGCGGCTTCGTTTCCCGTGTTCGTTTTGCATGATTCTTGTGATCTTTTGTCATTTTCTCAATATCCGTACCTAAAATACACAAGCAACAAACACAAGCATATATTTGGGTATTTTGATGATATTTAATGCATTTTAAGCCCGATATGGACGATGAGACTATGTATAAAAGCAGTCTCATCACTCCCCCATACTAAACCATTGTCGTGCCCTCACGCAATGCTAGAATAAAGTATCGTAGCACCTCCAAAATTCATTTTTATTCACTTTATTGAAATGATAAACTAGCTACACTACTACTATTACTACTACTTGTGTTTTAGACATAATGTATGATTTTCATCGCAAAATGGGACGTTTAGGTTCATAGAATAAGAACACGTGAATGCTTCGTTAGAAATAATTTCATCGTCCTCGATTTTCACTCCAATTCCATGCCAAGCGTGCAACGAGATCATTGTCATTATAAGTTAGTAATGCTAACACTACTCATATGCCCTAATCACGTACTTATTCTCCCATTATTCCTAAGTTGTATCTCTTATATTTTATTATGTCTTGAATGTTTCACGAGGATACATTGTTTGACTTATGCGATAATAGAGATTTAGGTCTAAAAATAGAGTCCTAACGGTGTAACTAAGACCATCAAATCAATAACCCCTCCTAATAGACGACGATGTTAAAAAATTAAGTTGACAAGAAGAATCGATAAACACGGTTTTATAACGGTTTTGAACATGAGACTTATTACCAAGACTTTTATACGCCCCCTAACGGAAGGGCCTTATTATCTTTGGTTTACCTCCATCTTTTATTCAACTTCGCCATGAAGCTTTTATTATGACTTTGGTCTTGCCTTGCCTTTTATTATCCGCCTCATCGGTGGTTTTATTAGCCAAAGACGTATATCCTCACGCTAAAGCGAATTTTGGATCTTTAAAGCTTCGAAGATTAAGGCTTGATTCACTTTCAATTTTGCATAGATTTTAGGCCTTGTGGGGCTTCAAATTGTTTGCTTGATTTAGGTGAGCACTTGAAATCTTATTATTGGGTGAAGCTTTCGATTATTCGGGTGCCAATACTTCAAAACCGTGACGCTGGCGATACCTTAATGTCTTCCCAATTTAATTACACGGAAGCTACTAGAAAAGACTAGAAACCCAACAATCCTAACTAAACCGCTAAGTCAATATTTATTAATCAAAAAATATTTACATGCGAAGGGAGAATAAGCAAACAACGAGAACACATGAGTTTTTGAAAGAATACGAGTACTCTACGTTTAGCATAGTAACTTATAATTAACTCTATCATTTCTCGTCCTCATTTAAGAGACTTAGCCTAATGTGTAGTTAAGGAATCAAAGCTAAGTGCTCAACACGCACGGTCGAGTCAAAAATTACTCTTATTCTCGCCATCGGAAAACCTACATTCGTGTCTTCAAACACTTATTTAATGCATTTTAAGTCCGATATGAACGATGAGACTATGTATAAAAGCAGTCTCATCAGCGCTCAGCCATGCGGATTTGGCGGATGAGTATAATGGTGCCTTGGTACACCAAATGGCGATGGGCACCTCGATGAGGGTAAGGTTTGAAGCCGCACTTGGGCATGTTGAATCCCTTAAGAGGAAGGTTGGACGGAGGGAGAAAATGATCGTGGACAATGAAGCTCAAATCGCAGACCTCCAATCCCAACTGGCTAGCGCCGAGGCGACCATAAAAAGCAATCGGCCCGCGCGAGTGAACACGACCAACAAGTGGCCAACCTTGAGTCACAACTGGATGATATGACCACCAAGGTACATATCCGTGCCGCACCACCCATTTTCTAAAAGAAATATATTCTAACGTTTTATTTCTTATAGGTAGCCACAGCAGAAGCGTCTGCCCAGTCGTACTCCAGCCAGGTACAAGTGCTCAACAAGAAACTAGAGGACGCTCACCTGGCCGTCCAAAGCATGGAGAAGGTACAAGGGGAGCTTGCTGAAGAAAGGGTTGTCACCCAAGAGCTGAAAGAGGCGTTTGCCCAAAAAGATTTGATGATTGATGCCCTCATCATTGAGCGTGACGACGTGCTATGCCCCTAACTGCTAGCGGCTATTGCCGGCCGTAGGTGGATGGTAGGGCATGGCGCACGCTTGGCCGTCATGAAGGTGCTAGAGGCCCCCGCATTTGTGCAACAATTTGCAAGCCTTGTGTCCGATGGCATTGACCACGGACGTCATGAGGGAATGGTTGAGGCCGTTGAGCTGATCAAGAAAGGGGAAAACTTTACCAATCATGCCTTCTTTAATCCTGAAGCCGCTAACAAGATGACTGCTTCCATGGCCGCGATGCGGGATCTGCACTATCCATTCTTGGATGAGCTGGAGGCCACCAAAGATGCATCAAATATGGAAATTATGGAAAGACTAAGTCTTAGTGTGTCCTCCCAAGGTGAGAGTCACTCCCGTGCTTCCTTCACTCCCTCACCCAGCCACCTGACGCTCCCCATATATGAGGACGTAACCAGGATCGTGCTTGATGAAGAACCCTTAAGTGTGGTGCTGGAGAGGAATGCGGCTCAAGCCCAGAAGCGGAAAGAAAGTGACGAGTGGTTGTCGTGTCTGGTCGAGGAACAAGTGGAAATGGGTAAGTTTTTCCCCCTATGTAGGATGCTCCTACTTTATGATCCCTTTCAGACACTTTGGTTTGTAACTGCTGAATGTTTGTTGTTTCTATTCGTCCGTGCGTGTACACGGCTAACAACATTTGTGTTTTTGTATGTAAGTCCGTGATTGACCACGGCAATTTTGTTATTTATTTGGAAACTTGTATATTTTGACTGTGTTAAATATTGTACCTCAATACTGCATGATATATCACGTCTTACACACAAAGAAAGAAAATACATACAAGTCTATAATTTACTAGACATGCGACGTGCGTCTTTACTATACGGAGCACTATGTGACTACGGCATATGAAACTTACCCCAACGTCTTGTGAGTAAGGTGTCTAGTAAGGATACATGATCCGTGCGGCTGGGGTTGCATCCCTCTTACGCGGCAAGTTGAATTAGTAGGTTCACTTAATTCTCTTACCCCGCCTGGAGGCGTATAGTACATGTACAGTAATTTGAAAGAATGCATATGAATGAAACATGGCATATTATAATATAAGTAAAATTCATACGACTAACAAAAAATCTAAAAAATGATTTGCACGAAACAGGCCATGGAGCTAGCTAGGCACCACGGCATTTTATTAGAACGTTTACACTTTTGTTTGAACAATGATGACAAGTCCTAAAAAACAAGAAAGGAAACTAAACAAACATAAGAAAAACAAAACTGATAGACCGCATGGTTCTTTATTAAGACCACATATAGCGAAGTACCCATGCGGAAGCCGTAGCTTTCAAAGATAGCACCTTTTGAGATTGGAAATGTTCCATGTGCGCTCTAGGTCGCGGCCATCCATGTCACGTAACTTGTACGCGCCTCGTCCCAAGGCTTCAGTGACTTCATACGGTCCTTCCCATTTAGGGCCCAGCTTTCCTGTATTCTCCGCTCGACTTGCTTCGTTAGCACGATAGACGTAGTCTCCCGGTCGAAAAGAAACACCCTTGACCTTGACGTCATAATAAGCCTTCATCTTAGCCTTGGACTTAGCCTCATTGATGGCTGCTATTTCCCTTTTTTCTTCCAACAGATCCAGGTTGATTCGCAGCTGTTCATCGTTTGTGACGACATTAACCTCCGCCGTGCGGATGGTAGGCATCCCTATTTCTACTGGTATAACGGCTTCAGTGCCGTTAGCCTATGCAAATGGACTATCTCCGTTGGCTGTTTTGATCATAGTTCTATGCGCCCATAGCACATGTGATAACTCATCGACCCATTTGCCACTTCGTTCATCCAAGCGCGCCTTGATGCCATTCCCCAAGTTTCTATTTGCCCGTTCAACAAGGCCATTTGTCTGCGGATGCTTAACAGATGCGAAGCGCCGCTTGATGTTCAATGATGCACACCAATCTTTGAATGGGTTGTCCGTGAACTGCTTGCCGTTGTCTGAGATGATTTCTCCTGGTAGACCAAAACGGCACACAATATGTTCCCAAACAAACTTCTTAACTTGTTTGCCTGTGATAGACTTGACTGCCTTGGCCTCTATCCATCGTGTGAAGTAGTCCATCGCAACAATCAAGAATTTAACTCCCCCCGCAGCTACAGGAAATGGTCCTGCAATGTCGATTCCCCACTTATAGAATGGCCATGGGGACGTGATAGGTGTAAGCTCCTGCTGCGGGTGTCGCTGCACTGGCCTATGCACTTGGCAATCACTACACTTGCGGATCATGTCGCGCGCGTCTCTGTGCATGGTAGGCCAATAATACCCTATCCATAAGGCTCTAGCTACCACGGATCATGGACCTGCATGCATGCCGCACAATCCTTCATGTATGTCACTGATTACGTATGCGGCCTGACGTGGTCCAACACATCGCAGCCACGGCTGCAAGAAAGAGCGCTTGTATAGGATGCCTTCTCGAAGTTCGAAATGCTGCGACTTCCTCCTGATGCGCCGTGCTGCTTTTTCCTCGTCTGGAAGGGTCTCACTAGTCAAATAGTTGATAATCGGGGTCATCCAAGTAGGTCCATCTTTTTCAACTATAGCAGTGACCTCCCCTTCCGTTATAGATTTCTCCTTGAGTATTTCCACCAAGACTTGTTTAGACAAGTGAGCGAAGCTTGTGGATGCGATCTTACTAAGAGCGTCCGCCTTCTTGTTTTCGCCCCTTGGCACCTGCTTGATGGAAAACTTACTGAAAAACGCGATTAGCGACTTGACTTTTTCCAAGTACCTGACGATGTTTTCCTCCTTAGCCATATATCCACCTAGAATATGGTTCGCGACAAGCCGTGAGTCCACGTAGGCCTCAAGGTTGCGGACTCCCATTCTAGCGGCGATTTTCAAACCCGCAATTAATGCTTCGTATTCCGCTTCGTTGTTGGTGGCCGTGAACTCAAAACGGAGGGCATACGTGAATTCCATTCCTTCCGGATTTATGAGAATGAGACCAGCTCTGGACCCGTCCGTACACGAGGATCCGTCCATGAACAACACCCATGGTTCTGTTGGAGTCTCGTCTTGCTTAACGATTGGCCCTTCCTCATCCAGATTTTTGATTAGGAAATCCGCCAAGATCTGGCCTTTCACAGCCGTCCTTGGCCTATAAGATATATTGTGCTCCCCCAATAAGATGCTCCATTTCTGTAGCCTCCCTGCCACGTCCGGTCTAGAAATAACCTACTTGATTGGCTGATCCGTAATGACTACAATTGGGTGCGCCTGAAAGTCCGGCGCAGCCGCTTTGTGGCAAACACTAATGCTAACAAAAATTTTTCCATGGAGGAGTAATTCAGCTCCGGCCCTTGTAGTGTTCTACTTATAAAGTAGACCGGAGTTTGCACTGTATCTCTATCCGTCATAAGTACCGCGCTTATTGCGCCATGAGTAGCTGAGAGATACATAATGAGTTCCTCCTTTGGCCGGGGAGCTACTAGCATAGGGAGGGATGCAAGATGCTGCTTGAGTTGGCCGAAAGCTTCCTCGGCTTCCTTCGTTCACCGGAAGTCTCCCTTCCTAATGCACTTCTTGAGTGTCTTAAATAGGGGTAATGACTTCTCTGCGGATTTGGATAAGAACCTATTCAGCCCGGCTAGTTTCCCATTTAAGGATTGCACCTCCTTCCGTGTCTGGGGGGATGGCAGTTGTATCACTGCGTCCGTCTTCTCTGGGTAGGGTTTGATGCCGTTTGGATCAATTAAATATCCAAGGAACATTCCCTCTGTTGCCCCAAACATACATTTCTTTGGATTTAACTTCATGTTAATCCTTCTCAGTATGTCGAATGTCTCTTGGACATCCCGGAGAAGTGCCTCCCCCGTGTGACTTTTTATAACCAAGTCATCCACATAGACTTCCAAGTTGCGACCTATCTGTGATTCAAAAGCTTTGTCCACCAATCGTTGATATGTAGCCCCGGCGTTCTTCAGTCCGAACGGCATTTTCGTATAGCAATATACGCCCTGGCTCGTATGGAACGCCGTTTTTTCTGCATCCTCCTCCGCCATCTGGATCTGGTGATACCCTTTATACGCGTCTAGGAAGCATTTAAAAGGATACCCACATAGGGATTCCACCTTCCAGTCGATTTCCGGTAACGGGTAACAATCCTGTGGGCAGGCCTTGTTCAGATCCGTAAAATCCACACACATGCGCCAACTTCCGTCATGTTTTTTGACCATGACCGGATTGGATAACCACTCGTGGTAGTATACCTCGCGCATGATACCTGCGTCCACTAGTTTTCGTACTTCCTCCAGTATCACTTTGCTGCGCTCAGGCGCCTGGCCGCGCTACTTTTGCTTGACGGGTTGGTACCCTTGGCGGATCTGGAGCTTATGCTCTGCTATCGCACGTGGCACGCCTGTCATATGCTTTGGCTCCCATGCGAATATATCTAGGTTTGCACTTAGAAGAGAGCACATGGCCCTTTTGCCGCTATCCGAGAGCGCCCCTCCTATGGATACCTCCTGTTCCGGATAGTCAGGGTGAATTGCTACCTTCCAATTGGGAGGTGGTGATCCGTCCTTGGGTGGAACGGGTGGAGCCGGTGTTGTCACGGTGTGACACTCGGATGCCGGTACGATTGTGTTGTAAATAGTAACAATTCCCCCCTCAACGGGGAATTTGATCATTCCGTGCGCCGTGGAGGGTACCGCCCGTATAGCCAAGATGCCTGGTCTGCCTATGATCCCATTGTACGGAGAATGTGAGCGTATAACTATGAAGTTCATCCACGCCGTAGTGGAATGTTCCTCATTCCCAATGGTCACAAGCAAACGTAGTTGCCCTATCGGCCAGATAGTGTCTCCAATAAAGCCAGTAAGCGGCGACGTGGCCGGTACTAATTGGCTTCTTATTTCTGGGCATAACTGCACAAAGCAGTGTTCATACAGTACCTCTGCCGATGATCCTCCATCCACATACATGCGACGAACATTGTGTGTTCCAATGCTTATCTCAATAGTGAGAGGCGCATCAGTCACATCGCTTGCTGTGATGGGAGGGAACGAGATTTCCCTGCCGCGTGAAAATTTTTGGCCAACTTTCTGCCTCGTGCGGCGTTGTCTGGATTGGATCATGTATATGGTCGAAGGTTTGTCCTTTTGAGGATCCTTCTTATCGTACTTCTTGTTGTTGTCTTTTCCATCCTTCCAATCCTTAACTAGGTGTTTGAGTTTGCCTGATTTGATCAGCGACTCAATATGCTTCTTGAGCTGGATACACTCCTCCGTACCGTGGCCTTTGTCATTATGGAACTGGCAGAAGCGATTTCCTTGCCGACGTTCCGGCGGAGTTGTCATTGGGGGAGGTCTTGGAAAGTTTGCCCCTTCCGTCAGCAAGATTTCCCGGTAGGACATCTTAAGTGGGGTAAACTTATCATCCGTCCGTCCTCCTTTGTTCTGGCTCTTATAGTCTGAGCCCTTGCTACTGTTCTGATTGCCTTGACCGGCCGACTGTCTCCGAGACTGGTCGTTTGACCGGTACCCATTTCCTCTGGATGGGTAAGCCGCGGCCACCACCGTTTCTCCTTCTATGAAATTTCTGACCCTTTCCATGAGGTCATCATATTTTTCTGGACGCTTGTCATTGAGGCGCCTGATCAGTTCCTTGTCTGTTATGGCGTGCATGTAGTCAGAGATTTTCAGGAGCTCCGACATTGTTCTTGTGCGCGTGCACTCATCATTGAAGCGTTCAGTGAAGGCTTCTGTGGACTCCCCCGGCCGTTGTTTGACGGTTGCCAATGAGACCGGATCCCTATTGTACTTCTTCCTCTGAGTATAATTGTTCTCGAACGCAGTGCGTAGTTCTGTGAAACTATCAATGCTCTGTGGAGGGAGTGCCTCAAACCAGTCACGGGCATTTCCGATCAAAGTTGAATTGAACATTTGGCACCATATAGGCATGGGCCATCGCTCAATTTTAGCCTGCGTATCAAATATTTTAAGGTGATCAACCGGATCACCATACCCATCATAAGTCTTGATACACGCCGGCATGTGACGTTTGGTGTCCTCAGAATAGTTCCGTATGCGGAGGGTGAACGGGTCTTCCCTGGGATCCGCCCATGGCCGGGTGAGCCTAGGGTCATCCCATGGTTCACACCATGGACGCGAAAGATCCTCCGCTTCTGCATCTCGATAATAAGGGCCACCATAATACTCATCATTGTTTGGTGGTGGTGGAGGGGTGCGCCTAGGTCGGCGACGCTTAGGCGGATGGTCATCTGAGTCCTCTCCTGACGAGTCTGGAGACGGTGGTGGTTCCCCATCCTTTGGGTAGGGACCCCTTTTTTGGGATGGACCGGAAGCCTTCTTCCCAGTGTTCATCCTGTCCCACACGCTCGGGCGACGAGCGGTTCTGGCCAACTCTCGAGCCGGCCGCTCGGGTGAGCCATCAGACTTATCCCCTCCCTCCCGGGACTGCATTAGTTCCTGTATGAGGCGATCTCCTATGCGCTCAAACACATTCCTGGGTTGAGGGGTTTCCTCAAGGATGTTCTGCTCCTGAGGCCGAGCTCTCCTTTTCCTCTGATTTTGGGAAGAGGTGATTGGTCCGGCGTCACCAAAGTTGAGTCTGGATTGGAGGTTCCTTCCCAGATTCAACCTTGACGCAATCCCCGGGACGATCCTATCGAAGTTCTGCGTGAGAACTCGAGTAAGATCCTCCTCGCTGAGTGGTAGGACCTCTACCTCTTCCTCTACCGATGGTCTGCGCGGCTCCTTGTTAGGAGGGTTGGGCGCACTCCCTGGATCCGGATTGTCCAGGGTTGAAGTAGGTGGGGGTGTCGTGGAGATCGTACTCGTCACCCCCAAGGACTGGAAGCCGCCACGGTTGCCCGGTCCGCCCGCAAGGCGGCTAGGTGATTGATTGGGGATGAGTATCCCTTCCCCTTGGGACTTCCGGTTTCCAGGATTCGTATTCCTGGGATTGGCTTGCTGATGCCCCTTCGTCATTGGAAATTTAGAATGAGGTTTTGTTCTAGCTTAGTGTAATGGGTCCCATGAATGGCGCCAACTCCTACAAATCCTTATTAATCATCAGGTTTATCTCTTTGAACAAATCCTTATCTATATGTCTCATATATACTAAATATACGCTAGATTACTAATACATAGTACTATTTACGTAGATTATATTTGAAGAATCATCGAATCTGTGTTCAAATAACTACATACATATTTATATATGGATCAGATCAAATTTATATATAGATGCCTTAGGCGACTAACTTGTTTGTGGTGCTTTGGGGAAGAAGATAAAGAGAAACAAAATAGTCTTTTTAGTAACGGTCAACTTGTAACAATTGTTAAGTTAAAGTATGAAAATAATACAAAACACAAACACCAAGTAGGCCGCCCGCAGTTTCAAAACACCGGTTACTAAATTTGCAAAAATGACATACCACAAGTATGATTTTTTCATTTTACTCTTATATTTTATATCAAATAATCAACTAAACTCGTCGATGCTATTTAAAAAGACCTAGGTAAACCCAAATTGATTTTTAATAAATCTACCTGTTACCCATTACAGTACAATAAGTAGGAACTTATGCTAATTGCCTGGGCTTGAGCCCGAGGGTCACTTGATTATGAAACAATCCGTAACACCCATTTTCACTTCACTCTTTAGAAATGAACCGTTACCCATAAAGTACAATAAGTAGGCACTTCACTTTGTACCCATTTTCAACAGTCTCTCTACCAATAGAAATAAATGAAATAACAATACTGCCCTAAAATCAAATAAGGTTTTCCTCATATTGACCCTCAATCTCGCTCCCGTTGATTGTCGTCTTCTCCATCGAACATCAACCAGCGACGGTTCAACCACCGCATCTCACAACACAGATGACATCACTTTACTCTTTAATTTTAATTCCTAATTTCACACCTACTGAAAATAACCTAATTTCATGGAAAAATGTCGGACATAGACCAGCTGAAGAAATGCGAACCATTAACCGAATACGAAGTGAAATCACTTCTTTTATATTAATTTACGCCTCCATTATTTCACGCCTTATCGCTGATATAAGTTTATGTATTTTAAGCTATGTTTATATGTAGTTTATTTCTGTTTATTTACAGTCTAGTTAATTTGCGTAATACTTGATATCCGGTGAATGTATTTATGTTTAGTTTAATTTGTTTTCAGAAATGGTTAGGTTAGATATTAGGTTGTTTGTTTCTGTAAATGTGTTTAGGTTAGATATTAAGGTGTTTGTTTTGGCTTATATAGCAGGCTTATAGCTTATTCAGTTTTAGGCCTATGTTTCAACCTTACTTCAATTTTGTGGCTTATTTTGAAACATTTCCGCTTATATCATGAGCGGATTCATTATCTCTTTACCAGAGTGTCACATTTTAAAAGATAAGCGAATCTAGAGTTGTAAACACTGATTTCTGAAGTGCTTATTTGTTAAGCTGCTTATGAGCTTGTATGCTTATAAGAAAAAAAATCAGACAATTTGCCTAGTTGTAGTTAGGATACCAGTTTCTACTTCAACACTTTGCGGTATAGATCGAGTTATTCTGATGATTGATCCCACATAGAATTCTACCAACCTTATTCGTAAATGATGTATGATATCAAGTTGGAAGTCCACTGAAGGCTTATTAGAGAATGTGAAGAACGTAGGTTATCTCACTTGTGATGTTCTGATGTATTATATGCTATGGGAATTACTAGTCATCAAAGTTTTCACACTCTTTGTTATTGTGAAATATTGTACAACCTGGTAGGAATTTAGGTCAGAGGCTTGTGTGGTAGTAGTGTCTTTGACTCCTCGTACATTATTGATTATGACTCTTCACTCACGCGCCTTATCAATGTACTTATAAAGTAGCTCAACGGAATTATATTAAATTTGACGCATCATGACAATGTGAAGGTGTATTAATTAGCCTTGGCGATAGTTGTTCAGACTAATATGTTGTTTATAAAGAGTATTTCAACTCTCTGCATTAAGTTTATCTTTTTATTTCCTATAAAGTAGCTACCCCGCCGTGTCCATTAACTTTGATTAAAGAATCAATGAATTGATATCAGTTGCTGATATGCTTGTGTCCCATTGTAACTGCTTTGATCGTATATGCTAGTGGTTCCTTGCCCCTGTTTCTGCATTTAATTTACTGTCTATTCTCTTTTCGACCCCTATTTTAATAGTCAGAAACCTCTTCAAATCGAACCTTAAGACAAGCATAGGTCAAACAGGCTAAAAAATTGACCAGTATAGCAACAATTTGCTTGCAGAAATCTAGTACAGCTAGAACTAAGTTGACCCATCACTTACATCCACGACTAAGAACCAACAAGAAATCTTTCCTGCCTTTAGACAATACATGGAAGCACCAATGAGAAATCTTTGTAACACGCTTCAAATTGATTTGTTGCTTTGCATAAGATCAGTGACCAAAGGCTATCTATCTGGTGCGCATTATCATGACGAACCACAAAATTACAGAATATGTAGAAATACATTGACTAAACCAGATTAGCTTAGACCATGAAACCTGACCATGAGTCTCAAAAATATCATTTCACACATTAAAAATTGACAAAAAATTTATTAACCGCCTTTAGTTGACTTCCATTGAACCATAAATAAACTGAGCAAAATTAACCAAAAGTTATCACTAATATTGGCTGAATCCGCCTCACATATAAACACAAATATCACTATATATATAACATCCATTTCACTTTTAATTGAGGCAATTTTTTCAATAATTAAAAACAAGAATTAAAACGACAGCAAACAAATGATAATTCCGGCTAAAGCAATCCTAAAACTAAAACGACCTTACTTGCAACTAAGAAAATCCAAATTATCGAAGAGGAACCTTCACCATCTACATTCAACCAAACATGTAATCAGTTAAGTGCAGTCACCTGAGCTTTGCATAATGGAAGACTTAGCTAGTTGAATGTCTATCAACTAGTTGATCTCTATACCTTGTCATCGTCTTCAATGAATGATAGAATTTCACTCATCAAGTAAGAGTAGTGTTTCCATGTACGAGTTCACTAAAAAGGAGATGGGAGCTCCATTAATCACCAAACCACTGATACTTCCTGACGAGGGATTATAAACTTCAAGTGCAGACAAGTGATTTCTCATATCAAAATTTTCAACTATAGCTTCACCGTTCTTTCTTATCTCTAACACATTATAGCCCACCCACGTATCTGGTGCCTTAATACTCAATATCTTAGTAAACGACTTGGTAACACCCTCCTTCATTATCCATATATCACAACCCCTTCTCTTGCCATCATTATAATACTCAAACAAACCAAGGGACTCATAAACCTTGGAGACCTCTAATTTATTCGTGTGTACCAACCTATCTGGAAGGCACACTTCACCAAAATCATCACTCTTCAAATCAAACGAAATGATCAAATTGGAAATACTTCCATCAGCCCTCTTAATACTATCATAAGCTAGCCAATAAATAAATCCATCGATACAAACATTACGATACTTCACATGACAAGTATTAAAAGCAGGTGGAATGTTAGACACCGTTTTCCAAACACGTGTACTTAGCGTAAAAACCTCTACCTCCCAGTTCTCTACAGTCGGAGAACCAATAGTATTGATTCTAACAAGCTTAGGGTCACTAGTGTTGGGACAAACCCCAAAACCAATAAGAGTATATCCAGTCGGATTAGATATAGTAATACCAACTGCTTTTCTAACACTAGGATTCTAAAGGACAGCTATCTTCTCGTCCGTAGCATCTTGGTGAGAACCATAGTTGCATAACAACCCGTTGACTGAATAGAATGTTGACATGTGTTTGAGTAGGCTAACAGGATGCGGAACAGTTAGGGAAGATATCTGGTTGGGAAAATTATCATCATCCACAACTGAAACATAGTTGCATTTTAATTCATAAGCTAACCTATATCTAACAAATAGAAGGCGTTGTGGTTGGGTATAACTACTAATAAACTTAGGGCTATCAATAAGAGACTTCCAAAGTTTAGAAACTGACCTGAATTGAACAACAAATTTAACCGAAAGCCTTTTAATGATTTCTGTTTGAATCTCTAATGGGATGTTGTTTGACATTTTTAGGGTTTTCAAAGAAAAAGAGTAAAGTGAAAAGATAAGCACAGACAGCAGAACGAACGTTAGGTTTTATTTGTTTCAGAGTTTAGGCCACTGGGCTTCTTTTGTAATGGCCATAAATGGAGTGGATTAGTTATAACGAGATGGAAAGAAACCCACACGCTCTTTGTACATGGGCTAAAAAGGTTTTTTCTTCATAAGTTAGATAATGTTTTTTACTAATCATTATGTTAGTTTGTTATATAAATAACAAAAAATATTCGATAAATATACTTTGTTAATAATATATAAGAAAGTCGTAAATAGTCAAAAATTTAATTAGAAAGATGATAAACATACAAGGACACAATCATAATAAACCAAACAAACTTTACCAATGAACCGACCTCGACAACCAACGTACACTCATATAAAAAAGAATATCATAAAGGTGAATATCAAGTATACCAATATACAACTCCAACGCACCAAACCTACCAAACACAATGATGCTAAGGGCAAACACCCGGTAGAAAGTATGATACGGGTTAAAACCGACCACGACACAAACAACCTCACACACAAAACATAACCCATAAAAACCTCACAACAATTTCAACACACAATCTTCCATGCGGTGTCACTACGAATAGTGAGGACGGTAAATTGCAGAAAATACATAAGATGTAAGAATAACCCGTAAAGAAAACCCCATACACAACGATTATTCGATCTTTTGCTTCACAACCATCCACAAACATCAGGCTTTCTTCATATATCTCCTGATCCGATAATAACATTAACCTCACTTCACCATCAACAACTCTAAGGTAAAACCGTCTCAGGACTTACCACCTCCTTTCACAACCTCGCCATATCCTTTAAAACATAGACCTATTATGATATCACTATACTCACGACTCTTGCCACGACCTCACCACACCCACCACCAATACTATCTCATAACCTTACACTATCCATGACAAAAGAACACTTCGTGGCCTTACTATAACCTCATCTCTATTAACAAAATCAAAACCAACTTGCGACCTCATTATACCCACGACCTAAAAACCTCTCGCGACCACACATGCCTACGACCAAGACCATTGTAGTACTTTATCATTCACGACTTGAAACTATCTCCCAACCTCACCATACCCACAACCCATCTCGCGACCTCACTAAAACCTACGATGCACGCCATCACAATACCTGACCATACCACGACTCTCGCAACGTCACCATACCCGAATATATATAAAAAGATCATCAAAATATTGTCTTAATATAAAAAAGAAAACATTTCTTATGCTACTCTATCCCTCATTGTTCATGTACCCCAGTACCCTACATAAGTATCCAACGGTTCCCATCTCTTTAATCCAACGTACCAAAATACACATCTCACAAACATAAAAAACCACCACTATAACCCTAATCTCCTAACCCTAAGAGGCTTCGGTACGCTAAGCCATGGCTTGGCTGGCCACCATGGCGCGAGCCAACTGTACCGTGACCTGAGTTATGAAGTTTTGGCTAGTTATCACCAACCAGCGTTATGGGTGACGACGCGACCCCAAGGCGCGACCCCATGGCGCAACCAACCACACCGTAGCTCGCGCCATGGGCTGAGTTATGTTTTTTTTGAAAATATGACCGTTGGAGCAACCACTAGTTTTTTTTGGGAGTGTTTTTTGACCGTCTGAATATATAAAAAAAAACCATTTTCCCCTATTTTTTGCCTATAAATCCCCTTTAAAACTAACAAAAAATTACACCTTCTTCTATAATTCACAACCTCTAATTTCTATATTTTTTTCTACCCACCATAAGTTAAAATCGAAACCAATACCCGAATCAATGGATAAACAATTTTTTATCCGATCCTCAAAATCAAATTCCGACTACTCAACTACCAAATTCGTCTACTTCGTCTAACCAGAATACTCCCTCATCCGCAACATCTAGCACATCAGGAACTAACCAATTTTCTTAATTCGCCAACTATAATAAACTCTCAAATCCTTTTGCTACCTTCCCACAAGAAAACACGTTTGTTAATTGTACACCCGAGGCATTCAATTTATGGTTTCAACAATCTCAACAATCGCAAGTTTTCTAACAACCACAACCAAGAAATTTCCATAACTTTCCTCAACACTCTTCCCAAGAACCTCAAGAGCCCGAAGAAACGATGAGCCCGAAGAAAAAGCCGCGGGTCCATCGAAAAAAGGTAGGAGAAAGAAAAGTGTTGCTAAAAAAACTCGAAGAAAGCCCCACCACCAACCTCGAAGTCGAACCGTTCTTTTTGGACCCATCGTGAAGAAGAAGTTTTGGACGAGAGTTGGATTGAAGTATCCAAAGACCCGAAGGTCGGGACTGATCAACCACATGATGCGTTTACTATAACGATCAGCTTAAGGATGAGGGTTTTAAACCTCGGAAAAAAAATATGTTGACTGGGAAGTGGTCGACTTTAAACCGCGAGGTTCACGAATTTTTTTTATGAAAACGACAAACTTTTGAGTGACGAAAATCAAGACGATATGATGACTCGTGTGATGAGTTTGTTTCGAGATGAAAACGGGAACAAGGAGTTCCACAAAAAGTGCTTGGCTTGTTTTGAAAGACAAGTATAAATGGAAAAATCCTGATTCAACTCGAACATGCCGTGCCCGAGGGAGGGTAGCCGATTTAGATCTGGATCTATTCAATGATGATGAGATCCCTCGTCCATCCGCTTTTCCAACAAAGTCCGAGGTTCAACGCTCCTCAAGCTCATCCGCCACTTCGGGGTCTCAGAAAGAACAATTGGTCGAATTGCTACAACAACAAATGTTATCGGATCGTGATGCTAAAAAGGAACGATTGGAACAAGAGGTGGAGGAAAGACTAGAAGTGGTTGAGCATCAAAAAGGAATGAAAAATTGCAAATCCTTCGATACGACACTACCGGATTGAGTGCACAAGACGTGGCGAGAATCGAGAAGCTCAAAGACGAGGCGCACGCGAAATATTTTAATTTTTAAGTTGTATTTTTTAATTATTTATTTTATTTCGTGCTTGTTTTTTTTTATTTCGTGTTTTTTCCGTCTAATTTCCTTTTAGTAATTGTATTTTTATTTTTATTAATGAAAAAGTTAAATTTTAGTTAATTAATTGTTGAATTAATAAATGGGGTCACGATAAACCGAGAAAAGTTTGTGTTAACCAGGGAGAGGGTTCGATGGGTTATGGGGTGTTTTGGTGTTAAGTTAACGTGGTACTACTTTTTCCATGGCTCGAGCTCACGACTCGACTCTACCCCAGGCCTCTAACAAGATTAACCCATATGCCTCCCTCTTATTCCCTCTCTCTCTCTCTCACCAAACCACACAACCATTATTAGACCTTGTTCTTTTACTGTATTTTATTTCGTTTGAGTATTAGCTAGCCATAGATTTTGGGCATGAAAGGCGTGTGTGGCATGTTGCGTGGCGATTAACATGTCATATAGATCTAGTTTATTTTCTTGTCACAGATATCACTTTAGTCATATCATTTGTAGATTTGAGTCAATATATATTTATATAGAATATACATTAAATGTTTTTTATCACAGATTCCCGGTGTTCCATGTGGGGCAATCTAGAAGCCTTGGTCATATGACTATGGAGAACACGTCATGTTGTATGGAGGAAGAAAATCACTATCGCTACATAATGGTTTTGTGGAGTTTTGTTTTTTTACTGAACTCTTCTTATTTTTCCGTTTATTATAATGATGATTGGAGGAAAACAACTGATCAAGTCAAGAAGATGTTATGGTATCATTAAGTCACATGTATGTTACTATGATTCTTGATTAATTATATAGCATTGGTGGCAAAATTGGCTCCTTGGTTAACACCACTGGTGTTATAATGGTCTCTCTTCTAATAAAAAACCACGGGCGAGCTCATAACGCCAGCCATGATACAGTTCTCTCGTTGTGGGCTCGCGGGCTGGCAAATACGGCACAAGGGCATGATCATGGCTCAAGCCATGAAAGACCACACTAGAAGCTCTTAGTGTTTGTTAAATGGATGGGTTGGATAACATATCCAAGACTGACCTGCAAACACTTTTCATATGAATTTTGTTTGTAGTTAATCCGGTAACTTTTTATCATCAAAATTATACTAATTCAATCATTATTGTTATAAAAGTTTATGAGGTAATAAGCCTTTGGATGACTTTTAACCCAATTGACCTTCCTTATAAGTTAAATCTCTTAGCTGAACCCATTGGGATGTTTAGCTGTATGGCGATGAACAAATTTACCCATGTAACAAAAATTAGTCAAATTTACACCTCCAGGATCCAGCTACATCTTGATTTTTCTATACATATGCTCATGAGAGTCCAATTTATATTTCCCATTTTAGGGCGTATATTCATGGAATATATGTTTTACGATTTACACTTTTGAGGTTGAATATGCTTTCGATGATGATGTTGTCCAGTTTGTTATCATGTTTATTAACCTTAGAGCTTGACTTGTGTTTTGTTATCTTCAGCTTTTACGGTCTCCGAAGAAAATTAGTGAGCCGAAGAAAGAAAAAGTCATGAGCACCAACAACCGTCAACCCTGCATGAGTCAACAAGTGACCCTGACGTGTACAAAGTGTAGACATTCTTTTTTTTAACGACAACATTTATAAAAAAAACTAGCAATGAGCTAGAAGAATTACAAGGAGATTAAACTAGGGTTTTTTAACCAATCTAACCAAGAAAAAGAAAGATGGCATCGTCATTTACACTAATTAAATGAACTAAGAACGATATCATCAAAAATCTCCGAGCGCCGGGAGACTTCTCTTCAAAGATGAGACGATTTTGGAAGCGCCAAATAAACCACCAAGAAACTAGAAAAAATCCCTCCGGCAAGACCTTTAACTTTGGCGGGATTCGAATAGAGACAAACCAGGACTTCCATTATGAAAAAGAAAACCAGTCTTGAGGGACCAAATCCCACCAGCGGCACACACATAGAAGCAAGTTTTTAGCCAGATCACATCGAAATAAAAAGTGGGAACCATCTTCATCTGCGACATTGCACACACGACAGGACACTAAAACAAGAGGAACGTTCCTTTTTAACAAATTAACCCTAGTCGGAAGACAATCTATCCGAGTACGCCAAGCAAAAACATTCACCTTTGTTGAGACTGCTCTAGACCACTCAGTTGGGTTACCCCTGGGAAGAAATAAATCATCCATGAAGGATCGAACATCTTTGACCTTAAAATTACCGTCACCAGATAAATCACAAAACCATCGATCATTGCTATGAGAAAGGATGACCGAGTCCAACATAGCAGTTAACTCGTCTAACTGTACTTGTTCGACACCTCCTCGCGGCTGTCTATGAAAAGACTCCACTATGGGCTCATTGAGCTTCGCTGCCACTTTAGCATCATGACTGTTATCAAGGGCAAAGAGTCTGGGAAACCAAGCAAAAAGCGGGAGATCACCCACCCAGTGATCCAACCAGAATCTAGTTTTCCTGCCATCACCAATCCGATTTTTACAATGATCCCAGAAGTCAAACCCTTTATTTTTAAGTTAATGCAGCTCCCTCAAAATACTACACCAAATCGACGGACGTTTAGAATCATGAATATCAATATATGCATCGTGTAAGGAGCGAATGACTTTCCCCAAAGAGAACCATCATCCGAAATAAACCGCCAAACCCATTTAAGAAGGAGAGCACGGTTTAGAGCAAAAAAACTAGCGACTCCCAATCCACCATACTTTTTAGAAGATAAGACTTTATTCCATGATACCCATGAAATCTTCTTTTCCAAATTATCCATACCATTAAAAAAACCCGCCTCCTAATACCCTCCATCGTTTTTAGAACACCATATGGAACCCTAAAAAATGACATATTATAGATTGGGGACGCCTCGAGAACTGATTTTAGAAGCGCAAGACGACCCCCTATAGAGAGGGGTTTTAACTTCCATTTGGATAATCGGCTGCAAAGTTTCGACAAAATATTATCCCAAGCTAAAATTCGAGATGAAAACTGACCAACCTTAACCCCAAGATATCTAAAAGGACTGTTTATTATAAAACACCATATAGATGACGCAGCTGATACAACATCAGTACTATTCACTCCCACCCCTAAGAGTTGGCTTTTCTGAATGTTTATTTGGAGGCCAAAGAAAGAAAGAAGCACTTCAAAATGTAAATAATACCTTTAAGATTCTCTTGAGACCATTCCCCTACGAACATTACATCGTCCGCATAAAACACGTGAGAAATGGATAATGAACCTGGCAAAGAAAGTCATTTGAAGATCTGCTCTTCAACTGCCCTGTTAAAAGACAAGTGAAACGATTCCATGACAAGAATAAAAAGGTATGGAGCTAAGGGATCCCATTGCTTTAACCCTTGAAAACACGAGAATTCATTGGTAGGGATTCCGTTGACTCGAATAGAAGATTTGGCCGACAGCAACGTTCCCTTGATCCAATTGCACCACGTTGGACCAAACCCAAAAGCTGCTAAGATATCAAGAAGGTAATCCCAACGTATCGAGTCATAAGCTTTGGCGAAGTCAACTTTGAAGAACCTGGCTTGAATCTTTTCCGTTTACACCAATTAAAGATCTCTTCCATGATGAAAGGACCATCCAAAGTTTGTCTTCCTGAAACAAAAGCAGTTTGTGTATCCAAAACCAAATCTGATATAACAGAAACCAGCCTGTTAGTTAGGATCTTGGTGACCACTTTATAAATACATCCAATTAAACTAATAGGACAAAAATCATTGACAAACTTTGCATCAATGACCTTAGGGATACGGGCCAGGAAAGACGAGTTACAACCTTTTGTAAAACTACCTTTGATAAAGAAATACTCCACTGCTTTACAAAAATCGTTCCCTACTAGGTCCCAATATTTTTTAAAGAATTCGAACGTGAACCCATCTGGACCTGGCGACTTATTATCACCACAGTCCCAAACAGCCCTCTAAATCTCGTCGTAAGACACACGAGATTCCAGTTCTTCTGATTGGTTTTGAAGTAGCCTGTTTGGAAACTGAAAATTCACTTAAAATCTAGCGTGAGAAGGCTGCTTGAATCTGTTAGGAAAATGAGAAAAGAAAGCAGTCTAATAAAGACCAGGTTAGTACACCAAATACCATCCACAAAAACTCGTCTAATAGAGAGCTGCGAGCGTCTCTTGTTAACAACTCCGTGAAAGAATATAGAATTCTCATCCCCCTCTATCGCCCACTTTCGAACCTGTTACATATCTAAGCACGCGACTGGTTAAGAACCCGATTTTAACTTGTTTTCTTTAATTATTCATATTTAATTATATTATAAAACATTTCAGACATTCTAAAAATAGAAACATTGAAAATTTGGGCTCTTTTACTTACCAAATAAAGTAAGTTGTTGATATGTTCCTCACAATTATGCACTATGACCTTTTATAACAACTTTTCGTAATAAACTTTTGTAACAATTTATTAAAATAACATTTTTAGTTTTAAATTGAAAAATACTTTTATCTATTTATTATTTTTATAATCTAATTTTATCATATTCTTTAAAATTTTACTCTTCTTAATTCAATATCCATTTTAATATATTTTTATTAATTTTTAGTTTTATTTCATTTTTAGTAGGTTTATTATAATTCAATTTTTCACAAATTTAACATTAATGTAAATAAAAATTCAATTGGGTAAGAGTGAAATATTTGTTCGCCTTAAAAATCGTCATTGAGTACTTGACGTTGTATTACACGAGTACCATGCTAATATTGCATTAAGTAGGGAGGTACACTTTTGCTGCCAATTTCAGGATTTTGGGACAACCCTCCACTTTTGTTTTTTTAGAGGATTTTGGTACAACTTTTACTTGAAATTTCAAATTTTCAAACTTTCAAATTCTAATTTTTTTGTTAAAACTAGCTTTACTTGAATATTGTTTAAAAAATAAAATATCTAGAGAAGGTTATTTCACATATTCATTGTATTTATAGCAAACATTTTTAAAATTTAATATAGCCCTTTTATATAAGTACTTTACGAAAAAAAACCCGAGCATAATTTTTTTTTCAAAAATGAACTTTCTTTGAAGTAACCTTTAGATGAGTGACATACGTATAACTGGATGGTTAGAAATTAGGCGGACAATTGTAATTGTGCGCTTTTATTTTCCTCTTTTGGGCGCACATTTGTAATGTGCTATTCCTATTTAAGGTGCGCCTCATATAACGCAATATTTTCAAAAGAGCAATTTAAATTCACTTGTGCTCCTCAAATGAATCTTACATGAGAAATAATAATGTGCACTTTATACTACAAGTGCGACTCATATAGGAGAAGACAAAAAGTAATCCATGTTACATGATATCAAAGAGCATTTTTAAATATAAGTGCGCCTCATATAGAGACAAATAAAAAATGTACGTGTGCATACTTAAATGAATGCACCTACTTTGTGCTCCTTATATTCTCTAAGTACGCCTACATAAACGAAGTGCGCTTACTTTGTGCTCCTCATATCCTTTATTTGTTGAGTAGTAAATCACCTATTCCCTAATGGTGAGTAGTAAAATCACCTATTCCACTTCTTTATTTGTTGAGTAATAAATCATCTATTCCTCTTTTTATAATTTATTGCTTGTTAATATAAAGAGAAAATTTTCATTTATTTCTCTACTACAATGTTATTATCACTTTCAGCTATTCTTCTGCTTTGGTTGCTTATTTGTTGAGTAGTAAATCACCAAGTGCTACTTGTGTGATTTATTGCTTGTTAATTTATTACTTATCTTCTACAATGTTATTATTGCTTTCTGCTCTTCTTCTGCTCCGTTTCTCTTCCACAAATTTAATATTCAACTATAGTTATTGATTGATGACTTTGGTTGTTATTAAATTTAAGATTCTCCATGTGTTTCTACATTCTAATATTAAATAATCAAGGTTCAATAAGCCGACAAACAAACAAAATGACCGATATAAAGCGCACCCAAATATTATGAAGCGCACCCACTATCATGAAGCTTTGGATGTGTTATGAACTTATGGATGGATGTTATGGATGATGGAAGATAAATTGTAAAGATAGAATCCATGGTTTTAGGTAAAAGTTCGGCTCATTTTAGACGTGCGCTTGAGGTTGGGCGTGAGAGTTTAAGGTAGGCGAGTGATACGACCCTCTCGGATAGTATCGGGATAGTGGCACCCCTTCAAGCGTGATGCTAGCTCCTTAAGAAGAAGATTAGAAAACCAGAGACATTTTTATGTTTAACTTCATTGATTGACTGATAATAGAATTACATAATGAAACCTTAAATACTACTTTAAAAGATAAACATAGATAATAAAAGATACTAAAATGATAAACATAAAACATAAACATATATCCTAAAAATAGAAGATATTCTTGTCGTAACATTTCTCACTCCTTCGAATTCACCTTGCCCTCAAGGTGACGTCTTGAAAAACGCTCTTGATTCTCGGGTCCCAAATTTTGATATGTTTCCTAAGCATTTGCAGAGTCTGTTCCAACTTGTTCTTTGGCTCGAGAAGTAACAATTCTTGGATTTCAACTCTACACTCCTTCTATTCAGATGTAACAGACCACATGCCCTTGTTAGGCCGCGATTCATCGATAGATTGCAATTCACCAACAACAACAGGTTGTGATTCACTAACCATAAAATGTAATGCATCAACCATTCGTGATTCACCAACCATTTACGATTCACCAACCACTTGCGATTCACTAAGATTAGGTTGCGATTCGTCATCCACAAGTTGTGTTTGAACAACAACGGCCCGCTCTTTTTCTTTTTCCTTTTCTGCAATTGCTTCAAAACGAGCCTTAGAGATACGGGCTAAATAGAAAGCGTCTCCTAAAGTTGTAGGCCTTAACCTCAACAATTCCCGTTGCAACGACACTTTAAGGCCAGAGACATAAAAACATTTAAGCAAGTTTGGAGAGATCCCGTTACCCGATTTGCAAGTATCACAAACTCACTTTGATATTCGGCAACGGTACCCATCTGCAGAAGTTTAGACAGTGCATATTTTGCGTCTTGATCGCTGCCGTCGATGAAAATTAATCTTCTGATGAACAGTAATCATCTGATGAACAGTATGTAATGAACAGTAATCTTTTTTTTTGGGTTATTGGAAACCTAGATCAAAATCCCTCAACGAGTTGAGGGCTCTCAATGAAAGAACCAATTGATACGACCCTCGCGGGTTGTATCGGGATAGGGCACCACTTTTAGCGTGTGCTGGCTCCTTAAGAACTTGAATGAGAAGACTAGACATTGTTTAACTTTAACTTTGATTGACTGATTATAATGATAACAATGACATGGTATTTATAAAGCATAATAATAAAACCCTAACCCTAAGATAGATAGTTGTAGCCATGTTTGGCCCGGCTCATCTGAAGCCCGGGTGTATCATTCCCCACTCCTTCGAATCCACCTTGCCCTCAAGGTGATGCGTAAAAAACACTTTTGATCCCTGGGTCCCATATCTTGATCATATCGCTGTCTCGTCTTCCACTCTCCCAGTTCTTCACCCAAATATTTCTCCGGTTCAATTGTTTTCCGCCTCGAAAGTTCTCGAACACATAATACTCTAACAACATAGATAGTTCTCCGACACACTTTGTTCTCCAACACAGTTTGTTCTCCATCCTTGTTTTACCGCTACCAACACTCTTTTTCCTCTTTCGCCTTGCATTGCCTTGGACAAAACACAACACCCTTCTTCCACCTTCCGTTGCCCAGGCCGTAACACTCCTCACTTCTTCAAAAATGTACGGAAAATTCTCAGATTGCCCCGCGACTTCATCACTACCAACAATATGATGCGATTCACTAATAACAGGTTGTGATTCACAAACCATAAACTGCGACTCACCAATGACATGCTGAGATTTACCAAGATTCGACTGCGACTCACCAACAATGACCTGTTCTTTTTCTGATATTACCTCAAAACGAGCCTCTACTATACGGGCTAAGTAGAAAGCTTCAACTAAAGTTGTTGGTTTCGAGTATGACCTCAACAATTCTAGTTGTATCTTCAATTTAAGTTCGGATATATAAAATGAGGCAAGTAAACTTTCTGACATACCAGATACTCGACTTATAAGATCTTTAAACTCACCTTGATATTCGACTACGGTACCCATTTGCAAGAGCTTAGATAAAGCATCTTTCGCGGCCTGATCGTTGCTACCCGATTCCATAAACAGTAAGTCGAAAAAAATTGATTTTTTTTGCGGATGAACAGTAACTTCGGCCGATAAACAGCTGTCTGCAGTGAATAGTAACCTGTCAGATGAACAGTGCCTTCCAGGAATAGTGCCGCTGATGAACAGTAACAATGACGATGAACATTGTTTTTTTTTTGTTGATTGGATCTTAGATCAAAAACCCCTCAACGAATTGAGGGCTCTCAATGAAAGCACCAATTGATACGACCCTCTCGGATAGTATCGGGATAGTGGCACCCCTTCAAGCGTGATGCTAGCTCCTTAAGAAGAAGATTAGAAAACCAGAGACATTTTTATGTTTAACTTCATTGATTGACTGATAATAGAATTACATAATGGAACCTTAAATACTACTTTAAAAGATAAATATAAATAATAAAAGATACTAAAATGATAAACATAAAACATAAACATATATCCTAAAAATAGAAGATATTCTTGTCGTAACAGCGAGAGTTTGTTATTGTGCACTTAACATTTATGGTGTGCCTGGGAGAGGAAGAGAATGAAGGCAAGACGTGTATGTTATAAAAGTGCTCCTAATCTTGTTACATAAAACACAAATTTTTAGTCTTGTTTCGTAAAACTAGTATAGAAAGAGTCCATTTTGGTAATATTTTAAATATAAATCGGTTTGCCAAAACGGTTTAAGGCAAACCGGATTGAACGGGTTCATACTGATTATATATTTTGACAAAAAAAAAAAGTTTTTTAACCAAATCGATTTTAGTCAAAACTGGTTCATTTGCCCGCCTCTAGTTTAGAACTTGAATATGCTCTTGATGAGATATTGTATATTTTTGTTATTAAGCTTTGGGGTTCGATATAAGGAGTTTTTGACGTTTACTGTTCTTAACCTTTATCAGCTTATAGACTATGCCATGTATTTATAATGCTTAATTAGTTTCTTGTACTAGTTTGTGTTGGGTGAAACTTTTGGACTTTAGCAAGCCCAGTCCTTCGGATTTATGAGAATAAAATGAAACGTACGTTAGTCTCCACCTAGGTGTTAGTATAAAACCATGCTCCAACCCGTTATTAATAAGTAAAATGTATACCAAACCCTAACTTTATGAACCAATGATAACACTTGTTGGTTCACCCCACACAGATAACAATCAAACGGTTCACATTCACTCATCATCTATTTAATCCAACGATGTAAAACACACACACACACACAAAAACTCACTCCACCACTATAACAACCCTAACACTAACAACATAAAAGCATAGGCCTCCATCTTATAACCAATGTACTTACAAGTTACAACCCAAATCATTAAAGTTGTATTTGGACCAGCTAGCCATGGATTTTGGGCAAGAAAGGCGTGTATGGCAGGTGGCGTGGCGATTTGCATGTCACCTTTGTTGAAATAGGTGGTCTCGGAAATTTAAATTAAGGTAGATCTAGTTTACATTCAACGGTTTATTTACATCATCTGTAAATCCATATAAAAAGTAAGTTAGTCAAAGTTACACCTCTAGCTTATTATGCCTGTACATCTAGATTTCTTTTATTCATATGCTCATGACAATACTATTTTCATTTTCCGTTTTAGGGTGGTCTATACATGGAATCCACTTTTCTTGCGTCGCTCCTCTAGACTGTAGGGAAAGACTTGTTGCAAAGGAATCAATTGCGGAGGTATTTAGTTTTTTTATTGAGAGCATTTGGTATTTTTCTCTCTGAATTGAGTTGTCATACTTTCATTATAAACTATACTTATATGTTAGCTTTTCTTTTTACTTTTTTTCTACTTGTAAACATGGTTGTAACTTATAGTGATATTTGAATTAATTTGTATCAACGATTTTAAGTACCTGGTCTCTTAACTTACTTGAAGTTGATTGATGAAGTGGAGTAATATTGAATAAGTGCTTTTTAATCTATAGATCTGACCAGAAAAAACTATTTGTTTTGACCTCAAAATCAGCTTTTGACCGGTAATAAGCAACTATTACTGTTCAAAAAGCACCTTGATTGACCACGACAAAGACTCAGAAAAATACTATAAAATAACTATATTAGATTTGCTCGATGCTTTATGGCGGACAAATACTATAGAATACGGAGTAACTATATTGTGTTTGCTCGGTGATAAGTTAGGGCTAATAGGTTGATTACTATTCTATTGCTGCCGGTCATGTGTTTTTGGTTTTAATCTTGACTGCTATAATTGCACATTTTAATTCAATCCTGACCGTTACAATTGCACCCGTTAAAATGCACAGTTAGTTAAGATAAAAAATGTGAGTAAAAAACTAGCCGTATAAATAGTTAACAACTGGGTATGAAGTGAACCAAAAGTGACATGAAACTCGGCGAAGTTAGTTTGTCATCCCAACGCTATAAAAAACATAATTACTAATCCTAAAGTCATGCAGAGAAAATTTACATATCCCATTATCCTCAAACAAATAAATAACTCATTGTACTTAAAAAGAGACCGGTGAGTATATTTGTAGTATTTCTTTGCGTGAAAATCAGGCAAAGCAAAGGTGATAAAAAAGCCTCAAATAAATCAGTAACTCATCTTTGTTACTAATTCTTTCATCCGTTTGCATTTATATAACCACATTTGGGTAACAAATTCAAAGGTGATCATGTAAATGTGTGTACATTGCTAATGGTCATTCGTAACATTGTTTTTTTTTGTCATTGTTTAAATTGCTTATGGTCATTGTGTAACAACGTCCGACATGGCAAATGAACTTGCTGATCAGCCTTTCATGTATGTTTATATACCTAATTGTTCTATTACTATATCATTTTTACTTTTGTAGGTATGTTGAATTTAGAACAACAAGTACTTTCTTATCAAAAAGTTAAATGATATGGATCTCCTATTCTTCTTTTTTATTAAGCATTTATATAGTTATTATTGATATCGGAGTGAATAATATCAAAAATAGACCCAACATTTGACTAAGAACTGTAAAAAGGAAGCTTGGTATGTTTTCCTAATTGACAAGCATGACACAAAGCGGAAAACTTTGATTTATTACATGAAATAAAGCGACCAGACTCTAAGCGACGAAGCACATCTTCACCCGGATGTCCAAGGCGTCTGTGCCACGTAGTTTGACTCAAAGTAAGCAAAGCAAAAGCGGTGGTGTTGGATAGTTGTTGAGTGACGGGGTAGAGATCGTCGGTACTGTCACAACGGAGAAGGAGTTGGCGGGTCTGATAATCCTTTACAGAAAAACCATAAGCATCAAATTCAAAAGACACATTATTATCACGAGTAAACTTACGAGCAGAAATCAAATTTTTGATAATATTAGGTGTATCAAGAACATGATGAAGGTGAAGAGGTTTGTGCGAGGTGTGCAAAAGGCTATGGCCCGTATGAGTCACGGGTATAGGTTGGCCATTGCCAACAAATACTGATTTATATGTGCTTGGATCGCTAAAAGATGTGAGCATACCTGTGTTATCCGCCAAATGTGAAGAAGCTCATGTGTCTATATTCCAAGTCGGGTCTGGAAGCA
Source organism: Glebionis coronaria (assembly GCA_025667525.1). NCBI lineage: Eukaryota > Viridiplantae > Streptophyta > Magnoliopsida > Asterales > Asteraceae > Glebionis > Glebionis coronaria. Next base: position 591,536,393 of record CM046880.1, on the reverse strand, counting down.
TCATGGCTTGATAAGCTTGAGGAATCATAGTGGGAGTATTTGGATACCCGCCAATAGCTGAAAGACCAAACTGAGAAGCATGTAGGTACACAAATGGCACATGGGCCTGTTGGACAGATAAAGGACCAGTAGTTGTGGCGTGTTGGGCTGGGTTTAAAGCTTGTTGGGCTTGTTGTGTCGGCTGACCAATAACATAAGACATAAGGTGGGCTTGTTGGGGCTGTGGAAACTGGGTTAGGCTGTATAATTGTCCAGGAGAGTAAAATTGGCCCGGGCCCGTCTGGAGATAAACATACCTAATATTGGATTGGGTTGAGGCTACATCATATGTTTGTTGGGCTTGAGGTTGCTTAAAAGATGCATTTTGGGCCTGTTGTTGTTGCATCCTATTAGTGGTTCCACGTGAGCCACCAATTCCATTCTTTATATTTGAACTTGATGAAGTATTAGAGGACGTACCATTATGACCAGTAGCATGCGATGATTGTCTTGGTCGAGTATAATTTACTCCATGAACGAATTTACAACGAATTCCATAGGTACAAGTACCGCGTTGAAAGTTGCGACATTGTTCAACACTGGAAGCGCTCATTGTGTTCGCGTGTGAATTCGTGGCAACTAGAACAGTAGGCGACGATGAGGAATTTTGGTAAGCAGTTGTCGCAGCCGAGTGATGTGCCATATCACTCTCCTCATGGAGTATCATGGAACGAACCGTATCAAACTTGGGAGGTGGATCCCGATGTCGTATGATACGCGCTATTTCAGGAAAACGATCTCGAAGACCATTTGTGGCATATGTAACTAGACTTTTTTCCTGACCTTTGTACCAAGATTATCAAGACGACCAGCCTTGTGTTTTATCTCCTGAAAATAATCGGTGGCAGTGAGGCTTCCTATCTTCATGTTACGTATCTCATTATTGAGTTGAATGATATATGCTTCTTTGTTGTCATGAAATATGTCTTTGAGACGTTCCCATATTCCGTTGGCAGTGGCATTAGAATCAAGGACCATTTCCACAAGTTTTGGCGAGATTGATGCATAGATCAACATGACAACAAGTGAATCATTCGATTCATGGTCAGGGGGGATTGTGGAAGTGCTCGCGGAAGGCTTGTCTAAGTGGTAGAGCACGTTGTATGTCTTGAAAAAGCGCTTAAACAACTCACTCCAAGAATTGTAGTTGAGTTTGTCTAAGTCAAGAGGGGTTGGGATGCATGCTTTTATGCTGGCAATCGAGTATGCCTGATCGATCGGCTGTTTTGTTGCGTTTGAGTCTCCTGTCATTGACGAGATCTAGGGTTTATGTATGGGTTATTAGGAGGAAGATGAAGCAGAAGAAAAAAAAATTAAAAAGCGACAGATTTAGGGTTAGGGTAGGGATCTTGTTTAGGATTTGATACCATATTGATTTATGTATTTTCCATCATGCCTATTAGCTAAACAACCGAATGTATAAATACAGATATTGTCTTGGGATTTAAGCCATCATATGACTAAACCAAACAGGCCATGGGCCTTACTAAATAACGATGCTAATAGTTATGAGTAGGAATGCAAGATTTCAACATCTTGTTGTGATTATGGTGAAGATAAGAATATTAACGTCCAAATGAAAATGATGATTTCTTATTTTTAAGTATTTTTTAGATGCATGTACTATTCTATTTCCGATGAGAATGATCATACTCCTGATGATATTTTTTCCATGTTCTAATTTCTTTGTTACGTATTTTTGTTTAAGATTCTTGCTACTTCTTATTCGGTTCAACAATAGGTTGAATTCCTGGTATTGTTTATAGGGTATAAATATTATTTTAATCACTTATGTTTTTATGCAAGTATTGTTACTTATACTTTTGGTTGATCAAATACTATCACTGCATTATACAAAGAAGTTGTTTGGGTCTTCTATAGATCTGCCACAACTCCCCCCACACCCTTGGTATCAGAGCCTCACGCTCTCACCATCACCATTACCCTTACCTTACTATTTCCTTTATACTAAATTCTTAATCGTATGCTCTGTGACTGCAGCCTTAGTGCTGATCTCTCACATCAGAAAATTAGAATTTAGCTTAAAGGTCTGACTTCTATAGCTTTAAGTGTTATAGTTCTCTATCACTTTATTCTATCAGGGCCGTTGCAGGATATGTAAGTCGACAAAGGTGGTCGCAGTTGTTTCCTCCGGGAGAGTATAGAATAAGAAGAAAAAGTCTATAATTCTTAAAACCATGAGTCACGATAACCTTTTCAATTGCTCAACCTCGTCCAGTTTCCGCCACTCCTCTGCATCTAAAATAGATCAGTTATATGAAATCTCATATAGTTCTGATGATTCCAGGATCCCAATCAGTGAAATGCCACTAGTAAACCCCTACCATGTTTTCACTAAACCATCGAATTCCATCACAAAAAGAGTCAAGCAGCTAATTGGATCTAACCCACACAAGCAAATAAAAAAGTTTGTCCAAACATCAAAGTTCGATTCACATCAGTTACCAGCATCCCAGATAGAACATTTGGTACCTTTGTCATTGCCTTCTGACCTTCCTCGACATTGTTTATCACAAGGGTACACACATATTCATTTTGGAGCTATAAGGTTAGCATTAACCTTCCATGGAAGAAAAGGACTACCTGCATATTCAAGAATAGCCTTGCTTGATACAAGGTTTGCAGAATATCAGCATGCTTGTATTGGTACAATACAAACAACGTTGAATGCAGGAACAATTTTTGTCACGTTTTACCCAAATTTTAACATGCCTCTCAATGATCCTTCACTATTCACAGCTCTCAAGGCCCAGATCCAGATTGGAGGTATGCCCCAAGTGAACACTTTTCAAGCCACGTTCCATTACCAAATGGCTTATCGAGTTCAAAACCACTCGTTAGACATTTTGGTTCCAGGACAAGACGATGCCGGAAATGCGCTACTCATCGACATAGACGCAAATGAAACTCCAACTTGTACATACATACCGAAGCAGTTATCTCGAGATGAGTTACTCAAATTACATCCAGAAACGTGGATAACAAATTATGAGCAAATCCATCAAGCTCCTGTTCGATCGAACTCAGCTCCAGAATTTGTTAGACATGAGAATGGTCTCGTGGAGATCAAATTCTCGCAACCTAAGGCACCTAATGTATTTCCAACAGGAATTCACATGATCGCACCAGCAGAACCCAGCCAAACCGTGACCAATGAGCCTGTTCAAGAAATCAAACACATATGGTGGGACGTATGTGATTGCGAAAGTTGTTTAGATGAAGCTCAAAAGCTTGAGGATGAAGAAGATGTCCCTAAGAAACGAAGATCTTCACAACAAAGACTCAAAAGGAGGTATGAAGACGGTGACCCAACAGTTGGACTTCTTGGAGAACCCTCAGGAAAATTTGACTACTATGTTTTATACCCAAAGCAAAACCAGATACAACAAACATCAATAACACCACAACCACCTAAAACACCGCCACAACCACAAACACTTACACCCTATCACCAAAAAGCTTTATCTATCATTCATCAAACGCCACAACCGAAGAAAGATAAAGAAACAATCCCTTCACCAGTATTCCCAATAACAACACCCTCTTCAATATCATACGAACAAGAGTTCTCAGTCCTTACTGCATTTGAGGATCATGATAGTCAAACCAAGCACGACTGGAAGATAAAAATTCCAACGACTATTGGTCCCACAGGACTCGCAAATACTATTAGTCCCGCGGAAGCTACCCTAAACTGGCAAAGTGAAAATGCTGTTGCTCAAAACAAGGTTCTCGCAAAGATACTCTCACAGCAAACCATGCTCGCAAATACCCAACAAAATCTTTCATCAAAAGTCGGATCCCTAGAGAGTATCATCCATGAACATAAAATTTTAGTGTCCCAACATGAGTGTTTTAATGCTTGGATAAAGTTGCATTAAATATGAATTATCGGTTAATGCTTGGATAAAGTTGCATTGAATATGAATTATCGTTTAGTTATCAACTTATTATCTGTAAAATGGATGAATGTGTTATTTTCGGATAAACTTTTAGATAAAACTTGGTGCCTTTTTTTAGGTAAGTAGATCAATGTTAGTTATCAAATTAATAATTTCAAACATTTATATTTATGTATTACTCGAAAATAAGCGCTAAAAATTTGTGTTTATTTTCATTGGTCTTATCATATATGTTGGTGAGCCTAGCCCGAGTTTATGAGATTTCTTTATCTCAATAAGTCATGAGAAATACTTGCATTTTGCATGCGTCACACAAGCTTTGGGCTATGAGACAATGCAAAATAAAAATGAGATAACGCAAAGGAAAATTTGCGTCTTACCGGTTGACGACGCATGTTCACGAAAACAAAATACTACTTCTTCCGTCTCATAGTAACCGTTCACCTTACTGCACGTCTCATATTAATAGTCGAGTCTAAAAATAGGTAAGAAATATAGATTATGTTTACAATATTTTCCTCACTTTAAGGTATTATTACAAATAATAAAAAAGTTGTAAATTAATTGGTTAAGGGTATAATTGTAACTGTGTAAAAAGTAAGAGAGAAACCTAACAAAATGATGTTTTTATTAAAATGCGTGTTTTTTGTCGATAGACTATTATTATAGGACGGAGGGAGTATTAAACTTCATTTGTTCCAATTTTAATGCAAACTTATAAGCTAATTAAGATGATGCATTCGTGTGTTGATGTTGCCTTATTACAAACTTCATTTGATCCAAATTTACTCTCAACAATACGTGTAAAAAAACAATTATTGAATTAATAAGTTATTGATCTTTACTACAAACACACTGAGAAACAAACTGGAATAGAACCCAAGACAATATACAATTTTTTTAAAATCGTCGTTGGTGTAATGGAGTTTCATCGTGTCATTTTGTACACCAAAGCACAACGTCTCGAGTTCGAAACATGTCAAAGGAGAATTACTACCCAGCTTAGCCATTCAGTTTCTATAAAAGGCTTCAAAGCATCAGCTAATATTGAACCCGACATCCGTTCAAGAAAAATCTCCCATATGTGCTCCAACCAAGAGTTCTACTCCCGACCTTACACCCATCTCAGAAGTATAACCCATGTATCAATTCAACTAAGTTAAACATTATTTGCAGACAATATTCAAAATACCATATCACTTAATAATGTTAGGGTATATATTCATAAAACAATAATGATTATGCATTTTTAGGTGTGCGGTTTGAAGGTTTTTATTTATTTATGTAGTATACGTAAAATGAATTTTTTATTTTTTTTATTTTATTGAATCGTTATACCCGGGCAACGCACGGGTATTGTACTAGTTTGTTGTTGACGATGATCCTAATTTATTTAGGATTAATGTAGTTTACAGTTTATAGCAGTTTAGTTTGTAGTTATGTTAATCGCTAATTTTACATAAAAATCTTTATGTTGTGTATGGTTTAAATATGGCGTGTTTGAATTGTTTTACAGTTTATACTTTAGAGGTTGAATATGCTTTTGATGATGATATTGAATATTTTGTTATGTTCATTAGTAGTGTTTGATTTTTGTTTTGCTATCTTCAGCTTTTAGAATACTCTGACCTGGCCAAGATCCGAACAACAAGGAGCACTCATATAATAGTCTAGTAGTCATTTTTTCTATTAGATGTGATGCAAACAGGCGGTTTACTTAACTTATGAGATTAGTTGAGTAGGCTCTCCAAAAAATACTAGAGGGACCGAACATATAAGTCATTTTAGTGCTAAAAAATGCCATCGGTGCAAGAGGGAACAAGTGGTGTTGACGTGTACAAAGGGTAGACATTCTGCACTTTGTACATGTCATTATATCGGTTGGTGCCTTTTACATCGGGTGGCAGTTTTTGGCGCTCAAATTTCTATTTATCTTGGTCCATCTAATGGGCTTGCTCAAGCGGCTGAGGCACATATTCGTTTCTACAAGTGTGTCAATTGCGGTGCCTTTACGGGAAGAAAAAAAGTCGCAATACCAAGTTCAGGGAGTTTGAGTTGCGTGATCGAAGTCCGTACATATGACTAGTTTAGTTCAGAGTACGAAACTATAATCCATAAAATGTTGAAGTTGATATGATCGAGGATGCAGTTTTGTACGCTTGGTCTCAATATTGAAATTTCAAAGCTAGTTTTCAAGAGTATGATGCAATAGTAGTCAAATAGTGTTGTAAGAACCAACTATTGTTTTTTGAGCATGGCTTGATAACTTGTCAAGATTTAATAATCCAGGCTTAAGCTTGGCTTGATAAGGCTTGATCAAAGTTTGACATTGACTTGAAAAGCTTGAATATGTATAAAATTATTTTTTTTATAATAAAAATAAATCAATAAAAACATATGAATAAAGTAAAACAACCAAAAGCCATAACTCAAAACCAAATTCGATTCATTTAGCATTAACAAAAGCAAAAATAACATAATCACATAGTCTTGGTTTCAAAGTACGTTTTGCGATTCAATGCAATTAAAATCCCAAAGGCCATTGCGTGATGTGATTGCTAACACAATTATGACACTTTCGTATTAAAAAAAGTACAAAAATATTTGTACATATTTTATTTCACCAAGTACCAATAAATGTAATAAATTTATAAAAATAAAAAACTTTTTTAAAATACGATGAGTTAAATTATAAATTTAATCAAAGTTAAAAATCCTACTAGAATATATCATTTATTTATGAAATAAGCGTTAATAATTAAGTTAATACTCAAATTATCCATAAATACCTTATATGAATTCATCATAAAAACACATTTTAATAAAACTTGAAAAAGTTTGATAAGATTTCGAGTCGAGCTATCAAAAGATTGAGCTTGAGCTTTATTTATGTTTCAAGCTAATTTTTGGGCTTGGGCTTGATAAAATCTTGACTTGATCGAACCAAGCTCGAGCTCAAGCTCGAGTTGCTTGATAAAAGTGTGACTTGATTGCAGCCCTAGTGGAAACTATAAAGCTTTTCTAAAATAATTATAATTAACTAAGTACTCAACAATTCAGAATTAACCTTGGTGATTTTAGTTTTTCTTTTTCAATAAATTTTAAGCTTAGTTCTCACTTCTCATATTCAGTCAGTATCTTTGCCAAATCAGGTAATAAACAAAAAATAGATGTATATTTAGGTGATGGTCCAAAGCTTGCACTTTTGACTTTAATGGTCAAAACTTATATAGAAAATAGGAGGTTAGTCAGTTAAAATGACTTTTAATCAGTTGATGAAGCCATTTAAAATTTGAAGACATACAACTAGTCGACTAACTTATGTATCATTAAGCCTTTGTAACTTGGTGACTCGATTGTTGTCTCGTAATACTTTCAAGTTGCGGGTTCACTTTGCTATCCCTAAAGGTTGACTTTCTTGTTGGTATTAAACTTTTCAAGTTATATTAAACAATCATAAAACTGTACTTAAAATTATGAAGACATACAACTAGTTGACTAAATTACGTATCATTAAAAAGCTTAAGCCTTTGTAACTTGGAGACTCGATTGTTGTCTCGTAATACTTTCAAGTTGCTCAACCGGTTCACTTTGCTATCCCTAAAGGTTGACTTTCTTGTTGACATTAAGCTTTTCATGTTATATTAAACAACAATCATAAAACTGTACTCAAATCTCCTGTCGCGGAACGCGAGTTTGCAAACCTCGTATTACCGTGTTTTGTAATCGGGAAGATTATACTAGTAAACTAGTAGTAATGATGCTCTTGCCGTTTTAAAAGCCTAATCTTGTCAAAATAGTCCAAAATCAACTCAACCGTGAGATGAAATCCAATATCCAATCCGACGATCAAAAATGAAGATTAACAACCTTCACTCTAATTGGTTAGTACACAACTACCTACTCTTCAAATACCGTACATAAATTTACTCATTTTCATTACTTCTGCCAACAACCTCTTCTTTTACTTGCTAGTACTATTTTACCAATTTCATTTTTGAGTTCTAACCAAAACCATCAAGCTTGTATTGTATTTGGAGCAACTAGGCATGGATTGTGGCAATGAAAGGCGTGTGCCATGGCCATTATTTTCTCTCAATCGTTGTTGAAATAGGTGGTCTCGGAAAATACAAGGTAGATTCATTATTTCATTCTTGTTTATATCTGTCACTTTAGTCACATTGTTTGTAGATTTAAATGACAACTACAAACCTTTTGTTATATAATTATAATTAGATTTTTCTTGTTTATATCTGTCACTTTAGTCACATTTTTTGTAGATTTGAATGACAACTACAAACCACATGGAGGACAAAGACGGCGAGGATGAGAGTGCGACTCATGGCGGCGTATATTTATGACTATAACTAGTACTACTATATAACAAGGAGGCAATGATCTCGTGCTAGTTGTAATTTAAACGCGCCGATAAGTCTATCCCTTATAATGTCTTCCAAAGTCTAAACATCCAAATACACTTCAAAGTACAAAGAAAGAAGCTGCAAGCAAATGTAGATGTAATTGCATTGTTATTTACTTTGTAGATGTAATTGCATTCTTAGTAGTTACTTTGTTATTTACTTTGTAGTCTCAATGTAATTGCATTTTTACATACTTGGACCTTGACTTTATGTGTATAAATACGTTGTACCCATTTTCATTTTAATGGGAAGTAACAACTTTTCCTTTCATTTCTCTCAGTTTATCAATAGTCCAGTAGTCATACCTCAAAGTAAATCTGAACAATAGTTTGGTTACATAAGCTCAAAACCAATTAAGCCATAAGCCGAAACAAACACCCCCTTTGGTTACATATTTATTGGAGTTTAGTTTTTACTTTATAAAAGCTTCTAGTTTTGTATTTCAAATCCAAAAGTTTGATGTGAATGTTGGAGAAAGTTTTGGGATTCCTAATTGAGCATTTAGATAATTGAGAATGCTGCATCTAATTGCATATTTGGGGCAAATAAACAGTTAGCGGTTTTCATTATTTAGAGCCTCATATTTAACCTAGAAAACTTTTAAGTATATCCAAATGACTGGATTCGTTATCTCTTTACCAGAGTGTCACATTTTAAAAAATAAGCAAATCTAGAGTTCTAAACACTAATTTCTGAAGTGCTTATTTGTTAAGCTGCGTATGAGCTTGTATGCTTATAAGAAAAAAATCAGGCAATTTGCCTAGTTGTAGTTAGGATACCAGTTTATACTCCAATAATTTACCATATAGAGTTATTCGGGTGATTGGTCCCACATAGCATTGGTAACACTACCAACCTTATTCGTAAATGATGTATAAATATCAAGTTGGAAGTCCATTGAAGACTTATTACAGGATGTGAAGAACGTATGTGTTCTCACTTGTGATGTTCTGATGTATTATATGCTATGGGAATTACTAGTCATCAAAGTTTTCACGCATTTTGTTATTTTGACTCCTTACATTATTGATTACGACTGTTCACTCACGCGCCTTATCAATGTACTTATAAAGTAGCTCAACGGAATTATATTAAATTTGACACATCATGACAATGTGAAGGTGTATTAATTAGCCTTGGCGATAGTGGTTCACAGACTAATATGTTGTTTATAAAGAGTATTTCAACTCTCTGCATTAAGTTTATCTTTTTATTTCCTATAAAGTAGCTACCCCGCCGTGATTGAATGAGAATGGAAAAGAGTGGCTTTGTTATGCAGAGAGCATTGTGTTAGACCCACAGAGCATACTAATCAATGGGAAACCTAGTCCATTAACTTTGATTAAAGAATCAATGAATTGATATCAGCTGATATGCTTGTGTCCCATTGTAACTGCTTTTATCGTATATGCTAGTGGTTCCTTGCCCCTGTTTCTGCATTTAATTTACTGTCTATTCTCTTTTCGAACCCTATTCTAATAGTCAGAAACCTCTTCAAATCGAACCTTTTTTTTAAGACATGCATAGGTCAAACAGGGTAGAAAAATTGACCCGTACAGCAACAATTTACTTACAGCTAGAACTAAGTTGACCCATCACTTACATCCACGACTAAGAACCAACAAGAAATCTTTCCTGCCTTTAGACAATACATGGAAGCACCAATGAGAAATCTTTGTAACGCGCTTCAAATTGATTTGTTTATAGGAATGCTTTGCATAAGATCAGTGACCAAAGGCTATCTGGTGCGCATTATCATGACGAACCACAAAATTATAGAATATGTAGAAAAACATTGACTAAACCAGATTAGCTTAGACCATGAAACCTGACCACGAGTCTTAAAAATTATCATTTCACACATTAAAAACTGACATAAAATCTATTAACCCGCCTCTAGTTGATTTCCATTAAACCTTATTTCTCATGTCGGCATAAGAGCAGAAACAAACAATCAAAATTATCCAAAAGTTATCACTAATATTGGCTGAATCCGCCTCACATATAAACACAAATATGAATTTATATAACATCCATTTCACTTTTATTAAGGCAATTTTATCAATAATTAAAAACTAGCAAAGATTCTTGGAATTACAACAACAGCAAACAAATGATAATTCCGGCTAAAGCAATCCTAAAACTAAAACGACCTTAGACTTACGACTAAGAAAATCCAAATTATCGAAGAGGAAGAACCTTCGCCATCCACATTCAACCAAACACGTAATCAGTTAAGTGGAGTCACCTGAGCTTTGCATAATGGAAGACTTGACTAGTCCAATGTGTGTCAACACTTTGATATCTATACCTTGCCACCGTCTTCAATGGATGATAGAATTTGATTCATCTAGTAAGAGTAGTGTTTCCGTGTACGAATTCACGAAAAAGGAATAACAATCTCCATTAATCCCCATACCACTGATACTTCCTGAGGAGGTGTCATAAACTTCAAGTATAGACGAGTCATTTGTATCATCAATATTTTCAATTATAGCTTCACCATTCTTTCTTATCTCTAATACATTATAGCCCACCCACGTATCTGGTGCCTTAATACTCAATATCTTAGTAAACAACTTGGTAACGCCCTCCTTCATTATCCATACATCACAACCCCTTGTCTTGCCATCATTATAATACTCAAACAAACCAAGCGACTCATTAACTTTAGAAACCACTAATCTATCTGTGTGTACTAACCTATCCGGAAGGCACACTTCACCAAATTCATCACTCTTCGAATCAAACGAAATGATCAGCCTAGACGTAATTCCACCAGCCAACTTAATACTATCATAAGCTAGCCAATAAATAAACCCGTCGATACAAACATGACAAGACGTCAAAGCACAAGTATTAAAAGCAGGTGGAATGTTAGACACAGTTTTCCAAACATGTGTACTTAGCGTAAAAACCTCTACCTCCCAGTTCAGCACAAACGAAAAACCAATAGTATTGATTCTAACAAGCTTAAGGTGATTAGTGTTGGGAGAAACCACAAAACCAATATAAGTAAGTCCTGTCGGTGGAAGCAATGAATTAGATATAGTAATACCAACTGATTTTTGAATACTGGGATTCCAAAGGACAGCTATCGTCCTGCCGAATATATCAGGGCGCGAACAGTAAAAACATAACACCCCGTTGACTGAACTGAATGTTGATATGTATTCAAGTTGGCTAACGGGCAGTGGAATGGTTAGGGGAGATTTTTGGTTGGGAAAAGTATCATCATCCACAATAGAAACATATTTACTATCAGCCAACGAACAATAATTAACAAATAGATGGGTTTTGCTAGTGTGATAGCTTTTAATAAACTTAGAGCTATCAATAAGAGACTTCCAAAGTTTAGAAACTGACCTGAATTGAACAACTGATTTAACCGGAAGCCTTTTTATGATTTCCGATTGAATATCCAGTGGGATGTGGTCTGACATTTTTATAACTTTTTTCAAACAAAAAGAGTAAAGTGAAAGGATAAGCACACAGACAGTAGTTCTAACATTAGGTTTATTTGTTCCAGTGTTTGGGCCACTGGGCTTTTTCTGTAATGGGCCATAAATGGAGTGGATTAGTTGTAAAGAGGTGGGCTTCTTCATAAGTTATATGATACTCAGTAACTTTGTTTTTTAATAATCATTTTGTTAGTTTGTTTAGTATATAAAATATGGGAATAACAGAAAGTAAAGTTATTTACATAATTAAAACTTTTTTGGAATTGCACTATAGAGCTCGTTTTGTTCGTAATTCGAATGTCTTTGTACTGGTAACTTTTTCAGAATGAATATTAGATATACTCTATGTATTTGATAGATATACATTGTGATACGACCCTCACAGGTTGTATCGGGATAGGGCACCACTTTTAGTGGGTGCTGGCTCCTTAAGAACGGGAGAAGAGAAGACTAGACATTGTTAAACTTTAAACTTGATTGATTATGATAATTGATTACATTGTGAAACCTTAAATACTACTTTAGAAAATAAACATAAAAGATAAAAGATACCAAACTGATAAACATAAAACATAAACATATATCCTAAATAAATAAAAGATATCTTGGTTGTATCACATTGCTATATAAAAAAGTCGTAAATGGTCAAAAGTTTAACTAAAAAGATGATAAACATGCAAGGACACAATCATAAGAAACAAACAAACTTTACCAACGAACCGATATACAACTTCAATGCACCAAACCTGCCAAACACAATGATACTAAGGGAAAATACACGGTAGAAAGTATGATATGGATTAAAACCGACCACGACACACACAACCTCACACACAAAACATAACTTGTAAAAACCTCACAACAAATGGTCCAACACATAATCTTCTAGGCGGTGTCACTACGAATAATGAGGACGATAAATTACAGAAAATACGAAAGATGTAAGAATACCCCCTAAAGAAAACCCTATACTCAACGATTCTTCGATTTTTTTTCTTTAGCGGCCATCGACATACATCAGGCTCACTCCATACATCTCCCGATCCGATGATAACGTTAATCTCACTTCACCATCAACAACTCCCAGCTAAAACCGTCTCGCGGCACCTCATTCCATAACCTCGTCATCTCCTCTGAACCTAGACCTATTATGATATCACTATACCCACAACTCTTTCCACGACCTCACCACACCCACCTAAGGACGAAGCCATGATCAAGTGTGACCGGAGACACAATTGTTTTTTAACCTTATTATTGTAGAGTTCAATTTTTTTAAGTATATTAACTAAGTAAGACTATAAACATATGTACCGGATGCATTTAAGATATATTTGAAAAAAATTATTACCTTTTTAAAAAATTAACACTATATTAAAAAATTATATGTGTTTCGAACACCCGCAAAACACCTTTGACTCCGTCACTACATCTACCACCAATACTATCTCATAATCTCACAATATCCATGACTAGGGTGGTAATCGGGTCGGGTTGGTCGGATTCGGGTTATTCGGATTAAGGGTAAAAATAATTTACTCGAACCCGACCTGAACCCGAATTAGATATAAATATTTTACCCGATGTCCGACCCAATTTCGAATTCGGATTAGTCAGGTTGACCCGACTAACCCGAATTAAAATTTCAACCCGAGTAACCCAACTCGAATATGCTCGGGTCGGGTCAGAAATATTGACACCCCTATCCATGACCAATGAACATTTTGTGACCTCACTATAACCTCTCACCTCATTATACTAGGGGTGGCAATTGAGTCGGGTTCGTGTCGACCTGTTTGGATTTACGGCTGACCTGTTATTATAACCTTAATCCAAACACGGCCCATTTATTAATCATGTCAAGAAACTCAACCCTAACACACACTTGTATAACACGTGTTACCCGTTTTTAACCTGTTTAACTTGTTTAAGTAAATATGTCAAACGGTTAATAAAGTTGATGCTTTGTCAATCTAACTAATTTATATGCAAAAATGATATAAAGATGTAAAAAAGGATAACATAACATCCAAATAGTTTTGCAACATTTTCAACGTTATGTGAATTATATGGAAATTCATTGCTGTTAACTACATAACAAAATATATTTAATCGAAATCTAACATAAAACTAAAGTTATGTATTAACTTTTTGAGGCTTATATATACTTAAACGGATTCACGTGTTGACTTGTTTAATACTTACTCGACCCAAACACGACCCAATTACTAAATGGGTTATACGGGTTGACCTATTTTTAACCCAAACCTGTTTATCCTCGACTCATACATGTTTAACTTCGTGTTGAATTTGTGTCATTTATCATGTCGTGTCAAAAATTACCATCCCTACATTACACCCACGAGCCAAAACCCTCTCGCGACCACATATACCCAAGGTTGCAGAAATCGCTAGGCGCTAGTGAGACGGTCGATGACCTTCGAGGCGGAATTCATTTAGGCGGATTAGAATTTTATGCATATAAATATTATAAATAATATATATGACATAAAAAATATACTTCTAATTTCAAATAATTCGAAGTTCTTGCAAAATAAACAAATAAAATATAACAATTTAAGTGCTTAAAACTTCAAACGTGAACATATAATTCAGTTGGTTCCAATTTCATACGAAAAACCCATTATTTATGTTTATAGAGGTGAGTTCTACATAGAACATCAACCATTAATTTTTTGCATCAAAAAATAAAAACTCATTTTTCACATTTTTCTTAAAAAGATCATATCTTTCAAACGATAAATCGTCAGATTACGAAAAATACACCATTGCGACGAAAAAATCTTATCTTTCAGTAGATATGTACTTTATTTTTGATGATTTTTTATTATTGCGATTTTCGACTATAAAAATCACAGGTGATTCGGAAAAATTACTTGTGATTTTTTTATAAAAAAATTCAATTTTTTACAGAATAAATAAATAACTTTTATTATAATTTATTAGTGTAATTATTTACATAGTCGAATGTAAACACGTAACAAGTTACATCACTAGCTTTTTCGTATAGTTTCGATGATTTTTTTGTTGAAATTTTCGTCAAAAAATTACACATATTTTGTAAAATCACTAGTAATTTGTAAAATCACTTGTGATTTGTATTTCTAAAACGCATGTGTGATTCCATATATCGCATGTGATTTCATAAATTTACATGTGATAAAATCATGTGATGATTTCAGAAATTCATAAATTGTAAATGATTTTACAAATTCACGTGTGCTTTATAAAGTAATAAATCACATGTGATCCGTGTATGCGGAAATAAAAAAAATCGTCGAAAGTATATAGAAGTATGTATCAATAAAAAGAAAATTTATCACAAATCACATCTGATTTGGTAAAAATCATGTCATTTAACACAAATCACAAGTGTTTGAAAAAAATTACTTACGGTTTGGCGAAAATTATGATTTTGGATTTGGTGTAAGTAACTTGTTATTCGGATCAATCACATGTAATTATCATTAAATCACATGTAATTTAAGCAGAATTTGATTCAAATAAACTCATAACTAATTCAAAAGCAAATTTGCTTTATATATTTTACATGAATCACATGTAAAAACACATAGCGAATCACATGTAATTCAAGTAAAATTACATGTTATCAAAACAAAATCACATGTAACTGAGAAGCTAGTTTACTTTCTATATTTTATATGAATGACAACAAAATATTTTTATATATTGACAGAATTACATGTGATTCAAACAAAATCACATGTGATTCATCTAAAGTGGGTTTGTTAGAAGAATTTAAGGTTTCGAAATGTTTGAATCACATGTAATGCAAGTAAAATCAAATGTAATTATCATCAAATTGCATGTGATTCAAGCAAAATTACATGTGATTCAAATAAAATCACATGTAATTCAGAAGCCAATTTATTTTATATATATTAAATAAATGACAAATGCTTGAATCACATTTTAACATATTAACAAAATTACATGTGATTCAAACAGAATTACATGTAATTCATCTAAAGTGGGTTTGTTAGAAAAATTAAAATTTTTAAATGCTTGAATCACATTCAATGCAAGAAAAATCAGATGTAATTATCACTAAATCAGATGTAATTCAAGCAAAATTACATGTGATTCAACAAAAAATTACATGTAATTCAGAAGCTAATTTGTTTTATATATCTTATATAAATGACAACAGATATTTTAATATATTAACAAAATTACATGTGATTTTTTGTTTTATTTTTAAATTTTTTAATAACTTTTATTATTATTTACTTAATCATAGAAGACAAACGAGTAGTAAGGTGCGTCGCTAGCTTTCTCTAATTAAAATCTAATTTTTTTAAAATCTCATTTGTGGATTTATATACGTAACGCTACTATTCATAACTGTTGGACTCTATTGAGTTGCTCAAGCGCTTTACATTTGACGAATATAAATATGTCAACCATGAAATTAAAAAAATATCACGTGTGAAAATCACATGTGATTTCACATAAATCACATGTGATTTTAAAGTAATGACGAAAATATTTTGTCATTTAGTAGACGGGTATTTTCATACACTTTTAACGATTTTATAATGTTGAAAGTCTCGCCAAAAAAATTACACGTGATTTACGTAAATCGCATGTGACATTACAAATTTAAATGTGATTTTTTTTAAATATTAAATCAAACGTGAGTTTTCGAGAATCACATGTAATTATTCGAGAATCACATGTGATTTTTTTGCGAAAATTTTAAAAAAAAGTTCGCCGAAATTATAAAGAAGTGCATATCTATAGAAAGATAATTTAATTCCCGTCGCGATGGTATAATTACTTTTTCGTAACGATTAACAGATTGAGAGATATTTAATTTTTAAGAAATAGGATGAAAGTGGCTTTTCTTATTAAATTTAAAAGATTAATATAAACCATTAGATATGATTTGAATGGATGGTTGAGATTGAATGAATTCTAATTTTTTAGGAGAGTGTTCCTTATAAAACTTTTGTCTATGTTAATAATCTTTCTTTTATCTTTTATTTTAAAATGTTACGTTAAAATATATATGGACATTATATATTAGAAAGAACACCTTTAATTTTTTGTAAAAAATATTAACTTTTTTTTTTTACTTTCTTGACTTTCTTAACCGCCTAGCTCATAAGCGCCGCCTAAGCGGAGTATGACCGCCCAGTGCCTAGGCGCCGCCTATGCGGCCGCCTAACGCTTGTTTTACAACATTGCACATACCTACGAACCCCTCTTTCATGCACCCTACATAGTATCCAACGGTTCACATCTCTTTCATTCAACGTACCAAAATGAGAGATGATTTGCACAATTCATAAAATAATTGGCACACTTAAAATGTGTATGTGTTGACATTTTTACCCTTAATATTTATGTTAAAAGTTGGACACACTACTTAATGGAAGGGTACAAATGTCAACACACACACCCTTTTGAATGTGTCAATCATTTTATGGAATGTGCAAGTCACCTTCTTACCAAAATACACGTCACACAAAATTAACCAAACCACACAACCATACACCTCCATCCTATTCTCTCTCTTTCACCAAACCACACAACCATTATAAGACCTTGTTCTTTTATTTTATTTCGGTTGAGTATCAGCTCTAGCCATGGATCTTGGGCATGAAAGGCGTGTGTGGCACGTGGCATGGCGATTTCTTCTTGTCATATTTGTTGTAATAGAAGCTTTCGGAAATATAACATAACGGTAGATCTAGTTTCTTTTCTTGTCACATTTATCACTTTATTCATAACATTTGTAGATTTGAGTCAATATATATTTATATATGTAGAAAAACATGATCAGATGGACCTCAAACACCAAAACCTTTTATTTAACAAAGATTTAAAATACAAGGTAAATTGAAAACTAAAGCTACCAGTGATAATCACGTGTAGCTCTATTATCTACGTGATAATAGTCTTACAATCAACAATAAAAAGATACAAGATCAAACTAGGGTTTTGAGATCAAATATATATAGAGAGAGAGAGCGTTGTGTGTTTAATAAAAACACACAGTTAAAAAGTGACGCGATACAAAACAAATGAAGATACGCTCCCCTCTTATCTTAACCTAAAGGCTCAAAGAGCCGCTGATAGATGGGCTTACTTGTGGGATTCAAGTTGGGCTTGAGTCCAAGTCCAGCAACACTTAAGCAACTTCACAACATTGGTCCTTAACGTCCAAGATATCCTTCACTCCATATCCTTTTAGCTAACTGAAAGTTTAAAATATCACATAATGAGCCCTTATGGTTAATAATAACAGGTTTTTAGTCTAATTAATGCAATGAATGTTCGTTTTTCCTCGACTCACTCGAATTTGATTTCCAATTAACGTAAGACTTAATTTGTTTTTGGTAAATAAAAACTCTTTTTTGTATTTAAAACTAATATTAAACAAAAAATTAATTAAACTATTAAAATTTAAATCTTATTAAACTAAAAACTTTAATAGAAATATATTTTTAAATAAAACTAAACTAATGTAAAAAAACTATTTTTAAAAATAAAACTTTAAATCTAGTTTTTAAAAACTAAAATAAAGAACTTTTTAATGAAAACTATTTTTAAAACAAAACTAAATTAATTAAAAAAACTAATTTTAAAACTAAAATCTAAAACAATTTAAATAAAATATATATTTTTTTCTTTTTATATATTTTTTTTAAACTTTATAAGTAAACTTAATAAAATGAAATTTAAATAAACCTTTAACTAAATTTAATTAAATCAAAACTTGTAATAAAACTATAATAAAAATAAACTGCCAGTAATTAGTAAACTATATTAATTAAATGCGGAGAAACTAAACACAAAAGAAAGACAAGAGCAAATGGTAATGTTGCTTGGTTGCTATACGGGAGGTCTGGGGTTCGAAACCCAGCTCGGACGAAAATTTTGCTATTATTATTATTTATTTTTTTATTTGGACTTTTTTTGGAAATGAAATCTCAGACCAAAAGGGTCTGAGAGTTGAGCAGTTAAACAGCAAAATTACACAACAAACCAAATAAGCAGTAACAGCTTAAATCAAATAGAAAATAAGACTAAATAAGCAGATATAAAATAGCAGACAAATAGAAAAGCAAATAAGCTATAACTTAATAAGCTGAAAAACCAAAAAAGCAAAAAGGCTGAATCAAATAAGCAGTAGAAAAGCAATACACTAAAAAGCTGACAAAAATCAATTGAGCAAATCTTAATGAAACAAGCAGACTAAATTTAATTCTAAATCAGCAAAACTTAGCAATCTAAACAATTTAAAACCTATGGCTTATACTAACAACAAATCCAAACAAAATAAAATCAAACAATTGCAGGTCCAGAATAACAGCTATTTAAACAGAAATAAGGATAAATCTATTAAACACAAGCAGATTCAAACGAACTTAAAACAAAAATATTAAAATCAAATAAACATTAACCAAATCAAATATCAATTAATAATAACTAATAAAACTAAAACTCAAACTAAAACTTAAAAATCAAAGAAACTTAAAACCTGGAGACGAATCCTTTGAGCAGTAGACGAGGCACTGAGCCGTCTAATCGAATCAATCACCACATCGAACTCAAATCATCACCACCATAAACTATGAACCAAACATCATCTACTCTCTAAACTCGAACCAAAGGACTCCAATCGAACCATATAAATTCTATTTCGAACAGTAACTTAATTAAATTTCCCAGTGGGGAAGATTTAATTCACACTTTCTTTTTATTTATTTTTTTTATATATTTTATTAGTAATAGTAAAACAAACAGTAATAATTAAAACAGATTTAAAGATGATAATTAAACTTGCAAGAAATTAAATGGAGACGAAATTAATTAAAAACTACTTTTCATTAATAATAAAGAAAATTACATTTACTGAAAATTAAAATTACATTAAACCTAAAACTAATTTTCAGAAATTAAATAAAATAAAAGTGCATGAATGAATTACACCAAATGATGGGGTTTTTATAGAGAAACCCTAAAACTTTTTTCCTTGGTGCCCACGGTCTTCGATCATGGTCGTTTAATCTTTTTCTTCTTTCTTCTCTTGATCTTGCGGCTGAAATTAACTCACATCACACGGATTGCCCACCTGGCAATATTGTGCTTCTTGAATCTGATGTGGAGGATTAGTGTTGGTGGGTTTGTGTATGGTGATTTGTTTTCACCAATCAAAATAAAGAAAAGAGGCCACGTAGGTGAGAGATGAGGACCACCTTGGTGATTTCTTCCGATAAAGATGGGGATTTAATCCCCATCCGTGTGAATCACACGTTTTTTGTAAAACCCCCAATATTTCTTGGGTTATTTTTTTGATTGAGTTAAATTAGGGTTAGTGAGATTGGGGTAAAAGACGATGGCTGTGTGAATAGGAGAGAAAAGGGGTTGGTGAGTGTTTTGTTATTATCGAAACTGGGATATGGGTAAAAATAAAACTGTTTTATTAAATTAATGTGAGTGGGGTGAGGTTTTTTTTGTGTGTGTTAACACGTGTGAGAGGGGTAAGTTGGTGTTGAGCTGACTTGACCAATTCTTTGACCCAACAAAATGAAAAGTTTTCATCTGTTTCATTGTGTTTTGATTATTTGGGCTAGGCCCATTCGTTGCACCGTCTCAATTTAAACACCAAATGGGCTTTTGGGCTTTTCATACGTCTTAATTATGTAAATGGGATTTTGCTGGGCCATTTTATCCATAAGTGAATAATGCTAAATCCTCTATTGGGCTTTTGGGCCCAATAAGTAAATGTGGGACCCACTAAGCGTAAATATCTTCAAAAAGATTAAATCCACTAAAATGAACTCGATTACGGCTTCCTTGATTGTTTCTTCAAAAACGTGTCGGTTTAGCCGGTTTTCGTGAACTTGGGCACACTTTTGGTCTTTTGACTTTGTCTTCGTCTCTTTCTTCAACATTTGACCGTGAAATCCCGTGTTTTCTTTCCTTTTGATCTTTTGTACCTATTTAACACAAAAACACAAAACCACGCGTAATTCCGACTTTTACGATATTAAACACATGATTAGTCTGGTTTTTCCTTGATTTTAGTGGCAAAAGGATAAGTGTTTAACACTTATTAATCCATCTCGGCCTTTATTAAGATATACTATTATAACTATGACGAAAAGATAAAAACTTTGAAAGAAACAAAAGTTATAACAATTTATTAACTTGAAAATTATTTGATGGAAGAAACTCGTAAAGAAATCTAAGACTTGAATTAGGGCTTTGGTGTCATGAATATTAATCACCCTCAAGTTTCACGTTCCCCATACTAAGCTTAAAAACGAGATCATTGTTTACCATAAGTTCTTAGGTTAAAACCACTTATATAAGACAATTGTGTAAAACTCTTTCTCCAATTCCTACGTTGTATCTCTAGATTTTATTAATTGTCATTCACCCGTAGGCTCATTTGACTTATTTGATAATTATTAATCCAAAAATGAAGGCCAAACGGTGCAAACCCGACACTCAAAAGCTAACCTCGTCCTAAAAAACGTTGTCACTAAAGCAAGCCCACATCAAGGATGATTTAACACGATTTGGGGAATAAATTCCCGGACCCAAAATTTAGCCAATAGTACTACTTATTTAATTATTCCTCCAAAGTCATGTTGACTTTATGTGGAGTTTAGCAAGTTCACATCATATACCCTTAGGCTCTTTAAGATGTAAAAATGCTCCTCATCTATTGTCCACACCCTAAGGCTCCTTGAACGATAAATGAGCGAATTGATTTTTGATCAATTTTTATTTAACACTTACCATGCCATACACCCTAAGGCTCTAATGACAAGGTTCGTGCTACATGCCCCACACCCTAAGGCTCCTTGAGGTCATGTTTTAATCTTATTCTTTCTTTATTTATGATATATATATATTAGGCCAAATTCCGCGGTCCCATGGTCTGAATACCTTCTACTTAGTGGTTATGAGCCACCTTAGTCGGAAGTCCACAACGTTGGCACCCTTAATGTGTTCATTCTTTAATTACAAGGAGGGAATAACGATTTGGCTAAGAGTTAAGATATCGAATCGACACCGCAAAAATCCTCATTTATTAAGCAATTAAATATACAAGCGGGAAGAAAGAGCCACAAAAACCATATAAGCAAAAATTAACCCTTAAACTTATTATCAACTCTATCGTCTCTCTTTCTCCACAATTTAAAATCTCAAGAAATGAGACTCATGGATGCTTAGCCTAATAAACCAATTAAGGTCCATATGGTTAAGGATACTAGCTAGAGTAAACTTGGATAAGTAAACTCGGGTTGAGTCAAAATATTCACGACGGGCCTAATATATCAAAGATATCTAAACTTGTTAAAACCATTTAATTCATTTATTTATTTTTGACTTTATTCTTGAAATGGAAAATATAAATAAGACGCGATGACAAACGAAAGAAAATAAAAGAAAATACTACTAGGCCAAAATAGATCAAAAATTTGAAAAACGTTAAATTTTTTTAAAATTTTCCGGTTAAATGGGGTCAAATTCATGGAAAATCCCACTAAAATTTCGATAGAAATCCCCCCTACACTTAATATAAACATTGTCCTCAATGTTTAAGCATGTGGGAGAATAAACTCCCCTACACTTAGGACATTGAGTATGTTGTTTAAAATCGAGCTAAGGAAGAGACAACTAAAGTGATTACATTTATTCACGTTTTATTTATATACAAGTATGAATCACAATAGCAAAAACTTATCGAAGGAACCGGGTACACGGGAAACACGAGAACACGGGTCGCATCAAAAGTACCAAAAGTGGATCATTAAGCACATGTCCCTGCACACAACATCACAACACAAACAACCTACTTGGCTCCCCCTACACTTATTGGTGGAAATGGATGAAGGTGAAAAATGGTGGAAAGGGTGGCAAAGGTAAAAATCTAACCTAGTTAAACGATGCTTGATTTTTTAATCACAAGTCTCTATCTCGACTCGATTTACCGAATGTCATCATTCAAATGGGAAAATCATGGAAAACCGAGATTTCCAAGGGTGGAAAATCTCTCCATGATAGAGGGTGAAGTAAAGGCATATAAGGTATACCCCATGAAAATCCACCCGGGTCAAACACATAATTACCATCACAAAAGGAAATAAACCCCAAGGTGGTAAAATTACGCAAGTCAAAGAAGAGTGGGGTATCCTTAGGCAACGATCTCTTAAAAGGAAGGATAAGGTGATTTGGAAATGATAGCACTAAAGTCTCTATTCTGGGATCAAACACCGATTCCTTAACGGGAAAATAGCAAGAGGTGTTGACATTTAAGCTCAAAATGTCATTTTGATCCAAAGTGGGGGAGTCGTCCTCGTCCAAACTTGATGTGAAAACATAAGTATCATCGGAGTCATAGGAAAACTCATCCTCGTGAGGAAAATAGGAGTTTAGAAAGTTATCTAAATCCTCCTCGAATGAAATATCCTCTAAAATAGGGGCAACCTCTAAAGGTGAAGGATCCTTTTCAAAAGTCGTAACCCTTAATTTTGGAATATAAGAGTCAAAGGGAGACTCAAGAATGGGAGAATTACTCATAGAGAGAATATGATCATTAGGCTCACTAGGTGTCTCGTCAAAACCCAAAGAAATGAGATCACTTAAAGAAGTGTCGTCATCATAGTCATCGTAAATTGGGGTATCAAAGATTGGAGGCTCTAAAGGTGTCTCCCTAAGATCGAAAGGAAAGTGAGCACTTGAAGAAGTGTCCTTACTATCGGTATCATAGAGTGGAGTATCCTCAAAATCCAAAGTGGAATGATCACTTAGGGGAGAGACATCACTAAAATTAGTTTTCCCATTTTCTTCAAAAAGTGGATTATCATTTGAAGTGTCAAAAAGTGGATTTGAATGTACCACAAAATCATTGATATTAAACTTTTTGGTTTCAAAGGGATTGATAAAACTTTCTTCATTATCAAAATTAAGCACATCAATCATATTGACCGATTCTTTTTCATTTGATTTTGATGTAGTAAATACGCGTTTAGGAAAACAACGTATAATGGGCAAGTATTAAACTCGACGATTTAGGAAAACCGACAAGTCGAATAAATTCCAAGTTCGTTCTCGAAGGAGGTGTGTGGATTAATGTGCCAATATGTAAAATCAAAGTTTGGATTAGTGACGTTTTTTGTTTAGGAGAGAAAAATTAAAGACGAGCTACGATTACGATTAAACTACGACGTAATGACGTAAAACGATGACGTAATTACGTAAAACGTGACGAAACTAAAAATTAAACCTAAAAATTAATTAAAAGATTAAACTAAGTCTAAAATAATATAAATAAGGATAAAAATCCAATAAATAATTTTTAAAACCTTTTATTAATTAAATATTTAATTTAAATGCTAATTAAAGCCCTAAAATTAAATATAATTAAGAAAAAGCCCAAAATATTATTTTATTGAACAAATAACTCACTTATATTATTAAAAGACTAAAAGTATTTTTCCTAAATTTTTAAAACTATTTTTCTATTTTTAAAAGGCTAAAAACACTTTTTAAACTAAAATAATCATAATAATAATAAAATAATGCTAAAAATAAATATTATTTTTCTAAAAATCTTTTCTTAACTAAATTAACAAGGTAAAAATGAAAAAGTTTAAAAAAAACTAAAAAAATTGACTAAAAACGAAAGTACCCCAAAGTAGGGATGAGCGTGGGTCCAGAACCGATGGAACTGGAACCGGAACCGGTGGAACCGAGAACCAAAATTTTGAGAAAAGTAGGAACCGAGAACCGAACCAAATATATTTTTTTGTTCCAGTTCTGGTTCCAGTTCCGGTTCCGGTTCTTTAGTTCTACCCGTATAGGAACCGAGTTTGAAAAGAAACTTATTCACTAATGAATTAAGTCAACAAAAATCACACGAAAAAATAATTATTTTAATTATTTACAAACATTTACGTTAAAAGTAATAACATTTAACAACTAAAGCATAAGCTCAAATAATAAACATTCTATAGTTTCGCAAGTTCATTACGTTCCTTTTACTCTAGTTCGAATCAAAGATTCAAACTCAATATTTGTTGAGTTCATATCACCTTTAAAAGCAATACAAAGTAAAATGTTAGATTACTAATCATTTAACATTATGGTTACAAAAGGAATGTATGTTCATGCCTAGTCATATTATATAAACCTCTTTGTTACAAAGTAAAATCAAAGAATTCAGAAATTAATCAAACTTGATGAACGTACTAGGTTAGTTGTATTTTCTTATATTACATGTGATCTTAGCTTTTGAGTGTGGTAAATAATAAAATTACAATGTTTTTATAAGTATTGGGTATTTGGTTCCGGAACCGAGAACCAATGGAACCGAACCGAACCGAACCAAGAACCAAAAAATCTAAAAAATAAGGATTGGAATTAGAACCTACGGTTCTGGTTCCGGTTCGGTTCTTCGTGGTTCTGGTCCAGTTCTCGGTTCCGGTCCGGTTCTTTGGTTCTTTTGCTCATCCCTACCCCAAAGTACCCCATGGTGGAGTACTTCAGTGTTGTCCAAGATATCACCAGACAACAGGCTTGTCCAAGTTCAGTGTTGTCCGATATCGGACAACACTAAAAAAAATAAAAAAACTGCAGCGTTCTCGGACAACAAAGAAAAATCTTGCTGTATGGTTTTTCGGCTCGTTTTCGCTTGTTTTAGGCTTGTTTGTTGGCGTTTTTGGGCACAAACGGCACCCCCACAACAGTAAGATTGTGGGGAGTCAATTATAACACATAAATATCAACACAAACACAAATCACCATACCAATTAACCACAAATATGATCAAGCTATGAACATAAGTTGGGGTTGTGGGTTTGTTAAGGCAAACAGTAACTTACAAGAGCAATTTTTATCCACCAAGTCCCAACAAAAGCTTAATACCAGATAATTTACAAGTTAAATACCCTATTAACTAAAAGTGAACAAAGTCTTAAACCACAAAAACCCAAAAAAACAAACCTAGATCGCCAATTGTGTAGGCAGTGGTGGTGTATATGCTGTTTGCTGATGTAAAATGCAAGACAATGAACTTAAGACCTATCAAAACAGGTATAAGAGCTACACAATCTTAACACCTACCACATACAAACCTAGAATACCTAATTACCTACTTGTGAACAAGATTTCAGTCCACAAAAGGCAAAACAAAGGCTGAAAAACCACTTATGCAGACAATAAGCAACTTGCTGATTTTTTTTATGCAATTGAGTGAGGTTAGGCAGCTACCAACTTGTTTTAAGCTTAATACACACCTAATCCACTAGCATACAACCCTATATTAAACTTAAACCTAGTTATGTCCCAGCTTTCACAATCCAAATACCACAAATCAACGCCTAATCCTACTGTGTTGACTCAGTAGGGTCTGCTGGTCACTTAAGCTTAATCAGTGAGTTTCTAAGTCGATTTAGACCCGCCAAAGCCTTATGAATCTCAATTACCAGCTATTACACAACTTTGCTACCCTATAATCTAATAGTGTTCCAAATTTTAAGCATTAAATCCAAAGATTGGTACCTAGATCATCTACTGATGCATTTGGTTCATAGAAAAACATAATATGTAAAACAAATGACCAAAACTTGATATTTAGACTATAAATTCCTAGACTAAAAATAACCAATACCAATTTAACTAGAGCAAAACCCTACACTATCCTATCTTCTAGCCTCCAACAAGAGATCAAATCACAGGTCACCACATCACTCTTCAACACCTTGATGTGTAGTGTAAGTGGATCCGATGCAAATACTTAAAAAGTTATCTATGCTACAATTACTAAAACCAATTTCAATTAACAACTTAATAACCTAAAAAGAATAGGTGGAGTTTGAGGAATAAGTCTGTGTGTCACTCACAGCCTTGGTACTTGCCTGAATCCGAACACAACCTATATTTTCAGAAACCAAGTTTTACGAAACAAAACTTTTATAAATTAAACCTAAACCTATCTTAACCAATTTAAATACCATTCAATCATAAAAGCAACACCCATGTAGCAGTGAACACATAAGATTACCCAAATAAATTGTATTAAGCAAACTTCACAAGAACATCAATATCCATACTAAAAAAAACTAAAGGGAGTTCAAGCACGTACCCCACTTAGCCTTGTTTAGGCCAAGTAATAATCTGCTGATGCCACCAGCTTAAGTCTCTTAGATAAATAAGGATGCTCAAACGTAGCTTAATGATGAACTTCTTGTTGGAGTTCAACAACTGAACCAAGAAGTGATGAAGAACGGAAATGAATTGCTTTGAGCCAAGACTTTTGCTCCTGTCCAAAGAAAACTAAAATTCCAGTAACAAAAACTTGTACAAGCTTGCTGTCAAACAAGCTTGGACAAACTTTAGCTACAGTAAGTACTTAACGATGGAATACAAGAATATTTAAAAACCCAAAATTTCTGAAAAAATATGTTCTACCAATCTTGAAACTGAATGAGTGACCTACTATGAAAAGTAACAGCTTATACAAGCCTTCTAGGATTGTTTGCTGTCAAACAAACAACTCTCAAGACTTCTATAATCCGGGTCTCAAAATAACAATTGCAAAAACAAATCTTTGAACAATAAACTGTATTGATAAATCCTAGGTTACTTGCAAGAATTAAAAGGTTATACTATAAAACAATTAAAGGGAACTCAACACAAATTTATAACGATTAAAAATTAAAATTTTCATTAACTTAGAAAAGTTTACAAAATGGCTGGAACAAGTAGAAAATAAAAATGGCAAAGCTATATATAGGGTACATGAGTGAAAAACCCTAGAAACCTAATGTCGACACATCTCTCTGTCTTGAATCCAATTCGACCATTGATCTTGTTGTAGGACCTTCTTGAATACCAATCTGTGGCTGTGATGGAATAGGATGTTGTCATGGTACTAGATGATTTACAAGCCCTTAGATATGAGTAGCCAACAAGTAATTCCATCTCCATCGTTCATTTAGTCAAGATTTTTGGCAGCTTGTTCGTCATGTGACTTCATTGCTGGAGCTCCTTGTCTGATAGCGCTGAGTTAGCCACAAAAGCATGTGGGTTTGCTTACACTTGGAATGAATTACTTTTCATTGGTAGTTTTGTTTTACCCTATGATTTAACTTTTAATGATCTGGGTAAAAATAGGGATTAGGGGGGGGATGATGATGGTACAGTACGTGTTCTCCTAAAATGATAGTAATTTGACTTTCTCATTTGACCCATGCTTAATAATAAACGAGGTGGGTTGTGGTGTTTGGGTTATTGGTGGGTTTTGGGTTATGACTTTGGCAAAAAGGACCCCTGAACTCCCAAACTTTTGGCATTTATACTTTGCAACAGCTTCTTTTCATTTCCCTTTATAATAACTTTGGGCAGTTGGCAAATTCAGTCCTTGTGTTTGGTAAAAACATGAACAAGGACTAAACATGTATTTTCTTCAATCTTCAAGGGCCTTTAATGTAATAACTTGACATTTTAGGGACCCACAATAAATTTTTAGGATTTACAGGGGTATAAAATGACAAGTCTTCAATTCTTGAGGGACCAATCTTGCCAATCTTCAATTCTTCAGGGACAATTTTGGAAATTCCATACTTGGGCCCGGTTTCTTGTGCGGCTTCGTTCCCATGTTCGTTTTTGCTCTATTCTTGTAATCTTTTGGTGAATTCACGATATCCGTACCTGAAACACACAATGAACAAACACAAGCACATTTTTGGGTATTTTGATGATATTTTAAGCGTTTTAAGCCCGATTTGGACGATGAGACTATGTATAATTACAGTCTCATCAGATTTGTTAACCATTTCCCCATTTTAAACACTTGTCGATCATTCCCGACCCTAAGAATTAATTCCCCTTCAGCTACATCAACTAAAGCTTTTCCGGTTCTTAAGAACGGTCTACCAAGTATTAACGGAATACGAGGATCCATCTCATAGTCGACAACAACAAAGTCTACGGGAAAAGTGAATGTACCAACTCGAACAAAAACATCTTCGGCAATACCAACGGGGTATGCGAGAGTTCGATTAGCTAACTCGAGAGTTATATGAGTCGGTACAAGGTCGGGTAATGATAATCGTTTCCATACCGAGTGTGGCATAAGATTGATGCTAGCATCGAGATCCGCTAAATCCATACAATCATCAATTTGGGGAAACAAGCAAGGTAACACGAATCGTCCGGGATCTCCTAGCCTTTCAGGAAGCTCTTTGAGAAGAATCGCGGAACAATTCTCATTTAAACGGGTGTTAACGAGCTCAACCATTTTTTCCTTCTTATTGAGCAAATCTTTGAACATTTTGACAAATTTTGGCATTTGAGCAAGTGCTTCAATAAGGCTAACGTTAACATTGACGTTGGAAATCATTTTCAAAAAGTTAGAAACATGAACGTCATCTTTGGTGAGCACTTTAGCCTTGTTCAATCTAGAAGGATAAGGGATATTGGGTTTAGATGGTGAAGGTTGAGAAGGAGAAGGAGAAGTAGAAGGACTCGCTTCTTGAACAACCGTTGGGAGAGGCTCATTGGGTAATGGAGCACTAGTACTAGGAGTGGTAGTGGGAGGAATCACCGGAGGGGGAGTAGGATTACTCATTATGACCTCCGGGCCTTGTCTCTCCTTTATTGGTGAAGAGATGGAAGGTCCCACTAAAGTGGCTCCACTTCGAGTATTTATAGCACTCACATTAGCACGAGGGTTAATCCCGGTATTTGAAGGTAAGGCTCCTTGGGGTCTAAGGGCTTGAATCATTGTCAAAAATCTCTTATCGGTCGATTCTTGCATTTGTCGAGTAGATTCTTGCATTTGTTTCATAATCCTCTCATGTTCGGTCAATTTTTGTAGAACCAAGTCCATTTGAGGGTTGTGCATGTTCATTTGATTGAACCCTTGATTGTTAACCCCTTGATTAGGAAAACCTTGGTTTTGATATTGAGATTGAAAACTGTTGTTATTATTTTGAAACCCTTGATTTTGACCATCAAAATTCCCTTGATTTGCATTCCCTTGAAAATTACCAATTTGAGGACCTTGGTTCCTATTTTGGTATTGGGTATTTTGGGCGGGTGGGGGTGGTCTTTGTGGAGCTACAAAACCCGGGGGAGCCAAATAATTAGTAATCTTATAAGACAAATGGTTAACATCAACATTAGGTTTAAATTGAAACCGTTCATTAGCATTAAAAGCACAAACTTGTTGTTGTTGATTGTAAACCTTGTCACAATTGAAATATGAATGTGGTCCACCACAAGTCTCACACGTTTCACTAGTTTCTTTCATGGCATTAACTTGACCATTTAGGGCTTCAGTTTTTAGAGCAAGTGATTCAATAAGCGACGTAAGCTTATTAATTCTCTTATCATTCTCACTAGAACTAGCACTTGCCATAGTAGCCCTAACACTCTTGGTTTGCACTTTAGCCTTGTTTTCAATTATGACCCAAGACTCCTTCATGGTTTTCACAAGAATATTGCCCCCCGCGGCACTATTAAGTGAGTCTTGGTCATTTAGAGTTAAACCATTGTAAAACGTATTAATTTGATGCACTTTAGTGAAACCGTGTTGTGGACATTTTCTCAAAAGCTCTTTAAATCGATCTCAAGACTCACTAAACGTTTCCCCATATTGTTGCTCAAAGGTAATGATTTCGTTCCTTAAAGAAGTGGTCCGTGATGGTGGGAAAAAGTAGTTTATGAACTTGGTCTCTAAATCAAACCATGTTGTAATACTTTGGGGTGGTTTCTTATTAAGCCAAATCGGGCTTGTCCCTCGAGGGAAAAAGGAAAGAGTTGTAAACGAATAGCCTCTTGTGGCACCCCATTGTATTTCACCGTATTAGTCAAATGGATAAATCTCTTGATATGATCATGGGGGTCATCTTGGGAACGGCCCAAAAATGGTGTAGCGGAAACCATTTTAATTAAATCCGATTTGAGTTCAAAATTATTTGCTCCAATTTCGGGGAAAACGATAGCGTCATCGTTTCCCTCAACGTGTGATTGCAAAATCTCGAGCATAGGTCGGTTATCCGTTTCCATCGTATTGTCGAAAGCATGATTCTCAGGATCGGCTTGAATGACGGTCTTTTTGTTTTTCTTCTTCTTCTTCTTCTTTTTGGAAGAATTGAAAGAATTTGGTACACCACTCGGTATGTATGTACGCGCGCGAGTGCGCATACAATTAAAGCTTTGGAATGAGGTAGGTGACCTCGGTCGACTTTGAGAGGAAAAGGATTTTCCCTCTCGAGGTGCAATATTTAAAAGCTACAAAAAAATATATACTTAATACTACTTGAGTTGGCAAACCAATAGTCGGTCGTCCCTCTCAATATACGCACAAGCAAGCGGGGAAACGAGGTGGCACAAAGCACTTAAAAACCTTTTTCCTTAGACGGCCTTTTATAGCGCGTCGCCTTATACCCACCTTATAGTTTGTATATATCGAGTTCAAAATTCTTACTAGTATTTATCTATTTTGCCTTTTTATTTTGTTTAGGATGCGAATACAATAGTTAGGTGATGAAATCCCAACTAAGTCCTTATTTGAAAAGTAGTTAAATTAATTGTGCTACGTAATATAATATAATAAATGAAAAATATTTTTGTATTTTTTTAGAAAAATATATATTCACAATAAAAACGAAAGAAATCGAACTAAGAAAAGTAACACTAATACGTAATATTTTTGGTGTAATACTTTTAGGAAAAAGTATTACTTTTTGATTTTTTAATTTTTTTGGTGCAAATCTTAGGAAAGAATTTGCTTTTGTGATTTTTTTTAATTTTTTTGTATTTTTAAGTTTTTGATTTTTTTGTATTTTTTATTTTTGTTACAAAAAAGTAACGTTCAAAATCGAACGGATCCCAAAATCCAAACGTCTTCACGAAAAATCGTCAATCGTACGAGCGAAGCGGCAGTGGCGCCATTTTAATAACAGGTTTTTTGTCTAATTAATGCAATGAATGTTCGTTTTCCCTCGACTCACTCGAATTTGATTTCCTATTAACGTAATACTTATTTTGTTTTTGGTAAATAAAAACTCTTTTTGGTATTTAAAACTAATATTAAACAAAAGACTAATTAAACTATTTAAAATTTAAATCTAATTAGACTAAAAACTTTAATAGAAATCTGGTTTTAAATAAAACTAAACTAATGTAAAAAAAACTATCTTTAAAAATAAAACTTTAAATCTAATTTTTAAAAACTAAAATAAAGAACTTTTTAATGAAAACTATTTTTAAAACAAAACTAAATTAATTAAAAAAACTAATTTTAAAACTAAAATCTAAAACAATTTAAATAACATATATATTTTTTTCTTTTTATATTTTTTTAAAAACTTTATAAGTAAACTTAATAAAACGAAATTTAAATAAAAATTTAACTAAATTTAATTAAATCAAAACTTGTAATAAAACTATAATAAAAATAAACTGCCAGTAATTAGTAAACTATATTAATTAAATGCGGAGAAACTAAACACAAAAGAGAGACAAGAGCAAATGGTAATGTTGATTGGTTGCTATACGAGAGGTCTGGGGTTCGAAACCCAGCTCGGACGAAAATTTTGCTATTATTATTATTTTTTTTTTATTTGGACTTTTTTTGGAAATGAAATCTCAGACCAAAAGGGTCTGAGAGTTGAGCAGTTAAACAGCAAAATTACACAGCAAACCATAAGCAGTAACAGCTTAGATCAAATAGAAAATAAGCCTAAATAAGCAGATATAAAATAGCAGAAAAATAGAAAAGCAAATAAGCTATAACTTAATAAGCTGAAAAACCAAAAAAGCAAAAAGGCTGAACCAAATAAGCAGTAGAAAAGCAATACACTAAAAAGCTGACAAAAATCAATTGAGCAAATCTTAATGAAACAAGCACACTAAATTTAATTCTAAATCAGCAGAACTTCGCAATCTAAACAATTTAAAACCTATGGCTTATACTAACAGCAAATCCAAACAAAATAAAATAAAACAAATGCAGATCCAGAATAACAGCTATTTAAACAGAAATAAGGATAAATCTATTAAACACAGGCAGATTCAAACGAACTTAAAACAAAAATCTTAAAATCAAATAAACATTAACCAAATCAAATATCAATTAATAATAACTAATAAAACTAAAACTCAAACTAAAACTTAAAAATCAAAGAAAATTAAAACCTAGAGACGAATCCTTTGAGCAGTAGACGAGGCGCTGAGCCGTCTAATCGAATCAATCACCACATCGAACTCAAATCATCACCACCATAAACTACGAACCAAACAACATCTACTCTCTATACTCGAACCAAAGGACTCCAATCGAACCATATAAATTCTATTTCGAACACTAACTTAATTAAATCTCCCAGTGGGGAAGATTTAATTCACACTTTCTTTTTATTTTTATTTTTTTATATTTTATCAATAATAATAAAACAAACAGTAATAATTAAAAGAGATTTAAAGATGATAATTAAACTTGCAAGAAATTAAATGGAGACGAAATTAATTAAAAACTATTTTTCATTAATAATAAAGAAAATTACATTTACTGAAAATTAAAATTGCATTAAACCTAAAACTAATTTTCAGAAATTAAATAAAATAAAAGTGCATGAATGAATTACACCAAATGATGGGGTTTTTATAGAGAAACCCTAAAACTTTTTTCCTTGGTGCCCACGGTCTTCAATCATGGCCGTTTAATCTTTTTCTTCTTTCTTCTCTTGATCTTGCGGCTGAATATAACTCATCATCACGCGGATTGCCCACCTGGCAATATTGTGCTTCTTGAATCTGATGTGGAGGATTAGTGTTGGTGGGTTTGTGTATGGTGATTTGTTTTCACCAATCAAAATAAAGAAAAGAGGCCACGTAGGTGAGAGATGAGGACCACCTTGGTGATTTCTTCCGATAAAGATGGGGATTTAATCCCCATCCGTGTGAATCACACGTTTTTAGTAAAACCCCCAATATTTCTTGGGTAATTTTTTTGATTGAGTTAAATTAGGGTTAGTGAGATTGGGGTAAAAGATGATGGCTGTGTGAATGGGAGAGAAAAGGGGTTGGTGAGTGTTTTGTTATTATCGAAACTGGGATATGGGTAAAAATAAAACCGTTTTATTAAATTAATGTGAGTGGGGTGAGGTTTTTTTTGTGTGTTAACACGTATGAGAAGGGTAAGTTGGTGTTGAGTTGACTTGACCAATTCTTTGACCCAACAAAATGAAAAGTTTTCATCCGTTTCATTGTGTTTTGATTATTTGGGCTAGGACCAATTCGTTGCACCGTCTCAATTTAAACACCAAATGGGCTTTTGGGATTTTTCATACGTCTTAATTATGTAAATGGGCTTTTGCTGGGCCATTTTACCCATAAGTGAATAATGCTAAATCCTCTATTGGGCTTTTGGGCCCAATAAATAAATGTGGGACCCACTAAGCGTAAATATATTCAAAAAGATTAAATACACTAAAATGAACTCGATTACGGCTTCCTTGATTGTTTCTTCAAAAAACGTGTCGGATTAGCCGGTTTTCGTGAACTTGGGCACACTTTTGGTCTTTTGACTTTGTCTTCGTCTCTTTCTTCAACATTTGACCGTGAAATCCCGTGTTTTATTTCCTTTTGATCTTTTGTACCTATTTAACACAAAAACACAAAACCACGCGTAATTCTGACTTTTACGATATTAAACACATGATTAGGTCTGGTTTTTCCTTGATTTTAGTGGCATAAGGATAAGTGTTTACACACTTATTAGTTAAACATGGTTATCAGATTAGGTCCTCAAAAATAACATCCCCCTTAATCTGATAACCCATACAGGTTTATCATTCCAAGTTCTTTAACAAACTGTTGCAGATTCTACTTTAACAGTTTTAATCACACCACTAAAAAATTTTTCTCTCACAAAATGAAGGTCAATTTCAAGATGTTTAGTTCTTTAATGAAAAACTGGGTTGGCAGCTATTTTAATAGCTGAGTTACTGTCACAGTGAAGAGTGACTGGAAGTAAGTTCTCAACTTGTAAGTCTTTTAAGACTTTGAGAACCCATACTCAGATAACAAGTCTAATACATACTTTCTTTGGTTTAAACAAACACCATTCTTAGTGTCAACAACTTCAATTCCCAAAAAATACTTGAGTTTACCCAAGTATTTAATCATAAACTTGGTTCTTAGAAAACTCTTAAACTTTTCAATTTCAACAATATTATTCCCAGTTATGATTATATCATCAACATACACAAGTAACACAAGAAATAAATTACCCTGAGATTTAGTGTATAAAGAATAATCAGACTTGCTTTGAATAAATCCATTTTCACTAAGAACAAATGTAAGTTTAGCATTCCACTGTCTAGGAGCTTGTTTAAGCCCATACAAAGATTTCTTGAGCCTACAAACTAAGTTATCACCCCCTAGGAAGATATCCTTGGGGTGGTTTCATGTACACAGTTTCATCAAGATCACCATAAAGAAAGGCATTATTGACATCAAGTTGGAAAACAGGCCAAGATTGCATGATAGCAAGGTTAATCAAACACCTAATAGTGACCATTTTAACAACAGGGGCAAAGGTTTCATCATAATCAATTCCCTCTTTTTGGCCAAAACCTTGGGCAACAACCCTAGCCTTATACCTCTCAACCTCACCACTAGACTTAAACTTTAATTTCCAAATCCATTTACACCCTTAGGCTTTCCTACCTTTAGGGAGTTCAACAATGTCCCAAGTGTCATTTTCAAGCAAGGCAGCAAGTTCAGTGTTCATAGCATCAACCCAATGATGATTCTGAGATGCTTCAAAAAAACTTTTTGGTTCACTCATTTTGTTAAGTTGAGTGACAAAGCAAAAATTTTCTTTATCAAGTTTAGAATATCCAACAAAATTTTCAAGTCCATACTTAACTTTAGATTGGACAACAAAATCATTATAATTTCTGGGAAAAATAGAAGGTCTTGAGGACCTTCTCAAACCTTGACCACCCTGAACATTATTGACTGAATCATTCAAACCATTTTCTTCTATGTTTTGAACATGAATGAATGGATTGGTATTGTATTCATCAATTCCCTCAGAGCTAGCATTTTCATCAAGTGTGGCAGCCTCTTCCCTATTCAAGCTGGCATCACTGGTATCATTGCCTGAGGCAATGTGTCCAGTGTCACCTAGACTTGGAGGTGGGCTACTAGCACTTGGTGACAGATTGTCACCATTATGTTTAGCTGCTCTCTTCATCATTGGGAAGTTCAGGGTCAAAAAAATTCAACAGATTTAAGTCTTGAAAAACATTTTCTTTATTAAAATTATTTTTATTGTAATTAAAAACAGAGTCCTTAAAAGGAAATATGGTTTCAAAAAACTTAACATCTCTAGAAACAAAAAACTGATGCCTATCAAGACTGTAAATTCTATATCCTTTCTGAGAACTAGAATAACCCATCATAACACACTTTTCAGATCTGCTGGAAAACTTATCTGAACTATTAAGAATAGTAGCTAAACACAGACATCCAAACATTCTAATGTGAGAGAGCCTAGGACAAGTATTGTAAATTATTTCAAAAGGGGTTTTTCCATTTAGCACAGAAGAGGGCAATCTGTTAATAAGATAAGTAGCAGTTAGCACACATTCACTCCAAAATTTAAGAGGAATACCCCCTGAAACATAAGGCATATAGCAACATTCAAAAGATGTCTATGTTTCCTTTCAGCAATTCCATTTTGTTGTGGTGTGTAAGCACAGGAAGTTTGGTGTATGATGCCATTATTTTCACAAAAGACTTTGAAGTTTTGGTTAACAAATTCAGTTCCATTATCACTTCTGAAAGTTTTAACATTACCTTTAAATTGATTTTTAATCAGATTATAAAAGTTTTGAATGTTAGAAACAACTTCATCTTTGGTTTTTATAAGAAACAATCAAACTGTCCTAGTATAATCATCCACAACAGTCAAGAAGTATCTATGGCCAGAGTGACTAGTAACCCTATAAAGACCCCACAAGTCAAGATGAACAATATCACCAAGTTTTTTAGTTTTATGATCACTTAAGGGAAAAGGATTTCTGGTTTGTTTAGCTCTTTGACAAACTTCACAAAAGAAGGTTTTCTCATCTTTATCAATTTTTAAAGATTGTTTAAGCACATTAAGGGCAGGATCAGCAGGGTGCCCAAGTCTACAGTGCCAATCATAATGAGACAGAGAGCAGGTAACAAGATTCTTTTGATTTTTACAATAAATACCTTCAGTATCTAAATAGTATAAACCTCCACATTGTTTACCAATCCCCATCACCTTTTTCAGATTCAAATCCTGATTAACAAAGAAGCACTTGGTTTCATCAAACACAACAAATATTCTATTATCTTTAGCAAGCTTATGCACAGATATCAAAGTAACACAATACTCAGGGATAACCAACACATCAACAAGAATCAGACCATTAGGAAGTTTAAGGTTACTAATTTTAGTTATAATAGCCTCATTTCCATTTGGGTGAGCAACTTTGATTTTAAGATGAGAGATATCAAACACATTATCAAGTTCCCTATCACTATCAGTCATGTGTTGGTTAGCCCCAGAGTCAATAACCTTCCCATTGTAAGTCATTCCAAGTTTAGAACTGGTGTTAGAACAATAAAACTTATCAAAGTTTTCATTAAAAACCTTGCTAGAGTTAAAAACAGTACCTGCCATATTGGCTTGTACATTCTTTCCAGTTCTGTTATTATCTTTAAAAGGAGAGAGAAGAGTAGCCATTTGTTCATCAGAGAATCCAGTTGGACTAGTGGTGGAACCAACAGAATTATTAGACACATTCTTTCCTTTAAAGTTTTGACTACCCCTTTTCCTTCCATGAACAAAGTCACTGAGGTACCCAATGATCTTAAAACACCTATCAATGGTGTGACCATTGTACCCACAGTTTTCACAAACAACATCAGAGTTAGAAGCAAAGTTATGTCTAACACCATTTTGATTATTAGGCCTAACATTTCCAAAACCAGCATTACCATTGTTAGGTCTAAAGTTGCCTTGATTACCATTCTGATTAAAGTTGTTGGTTATGGGTCTCAATATATTAGCATTAGGGTTCTGATTTCTTTGAACATTGTTTCTGGTGGGCCTATTAGAAAAAAAAGCAGAGGTCTGAGCCCTTTGGGAGTGCCCAGAACTACTGCTAGAAGCCATTCTGTGAGATTCCTCAGCAGAGATGATGGCATAAGCTCCCTTAACATCAGGAAGACTTTCCCTAGACAATATAGAACTCCTAATACTCATATAAGAATTATCCAAACCCATTAAAAACTGCATAAGTTTCAATAACTGATTATGTTTTTTAAACTCACTAGAAGCAGAACAAACACAAGCAAGTAATTCAATCATAGCATCATATTGTTTCCAGAGAGCATTCAACTTATGATAATAATCAGACATATTACAACCATTTTGTTTTAAGGTATTAATATTATGGTGCAAGTTAAACATGACAGAACCATCAACCTTATGATATGTTTCCTTTAGTTCTTTCCAAGCATGTTTGGCCTTTTTTAAAAAAAATTATCCAAGGAAAAGTTCCTTAGATATAGAGTTAAGAATCTAACCCAACACAACAGCATTGACCCTGTCCCATTGCCTTGCTAAAACCTCACCAGTTACAGACCTTTTACAAGTACCATCAATGAAACCAATTTTATTTTTACCTTCCAAAGCAAGTAACATAGCATTAGCCCAAACTTGATAATTTTCAGTTCCCTTAAGTTTCAAAGTGACAACAGTTAAAACAGCCGAGTCATTAGGGTGCAAGTGCAATGGATCACTCAGGTCAAGCTTACTAATAAGTGTAACTGGGTCAGTTACACTTATAGCATCATCATCACCATGTCCAGACATGGTGAAGGGTCAAATAGGTCAAAAATGAACTCATAATACTACAAACAAAGTTCCCAGGAATCCAAACCACTCAAGGGTGTCAGGTCAAGGGCAAGCAGCAAGTGAGGATCCAAAATAAAGGGTATGAATAAAAAGACTACCAAACCCCCCCAAAAGACAAGCAATAATAATAATAAAAGACAAATAGCAGATAGCAAATAAAGAGAGAGAAGCAGAGGTGTTACAGTGCTATAAACCAAAGCTCAATCGAACTGTCACTCTTAGATTCACTTAGTCTAAGAAGTGACAGAACCTCCAAGTCACAAACCCCAAAATTTCTTCTAGGAAAAGATTGGAGAAAGTGACCAAACCAGCGAACAAACCACTGAATCAACAAGGAAAAGGTATGAATCACCACCAATCGAATAAGCCACCAACCAAAAGTGAAACCCTAATTTTTTTTCAAGAAAAAATTAGGGAAAATCACTTTAATCAAGAGACAAGACCACCAATCAAACCAATCGTTAATAATAATGAATAAGAGAACAGATCTCAGAAACCCTGATTTTTTCTCAAAAAAATTAATGGTTCAAAACTTTGATTCAAGCAGTAATATTAACAGATCTAGCTATTTCAATAGTAGATCTTTCCCAAAAAGTATAAAAAACCAAAAAACCCCAATTTTAAACAAACCCTAAAAAAAATTTCATCGAGTTTTAACAACCTGGCTCTGATACCATGTAGAAAAACATGATCAGATGGACCTCAAACACCAAAACCTTTTATTTAACAAAGATTTAAAAGACAAAGTAAACTGAAAACTGAAGCTACCAATGATAATCACGTGTAGCTCTATTATCTACATGATAATAGTCTTACAATCAACAATAAAAAGATACAAGATCAAACTAGGGTTTTGAGATCAAATATAGAGAGAGAGAGAGAGAGAGAGCGTTGTGTGTTTAATAAAAACACACAGTTAAAAAGTGAGGCGATACAAACCGAATGAAGATACGCTCCCCTCTTATCTTAACCTAAAGGCTCAAAGAGCCGTTGATAGATGGGCTTCACTTGTGGGCTTCAAGTTGGGCTTGAGTCCAAGTCCAGCAACACTTAAGCAACTTCACAACATTGGTCCTTAACGTCCAAGATATCCTTCACTCCATATCCTTTTAGCTAACTGAAAGTTTAAAACATCACATAATAAGCCCTTATGGTTAAACATGGTTATCAGATTAGGTCCTCAAAAATAACAATATATATAGAATATACTCTAAATGTTTTTTTTATCATAGATGCTTGTTGTTCCATGTGGGGCAATCTAGAAGCCTTGGTCATATGTCTATGGAGCACTTTTCATGTTGTATGGAGGAACAAAATCACTATCGCTACATAGTGGTTTTGTGGAGTTTTTGTTTTTTACTGGACTCTTCTTATTTTTCCGTTTATTATAATGATAATTGGAGAAAAACAACTGAACAAGTAAAGGAAGGTGTTCTGGTGTCATTAAGTAACATGTATGTTACTATGATCCTTTAATTTGTTTATTACATAGCATGGTTTATGTCAGGATTAGTTAATCTGGTAACTTTTTTATTATCAAAATGATACTAGTTCAATCTTTATTGTTACCAGTATAAAAGTTTATGAGGTGTTAAGCTTTTGGATGACTTTTAACCCAATTGACCCTCCTTATAAGTTAAATGATTTACATCTCTAAGCTGAACACATTGGGATGTTTAGATGTATTGCGATGAACAAATTTACCCATACTCTCATGAGTCATGAGAGTACCCAATTTTTATTTCCCATTTTAGGGTCGTCTATTCATGGAATCTATGTCTTACGGTTTAGACTTTTGAGGTTGAATATGCTTTCGATGATGATGTTGACCAGTTTGTTATCATGTTTATGAGTATCATTAGTGCTTGACTTGTGTTTTGTTATCTTCAGCTTTTACGGTCTCCAAAGAAAACAAGTGAGTTGAAGAAGGAAACAGTCATGAGCGTTAAAAATTGTCACCCTTGCACGAGTCAACAAGTGGCCCTGACGTGTACAAAGTGTAGACATTCTGCACTTTGTACATGTCAAGCTATACCGCTTGTTGCCTCATGCAAGGATAAGAGTTTTTGGCGCTCAAATGAAAATTTTTCTTGGTCCATCTAATGGGCTTGTTTTGTTCAAGAGGCTGAGGTACACTCGTATCTACAAGTGAGCCAATTCTATTGCCTATTACGGGAAGCATGAAAACAAGTTTCCAAAATAGTTGTAGTCCTGAGTTCAAGGAGTTTGAGTTGCTTGACGAAAGAGTGGGCCGATGATGAGATTAGTTCGCAGAATCCATAACTGTGAATACCTCGCTGAACGTGGAAATTGATATGAGGATGCATATTCGTATTGCAACATAGAATTGAAAACCTCGCTGTTTATATGTTTTTTATCCAGTTGCTGTGACTCCTTTGCTTATAACCTTGTGGAATAATATATTTCTCTTTCATGTGAAAATGTTCGAAAGCTTTTTATACTAATTTATATACGGGTGTAGTTGTGACTAACATTACAATAGCCAATTCAGAAGAACCAATACCAATAATCCTAAGTTATAGTAAGAGATCTAATTATTGAATATAGTTTATGGTGAAATTTATAGAAATTTTTTGTTACAAAGTGTTACTCTTTAATTTCTCGATTGATGGCAATGGGGGCTATTCATCGGTTAGAGTTCAGCCTCTTAGGACGAAAGTGTCTGGAAATCTTGTGTTCGAACTCTGATTAGAAAATTAATCTTCCATTGGCCACAACCCTATAGTCAACATAG
This sequence comes from Glebionis coronaria, assembly GCA_025667525.1. Classification (NCBI taxonomy): domain Eukaryota; kingdom Viridiplantae; phylum Streptophyta; class Magnoliopsida; order Asterales; family Asteraceae; genus Glebionis; species Glebionis coronaria. Next base: position 591,494,811 of record CM046880.1, on the reverse strand, counting down.
GTTTATCTGCAATGACTCCGGCTTATGAAATACACACAAAAGTTAGAGTTGAGTGAGGCTTATGAATCAAATAAAATCATTCGATAAAAAGACAAATTAAACATATGGTAAGTTGTTAAATTTTGCTTATATTGTTAATTAAGGACATTTTTGAGCACTTTTTTAGAAAGTAGGGGGCATGCCCATCAGTTATTAATGATGATAATTGATAGCTATGAGCGCATATAATACATTAAATTTGCTACTCGGCGGATCTTGTTGATTGAATGTTTTTTTCATTGACTTTAAAACCAGTATTTTTATTTTTCAACTTATACGGTTTTTTTTTTTCATTTCAACTAGTGCCAATTTAGCCAGCACATAGTTAGGCTCGCACCTGTTCTGCCCAATACTTGTTTTGGCCAGTACCCGTGCCACTCGACCTGCCCGTTTTGACACCTCGACTAAAGGATATAAAAACGGAGAACCACATGCAATGAAAGAAAGAAGGCTTGTAAATGAAGATGTTTAAAACTTTAAATTTCAAATTCACACCTTCTTTAATAAAAAGAGCAACTGCAAAAAGCAATCTTGAAAATCACAATAGCCAAAAGCCATTGTACAAATGTATACTACCATTTTAACATAAAATATTAAAAAAAGAAAAAAAATGCATAAATGACATCATATTTTAAGATATTTTGCAGGTGGTAATTAACTCGAACCAAAGCATGAGCTTCCATATCATGACAACAAATCGATATTAGTGTTGGCCATTTTTATGGCAGGAAAGTTTTCTCGGTTCATTGAACACGATACAATGATATGAAAGAGAGCTTACAACAAGAACAACGATACCCAATCCCGCCAGAGTAAGTTAAGAGAGAGGTGAGATGTAGACAGATCATACATTTACCTTTGGGAGAACCCGAAGGTAAATAGACTGCTCGGTTAAGAGAAGGGAGAAGAAAAACGATAGAACGCTGATTTATTAATATATTCACTTTTTTTCATTTTTTTATAAAGAATGATATCCATATTATAATATATAAAGAATAGATTTATTAATATATTCACTTTTCCTGGAAGAATAGATTGCCACGGTGGCAACATTTTCCCCAGCGACATGTCGCTGGGGAAAATCCTTATTAAACAAAAAAAATTAAGTTAAACTTAACCATTTTAGCTAATTACAAAGTTTCCCCAGCGACATGTCGCTGGGGAATCTTTCCTTTTATTTGACTTGTCAACGCGTTGTCGTTGACTTGTCAACGCTTTCCAAAGTTTCCCCAGCGACATGTCGCTGGGGAAACTCTTGATACATTTGACTTGTCAACGCTTTGCGTTTGACTTGTCAACGAATAACCAAAGTTTCCCCAGCGACATGTGGCTGGGGAAGAGTCTGCAGGTTTTTTTTTTTAAATTGCCTGCACAACAGGCGTTTTCCAGATTTTTTCCGGAATTTTCCCGGAAAAAATCTACCAAAACCTGTAACAAAAACCTGTATTTTGCTCACCAAAAGACACATATAAAGTAAACTTGAAATACAAATCAACACAAACGCGGAATAAGTTCAAACTTGCACCAAAATATAATATAACGTTCTAGTTTAGTCAAGGATACTAGGAATAAGTCGGGATAGTTAAGGATACTAGGGAAACAAGCGTTCTAATTTAGGATAATAGGGAAACAAGTCAAGATGAACATAAAGAAACTATGTACCATACTAACAAACACATATATGACACGACTAGCTTGCGTCATCGCCACTCTCCCGATCCTCAGCATCATCACCCGGGCGACTCCCGCTCCCGCTGGCACCAGCATCATCACCCGGGCGACTCCCACTCCCGCTGGCACCACCACTCTCATATCTCACAAAAAGATCGCCATACCTGCCGTCGTTTCTCAGCAGGCCCATCATGAAATCAACATCCCGATCCCGACGAGTCTCAGGGGGTGGTGGCGAAAAGCACGAGGGAGTACTGGTGTATCCCGGCAATACCATACCCAATCCAGGATGGTGGCCGCGAAACTTGCCTCCTCGCACCATCCTGTTGATCTCGGCAGTGGAGTGCTCACCCGTCGCCTCTAGCTCCCTCATCTGATCCTGTGTGGTGACAATAACACAAGATAGTAAATATATTAGTCGGGTTGCTAGATTATTAATCAATGATTCATTAAAGTGTGTTTTGAAAAGAATACTTACATACAACTGGAGAGACTGCTCATCTATAAATACACCATCTGAATTCGTATGCAGACGATAGAACATGTCGATCTCTGTAGGCTCCTGTTGGGTTTCGGACGCCTTTTGCTGTACATACACACGTAAGTAAGATCAATCTAATTAAATGCGGCAATAATAATATGTATGTAAAATCAATAATGATAATAATAAAATAATAAAAATAAAAAACAATAATAATAATAAAAAATAAAAAAATAAAAAAACTATAATAATGTAAAATCAATAATAATAATAATAATAATTACCATGAGCTGTCGAGTGCGAGGGATCGACCGAGAACCATGTCGGGAGATAAGTGTTGCCTTGGACCGATTTTGGCTGTTTGTTAAGTATCGCTTCTTGTTAGCTTCGTCAGTCCAAAACTCTATCTGTTTCTCCCACTCTTCAACTGTGTGCTCGTCGGGTCTGTTCCGCCTAATTTGATCCACATCGTATTCTCCAGTCTCGAGGTTTTTTACACAGTAATCTCGCTTCAGACTAGCCTTGCTGGTGTTGTATGATTTTTGTAGTTGTGCATTAATGGTATCATAAATACTCTTCCACCGAGGGGTGCTCATGTGCGGCGCGAGATCATATTTTTTCTGCAATCAAATACAACACATTGAAAACAGAGTTAGAAATATAATTTATATATTTATTTAAATTCGTTTATTTATTTATATGATATAAATAAATAAACGAATTTAAATAAATATACACAATACAACACATTGAAAACAGAGTTAGAAATATAATTTATATATTTATTTAAATTTGTTTATTTATTTATATGATATAAATAAATAAATAAATATACACAATACAACACATTGAAAACAGAGTTAGAAATATAATTTGTATATTTATTTAAAGTTCGTTTATTTAATAAATATACACAATACAACACATTAAAAACGGAGTTAGCAATATAATTTATATATTTATTTAAATTTGTTTATTTATTTATATGATATAAATAAAAAAACAAATTTAAATAAATATATACAATTAAATAAATGAACACGATAATTAAATAAATATAAAATGATAACTTACCTCAATAGCTGCCCGGGCCGCCGCCTTGTGCCCTTCGGGGACCTTACTCCACGAAGGGTAATACAAAGGTATTTCCCTAACGACACACCCGAATAAGTTTCCCCAATGATCTGAGTAGAGGCCGACAGGTATAACAAGGTCACCTCTACCGGCTACAAAGTATCTCGACCGGCCGGTTGTGATTCTCGGCCACCGCATCCAGTAATTTCAGGCAGCGGGTCTTCTCCCGGGTATTCTGCCTGCCGGCTCTCCTCCCACCCAAATTGGGCTTTTTCTTTCCTTTTCCTGCAAAATCAAGTGAGTGATAAAGTCATAAAAGTTAAGGCAAACAAGTTAAATATGTGTATCAAATTTGTATTACAATAATCCAGAAATTCTTACCCCGGTTGACGAAGCAACCCCCGCAACCGAATGATGGAGGACGTGGACGTGAAGGATCCTCGCCACCACCGTCCCAGCCGTGTCCCCGTGCAACATCAGTCATCTGTATACAGGTACAATTAGCATAACATGTAGAAATTCATGAACAAAATAATACAAGCATGCACAAATCTAAATATCAAAATAAATTTACACATATAAACAATCCACAACAATTTCATTCATTCATTCGTTCAAATATATAAGTGTATTTTACAAGTTACAACATAAAGTTAATCTTCTTCGTCACTAGAATAAAATTTCTCAACACCATCATCATCTTTGATGAGGTCTTCAACATCAGAATCTGCTAAATCATGAGGAAGGTGGTCTTCATCATCATCGTCTTCGTTAGGAACATCATCGTTATCTGGCGGTGCGTCAACCTCCGTTGATTCACCATCTATATGCAAATCTATATAGAAGCTGTAATTACCGAAGTCATTCTCACTAGTAGAAGGTGGGAGATAACTAGTAGAAGGTGGGAGATCAGATGAGTTGTCCAAATGTATAATATCAGGTTCGTTCTCTACCACGATTACACCGTTGTTCAAAAACTTTTTATGATTAACATGTTCGACGACCTTCACGTTGGGTTTGGCTGGATCTACAAGGTAGAAGACTTGTTTGACTTGTGTTGCGAGGATGTATTGTTCACTTTTCCACCACTCACCAGAGCCGACGATTTGTGTCATTCCATTTCTAACGATAAGTTTCTGGACTCTACCAACGGTGTTGCGAGTGTCGAACCACTTAACTTTGAACAACGCAACTTTAAACGACAAATAGTCAAACTCGAGGATTTCTTGAAGCCGACCATAAGTGTTAGTTTTCATACTTTCATACACTATTCTGGACCAATTAATTCAAATGAATTGCGTACCAATGCGTCCATGATCAAATGAATTGCGTACCACACAAAAGCGCGACATATATTCTATGTTTTGCCCGGACTCTGCTGATAATCTTTTATATGGCCTGAAGTTTGTGATATTTGTTTGATTATGTTGTATGAGACTTTGGCAATTTCGCTATTGCGGGTCGTGTTACAACGTTTTTTCTGGTATATATGTTGCAAGTAGATAAATAGAATGCTAAGAGCACTGGTACTTGTGGTGCACTTGAGCCAAAGTGAGTATGGCATCAAAAACCTTTGGAACCACGCAAAAAAGTAGTATCATGGGTCTCTACACGTACCCGAAATATAAAATAAGCAAAAAAAACTACCGCGAAGGCTGTGGCTACCGTGCCATACCCTTTGGCACCAAAACTAGTACCGTGCGCCATTTTGTCAAAATAGTCGAAAATCAACTCAGCCGTGAGATGAAATCCAAAATCCTATCCGACGATCAAAAATCAAGGTCAAAAACCTTCATTCTCCATTGGCTAATACACAACTGCCAACTCTTCAAATATAGTACACAAATTTACTCCTTTTCATTACTTCTGCCCAACAACCTCAACCTCTACTTTTACTTGCTAGTACTAGTAGTACTATTTAACCAACTTCTAACCATCAAGGTTGCATTGTATTTGGAGCAACTAGGCATGGATTTTGGCAATGAAAGGCGTGTGTGGCATGTGCCATGGCCATTATTTTCTCTCGATCGTTGTTGAAATAGGTAGTCTCGGAAATATACCATAAAGGTAGATTCATAATTTCTTTCTTGTTTATTTATATCGCTTTTGTAATATAATTATACTTCTGTCACATGTGCTTTATGGTAGATTATAATTATCTGAAAAGTACCATGTTTGTTGTAGTTCCTCGAGGACTCGAGCTCACATGCAGCTACGAAACCATGATGCATCATACATGGGTGTACGACTACGACCATATGAGAGATGAAAGGAGTGACGATGAGGAAGGACACAACAATGTTGGTGAGGAGTGAACCGTATATTTATGACTATAACATGAAACTGATGTTGGCTCTATCGATTGTTGCATTTTTAGATAGTTTGATTTTGACTTTTGTGTGTATAGATTTACTTCACTTTGTACCCGTTTTCATTTTAATGAAAAGTAACTAGTTTTCCCTACATTTCTCTCGGTTTATCTCCAGTGATATCTAGTACCTATTAGTAAACCTGAACAATAGTTTGTTTTCCACTACTATGCCGGATTCCGCTAGGATGTACTTGAATAAGTCGCCTATTAAAGAAACGTAAGTGAAGGTGTACCCCTGTCACGGACCTCTTTAAGAGTTTCTCCACCAATAGAAATAAAATGAAATAACAATATGTGCATCGTATTTAATGATTCACGTTCATTTTCACTGTCCAACCCGCACTCAGAACACCTGGAAACCGTGAGACCGCCATCTCGGTGATATAAAGTCGTGGTGTGAGTATTCAGAGATAAGAACAAGGGCCCGACAACAAAGTGTTACCACTTTCATGTCCATAATGGGCATCAATCTTTTCCAATTGGTCAATTCGGACAAAGCCCTCTAGGTTTCCTCCACATCAGGATTGGTTCTGGTAGCCTGGAATGGGTTCAAAGTGTCTGATGCAGCAAACATAAACCCGTTTGATTTCATGACACACATCGCAGATGACGTGTGTATGGTATCAAAATACTTGATTTTGAGCATCGTAACATGCTCGTTATCATGATAAACTTAAATACAGAGCTCGATATTCTCTGCAAACCACACATTGTAACTCAAAATCTTCACTGTCCTCAAATCCTTTTTCACTCGAGTTTCATCTGCAAACCATTCATCAACATTATTGAATAAAATCACAAGTCGCAATCATTAAAACAAGATAGTTAGACGAAGACTTGTACATGATTTAAGAATCAATATAGCAGAAGAATGAGCGACGAGCAATAAAAAAGCTTCGAGGCCACTCAATAGTTTCAGAAATAATCATATTGGGCATCAATCTTTTCCAATTGGTCAATTCGGACAAAGCCCTCTAGGTTTCCTCCACATCAGGATTGGTTCTGGTAACTTGGAATGGGTTCAAAGTGTCTGATGCAGCAAGCAGGCTTATGTCTTATTCAGTTTTAGGCCTATGTTTCATAACCTCACTTCAATTTTCTGGCTTATTTTGAAACATTTAAGCTTATATCATGAGCGGATTCGTTATCTCTTTACCAGAGTGTCACAATTTAACAGATAAGCAAATCTAGAGTTGTAAACACTAATTTCTGAAGTGCTTATTGTTAAGCTGCTTATGAGCTTGTATGCCTATAAGAAAAAAATCAGACAATTTGCCTAGTTGTAGTTAAGATACCAGTTTATACTTCAACGCTTTACGGTATAGAGTTACTCTGGTGATTGATCCCATGTAGCATTCTACCAACCTTATTCGTCAATGATGTATGAATATCAAGTTGGAAGTCCATTGAAGACTTATTACAGAATGTGAAGAACGTATGTTATCTCACTTGTGATGTTCTGATGTATTATATGCTATGGGAATTACTAGTCATCAAAGTTTTCACGCTGTTTGTTATTGTGAAATATTGTACACCTGGTAGGAATGTAGGTCAGAGGCTTGCGTGGTAGTGTCTTTGACTCCTCGTACATTATTGTTTACGACTGTTCACTCACGCGCCTTATCAATGTACTTATAAAGTAGCTCACCGGAATTATATTAAATTTGACGCATCATGATAATGTGAAGGTGTATTTAGCCTTGGCGATAGTTGTTTATAAAGAGTATTTCAACTCTCTGCATTAAGTTTATCCTTTTATTTCCTATAAAGTAGCTACCCCGCCGTGTCCATTAACTTTGATTAAAGAATCAATGAATTGATATCAGCTGCTGATATGCTTGTGTCCCATTGTAACTGCTTTGATCGTATATGCTAGAGGTTCCTTGCCCCTGTTTCTGCATTTAATTTACTGTCTATTCTCTTTTGGAACCCTATTCTAATAGTCAGAAAACTCTTCAAATCGAACCTTTTTTTTAAGACAGGCATAGGTCAAACAGGGTAGAAAAATTGACCCGTACAGCAACAATTTGCTTGCAGAAATCTAGTACAGCTAGAACTAAGTTGACCCATCACTTACATCCACGACTAAGAACCAATAAGAAATCTTTCCTGCCTTAAGACAATACATGGAAGCACCAATGAGAAATCTTTGTAACACGCTTCAAATCGATTTGTTTATAGGAATGCTTTGCATAAGATCAGTGACCAAAGGCTATCTGGTGATCATGACGAACCATAAAATTACAGAATATGTAGAAATTCATTGACTAAACCAGATTAGCTTAGACCATGAAACCTGATCACGAGTCTCAAAAATATCATTCACACATTAAAAACTGACAAAATCTATTAACCCGCCTTTACTTGACTTCCATTGAACCGTATTTCTCATGTTGGTATAAGAGCAGAAACAAACTATGCAAAACTATCCAAAAGTTATCACTAATATTGGCTGAATCCGCCTCACATATAAACACAAATATCCCTATATATATAACATCCATTTCCTTTTAATTGAGGCAATTCTTTCAATAATTAAAAACTAGTATTACAACGACACCAAATAAATGATAATTCCGGCTAAAGCAATCCTAAAAACTAAAACGACCTTAGACTTACAACTAAGAAAATCCAAATTATCGAAGAGGAACCCTCGGCATCCACATTCAACCAAACACGTAATCACTTAAGTGCAGTCACCTGATCTTTAAATAAGGGAAGACCTGGCTAGTTCAATGTCTATCAACTCTTTGATCTCAATACCTTGTCGTCTTCGGTGAATGATAGAATATGAATCATCTAGTAAGAGTAGTGTTTCCATGTACGAATTCACTAAAAAGGAGATGGGAGCTCCATTAATCACCAAACCACTGATACTTCCTGACGAGGGATTATAAACTTCAAGTGCAGACAAGTGATTTCTCATATCAAAATTTTCAACTATAGCTTCACCGTTCTTTCTTATCTCTAACACATTATAGCCCACCCATGTATCTGGTGCCTTAATACTCAATATCTTAGTAAACGACTTGGTAACACCCTCCTTCATTATCCATACATCACAACCCCTTGTCTTGCCATCATTATAATACTCAAACAAACCAAGCGACTCATAAACCTTGGAGGCCTCTAATTTATCCGTGTGTACCAACCTATCTGGAAGGCACACTTCACCAAAATCATCACTCTTCAAATCAAACGAAATGATCAAATTAGAAATACTTCCATCAGCCCTCTTAATACTATCATAAACTAGCCAATAAATAAATCCGTCGATACAAACATTACGATACTTCACATGACAAGTATTAAAAGCAGGTGGAATGTTAGACACAGTTTTCCAAACACGTGTACTTAGCGTAAAAACCTCTACCTCCCAGTTCTCTACAGTCGGAGAACCAATAGTATTGATTCTAACAAGCTTAGGGTCACTAGTGTTGGGACAAACCCCAAAACCAATAAGAGTATATCCAGTCGGATAAAGCAATGGATTAGATATAGTAATACCAACTGCTTTTCTAACACTAGGATTCCAAAGGACAGCTATCTTCTCGTCGGTAGCATCTTGGCGAGAACCATAGTTGCATAACAACCCGTTGACTGAATAGAATGTTGACATGTGTTTGAGTAGGCTAACAGGATGCGGGACAGTTAGGGAAGATATCTGGTTGGGAAAATTATCATCATCCACAACTGAAACATAGTTGGATTTTAATTCATAAGCTAACCTATATCTAAGAAATAGATGGCGTTGTGGTCGGGTATTGTTGCAAAATGTTTTGCAAAATATGGTTTTTGCAATACTTTGGACATAATTTTATATATGTATATGTTATATATATTCGTAGTACTTAGTAGCTTTGCGTTCTCCTCGAAGAGAGCTTCGCAACGAGCTAAAGTATGTCCAATATGGAGTTAATATGAATGAGATATCGTGTCTCAAAGTGAGTCACGTGAAACACAATATTTGGAAAAATATTTGTCCCACATCGCTTGAAACATGAAGTGAAAACATGTTTATAAGGAAATCCTAGTTTCTACCCTACAATATTCATTTGTGGGTTTTTACTCCCACGCCTACGCGCGCGCAGGGGGGGTGCAGAAAGTGGGATTTCTAGGCCAAAAACAGGTTCGAAGCTACTGAACTTGTGCACGAGCGCGCGACCTGCGGACACGAATGCAGCTCCGAAAACTGGCTTGGGTGCGGGCAGATTTCGGTATAATTGATTTGCAAATCGTGTTATAGAAATAACAGATTTGTCAGAATATTTTATATGGAACAGAATATTTTGTCTTGGTGACCAAGGCAAATTTTCACTATATAATAAATCTGTCTCATTCAGTTTAAACATCAGAAAAACACAGCTTTTCATACTCCATAACCAGACGATTTTTCCAGCAGTTCTCGATCAAAAACGCAGAAGGCTTCCGTGATCTTTCAGGCAAGTTTGTCTAGTCCGGCTACAGCTTTGGACGTTGTACCCTGGGAAACAGACGGCGAATATGTTTTAAGGGAAGCGTGTTAAACACGTGTCTCGTCTTACTTTTACTGCTTTCAATTTTATTTGTTATTTAATTCTGTTCTTTGTTTTCTGTTAATTTTATTATTGTTTTAATAAAAGTATATACCGTTTCCCACAATCTTAAAACAGATTCTGTTTAACAGAATTAAAACTTTTATTAAATCGGATTAATAATTTTATCAGATTTATTTATAAACTGTTTCTACCGAAACCAGGATTGAGTTTCACTGAAATCAGTTTTAATTTACAGATTTTAATTAACAGTTAAGGTTTTTTTTAGCAGTTGTTCTAATCAGTTTATTGAAACCAAGATTGTGTTTCTGTTAAACTGATACGTTTGATAATTACATCTGATTCATTAAAACCAAGATTGAATTTCTTTGAAGCAGATCCACTATAAGTATATAGAGATCACGATTGAATTTCTTATATACAGATTTATAACAGTTGTCTAACTGTTTGTGTTTTGATCTTGTTTGATCTTTCAGGATGTCTACTAGCACTCCTGTAACTCCTGTAACTCCTGCAACTACTACTGTGAATGTAACTGGTGCGCCAGTTCCCCACACAGTTGCTAATCATGCTGAAAAACCAGAAAAATTCAATGGACAGAATTTTAAGAGGTGGCAGCAGAAGATGTTCTTCTATCTCACTACTTTGAACCTTGCCAAGTTCTTAAAGGAGACTGTACCTCAGGTGGAACCTCCTAAAGAAGGTGTACCCGAAAATCAACAAGCCGTGCAAGCTGTTGAAGCATGGAAACATTCAGACTTCTTGTGTCACAACTATATTCTGAATGGTTTGGTGGACTCTTTGTACAATGTGTACTGCAAGACTAAGACTGCCAAAGAATTATGGGAGTCGTTGGAACGCAAGTACAAAACTGAGGATGCTGGTACAAAGAAGTTCGTGGTAGCTCGCTTTTTGGATTACAAGATGGTTGATTCAAAGAGTGTGATAACTCAGGTTCAAGATCTGCAGGTTTTGCTACACGACATTCATGCTGAGGGTATGACTTTGAGTGAAACTTTTCAAGTTGCTGCTATCATTGAAAAGTTACCTCCAAGCTGGGTAGAATTTAAAAACTACTTGAAGCATAAGCGAAAGGAGATGACTGTTGAAGACTTGGTTGTTCGTCTTCGTATTGAAGAGGACAACAAGCTGGCTCAGAAAAACACTTATACACCTGATTCTGCCAAGGCAAATATGGTTGAGCATGGTTCGTCTTCTTCAAAGTCTAAAGGCAAGAGCTTTGGAAAAGGGAAGAATGACAAGAAGAGCAAAGGGAAGTCTGAGTACCTTGCTCCTAAGGCTGGAATTGCGAAGCAGAAGTTCCAAGGAAATTGCTTCAACTGTGACAAGCCAGGTCATCGTGCTGCTAATTGCAAAGCGCCAAAGCGGGTGACTCCACGCGAGGCTAATATGGTGAATGATAATGTGGACATGATTGCTATGGTGTCTGATGTCGTTACCATGATCTCTGAAGTTAACCTGGTAGGTTCTAATAATAATGATTGGTGGGTTGATACTGGGGCAACCCGTCATGTGTGTGCTGACAAGAGTATGTTTCACTCTTTCAGAGCGGTTGACAATGGAGAGAAGCTGTACATGGGCAACTCTGCAACTGCTGATATCAAGGGCGAAGGAGATGTTATTTTGAAGATGACATCCGAGAAAGAGCTCAAGTTGACTAAAGTCTTGTATGTTCCGGAGATTCGCAAGAATCTTGTGTCCGGATGGCTTTTGAATAAGTTTGGTTTTCGTCTTGTTTTTTAGTCTGATAAAGTTGTAATTTCTAAGAATCAAATGTATGTTGGTAAGGGGTATGCCTTGAATGGTATGTTTAAGCTCAATGTAATAGTTGTTAAGAGTGATATCAATAAAATGAATTCTTCTGCTTACTTGATTGAGTCTTCTAATGTGTGGCATGGCCGTCTTGGACATGTTAATTTTAATTCAATGCGTCGTTTGATTAAATTTAATGGCATACCAAATTTTCATATTGATTCAAATTATAAGTGTGAAACTTGTGTCGAAGCCAAACTTACAAGATCATCTTTCAAATCGGTTGAACGAAAAACCGAACCACTTGATATGATACACACAGACATATGTGATTTGAAATCACTACCCACAAAAGGTGGCAATAAGTACTTCATCACGTTTATTGATGATTGCACAAAGTACTGCTACGTTTACTTGTTGAAAAGTAAAGATGAAGCTATAGACAAGTTTGTTCTATACAAAACCGAAGTTGAGAATCAACTTGGTAGGAAAATCAAGGTTGTACGAAGTGATAGAGGAGGTGAATATGTGTCTCGTTTTGCTGATCTATATGCGAAACATGGAATTAGACATGAGTTTACTGCTCCTTATTCACCTCAGCAAAACGGTATTGCCGAAAGGAAGAACCGTACCTTGAAAGAGATGGTTAATGCCATGTTGTTAAGTTCTGGTTTGAGCCAGGACATGTGGGGGGAAGCCATTCTAACGGCTACTTATCTTTTAAACAAGATACCTCGTAAGGATAAAGAGGAAACCCCATATGAACAGATGTTTAACGAGTGGAAAACACAATTAGGAACGGTTTTGAGTAAGGCTCGGTTCAAAATAAAAGAAGATAAAAAAGTTTTTTTTATTTTTAGAGATGTCGGCGGCAAACAGGGGTTGCCGGGCGACAAATCGGCTTCTGTTTGAAGCTTGCCGATGGCAGAACTACCTTGTCGGGCGACAAAGGTGATTTTGTGGAGGTGTTGCCGGCGGCAGGAGGGTATTGCCGGCGGCAACTTGGCTGAAATTTTGGTTTTTTTTTGTTTTTTTTAGAACTTAAAAATAACAACTCTAAAAATTGTTTTTGGGGATATAATCACTAAAAAGATTGATCTAAAACACACTTGATTATAAACCAAATAAGCACTAAGGAGATCAAACGATACACGATATGCAACAAAGATTCAAAACATGAAAAGCACAAAACACAAATCCCCGGCAGCGGCGCCAAAAACTTGATGGTGGTGACGCCGGATTATGAGATTCAAACACAAAATTATAGAACTTAATTCCTATAAAATAAAATAAACAAGCAAGCACAAATAAAAAGAAGCAAGAAACAAAGATTCTAACACAAGAAAAACACAAACAAATCCCCGGCAGCGGCACCAAAAACTTGATGCGTTTTCTTGCGTGTATACAAGTTTTAAATTTATACAAGGATTACCGAATAAGCTAAGAACACACGGGCAAGTATGACCCTTTCGTTTTGTAGCTAGCTTGTTGTGGTAAGCCGAGGTCGTTCACTAGGATTTGGGTGTTTTCGGTTGTAAATAATCTTAGTAACAATGTATCGTTAGTGGTAAAAATGGTTGTCACTCCCAAAATTACCATACAGGTAACAATTAAACAAGTAATAACAAGTAACACTTAAGATGGTGATTAAGCTAATAAGATGAGATAACAATAATATTAAAGATAACACTTGCTTGGATTAGTTCATAACATTTGGATTGTTCATAAGAGGATGGTTTTGATAAATTGATTACATGTATAGAAGATGATGGTCACAAATTCTAACCTTTGATTTTAAAGTACATAACCAACGCGTTTGATTACAACACAATTAAATCAAGCATTAAGACAAATCAACCAATTCAAGACTATGTTTAGTTTAACGAGTTTGATTCACGGTCGTTTCACAAAATCATTAACAATCACACTTAAGTTCCTTTGCATAATCATACCACTAAAGAAATGGTCAATACAATAGATAATCATCCATAGACAAAACGATTATAACTAGTTAGTGAATGATAACCCTTTCGACCTATGAAATCATCAACAACTAATCAAGTATGATAAGCAAATGGAATGGAACTTAAGCACAATTGGATTTCAAACATAACATGAAATTGATCAAAACAATGATTAAACATAAACAATCCTCATGTCACAACATCATCCAAACAAGTGTAAATTAAACTACTCCATGATCATATTAATAAAGAACAAACATTCAACATATTACATAGAGTTCAACATCATAAAAATAACAAGAGTTTACCCAAATTATGAATACAATAAGTAAATGAAAGAAATTAGAGCAATTCTTAGGCCTCCAATTGACTACAAGTTTTGTCGTCTTTCGAGTTATGCAAATGAAATGCGTATTTGAGATTTGAGGCAGGTTTAGGGGAGGTTTGGTGAAGGTTGGTGGTGATTTAAGTATCAAGAAACAGTACCAATGATAAGGGTAATGATCCCTTAGAGTTTGACAAGGTTATTTTGATGATTGGAGCTCCAAAAACGTCACTTTTTGGCACACCAATATTAAATCCGGGAATGGGGTTCTTCACCAAGGTTGGGAGAGTTTTATTGGTGAATAATGAAGTTGGTAATGAATTACCTTCAGGGGATATGTTACAATGACCCCCAAGGGTCTTATTTATAGTGGAATTAAGGCCTTGGTATTCAATGCATGAACTTGGAGCCAAAGAAATAAACTTGGAGCCAAAGCAAATATCTTGGAGCCAAAGTTGTTCTAGAATGCTCCAAAGAAGCTTGCATGAATGTGGACACAATTTTGTCTAGACAAATGTTGGTGGAAACTTCACTCATGATGGAGGCAACTTGATTCATGTTGGAGGCAACGAGAACTATGTTAGAGGCAAATCAGCTCCAATGTGATGGTGGCAAGTTGGATGTGTTTTGATGGTGGCAACTTGTATTCCGCCAGTGGCAACTTCCATGCTGAGTGACTTGTACACTTCTTGAAAACACTTGTTCTTGCATCCGGAATTGATCTTCAAAGCTTGTAGCTAGTCGGGATTCCTTCGTATATGCATGAATCATCAATTATTCTTTCTTTTCTTCACTTTTCTTGTTCTTGGCTAACTAACAACATAAAACACAACTTTACACATATATGAGCTAAATAGCTCGTTAGCATAACCAAAAAACATGCAAAATATACGGATAACGCTCAAGAAAACATGTAGGATTTGGGCGTTATCAAATCCTTCCTGAAGTCAAAGATGCTTTTGTTAGAATTTCTAGGGATGAGTCTCATAGGGGTATTCATTCTAGTTCTGTTAAAGTTGATAAACCCCAAGTTTATGCTTTTGTGTCTAAAACTGTAGATAATAGAAAGAAATTTGGGGTGAGTGGCAATTGGTCTAATGGCAATAATAGTACTAGTAAGGGAAACTATGATTATTTGATTTGAAAACACTGTGGTTTAAAGGTTCATACTATTGAAAGGTGTTTTGAGACTATTGGCTACCCTCCAGGGTTAAAAGAAATCCCAATTTGAAACTTGTTGGTGTTTTTAATAATACTAAAAATAATAATGTTGTATTTAAAAGAGGGGTTCATGGGAGTGGTAGCAATGATACTGGTTTTAGTTCTTTGTCTTTAAGTACTAAGCAGATGCTCAAATTGATGAATATGCTGAATGATAATTCTTCTTCTTCACATGCTCAAGCCAATATGGAAGGTATTGAAAATTGCTCATTTTTTAACTATAATTTGTTTTTTAATCAACATTTTTACAAGTTCAAATGTGCTACTATGAAATTTGAAGGGGTTAGTTATCATTTTGGGTTGATTGTTGATTCTGTTTCAAACCAACACATGACTAATAAGACTGGTAATAATGTAATATGTTTAATCTGGTTGATGTTTCTGATTTAAAACTCACTGTTGGTCATTCTAATGGGACTTTGGCTAAAATTACTCATGTTGGGAATTTAAAATTTAATAATGGTGTTGTCTTGTTTGATGTTTTGGTTATATCTGAATATAATGTTAGTATGTTGTCTGTTAACAAGCTTATTAAAGATAGTAAACTAAGAGCTAGCTTTGATGAAACTAAGTGTTATATTTAGGATTTGAAAAGGGAACAGTCTTGGGGACTGGTAGTGAGTTTGCTGGTTTTTATATGTTTGATAAGGCTGATAGTACTTATGTTGTTAGCAAGTGTGAGTTTTTTACTTGTTATGTTTCTAAGGATGTTTAACATAGTAGGTTGGGTCATCCTGCTAACCAGGTTTTGAATATTTAAAAGGGGTCTTTGGATTTAAAACATGTTAATAATGAGTTACCTTATGATGTGTGTCACAAGGCAAAACAAATAAGAGAATCTTTTCCATTAAGTGATCATAAGTCTTTATGTTTTGGTGAATTAATTCATCTAGATATTTGGGGTCCTTACAAGGCGGTTAGATGAGATGGCTTTAGGTATTTTTTGAACGTGGTTGATGATTTTAGCAGATATGTGTGGGTGTATATGCTTAAGAAAAAGAGGAAGTTTTTAAATGTTTGTCAGATTTTATAACTTGGTTTTAACTCAGTTTAATAAGAAGATTAAAGTTGTTAGGTTTGATAATGGTACTGAGTTTGTTAATAAAAATATGAATGATTTTTTGACTCAGTGGGAAATGTTCATCAAACAACTTGTGCATATACTCCACAACAGAATGGTAATTTTGAATGAAAACATAGACACTTGCTTAATGTTACAATGAGTCTTATGTTTCAAGGGGGATTCCTCTTATATTTTGGTCCGAGTGTATTATAACTGATGCTTATTTGATTACCAAGCTTCCTTCCTCTATGTTAAATGGAAATTCTCCTTTTTGTTTAGTCTTTGATAGAGAACCTAACCTTTCTCACTTAAGAAGTTTTGAGTGTTTGTGTTATGCTACTATTTTAAAAGGGAATGATAAATTTTATAGTAAGTCGAAAAGTGTGTTTTAATTGGGTATGCTAGTGGTAAAAAGTCTTATAAACTATTTGGTCTTGAAAACAAATGTGTTATTTACTCTAGATATGTAAAATTTTATGAAAATGTTTTTCCTTATAAAATGAACAATGATAATGTTGTTTTTAGTCTAAAAATGAGGTTTCTACTTTGAACTTCTTTGATTTTGTTGAGTTACAAAACACACCAAATTCTTCAAGTCCCAATGATGATGAGAAAGGTGGGACTCCTTTGAGTAGAGAATGTAGTCATCACTACACTGAGGATGTGACTGTTTACCATAATTGTGACAACCCTGGTTTTGAGGTTCGTCACTTAATTTTATTTTGTGCTAGTTGCGTGTCTTTACGTGTTTATGTGCTTATTGGTGTGTATAGATTGTGGTTTGGATATCGTTTCCGGTACGGGGTACCTTGTGAATTAAACGATGTGTGATGATTTCATGTTCATGAGTTCACATGGTAGTGACTATGAAGTGAGATGGTGTTATTTGGTGGTTCTAAGTATACGTATATGTATTATAGAAAATCGTATTTTTACGATTTACGGTTTAGTATTTAGAGGTCGCGGATGAGGTAATTAGTCATATGAATATTTTTCGGGATGGTTTTAAGTCATTTAGGACTTATTTATAAAGTTTATTTCAAAATTTGAGATTTTTTTTAAAAGTGTATATTTTACGTCTTTTACGATAAAACGCGTAAATTTGACTAGTTTTACGGTTTTGTGGTTTTGGAAGCTTTAGGAGCTGAAATAAATTAAGAAAGATTAAAGTAATATTAATAACATAATATTAAATAATAAAAAAACGAATTTAGGGGTGTTTGGGTCATTTTAGACGCACCAAAGAAGAAAGAAAGAAGGGAAAAGCCCAAAACAGGCCCAATGGACTTGTAATGGGATTAGGGGGCCTTTAGGACTTAACCAAACCCAACTCATAACTATAATAATCAGGTTTTTAACATCCATAACATCTTCTAGCCGAAATTCATCAATGGTGGCCAATTAGGGTTCTTCAAAAATTAGGTTTTCTTCATCTTCTATTAATTCAAAGGTAAAACCTTCATAACCCTTTTTAATTTAATTGTTTTTATGTTTTTATGTTTTTATGTTTTTATAATCATTCTTATGATGGAATTAGGGTTAGGGTTCATATAAAATCAGTAAATTAATGATGTGATAATCATAATATGATGATCATATAAATTAGGGCTTGTAATTAGAGGGATTAGGGTTAATTAATGAGGTTGATTTTGTTAAACCCGTTTTTAAAAACTGGGCAGATTTTGTGTCAATTGTTTTGATCATATCGGGAGTTCTATAAACTCTTATTTTACAATCCAAGTACCCCTGGAAATATATTTGAAGTGGCTTTCCAATGCAAGAAACGAGAACTAAATTGGAGGTAGGGAAGTGGGTCAAAAACAGGTTACAACAGTCGGAGGTCAAAATAGTTTTGAATTCAGCCTGTTTTCTTTTTAAGTTTTGGGTTGTTTGGGGTACTTAGGGTTGCATTGGGATCTTCTCACAAACGTGAGAGATGGTTTATATATTGTAGTAAGTATCTGCACTTGGGCTAAGGTTGTGGTTTAGGGTAAGACCCCTTAATGGTAACAAACTTTTAGTACGTTTAAAATCAGGAAATCTGGAATGACAAAAGTAGATATATGTATATCGGGGCCTTAACAGTAGCTTTAAGGTTAGGGAACGTTGGAGGTGTTAGCCAACATATGTAAGGGTATGAATATTCCTTTTACAGAAACCATGGGTATGTTTAAGTAGATGTTTGACTTAAAGTTTTGAGACCTAAAAACTGGGACTGTTTTGGGTAAAATATGAACGGGTTAGTTATTAAACTTAACCAAGTTAAGGACTTGTTAAGGAAGGGTAATGGGGTGATTAGAGCTTATCAATGAGGTAAATATGTGGGAATAGGCTAGATGTCCATCATAGGTTAATGAGCCATCTTAGTGATTGGTTCGTGTATTGATTGCGTGTTTTGGTTTGTTAGCTTGTTGCTAGTGCAAAGACTCGTGAAGGAGCTATCAGGTGAGTTTCATAGTCCCATGTTTACTTTTGATTTTGACTTCCAGATGGGATGGAAGAGACACTGTGTTGAATTATTTTCTAAATTAATGCTGTGAATGTTTTAAGGTTTGAGATGGACTTGTGTGTACATTTATGTGATTAACTGCTATGTGATTCTTGTTTGTGTGTGATCTGGATTGGAAAGGTACATAGGTGCATGGGCGCCTATGGGACCTATGGTTAATGATAAGGCGTGATGCTTTGGAAATTGTGATTGTTGGTAAGACGTGATGCCTTGGAAATTGTGATTGTTGGTAAGGCGTGATGCCTTGGAAATTGTGATTATTGGTAAGGCGTGATGCCTTGGAAATTGTGATTGTTGGTAAGGCGTGATGCCTTGGAATTGTAATGATTGATTGAACTTGAATGCTAGTTGTTAGTACATGATTGTAGCGCATTGTCCATATGTTTATTGGTTTATGGTATTCACAGCTTATGACTTGTCTTGTGTTGGAGTATAAACCTATGACTCTCACCAACTTTATGTTGACGTGTTTTAGTGTCTCTTTCAGGTGATACTATGGTTAAGCATGAGAACATAAGTGGCTAGTATTGGAGAAGCTTAGGAATGCATATAGAAGGAGAATCCCCGTTTCCTTCTTAGTTTACCTTTATGTTTTTTTTTATAAGTGATGCATGTTGGCACCTATATGTTTGATATGTTTGTGTTATTTGTTTGTCTCGGGTAAACGGTAGTACTGTTACCTATTTACCTAGACTCCTGCATGTTGAGATATTGTCATGACATTTGTGTCGCCATTTATGACATTTCTTATTTCATTTAGTTATCTATATAGACACGCCATGTTGTGATGATATCCATACGTCGCGCCCCATATTCCGCCATGGTGGGGTGTGACAATAATAGTCAACCAGATGTTGTTGAGTCTTCTCAGCAAGCTGGATATGACTTAGTCAGTAGTTTTACCAAGTAATAGTGGCTAGATGAGTGCAACTCTCATAGGAGATAGAAATATGTCTGAGCGGAATTTTGATTTAAACAATCAGGTTCTTGAAAATGTTTTTAATACTAAAACAGAGGAGATTGGCCAGAGGAAGTCTAATAGAGTGATTAAGTTTCCGGCTAAATTGAATGATTATGCATTGAATACGTATTTGAGATATGGTTTGTATAAGTATTGTAATCATTCTATGCTTTGTTTAAAGAATTTCTATTTTACTTCTAGTTTGAATAAGAGTTATGAACCTACATGTTATGAAGATGCTTCTAGTGATCAAAATTGGATTACTGCCATGAATCTTGAAATGCAAGCTTTATATGAAAATGGTACTTGGGACTTAGTTGACTTTCCTGTTGGTAGAAAACTTTTCAAGTCTAAATGGGTTTATAGGATTAAGTACCTTTCAACTAGTGAGATTGAAAGATACAATGCCAGACTTTTTGCTAAAGGGTGTAACCAAGGGAGGGTTTTGACTATGAGGAAACATTCAGTCATGTGGTTAAAATGAGTACTATTAGATGTTTAATTGACTTATCTGTGCAAAATGGTTAGAACTTATATTAGATGAATGTTAATAATGATTTTTTGTATGGTGATTTGAGTGAGAAAGTTTATATGGTTCCTCCTCCAGGTTACTCTAAACATGTGGATAATAGAGTTTGTAGACTAAAAAAGTCTTTGTATGGTCTTAAACAAGCACCTAGACAATAGAATAGAAAACTTTCTGAAACTTTGCTTGATGCTGGTTTTGTGCAATCTAAAAATGATCATTCTTTATATATCAAAACTGATGGCAAAGTTAAATTGTTTCTGCTTGTTGATGTTGATGATCTTGTGTTAACTAATAATTCTGATATTGAAATTGAGAAGTTCAAAAATGTTTTTAAATAACAGATTTAAGATTAAGGATCTTGGAGAACTTAAGTATTTTATGTGATTTGAAGTTCTTAAAACTGGAAGTGGATTGTGTGTTGGTCAAAGGAAATATTGTTTTGAACTGTTAAATGAGTATAAGATTTTGGCTTGTAAACCTGTTGTCACACCTTTGCTTGAAAATATTGTGTTGGCTTATCAAGAATCTGTTGGTGATATTATTTGGTTAATAATGTTGATCCCAAACTTAGATCAGTTTAAGCTTTGTATTAATGAGATTAGATCAAGTATAATACGTAGAGAAACTTTGTGTTTCAAACAATCTAAGTATTATGTGGAATTAATACTTAGAAAAAAAAACAACTAACAAACTTTCAACTTTGATTAATAATGATCATGACATACAATGATATTGAAAGTGTATCAAATAATAAACCGTAAGGCCTCCTTTTATAGATGCAATGAGCCTTGAACATAAAGCTAAGTATCAATTATTCTAGGAATATATTAAATTGATAAACATAAGAAATATAATATTCAAATATACATTCCTAACTTATACAAAACATGTTGACTTAACAACTAATGATCTTTGACAGTAGCTTGATCTTCTTTTGTCAGCGTCTTGATTGTCAGCGCCTAAATTACTCTTGTCAGTGGCTACAATCCTCTTTGTTAGCGGCTAGTGATTTGATTAATTTTATTCCCAACAATCCTCCCCTAAACTTGATATTTACCATAATCATCAAGTTTCTGAATAAAAACAAAATACATAGAGGATTCTTACAAATAAACCTATTTCATTTTGTAGTCTTCAGAATCGATAAGGTATTAAGCCTTATGTTTCATGACCTGACGTAATATGTTACGATTCATAGTTTGAGCTAGCGAGTTTGCCCATAATATGTTGCGCTATGTGTATTTGACCCAGTGACAAATTTCTGATTGTGTGTTTAAAATGATCATGACAGTTTTTTAATTTGTTTTTATGTTTTTCAGTTTGATTGTTAATCAATACTTCTATGGAAAGTATTGAAGGTTTCATTTGAAAGTTAATTGATACTAACATTCCAATCTTTCTCTTTCATTCTATAGTATAATGATTCAAACCGTGATTTTAAGTTTGTTGTTCCTGAATATTGTAGGCTCTTAAACTGTGATTTGTGTTGTTTTAAATGGAGCTCAATTGTTGGTTGTCAATGGAGAACAAATGGAAAAAGTGGTTTTGTTCGTAATCTGAAGATGACAATGTTGGGTTGTGGTTGATGGCATGGAAAGTGCAAGAGTATTTGTGCCTACAATATGTTTTATGGAAGTCCTGACAAGATTGAGTTTGGAGTAAGTTTTTTTTCTTCATTTTCTTGAGCCTTAATCATAGTTAAATATGAATAAGTATATGGAGTCATCGTGTACTCACCTCCAGTTTCGAAATAAAAATGGATTAGCAGTTTTTTTGCGCAACACTTGTATGAAAATTCAAAGTATATGCATGTGATCAAATGAGGGTGTCAGTCAAGTTCTGTAGCAGGCTAAAACGGTCAATTTAGTATGTCGTTTGTAACTATGTCATCAACTTAATTCATTTGTATGTATGCTCTTTTGTTGAAGTCAAGCCATCTTCTTTGTGCGTACATGTGCAAGGCAACGATTGGAACAATTATTTTGGTAAGAAATAAACTAAATTGGGTGCAACAGTGCAAAGTATAAGATTATGGAGTACAAATATCTTTGTAGTGTTGCATTTACTCCGTATCTCACGTATGTTCAGAGAATAATCTTTGACCTATATGTGTATCGAATTATTGTACGGAGCAAAACTCTAATACCCCCAATTTACCTTGCGCAGCGGAATATCACAATTGGGGGCTAGTCAAAGAATCATCACACACAAGCCATATGGAACGACTCAGTAGAGACGTTTAAACATTAGGTAAATTTAAAAAAAGTTAAATTACAACAACAACATTGTATAATTGTTTCCAAACCCCAAAAGTTATAAACAAAGTAGTGTTAGGTCCCCATAAATCTCAACCCCTTAAAACCAACCAAATTGTTTTACAAGACATCATGAATTATAAATTGTCTTTAAGAAAAAGGGAGGAAAACAAGTTAGACTGCCCACAAGCCACAACAACATCCATAGCATGCTCCGCCACAATCATCCTTGATTACCTGAAACACATGCTTAAAATCGTCAACAAATAATGTTGAGCAAGATCTATAGGTTGTATTCTCCGACATGCCTTTCATATGTGGCTAGTTGTTCAGAGGCGGCTCAAAACTCATGATCGTATGAAAGCTTGGGATCATGTAGAAGAGTCGGATTTGGTGTGCCCCCTATGCCAGCGTGATTCGGATTCTCATGAACATTTATTTTTTTATTGTCCTTTCGCTACGCAGGTGTGGGATGATTTGAAGATTTTGGCAGGTCTTACTAATACTACCTCGCCGATTGACTCTATTATAACTGATATTCTTCCCTTTGCTCACCTGAAGTCGTCTCGAAGTGTTATTGCTAAGCTTGTTTTAGCTGCGGCATCTTATGTTATATGGCAGGAGCGTAATAATCACATATGTCGGAAGGAGGAGAGATTGGTTAAGCAAGTGGTTGATGCTATCAAACACTCTGTTCGTCTCAAGCTTATGACATGCTGTTGGAAAATGTCTCAAAGTATTGGTCGTTTGATTTAGAATTAGAAGTTGTCCGATTCTATCTTACTTAATCTTTGATGGAGGTTATTTTTTTGTTTATGTTTTGTTAGGTGGTTTTTTCCTATCGGTGTCATTGCATATGTAATAGTTGATTGTATGGCATGTCATATAATCTTGTAGTTCAAGCTATGGCTTGAGGTTAATATGGTACTTCAGCCGTATTCCATTGTTCTTAACGGTTTTGAGTGATTAATATATTTTACCGGGGTCATTTCCCCTTTACAAAAAAAAAAATACATTCTTCGTCCGTTTACATAAAATAACAAGTTTTATCTTTAATTGAATATATGTGCACTGTTCGTTTTAGTTCTATAAGTTTATGTTTTGAAAAATAGAGACTATCTGTATCCATGTAACAAGTTTCAAACAAATTAATTACAGTCATGGTCCATATTTTTCAGAATAGGAACCGTTGGGGTTACAACTTATGGAATTAAGTAGAGGTGGTAAAACAAGCGGGCCAAGCTAAACAGACGCATGCTAAATCGAGAAAAAAAATCATATAATAAAAATGTTTAAATCAAAAATAATAATGCTTGTTTAAAAGACGAGGACAAAAAAATTAATATAAAATATTCGCCGATTATCCTATTTTGCATGCGCCCACTGAGAGCCTATCAATAAAAATAGATAGGCAAAAAGTTCCCCGTCATTTTTTAAAAAATATCTAAAAATAACCAAACTTAAAAAAAGAGGGACCCATATGTAATTTGTTAGTTACTTAGAGTCGGTTTGGTTTAAATCCAAGATTTACTGTAAGGATAGGATTAATAGGTGGAGGGATAGGATTAAATTTAATCACTCTAAATCATTTGTTTGGTTTCTTATAATTTTCAAAGTCAACTCACTAGATAACAGTTTGTTTATAAATTAAATATATCAAAAATCACAACAAAAATAATACCACTTCATTATAGAACATGAAAACAAAAAGGATTATGTCAAGATAATGGATTATCATCAAACGGCTATTAAAGGGAGAAAAAAAAACTTTATCCAACATAAGTTTTCAAATTACACCACGTTGATTTAGTGACAACATCAAAACTTTGTCAATGAAATTTTTATTATCTAGAAACAAAACATTACTTGTAATATTTTAAAAAAAACAAAAATTTGATCAAGAGTTAATTATCCATTGATTTGTTTTGATATAAGTGAAAAAATAATTAATCTACAAAAAAATATATTAGGGATATAGAGAATACCATATTGATTGAAAAAATAACAATGGTAAAATCATCAAGAAGTATAATAGAATTTTGATCAAGAGGAAGGAAAAAAACATATGAGAGAGAAATAAAAGTAGTTGGTCATTGTGACAAAAGTTTACATAGAAATTGGTAAAGATGAAAGAAGAAGAATGTGGATTGAAACAAACAGGAAGGCAATTTTATCTATTTTGTTGCTCGAGTATGTAGATTCAAAACCATCTTTGACTTTTTGTATAGCCAAACCGGGTCAATCGGTTGATCTGGTTCGGATAAAAAACCGATTTTTTGACGCAAGTTTTATATTTTTAAACTCGGCTAAACCCGCCGGGTTGAGGTGATCCGGGTCAACCCGTTTCTCGAGACTTGACCGAATTTCAATTTTTTCATGTTTTTTTTAAATATGTAAATTTTACGTATTTGTGATTAATCTTATTTTTATATATTTTATTGGTTTGTAAACAATATATATCTTAGATATACGTAAGTTTTTATATAAAATTTTTGCGATTTATAAAAATATGAATAAAAATATTTTTCTTAGAAACCCGGTTTAACCCCACCATAACTAACAAAAATGATAATTTCATTTGATTTGATCCTACAGTAAATCATGACGGAATAATAAAGAAAATCAAAATAGGTTAAAAAGATCGTCTAACTTCAAACCAAATGAGCCTAATATTACAATACTTCTGACATACGTGACAATTAATAAAAGAAGGTTAAACCTTAGTACATATTTAAAATATTTTTTTATCGAAATAGTCTTTAAAGTTATTGTTCTTTGTAAGGCCGGTCACTGATGTGAACGATCTTTCGTATTATCGATCCACTAAAACCGTTGATCCTACACCTTTCGTCGCAAAGAGCGGGCTAAATACCTCATATATTTGTTGCAGAAACGACGTTGTAAAAGGCTTTTCTATGTCGTTTTCATGCATCGCTGCCGTTTCGAAAACACTTCAACAAACACAAAGCACGTGAATAAATAAAAATTACAAATGCTACATGTTATAAAAACGACGTTATATTTTTAACTATTTACACCTTTTTAGTATTATAAAATTTATTTATCAAATACGAAACGTATACCTATCGATATTTTTGAAGAATCGTCTAACTGCGAACCAAACGAGCCTAATATTACAATGCTTCTAACACACGTACGATTTTATTAAAAACGTTGAAATTTAGTACACATTTAAAATATTTTTATCTAATTAAATTTTAAGGTTGTTCGTTCCCGCAAGACCAGTCATTGATGAGGACAACCTTCCCTACTATCGTTCCACTGCAATCGTTAAGCTAGCATTCTAGCACTTTTCGCCGTGAAGCGCAAGCTACATACCTCGTTTTAAATAAAAGACAGATAAATTTAGGACATTTTAAAAAATTTATAAAAAAAACTATAAATTCAAGAAGTATCAAATTGTACGTCTGAAAAGAGTGTTTGTTGGGAAGTTCGTTAGTTCAACTCACCTTGTATTCTAAAACTGTATACTTGGTCCCTCCCATTAAAGCCTTTAAAGAACCCTCTTTTCCTATAAAGAACCTCCTGCCAACCAAGTTGTGCACCCTCCTTTGCTTTTACGAACCCCATCTTCAACCCTTACAAACCAATTGCGAACCCTCTTTTCATGAACTGATATGTATTGCGAACCCTCCCTTCATCGATATATGAACTTCTCTTTACAACTCATACCCTTTCTTTTTCACCTTCGTTTCTTCACTCATTTTTACCATTTTGTCAAAAATTCAATTTTTATCAATCTAATTGTTTTGTCTTTTGCATTTGTGAAACCGATTTGAAAATTGTTTTTATCTTGTGGATTAGTCAAACCAAAAAGCAAAAATTATGATTCAATATACATGTTATGTTGAGTTGTGCAACCATTTTTTACTTGTAAAGAAGGAGAGTAATGCTAGTAATTTATTAATTAAGATTAAATACAATTAAAAATATGAAGAAATCTCTTTTGCTAAAATGTTAAAAAATGTATAAAAAATGCAAAAAATCGATGGAGAGATTAGAATTATTAATTTTTCAAAACTGATTTTATTAACGGTTATATTTTACTAGTAAAAAAATAATTAAACATCATCAGTAATAGTAGGGCTGTAAACGAACCGAACGCACGCGAACGGAGGTATGTTCATGTTCGTTTATTTTATTTTAGCCGAACAAAAAAACGAACGCGAACGCTTAGTCGGACAAAAATTGTTGTTCATGTTCGTTTATTTAGATTTGAACTTGTTCATGTTCGTTAATATTCGTTCATATAACTTAAACAAACGAACATAAACGAACATAAATGAACGTAAACGGTGATATATAAATGTAAATGGGCTAAACGACCGTGTAACTAAAGTTATTACTTTAAACGATCCATATCATCATCTTATGTACTTATATAATCATCATATCCCAAAATATTTAAGAGAAATTATAAATAATTTGTAACCAAGTACTATATTATTGATATATTATTGTTAGACATTTAAAAATATTTGTTATATATCTTATTATTATTTTTAACATTTGGAATATTAATCGAACGAAATAAACGAACGTAACCGAACGGACATAATCGAACGTTCACGAGAACGAACGAAGCCTTTGTTCATGTTCGTTTATTTAACTAAACGGACCAAAAATCTTGTTCGTGTTTGTTCATTTGTTAAATAAACGAACATAAACGAATTTTTTGACGAACGATCGGCGAACGGTTCACTGAACGTTCAGTTCGTTTACAGCCCTAAGTAATAGTATGGAATATCATCGATGATAAAATTATTTTACCATCGGTGATATTTTATTTTCTTTTTCACTAGCAAAATATGACCATTTATAAAAATCAGTTCGAAAAATTTACAACTTTAATCATCTGCCCGATTTTTTAAATTTCTGGACTTTTTGAAAAAAATAGTCTTTCCGTATTTTTTAAAATCTTAGATTGATCTTCACATTTAAATCAAACTAATATGGATGATAAGAATTTGTCCTCTTGTGAGAAAAAACAAAATTACATTTGAACTTTTTTTTTATTATATTTTCATATCGAGTGAATTGAAAAAATGATCCTTGTAATTTGGTTAAACTACAATGTTAGAAATTTTAACACTAAAGGGTGTGTTACGACACATCATTTCCTTTTCATTTTGAGTTTTAATTGTGACATCTTAAAGTCACATTTAAATACGACGATATCTCAAGATATCCTTTCACTCGCAGCATTCACTATTTAAATGTGACTTTAAGATGTCACAATTAATTTCTTTTCTATTTTTCCCGCAAATTAAATTATCAAAATTTTTTAAGTCGAAGGCAACTTCATTAATCATGTTGGTCAACTAAAATTTAAATAAATGTATACAAGTTTTTCTTTTAGTGAAATGCAAAGGGGTTACATGTGTTTATCTTTATTGTGATTGGAGAACTTAACGTATCAAGTTAACTTCAACTTAAAAAGATATTTTTCCATTAAAAACATGCAACAAATTAAAAAAAACATACAATAAATTGTTGTGGGTTCGACGTATTAAAAAAAATAAAGTTAAAATGAGAATACACTTGATCATTTGAAAATTGAGATTTTTTTTAGCATTTTCAATAACCCTTTGGAACTAGAAAAACTATCACATAACAAAAATTCATCTGATAACTTGTCTTTACAATTACTTCAGAAAACTGAACACTATAAATATTACTTCGTACTACGTGCTTGTTTTATGTTATTTTTAACCTTAGTAATAATCCAATGTTTTTAAGACATCAACCCACAGGGGCGGATCTACAGCTTGGCTACGTGTAGCACGTGCCACACATAAAATTAGCAGCCATGATTTTTTTCTATAGAGGTGCAGGTTTTTTATTTTAAGTTTGGTGTTGTATATAAACGAAGAAGACGATGATATAGATAATTAGAAATTGTCTAGTATCTAAATAAAAAGGCCCAACAAATAAGCCCAATAATATGAGACATAAATGTTATTTGCCCCAACTTTAATGACCGGCTACAGGCAGGTTTTTTTTGGGCTAATTACTCAAATAGACCTAGTTATTTGTTCATTTCTCAAAATGCCCCATGTTACCTATGTAACTTTAAAATTTCCAAAAATAGACCATGCGACTAAGCTACCTTATGCTACCTATGCAACTTTAACAAAATTACCAAAATGTCCCTATGTACTAATATGTAAGATGCAAGTACAAATTGTGTAAGAATATGTAAGTGTCCTTTTTATGCGACTTTTTACTTAATTTTTTTTAAATAATTAAACAAATTACTTGTTATACCCCCATGACCCACACGTATGACTTATATAAAATGAATCAAGTTCAATAATTTTTCTAGTAATAAAAATAGAAATCTAACGTTGACTCAATAAAACATATATATTCCAACTATATTCAATTTCCTAATCTA
The DNA here is from genome assembly GCA_025667525.1 of Glebionis coronaria. NCBI lineage: Eukaryota > Viridiplantae > Streptophyta > Magnoliopsida > Asterales > Asteraceae > Glebionis > Glebionis coronaria. The sequence goes on along the minus strand of CM046880.1, from coordinate 591,465,622 downwards.
AATTTTAGATATAAGAAAATCTATATATATTATTTTAGCGTTAGAAAAAAAAATCATATAAAACATGTGAATATATTTCGATTTAATATAATTGTTTATATTATTACTTTATGTTTTAACGTTGTTTATATTATTACTTTAATTAGCATTTTTTAATATTTTTTATGTAATTATTTCTTATTTGCTAGAAAACGTTTCTGTAAGCATGAGGCCAAAACAGTAATTGATGTTAACAAGATCTTTCATTCAGTATATTTAGCAAACGACCTATTTTTATTTAGAATCAAATTCATTCAGAGCATTTAAATCATTCAGAATGATAAATGATTCAGTGCTAAATCATTAACTTTGTAAAATCTAAAATTAAAACTGAAACATAATATCAGTGGGTACAAAAAAAGTTAAATGCACTCATTGCAATAAGACCTTTTGGTTTGAGGAAGAAGTTTCTACCTTGTGTAAGCATTCAATTGCAAAACTTCATGAAAATCGATCTTGAAACAAACATATGTGGAATTACCTTAAGAAACCGATCAGCCCTTTTATGTTCATCTTTAAATTCGAACGAAATCAAATAAAAAAAGAAGAAGTTGATTTGGCTACAATTAATTTAAGTTTGTTTAAGGTTACCTTGGATGAGTCTAGAGTCTTTAAAATTTTTAGTTTGTGACCAGAGTGGTGATTGTTTGTTTAAAATTCAAACAATGGTCTACTCCCGAAGCCACCTTAACAATAACCAATCACAGTAGTGTTTGTTTGTGTTCTTTTTTTTTCTTTTTTTTTTGGAACAAATTGTTTGTGTTCTTCAATAAACCTTTTTATGCATTCACCTACGTAGTATTGAAATAATATAGAATATTACTATTATACTTTACCAAAAGGTTTTCACAAATCAAATATTAGATTTACATATTAGGAGAAGGCAAACGGGCAACAAATACTATTTAATTAAGATTTGTGACATCATCGTTTAGTATTTTTTAATTAAATTAACCAATAAAAAGAATACACTTAGATAAAGATGACATAGGCATAAACCTTGTTTTAATAGAATAAAATAGATTTATTAATTTCATTTCCTATTCCTACATTAATTTGCAGTAAAGTATGAAAGATGTATTTGATATTTGATGCTTTTGTAGGCGGCGAGTCTGTTGGGAAAAATATACAAATTCTGCAAACCACAGTAAACAGAAAGAAGTCCGACAAGATCGTAGACGAGAAGACTCTCAAAGGATACTCGCGCGTCCATAAAGTCACAGACGAACTACTAGATGTCGTTGAAATGGGTTATTACGGAAATATCAATAGATACAACGAAGACACAAAATCCATCGAAACGGTGATAGCTGCAAAGCGTCGGGACCCTAAGGGCTGTTAGTCAAACTTGTTCTTGCTGGGAATTAATTCAAAGTATAAAGAGTTCATTCACATTATATATGATATAAACCATATATTACTATTGAATGTATAATCTGGGTCGCTAGAAATTTGTGGCATTTGACTTTTGCTGACTTTAAGATTCAAGAGGAAGAGCTTTGACTTAGGTTGGCTTACTTTTCTAGTCAAAGACACACATAATTAAGATTAAATTCTACTATTTATTAACAGTGAACAGTTTCCTATAAGTTTGTTGATTGTCGCATGCTTTTTTTAGAATTTTCACATATTTCAGTTAGTTTGCTGGTATCTTTCTCTGGAAGGGCATCAGCATTCCCTTTTAAAGAATTGTCACCATTAACCCCAATTGTAGGAAAAAGTTCATCTTCTTGCTAAAATGTCATGCTCTCAACATCAAACGAATCAGTTCCAAAAACTGTGTCCTATCACAAGTCATACATCGAAATGAAAAAGAATTCAAGTAACAGTTACAAAAGCAACTTATATGATGCATTCCATTAAAAGCAGGTTTTATAAACCAAGCACCTTCATAAAACCTAGAATGGTTTGACAATGATTTTACTATGCTTGAAGAAAGTAACGAAATCAATATGTATTTAGTTTTATTAAATAGAACTATGGATATTACAACAAGTATCTTTTTGCCTCCAGTATTCTCAATTAACAGATTTCTGTCAAACAATGTTGGTCCTGAGATGTGGTAGGGAAGACATCTAGTATGGAGTCAATCGATCGAGAGGTTACATGTTATTGTGTTTTGGTACTAGATTCGTGGTAGATTTTTAGTTTTTGTATCTTCAGGTTTTGTATTTGTATTCTCAGGTTTTGGTAGATTTTTTCCGGAAAAATTCCAGAAAAAAATCTGGAAATAGCCTGTTGTGCAGGCTGCCAAAAAAAAATGCCAAAGTTTCCCTGGCGACATGTCGCCAGGGAAACCATAGACTCGCTTGACTTCCTGAAAAGTCATCAAAGTTTCCCTGGCGACATGTCGCCAGGGAAACTCGGACTCGCTTGACTTTCTTAAAAGTCAGCCAAGTTTCTCTGGCGACATGTCGCAAGGGAAACTCGAGCACAACGTTGACTTGTCAACGCCAGGCATTGACTTGTCAACGCTACGAATAGTTTCCCTGGCGACATGTCGCCAGGGAAAAGTGAGGTTTAATAATCATGTTTACTTAAGTTTGTTAATCAGCCAACTTTTCCCTGGCGACGTTTGTCGCCAGGGAAACTTTCCCGCACCAAATCCAACGTGGCACCAATTTTTGAACCAAAGAGCCGCGGGGCCCACTTAGTCGCCAGGGAAATACCCCAACGGTCCTGCAATAAATTATTTACTAGCCGGTTCCCCCATATTTATTGGTAATCTATGGGAGATAAGTCAGAGTTGGGCCTTAACACTGACAAAGGCATTAGTCAAGTCATTAAAAGAAGGAACGAAAGATGAAGCAGGAATTGTAACATGTCTTAATTTAGCAAAACAGGAAATTTGTTATGGGGTACTAACCCTGCTCTAGAAAAAAAGTACCTTGAAATATTTGTATTAATCAACATGTGGTATATTACTTTTGTTTTCTTATATTTCCCCATGGTCATCCCTTGAGCCTAAATTCCCTTCTGAATCTCATTATTGTTGTAAATATTGACTGTATTGTTATTAAAGACAAATTAATAATAACAAGAAAATATAAAGTGCAGTGTCCGATACCATGAATGGTTTGAATACGAAGACTCCAAGACACCAGGATACAACATATATAGGCATTGTACACATGAACTTTTGTCTATCTCTGCACGTTGTTGACTCTGGTGCAATCAAGAGCTTCAAAACTGCGTATTTGAACATCAAGTGCTCAGATTAGCAGCTTGGATGAGCAAATCTCAAACACCCTCAAATTTGTGTGTCAAAATATGTTATACGTAAATCCAGACCCACAGATGAATTCCCTCACAATCACAATGAGCCACCTTTGGGAAAAAACCCGAAGGTAAATAGACTGCTCGGTTAATAGAAGGGAGAAGAAAAACATAGAACGTCGATTTATTAATATATTCATTTTTTTTCATTTTGTTTAAAGAATGATATCCATATTATAATATATAAAGAACGATGAAGCAACAAGGACCAAAGCAAACCACGCAAGGCAGGACGGTCAAACATGCAAAGTACGAAAGTAGGCCAGCAAAATACCAAACACAATACAGACCAAAACAAGTAGACAAACAAGGGAACAAGGCGCGAAGAAAAAGCACACAGGCGAACAAGAAAACCACCTACCCCACCACGCCTACTATGAAAGAGAGCTTAAAAGCATTAAGTAACCGTCATTTTCTTGAACACACGATACAGATAGATTTAGAGAAAACGGCTACAAATCTTGTGGAAATCAAACGAACAATTAAATGTGTTTGCAACTCTGTATATGCAAAGTCTAACTGCAAACATAACAATCACCACAATAACAATTAATAAGAACTTTCAAATGCAACTTCAGACTAGCCAAAAAATTTCCTAAAATGAACGCACTGAAAATAAATCCTGTTGTAGTCCACGATTTGGAATAACGAAACCATCTTCATCTACTTTGCCCATTCTTTTTGGATGTCGAAAGTGTAGTTAAGCTCCAGATAACACTTGTTGTCATCATCAACGAACTGGAAATGAAGAGGTAAAAATATGATGAAACAAACGAGTACAAGGACATGAAGAATATACAGTATAAAGCTTTGAAAGTAACAAGTCATCGGTTTTAACATCAGGCAAATATGTTTTAATGCATAAAATCGCTCTTAAATCATTTCAGTGTTTTGCAAAAAAATACCAATATCTATTACCATTTGTTACCCAACCCATTTTGCCAAAGCCAAAAAAGTAAAAAGTACCTTGGTTTTTGCAGAATAATTTCCTTTGGCAAACACACCCGAGGGAGTAACTTCTTCAGGCATTACATGTATGTAGGGCTCTGCTTGTGGGCCGAACGTCCCAAGCATCTCTTTGGAGCTGTCAACTGCATCAATGAAATTACAGAAGGTTCATCATAACGGTTAAAATGATTGCAAAAAGGGTTCATGTTGTTTAACCCATAGTCACACAATTCGCTACAGTACCCCACGAATTCCGTTCCAGTTCGTTCGATCCAAAACAGGGTACGAACTGAGATTATGTTTTGTTCTTTTTTGTATCTAGATTCAACCGATTGGCAGAAAGGCTTATAGATGGGGATCCTGAAAGAAAGCTAAAGAAAACAACTTCGGAGTTGAACCGTTTTGAGATGGATCAGTATCGAATGATTGCTGGAACCTACTCGGCTGAGCTCTTCAAAGTATACCAAGAGAATGCTGACCGTTTCTTCCCTCCAAGAAATTGAGAAAAAAGGCCATCTATTGCTTGAGTTTATTGCATCATCTTGAAGGTATTGTTTTATCAAAATAGGAGCATTATTTAGGATTTTGAATCCATCTGTCGTTTTTATAGCAGCACGGTGGATTAGAGACTGTTAACTCTAGTGCGATTCTGCAAGCTGTGATATTTGTATGCAGAATAGTTGTGAAATTTTGAAAACCTCATTAATTGCTAATGTTCTCCTTTTGGATGACGTTCCTGAATAGTGAATCTAGTTATATAGTGGATACAAGACAACGAGGTTAGATCGTGAGACTAGTTGTTCAGAGGCGGCTCAAAACTCATGATCGTATGAAAGCTTGGGATCATGTAGAAGAGTCGGATTTGGTGTGCCCCCTATGCCAGCGTGATTCGGATTCTCATGAACATTTATTTTTTTATTGTCCTTTCGCTACGCAGGTGTGGGATGATTTGAAGATTTTGGCAGGTCTTACTAATACTACCTCGCCGATTGACTCTATTATAACTGATATTCTTCCCTTTGCTCACCTGAAGTCGTCTCGAAGTGTTATTGCTAAGCTTGTTTTAGCTGCGGCATCTTATGTTATATGGCAGGAGCGTAATAATCACATATGTCGGAAGGAGGAGAGATTGGTTAAGCAAGTGGTTGATGCTATCAAACACTCTGTTCGTCTCAAGCTTATGACATGCTGTTGGAATATGTCTTAAAGTATTGGTCGTTTGATTCAGAATTGGAAGTTGTCCGATTCTATCTTACTTAATCTTTGATGGAGGTTATTTTTTTGTTTATGTTTTGTTAGGTGGTTTTTTCCTATCGGTGTCATTGCATATGTAATAGTTGATTGTATGGCATGTCATATAATCTTGTAGTTCAAGCTATGGCTTGAGGTTAATATGGTACTTCAGCCGTATTCCATTGTTCTTAACGGTTTTGAGTGATTAATATATTTTACCGGGGTCATTTCCCCTTTACCCAAAAAAAATACATGCTTCGTCCGTTTACATAAAATAACAAGTTTTATCTTTAATTGAAATTATGTGCACTGTTCGTTTTAGTTCTATAAGTTTATGTTTTGAAAAATAGAGACTATCTGTATCCATGTAACAAGTTTCAAACAAATTAATTACAGTCATGGTCCATATTTTTCAGAATAGGAACCGTTGGGGTTACAACTTATGGAATTAAGTAGAGGTGGTAAAACAAGCGGGCCGAGCTAAACAGACGCATGCTAAATCGAGAAAAAAATCATATAATAAAAATGTTTAAATCAAAAATAATAATGCTTGTTTAAAAGACGAGGACAAAAAAATTAATATAAAATATTCGCCGATTATCCTATTTTTCATGCGCCCACTGAGAGACTATCAATAAAAATAGATAGGCAAAAAGTTCCCCGTCATTTTTTAAAAAATATCTAAAAATAACCAAACTTAAAAAAAGAGGGACCCATATGTAATTTGTTAGTTACTTAGAGTCTGTTTGGTTTAAATCCAAGATTTACTGTGAGGATAGGATTAATAGGTGGAGGGATAGGATTAAATTTAATCACTCTAAATCATCTGTTTGGTTTCTTATAATTTTCAAAGTCAACTCACTAGATAACAGTTTGTTTATAAATTAAATATATCAAAAATCACAACAAAAATAATACCACTTCATTATAGAACATGAAAACAAAAAGGATTATGTCAAGATAATGGATTATCATCAAACGGCTATTAAAGGGAGAAAAAAAAACTTTATCCAACATAAGTTTTCAAATTAGACCACGTTGATTCAGTGACAACATCAAAACTTTGTCAATGAAAATTTTATTATCTAGAAACAAAACATTACTTGTAATATTTTAAAAAAACAAAAATTTGATCAAGAGTTAATTATCCATTGATTTGTTTTGATATAAGTGAAAAAATAATTAATCTACAAAAAAATATATTAGGGATTTAGAGAATACCATATTGATTGAAAAAATAACAATGGTAAAATCATCAAGAAGTATAATAGAATTTTGATCAAGAGGAAGGAAAAAAACATATGAGAGAGAAATAAAAGTAGTTGGTCATTGTGACAAAAGTTTACATAGAAATTGGTAAAGATGAAAGAAGAAGAATGTGGATTGAAACAAACAGGAAGGCAATTTTATCTATTTTGTTGCTCGAGTATGTAGATTCAAAACCATCTTTGACTTTTTGTATAGCCAAACCGGGTCAATCGGTTGATCTGGTTCGGATAAAAAACCGATTTTTTGACGCAAGTTTTATATTTTTAAACTCGGCTAAACCCGCCGGGTTGGGGTGATCCGGGTCAACCCGTTTCTCGAGACTTGACCGAATTTCAATTTTTTCATGTTTTTTTAAATATGTAAATTTTACGTATTTGTGATTAATCTTATTTTTATATATTTTATTGGTTTGTAAACAATATATATCTTAGATATACGTAAGTTTTTATATAAAATTTTTGCGATTTATAAAAATATGAATAAAAATATTTTTCTTAGAAACCCGGTTTAACCCCACCATAACTAACAAAAATGATAATTTCATTTGATTTGATCCTACAGTAAATCATGACGGAATAATAAAGAAAATCAAAATAGGTTAAAAAGATCGTCTAACTTCAAACCAAATGAGCCTAATATTACAATACTTCTGACATACGTGACAATTAATAAAAGAAGGTTAAACCTTAGTACATATTTAAAATATTTTTTATCGAAATAGTCTTTAAAGTTATTGTTCTTTGTAAGGCCAGTCACTGACGTGAACGATCTTTCGTATTATCGATCCACTAAAACCGTTGATCCTACACCTTTCGTCGCAAAGAGCGGGCTAAATACCTCATATATTTGTTGCAGAAACGACGTTGTAAAAGGCTTTTCTATGTCGTTTTCATGCATCGCTGCCGTTTCGAAAACACTTCAACAAACACAAAGCACGTGAATAAATAAAAATTACAAATGCTACATGTTATAAAAACGACGTTATATTTTTAACTATTTACACCTTTTTAGTATTATAAAATTTATTTATCAAATACGGAACGTATACCTATCGATATTTTTGAAGAATCGTCTAACTGCGAACCAAACGAGCCTAATATTGCAATGCTTCTAACACACGTATGATTTTATTAAAAACGTTGAAATTTAGTACACATTTAAAATATTTTTATCTAATTAAATTTTAAGGTTATTCGTTCCCGCAAGACCAGTCATTGATGAGGACAACCTTCCCTACTATCGTTCCACTGCAATCGTTAAGCTAGCATTCTAGCACTTTTCGCCGTGAAGCGCAAGCTACATACCTCGTTTTAAATAAAAGACAGATAAATGTAGGACATTTTAAAAAATTTATAAAAAAACTATAAATTCAAGAAGTATCAAATTGTACGTCAAAAATTCATCTGATAACTTGTCTTTACAATTACTTCAGAAAACTGAACACTATAAATATTACTCCGTACTACGTGCTAGTTTTATGTTATTTTTAACCTTAGTAATAATCCAATGTTTTTAAGACATCAACCCACAGGGGCGGATCTACATCTTGGCTATGTGTGCCACACATAAAATTAGCAGCCATGATTTTTTTCTATAGAGGTGCAGGTTTTTTATTTTAAGTTTGGTGTTGTATATAAACGAAGAAGACGATGATATAGATAATTAGAAATTGTCTAGTATCTAAATAAAAAGGCCCAACAAATAAGCCCAATAATATGAGACATAAATGTTATTTGCCCAAACTTTAATGACCGGCTACAGGCAGGTTTTTTTTTTGGGCTAATTACTCAAATAGACCTAGTTATTTGTTCATTTCTCAAAATGCCCCATGTTACCTATGCAACTTTAAAATTTCCAAAAATAGACCATGCGACTAAGCTACCTTATGCTACCTATGCAACTTTAACAAAATTACCAAAATGTCCCTATGTACTAATATGTAAGATGCAAGTAAAAATTGTGTAAGAATATTTAAGTGTACTTTTTATACGACTTTTTACTTAATTTTTTTTAAATAATTAAACAAATTACTTTTTTTATTGTCTTCTTTTTATATACTTTTTTTATTGTCTTCTTTTTATATACATTTTATCTACAGTGATTTATTTAAGCTAATTGTTTCTCTCTACCAATCTTTCACACACACACACAATATATTCTATATGTTTTTCTCTCTCTCTCTCTCTAGTCACCCAACAGCCACCGTAACTCCATATCCTCACCACCCCATTTTTGGTATCCGTTTATATTCCGGCGTGACTATACAACCTTTAAAAATAGATCGGTGGTTTCCGGATCTATATACAGATCCTGGCAGATCTGTAAATTAACCAGATCTATAAATGGATCTGATGTGGTATGTTTCTTCACAAACTCCAACTGTTGCAAATCACTCACCACCACCGATCGAAATGATTTTGGATTCAGTTTTATAATGTATGAGATTTGCAGTTTCGATTATTGGAGATGGATATGTAGTGTTAGATTCAGGTAAACTATTTAGACCCTTTTTAGCTTTTGTATCAATTTGTAATACCCACTTGAAATCTTGATTTTTTTTTTCTTAAATCATTAAAAAGATTGGATTTTTTTGTTGGATTTTAAGTACTTTTAGACTAAATTTTTAATACCCATAAGCTATTAAAAATTTAGACCCTTCTGGCAAGGTATATTTTCGGAAGTGAAGGATGCTTTTTTTAGCATTTGCTTTTCAGATTAGTTTGTACTAGATAAGAAAGTATAAGACTGAATTGTATGGAAAAGGACACATTCATATGCCTGATGTTAATATCCTATGTGATTAAGACTCAGTTTCGCTTTCTATTTTATATTTGGTTCAAATATTATGGTGCATATATTTGGTGTTATTCCTTTAGGATTGTATATTTTAACGTAAGCCTGAGTAGAGGTTTCTTAAAAATGATTGCTGTCATGTAGAATCTAAAAGATGTAATTACTGGCATTTAGACACATAAAATCTTTCATTTCGTAGTTTCGTGGTGATTTAATGCGGAAAATGAGGAAGGTTTCAAGAGACACTTCTTTCTATTTTCTACTTACCTGAACCGACTACCATATCATACACTGTTTGTAGTTAGCATCTTTAAATGTTATTAGCAATCTTGCTTGTTTGGTGGCTATTTAATTTAGTCTGTATCTTTACATGAATGTATAACGCTATTTGTGTTTTTTATATGAAATGTGGATGATTTGTTACGATTCTTTTGTAGTGCAGTTAAATTTAGTCAACAAACTGTAATCTATATAAATTGTAAACAATCAGTTAGGGTTCTTTTTGTAGTGATGAGATAATGTAATTAGGATGTATTAATTACTTGTTGTTTATGTTTTTATATAAATTTAAATTATTTATCAAGATTTTATGATTTTTCAAGTTACTTGTTACTGTGTTTCTTTTATACAAATGTGATTTTGTTAGGATTTATTTGTAGTACTGCTCTTAATCAATAATTTATAGTACTATTTTCAAGTATTTTATAAATTTAAGTTAAATTTGTGAATTAATGTGATTACTGTGGAGTCGATGTAGTATTGAATGTGAATTCGTTAGTATTCTATTGATATAAACATAATCTAAGGCTTCTTATATTGCATTTTGTTGTAATTTTTGTGTATAATGCTATGAACTGATCTTTTTTTTTTTGCATTGGATATACAATAAGGTGTTGATTTAGAAGGAAATTAAAGATGAAAAAGATGAAAGAATTTGCGGGAAAGTTATCAGGAAAGTTTTTTGGTTTTATGGAAAAGGGTGAAAGTTCTACAAGTAGGGATTTAGGAAATGATGATCGTCTTTTATGGAGTAGGGATTTAGAAAAACATGCTTTCGACGAATTCTTGTTTGCTGTTGTACAAGCCAATGCAGTTCTGGAAGATTACAGCCAGGTGGAGATTGGTCAAAACGCTACCTTTGTTGGTGTTTATGATGGTCATGGTGGTCACCAAGCTGCACACTACGTGCGTGATCATTTGTTTGATCATCTAATAAGTAAGTCCTCTCTCCACTTTCATTAATATTGATTAGACGTTATGGTAGTCTGTGTTTTGGATATGCTTAGCAGGGTTGTACTTCATACTTTCATGGGTTGTAATCTTGTATTGCTTGTTTGATGAATTGCACTATGATTCGACAACAAGGTGTTTTCACGTTTGTATCAATTTGACCATTAACCTTCATTTACTCCCTTAGCCTTTTTGGTCATTTTTTGCAATTTTTGTGTGAGCACAAAAGGAATTTTGGGGAAAAAAAGGCTTAGGAACGAACCAGTGAGAAAGAACTGTAGGGGTTTAATCCCCACAATGATGAAAGTTTAGAGTTTTTACCATTAGTAGCCCTAGTAGTTACTACTGACGGAAGTCGAGAATTTTATAATGTTTGGAGGAAAAAATAATATTATTACTGTTTGTTGATTTTGGTTCGAATTGTCTTTAATATAGATTTTGCAAAAGAAAAAGGACTGATGTCCCCAGAATAAATCCTTACTGATGCTGTTTCTGCTACCGAAGAGGGATTTCTCGAGCTGGTAAGCCGTACTCGTGCGATTCACCCGCTGATAGCTGCAGTTGGTTCTTGCTGTCTCGCTGGACTCATATCGGAAGGCACATTGTGTGTTGCTAACATGGGCGATTCTAGAGCTGTTTTAGGGCGTATAAAGAAGCGCAGGCAGAATAAAATTGTAGCTGAGCAAATCACTGAGGATCATAATGCTTGTGTAGAAAAAGTTAGAAAGGAGCTCAAGTCAGATCATCCAGATGACCCAGAAATTGTGTTTAAGAAAGATAGCGTGTGGCGTGTCAAAGGCATTATTCAGGTTTTGGTGTTTGATCTTTATTTTGGTCTACATATTAACAGAGGCCACAATCTCAACCCTTTTGAACTACAAATTTCTAGATTTTGGTCTTATTTCATTTCCAACGGGCTTAAGTGGGTAACTTTTGAAAACCTAACAAATTTCTAGATTATTAACTCAGTCAACGTGGACCAGCTTGACCCATTTTGATGTGAACAAATTGTGCTTTTCTATCTTAGAAGTTAGATGTTTAATCTATTGCTGGTGTTTTCAGATTTCGAGATCCATAGGAGATGCATACTTGAAGAAGCAAGAATTTGCTCTTGATTCATCACACACGCGGTACCACGTTCCTTTACCTCTCCAGCGACATGTTTTAAAAGACAGCCCGTCTTTCTACACTAGAGAGTTGAAACCTGATGACAAGTTTATTGTGTTTGCATCAGATGGGTTATGGGAACACATGACAAATCGGGAAGTAGTCAAGATGGTTCACAAAACCCCCAGAGAAGTAAGTTTGTCCTCTTCTTTCAAAATTTCTTAACACTGATGCTTAATTGTGTAATCCTGAGTGGTCGGTAAACCTTGAAAATTGACTGAAACAACCAAACCTTACAAGTTAACAGGTTCTCTATGGCTTGGTTTGAATCAGTTAACTGGAGTCTAAGATATGTTTTCTGGGTGTTCGGATAATGGTTCAAAACGGATATTTGTTAATGCACTAGTCGGGTTTAGTTGACCTTTTCCAATTGTTTTTCTATTAGCTTTCTGAACTAAGTATGATTCTGAAATACTACGTATGTAACTAAAATAATCATCTAATCTTCTAAATAGATCAATTTAGTTGGCTGTACACTTTATATAATAGTACCACTTTTGCTGACTTTCGACCCGTTTGATATGCCACTTGTGTTCTCTTTAGCTAGCTTTTAACTTGTCCATTTGAGACGGATGAAACATAACACCACTAGACTTTATATATGCTATCTGTTTATACCTCTAACAATGTTTTCAGTTGCTGGAGAATTTTGACCAAATTAAGTAACGCTGTTGGAACTTGTAACAGGACAACGTGCAATAGATCTATCTCGGCTTGAGGAAGAAGAATGAAGAGAGAAGAAAAAAAACTCAGATCCAACATTTGAGTGTGGTTTTAGTTATCACGTTATTAGTTTTTTTTGTTTTAGTACCACTATTGTGATGAAAAAAGGCAAGATCTTTTATTTTTATTTCTTGTTTTTAGTATTTTTTTTATTTTGTCTTTCATGATGTAAATTGGAAAATTCATCTACTTGAAAAATAAAATTGACTTTGTAAATGCTTCTATGGTTTCTTACTTTTTGTTTATATATGTTAGCTCGGATACAAACGAATAAAGCCTGACTCGAAAAAACGTGACCCAAAAAAGTCGACACAAAAAACCCAACCAGAAATTCCAGTATAAAAACTCTAGTAGTTGTGTGTGCATACTCTGTTTTAAGAAAAACACAAAGTCGCGTAAAAATAGTTTAAATATATTAATTAAAAGTATTTGAAAAAAAAATTATTAAAAAAAGTAAAAGTCGCATAAAAAGTACACTTACACATTAGTACACTTACACATTAGTACACTTACACATTCTTACACAAGTTGTACTTGCATCTTACACATTTATAATGAATAAGGATATTTTGGTAAATTTGTTAGAAGTTGCATAAGGTAGGATAAGGTAGTATAAGGTAGCTTAAGGTAACATGAGTTGCATAAAGTAGCATAAGGTAGCTTGGTCTATTTTTGGAAGTTTTAAGGTAGCATAAGGTAGCATGTAGTATTTTGGCAAATAGACTTCATGACAAGTCTATTTGGGTAATTAGCCCTTTTTTTTCTCTAAAACATATGAGTATTATTTTTTCTTTTTTTTCTTTTTAAGATATTAATGTCTTTTGAGCTTTACTGTTAAGAAAAGAAACATACTTTGATTTTTTTTAGAAAGTAAGCAGTAATATTTTTAAACTAAACTATTCTTTCTTATAAGTTATAAGAAACAATAACTAAATGTTATTTGCAACTTAATTTTTTTTTAGAGAGTAATGTTGTTTATTTTAAGGTTTTAAATTTTATCTTACTTTGTTGACACTTAGTTATTTTTTTTATCAATGTTGACACCTAGTTCACTAATATGAAGTTGTGTATAAAAAGCCCGTCTTTGAGCCTTGAAATCTCAAAATATGATTTTTTTTTTATATGACAGTCGACTTTTTTTCATGTGTATATCGTGTGCAAAAATTTTGTGCCACACCTAGGGTTGCAAACGAGCCGAGCTGAGCCCGAGCTTAACAGGGCTCGGGCTCGGGCTCGAAACATAAAAGGTGGGCTCGAGCTCGGCTCGATAGCTCGTCGAGCTTTAACCGTTAAGGCTTGAGCTCGGCTCGAAAAGGATTTGAGCAAAGCTCGAGCTTAGCTAGAAAAGCTCGAAATTTAATATATGAAACAAATACATCACTAATATTAACACACCACCACAAATTCTATGTTTTTATTAAACTATGATAACGACTATCAATAAATTATTCAATATTTTATAGAGTTATCCTTTATAATAAGGTTAATATTCAAATCAATGTTGATTTACTTATATAAAAATAAATATTTTATTAAGGCTCGAAAAGCTCGATAAGAGCTCGAGCCGTGCTATCAAAAGCTCGAGCTCGGCTCATTATATGTTTTGAGCCCTATTATTGGGCTTGAGCTCGGACTTGAGCTCGATAAAAGCTCGGCTCGATCGAGTCGATCTTGAGCTCGAACTCGAATAGCTCGATAAAAGCTCGGCTCGTTTGCACCCCTAGCCAGACCCATCTCACAATGCTAGATCCGCCACTGTCAACCCAGGCCCAAAAACCCACCCACTAACCGACTATGTAATAACTATATATAATGACCTTACAAACCTACTTTTAGGTAAAAAAAAAAAAAAGACTTAAGCCGATTATCGTAACAATGCACAGCCACAAAATCAGTGATCGACTTAGGAGACTTATCCTAAAAAGAATAATGGTCGACCTCCCCGACACCCTACAAAACATGTTCTTACATGACTACTCCTCAACATACTTACCATCTAGGTCGATGTCGATGTCGAGTTCCCCACGTAAATTTACCGATTGTTGGAATGGCTCAGGGACGTTAAATGACTACTCCTCAACATACTTCTCAACACCATCTAGGTGGATGTCGACGTCACGTAATTTTACCAACAATATGAAAGAGGATTGTTGGAATGGCTCAGGGACGTTAAAGGGGCGAGATCCTGCACGGTGGAGATTTGATGCAGTCGGTAACCCCGTATTTAAACCACATACTTGCTGCGAGGGTCTCTTCTGTTATGAATTCGAGCACATTAAGCCATTTTCTCAAGGTTATTAATCTTACTTTGATTATTTGTTTTATTGAAACCATATATAGACTAAGGGGGTGTTTGATAGCCTTTGAATGATATAGTTAAGAGGATAAATATGAATCGGCCAGTTTTGGAGTTGTTTGTTAGGAAAAAATTAATGTGCTGTATCATCCTTTTAAGTTCTGAGTAATTTTGCATGGTGGATTTGCAATATCATTCAGTGTGCATATATTGTCCATATTCCTTGTTATACCCCCATGACCCACACGTATGACTTATATAAAATGAATCAAGTTCAATAATTTTTCTAGTAATAAAAATAGAAATCTAACGTTGACTCAATAAAACATATATATTCCAACTATATTCAATTTCCTAATCTAAATTTTAGATATAAGAAAATCTATATATATTATTTTAGCGTTAGAAAAAAAAAATTCATATAAAACATGTGAATATATTTCGATTTAATATAATTGTTTATATTATTACTTTATGTTTTAACGTTGTTTATATTATTACTTTAATTAGCATTTTTTAATATTTTTTATGTAATTATTTCTTATTTGCTAGAAAACGTTTCTGTAAGCATGAGGCCAAAACAGTAATTGATGTTAACAAGATCTTTCATTCAGTATATTTAGCAAACGACCTATTTTTATTTAGAATCAAATTTATTCAGAGCATTTGAATCATTCAGAATGATAAATGATTCAGTGCTAAATCATTAACTTTGTAAAATCTAAAATTAAAACTGAAACCTAATATCAGTGGGTACAAAAAAAGTTAAATGCACTCATTGCAATAAGACCTTTTGGTTTGAGGAAGAAGTTTCTACCTTGTGTAAGCATT
The DNA here is from genome assembly GCA_025667525.1 of Glebionis coronaria. Classification (NCBI taxonomy): domain Eukaryota; kingdom Viridiplantae; phylum Streptophyta; class Magnoliopsida; order Asterales; family Asteraceae; genus Glebionis; species Glebionis coronaria. The sequence continues at coordinate 591,449,817 of CM046880.1, read as the reverse complement.
CAATTGCAAAACTTCATGAAAATCGATCTTGAAACAAACATATGTGGAATTACCTTAAGAAACCGATGAGCCCTTTTATGTTCATCTTTAAATTCGAACGAAATCAAATAAAAAAAGAAGAAGTTGATTTGGCTACAATTAATTTAAGTTTGTTTAAGGTTACATTGGATGAGTCTAGAGTCTTTAAAATTTTTAGTTTGTGACCAGAGTGGTGATTGTTTGTTTAAAATTCAAACAATGGTCTACTCCCGAAGCCACCTTAACAATAACCAATCAGAGTAGTGTTTGTTTGTGTTCTTTTTTTTTTCTTTTTTTTTTGGAACAAATTGTTTGTGTTCTTCAATAAACCTTTTTATGCATTCACCTACGTAGTATTGAAATAATATAGAATATTACTATTATACTTTACCAAAAGGTTTTCACAAATTAAATATTATATTTACATATTAGGAGAAGGCAAACGGGCAACAAATACTATTTAATTAAGATTTGTGACATCATCGTTTAGTATTTTTTAATTAAATTAACCAATAAAAAGAATACACTTAGATAAAGATGACATAGGCATAAACCTTGTTTTAATAGAATAAAATAGATTTATTAATTTCATTTCCTATTCCTACAGTAAAGTATGAAAGATGTATTTGATATTTGATGCTTTTGTAGGCGGCGAGTCTGTTGCGAAAAATATACAAATTCTGCAAACCACAGTAAACAGAAAGAAGTCCGACAAGATCGTAGACGAAAAGACTCTCAAAGGATACTCGCGCGTCCATAAAGTCACAGACGAACTACTAGATGTCGTTGAAATGGGTTATTACGGAAATATCAATAGATACAACGAAGACACAAAATCCATCGAAACGGTGATAGCTGCAAAGCGTCGGGACCCTAAGGGCTGTTAGTCAAACTTGTTCTTGCTGGGAATTAATTCAAAGTATCAAGAGTTCATTCACATTATATATGATATAAACCATATATTACTATTGAATGTATAATCTGGGTCGCTAGAAATTTGTGGCATTTGACTTTTGCTGACTTTAAGATTCAAGAGGAAGAGCTTTGACTTAGGTTGGCTTACTTTTCTAGTCAAAGACACACATAATTAAGATTAAATTCTACTATTTATTAACAGTGAACAGTTTCCTATAAGTTTGTTGATTGTCGCATGCTTTTTTTAGAATTTTCACATATTTCAGTTAGTTTGCTGGTATCTTTCTCTGGAAGGGCATCAGCATTCCCTTTTAAAGAATTGTCACCATTAACCCCAATTGTAGGAAAAAGTTCATCTTCTTGCTAAAATGTCATGCTCTCAACATCAAACGAATCAGTTCCAAAAACAGTGTCCTATCACAAGTCATACATCGAAATGAAAAAGAATTCAAGTAACAGTTACAAAAGCAACTAATATGATGCATTCCATTAAAAGCAGGTTTTATAAACCAAGCACCTTCATAAAACCTAGAATGGTTTGACAATGATTTTACTATGCTTGAAGAAAGTAACGAAATCAATATGTATTTAGTTTTATTAAATAGAACTATGGATATTACAACAAGTATCTTTTTTCCTCCAGTATTCTCAATTAATAGATTTCTGTCAAACAATGTTGGTCCTGAGATGTGGCAGGGAAGACATCTAGTATGGAGTCAATCGATCGAGAGGTTACATGTTATTGTGTTTTGGTACTAGATTCGTGGTAGATTTTTAGTATTTGTATCTTCAGGTTTTGTATTTGTATTCTCAGGTTTTGGTAGATTTTTTCAAGAAAAATTCCAGAAAAAAATCTGGAAATAGCCTGTTGTGCAGGCTGCCAAAAAAATGCCAAAGTTTCCCTGGCGACATGTCGCCAGGGAAACCATAGACTCGCTTGACTTCCTGAAAAGTCATCAAAGTTTCCCTGGCGACATGTCGCCAGGGAAACTCGGACTCGCTTGACTTTCTTAAAAGTCAGCCAAGTTTCTCTGGCGACATGTCGCAAGGGAAACTCGAGCACAACGTTGACTTGTCAACGCTAGGCATTGACTTGTCAACGCTACGAATAGTTTCCCTGGCGACATGTCGCCAGGGAAAAGTGAGGTTTAATAATCATGTTTACTAAAGTTTGTTAATCAGCCAACTTTTCCCTGGCGACGTTTGTCGCCAGGGAAACTTTCCCGCACCAAATCTAACGTGGCACCAATTTTTGAACCAAAGAGCTGCGGGGCCCACTTAGTCGCCAGGGAAATACCCCAACGGTCCTGCAATAAATTATTTACTAGCCGGTTCCCCCATATTTATTGGTAATCTATGGGAGATAAGTCAAAGTTGGGCCTTAACACTGACAAAGGCATTAGTCAAGTCATTAAAAGAAGGAACGAAAGATGAAGCAGGAATTGTAACATGTCTTAATTTAGCAAAACAGGAAATTTGTTATGGGGTACTAACCCTGCTCCAGAAAAAAAGTACCTTGAAATATTTGTATTAATCAACATGTGGTATATTACTTTTGTTTTCTTATATTTCCCCATGGTCATCCCTTGAGCCTAAATTCCCTTCTGAATCTCATTATTGTTGTAAATATTGACTGTATTGTTATTAAAGACAAATTAATAATAACAAGAAAATATAAAGTGCAGTGTTTGATACCATGAATGGTTTGAATACGAAGACTCCAAGACACCAGGATACAACATATATAGGCATTGTACACATGAACTTTTGTCTATCTCTGCACGTTGTTGACTCTGGTGCAATCAAGAGCTTCAAAACTGCGTATTTGAACATCAAGTGCTCAGATTAGCAGCTTGGATGAGCAAATCTCAAACACCCTCAAATTTGTGTGTCAAAATATGTTATACGTAAATCCAGACCCACAGATGAATTCCCTCACAATCACAATGAGCCACCTTTGGGAAAAAACCCGAAGGTAAATAGACTGCTCGGTTAAGAGAAGGGAGAAGAAAAACATAGAACGTCGATTTATTAATATATTCATTTTTTTTTCATTTTTTTTAAAGAATGATATCCATATTATAATATATAAAGAACGATGAAGCAACAAGGACCAAAGCAAACCACGCAAGGCAGGACGGTCAAACATGCAAAGTACGAAAGCAGGCCAGCAAAATACCAAACACAATACAGACCAAAACAAGTAGACAAACAAGGGAACAAGGCGCGAAGAAAAAGCACACAGGCGAACAAGAAAACCACCTACCCCACCACGCCTACTATGAAAGAGAGCTTAAAAGCATTAAGTAACCGTCATTTTCTTGAACACACGATACAGATAGATTTAGAGAAAACGGCTACAAATCTTGTGGAAATCAAACGAACAATTAAATGTGTTTGCAACTCTGTATATGCAAAGTCTAACTGCAAACATAACAATCACCACAATAACAATTAATAAGAACTTTCAAATGCAACTTCAGACTAGCCAAAAAATTTCCTAAAATGAACGCACTGAAAATAAATCATGTTGTAGTCCACGATTTGGAATAACGAAACCATCTTCATCTACTTTGCCCATTCTTTTTGGATGTCGAAAGTGTAGTTAAGCTCCAGATAACACTTGTTGTCATCATCAACGAACTGGAAATGAAGAGGTAAAAATATGATGAAACAAACGAGTACAAGGACATGAAGAATATACAGTATAAAGCTTTGAAAGTAACAAGTCATCGGTTTTAACATCAGGCAAATATGTTTTAATGCATAAAACCGGTCTTAAATCATTTCAGTGTTTTGCAAAAAAATACCAATATCTATTACCATTTGTTACCCAACCCATTTTGCCAAAGCCAAAAAAGAAAAAAGTACCTTGGTTTTTGCAGAATAATTTCCTTTGGCAAACACACCCGAGGGAGTAACTTCTTCAGGCATTACATGTATGTAGGGCTCTGCTTGTGGGCCGAACGTCCCAAGCATCTCTTTGGAGCTGTCAACTGCATCAATGAAATTACAGAAGGTTCATCATAACGGTTAAAATGATTGCAAAAAGGGTTCATGTTGTTTAACCCATAGTCACACAATTCGCTACAGTACCCCACGAATTCCGATCCAGTTCGTTCGATCCAAAACAGGGTACGAACTGAGATTATGTTTTGTTCTTTTTTGTATCTAGATTCAACCGATTGGCAGAAAGGCTTATAGATGGGGATCCTGAAAGAAAGCTAAAGAAAACAACTTCGGAGTTGAACCGTTTTGAGATGGATCAGTATCGAATGATTGCTGGAACCTACTCGGCTGAGCTCTTCAAAGTATACCAAGAGAATGCTGACCGTTTCTTCCCTCCAAGAAATTGAGAAAAAGGCCATCTATTGCTTGAGTTTATTGCATCATCTTGAAGGTATTGTTTTATCAAAATAGGAGCATTATTTAGGATTTTGAATCCATCTGTCGTTTTTATAGCAGCACGGTGGATTAGAGACTGTTAACTCTAGTGCGATTCTTCAAGCTGTGATATTTGTATGCAGAATACTTGTGAAATTTTGAAAACCTCATTAATTGCTAATGTTCTCCTTTTGGATGACGTTCCTGAATAGTGAATCTAGTTATATAGTGGATACAAGACAACGAGGTTAGATCGTGAGACTAGTTGTTCAGAGGCGGCTCAAAACTCATGATCGTATGAAAGCTTGGGATCATGTAGAAGAGTCGGATTTGGTGTGCCCCCTATGCCAGCGTGATTCGGATTCTCATGAACATTTATTTTTTTATTGTCCTTTCGCTACGCAGGTGTGGGATGATTTGAAGATTTTGGCAGGTCTTACTAATACTACCTCGCCGATTGACTCTATTATAACTGATATTCTTCCCTTTGCTCACCTGAAGTCGTCTCGAAGTGTTATTGCTAAGCTTGTTTTAGCTGCAGCATCTTATGTTATATGGCAGGAGCGTAATAATCACATATGTCGGAAGGAGGAGAGATTGGTTAAGCAAGTGGTTGATGCTATCAAACACTCTGTTCGTCTCAAGCTAATGACATGTTGTTGGAAAATGTCTCAAAGTATTGGTCGTTTGATTCAGAATTGGAAGTTGTCCGATTCTATCTTACTTAATCTTTGATGGAGGTTATTTTTTTGTTTATGTTTTGTTAGGTGGTTTTTTCCTATCGGTATCATTGCATATGTAATAGTTGATTGTATGGCATGTCATATAATCTTGTAGTTCAAGCTATGGCTTGAGGTTAATATGGTACTTCAGCCGTATTCCATTGTTCTTAACGGTTTTGAGTGATTAATATATTTTACCGGGGTTATTTCCCCTTTACCCAAAAAAAAATACATGCTTCGTCCGTTTACATAAAATAACAAGTTTTATCTTTAATTGAAATTATGTGCACTGTTCGTTTTAGTTCTATAAGTTTATGTTTTGAAAAATAGAGACTATATGTATCCATGTAACAAGTTTCAAACAAATTAATTACAGTCATGGTCCATATTTTTCAGAATAGGAACCGTTGGGGTTACAACTTATGGAATTAAGTAGAGGTGGTAAAACAAGCGGGCCGAGCTAAACAGACGCATGCTAAATCGAGAAAAAAATCATATAATAAAAATGTTTAAATCAAAAATAATAATGCTTGTTTAAAAGACGAGGACAAAAAAATTAATATAAAATATTCGCCGATTATCCTATTTTGCATGCGCCCACTGAGAGCCTATCAATAAAAATAGATAGGCAAAAAGTTCCCCGTCATTTTTTAAAAAATATCTAAAAATAACCAAACTTAAAAAAAGAGGGACCCATATGTAATTTGTTAGTTACTTAGAGTCTGTTTGGTTTAAATCCAAGATTTACTGTGAGGATAGGATTAATAGGTGGAGGGATAGGATTAAATTTAATCACTCTAAATCATCTGTTTGGTTTCTTATAATTTTCAAAGTCAACTCACTAGATAACAGTTTGTTTATAAATTAAATATATCAAAAATCACAACAAAAATAATACCACTTCATTATAGAACATGAAAACAAAAAGGATTATGTCAAGATAATGGATTATCATCAAACGGCTATTAAAGGGAGAAAAAAAAAACTTTATCCAACATAAGTTTTCAAATTACACCACGTTGATTCAGTGACAACATCAAAACTTTGTCAATGAAATTTTTATTATCTAGAAACAAAACATTACTTGTAATATTTTAAAAAAACAAAAATTTGATCAAGAGTTAATTATCCATTGATTTGTTTTGATATAAGTGAAAAAATAATTAATCTACAAAAAAATATATTAGGGATTTAGAGAATACCATATTGATTGAAAAAATAACAATGGTAAAATCATCAAGAAGTATAATAGAATTTTGATCAAGAGGAAGGAAAAAAACATATGAGAGAGAAATAAAAGTAGTTGGTCATTGTGACAAAAGTTTACATAGAAATTGGTAAAGATGAAAGAAGAAGAATGTGGATTGAAACAAACAGGAAGGCAATTTTATCTATTTTGTTGCTCGAGTATGTAGATTCAAAACCATCTTTGACTTTTTGTATAGCCAAACCGGGTCAATCGGTTGATCTGGTTCGGATAAAAAACCGATTTTTTGACGCAAGTTTTATATTTTTAAACTCGGCTAAACCCGCCGGGTTGGGGTGATCCGGGTCAACCCGTTTCTCGAGACTTGACCGAATTTCAATTTTTTCATGTTTTTTTAAATATGTAAATTTTACGTATTTGTGATTAATCTTATTTTTATATATTTTATTGGTTTGTAAACAATATATATCTTAGATATACGTAAGTTTTTATATAAAATTTTTGCGATTTATAAAAATATGAATAAAAATATTTTTCTTAGAAACCCGGTTTAACCCCACCATAACTAACAAAAATGATAATTTCATTTGATTTGATCCTACAGTAAATCATGACGGAATAATAAAGAAAATCAAAATAGGTTAAAAAGATCGTCTAACTTCAAACCAAATGAGCCTAATATTACAATACTTCTGACATACGTGACAATTAATAAAAGAAGGTTAAACCTTAGTACATATTTAAAATATTTTTTATCGAAATAGTCTTTAAAGTTATTGTTCTTTGTAAGGCCAGTCACTGACGTGAACGATCTTTCGTATTATCGATCCACTAAAACCGTTGATCCTACACCTTTCGTCGCAAAGAGCGGGCTAAATACCTCATATATTTGTTGCAGAAACGAAGTTGTAAAAGGCTTTTCTATGTCGTTTTCATGCATGGCTGCCGTTTCGAAAACACTTCAACAAACACAAAGCACGTGAATAAATAAAAATTACAAATGCTACATGTTATAAAAACGACGTTATATTTTTAACTATTTACACCTTTTTAGTATTATAAAATTTATTTATCAAATACGGAACGTATACCTATCGATATTTTTGAAGAATCGTCTAACTGCGAACCAAACGAGCCTAATATTGCAATGCTTCTAACACACGTACGATTTTATTAAAAACGTTGAAATTTAGTACACATTTAAAATATTTTTATCTAATTAAATTTTAAGGTTATTCGTTCCCGCAAGACCAGTCATTGATGAGGACAACCTTCCCTACTATCGTTCCACTGCAATCGTTAAGCTAGCATTCTAGCACTTTTCGCCGTGAAGCGCAAGCTACATACCTCGTTTTAAATAAAAGACAGATAAATTTAGGACATTTTAAAAAATTTATAAAAAAACTATAAATTCAAGAAGTATCAAATTGTACGTCTGAAAAGAGTGTTTGTTGGGAAGTTCGTTAGTTCAACTCACCTTGTATTCTAAAACTGTATACTTGGTCCCTCCCTTTAAAGTCTTTTCAGAACCCTCTTTTCCTATAAAGAACCTCCTGCCAACCAAGTTGTGCACCCTCCTTTGCTTTTACGAACCCCATCTTCAACCCTTACAAACCAATTGCGAACCCTCTTTTCATGAACTGATATGTATTGCGAACCCTCCCTTCATCGACATATGAACTTCTCTTTACAACTCATACCCTTTCTTTTTCACCTTCGTTTCTTCACTCATTTTTACCATTTTGTCAAAAATTCAATTTTTATCAATCTAATTGTTTTGTCTTTTGCATTTGTGAAACCGATTTGAAAATTGTTTTTATCTTGTGGATTAGTCAAACCAAAAAGCAAAAATTATGATTCAATATACATGTTATGTTGAGTTGTGCAACCATTTTTTACTTGTAAAGAAGGAGAGTAATGCTAGTAATTTATTAATTAAGATTAAATACAATTAAAAATATGAAGAAATCTCTTTTGCTAAAATGTTAAAAAATGTATAAAAAATGCAAAAAATCGATGGAGAGATTAGAATTATTAATTTTTCAAAACTGATTTTATTAACGGTTATATTTTACTAGTAAAAAAATAATTAAACATCATCAGTAATAGTAGGGCTGTAAACGAACCGAACGCACGCGAACGGAGGTATGTTCATGTTCGTTTATTTTATTTTAGCCGAACAAATAAACGAACGCGAACGCTTAGTCGGACAAAAATTGTTGTTCATGTTCGTTTATTTAGATTTGAACTTGTTCATGTTCGTTAATATTCGTTCATATAACTTAAACAAACGAACATAAACGAACATAAATGAACGTAAACGGTGATATATAAATGTAAATGGGCTAAACGACCGTGTAACTAAAGTTATTACTTTAAACGATCCATATCATCATCTTATGTACTTATATAATCATCATATCCCAAAATATTTAAGAGAAATTATAAATAATTTGTAACCAAGTACTATATTATTGATATATTATTGTTAGACATTTAAAAATATTTGTTATATAGCTTATTATTAATTTTAACATTTGGAATATTAATCGAACGAAATAAACGAACGTAACCGAACGGACATAATCGAACGTTCACGAACGTAAATGAACGAACGAAGCCTTTGTTCATGTTCGTTTATTTAACTAAACGGACCAAAAATCTTGTTCGTGTTTGTTCATTTGTTAAATAAACGAACATAAACGAATTTTTTAACGAACGATCGGCGAACGGTTCACTGAACGTTCAGTTCGTTTACAACCCTAAGTAATAGTATGGAATATCATCGATGATAAAATTATTTTATCATCGGTGATATTTCATTTTCTTTTTCACTAGCGAAATATGACCATTTATAAAAATCAGTTCGAAAAATTTACAACTTTAATCATCTGCCCGATTTTTTAAATTTCTGGACTTTTTGACAAAAATAGTCTTTCCGTATTTTTTAAAATCTTAGATTGATCTTCACATTTAAATCAAACTAATATGGATGATAAGAATTTGTCCTCTTGTGAGAAAAAACAAAATTACATTTGAACTTTTTTTTATTATATTTTCATATCGAGTGAATTGAAAAAATGATCCTTGTAATTTGGTTAAACTACAATGTTAGAAATTTTAACACTAAAGGGTGTGTTACGACACATCATTTCCTTTTCATTTTGAGTTTTAATTGTGACATCTTAAAGTCACATTTAAATACGACGATATCTCAAGATATCCTTTCACTCGCAACATTCACTATTTAAATGTGACTTTAAGATGTCACAATTAATTTCTTTTCTATTTTTCCCGCAAATTAAATTATCAAAATTTTTTAAGTCGAAGGCAACTTCATTAATCATGTTGGTCAACTAAAATTTAAATAAATGTATACAAGTTTTTCTTTTAGTGAAATGCAAAGGGGTTACATGTGTTTATCTTTATTGTGATTGGAGAACTTAACGTATCAAGTTAGCTTCAACTTAAAAAGATATTTTTCCATTAAAAACATGCAACAAATTAAAAAAAACATACAATAAATTGTTGTGGGTTCGACGTATTAAAAAAAATAAAGTTAAAATGAGAATACACTTGATCATTTGAAAATTGAGATTTTTTTTAGCATTTTCAATAACCCTTTGGAACTAGAAAAACTATCACATAACAAAAATTCATCTGATAACTTGTCTTTACAATTACTTCAGAAAACTGAACACTATAAATATTACTCCGTACTACGTGCTAGTTTTATGTTATTTTTAACCTTAGTAATAATCCAATGTTTTTAAGACATCAACCCACAGGGGCGGATCTACAGCTTGGCTACGTGTAGCACGTGCCACACATAAAATTAGCAGCCATGATTTTTTTCTATAGAGGTGCAGGTTTTTTATTTTAAGTTTGGTGTTGTATATAAACGAAGAAGACGATGATATAGATAATTAGAAATTGTCTAGTATCTAAATAAAAAGGCCCAACAAATAAGCCCAATAATATGAGACATAAATGTTATTTGCCCCAACTTTAATGACCGGCTACAGGCAGGTTTTTTTTTGGGCTAATTACTCAAATAGACCTAGTAATTTGTTCATTTCTCAAAATGCCCCATGTTACCTATGCAACTTTAAAATTTCCAAAAATAGACCATGCGACTAAGCTACCTTATGCTACCTATGCAACTTTAACAAAATTACCAAAATGTCCCTATGTACTAATATGTAAGATGCAAGTAAAAATTGTGTAAGAATATTTAAGTGTACTTTTTATACGACTTTTTACTTAATTTTTTTTTTAATAATTAAACAAATTACTTTTTTTATTGTCTTCTTTTTATATACTTTTTTTATTGTCTTCTTTTTATATACATTTTATCTACAGTGATTTATTTAAGCTAATTGTTTCTCTCTACCAATCTTTCACACACACACACACAATATATTCTATATGTTTTTCTCTCTCTCTCTCTCTAGTCACCCAACTGCCACCGTAACTCCATATCCTCACCACCCCATTTTTGGTATCCGTTTATATTCCGGCGTGACTATACAACCTTTAAAAATAGATCGGTGGTTTCCGGATCTATATACAGATCCTGGCAGATCTGTAAATTAACCAGATCTATAAATGGATCTGATGTGGTATGTTTCTTCACAAACTCCAACTGTTGCAAACCACTCACCACCACCGATTGAAATGATTTTGGATTCAGTTTTATAGTGTATGAGATTTGCAGTTTCGATTATTTGAGATGGATATGTAGTGTTGGATTCAGGTAAACTATTTAGACCCTTTTTAGCTTTTGTATCAATTTGTAATACCCACTTGAAATCTTGATTTTTTTTTTGCTTAAATCATTAAAAAGATTGGATTTTTTTGTTGGATTTTAAGTACTTTTAGACTAAATTTTTAATACCCATAAGCTATTAAAAATTTAGACCCTTCTGGCAAGGTATATTTTCGGAAGTGAAGGATGCTTTTTTTAGCATTTGCTTTTCAGATTAGTTTGTACTAGATAAGAAAGTATAAGACTGAATTGTATGGAAAAGGACACATTCATATGCCTAATGTTAATATCCTATGTGATTAAGACACAGTTTCGCTTTCTATTTTATATTTGGTTCAAATATTATGGTGCATATATTTGGTGTTATTCCTTTAGGATTGTATATTTTAACGTAAGCCTGAGTAGAGGTTTCTTAAAAATGATTGCTGTCATGTAGAATCTAAAAGATGTAATTACTGGCATTTAGACACATACAATCTTTCATTTCGTAGTTTCGTGGTGATTTAATGCGGAAAATGAGGAAGGTTTCAAGAGACACTTCTTTCTATTTTCTACTTACCTGAACCGACTACCATATCATACACTGTTTGTAGTTAGCATCTTTAAATGTTATTAGCAATCTTGCTTGTTTGGTGGCTATTTAATTTAGTCTGTATCTTTACATGAATGTATAACGCTATTTGTGTTTTTTATACGAAATGTGGATGATTTGTTACGATTCTTTTGTAGTGCAGTTAAATTTAGTCAACAAACTGTAATCTATATAAATTGTAAACAATCAGTTAGGGTTCTTTTTGTAGTGATGAGATAATGTAATTAGGATGTATTAATTACTTGTTGTTTATGTTTTTATATAAATTTAAATTATTTATCAAGATTTTATGATTTTTCAAGTTACTTGTTACTGTGTTTCTTTTATACAAATGTGATTTTGTTAGGATTTATTTGTAGTACTGCTCTTAATCAATAATTTATAGTACTATTTTCAAGTATTTTATAAATTTAAGTTAAATTTGTGAATTAATGTGATTACTGTGGAGTCGATGTAGTATTGAATGTGAATTCGTTAGTATTCTATTGATATAAACATAATCTAAGGCTTCTTATATTGCATTTTGTTGTAACATTTGTGTATAATGCTATGAACTGATCTTTTTTTTTTGCATTGGATATACAATAAGGTGTTGATTTAGAAGGAAATGAAAGATGAAAAAGATGAAAGAATTTGCGGGAAAGTTATCAGGAAAGTTTTTTGGTTTTATGGAAAAGGGTGAAAGTTCTACAAGTAGGGATTTAGGAAATGATGATCGTCTTTTATGGAGTAGGGATTTAGAAAAACATGCTTTCGGCGAATTCTCGTTTGTTGTTGTACAAGCCAATGCAGTTCTGGAAGATTACAGCCAGGTGGAGATTGGTCAAAACGCTACCTTTGTTGGTGTTTATGATGGTCATGGTGGTCACCAAGCTGCACACTACGTGCGTGATCATTTGTTTGATCATCTAATAAGTAAGTCCTCTCTCCACTTTCATTAATATTGATTAGACGTTATGGTAGTCTGTGTTTTGGATATGCTTAGCAGGGTTGTACTTCATACTTTCATGGGTTGTAATCTTGTATTGCTTGTTTGATGAATTGCACTATGATTCGACAACAAGGTGTTTTCACGTTTGTATCAATTTGACCATTAACCTTCATTTACTCCCTTCACCTTTTTGGTCATTTTTTGCAATTTTTGTGTGAGCACAAAAGGAATTTTGGGGAAAAAAGGCTTAGGAACGAACCAGTGAGAAAGAACTGTAGGGGTTTAATCCCCACAATGATGAAAGTTTAGAGTTTTTACCATTATTAGCCCTAGTAGTTACTACTGACGGAAGTCGAGAATTTTATAATGTTTGGAGGAAAAAATAATATTATTACTGTTTGTTGATTTTGGTTCGAATTGTCTTTAATATAGATTTTGCAAAAGAAAAAGGACTGATGTCCCCAGAATAAATCCTTACTGATGCTGTTTCTGCTACCGAAGAGGGATTTCTCGAGCTGGTAAGCTGTACTCGTGCGATTCACCCGCTGATAGCTGCAGTTGGTTCTTGCTGTCTCGCTGGACTCATATCGGAAGGCACATTGTGTGTTGCTAACATGGGCGATTCTAGAGCTGTTTTAGGGCGTATAAAGAAGCGCAGGAAGAATAAAATTGTAGCTGAGCAAATCACTGAGGATCATAATGCTTGTGTAGAAAAAGTTAGAAAGGAGCTCAAGTCAGATCATCCAGATGACCCAGAAATTGTGTTTAAGAAAGATAGCGTGTGGCGTGTCAAAGGCATTATTCAGGTTTTGGTGTTTGATCTTTATTTTGGTCTACATATTAACAGAGGCCACAATCTCAACCCTTTTGAACTACAAATTTCTAGATTTTGGTCTTATTTCATTTCCAACGGGCTTAAGTGGGTAACTTTTGAAAACCTAACAAATTTCTAGATTATTAACTCAGTCAACGTGGTCTCCAAAGAATACTTTCAAAGAATGGACAAACATGTGATGATGGGTTGGTCCAAGCTTGATGCATCCGATTGGACCAGCTTGACCCATTTTGATGTGAACAAATTGTGCTTTTCTATCTTAGAAGTTAGATGTTTAATCTATTGTTGGTGTTTTCAGATTTCGAGATCCATAGGAGATGCATACTTGAAGAAGCAAGAATTTGCTCTTGATTCATCACACACGCGGTACCACGTTCCTTTACCTCTCCAGCGACCTGTTTTAAAAGACAGCCCGTCTTTCTACACTAGAGAGTTGAAACCTGATGACAAGTTTATTGTGTTTGCATCGGATGGGTTATGGGAACATATGACAAATCGGGAAGTAGTCAAGATGGTTCATAAAACCCCCAGAGAAGTAAGTTTGTCCTCTTCTTTCAAAATTTCTTAACACTGATGCTTAATTGTGTAATCCTGAGTGGTCGGTAAACCTTGAAAATTGACTGAAACAACCAAACCTTACAAGTTAACAGGTTCTCTATGGCTTGGTTTGAATCAGGTAACTGGAGTATAAGATATGTTTTCTGGGTGTTCGGATAATGGGTCAAAACGGATATTTGTTAATGCACTAGTCGGGTTTAGTTGACCTTTTCCAATTGTTTTTCTATTAGCTTTCTGAACTAAGTATGATTCTGAAATACTACGTATGTAACTAAAATAATCATCTAATCTTCTAAATAGATCAATTTAGTTGGCTGTACACTTTATATAATAGTACCACTTTTGCTGACTTTCGACCCGTTTGATATGCCACTTGTGTTCTCTTTAGCTAGCTTTTAACTTGTCCATTTGAGACGGATGAAACATAACACCACTAGACTTTATATATGCTATCTGTTTATACCTCTAACAATGTTTTCAGTTGCTGGAGAATTTTAACCAAATTAAGTAACGCTGTTGGAACTTGTAACAGGACAACGTGCAATAGATCTATCTCGGCTTGAGGAAGAAGAATGAAGAGAGAAGAAAAAAAACTCAGATCCAACATTTGAGTGTGGTTTTAGTTATCACGTTATTAGTTTTTTTTGTTTTAGTACCACTATTGTGATGAAAAAAGGCAAGATCTTTTATTTTTATTTCTTGTTTTTAGTATTTTTTTTATTTTGTCTTTCATGATGTAAATTGGAAAATTCATCTACTTGAAAAATAAAATTGACTTTGTAAATGCTTCTATGGTTTCTTACTTTTTGTTTATATATGTTAGCTCGGATACAAACGAATAAAGTCTTACTCGAAAAAACGTGACCCAAAAAAGTCGACACAAAAAACCCAACCAGAAATTCCAGTATAAAAACTCTAGTAGTTGTGTGTGCATACTCTGTTTTAAAAAAAAACACAAAGTCGCATAAAAATAGTTTAAATATATTAATTATAAAAGTATTTGAAAAAAAAAATTATTAAAAAAAGTAAAAGTCGCATAAAAAGTACACTTACACATTAGTACACTTACACATTCTTACACAAGTTGTACTTGCATCTTACACATTTATAATGAATAAGGATATTTTGGTAAATTTGTTAGAAGTTGCATAAGGTAGCATAAGGTAGTATAAGGTAGTATAAGGTAGTATAAGGTAGCTTAAGGTAACATGAGGTAGCATAAAGTAGCATAAGGCAGCTTGGTCTATTTTTGGAAGTTTTAAGGTAGCATAAGGTAGCATGGGGTATTTTGGCAAATGGACTTCATGACAAGTCTATTTGGGTAATTAGCCCTTTTTTTTTCTCTAAAACATATGAGTATTATTTTTTATTTTTTTTCTTTTTAAGATATTAATGTCTTTTGAGCTTTACTGTTAAGAAAAGAAACATACTTTGATTTTTTTTAGAAAGTAAGCAGTAATATTTTTAAACTAAACTATTCTTTCTTATAAGTTATAAGAAACAATAACTAAATGTTATTTGCAACTTAATTTTTTTTTAGAGAGTAATGTTGTTTATTTTAAGGTTTTAAATTTTATCTTACTTTGTTGACACTTAGTTATTTTTTTTATCAGTGTTGACACCTAGTTCACTAATATGAAGTTGTGTATAAAAAGCCCGTCTTTGAGCCTTGAAATCTCAAAATATGATTTTTTTTTTATATGACAGTCGACTTTTTTTCATGTGTATATCGTGTGCAAAAATTTTGTGCCACACCTAGGGTTGCAAACGAGCCGAGCTGAGCCCGAGCTTAACAGGGCTCGGGCTCGGGCTCGAAACATAAAAGGTGGGCTCGAGCTCGGCTCGATAGCTCGTCGAGCTTTAACCGTTAAGGCTTGAGCTCGGCTCGAAAAGGATTTGAGCAAAGCTTGAGCTTAGCTAGAAAAGCTCGAAATTTAATATATGAAACAAATACATCACTAATATTAACACACCACCACAAATTCTATGTTTTTATTAAACTATGATAACGACTATCAATAAATTATTCAATATTTTATAGAGTTATCCTTTATAATAAGGTTAATATTCAAATCAATGTTGATTTACTTATATAAAAATAAATATTTTATTAAGGCTCGAAAAGCTCGATAAGAGCTCGAGCCGTGCTATCAAAAGCTCGAGCTCGGCTCATTATATGTTTTGAGCCCTATTATTGGGCTTGAGCTCGGACTTGAGCTCGATAAAAGCTCGGCTCGATCGAGTCGATCTTGAGCTCGAACTCGAATAGCTCGATAAAAGCTCGGCTCGTTTGCACCCCTAGCCAGACCCATCTCACAATGCTAGATCCGCCACTGTCAACCCAGGCCCAAAAACCCACCCACTAACCGACTATGTAATAACTATATATAATGACCTTACAAACCTACTTTTAGGTAAAAAAAAAAAAAAGACTTAAGCCGATTATCGTAACAATGCACAGCCACAAAATCAGTGATCGACTTAGGAGACTTATCCTAAAGAGAATAATGGTCGACCTCCCCGACACCCTACAAAACATGTTCTTACATGACTACTCCTCAACATACTTACCATCTAGGTCGATGTCGATGTCGAGTTCCCCACGTAAATTTACCGATTGTTGGAATGGCTCAGGGACGTTAAATGACTACTCCTCAACATACTTCTCAACACCATCTAGGTGGATGTCGACGTCACGTAATTTTACCAACAATATGAAAGAGGATTGTTGGAATGGCTCAGGGACGTTAAAGGGGCGAGATCCTGCACGGTGGAGATTTGATGCAGTCGGTAACCCCGTATTTAAACCACATACTTGCTGCGAGGGTCTCTTCTGTTATGAATTCGAGCACATTAAGCCATTTTCTCAAGGTTATTAATCTTACTTTTATTATTTGTTTTATTGAAACCATATATAGACTAAGGGGGTGTTTGATAGCCTTTGAATGATATAGTTAAGAGGATAAATATGAATCGGCCAGTTTTGGAGTTGTTTGTTAGGAAAAAATTAATGTGCTGTATCATCCTTTTAAGTTCTGAGTAATTTTGCATGGTGGATTTGCAATATCATTCAGTGTGCATATATTGTCCATATTCCTTGTTATACCCCCATGACCCACACGTATGACTTATATAAAATGAATCAAGTTCAATAATTTTTCTAGTAATAAAAATAGAAATCTAACGTTGACTCAATAAAACATATATATTCCAACTATATTCAATTTCCTAATCTAAATTTTAGATATAAGAAAATCTATATATATTATTTTAGCGTTAGAAAAAAAAAATCATATAAAACATGTGAATATATTTCGATTTAATATAATTGTTTATATTATTACTTTATGTTTTAACGTTGTTTATATTATTACTTTAATTAGCATTTTTTAATATTTTTTATGTAATTATTTCTTATTTGCTAGAAAACGTTTCTGTAAGCATGAGGCCAAAACAGTAATTGATGTTAACAAGATCTTTCATTCAGTATATTTAGCAAACGACCTATTTTTATTTAGAATCAAATTCATTCAGAGCATTTAAATCATTCAGAATGATAAATGATTCAGTGCTAAATCATTAACTTTGTAAAATCTAAAATTAAAACTGAAACATAATATCAGTGGGTACAAAAAAAGTTAAATGCACTCATTGCAATAAGACCTTTTGGTTTGAGGAAGAAGTTTCTACCTTGTGTAAGCATTCAATTGCAAAACTTCATGAAAATCGATCTTGAAACAAACATATGTGGAATTACCTTAAGAAACCGATCAGCCCTTTTATGTTCATCTTTAAATTCGAACGAAATCAAATAAAAAAAGAAGAAGTTGATCTGGCTACAATTAATTTAAGTTTGTTTAATATGAAGCTTCACTGTTCCCTGGGATTGGCTTTGGATGAGTCTAGAGTCTTTAAAATTTTTAGTTTGTGACCAGAGTGGTGATTGTTTGTTTAAAATTCAAACAATGGTCTACTCCTGAAGCCACCTTAACAATAACCAATCAGAGTAGTGTTTGTTTGTGTTCTTTTTTTTCTTTTTTTTGGAACAAATTGTTTGTGTTCTTCAATAAACCTTTTTATGCATTCACCTACGTAGTATCGAAATAATATAGAATATTACTATTATACTTTACCAAAAGGTTTTCACAAATCAAATATTAGATTTATATATTAGGAGAAGGCAAACGGGCAACAAATACTATTTAATTAAGATTTGTGACATCATCGTTTAGTATTTTTTTAATTAAATTAACCAATAAAAAGAATACATTTAGATAAAGATGACATAGGCATAAACCTTGTTTTAATAGAATAAAATAGATTTATTAATTTCATTTCCTATTCCTACATTAATTTGCAGTAAAGTATGAAAGATGTATTTGATATTTGATGCTTTTGTAGGCGGCGAGTCTGTTGCGAAAAATATACAAATTCTGCAAACCACAGTAAACAGAAAGAAGTCCGACAAGATCGTAGACGAAAAGACTCTCAAAGGATACTCGCGCGTCCATAAAGTCACAGACGAACTACTAGATGTCGTTGAAATGGGTTATTACGGAAATATCAATAGATACAACGAAGACACAAAATCCATCGAAACGGTGATAGCTGCAAAGCGTCGGGACCCTAAGGGCTGTTAGTCAAACTTGTTCTTGCTGGGAATTAATTCAAAGTATCAAGAGTTCATTCACATTATATATGATATAAACCATATATTACTATTGAATGTATAATCTGGGTCGCTAGAAATTTGTGGCATTTGACTTTTGCTGACTTTAAGATTCAAGAGGAAGAGCTTTGACTTAGGTTGGCTTACTTTTCTAGTCAAAGACACACATAATTAAGATTAAATTCTACTATTTATTAACAGTGAACAGTTTCCTATAAGTTTGTTGATTGTCGCATGCTTTTTTTAGAATTTTCACATATTTCAGTTACTCTGGAAGGGCATCAGCATTCCCTTTTAAAGAATTGTCACCATTAACCCCAATTGTAGGAAAAAGTTCATCTTCTTGCTAAAATGTCATGCTCTCAACATCAAACAAATCAGTTCCAAAAACTGTGTCCTATCACAAGTCATACATCGAAATGAAAAAGAATTCAAGTAACAGTTACAAAAGCAACTTATATGATGCATTCCATTAAAAGCAGGTTTTATAAACCAAGCACCTTCATAAAACCTAGAATGGTTTGACAATGATTTTACTATGCTTGAAGAAAGTAACGAAATCAATATGTATTTAGTTTTATTAAATAGAACTATGGATATTACAACAAGTATCTTTTTGCCTCCAGTATTCTCAATTAACAGATTTCTGTCAAACAATGTTGGTCCTGAGATGTGGCAGGGAAGACATCTAGTATGGAGTCAATCGATCGAGAGGTTACATGTTATTGTGTTTTGGTACTAGATTCGTGGTAGATTTTTAGTATTTGTATCTTCAGGTTTTGTATTTGTATTCTCAGGTTTTGGTAGATTTTTTCCGGAAAAATTCCAGAAAAAAATCTGGAAATAGCCTGTTGTGCAGGCTGCCAAAAAAATGCCAAAGTTTCCCTGGCGACATGTCGCCAGGGAAACCATAGACTCGCTTGACTTCCTGAAAAGTCATCAAAGTTTCCCTGGCGACATGTCGCCAGGGAAACTCGGACTCGCTTGACTTTCTTAAAAGTCAGCCAAGTTTCTCTGGCGACATGTCGCAAGGGAAACTCGAGCACAACGTTGACTTGTCAACGCCAGGCATTGACTTGTCAACGCTACGAATAGTTTCCCTGGCGACATGTCGCCAGGGAAAAGTGAGGTTTAATAATCATGTTTACTTAAGTTTGTTAATCAGCCAACTTTTCCCTGGCGACGTTTGTCGCCAGGGAAACTTTCCCGCACCAAATCCAACGTGGCACCAATTTTTGAACCAAAGAGCTGCGGGGCCCACTTAGTCGCCAGGGAAATACCCCAACGGTCCTGCAATAAATTATTTACTAGCCGGTTCCCCCATATTTATTGGTAATCTATGGGAGATAAGTCAGAGTTGGGCCTTAACACTGACAAAGGCATTAGTCAAGTCATTAAAAGAAGGAACAAAAGATGAAGCAGGAATTGTAACATGTCTTAATTTAGCAAAACAGGAAATTTGTTATGGGGTACCAACCCTGCTCCAGAAAAAAAGTACCTTGAAATATTTGTATTAATCAACATGTGGTATATTACTTTTGTTTTCTTATATTTCCCCATGGTCATCCCTTGAGCCTAAATTCCCTTCTGAATCTCATTATTGTTGTAAATATTGACTGTATTGTTATTAAAGACAAATTAATAATAACAAGAAAATATAAAGTGCAGTGTCTGATACCATGAATGGTTTGAATACGAAGACTCCAAGACACCAGGATACAACATATATAGGCATTGTACACATGAACTTTTGTCTATCTCTGCACGTTGTTGACTCTGGTGCAATCAAGAGCTTCAAAACTGCGTATTTGAACATCAAGTGCTCAGATTAGCAGCTTGGATGAGCAAATCTCAAACACCCTCAAATTTGTGTGTCAAAATATGTTATACGTAAATCCAGACCCACAGATGAATTCCCTCACAATCACAATGAGCCACCTTTGGGAAAAAACCCGAAGGTAAATAGACTGCTCGGTTAAGAGAAGGGAGAAGAAAAACATAGAACGTCGATTTATTAATATATTCATTTTTTTTCTTTTTTTTTAAAGAATGATATCCATATTATAATATATAAAGAACGATGAAGAAACAAGGACCAAAGCAAACCACGCAAGGCAGGACGGTCAAACATGCAAAGTACGAAAGCAGGCCAGCAAAATACCAAACACAAGACAGACCAAAACAAGCAGAGAAACAAGGGAACAAGGCGCGAAGAAAAAGCACACAGGCGAACAAGAAAACCACCTACCCCACCACGCCTACTATGAAAGAGAGCTTAAAAGCATTAAGTAACCGTCATTTTCTTGAACACACGATACAGATAGATTTAGAGAAAACGGCTACAAATCTTGTGGAAATCAAACGAACAATTAAATGTGTTTGCAACTCTGTATATGCAAAGTCTAACTGCAACCATAACAATCACCACAATAACAATTAATAAGAACTTTCAAATGCAACTTCAGACTAGCCAAAAAATTTCCTAAAATGAACGCACTGAAAATAAATCCTGTTGTAGTCCACGATTTGGAATAACGAAACCATCTTCATCTACTTTGCCCATTCTTTTTGGATGTCGAAAGTGTAGTTAAGCTCCAGATAACACTTGTTGTCATCATCAACGAACTGGAAATGAAGAGGTAAAAATATGATGAAACGAACAAGTACAAGGACATGAAGAATATAAAGTATAAAGCTTTGAAAGTAACAAGTCATCGGTTTAACATCAGGCAAATATGTTTTAATGCATAAAACCGCTCTTAAATCATTTCAGTGTTTTGCATAAAATACCAATATCTATTACCATTTGTTACCCAACCCATTTTGCCAAAGCCAAAAAAGAAAAAAGTACCTTGGTTTTTGCAGAATAATTTCCTATGGCAAACACACCCGAGGGAGTAACTTCTTCAGGCATTACATGTATGTAGGGCTCTGCTTGTGGGCCGAACGTCCCAAGCATCTCTTTGGAGCTGTCAACTGCATCAATGAAATTATAAAAGGTTCATCTTAACGGTTAAAATGATTGCAAAAATGGTTCATGTTGTTTAACCCATAGTCACACAATTTGCTACAGTACCCCACGAATTCCGATCCAGTTCGTTCAATCCAAAACAGTGTACGAACTGGATCGGTGAACTTAGCGTTCCAAAGTCTAATTGATATATGAATCTGGTGAGAGCGATCAACGTTCCAATTAAATCCGATTCGCGTTCCAATTAAAAGCGATTCGCGTTCCAGGTGCATCTGATTAAAGTTGTTAGGTTTGATAATGGTACTGAGTTTGTTAATAAAAATATGAATGATTTTTTGACTCAGTGGGAAATGTTCATCAAACAACTTGTGCATATACTCCACAACAGAATGGTAATTTTGAATGAAAACATAGACACTTGCTTAATGTTACAATGAGTCTTATGTTTCAAGGGGGATTCCTCTTATATTTTGGTCCGAGTGTATTATAACTGATGCTTATTTGATTACCAAGCTTCCTTCCTCTATGTTAAATGGAAATTCTCCTTTTTGTTTAGTCTATGATAGAGAACCTAACCTTTCTCACTTAAGAAGTTTTGAGTGTTTGGGTTATGCTACTGTTTTAAAAGGGAATGATAAATTTTATAGTAAGTCGAAAAGTGTGTTTTAATTGGGTATGCTAGTGGTAAAAAGTCTTATAAACTATTTGGTCTTGAAAACAAATGTGTTATTTACTCTAGATATGTAAAATTTTATGAAAATGTTTTTCCTTATAAAATGAACAATGATAATGTTGTTTTTAGTCTAAAAATGAGGTTTCTACTTTGAACTTCTTTGATTTTGTTGAGTTACAAAACACACCAAATTCTTCAAGTCCCAATGATGATGAGAAAGGTGGGACTCCTTTGAGTAGAGAATGTAGTCATCACTACACTGAGGATGTGACTGCTGACCATAATTGTGACAACCCTGGTTTTGAGGTTCGTCACTTAATTTTATTTTGTGCTAGTTGCGTGTCTTTACGTGTTTATGTGCTTATTGGTGTGTATAGATTGTGGTTTGGATATCGTTTCCGGTACGGGGTACCTTGTGAATTAAACGATGTGTGATGATTTCATGTTCATGAGTTCACATGGTAGTGACTATGAAGTGAGATGGTGTTATTTGGTGGTTCTAAGTATACGTATATGTATTATAGAAAATCGTATTTTTACGATTTACGGTTTAGCATTTAGAGGTCGCGGATGAGGTAATTAATCATATGAATATTTTTCGGGATGGTTTTAAGTCATTTAGGACTTAGTTATAAAGTTTATTTCAAAATTTGAGATTTTTTTTAAAAGTGTATATTTTACGTCTTTTACGGTAAAACGCATAAATTTGACTAGTTTTACGGTTTTGTGGTTTTGGAAGCTTTAGGAGCTGAAATAAATTAGGAAAAATTAAAGTAATATTAATAACATAATATTAAATAAAAAAAACGAATTTAGGGGTGTTTGGGTCGGTTTAGACGCACCAAAGAAGAAAGAAAGAAGGGAAAAGCCCAAAACAGGCCCAATGGACTTGTAATGGGATTAGGGGGCATTTAGGACTTAACCAAACCCAACTCATAACTATAATAATCAGGTTTTTAACATCCATAACATCTTCTAGCCGAAATTCATCAATGGTGGCCAATTAGGGTTCTTCAAAAATTAGGTTTTCTTCATCTTCTATTAATTCAAAGGTAAAACCTTCATAACCCTTTTTAATTTAATTGTTTTTATGTTTTTATAATCATTCTTATGATGGAATTAGGGTTAGGGTTCATATAAAATCAGTAAATTAATGATGTGATAATCATAATATGATGATCATATAAATTAGGGCTTGTAATTAGAGGGATTAGGGTTAATTAATGAGGTTGATTTTGTTAAACCCGTTTTTAAAAACTGGGCAGATTTTGTGTCAATTGCTTGATCATATCGGGAGTTCTATAAACTCTTATTTTAGGATCCAAGTACCCCTGGAAAGATATTTGAAGTGGCTTTCCAATGCAAGAAACGAGAACTAAATTGGAGGTAGGGAAGTGGGTCAAAAACAGGTTACAACAGTCGGAGGTCAAAATAGTTTTGAATTCAGCCTGTTTTCTTTTTAAGTTTTGGGTTGTTTGGGGTACTTAGGGTTGGATTGGGATCTTCTCACGAACGTGAGAGATGGTTTATATATTTTAGTAAGTATCTGCACTTGGGCTAAGGTTGTGGTTTAGGGTAAGACCCCTTAATGGTAACAAACTTTTAGTACGTTTAAAATCAGGAAATCTGGAATGACAAAAGTAGATATATGTATATCGGGG
The DNA here is from genome assembly GCA_025667525.1 of Glebionis coronaria. Lineage (NCBI taxonomy): Eukaryota > Viridiplantae > Streptophyta > Magnoliopsida > Asterales > Asteraceae > Glebionis > Glebionis coronaria. The sequence goes on along the minus strand of CM046880.1, from coordinate 591,425,913 downwards.
CCTTAACAGTAGCTTTAAGGTTAGGGAAAGTTGGAGGTGTTAGCCAACATATGTAAGGGTATGAATATTCCTTTTACAGAAACCATGGGTATGTTTAAGTAGATGTTTGACTTAAAGTTTTGAGACCTAAAAACTGGGACTGTTTTGGGTAAAATATGAACGGGTTAGTTATTAAACTTAACCAAGTTAAGGACTTGTTAAGGAAGGGTAATGGGGTGATTAGAGCTTATCAATGAGGTAAATATGTGGGAATAGGCTAGATGTCCATCATAGGTTAATGAGCCATCTTAGTGATTGGTTCGTGTATTGATTGCGTGTTTTGGTTTGTTAGCTTGTTGCTAGTGCAAGGACTCGTGAAGGAGCTATCAGGTGAGTTTCATAGTCCCATGTTTACTTTTGATTTTGACTTCCAGATGGGATGGAAGAGTCACTGTGTTGAATTATTTTCTAAATTAATGTTGTGAATGTTTTAAGGTTTGAGATGGACTTGTGTGTACATTTATGTGATTAACTGCTATGTGATTCTTGTTTGTGTGTGATCTGGATTGGAAAGGTACATAGGTGTATGGGCGCCTATGGGACCTATGGTTAATGATAAGGCGTGATGCCTTGGAAATTGTGATTGTTGGTAAGGCGTGATGCCTTGGAAATTGTGATTGTTGGTAAGGCGTGATGCCTTGGAAATTGTGATTGTTGGTAAGGCGTGATGCCTTGGAAATTGTAATGGTTAATGATAAGGCGTGATGCCTTGGAAATTGTGATTATTGGTAAGGCGTGATGCCTTGGAATTGTAATGATTTATTGAACTTGAATGCTAGTTGTTAGTACATGATTGTAGCGCATTGTCCATATGTTTATTGGTTTATGGTATTCACAGCTTATGACATGTCTTGTGTTGGAGTCTAAACCTATGACTCTCACCAACTTTATGTTGACGTGTTTTAGTGTCTCTTTCAGGTGATACTATGGTTAAGCATGAGAACATAAGTGGTTAGTATTGGAGAAGCTTAGGAATGCATATAGAAGGAGAATCCCCGTTTCCTTCTTAGTTTACCTTTATGTTTTTTTTTATAAGTGATGCATGTTGGCACCTATATGTTTGATATGTTTGTGTTATTTGTTTGTCTCAGGTAAATGGTAGTACTGTTACCTATTTACCTAGACTCCTGCATGTTGAGATATTGTCATGACATTTGTGTCGCCATTTATGACATTTCTTATTTCATTAGTTATCTATATAGACACGCCATGTTGTGATGATATCCATACGTCGCGCCCCATATTCCGCCATGGTGGGGTGTGACAATAATAGTCAACCAGATGTTGTTGAGTCTTCTCAGCAAGCTGGATATGATTTAGTCAGTAGTTTTACCAAGTAATAGTGGCTAGATGAGTGCAACTCTCATAGGAGATAGAAATATGTCTGAGCGGAATTTTGATTTAAACAATCAGGTTCTTGAAAATGTTTTTAATACTAAAATAGAGGAGATTGGCCAGAGGAAGTCTAATAGAGTGATTAAGTTTCCGGCTAAATTGAATGATTATGCATTGAATACTTATTTGAGATATGGTTTGTATAAGTATTGTAATCATTCTATGCTTTGTTTAAAGAATTTCTATTTTACTTCTAGTTTGAATAAGAGTTATGAACCTACATGTTATGAAGATGCTTCTAGTGATCAAAATTGGATTACTGCCATGAATCTTGAAATGCAAGCTTTATATGAAAATGGTACTTGGGACTTAGTTGACTTTCCTGTTGGTAGAAAACTTTTCAAGTCTAAATGGGTTTATAGGATTAAGTACCTTTCAACTAGTGAGATTGAAAGATACAATGCCAGACTTTTTGCTAAAGGGTGTAACCAAGGGAGGGTTTTGACTATGAGGAAACATTCAGTCATGTGGTTAAAATGAGTACTATTAGATGTTTAATTGACTTATCTGTGCAAAATGGTTAGAACTTATATTAGATGAATGTTAATAATGATTTTTTGTATGGTGATTTGAGTGAGAAAGTTTATATGGTTCCTCCTCCAGGTTACTCTAAACATGGGGATAATAGAGTTTGTAGACTAAAAAAGTCTTTGTATGGTCTTAAACAAGCACCTAGACAATGGAATAGAAAACTTTCTGAAACTTTGCTTGATGCTGGTTTTGTGCAATCTAAAAATGATCATTCTTTATATATCAAAACTGATGGCAAAGTTAAATTGTTTCTGCTTGTTGATGTTGATGATCTTGTGTTAACTAATAATTCTGAACTTGAAATTGAGAAGTTCAAAAATGTTTTTAAATAACAGATTTAAGATTAAGGATCTTGGAGAACTTAAGTATTTTATGTGATTTGAAGTTCTTAAAACTGGAAGTGGATTGTGTGTTGGTCAAAGGAAATATTGTTTTGAACTGTTAAATGAGTATAAGATTTTGGCTTGTAAACCTGTTGTCACACCTTTGCTTGAAAATATTGTGTTGGCTTATCAAGAATCTGTTGGTGATATTATTTGGTTAATAATGTTGATCCCAAACTTAGATCTCTTTAAGCTTTGTATTAATGAGATTAGATCAAGTATAATACGTAGAGAAACTTTGTGTTTCAAACAATCTAAGTATTATGTGGAATTAATACTTAGAAAAAAAAACAACTAACAAACTTTCAACTTTGATTAATAATGATCATGACATACAATGATATTGAAAGTGTATCAAATAATAAACCATAAGGCCTCCTTTTATAGATGCAATGAGCCTTGAACATAAAGCTAAGTATCAATTATTCTAGGAATATATTAAATTGATAAACATAAGAAATATAATATTCAAATATACATTCCTAACTTATACAAAACGTGTTGACTTAACAACTAATGATCTTTGACATTGGCTTGATCTTCTTTTGTCAGCGTCTTGATTGTCAGCGCCTTGATTACTCTTGTCAGTGGCTACAATCCTCTTTGTTAGCGGCTAGTGATTTGATTAATTTTATTCCCAACAATCCTCCCCTAAACTTGATATTTACCATAATCATCAAGTTTCTGAATAAAAACAAAATACATAGAGGATTCTTACAAATAAACCTATTTCATTTTGTAGTCTTCAGAATCGATAAGGTATTAAGCCTTATGTTTCATGACCTGACGTAATATGTTACGATTCGTAGTTTGAGCTAGCGAGTTTGCCCATAATATGTTGCGCTATGTGTATTTTACCCAGTGACAAATTTCTGATTGTGTGTTTAAAATGATCATGACAATTTTTTAATTTGTTTTTATGTTTTTCAGTTTGATTGTTAATCAATACTTCTATGGAAAGTATTGAAGGTTTCATTTGAAAGTTAATTGATACTAACATTCCAATCTTTCTCTTTCATTCTATAGTATAATGATTCAAACCCTGATTTTAAGTTTGTTGTTCCTGAATATTGCAGGCTCTTAAACTGTGATTTTGTGTTGTTTTAAATGGAGCTCAATTGTTGGTTGTCAATGAAGAACAAATGGAAAAAGTGGTTTTGTTCGTAATCTGAAGATGACAATGTTGGGTTGTGGTTGATGGCATGGAAAGTGCAAGAGTATTTGTGCCTACAATATGTTTTATGGAAGTCCTGACAAGATTGAGTTTGGAGTAAGTTTTTTTTCTTCATTTTCTTGAGCCTTAATCATAGTTAAATATGAATAAGTATATGGAGTCATCGTGTACTCACCTCCAGTTTCGAAATAAAAATGGATTAGCAGTTTTTTTGCGCAACACTTGTATGAAAAATCAAAGTATATGCATGTGATCAAATGAGGGTGTCAGTCAAGTTCTGTAGCAGGCTAAAACGGTCAATTTAGTATGTCGTTTGTAACTATGTCATCAACTTAATTCATTTGTATGTATGCTCTTTTGTTGAAGTCAAGCCATCTTCTTTGTGCGTACATGTGCAAGGCAACGATTGGAACAATTATTTTGGTAAGAAATAAACTAAATTGGGTGCAACAGTGCAAAGTATAAGATTATGGAGTACAAATATCTTTCTAGTGTTGCATTTACTCCGTATCTCACGTATGTTCAGAGAATAATCTTTGACCTATATGTGTATCGAATTATTGTACGGATCAAAACTCTAATACCCCCAATTTACCTTGCGCAGCGGAATATCACAATTGGGTGCTAGTCAAAGAATCATCACACACAAGCCATATGGAACGACTCAATAGAGACGTTTAAACATTAGGTAAATTTAAACAAAGTTAAATTACAACAACAACATTGTATAATTGTTTCCAAACCCCAAAAGTGGTTGATTATTTTAGCAGATATGTATAATTGTTTCCAAACATTTAGGTATTTTTTTAACGTGGTTGATGATTTTAGCAGATATGTGTGGGTGTATATGCTTAAGAAAAAGAGGAAGTTTTTAAATGTTTGTCAGATTTTATAACTTGGTTTTAACTCAGTTTAATAAGAAGATTAAAGTTGTTAGGTTTGATAATGGTACTGAGTTTGTTAATAAAAATATGAATGATTTTTTGACTCAGTGGGAAATGTTTATCAAACAACTTGTGCATATACTCCACAACAGAATGGTAATTTTGAATGAAAACATAGACACTTGCTTAATGTTACAATGAGTCTTATGTTTCAAGGGGGATTCCTCTTATATTTTGGTCCGAGTGTATTATAACTGATGCTTATTTGATTACCAAGCTTCCTTCCTCTATGTTAAATGGAAATTCTCCTTTTTGTTTAGTCTATGATAGAGAACCTAACCTTTCTCACTTAAGAAGTTTTGAGTGTTTGTGTTATGCTACTGTTTTAAAAGGGAATGATAAATTTTATAGTAAGTCGAAAAGTGTGTTTTAATTGGGTATGCTAGTGGTAAAAAGTCTTATAAACTATTTGGTCTTGAAAACAAATGTGTTATTTACTCTAGATATGGTAAATTTTATGAAAATGTTTTTCCTTATAAAATGAACAATGATAATGTTGTTTTTAGTCTAAAAATGAGGTTTCTACTTTGAACTTCTTTGATTTTGTTGAGTTACAAAACACACCAAATTCTTCAAGTCCCAATGATGATGAGAAAGGTGGGACTCCTTTGAGTAGAGAATGTAGTCATCACTACACTGAGGATGTGACTGCTGACCATAATTGTGACAACCCTGGTTTTGAGGTTCGTCACTTAATTTTATTTTGTGCTAGTTGCGTGTCTTTACGTGTTTATGTGCTTATTGGTGTGTATAGATTGTGGTTTGGATATTGTTTCCGGTACGGGGTACCTTGTGAATTAAACGATGTGTGATGATTTCATGTTCATGAGTTCACATGGTAGTGACTATGAAGTGAGATGGTGTTATTTGGTGGTTCTAAGTATACGTATATGTATTATAGAAAATCGTATTTTTACGATTTACGGTTTAGCATTTAGAGGTCGCGGATGAGGTAATTAGTCATATGAATATTTTTCGGGATGGTTTTAAGTCATTTAGGACTTAGTTATAAAGTTTATTTCAAAATTTGAGATTTTTTTAAAAGTGTATATTTTACGTCTTTTACGGTAAAACGCGTAAATTTGACTAGTTTTACGGTTTTGTGGTTTTGGAAGCTTTAGGAGCTGAAATAAATTAAGAAAAATTAAAGTAATATTAATAACATAATATTAAATAATAAAAAAAAACGAATTTAGGGGTGTTTGGGTCGGTTTAGACACACCAAAGAAGAAAGAAAGAAGGGAAAAGCCCAAAACAGGCCCAATGGACTTGTAATGGGATTAGGGGGCCTTTAGGACTTAACCAAACCCAACTCATAACTATAATAATCAGGTTTTTAACATCCATTACATCTTCTAGCCGAAATTCATCAATGGTGGCGAATTAGGGTTCTTCAAAAATTAGGTTTTCTTCATCTTCTATTAATTCAAAGGTAAAACCTTCATAACCCTTTTTAATTTAACTGTTTTTATGTTTTTATAATCATTCTTATGATGGAATTAGGGTTAGGGTTCATATAAAATCAGTAAATTAATGATGTGATAATCATAATATGATGATCATATAAATTAGGGCTTGTAATTAGAGGGATTAGGGTTAATTAATAAGGTTGATTTTGTTAAACCCGTTTTTAAAAACTGGGCAGATTTTGTGTCAATTGTTTTGATCATATCGGGAGTTCTATAAAATCTTATTTTACGATCCAAGTACCCCTGGAAAGATATTTCAAGTGGCTTTCCAATGCAAGAAACGAGAACTAAATTGGAGGTAGGGAAGTGGGTCAAAATCAAGTTACAACAGTCGGAGGTCAAAATAGTTTTGAATTCAGCCTGTTTTCTTTTTAAGTTTTGGGTTGTTTGGGGTACTTAGGGTTGCATTGGGATCTTCTCACGAACGTGAGAGATGGCTTATATATTTTAGTAAGTATCTGCACTTGGGCTAAGGTTGTGGTTTAGGGTAAGACCCCTTAATGGTAACAAACGTTTAGTACGTTTAAAATAAGGAAATCTGGAATGACAAAAGTAGATATATGTATATCGGGGCCTTAACAATAGCTTTAAGGTTAGGGAAAGTTGGAGGTGTTAGCCAACATATGTAAGGGTATGAATATTCCTTTTATAGAAACCATGGGTATGTTTAATTAGATGTTTGACTTAAAGTTTTGAGACCTAAAAACTGGGACTGTTTTGGGTAAAATATGAACGGGTTAGTTATTAAACTTAACCAAGTTAAGGACTTGTTAAGGAAGGGTAATGGGGTGATTAGAACTTATCAATGAGGTAAATATGTGGGAATAGGCTAGATGTCCATCATAGGTTAATGAGCCATCTTAGTGATTGGTTCGTGTATTGATTGCGTGTTTTGGTTTGTTAGCTTGTTGCTAGTGCAAGGACTCGTGAAGGAGCTATCAGGTGAGTTTCATAGTCCCATGTTTACTTTTGATTTTGACTTCCAGATGGGATGGAAGAGACACTGTGTTGAATTATTTTCTAAATTAATGCTGTGAATGTTTTAAGGTTTGAGATGGACTTGTGTGTACATTTATGTGATTAACTGCTATGTGATTCTTGTTTGTGTGTGATCTGGATTAGAAAGGTACATAGGTGTATGGGCGCCTATGGGACCTATGGTTAATGATAAGGCGTGATGCCTTGGAAATTGTGATTGTTGGTAAGGCGTGATGCCTTGGAAATTATGATTGTTAGTAAGGCGTGATGCCTTGGAAATTGTGATTGTTGGTAAGGCGTGATGCCTTGGAAATTGTAATGGTTAATGATAAGGCGTGATGCCTTGGAAATTATGATTGTTGGTAAGGCGTGATGCCTTGGAATTGTAATGATTGATTGAACTTGAATGCTAGTTGTTAGTACATGATTGTAGCGCATTGTCCATATGTTTATTGGTTTATGGTATTCACAGCTTATGACTTGTCGTGTGTTGGAGTCTAAACCTATGACTCTCACCAACTTTATGTTGACGTGTTTTAGTGTCTCTTTCAGGTGATAATATGGTTAAGCATGAGAACATAAGTGGCTAGTATTGGAGAAGCTTAGGAATGCATATAGAAGGAGAATCCCCGTTTCCTTCTTAGTTTACCTTTATGTTTTTTTTTATAAGTGATGCATGTTGGAACCTATATGTTTGATATGTTTGTGTTATTTGTTTGTCTCGGGTAAATGGTAGTACTGTTACCTATTTACCTAGACTCCTGCATGTTGAGATATTGTCATGACATTTGTGTCGCCATTTATGACATTTCTTATTTCATTTAGTTATCTATATAGACACGCCATGTTGTGATGATATCCATACGTCGCGCCCCATATTCCGCCATGGTGGGGTGTGACAATAATAGTCAACCAGATGTTGTTGAGTCTTCTCAGCAAGCTGGATATGACTTAGTCAGTAGTTTTACCAAGTAATAGTGGCTAGATGAGTGCAACTCTCATAGGAGATACAAAATGTCTGAGCGGAATTTTGATTTAAACAATCAGGTTCTTGAAAATGTTTTTAATACTAAAACAGAGGAGATTGGCCAGAGGAAGTCTAATAGAGTGATTAAGTTTCCGGCTAAATTGAATGATTATGCATTGAATACTTATTTGAGATATGGTTTGTATAAGTATTGTAATCATTCTATGCTTTGTTTAAAGAATTTCTATTTTACTTCTAGTTTGAATAAGAGTTATGAACCTACATATTATGAAGATGCTTCTAGTGATCAAAATTGGATTACTGCCATGAATCTTGAAATGCAAGCTTTATATGAAAATGGTACTTGGAACTTAGTTGACTTTCCTGTTGGTAGAAAACTTTTCAAGTCTAAATGGGTTTATAGGATTAAGTACCTTTCAACTAGTGAGATTGAAAGATACAATGCCAGACTTTTTGCTAAAAGGGTGTAACCAAGGGAGGGTTTTGACTATGAGGAAACATTCAGTCATGTGGTTAAAATGAGTACTATTAGATGTTTAATTGACTTATATGTGCAAAATGGTTAGAACTTATATTAGATGAATGTTAATAATGATTTTTTGTATGGTGATTTGAGTGAGAAAGTTTATATGGTTCCTCCTCCAGGTTACTCTAAACATGGGGATAATAGAGTTTGTAGACTAAAAAAGTCTTTGTATGGTCTTAAACAAGCACCTAGACAATGGAATAGAAAACTTTCTGAAACTTTGCTTGATGCTGGTTTTGTGCAATCTAAAAATGATCATTCTTTATATATCAAAACTGATGGCAAAGTTAAATTGTTTCTGCTTGTTGATGTTGATGATCTTGTGTTAACTAATAATTCTGAACTTGAAATTGAGAAGTTCAAAAATGTTTTTAAATAACAGATTTAAGATTAAGGATCTTGGAGAACTTAAGTATTTTATGTAATTTGAAGTTCTTAAAACTGGAAGTGGATTGTGTGTTGGTCAAAGGAAATATTGTTTTGAACTGTTAAATGAGTATAAGATTTTGGCTTGTAAACCTGTTGTCACACCTTTGCTTGAAAATATTGTGTTGGCTTATCAAGAATCTGTTGGTGATATTATTTGGTTAATAATGTTGATCCCAAACTTAGATCTGTTTAAGCTTTGTATTAATGAGATTAGATCAAGTATAATACGTAGAGAAACTTTGTGTTTCAAACAATCTAAGTATTATGTGGAATTAATACTTAGAAAAAAAAAACAACTAACAAACTTTCAACTTTGATTAATAATGATCATGACATACAATGATATTGAAAGTGTATTAAATAATAAACCGTAAGGCCTCCTTTTATAGATGCAATGAGCCTTGAACATAAAGCTAAGTATCAATTATTCTAGGAATATATTAAATTGATAAACATAAGAAATATAATATTCAAATATACATTCCTAACTTATACAAAACGTGTTGACTTAACAACTAATGATCTTTGACAGTGGCTTGATCTTCTTTTGTCAGCGTCTTGATTGTCAGCGCCTTGATTACTCTTGTCAGTGGCTACAATCCTCTTTGTTAGCGGCTAGTGATTTGATTAATTTTATTCCCAACAATCCTCCCCTAAACTTGATATTTACCATAATCATCAAGTTTCTGAATAAAAACAAAATACATAGAGGATTCTTACAAATAAACCTATTTCATTTTGTAGTCTTCAGAATCGATAAGGTATTAAGCCTTATGTTTCATGACCTGACGTAATATGCTAGGATTCATAGTTTGAGCTAGCGAGTTTGCCCATAATATGTTGCGCTATGTGTATTTGACCCAGTGACAAATTTCTGATTGTGTGTTTAAAATGATCATGACAGTTTTTTAATTTGTTTTTATGTTTTTCAGTTTGATTGTTAATCAATACTTCTATGGAAAGTATTGAAGGTTTCATTTGAAAGTTAATTGATACTAACATTCCAATCTTTCTCTTTCATTCTGTAGTATAATGATTCAAACCGTGATTTTAAGTTTGTTGTTCCTGAATATTGCAGGCTCTTAAACTGTGATTTTGTGTTGTTTTAAATGGAGCTCAATTGTTGGTTGTCAATGGAGAACAAATGGAAAAAAGTGGTTTTGTTCGTAATCTGAAGATGACAATGTTGGGTTGTGGTTGATGGCATGGAAAGTGCAAGAGTATTTGTGCCTACAATATGTTTTATGGAAGTCCTGACAAGGTTGAGTTTGGAGTAAGTTTTTTTTTTCATTTTCTTGAGCCTTAATCATAGTTAAATATGAATAAGTATATGGAGTCATCGTGTACTCACCTCCAGTTTCGAAATAAAAATGGATTAGCAGTTTTTTTGCGCAACACTTGTATGAAAATTCAAAGTATATGCATGTGATCAAATGAGGGTGTCAGTCAAGTTCTGTAGCAGGCTAAAACGGTCAATTTAGTATGTCGTTTGTAACTATGTCATCAACTTAATTCATTTGTATGTATGCTCTTTTGTTGAAGTCAAGCCATCTTCTTTGTGCGTACATGTGCAAGGCAACGATTGGAACCATTATTTTGGTAAGAAATAAACTAAATTGGGTGCAACAGTGCAAAGTATAAGATTATGGAGTACAAATATCTTTCTAGTGTTGCATTTACTCCGTATCTCACGTATGTTCAGAGAATAATCTTTGACCTATATGTGTATCGAATTATTGTACGGAGCAAAACTCTAATACCCCCAATTTACCTTGCGCAGCGGAATATCACAATTGGGTGCTACTCAAAGAATCATCACACACAAGCCATATGGAACGACTCAGTAGAGACGTTTAAACATTAGGTAAATTTAAACAAAGTTAAATTACAACAACAACATTGTATAATTGTTTCCAAACCCCAAAAGTTATAAACAAAGTAGCGTTAGGTCCCCATAAATCTCAACCCCTTAAAACCAACCAAATTGTTTTACAAGACATCATGAATTATAAATTGTCTTTAAGAAAAAGAGAGGAAAACAAGTTAGACTGCCCACAAGCCACAACAACATCCATAGCATGCTCCGCCACAATTATCCTTGATTACCTGAAACACATGCTTAAAATCGTCAACAAATAATGTTGAGCGAGATCTATAGGTTGTATTCTCCGACATGCCTTTCATATGTGGCTAGTTGTTCAGAGGCGGCTCAAAACTCATGATCGTATGAAAGCTTGGGATCATGTAGAAGAGTCGGATTTGGTGTGCCCCCTATGCCAGCGTGATTCGGATTCTCATGAACATTTATTGTTTTATTGTCCTTTCGCTACGCAGGTGTGGGATGATTTGAAGATTTTGGCAGGTCTTACTAATACTACCTCGCCGATTGACTCTATTATAACTGATATTCTTCCCTTTACTCACCTGAAGTCGTCTCGAAGTGTTATTGCTAAGTTTGTTTTAGCTGCGGCATCTTATGTTATATGGCAGGAGCGTAATAATCACATATGTCGGAAGGAGGAGAGATTGGTTAAGCAAGTGGTTGATGCTATCAAACACTCTGTTCGTCTCAAGCTTATGACATGCTGTTGGAAAATGTCTCAAAGTATTGGTCGTTTGATTCAGAATTGGAAGTTGTCCGATTCTATCTTACTTAATCTTTGATGGAGGTTATTTTTTTGTTTATGTTTTGTTAGGTGGTTTTTTCCTATCGGTGTCATTGCATATGTAATAGTTGATTGTATGGCATGTCATATAATCTTGTAGTTCAAGCTATGGCTTGCGGTTAATATGATACTTCAGCCGTATTCCATTGTTCTTAACGGTTTTGAGTGATTAATATATTTTACCGGGGTCATTTCCCCTTTACCCAAAAAAAATACATGCTTCGTCCGTTTACATAAAATAACAAGTTTTATCTTTAATTGAAATTATGTGCACTGTTCGTTTTAGTTCTATAAGTTTATGTTTTGAAAAATAGAGACTATCTGTATCCATGTAACAAGTTTCAAACAAATTAATTACAGTCATGGTCCATATTTTTCAGAATAGGAACCGTTGGGGTTACAACTTATGGAATTAAGTAGAGGTGGTAAAACAAGCGGGCCGAGCTAAACAGACGCATGCTAAATCGAGAAAAAAATCATATAATAAAAATGTTTAAATCAAAAATAATAATGCTTGTTTAAAAGACGAGGACAAAAAAATTAATATAAAATATTCGCCGATTATCCTATTTTGCATGCTCCCACTGAGAGCCTATCAATAAAAATAGATAGGCAAAAAGTTCCCCGTCATTTTTTAAAAAATATCTAAAAATAACCAAACTTAAAAAAAGAGGGACCCATATGTAATTTGTTAGTTACTTAGAGTCTGTTTGGTTTAAATCCAAGATTTACTGTGAGGATAGGATTAATAGGTGGAGGGTTAGGATTAAATTTAATCACTCTAAATCATCTGTTTGGTTTCTTATAATTTTCAAAGTCAACTCACTAGATAACAATTTGTTTATAAATTAAATATATCAAAAATCACAACAAAAATAATACCACTTCATTATAGAACATGAAAACAAAAAGGATTATGTCAAGATAATGGATTATCATCAAACGGCTATTAAAGGGAGAAAAAAAAACTTTATCCAACATAAGTTTTCAAATTACACCACGTTGATTCAGTGACAACATCAAAACTTTGTCAATGAAATTTTTATTATCTAGAAACAAAACATTACTTGTAATATTTTAAAAAAACAAAAATTTGATCAAGAGTTAATTATCCATTGATTTGTTTTGATATAAGTGAAAAAATAATTAATCTACAAAAAAATATATTAGGGATTTAGAGATGACATTTTGATTGAAAAAATAACAATGGTAAAATCATCAAGAAGTATAATAGAATTTTGATCAAGAGGAAGGAAAAAAACATATGAGAGAGAAATAAAAGTAGTTGGTCATTGTGACAAAAGTTTACATAGAAATTGGTAAAGATGAAAGAAGAAGAATGTGGATTGAAACAAACAGGAGGGCAATTTTATCTATTTTGTTGCTCGAGTATGTAGATTCAAAACCATCTTTGACTTTTTGTATAGCCAAACCGGGTCAATCGGTTGATCTGGTTCGGATAAAAAACCGATTTTTTGACGCAAGTTTTATATTTTTAAACTCGGCTAAACCCGCCGGGTTGGGGTGATCCGGGTCAACCCGTTTCTCGAGACTTGACCGAATTTCAATTTTTTCATGTTTTTTTTAAATATGTAAATTTTACGTATTTGTGATTAATCTTATTTTTATATATTTTATTGGTTTGTAAACAATATATATCTTAGATATACGTAAGTTTTTATATAAAATTTTTGCGATTTATAAAAATATGAATAAAAATATTTTTCTTAGAAAACTGAACCAACCTGGGTTGACCCGGTTTAACCCCACCATAACTAACAAAAATGATAATTTCATTTGATTTGATCCTACAGTAAATCATGACGGAATAATAAAGAAAATCAAAATAGGTTAAAAAGATCGTCTAACTTCAAACCAAATGAGCCTAATATTACAATACTTCTGACATACGTGACAATTAATAAAAGAAGGTTAAACCTTAGTACATATTTAAAATATTTTTTATCGAAATAGTCTTTAAAGTTATTGTTCTTTGTAAGGCCGGTCACTGACGTAAACGATCTTTCGTATTATCGATCCACTAAAACCGTTGATCCTACACCTTTCGTCGCAAAGAGCGGGCTAAATACCTCATATATTTGTTGCAGAAACGACGTTGTAAAAGGCTTTTCTATGTCGTTTTCATGCATCGCTGCCGTTTCGAAAACACTTCAACAAACACAAAGCACGTGAATAAATAAAAATTACAAATGCTACATGTTATAAAAACAACGTTATATTTTTAACTATTTACACCTTTTTAGTATTATAAAATTTATTTATCAAATACGGAACGTATACCTATCGATATTTTTGAAGAATCGTCTAACTGCGAACCAAACGAGCCTAATATTGCAATGCTTCTAACACACATACGATTTTATTAAAAATGTTGAAATTTAGTACACATTTAAAATATTTTTATCTAATTAAATTTTAAGGTTATTCGTTCCCGCAAGACCAGTCATTGATGAGGACAACCTTCCCTACTATCGTTCCACTGCAATCGTTAAGCTAGCATTCTAGCACTTTTCGCCGCGAAGCGCAAGCTACATACCTCGTTTTAAATAAAAGACAGATAAATTTAGGACATTTTAAAAAATTTATAAAAAAACTATAAATTCAAGAAGTATCAAATTGTACGTCTGAAAAGAGTGTTTGTTGGGAAGTTCGTTAGTTCAACTCACCTTGTATTCTAAAATTGTATACATGGTCCCTCCCTTTAAAGCCTTTAAAGAACCCTCTTTTCCTATTAAGAACCTCCTGCCAACCAAGTTGTGCACCCTCCTTTGCTTTTACGAACCCCATCTTCAAACCTTACAAACCAATTGCGAACCCTCTTTTCATGAACTGATATGTATTGCGAACCCTCCCTTCATCGATATATGAACTTCTCTTTACAACTCATACCCTTTCTTTTTCACCTTCGTTTCTTCACTCATTTTTACCATTTTGTCAAAAATTCAATTTTTATCAATCTAATTGTTTTGTCTTTTGCATTTGTGAAACTGATTTGAAAATTGTTTTTATCTTGTGGATTAGTCAAACCAAAAAGCAAAAATTATGATTCAATATACATGTTATGTTGAGTTGTGCAACCATTTTTTACTTGTAAAGAAGGAGAGTAATGCTAGTAATTTATTAATTAAGATTAAATACAATTAAAAATATGAAGAAATCTCTTTTGCTAAAATGTTAAAAAATGTATAAAAAAATGCAAAAAATCGATGGAGAGATTAGAATTATTAATTTTTCAAAACTGATTTTATTAACGGTTATATTTTACTAGTAAAAAAATAATTAAACATCATCAGTAATAGTAGGGCTGTAAACGAACCGAACGCACGCGAACGGAGGTATGTTCATGTTCGTTTATTTTATTTTAGCCGAACAAATAAACGAACGCGAACGCTTAGTCGGACAAAAATTGTTGTTCATGTTCGTTTATTTAGATTTGAACTTGTTCATGTTCGTTAATATTCGTTCATATAACTTAAACAAACGAACATAAACGAACATAAATGAACGTAAACGGTGATATATAAATGTAAATGGGCTAAACGACCGTGTAACTAAAGTTATTACTTTAAACGATCCATATCATCATCTTATGTACTTATATAATCATCATATCCCAAAATATTTAAGAGAAATTATAAATACTTTGTAACCAAGTACTATATTATTGATATATTATTGTTAGACATTTAAAAATATTTGTTATATAGCTTATTATTATTTTTAACACTTGGAATATTAATCGAACGAAATAAACGAACGTAACCGAACGGACATAATCGAACGTTCACGAACGTAAATGAACGAACGAAGCCTTTGTTCATGTTCGTTTATTTAACTAAACGGACCAAAAATCTTGTTCGCGTTTGTTCATTTGTTAAATAAACGAACATAAACGAATTTTTTGACGAACGATCGGCGAACGGTTCACTGAACGTTCAGTTCGTTTACAGCCCTAAGTAATAGTATGGAATATCATCGATGATAAAATTATTTTATCATCGGTGATATTTCATTTTCTTTTTCACTAGCGAAATATGACCATTTATAAAAATCAGTTCGAAAAATTTACAACTTTAATCATCTGCCCGATTTTTGAAATTTCTGGACTTTTTGACAAAAATAGTCTTTCCGTATTTTTTAAAATCTTAGATTGATCTTCACATTTAAATCAAACTAATATGGATGATAAGAATTTGTCCTCTTGTGAGAAAAACAAAATTACATTTGAACTTTTTTTTTATTATATTTTCATATCGAGTGAATTGAAAAAATGATCCTTGTAATTTGGTTAAACTACAATGTTAGAAATTTTAACACTAAAGGGTGTGTTACGACACATCATTTCCTTTTCATTTTGAGTTTTAATTGTGACATCTTAAAGTCACATTTAAATACGACGATATCTCAAGATATCCTTTCACTCGCAACATTCACTATTTAAATGTGACTTTAAGATGTCACAATTAATTTCTTTTCTATTTTTCCCGCAAATTAAATTATCAAAATTTTTTAAGTCGAAGGCAACTTCATTAATCATGTTGGTCAACTAAAATTTAAATAAATGTATACAAGTTTTTCTTTTAGTGAAATGCAAAGGGGTTACATGTGTTTATCTTTATTGTGATTGGAGAACTTAACGTATCAAGTTAGCTTCAACTTAAAAAGATATTTTTCCATTAAAAACATGCAACAAATTAAAAAAAACATACAATAAATTGTTGTGGGTTCGACGTATTAAAAAAAATAAAGTTAAAATGAGAATACACTTGATCATTTGAAAATTGAGATTTTTATTTAGCATTTTCAATAACCCTTTGGAACTAGAAAAACTATCGCATAACAAAAATTCATCTGATAACTTGTCTTTACAATTACTTCAGAAAACTGAACACTATAAATATTACTCCGTACTACGTTCTAGTTTTATGTTATTTTTAACCTTAGTAATAATCCAATGTTTTTAAGACATCAACCCACAGGGGCGGATCTACAGCTTGGCTACGTGTAGCACGTGCCACACATTAAATTAGCAGCCATGATTGTTTTCTATAGAGGTGCAGGTTTTTTATTTTAAGTTTGGTGTTGTATATAAACGAAGAAGACGATGATATAGATAATTAGAAATTGTCTAGTATCTAAATAAAAAGGCCCAACAAATAAGCCCAATAATATGAGATATAAATGTTATTTGCCCCAACTTTAATGACCGGCTACAGGCAGGTTTTTTTTGGGCTAATTACTCAAATAGACCTAGTTATTTGTTCATTTCTCAAAATGCCCCATGTTACCTTTGCAACTTTAAAATTTCCAAAAATAGACCATGCGACTAAGCTACCTTATGCTACCTATGCAACTTTAACAAAATTACCAAAATGTCCCTATGTACTAATATGTAAGATGCAAGTACAAATTGTGTAAGAATATGTAAGTGTACTTTTTATGCGACTTTTTACTTAATTTTTTTTAAAATAATTAAACAAATTACTTTTTTTATTGTCTTCTTTTTATATACTTTTTTTATTGTCTTCTTTTTATATACATTTTATCTACAGTGATTTATTTAAGCTAATTGTTTCTCTCTACCAATCTTTCACACACACACACACAATATATTCTATATGTTTGTCTCTCTCTCTCTCTCTCTCTCTAGTCACCCAACAGCCACCGTAACTCCATATCCTCACCACCCCATTTTTGGTATCCGTTTATATTCCGGCGTGACTATACAACCTTGAAAAATAGATCGGTGGTTTCCGGATCTATATACAGATCCTGGCAGATCTGTAAATTAACCAGATCTATAAATGGATCTGATGTGGTATGTTTCTTCACAAACTCCAACTGTTGCAAACCACTCACCACCACCGATTGAAATGATTTTGGATTCAGTTTTATAGTGTATGAGATTTGCAGTTTCGATTATTGGAGATGGATATGTAGTGTTGGATTCAGGTAAACTATTTAGACCCTTTTTAGCTTTTGTATCAATTTGTAATACCCACTTGAAATCTTGATTTTTTTTTGCTTAAATCATTAAAAAGATTGGATTTTTTTGTTGGATTTTAAGTACTTTTAGACTAAATTTTTAATACCCATAAGCTATTAAAAATTTAGACCCTTCTGGCAAGGTATATTTTCGGAAGTGAAGGATGCTTTTTTTAGCATTTGCTTTTCAGATTAGTTTGTACTAGATAAGAAAGTATAAGACTGAGTTGTATGGAAAAGGACACATTCATATGCCTGATGTTAATATCCTATGTGATTAAGACTCAGTTTCGCTTTCTATTTTATATTTGGTTCAAATATTATGGTGCATATATTTGGTGTTATTCCTTTAGGATTGTATATTTTAACGTAAGCCTGAGTAGAGGTTTCTTAAAAATGATTGCTGTCATGTAGAATCTTAAAGATGTAATTACTGGCATTTAGACACATACAATCTTTCATTTCGTAGTTTCGTGGTGATTTAATGCGGAAAATGAGGAAGGTTTCAAGAGACACTTCTTTCTATTTTCTACTTACCTGAACCGACTACCATATCATACACTGTTTGTAGTTAGCATCTTTAAATGTTATTAGCAATCTTGCTTGTTTGGTGGCTATTTAATTTAGTCTGTATCTTTACATGAATGTATAACGCTATTTGTGTTTTTTATACGAAATGTGGATGATTTGTTACGATTCTTTTGTAGTGCAGTTAAATTTAGTCAACAAACTGTAATCTATATAAATTGTAAACAATCAGTTAGGGTTCTTTTTGTAGTGATGAGATAATGTAATTAGGATGTATTAATTACTTGTTGTTTATGTTTTTATATAAATTTAAATTATTTATCAAGATTTTATGATTTTTCAAGTTACTTGTTACTGTGTTTCTTTTATACAAATGTGATTTTGTTAGGATTTATTTGTAGTACTGCTCTTAATCAATAATTTATAGTACTATTTTCAAGTATTTTATAAATTTAAGTTAAATTTGTGAATTGATGTGATTACTGTGGAGTCGATGTAGTATTGAATGTGAATTCGTTAGTATTCTATTGATATAAACATAATCTAAGGCTTCTTATATTGCATTTTGTTGTAATTTTTGTGTATAATGCTATGAACTGATCTTTTTTTTTGCATTGGATATACAATAAGGTGTTGATTTAGAAGGAAATGAACGATGAAAAAGATGAAAGAATTTGCGGGAAAGTTATCAGGAAAGTTTTTTGGTTTTATGGAAAAGGGTGAAAGTTCTACAAGTAGGGATTTAGGAAATGATGATCGTCTTTTATGGAGTAGGGATTTAGAAAAACATGCTTTCGGCGAATTCTCGTTTGCTGTTGTACAAGCCAATGCAGTTCTGGAAGATTACAGCCAGGTGGAGATTGGTCAAAACGCTACCTTTGTTGGTGTTTATGATGGTCATGGTGGTCACCAAGCTGCACACTACGTGCGTGATCATTTGTTTGATCATCTAATAAGTAAGTCCTCTCTCCACTTTCATTAATATTGATTAGACGTTATGGTAGTCTGTGTTTTGGATATGCTTAGCAGGGTTGTACTTCATACTTTCATGGGTTGTAATCTTGTATTGCTTGTTTGATGAATTGCACTATGATTCGACAACATGGTGTTTTCACGTTTGTATCAATTTGACCATTAACCTTCATTTACTCCCTTCACCTTTTTGGTCATTTTTTGCAATTTTTGTGTGAGCACAAAAGGAATTTTGGGGAAAAAAAGGCTTAGGAACGAACCAGTGAGAAAGAACTGTAGGGGTTTAATCCCCACAATGATGAAAGTTTAGAGTTTTTACCATTAGTAGCCCTAGTAGTTACTACTGACGGAAGTCGAGAATTTTATAATGTTTGGAGGAAAAAATAATATTATTACTGTTTGTTGATTTTGGTTCGAATTGTATTTAATATAGATTTTGCAAAAGAAAAAGGACTGATGTCCCCAGAAGAAATCCTTACTGATGCTGTTTCTGCTACCGAAGAGGGATTTCTCGAGCTGGTAAGCCGTACTCGTGCGATTCACCCGCTGATAGCTGCAGTTGGTTCTTGCTGTCTCGCTGGACTCATATCGGAAGGCACATTGTGTGTTGCTAACATGGGCGATTCTAGAGCTGTTTTAGGGCGTATAAAGAAGCGCAGGCAGAATAAAATTGTAGCTGAGCAAATCACTGAGGATCATAATGCTTGTGTAGAAAAAGTTAGAAAGGAGCTCAAGTCAGATCATCCAGATGACCCAGAAATTGTGTTTAAGAAAGATAGCGTGTGGCGTGTCAAAGGCATTATTCAGGTTTTGGTGTTTGATCTTTATTTTGGTCTACATATTAACAGAGGCCACAATCTCAACCCTTTTGAACTACAAATTTCTAGATTTTGGTCTTATTTCATTTCCAACGGGCTTAAGTGGGTAACTTTTGAAAACCTAACAAATTTTTAGATTATTAACTCAGTCAACGTGGTCTCCAAAAAATACTTTCAAAGAATGGACAAACATGTGATGATGGGTTGGTCCAAGCTTGATGCATCCGATTGGACCAGCTTGACCCATTTTGATGTGAACAAATTGTGCTTTTCTATCTTAGAAGTTAGATGTTTAATCTATTGCTGGTGTTTTCAGATTTCGAGATCCATAGGAGATGCATACTTGAAGAAGCAAGAATTTGCTCTTGATTCATCACACACGCGGTACCACGTTCCTTTACCTCTCCAGCGACCTGTTTTAAAAGACAGCCCGTCTTTCTACACTAGAGAGTTGAAACCTGATGACAAGTTTATTGTGTTTGCATCGGATGGGTTATGGGAACACATGACAAATCGGGAAGTAGTCAAGATGGTTCACAAAACCCCCAGAGAAGTAAGTTTGTCCTCTTCTTTCAAAATTTCTTAACACTGATGCTTAATTGTGTAATCCTGAGTGGTCGGTAAACCTTGAAAATTGACTGAAACAACCAAACCTTACAAGTTAACAGGTTCTCTATGGCTTGGTTTGAATCAGGTAACTGGAGTCTAAGATATGTTTTCTGGGTGTTCGGATAATGGGTCAAAACGGATATTTGTTAATGCACTAGTCGGGTTTAGTTGACCTTTTCCAATTGTTTTTCTATTAGCTTTCTGAACTAAGTATGATTCTGAAATACTACGTATGTAACTAAAATAATCATCTAATCTTCTAAATAGATCAATTTAGTTGGTTGTACACTTTATATAATAGTACCACTTTTGCTGACTTTCGACCCGTTTGATATGCCACTTGTGTTCTCTTTAGCTAGCTTTTAACTTGTCCATTTGAGACGGATGAAACATAACACCACTAGACTTTATATATGCTATCTGTTTATACCTCTAACAATGTTTTCAGTTGCTGGAGAATTTTGACCAAATTAAGTAACGCTGTTGGAACTTGTAACATGACAACGTGCAATAGATCTATCTCGGCTTGAGGAAGAAGAATGAAGAGAGAAGAAAAAAAAACTCAGATCCAACATTTGAGTGTGGTTTTAGTTATCACGTTATTAGTTTTTTTTGTTTTAGTACCACTATTGTGATGAAAAAAGGCAAGATCTTTTATTTTTATTTCTTGTTTTTAGTATTTTTTTTATTTTGTCTTTCATGATGTAAATTGGAAAATTCATCTACTTGAAAAATAAAATTGACTTTGTAAATGCTTCTATGGTTTCTTACTTTTTGTTTATATATGTTAGCTCGGATACAAACGAATAAAGCCTGACTCGAAAAAACGTGACCCAAAAAAGTCGACACAAAAAACCCAACCAGAAATTCCAGTATAAAAACTCTAGTAGTTGTGTGTGCATACTCTGTTTTAAAAAAACACAAAGTTGCATAAAAATAGTTTAAATATATTAATTATAAAAGTATTTGAAAAAAAAAATTATTAAAAAAAGTAAAAGTCGCATAAAAAGTACACTTACACATTAGTACACTTACACATTCTTACACAAGTTGTACTTGCATCTTACACATTTATAATGAATAAGGATATTTTGGTAAATTTGTTAGAAGTTGCATAAGGTAGCATAAGGTAGTATAAGGTAGTATAAGGTAGCTTAAGGTAACATGAGGTAGCATAAAGTAGCATAAGGTAGCTTGGTCTATTTTTGGAAGTTTTAAGGTAGCATGGGGTATTTTGGCAAATAGACTTCATGACAAGTCTATTTGGGTAATTAGCCCTTTTTTTTTCTCTAAAACATATGAGTATTATTTTTTATTTTTTTTCTTTTTAAGATATTAATGTCTTTTGAGCTTTACTGTTAAGAAAAGAAACATACTTTGATTTTTTTTAGAAAGTAAGCAGTAATATTTTTAAACTAAACTATTCTTTCTTATAAGTTATAAGAAACAATAACTAAATGTTATTTGCAACTTAATTTTTTTTTAGAGAGTAATGTTGTTTATTTTAAGATTTTAAATTTTATCTTACTTTGTTGACACTTAGTTATTTTTTTTATCAATGTTGACACCTAGTTCACTAATATGAAGTTGTGTATAAAAAGCCCGTCTTTGAGCCTTGAAATCTCAAAATATGATTTTTTTTTTTAAATGACAGTCGACTTTTTTTCATGTGTATATCGTGTGCAAAAATTTTGTGCCACACCCATCTCACAATGCTAGATCCGCCACTGTCAACCCAGGCCCAAAAACCCACCCACTAACCGACTATGTAATAACTATATATAATGACCTTACAAACCTACTTTTAGGTAAAAAAAAAAAAAAGACTTAAGCCGATTATCGTAACAATGCACAGCCACAAAATCAGCGATCGACTTAGGAGACTTATCCTAAAAAGAATAATGGTCGACCTCCCCGACACCCTACAAAACATGTTCTTACATGACTACTCCTCAACATACTTACCATCTAGGTCGATGTCGATGTCGAGTTCCCCACGTAAATTTACCGATTGTTGGAATGGCTCACCATCTAGGTGGATGTCGATGTCACGTAATTTTACCAACAATATGAAAGAGGATTGTTGGAATGGCTCAGGGACGTTAAAGGGGCGAGATCCTGCACGGTGGAGATTTGATGCAGTCGGTAACCCCGTATTTAAACCACATACTTGCTGCGAGGGTCTCTTCTGTTATGGATTCGATCACATTAAGCCATTTTCTCAAGGTTATTAATCTTACTTTTATTATTTGTTTTATTGAAACCATATATAGACTAAGGGGGTGTTTGATAGCCTTTGAATGATATAGTTAAGAGGATAAATATGAATCGGCCAGTTTTGGAGTTGTTTGTTAGGAAAAAATTAATGCGCTGTATCATCCTTTTAAGTTCTGAGTAATTTTGCATGGTGGATTTGCAATATCATTCAGTGTGCATATATTGTCCATATTCCTTGTTATACCCCCATGACCCACACGTATGACTTATATAAAATGAATCAAGTTCAATAATTTTTCTAGTAATAAAAATAATCATCTAACGTTGACTCAATAAATCATATATATTCCAACTATATTCAAATTCCTAATCTAAATTTTAGATATAAGAAAATCTATATATATTATTTTAGCGTTAGAAAAAAAAAATTCATATAAAACATGTGAATATATTTCGATTTAATATAATTGTTTATATTATTACTTTATGTTTTAACGTTGTTTATATTATTACTTTAATTAGCATTTTTTAATATTTTTTATGTAATTATTTCTTATTTGCTAGAAAACGTTTCTGTAAGCATGAGGCCAAAACAGTAATTGATGTTAACAAGATCTTTCATTCAGTATATTTAGCAAACGACCTATTTTTATTTAGAATCAAATTCATTCAGAGCATTTGAATCATTCAGAATGATAAATGATTCAGTGCTAAATCATTAACTTTGTAAAATCTAAAATTAAAACTGAAACATAATATCAGTGGGTACAAAAAAAGTTAAATGCACTCATTGCAATAAGACCTTTTGGTTTGAGGAAGAAGTTTCTACCTTGTGTAAGCATTCAATTGCAAAACTTCATGAAAATCGATCTTGAAACAAACATATGTGGAATTACCTTAAGAAACCGATCAGCCCTTTTATGTTCATCTTTAAATTCGAACGAAATCAAATAAAAAAAGAAGAAGTTGATTTGGCTACAATTAACTTAAGTTTGTTTAAGGTTACCTTGGATGAGTCTAGAGTCTTTAAAATTTTTAGTTTGTGACCAGAGTGGTGATTGTTTGTTTAAAATTCAAACAATGGTCTACTCCCGAAACCACCTTAACAATAACCAATCAGAGTAGTGTTTGTTTGTGTTCTTTTTTTTTCTTTTTTTTTCTTTTTTTTTTGGAACAAATTGTTTGTGTTCTTCAATAAACCTTTTTATGCATTCACCTACGTAGTATTGAAATAATATAGAATATTACTATTATACTTTACCAAAAGGTTTTCACAAATCAAATATTAGATTTACATATTATGAGAAGGCAAACGGGCAACAAATACTATTTAATTAAGATTTGTGACATCATCGTTTAGTATTTTTTAATTAAATTAACCAATAAAAAGAATACACTTAGATAAAGATGACATATGCATAAACCTTGTTTTAATAGAATAAAATAGATTTATTAATTTCATTTCCTATTCCTACATTAATTTGCAGTAAAGTATGAAAGATGTATTTGATATTTGATGCTTTTGTAGGCGGCGAGTCTGTTGCGAAAAATATACAAATTCTGCAAACCACAGTAAACAGAAAGAAGTCCGACAAGATCGTAGACGAAAAGACTCTCAAAGGATACTCGCGCGTCCATAAAGTCACAGACGAACTACTAGATGTCGTTGAAATGGGTTATTACGGAAATATCAATAGATACAACGAAGACACAAAATCCATCGAAACGGTGATAGCTGCAAAGCGTCGGGACCCTAAGGGCTGTTAGTCAAACTTGTTCTTGCTGGGAATTAATTCAAAGTATCAAGAGTTCATTCACATTATATATGATATAAACCATATATTACTATTGAATGTATAATCTGGGTCGCTAGAAATTTGTGGCATTTGACTTTTGCTGACTTTAAGATTCAAGAGGAAGAGCTTTGACTTAGGTTGGCTTACTTTTCTAGTCAAAGACACACATAATTAAGATTAAATTCTACTATTTATTAACAGTGAACAGTTTCCTATAAGTTTGTTGATTGTCGCATGCTTTTTTTAGAATTTTCACATATTTCAGTTAGTTTGCTGGTATCTTTCTCTGGAAGGGCATCAGCATTCCCTTTTAAAGAATTGTCACCATTAACCCCAATTGTAGGAAAAAGTTCATCTTCTTGCTAAAATGTCATGCTCTCAACATCAAACGAATCAGTTCCAAAAACTGTGTCCTATCACAAGTCATACATCGAAATGAAAAAGAATTCAAGTAACAGTTACAAAAGCAACTTATATGATGCATTCCATTAAAAGCAGGTTTTATAAACCAAGCACCTTCATAAAACCTAGAATGGTTTGACAATGATTTTACTATGCTTGAAGAAAGTAACGAAATCAATATGTATTAGTTTTATTAAATAGAACTATGGATATTACAACAAGTATCTTTTTGCCTCCAGTATTCTCAATTAACAGATTTCTGTCAAACAATGTTGGTCCTGAGATGTGGCAGGGAAGACATCTAGTATGGAGTCAATCGATCGAGAGGTTACATGTTATTGTGTTTTGGTACTAGATTCGTGGTAGATTTTTAGTATTTGTATCTTCAGGTTTTGTATTTTTGGTAGATTTTTCCGGAAAAATTCCAGAAAAAAATCTGGAAATAGCCTGTTGTGCAGGCTGCCAAAAAAAATGCCAAAGTTTCCCTGGCGACATGTCGCCAGGGAAACCATAGACTCGCTTGACTTCCTGAAAAGTCATCAAAGTTTCCCTGGCGACATGTCGCCAGGGAAACTCGGACTCGCTTGACTTTCTTAAAAGTCAGCCAAGTTTCCCTGGCGACATGTCGCAAGGGAAACTCGAGCACAACGTTGACTTGTCAACGCCAGACATTGACTTGTCAACGCTACGAATAGTTTCCCTGGCGACATGTCGCCAGGGAAAAGTGAGGTTTAAAAATCATGTTTACTTAAGTTTGTTAATCAGCCAACTTTTCCCTGGCGACGTTTGTCGCCAGGGAAACTTTCCCGCACCAAATCCAGTGTGGCACTAATTTTTGAACCAAAGAGCTGTGGGGCCCACTTAGTCGCCAGGGAAATACCCCAACGGTCCTGCAATAAATTATTTACTAGCCGGTTCCCCCATATTTATTGGTAATCTATGGGAGATAAGTCAGAGTTGGGCCTTAACACTGACAAAGGCATTAGTCAAGTCATTAAAAGAAGGAATGAAAGATGAAGCAGGAATTGTAACATGTCTTAATTTAGCAAAACAGGAAATTTGTTATGGGGTACCGACCCTGCTCCAGAAAAAAAGTACCTTGAAATATTTGTATTAATCAACATGTGGTATATTACTTTTGTTTTCTTATATTTCCCCATGGTCATCCCTTGAGCCTAAATTCCCTTCCGAATCTCATTATTGTTGTAAATATTGACTGTATTGTTATTAAAGACAAATTAATAATAACAAGAAAATATAAAGTGCAGTGTCTGATACCATGAATGGTTTGAATACGAAGACTCCAAGACACCAGGATACAACATATATAGGCATTGTACACATGAACTTTTGTCTATCTCTGCACGTTGTTGACTCTGGTGCAATCAAGAGCTTCAAAACTGCGTATTTGAACATCAAGTGCTCAGATTAGCAGCTTGGATGAGCAAATCTCAAACACCCTCAAATTTGTGTGTCAAAATATGTTATACGTAAATCCAGACCCACATATGAATTCCCTCACAATCACAATGAGCCACCTTTGGGAAAAAACCCGAAGGTAAATAGACTGCTCGGTTAAGAGAAGGGAGAAGAAAAACATAGAACGTCGATTTATTAATATATTCATTTTTTTTCTTTTTTTTTAAAGAATGATATCCATATTATAATATATAAAGAACGATGAAGCAACAAGGACCAAAGCAAACCACGCAAGGCAGGACGGTCAAACATGCAAAGTACGAAAGCCATATGGAACGACTCAGTAGAGACGTTTAAACATTAGGTAAATTTAAACAAAGTTAAATTACAACAACAACATTGTATAATTGTTTCCAAACCCCAAAAGTGGTTGATGATTTTAGCAGATATGTATAATTGTTTCCAAACATTTAGGTATTTTTTGAACGTGGTTGATGATTTTAGCAGATATGTGTGGGTGTATATGCTTAAGAAAAAGTGGAAGTTTTTAAATGTTTGTCAGATTTTATAACTTGGTTTTAACTCAGTTTAATAAGAAGATTAAAGTTGTTAGGTTTGATAATGGTACTGAGTTTGTTAATAAAAATATGAATGATTTTTTGACTCAGTGGGAAATGTTCATCAAACAACTTGTGCATATACTCCACAACAGAATGGTAATTTTGAATGAAAACATAGACACTTGCTTAATGTTACAATGAGTCTTATGTTTCAAGGGGGATTCCTCTTATATTTTGGTCCGAGTGTATTATAACTGATGCTTATTTGATTACCAAGCTTCCTTCCTCTATGTTAAATGGAAATTCTCCTTTTTGTTTAGTCTATGATAGAGAACCTAACCTTTCTCACTTAAGAAGTTTTGAGTGTTTGTGTTATGCTACTGTTTTAAAAGGGAATGATAAATTTTATAGTAAGTCGAAAAGTGTGTTTTAATTGGGTATGCTAGTGGTAAAAAGTCTTATAAACTATTTGGTCTTGAAAACAAATGTGTTATTTACTCTAGATATGTAAAATTTTATGAAAATGTTTTTCCTTATAAAATGAACAATGATAATGTTGTTTTTAGTCTAAAAATGAGGTTTCTACTTTGAACTTCTTTGATTTTGTT
Organism: Glebionis coronaria; assembly: GCA_025667525.1. Classification (NCBI taxonomy): domain Eukaryota; kingdom Viridiplantae; phylum Streptophyta; class Magnoliopsida; order Asterales; family Asteraceae; genus Glebionis; species Glebionis coronaria. The sequence goes on along the minus strand of CM046880.1, from coordinate 591,398,456 downwards.
GAGTTACAAAACACACCAAATTCTTCAAGTCCCAATGATGATGAGAAAGGTGGGACTCCTTTGAGTAGAGAATGTAGTCATCACTACACCGAGGATGTGACTGCTGACCATAATTGTGACAACCCTGGTTTTGAGGTTCGTCACTTAATTTTATTTTGTGCTAGTTGCGTGTCTTTACGTGTTTATGTGCTTATTGGTGTGTATAGATTGTGGTTTGGATATCGTTTCCGGTACGGGGTACCTTGTGAATTAAACAATGTGTGATGATTTCATGTTCATGAGTTCACATGGTAGTGACTATGAAGTGAGATGGTGTTATTTGGTGGTTCTAAGTATACGTATATGTATTATAGAAAATCGTATTTTTACGATTTACGGTTTAGCATTTAGAGGTCGCGAATGAGGTAATTAGTCATATGAATATTTTTCGGGATGGTTTTAAGTCATTTAGGACTTAGTTATAAAGTTTATTTCAAAATTTGAGATTTTTTTTAAAAGTGTATATTTTACGTCTTTTACGGTAAAACGCGTAAATATGACTAGTTTTACGGTTTTGTGGTTTTGGAAGCTTTAGGAGCTGAAATAAATTAAGAAAAATTAAAGTAATATTAATAACATAATATTAAATTATAAAAAAAACGAATTTAGGGGTGTTTGGGTCGGTTTAGACACACCAAAGAAGAAAGAAAGAAGGGAAAAGCCCAAAACAGGCCCAATGGACTTGTAATGGGATTAAGGGGCCTTTAGGACTTAACCAAACCCAACTCATAACTATAATAATCAGGTTTTTAACATCCATAACATCTTCTAGCCGAAATTCATCAATGGTGGCCAATTAGGGTTCTTCAAAAATTAGGTTTTCTTCATCTTCTATTAATTCAAAGGTAAAACCTTCATAACCCTTATTAATTTAATTGTTTTTATGTTTTTATAATCATTCTTATGATGGAATTAGGGTTAGGGTTCATATAAAATCAGTAAATTAATGATGTGATAATCATAATACGATGATCATATAAATTAGGGCTTGTAATTAGAGGGATTAGGGTTAATTAATGAGGTTGATTTTGTTAAACCCGTTTTTAAAAACTGGGCAGATTTTGTGTCAATTGTTTTGATCATATCGGGAGTTCTATAAACTCTTATTTTACGATCCAAGTACCCCTGGAAAGATATTTGAAGTGGCTTTCCAATTCAAGAAACGAGAACTAAATTGGAGGTAGGGAAGTGGGTCAAAAACAGGTTACAACAGTCGGAGGTCAAAATAGTTTTGAATTCAGCCTGTTTTCTTTTTAAGTTTTGGGTTGTTTGGGGTACTTAGGGTTGCATTGGGATCTTCTCACGAACGTGAGAGATGGTTTATATATTGTAGTAAGTATCTGCACTTGGGCTAAGGTTGTGGTTTAGGGTAAGACCCCTTAATGGTAACAAACTTTTAGTACGTTTAAAATAAGGAAATCTGGAATGACAAAAGTAGATATATGTATATCGGGGCCTTAACAGTAGCTTTAAGGTTAGGGCAAGTTGGAGGTGTTAGCCAACATATGTAAGGGTATGAATATTCCTTTTACAGAAACCATGGGTATGTTTAAGTAGATGTTTGACTTAAAGTTTTGAGACCTAAAAACTGGGACTGTTTTGGGTAAAATATGAACGGGTTAGTTATTAAACTTAACCAAGTTAAGGACTTGTTAAGGAAGGGTAATGGGGTGATTAGAACTTATCAATGAGGTAAATATGTGGGAATAGGCTAGATGTCCATCATAGGTTAATGAGCCATCTTAGTGATTGGTTCGTGTATTGATTGCGTGTTTTGGTTTGTTAGCTTGTTGCTAGTGCAAGGACTCGTGAAGGAGCTATCAGGTGAGTTTCATAGTCCCATGTTTACTTTTGATTTTGACTTCCAGATGGGATGGAAGAGACACTGTGTTGAATTATTTTCTAAACTAATGTTGTGAATGTTTTAAGGTTTGAGATGGACTTGTGTGTACATTTATGTGATTAACTGCTATGTGATTCTTGTTTGTGTGTGATCTGGATTGGAAAGGTACATAGGTGTATGGGCGCCTATGGGACCTATGGTTAATGATAAGGCGTGATGCCTTGGAAATTGTGATTGTTGGTAAGACGTGATGCCTTGGAAATTGTAATGGTTAATGATAAGGCGTGATGCCTTGGAAATTATGATTGTTGGTAAGGCGTGATGCCTTGGAATTGTAATGATTGATTGAACTTGAATGCTAGTTGTTAGTACATGATTGTAGCGCATTGTCCATATGTTTATTGGTTTATGGTATTCATAGCTTATGACTTGTCTTGTGTTGGAGTCTAAACCTATGACTCTCACCAACTTTATGTTGACGTGTTTTAGTGTCTCTTTCAGGTGATTCTATGGTTAAGAATGAGAACATAAGTGGCTAGTATTGGAGAAGCTTAGGAATGCATATAGAAGGAGAATCCCCGTTTCCTTCTTAGTTTACCTTTATGTTTTTTTTTTGATAAGTGATGCATGTTGGCACCTATATGTTTGATATGTTTGTGTTATTTGTTTGTCTCGGGTAAATGGTAGTACTGTTACCTATTTACCTAGACTCCTGCATGTTGAGATATTGTCATGACATTTGTGTCGCCATTTATGACATTTCTTATTTCATTTAGTTATCTATATAGACACGCCATGTTGTGATGATATCCATACGTCGCGCCCCATATTCCGCCATGGTGGGGTGTGACAATAATAGTCAACCAGATGTTGTTGAGTCTTCTCAGCAAGCTGGATATGACTTAGTCAGTAGTTTTACCAAGTAATAGTGGCTAGATGAGTGCAACTCTCATAGGAGATAGAAATATGTCTGAGCGGAATTTTGATTTAAACAATCAGGTTCTTGAAAATGTTTTTAATACTAAAACAGAGGAGATTGGCCAGTGGAAGTCTAATAGAGTGATTAAGTTTCCGGCTAAATTGAATGATTATGCATTGAATACTTATTTGAGATATGGTTTGTATAAGTATTGTAATCATTCTATGCTTTGTTTAAAGAATTTCTATTTTACTTCTAGTTTGAATAAGAGTTATGAACCTACATGTTATGAAGATGCTTCTAGTGATCAAAATTGGATTACTGCCATGAATCTTGAAATGCAAGCTTTATATGAAAATGGTACTTGGGACTTAGTTGACTTTCCTGTTGGTAGAAAACTTTTCAAGTCTAAATGGGTTTATAGGATTAAGTACCTTTCAACTAGTGAGATTGAAAGATACAATGCCAGACTTTTTGCTAAAGGGTGTAACCTAGGGAGGGTTTTGACTATGAGGAAACATTCAGTCATGTGGTTAAAATGAGTACTATTAGATGTTTAATTGACTTATATGTGCAAAATGGTTAGAACTTATATTAGATGAATGTTAATAATGATTTTTTGTATGGTGATTTGAGTGAGAAAGTTTATATGGTTCCTCCTCCAGGTTACTCTAAACATGGGGATAATAGAGTTTGTAGACTAAAAAAGTCTTTGTATGGTCTTAAACAAGCACCTAGACAATGGAATAGAAAACTTTCTGAAACTTTGCTTGATGCTGGTTTTGTGCAATCTAAAAATGATCATTCTTTATATATCAAAACTGATGGCAAAGTTAAATTGTTTCTGCTTGTTGATGTTGATGATCTTGTGTTAACTAATAATTCTGAACTTGAAATTGAGAAGTTCAAAAATGTTTTTAAATAACAGATTTAAGATTAAGGATCTTGGAGAACTTAAGTATTTTATGTGATTTGAAGTTCTTAAAACTGGAAGTGGATTGTGTGTTGGTCAAAGGAAATATTGTTTTGAACTGTTAAATGAGTATAAGATTTTGGCTTGTAAACCTGTTGTCACACCTTTGCTTGAAAATATTGTGTTGGCTTATCAAGAATCTGTTGGTGATATTATTTGGTTAATAATGTTGATCCCAAACTTAGATCTGTTTAAGCTTTGTATTAATGAGATTAGATCAAGTATAATACGTAGAGAAACTTTGTGTTTCAAACAATCTAAGTATTATGTGGAATTAATACTTAGAAAAAAAAACTAACAAACTTTCAACTTTGATTAATAATGATCATGACATACAATGATATTGAAAGTGTATCAAATAATAAACCGTAAGGCCTCCTTTTATAGATGCAATGAGCCTTGAACATAAAGCTAAGTATCAATTATTCTAGGAATATATTAAATTGATAAACATAAGAAATATAATATTCAAATATACATTCCTAACTTATACAAAACGTGTTGACTTAACAACTAATGATCTTTGACAGTGGCTTGATCTTCTTTTGTCAGCGTCTTGATTGTCAGCGCCTTGATTACTCTTGTCAGTGGCTACAATCCTCTTTGTTAGCGGCTAGTGATTTGATTAATTTTATTCCCAACAATCCTCCCCTAAACTTGATATTTACCATAATCATCAAGTTTCTGAATAAAAACAAAATACATAGAGGATTCTTACAAATAAACCTATTTCATTTTGTAGTCTTCAGAATCGATAAGGTATTAAGCCTTATGTTTCATGACCTGACGTAATATGTTACGATTCATAGTTTGAGCTAGCGAGTTTGCCCATAATATGTTGCGCTATGTGTATTTGACCCAGTGACAAATTTCTGATTGTGTGTTTAAAATGATCATGACAGTTTTTTAATTTGTTTTTATGTTTTTCAGTTTGATTGTTAATCAATACTTCTATGGAAAGTATTGAAGGTTTCATTTGAAAGTTAATTGATACTAACATTCCAATCTTTCTCTTTCATTCTATAGTATAATGATTCAAACCGTGATTTTAAGTTTGTTGTTCCTGAATATTGCAGGCTCTTAAACTGTGATTTTGTGTTGTTTTAAATGGAGCTCAATTGTTGGTTGTCAATGGAGAACAAATGGAAAAAGTGGTTTTGTTCGTAATCTGAAGATGACAATGTTGGGTTGTGGTTGATGGCATGGAAAGTGCAAGAGTATTTGTGCCTACAATATGTTTTATGGAAGTCCTGACAAGATTGAGTTTGGAGTAAGTTTTTTTTCTTCATTTTCTTGAGCCTTAATCATAGTTAAATATGAATAAGTATATGGAGTCATCGTGTACTCACCTCCAGTTTCGAAATAAAAATGGATTAGCAGTTTTTTTGCGCAACACTTGTATGAAAATTCAAAGTATATGCATGTGATCAAATGAGGGTGTCAGTCAAGTTCTGTAGCAGGCTAAAACGGTCAATTTAGTATGTCGTTTGTAACTATGTCATCAACTTAATTCATTTGTATGTATGCTCTTTTGTTGAAGTCAAGCCATCTTCTTTGTGCGTACATGTGCAAGGCAACGATTGGAACCATTATTTTGGTAAGAAATAAACTAATTTGGGTGCAACAGTGCAAAGTATAAGATTATGGAGTACAAATATCTTTCTAGTGTTGCATTTACTCCGTATCTCACGTATGTTCAGAGAATAATCTTTGACCTATATGTGTATCGAATTATTGTACGGAGCAAAACTCTAATACCCCCAATTTACCTTGCGCAGCGGAATATCACAATTGGGTGCTAGTCAAAGAATCATCACACACAAGCCATATGGAACGACTCAGTAGAGACGTTTAAACATTAGGTAAATTTAAACAAAGTTAAATTACAACAACAACATTGTATAATTGTTTCCAAACCCCAAAAGTTATAAACAAAGTAGCGTTAGGTCCCCATAAATCTCAACCCCTTAAAACCAACCAAATTGTTTTACAAGACATCATGAATTATAAATTGTCTTTAAGAAAAAGGGAGGAAAACAAGTTAGACTGCCCACAAGCCACAACAACATCCATAGCATGCTCCGCCACAATCATCCTTGATTACCTGAAACACATGCTTAAAATCGTCAACAAATAATGTTGAGCGAGATCTATAGGTTGTATTCTCCGACATGCCTTTCATATGTGGCTAGTTGTTCAGAGGCGGCTCAAAACTCATGATCGTATGAAAGCTTGGGATCATGTAGAAGAGTCGGATTTGGTGTGCCCCCTATGCCAGCGTGATTCGGATTCTCATGAACATTTATTGTTTTATTGTCCTTTCGCTACGCAGGTGTGGGATGATTTGAAGATTTTGGCAGGTCTTACTAATACTACCTCGCCGATTGACTCTATTATAACTGATATTCTTCCCTTTACTCACCTGAAGTCGTCTCGAAGTGTTATTGCTAAGCTTGTTTTAGCTGCGGCATCTTATGTTATATGGCAGGAGCGTAATAATCACATATGTCGGAAGGAGGAGAGATTGGTTAAGCAAGTGGTTGATGCTATCAAACACTCTGTTCGTCTCAAGCTTATGACATGCTGTTGGAAAATGTCTCAAAGTATTGGTCGTTTGATTCAGAATTGGAAGTTGTCCGATTCTATCTTACTTAATCTTTGATGGAGGTTATTTTTTTGTTTATGTTTTGTTAGGTGGTTTTTTCCTATCGGTGTCATTGCATATGTAATAGTTGATTGTATGGCATTTCATATAATCTTGTAGTTCAAGCTATGGCTTGAGGTTAATATGGTACTTCAGCCGTATTCCATTGTTCTTAACGGTTTTGAGTGATTAATATATTTTACCGGGGTCATTTCCCCTTTACCCAAAAAAAAATACATGCTTCGTCCGTTTACATAAAATAACAAGTTTTATCTTTAATTGAAATTATGTGCACTGTTCGTTTTAGTTCTATAAGTTTATGTTTTGAAAAATAGAGACTATTTGTATTCATGTAACAAGTTTCAAACAAATTAATTACAGTCATGGTCCATATTTTTCAGAATAGGAACCGTTGGGGTTACAACTTTTGGAATTAAGTAGAGGTGGTAAAACAAGCGGGCCGAGCTAAACAGACGCATGCTAAATCGAGAAAAAAATCATATAATAAAAATGTTTAAATCAAAAATAATAATGCTTGTTTAAAAGACGAGGACAAAAAAATTAATATAAAATATTCGCCGATTATCCTATTTTGCATGCGCCCACTGAGAGCCTATCAATAAAAATAGATAGGCAAAAAGTTCCCCGTCATTTTTTAAAAAATATCTAAAAATAACCAAACTTAAAAAAAGAGGGACCCATATGTAATTTGTTAGTTACTTAGAGTCTGTTTGGTTTAAATCCAAGATTTACTGTGAGGATAGGATTAATAGGTGGAGGGTTAGGATTAAATTTAATCACTCTAAATCATCTATTTGGTTTCTTATAATTTTCAAAGTCAACTTACTAGATAACAGTTTGTTTATAAATTAAATATATCAAAAATCACAACAACAATAATACCACTTCATTATAGAACATGAAAACAAAAAGGATTATGTCAAGATAATGGATTATCATCAAACGGCTATTAAAGGGAGAAAAAAAAACTTTATCCAACATAAGTTTTCAAATTACACCACGTTGATTCAGTGACAACATCAAAACTTTGTCAATGAAATTTTTATTATCTAGAAACAAAACATTACTTGTAATATTTTAAAAAAACAAAAATTTGATCAAGAGTTAATTATCCATTGATTTGTTTTGATATAAGTGAAAAAATAATTAATCTACAAAAAAATATATTAGGGATTTAGAGAATACCATATTGATTGAAAAAATAACAATGGTAAAATCATCAAGAAGTATAATAGAATTTTGATCAAGAGGGAGGAAAAAAAACATATGAGAGAGAAATAAAAGTAGTTGGTCATTGTGACAAAAGTTTACATAGAAATTGGTAAAGATGAAAGAAGAAGAATGTGGATTGAAACAAACAGGAAGGCAATTTTATCTATTTTGTTGCTCGAGTATGTAGATTCAAAACCATCTTTGACTTTTTGTATAGCCAAACCGGGTCAATCGGTTGATCTGGTTCGGATAAAAAACCGATTTTTTGACGCAAGTTTTATATTTTTAAACTCGGCTAAACCCGCCGGGTTGGGGTGATCCGGGTCAACCCGTTTCTCGAGACTTGACCGAATTTCAATTTTTTCATGTTTTTTTTAAATATGTAAATTTTACGTATTTGTGATTAATCTTATTTTTATATATTTTATTGGTTTGTAAACAATATATATCTTAGATATACGTAAGTTTTTATATAAAATTTTTGCGATTTATAAAAATATGAATAAAAATATTTTTCTTAGAAAACTGAACCAACCTGGGTTGACCCGGTTTAACCCCACCATAACTAACAAAAATGATAATTTCATTTGATTTGATCCTACAGTAAATCATGACGGAATAATAAAGAAAATCAAAATAGGTTAAAAAGATCGTCTAACTTCAAACCAAATGAGCCTAATATTACAATACTTCTGACATACGTGACAATTAATAAAAGAAGGTTAAACCTTAGTACATATTTAAAATATTTTTTATCGGAATAGTCTTTAAAGTTATTGTTCTTTGTAAGGCCGGTCACTGACGTGAACGATCTTTCGTATTATCGATCCACTAAAACCGTTGATCCTACACCTTTCGTCGCAAAGAGCGGGCTAAATACCTCATATATTTGTTGCAGAAACGACGTTGTAAAAGGCTTTTCTATGTCGTTTTCATGCATCGCAGCCGTTTCGATAACACTTCAACAAACACAAAGCACGTGAATAAATAAAAATTACAAATGCTACATGTTATAAAAACGACGTTATATTTTTAACTATTTACACCTTTTTAGTATTATAAAATTTATTTATCAAATACGGAACGTATACCTATCGATATTTTTGAAGAATCGTCTAACTGCGAACCAAACGAGCCTAATATTGCAATGCTTCTAACACACGTACGATTTTATTAAAAACGTTGAAATTTAGTACACATTTAAAATATTTTTATCTAATTAAATTTTAAGGTTATTCGTTCCCGCAAGACCAGTCATTGATGAGGACAACCTTCCCTACTATCGTTCCACTGCAATCGTTAAGCTAGCATTCTAGCACTTTTCGCCGCGAAGCGCAAGCTACATACCTCGTTTTAAATAAAAGACAGATAAATTTAGGACATTTTAAAAAATTTATAAAAAAACTATAAATTCAAGAAGTATCAAATTGTACGTCTGAAAAGAGTGTTTGTTGGGAAGTTCGTTAGTTCAACTCACCTTGTATTCTAAAATTGTATACATGGTCCCTCCCTTTAAAGCCTTTAAAGAACCCTCTTTTCCTATTAAGAACCTCCTGCCAACCAAGTTGTGCACCCTCCTTTGCTTTTACGAACCCCATCTTCAACCCTTACAAACCAATTGCGAACCCTCTTTTCATGAACTGATATGTATTGCGAACCCTCCCTTCATCGATATATGAACTTCTCTTTACAACTCATACCCTTTCTTTTTCACCTTCGTTTCTTCACTCTTTTTTACCATTTTGTCAAAAATTCAATTTTTATCAATCTAATTGTTTTGTCTTTTGCATTTGTGAAACCGATTTGAAAATTGTTTTTATCTTGTGGATTAGTCAAACCAAAAAGCAAAAATTATGATTCAATATACATGTTATGTTGAGTTGTGCAACCATTTTTTACTTGTAAAGAAGGAGAGTAATGCTAATAATTTATTAATTAAGATTAAATACAATTAAAAATATGAAGAAATCTCTTTTGCTAAAATGTTAAAAAATGTATAAAAATGCAAAAAATCGATGGAGAGATTAGAATTATTAATTTTTCAAAACTGATTTTATTAACGGTTATATTTTACTAGTAAAAAAATAATTAAACATCATCAGTAATAGTAGGGCTGTAAACGAACCGAACGCACGCGAACGAAGGTATGTTCATGTTCGTTTATTTTATTTTAGCCGAACAAATAAACGAACGTGAACGCTTAGTCGGACAAAAATTGTTGTTCATGTTCGTTTATTTAGATTTGAACTTGTTCATGTTCGTTAATATTCGTTCATATAACTTAAACAAACGAACATAAACGAACATAAATGAACGTAAACGGTGATATATAAATGTAAATGGGCTAAACGACCGTGTAACTAAAGTTATTACTTTAAACGATCCATATCATCATCTTATGTACTTATATAATCATCATATCCCAAAATATTTAAGAGAAATTATAAATACTTTGTAACCAAGTACTATATTATTGATATATTATTGTTAGACATTTAAAAATATTTGTTATATAGCTTATTATTATTTTTAACATTTGGAATATTAATCGAACGAAATAAACGAACGTAACCGAACGGACATAATCGAACGTTCACGAACGTAAATGAACGAACGAAGCCTTTGTTCATGTTCGTTTATTTAACTAAACGGACCAAAAATCTTGTTCGCGTTTGTTCATTTGTTAAATAAACGAACATAAACGATTTTTTTGACGAACGATCGGCGAACGGTTCACTGAACGTTCAGTTCGTTTACAGCCCTAAGTAATAGTATGGAATATCATCGATGATAAAATTATTTTATCATCGGTGATATTTCATTTTCTTTTTCACTAGCGAAATATGACCATTTATAAAAATAAGTTCGAAAAATTTACAACTTTAATCATCTGCCCGATTTTTGAAATTTCTGGACTTTTTGACAAAAATAGTCTTTCCGTATTTTTTAAAATCTTAGATTGATCTTCACATTTAAATCAAACTAATATGGATGATAAGAATTTGTCCTCTTGTGAGAAAAAACAAAATTACATTTGAACTTTTTTTTTATTATATTTTCATATCGAGTGAATTGAAAAAATGATCCTTGTAATTTGGTTAAACTACAATGTTAGAAATTTTAACACTAAAGGGTGTGTTACGACACATCATTTCCTTTTTATTTTGAGTTTTAATTGTGACATCTTAAAGTCACATTTAAATACGACGATATCTCAAGATATCCTTTCACTCGCAACATTCACTATTTAAATGTGACTTTAAGATGTCACAATTAATTTCTTTTCTATTTTTCCCGCAAATTAAATTATCAAAATTTTTTAAGTCGAAGGCAACTTCATTAATCATGTTGGTCAACTAAAATTTAAATAAATGTATACAAGTTTTTCTTTTAGTGAAATGCAAAGGGGTTACATGTGTTTATCTTTATTGTGATTGGAGAACTTAACGTATCAAGTTAGCTTCAACTTAAAAAGATATTTTTCCATTAAAAACATGCAACAAATTAAAAAAAACATACAATAAATTGTTGTGGGTTCGACGTATTAAAAAAAATAAAGTTAAAATGAGAATACACTTGATCATTTGAAAATTGAGATTTTTTTTAGCATTTTCAATAACCCTTTGGAACTAGAAAAACTATCGCATAACAAAAATTCATCTGATAACTTGTCTTTACAATTACTTCAGAAAACTGAACACTATAAATATTACTCCGAACTTATTTTTAACCTTAGTAATAATCCAATGTTTTTAAGACATCAACCCACAGGGGCGGATCTACAGCTTAGCTACGTGTAACACGTGCCACACATAAAATTAGCAGCCATGATTTTTTTCTATAGAGGTGCAGGTTTTTTATTTTAAGTTTGGTGTTGTATATAAACGAAGAAGACGATGATATAGATAATTAGAAATTGTCTAGTATCTAAATAAAAAGGCCCAACAAATAAGCCCAATAATATGAGACATAAATGTTATTTGCCCCAACTTTAATGACCGGCTACAGGCAGGTTTTTTTTTGGGCTAATTACTCAAATAGACCTAGTTATTTGTTCATTTCTCAAAATGCCCCATGTTACCTATGCAACTTTAAAATTTCCAAAAATAGACCATGCGACTAAGCTACCTTATGCTACCTATGCAACTTTAACAAAATTACCAAAATGTCCCTATGTACTAATATGTAAGATGCAAGTACAAATTGTGTAAGAATATGTAAGTGTACTTTTTATGCGACTTTTTACTTAATTTTTTTTTAAATAATTAAACAAATTACTTTTTTTATTGTCTTCTTTTTATATACTTTTTTTTATTGTCTTCTTTTTATATACATTTTATCTACAGTGATTTATTTAAGCTAATTGTTTCTCTCTACCAATCTTTCACACACACACACACACAATATATTCTATATGTTTTTCTCTCTCTCTCTCTCTCTAGTCACCCAACAGCCACCGTAACTCCATATCCTCACCACCCCATTTTTGGTATCCGTTTATATTCCGGCGTGACTATACAACCTTGAAAAATAGATCGGTGGTTTCCGGATCTATATACAGATCCTGGCAGATCTGTAAATTAACCAGATCTATAAATGGATCTGATGTGGTATGTTTCTTCACAAACTCCAACTGTTGCAAACCACTCACCACCACCGATTGAAATGATTTTGGATTCAGTTTTATAGTGTATGAGATTTGCAGTTTCGATTATTGGAGATGGATATGTAGTGTTGGATTCAGGTAAACTATTTAGACCCTTTTTAGCTTTTGTATCAATTTGTAATACCCACTTGAAATCTTGATTTTTTTTTTGCTTAAATCATTAAAAAGATTGGATTTTTTTGTTGGATTTAAGTACTTTTAGACTAAATTTTTAATACCCATAAGCTATTAAAAATTTAGACCCTTCTGGCAAGGTATATTTTCGGAAGTGAAGGATGCTTTTTTTAGCATTTGCTTTTCAGATTAGTTTGTACTAGATAAGAAAGTATAAGACTGAATTGTATGGAAAAAGACACATTCATATGCCTGATGTTAATATCCTATGTGATTAAGACTCAGTTTCGCTTTCTATTTTATATTTGGTTCAAATATTATGGTGCATATATTTGGTGTTATTCCTTTAGGATTGTATATTTTAATGTAAGCCTGAGTAGAGGTTTCTTAAAAATGATTGCTGTCATGTAGAATCTAAAAGATGTAATTACTGGCATTTAGACACATAAAATCTTTCATTTCGTAGTTTCGTGGTGATTTAATGCGGAAAATGAGGAAGGTTTCAAGAGACACTTCTTTCTATTTTCTACTTACCTGAACTGACTACCATATCATACACTGTTTGTAGTTAGCATCTTTAAATGTTATTAGCAATCTTGCTTGTTTGGTGGCTATTTAATTTAGTTTGTATCTTTACATGAATGTATAACGCTATTTGTGTTTTTTATACGAAATGTGGATGATTTGTTACGATTCTTTTGTAGTGCAGTTAAATTTAGTCAACAAACTGTAATCTATATAAATTGTAAACAATCAGTTAGGGTTCTTTTTGTAGTGATGAGATAATGTAATTAGGATGTATTAATTACTTGTTGTTTATGTTTTTATATAAATTTAAATTATTTATCAAGATTTTATGATTTTTCAAGTTACTTGTTACTGTGTTTCTTTTATACAAATGTGATTTTGTTAGGATTTATTTGTAGTACTGCTCTTAATCAATAATTTATAGTACCATTTTCAAGTATTTTATAAATTTAAGTTAAATTTGTGAATTGATGTGATTACTGTGGAGTCGATGTAGTATTGAATGTGAATTCGTTAGTATTCTATTGATATAAACATAATCTAAGGCTTCTTATATTGCATTTTGTTGTAATTTTTGTGTATAATGCTATGAACTGATCTTTTTTTTTTTGCATTGGATATACAATAAGGTGTTGATTTAGAAGGAAATGAAAGATGAAAAAGATGAAAGAATTTGCGGGAAAGTTATCAGGAAAGTTTTTTGGTTTTATGGAAAAGGGTGAAAGTTCTACAAGTAGGGATTTAGGAAATGATGATCGTCTTTTATGGAGTAGGGATTTAGAAAAACATGCTTTCGGCGAATTCTCGTTTGCTGTTGTACAAGCCAATGCAGTTCTGGAAGATTACAGCCAGGTGGAGATTGGTCAAAACGCTACCTTTGTTGGTGTTTATGATGGTCATGGTGGTCACCAAGCTGCACACTACGTGCGTGATCATTTGTTTGATCATCTAATAAGTAAGTCCTCTCTCCACTTTCATTAATATTGATTAGACGTTATGGTAGTCTGTGTTTTGGATATGCTTAGCAGGGTTGTACTTCATACTTTCATGGGTTGTAATCTTGTATTGCTTGTTTGATGAATTGCACTATGATTCGACAACATGGTGTTTTCACGTTTGTATCAGTTTGACCATTAACCTTCATTTACTCCCTTCACCTTTTTGGTCATTTTTTGCAATTTTTGTGTGAGCACAAAAGGAATTTTGGGGAAAAAAAGGCTTAGGAACGAACCAGTGAGAAAGAACTGTAGGGGTTTAATCCCCACAATGATGAAAGTTTAGAGTTTTTACCATTAGTAGCCCTAGTAGTTACTACTGACGGAAGTCGAGAATTTTATAATGTTTGGAGGAAAAAATAATATTATTACTGTTTGTTGATTTTGGTTCGAATTGTCTTTAATATAGATTTTGCAAAAGAAAAAGGACTGATGTCCCCAGAAGAAATCCTTACTGATGTTGTTTCTGCTACCGAAGAGGGATTTCTCGAGCTGGTAAGCCGTACTCGTGCGATTCACCCGCTGATAGCTGCAGTTGGTTCTTGCTGTCTCGCTGGACTCATATCGGAAGGCACATTGTGTGTTGCTAACATGGGCGATTCTAGAGCTGTTTTAGGGCGTATAAAGAAGCGCAGGCAGAATAAAATTGTAGCTGAGCAAATCACTGAGGATCATAATGCTTGTGTAGAAAAAGTTAGAAAGGAGCTCAAGTCAGATCATCCAGATGACCCAGAAATTGTGTTTAAGAAAGATAGCGTGTGGCGTGTCAAAGGCATTATTCAGGTTTTGGTGTTTGATCTTTATTTTGGTCTACATATTAACAGAGGCCACAATCTCAACCCTTTTGAACTACAAATTTCTAGATTTTGGTCTTATTTCATTTCCAACGGGCTTAAGTGGGTAACTTTTGAAAACCTAACAAATTTCTAGATTATTAACTCAGTCAACGTGGTCTCCAAAGAATACTTTCAAAGAATGGACAAACATGTGATGATGGGTTGGTCCAAGCTTGATGCATCCGATTGGACCAGCTTGACCCATTTTGATGTGAACAAATTGTGCTTTTCTATCTTAGAAGTTAGATGTTTAATCTATTGCTGGTGTTTTCAGATTTCGAGATCCATAGGAGATGCATACTTGAAGAAGCAAGAATTTTCTCTTGATTCATCACACACGCGGTACCACGTTCCTTTACCTCTCCAGCGACCTGTTTTAAAAGACAGCCCGTCTTTCTACACTAGAGAGTTGAAACCTGATGACAAGTTTATTGTGTTTGCATCGGATGGGTTATGGGAACACATGACAAATCGGGAAGTAGTCAAGATGGTTCACAAAACCCCCAGAGAAGTAAGTTTGTCCTCTTCTTTCAAAATTTCTTAACACAGATGCTTAATTGTGTAATCCTGAGTGGTCGGTAAACCTTGAAAATTGACTGAAACAACCAAACCTTACAAGTTAACAGGTTCTCTATGGCTTGGTTTGAATCAGGTAACTGGAGTCTAAGATATGTTTTCTGGGTGTTCGGATAATGGGTCAAAACGGATATTTGTTAATGCACTAGTCGGGTTTAGTTGACCTTTTCCAATTGTTTTTCTATTAGCTTTCTGAACTAAGTATGATTCTGAAATACTACGTATGTAACTAAAATAATCATCTAATCTTCTAAATAGATCAATTTAGTTGGCTGTACACTTTATATAATAGTACCACTTTTGCTGACTTTCGACCCGTTTGATATGCCACTTGTGTTCTCTTTAGCTAGCTTTTAACTTGTCCATTTGAGACGGATGAAACATAACACCACTAGACTTTATATATGCTATCTGTTTATACCTCTAACAATGTTTTCAGTTGCTGGAGAATTTTGACCAAATTAAGTAACGCTGTTGGAACTTGTAACATGACAACGTGCAATAGATCTATCTCGGCTTGAGGAAGAAGAATGAAGAGAGAAGAAAAAAAACTCAGATCCAACATTTGAGTGTGGTTTTAGTTATCACGTTATTAGTTTTTTTTGTTTTAGTACCACTATTGTGATGAAAAAAGGCAAGATCTTTTATTTTTATTTCTTGTTTTTAGTATTTTTTATTTTGTCTTTCATGATGTAAATTGGAAAATTCATCTACTTGAAAAGTAAAATTGACTTTGTAAATGCTTCTATGGTTTCTTACTTTTTGTTTATATATCTTAGCTCGGATACAAACGAATAAAGCCTGACTCGAAAAAACGTGACCCAAAAAAGTCGACACAAAAAACCCAACCAGAAATTCCAGTATAAAAACTCTAGTAGTTGTGTGTGCATACTCTGTTTTAAAAAAAACACAAAGTCGCATAAAAATAGTTTAAATATATTAATTATAAAAGTATTTGAAAAAAAAAATTATTAAAAAAAGTAAAAGTCGCATAAAAAGTACACTTACACATTAGTACACTTACACATTCTTACACAAGTTGTACTTGCATCTTACACATTTATAATGAATAAGGATATTTTGGTAAATTTGTTAGAAGTTGCATAAGGTAGCATAAGGTAGTATAAGGTAGTATAAGGTAGCTTAAGGTAACATGAGGTAGCATAAAGTAGCATAAGGTAGCTTGGTCTATTTTTGGAAGTTTTAAGGTAGCATAGGGTATTTTGGCAAATGGACTTCATGACAAGTCTATTTGAGTAATTAGCCCTTTTTTTTCTCTAAAACATATGAGTATTATTTTTTATTTTTTTTCTTTTTAAGATATTAATGTCTTTTGAGCTTTACTGTTAAGAAAAGAAACATACTTTGATTTTTTTTAGAAAGTAAGCAGTAATATTTTTAAACTAAACTATTATTTCTTATAAGTTATAAGAAACAATAACTAAATGTTATTTGCAACTTAATTTTTTTTTAGAGAGTAATGTTGTTTATTTTAAGATTTTAAATTTTATCTTACTTTGTTGACACTTAGTTATTTTTTTTATCAATGTTGACACCTAGTTCACTAATATGAAGTTGTGTATAAAAAGCCCGTCTTTGAGCCTTGAAATCTCAAAATATGATTTTTGTTTTTATATGACAGTCAACTTTTTTTCATGTGTATATCGTGTGCAAAAATTTTGTGCCACACCCATCTCACAATGTTAGATCCGCCACTGTCAACCCAGGCCCAAAAACCCACCCACTAACCGACTATATAATAACTATATATAATGACCTTACAAACCTACTTTTAGGTAAAAAAAAAAAAAAAAAAAGACTTAAGCCGATTATCGTAACAATGCACAGCCACAAAATCAGTGATCGACTTAGGAGACTTATCCTAAAGAGAATAATGGTCGACCTCCCCGACACCCTACAAAACATGTTCTTACATGACTACTCCTCAACATACTTACCATCTAGGTCGATGTCGATGTCGAGTTCCCCACGTAAATTTACCGATTGTTGGAATGGCTCAGGGACGTTAAATGACTACTCCTCAACATCTAGGTGGATGTCGACGTCACGTAATTTTACCAACAATATGAAAGAGGATTGTTGGAATGGCTCAGGGACGTTAAAGGGGCGAGATCCTGCACGGTGGAGATTTGATGCAGTCGGTAACCCCGTATTTAAACCACATACTTGCTGCGAGGGTCTCTTCTGTTATGGATTCGATCACATTAAGCCATTTTCTCAAGGTTATTAATCTTACTTTGATTATTTGTTTTATTGAAACCATATATAGACTAAGGGGGTGTTTGATAGCCTTTGAATGATATAGTTAAGAGGATAAATATGAATCGGCCAGTTTTGGAGTTGTTTGTTAGGAAAAAATTAATGCGCTGTATCATCCTTTTAAGTTCTGAGTAATTTTGCATGGTGGATTTGCAATATCATTCAGTGTGCATATATTGTCCATATTCCTTGTTATACCCCCATGACCCACACGTATGACTTATATAAAATGAATCAAGTTCAATAATTTTTCTAGTAATAAAAATAGAAATCTAACGTTGACTCCATAAAACATATATATTCCAACTATATTCAAATTCCTAATCTAAATTTTAGATATAAGAAAATCTATATATATTATTTTAGCGTTAGAAAAAAAAAATTCATATAAAACATGTGAATATATTTCGATTTAATATAATTGTTTATATTATTACTTTATGTTTTAACGTTGTTTATATTATTACTTTAATTAGCATTTTTTAATATTTTTTATGTAATTATTTCTTATTTGCTAGAAAACGTTTCTGTAAGCATGAGGCCAAAACAGTAATTGATGTTAACAAGATCTTTCATTCAGTATATTTAGCAAACGACCTATTTTTATTTAGAATCAAATTCATTCAGAGCATTTGAATCATTTAGAATGATAAATGATTCAGTGCTAAATCATTAACTTTGTAAAATCTAAAATTAAAACTGAAACATAATATCAGTGGGTACAAAAAAAGTTAAATGCACTCATTGCAATAAGACCTTTTGGTTTGAGGAAGAAGTTTCTACCTTGTGTAAGCATTCAATTGCAAAACTTCATGAAAATCGATCTTGAAACAAACATATGTGGAATTACCTTAAGAAACCGATCAGCTCTTTTATGTTCATCTTTAAATTCGAACGAAATCAAATAAAAAAAGAAGAAGTTGATTTGGCTACAATTAATTTAAGTTTGTTTAAGGTTACCTTGGATGAGTCTAGAGTCTTTAAAATTTTTAGTTTGTGACCAGAGTGGTGATTGTTTGTTTAAAATTCAAACAATGGTCTACTCCCGAAGCCACCTTAACAATAACCAATCAGAGTAGTGTTTGTTTGTGTTCTTTTTTTTTCTTTTTTTTTCTTTTTTTTTTTGGAACAAATTGTTTGTGTTCTTCAATAAACCTTTTTATGCATTCACCTACGTAGTATTGAAATAATATAGAATATTACTATTATACTTTACCAAAAGGTTTTCACAAATCAAATATTAGATTTACATATTAAGAGAAGGCAAACGGGCAACAAATACTATTTAATTAAGATTTGTGACATCATCGTTTAGTATTTTTTAATTAAATTAACCAATAAAAAGAATACACTTAGATAAAGATGACATAGGCATAAACCTTGTTTTAATAGAATAAAATAGATTTATTAATTTCATTTCCTATTCCTACATTAATTTGCAGTAAAGTATGAAAGATGTATTTGATATTTGATGCTTTTGTAGGCGGCGAGTCTGTTGCGAAAAATATACAAATTCTGCAAACCACAGTAAACAGAAAGAAGTCCGACAAGATCGTAGACGAAAAGACTCTCAAAGGATACTCGCGCGTCCATAAAGTCACAGACGAACTACTAGATGTCGTTGAAATGGGTTATTACGGAAATATCAATAGATACAACGAAGACACAAAATCCATCGAAACGGTGATAGCTGCAAAGCGTCGGGACCCTAAGGGCTGTTAGTCAAACTTGTTCTTGCTGGGAATTAATTCAAAGTATCAAGAGTTCATTCACATTATATATGATATAAACCATATATTACTATTGAATGTATAATCTGGGTCGCTAGAAATTTGTGGCATTTGACTTTTGCTGACTTTAAGATTCAAGAGGAAGAGCTTTGACTTAGGTTGGCTTACTTTTCTAGTCAAAGACACACATAATTAAGATTAAATTCTACTATTTATTAACAGTGAACAGTTTCCTATAAGTTTGTTGATTGTCGCATGCTTTTTTTAGAATTTTCACATATTTCAGTTAGTTTGCTGGTATCTTTCTCTGGAAGGGCATCAGCATTCCCTTTTAAAGAATTGTCACCATTAACCCCAATTGTAGGAAAAAGTTCATCTTCTTGCTAAAATGTCATGCTCTCAACATCAAACGAATCAGTTCCAAAAACTGTGTCCTATCACAAGTCATACATCGAAATGAAAAAGAATTCAAGTAACAGTTACAAAAGCAACTTATATGATGCATTCCATTAAAAGCAGGTTTTATAAACCAAGCACCTTCATAAAACCTAGAATGGTTTGACAATGATTTTACTATGCTTGAAGAAAGTAACGAAATCAATATGTATTTAGTTTTATTAAATAGAACTATGGATATTACAACAAGTATCTTTTTGCCTCCAGTATTCTCAATTAACAGATTTCTGTCAAACAATGTTGGTCCTGAGATGTGGCAGGGAAGACATCTAGTATGGAGTCAATCGATCGAGAGGTTACATGTTATTGTGTTTTGGTACTAGATTCGTGGTAGATTTTTAGTTTTTGTATCTTCAGGTTTTGTATTTGTATTCTCAGATTTTGGTAGATTTTTTCCGGAAAAATTCCAGAAAAAAATCTGGAAATAGCCTGTTGTGCAGGCTGCCAAAAAAAATGCCAAAGTTTCCCTGGCGACATGTCGCCAGGGAAACCATAGACTCGCTTGACTTCCTGAAAAGTCATCAAAGTTTCCCTGGCGACATGTCGCCAGGGAAACTCGGACTCGCTTGACTTTCTTAAAAGTCAGCCAAGTTTCTCTGGCGACATGTCGCAAGGGAAACTCGAGCACAACGTTGACTTGTCAACGCCAGGCATTGACTTGTCAACGCTACGAATAGTTTCCCTGGCGACATGTCGCCAGGGAAAAGTGAGGTTTAATAATCATGTTTACTTAAGTTTGTTAATCAGCCAACGTTTCCCTGGCGACGTTTGTCGCCAGGGAAACTTTCCCGCACCAAATCCAACGTGGCACCAATTTTTGAACCAAAGAGCTGCGGGGCCCACTTAGTCGCCAGGGAAATACCCCAACGGTCCTGCAATAAATTATTTACTAGCCGGTTCCCCCATATTTATTGGTAATCTATGGGAGATAAGTCAGAGTTGGGCCTTAACACTGACAAAGGTATTAGTCAAGTCATTAAAAGAAGGAACGAAAGATGAAGCAGGAATTGTAACATGTCTTAATTTAGCAAAACAGGAAATTTGTTATGGGGTACCAACCCTGCTCCAGAAAAAAAGTACCTTGAAATATTTGTATTAATCAACATGTGGTATATTACTTTTGTTTTCTTATATTTCCCCATGGTCATCCCTTGAGCCTAAATTCCCTTCTGAATCTCATTATTGTTGTAAATATTGACTGTATTGTTATTAAAGACAAATTAATAATAACAAGAAAATATAAAGTGCAGTGTCTGATACCATGAATGGTTTGAATACGAAGACTCCAAGACACCAGGATACAACATATATAGGCATTGTACACATGAACTTTTGTCTATCTCTGCACGTTGTTGACTCTGGTGCAATCAAGAGCTTCAAAACTGCGTATTTGAACATCAAGTGCTCAGATTAGCAGCTTGGATGAGCAAATCTCAAACACCCTCAAATTTGTGTGTCAAAATATGTTATACGTAAATCCAGACCCACAGATGAATTCCCTCACAATCACAATGAGCCACCTTTGGGAAAAAACCCGAAGGTAAATAGACTGCTCGGTTAAGAGAAGGGAGAAGAAAAACATAGAACGTCGATTTATTAATATATTCATTTTTTTTCATTTTTTTTAAAGAATGATATCCATATTATAATATATAAAGAACGATGAAGCAACAAGGACCAAAGCAAACCACGCAAGGCAGGACGGTCAAATATGCAAAGTACGAAAGCAGGCCAGCAAAATACCAAACACAAGACAGACCAAAACAAGCAGAGAAACAAGGGAACAAGGCGCGAAGAAAAAGCACACAGGCGAACAAGAAAACCACCTACCCCACCACGCCTACTATGAAAGAGAGCTTAAAAGCATTAAGTAACCGTCATTTTCTTGAACACACGATACAGATAGATTTAGAGAAAACGGCTACAAATCTTGTGGAAATCAAACGAACAATTAAATGTGTTTGCAACTCTGTATATGCAAAGTCTAACTGCAAACATAACAATCACCACAATAACAATTAATAAGAACTTTCAAATGCAACTTCAGACTAGCCAAAAAATTTCCTAAAATGAACGCACTGAAAATAAATCCTGTTGTAGTCCACGATTTGGAATAACGAAACCATCTTCATCTACTTTGCCCATTCTTTTTTGATGTTGAAAGTGTAGTTAAGCTCCAGATAACACTTGTTGTCATCATCAACGAACTGGAAATGAAGAGGTAAAAATATGATGAAACGAACGAGTACAAGGACATGAAGAATATACAGTATAAAGCTTTGAAAGTAACAAGTCATCGGTTTAACATCAGGCAAATATGTTTTAATGCATAAAACCGCTCTTAAATCATTTCAGTGTTTTGCATAAAATACCAATATCTATTACCATTTGTTACCCAACCCATTTTGCCAAAGCCAAAAAAGAAAAAAGTACCTTGGTTTTTGCAGAATAATTTCCTTTGGAAAACACACCCGAGGGAGTAACTTCTTCAGGCATTACATGTATGTAGGGCTCTGCTTGTGGGCCGAACGTCCCAAGCATCTCTTTGGAGCTGTCAACTGCATCAATGAAATTACAGAAGGTTCATCTTAACGGTTAAAATGATTGCAAAAAGGGTTCATGTTGTTTAACCCATAGTCACACAATTCGCTACAGTACCCCACGAATTCCGATCCAGTTCGTTCGATCCAAAACAGTGTACGAACTGGATCGGTGAACTTAGCGTTCCAAAGTCTAATTGATATATGAATCTGGTGAGAGCGATCCACGTTCCAATTAAATCCGATTCGTGTTCCAATTAAAAGCGATTCGCGTCCCAGGTGCATCTGATTAAAGTTGTTAGGTTTGATAATGGTACTGAGTTTGTTAATAAAAATATGAATGATTTTTTGACTCAGTGGGAAATGTTCATCAAACAACTTGTGCATATACTCCACAACAGAATGGTAATTTTGAATGAAAACATAGACACTTGCTTAATGTTACAATGAGTCTTATGTTTCAAGGGGGATTCCTCTTATATTTTGGTCCGAGTGTATTATAACTGATGCTTATTTGATTACCAAGCTTCCTTCCTCTATGTTAAATGGAAATTCTCCTTTTTGTTTAGTCTATGATAGAGAACCTAACCTTTCTCACTTAAGAAGTTTTGAGTGTTTGTGTTATGCTACTGTTTTAAAAGGGAATGATAAATTTTATAGTAAGTCGAAAAGTGTGTTTTAATTGGGTATGCTAGTGGTAAAAAGTCTTATAAACTATTTGGTCTTGAAAACAAATGTGTTATTTACTCTAGATATGTAAAATTTTATGAAAATGTTTTTCCTTATAAAATGAACAATGATAATGTTGTTTTTAGTCTAAAAATGAGGTTTCTACTTTGAACTTCTTTGATTTTGTTGAGTTACAAAACACACCAAATTCTTCAAGTCCCAATGATGATGAGAAAGGTGGGACTCCTTTGAGTAGAGAATGTAGTCATCACTACACTGAGGATGTGACTGCTGACCATAATTGTGACAACCCTGGTTTTGAGGTTCGTCACTTAATTTTATTTTGTGCTAGTTGCGTGTCTTTACGTGTTTATGTGCTTATTGGTGTGTATAGATTGTGGTTTGGATATCGTTTCTGGTACGGGGTACCTTGTGAATTAAACGATGTGTGATGATTTCATGTTCATGAGTTCACATGGTAGTGACTATGAAGTGAGATGGTGTTATTTGGTGGTTCTAAGTATACGTATATGTATTATAGAAAATCGTATTTTTACGATTTACGGTTTAACATTTAGAGGTCGCGGATGAGGTAATTAGTCATATGAATATTTTTCGGGATGGTTTTAAGTCATTTAGGACTTAGTTATAAAGTTTATTTCAAAATTTGAGATTTTTTTTAAAAGTGTATATTTTACGTCTTTTACGGTAAAACGCGTAAATTTGACTAGTTTTACGGTTTTGTGGTTTTGGAAGCTTTAGGAGCTGAAATAAATTAGGAAACATTAAAGTAATATTAATAACATAATATTAAATAATAAAAAAAACGAATTTAGGGGTGTTTGGGTCGGTTTAGACGCACCAAAGAAGAAAGAAAGAAGGGAAAAGCCCAAAACAGGCCCAATGGACTTGTAATGGGATTAGGGGGCGTTTAGGACTTAACCAAACCCAACTCATAACTATAATAATCAGGTTTTTAACATCCATAACATCTTCTAGCCGAAATTCATCAATGGTGGCCAATTAGGGTTCTTCAAAAATTAGGTTTTCTTCATCTTCTATTAATTCAAAGGTAAAACCTTCATAACCCTTTTTAATTTAATTGTTTTTATGTTTTTATGTTTTTATAATCATTCTTATGATGGAATTAGGGTTAGGGTTCATATAAAATCAGTAAATTAATGATGTGATAATCATAATATGATGATCATATAAATTAGGGCTTGTAATTAGAGGGATTAGGGTTAATTAATGAGGTTGATTTTGTTAAACCCGTTTTTAAAAACTGGGCAGATTTTGTGTCAATTGTTTTGATCATATCGGGAGTTCTATAAACTCTTATTTTACGATCCAAGTACTCCTGGAAAGATATTTGAAGTGGCTTTCCAATGCAAGAAACGAGAACTAAATTGGAGGTAGGGAAGTGGGTCAAAAACAGGTTACAACAGTCAGAGGTCAAAATAGTTTTGAATTCAGCCTGTTTTCTTTTTAAGTTTTGGGTTGTTTGGGGTACTTAGGGTTGCATTGGGATCTTCTCACGAACGTGAGAGATGGTTTATATATTGTAGCAAGTATCTGCACTTGGGCTAAGGTTGTGGTTTAGGGTAAGACCCCTTAATGGTAACAAACTTTTAGTACGTTTAAAATCAGGAAATCTGGAATGACAAAAGTAGATATATGTATATCGGGGCCTTAACAGTTGCTTTAAGGTTAGGGCAAGTTGGAGGTGTTAGCCAACATATGTAAGGGTATGAATATTCCTTTTGCAGAAAGCATGGGTATGTTTAAGTAGATGTTTGACTTAAAGTTTTGAGACCTAAAAACTGGGACTGTTTTGGGTAAAATATGAACGGGTTAGTTATTAAACTTAACCAAGTTAAGGACTTGTTAAGGAAGGGTAATGGGGTGATTAGAACTTATCAATGAGGAAAATATGTGGGAATAGGCTAGATGTCCATCATAGGTTAATGAGCCATCTTAGTGATTGGTTCGTGTATTGATTGCGTGTTTTGGTTTGTTAGCTTGTTGCTAGTGCAAGGACTCGTGAAGGAGCTATCAGGTGAGTTTCATAGTCCCATGTTTACTTTTGATTTTGACTTCCAGATGGGATGGAAGAGACACTGTGTTGAATTATTTTCTAAATTAATGTTGTGAATGTTTTAAGGTTTGAGATGGACTTGTGTGTACATTTATGTGATTAACTGCTATGTGATTCTTGTTTGTGTGTGATCTGGATTGGAAAGGTACATAGGTGTATGGGCGCCTATGGGACCTATGGTTAATGATAAGGCGTGATGCCTTGGAAATTGTGATTTTTGGTAAGGCGTGATGCCTTGGAAATTGTGATTGTTGGTAAGGCGTGATGCCTTGGAAATTGTGATTGTTGGTAAGGCGTGATGCCTTGGAAATTGTAATGGTTAATGATAAGGCGTGATGCCTTGGAAATTGTGATTGTTGGTAAGGCGTGATGCCTTGGAATTGTAATGATTGATTGAACTTGAATGCTAGTTGTTAGTACATGATTGTAGCGCATTGTCCATATGTTTATTGGTTTATGGTATTCACAGCTTATGACTTGTCTTTTGTTGGAGTCTAAACCTATGACTCTCACCAAATTTATGTTGACGTGTTTTAGTGTCTCTTTCAGTTGATACTATGGTTAAGCATGAGAACATAAGTGGCTAATATTGGAGAAGCTTAGGAATGCATATAGAAGGAGAATCCCCGTTTCCTTCTTAGTTTACCTTTATGTTTTTTTTTTATAAGTGATGCATGTTGGCACCTATATGTTTGATATGTTTTTGTTATTTGTTTGTCTCGGGTAAATGGTAGTACTGTTACCTATTTACCTAGACTCCTGCATGTTGAGATATTGTCATGACATTTGTGTCGCCATTTATGACATTTCTTATTTCATTTAGTTATCTATATAGACACGCCATGTTGTGATGATATCCATACGTCGCGCCCCATATTCCGCCATGGTGGGGTGTGACAATAATAGTCAACCAGATGTTGTTGAGTCTTCTCAGCAAGCTGGATATGACTTAGTCAGTAGTTTTACCAAGTAATAGTGGCTAGATGAGTGCAACTCTCATAGGAGATAGAAATATGTCTGAGCGGAATTTTGATTTAAACAATCAGGTTCTTGAAAATGTTTTTAATACTAAAACAGAGGAGATTGGCCAGAGGAAGTCTAATAGAGTGATTAAGTTTCCGGCTAAATTGAATGATTATGCATTGAATACTTATTTAAGATATGGTTTGTGTAAGTATTGTAATCATTCTATGCTTTGTTTAAAGAATTTCTATTTTACTTCTAGTTTGAATAAGAGTTATGAACCTACATGTTATGAAGATGCTTCTAGTGATCAAAATTGGATTACTGCCATGAATCCTGAAATGCAAGCTTTATATGAAAATGGTACTTGGGACTTAGTTGACTTTCCTGTTGGTAGAAAACTTTTCAAGTCTAAATGGGTTTATAGGATTAAGTACCTTTCAACTAGTGAGATTGAAAGATACAATGCCAGACTTTTTGCTAAAGGGTGTAACCAAGGGAGGGTTTTGACTATGAGGAAACATTCAGTCATGTGGTTAAAATGAGTACTATTAAATGTTTAATTGACTTATATGTGCAAAATGGTTAGAACTTATATTAGATGAATGTTAATAATGATTTTTTGTATGGTGATTTGAGTGAGAAAGTTTATATGGTTCCTCCTCCAGGTTACTCTAAACATGGGGATAATAGAGTTTGTAGACTAAAAAAGTCTTTGTATGGTCTTAAACAAGCACCTAGACAATGGAATAGAAAACTTTCTGAAACTTTGCTTGATGCTGGTTTTGTGCAATCTAAAAATGATCATTCTTTATATATCAAAACTGATGGCAAAGTTAAATTGTTTCTGCTTGTTGATGTTGATGATCTTGTGTTAACTAATAATTCTGAACTTGAAATTGAGAAGTTCAAAAATGTTTTTAAATAACAGATTTAAGATTAAGGATCTTGGAGAACTTAAGTATTTTATGTGATTTGAAGTTCTTAAAACTGGAAGTGGATTGTGTGTTGGTCAAAGGAAATATTGTTTTGAACTGTTAAATGAGTATAAGATTTTGGCTTGTAAACCTGTTGTCACACCTTTGCTTGAAAATATTGTGTTGGCTTATCAAGAATCTGTTGGTGATATTATTTGGTTAATAATGTTGATCCCAAACTTAGATCTGTTTGAGCTTTGTATTAATGAGATTAGATCAAGTATAATACGTAGAAAAACTTTGTGTTTCAAACAATCTAAGTATTATGTGGAATTAATACTTAGAAAAAAAAACAACTAACAAACTTTCAACTTTGATTAATAATGATCATGACATACAATGATATTGAAAGTGTATCAAATAATAAACCGTAAGGCCTCCTTTTATAGATGCAATGAGCCTTGAACATAAAGCTAAGTATCAATTATTCTAGGAATATATTAAATTGATAAACATAAGAAATATAATATTCAAATATACATTCCTAACTTATACAAAACGTGTTGACTTAACAACTAATGATCTTTGACAGTGGCTTGATCTTCTTTTGTCAGCGTCTTGATTGTCAGCACCTTGATTACTCTTGTCAGTGGCTACAATCCTCTTTGTTAGCGGCTAGTGATTTGATTAATTTTATTCCCAACAATCCTCCCCTAAACTTGATATTTACCATAATCATCAAGTTTCTGAATAAAAACAAAATACATAGAGGATTCTTACAAATAAACCTATTTCATTTTGTAGTCTTCAGAATCGATAAGGTATTAAGCCTTATGTTTCATGACCTGATGTAATATGTTACGATTCATAGTTTGAGCTAGCGAGTTTGCCCATAATATGTTGCGCTATGTGTATTTGACCCAGTGACAAATTTCTGATTGTGTGTTTAAAATGATCATGATAGTTTTTTAATTTGTTTTTATGTTTTTCAGTTTGATTGTTAATCAATACTTTTATGGAAAGTATTGAAGGTTTCATTTGAAAGTTAATTGATACTAACATTCCAATCTTTCTCTTTCATTCTATAGTATAATGAATCAAACCGTGATTTTAAGTTTGTTGTTCCTGAATATTGCAGGCTCTTAAACTGTGATTTTGTGTTGTTTTAAATGGAGCTCAATTGTTGGTTGTCAATGGAGAACAAATGGAAAAAGTGGTTTTGTTCGTAATCTGAAGATGACAATGTTGGGTTGTGGTTGATGGCATGGAAAGTGCAAGAGTATTTGTGCCTACAATATGTTTTATGGAAGTCCTGACAAGATTGAGTTTGGAGTAAGTTTTTTTTCTTCATTTTCTTGAGCCTTAATCATAGTTAAATATGAATAAGTATATGGAGTCATCGTGTACTCACCTCCAGTTTCGAAATAAAAATGGATTAGCAGTTTTTTTGGGCAACACTTGTATGAAAATTCAAAGTATACGCATGTGATCAAATGAGGGTGTCAGTCAAGTTCTGTAGCAGGCTAAAACGGTCAATTTAGTATGTCGTTTGTAACTATGTCATCAACTTAATTCATTTGTATGTATGCTCTTTTGTTGAAGTCAAGCCATCTTCTTTGTGCGTACATGTGCAAGGCAACGATTGGAACAATTATTTTGGTAAGAAATAAACTAAATTGGGTGCAACAGTGCAAAGTATAAGATTATGGAGTACAAATATCTTTCTAGTGTTGCATTTACTCCGTATCTCACGTATGTTCAGAGAATAATCTTTGACCTATATGTGTATCGAATTATTGTACGGAGCAAAACTCTAATACCCCCAATTTACCTTGCGCAGCGGAATATCACAATTGGGTGCTAGTCAAAGAATCATCACACACAAGCCATATGGAACGACTCAGTAGAGACGTTTAAACATTAGGTAAATTTAAACAAAGTTAAATTACAACAACAACATTGTATAATTGTTTCTAAACCCCAAAAGTGGTTGATGATTTTAGCAGATATGTATAATTGTTTCCAAACATTTAGGTATTTTTTGAACGTGGTTGATGATTTTAGCAGATATGTGTGGGTGTATATGCTTAAGAAAAAGAGGAAGTTTTTAAATGTTTGTTAGATTTTATAACTTGGTTTTAACTCAGTTTAATAAGAAGATTAAATTTGTTTGGTTTGATAATGGTACTGAGTTTGTTAATAAAAATATGAATGATTTTTTGACTCAGTGGGAAATGTTCATCAAACAACTTGTGCATATACTCCACAACAGAATGGTAATTTTGAATGAAAACATAGACACTTGCTTAATGTTACAATGAGTCTTATGTTTCAAGGGGGATTCCTCTTATATTTTGGTCCGAGTGTATTATAACTGATGCTTATTTGATTACCAAGCTTCCTTCCTCTATGTTAAATGGAAATTCTCCTTTTTGTTTAGTCTATGGTAGAGAACCTAACCTTTCTCACTTAAGAAGTTTTGAGTGTTTGTGTTATGCTACTGTTTTAAAAGGGAATGATAAATTTTATAGTAAGTCGAAAAGTGTGTTTTAATTGGGTATGCTAGTGGTAAAAAGTCTTATAAACTATTTGGTCTTGAAAACAAATGTGTTATTTACTCTAGATATGTAAAATTTTATGAAAATGTTTTTCCTTATAAAATGAACAATGATAATGTTGTTTTTAGTCTAAAAATGAGGTTTCTACTTTGAACTTCTTTGATTTTGTTGAGTTACAAAACACACCAAATTCTTCAAGTCCCAATGATGATGAGAAAGGTGGGACTCCTTTGAGTAGAGAATGTAGTCATCACTACACTGAGGATGTGACTGCTGACCATAATTGTGACAACCCTGGTTTTGAGGTTCGTCACTTAATTTTATTTTGTGCTAGTTGCGTGTCTTTACGTGTTTATGTGCTTATTGGTGTGTATAGATTGTGGTTTGGATATCGTTTCCGGTACGGGGTACCTTGTGAATTAAACGATGTGTGATGATTTCATGTTCATGAGTTCACATGATAGTGACTATGAAGTGAGATGGTGTTATTTGGTGGTTCTAAGTATACGTATATGTATTATAGAAAATCGTATTTTTACGATTTACGGTTTAACATTTAGAGGTCGCGGATGAGGTAATTAGTCATATGAATATTTTTCGGGATGGTTTTAAGTCATTTAGGACTTAGTTATAAAGTTTATTTCAAAATTTGAGATTTTTTTTAAAAGTGTATATTTTACGTCTTTTACGGTAAAACGCGTAAATTTGACTAGTTTTACGGTTTTGTGGTTTTGGAAGCTTTAGGAGCTGAAATAAATTAAGAAAAATTAAAGTAATATTAATAACATAATATTAAATAATAAAAAAAACGAATTTAGGGGTGTTTGGGTCGGTTTAGACACACCAAAGAAGAAAGAAAGAAGGGAAAAGCCCAAAACAGGCCCAATGGACTTGTAATGGGATTAGGGGGCCTTTAGGACTTAACCAAACCCAACTCATAACTATAATAATCAGGTTTTTAACATCCATAACATCTTCTAGCCGAAATTCATCAATGGTGGCCAATTAGGGTTCTTCAAAAATTAGGTTTTCTTCATCTTCTATTAATTCAAAGGTAAAACCTTCATAACCCTTTTTAATTTAATTGTTTTTATGTTTTTATAATCATTCTTATGATGGAATTAGGGTTAGGGTTCATATAAAATCAGTAAATTAATGATGTGATAATCATAATATGATGATCATATAAATTAGGGCTTGTAATTAGAGGGATTAGGGTTAATTAATGAGGTTGATTTTGTTAAACCCGTTTTTAAAAACTGGGCAGATTTTGTGTCAATTGTTTTGATCATATCGGGAGTTCTATAAACTCTTATTTTACGATCCAAGTACCCCTGGAAAGATATTTGAAGTGGCTTTCCAATGCAAGAAACGAGAACTAAATTGGAGGTAGGGAAGTGGGTCAAAAACAGGTTACAACAGTCGGAGGTCAAAATAGTTTTGAATTCAGCCTGTTTTCTTTTTAAGTTTTGGGTTGTTTGGGGTACTTAGGGTTGCATTGGGATCTTCTCACGAACGTGAGAGATGGTTTATATATTTTAGTAAGTATCTGCACTTGGGATAAGGTTGTGGTTTAGGGTAATACCCCTTAATGGTAACAAACTTTTAGTACGTTTAAAATAAGGAAATCTGGAATGACAAAAGTAGATATATGTATATCGGGGCCTTAACAGTAGCTTTATAATTAGGGCAAGTTGGAGGTGTTAGCCAACATATGTAAGGGTATGAATATTCCTTTTACAGAAACCATGGGTATGTTTAAGTAGATGTTTGACTTAAAGTTTTGAGACCTAAAAACTGGGACTGTTTTGGGTAAAATATGAACGGGTTAGTTATTAAACTTAACCAAGTTAAGGACTTGTTAAGGAAGGGTAATGGGGTGATTAGAACTTATCAATGAGGTAAATATGTGGGAATAGGCTAGATGTCCATCATAGGTTAATGAGCCATCTTAGTGATTGGTTCGTGTATTGATTGCGTGTTTTGGTTTGTTAGCTTGTTGCTAGTGCAAGGACTCGTGAAGGAGCTATCAGGTGAGTTTCATAGTCCCATGTTTACTTTTGATTTTGACTTCCAGATGGGATGGAAGAGACACTGTGTTGAATTATTTTCTAAATTAATGTTGTGAATGTTTTAAGGTTTGAGATGGACTTCTGTGTACATTTATGTGATTAACTGCTATGTGATTCTTGTTTGTGTGTGATCTGGATTGGAAAGGTACATAGGTGTATGGGCGCCTATGGGACCTATGGTTAATGATAAGGCGTGATGCCTTGGAAATTGTGATTGTTGGTAAGGCGTGATGCCTTGGAAATTGTGATTGTTGGTAAGGCATGATGCCTTGGAAATTGTGATTGTTGGTAAGGCGTGATGCCTTGGAAATTGTAATGGTTAATGATAAGGCGTGATGCCTTGGAAATTATGATTGTTGGTAAGGCGTGATGCCTTGGAATTGTAATGATTGATTGAACTTGAATGCTAGTTGTTACTACATGATTGTAGCGCATTGTCCATATGTTTATTGGTTTATGGTATTCACAGCTTATGACTTGTCTTGTGTTGGAGTCTAAACCTATGACTCTCACCAACTTTATGTTGACGTGTTTTAGTGTCTCTTTCAGGTGATACTATGGTTAAGCATGAGAACATAAGTGGCTAGTATTGGAGAAGCTTAGGAATGCATATAGAAGGAGAATCCCCGTTTCCTTCTTAGTTTACCTTTATGTTTTTTTTTTATAAGTGATGCATGTTGGCACCTATATGTTTGATATGTTTGTGTTATTTGTTTGTCTCGGGTAAATGGTAGTACTGTTACCTATTTACCTAGACTCCTGCATGTTGAGATATTGTCATGACATTTGTGTCGCCATTTATGACATTTCTTATTTCATTTAGTTATCTATATAGACACGCCATGTTGTGATGATATCCATACGTCGCGCCCCATATTCCGCCATGGTGGGGTGTGACAATAATAGTCAACCAGATGTTGTTGAGTCTTCTCAGCAAGCTGGATATGACTTAGTCAGTAGTTTTACCAAGTAATAGTGGCTAGATGAGTGCAACTCTCATAGGAGATAGAAATATGTCTGAGCGGAATTTTGATTTAAACAATCAGGTTCTTGAAAATGTTTTTAATACTAAAACAGAGGAGATTGGCCAGAGAAGTCTAATAGAGTGATTAAGTTTCCGGCTAAATTGAATGATTATGCATTGAATACTTATTTGAGATATGGTTTGTATAAGTATTGTAATCATTCTATGCTTTGTTTAAAGAATTTCTATTTTACTTCTAGTTTGAATAAGAGTTATGAACCTACATGTTATGAAGATGCTTCTAGTGATCAAAATTGGATTACTGCCATGAATCTTGAAATGCAAGCTTTATATGAAAATGGTACTTAGGACTTAGTTGACTTTCCTGTTGGTAGAAAACTTTTCAAGTCTAAATGGGTTTATAGGATTAAGTACCTTTCAACTAGTGAGATTGAAAGATACAATGCCAGACTTTTTGCTAAAGGGTGTAACCAAGGGAGGGTTTTGACTATGAGGAAACATTCAGTCATGTGGTTAAAATGAGTACTATTAGATGTTTAATTGACTTATATGTGCAAAATGGTTAGAACTTATATTAGATGAATGTTAATAATTATTTTTTGTATGGTGATTTGAGTGAGAAAGTTTATATGGTTCCTCCTCCAGGTTACTCTAAACATGGGGATAATAGAGTTTGTAGACTAAAAAAGTCTTTGTATGGTCTTAAACAAGCACCTAGACAATGGAATAGAAAACTTTCTGAAACTTTGCTTGATGCTGGTTTTGTGCAATCTAAAAATGATCAATCTTTATATATCAAAACTGATGACAAAGTTAAATTGTTTCTGCTTGTTGATGTTGATGATCTTGTGTTAACTAATAATTCTGAACTTGAAATTGAGAAGTTCAAAAATGTTTTTAAATAACAGATTTAAGATTAAGGATCTTGGAGAACTTAAGTATTTTATGTGATTTGAAGTTCTTAAAACTGGAAGTGGATTGTGTGTTGGTCAAAGGAAATATTGTTTTGAACTGTTAAATGAGTATAAGATTTTGGCTTGTAAACCTGTTGTCACACCTTTGCTTGAAAATATTGTGTTGGCTTATCAAGAATCTGTTGGTGATATTATTTGGTTAATAATGTTGATCCCAAACTTAGATCTGTTTAAGCTTTGTATTAATGAGATTAGATCAAGTATAATACGTAGAGAAACTTTGTGTTTCAAACAATCTAAGTATTATGTGGAATTAATACTTAGAAAAAAAAACAACTAACAAACTTTCAACTTTGATTAATAATGATCATGACATACAATGATATTGAAAGTGTATCAAATAATAAACCGTAAGGCCTCCTTTTATAGATGCAATGAGCCTTGAACATAAAGCTAAGTATCAATTATTCTAGGAATATATTAAATTGATAAACATAAGAAATATAATATTCAAATATACATTCCTAACTTATACAAAACGTGTTGACTTAACAACTAATGATCTTTGACAGTGGCTTGATCTTCTTTTGTCAGCGTCTTGATTGTTAGCGCCTTGATTACTCTTGTCAGTGGCTACAATCCTCTTTGTTAGCGGTTAGTGTTTTGATTAATTTTATTCCCAACAATCCTCCCCTAAACTTGATATTTACCATAATCATCAAGTTTCTGAATAAAAACAAAATACATAGAGGATTCTTACAAATAAACCTATTTCATTTTGTAGTCTTCAGAATCGATAAGGTATTAAGCCTTATGTTTCATGACCTGACGTAATATGTTACGATTCATAGTTTGAGCTAGCGAATTTGCCCATAATATGTTGCGCTATGTGTATTTGACGCAGTGACAAATTTCTGATTGTGTGTTTAAAATGATCATGACAGTTTTTTAATTTATTTTTATGTTTTTCAGTTTGATTGTTAATCAATACTTCTATGGAAAGTATTGAAGGTTTCATTTGAAAGTTAATTGATACTAACATTCCAATCTTTCTCTTTCATTCTATAGTATAATGAATCAAACCGTGATTTTAAGTTTGTTGTTCCTGAATATTGCAGGCTCTTAAACTGTGATTTTGTGTTGTTTTAAATGGAGCTCAATTGTTGGTTGTCAATGGAGAACAAATGGAAAAAGTGGTTTTGTTCGTAATCTGAAGATGACAATGTTGGGTTGTGGTTGATGGCATGGAAAGTGCAAGAGTATTTGTGCCTACAATATGTTTTATGGAAGTCCTGACAAGATTGAGTTTGGAGTAAGTTTTTTTTCTTCATTTTCTTGAGCCTTAATCATAGTTAAATATGAATAAGTATATGGAGTCATCGTGTACTCACCTCCAGTTTCGAAATAAAAATGGATTAGCAGTTTTTTTGGGCAACACTTGTATGAAAATTCAAAGTATACGCATGTGATCAAATGAGGGTGTCAGTCAAGTTCTGTAGCAGGCTAAAACGGTCAATTTAGTATGTCGTTTGTAACTATGTCATCAACTTAATTCATTTGTATGTATGCTCTTTTGTTGAAGTCAAGCCATCTTCTTTGTGCGTACATGTGCAAGGCAACGATTGGAACAATTATTTTGGTAAGAAATAAACTAAATTGGGTGCAACAGTGCAAAGTATAAGATTATGGAGTACAAATATCTTTCTAGTGTTGCATTTACTCCGTATCTCACGTATGTTCAGAGAATAATCTTTGACCTATATGTGTATCGAATTATTGTACGGAGCAAAACTCTAATACCCCCAATTTACCTTGCGCAGCGGAATATCACAATTGGGTGCTAGTCAAAGAATCATCACACACAAGCCATATGGAACGACTCGGTAGAGACGTTTAAACATTAGGTAAATTTAAACAAAGTTAAATTACAACAACAACATTGTATAATTGTTTCCAAACCCCAAAAGTTATAAACAAAGTAGCGTTAGGTCCCCATAAATCTCAACCCCTTAAAACCAACCAAATTGTTTTACAAGACATCATGAATTATAAATTGTCTTTAAGAAAAAGGGAGGAAAACAAGCTAGACTGCCCACAAGCCACAACAACATCCATAGCATGCTCCGCCACAATCATCCTTGATTACCTGAAACACATGCTTAAAATCGTCAACAAATAATGTTGAGCGAGATCTATAGGTTGTATTCTCCGACATGCCTTTCATATGTGGCTAGTTGTTCAGAGGCGGCTCAAAACTCATGATCGTATGAAAGCTTGGGATCATGTAGAAGAGTCGGATTTGGTGTGCCCCCTATGCCAGCGTGATTCGGATTCTCATGAACATTTATTGTTTTATTGTCCTTTCGCTACGCAGGTGTGGGATGATTTGAAGATTTTGGCAGGTCTTACTAATACTACCTCGCCGATTGACTCTATTATAACTGATATTCTTCCCTTTTCTCACCTGAAGTCGTCTCGAAGTGTTATTGCTAAGCTTGTTTTAGCTGCGGCATCTTATGTTATATGGCAGGAGCGTAATAATCACATATGTCGGAAGGAGGAGAGATTGGTTAAGCAAGTGGTTGATGCTATCAAACACTCTGTTCGTCTCAAGCTTATGACATGCTGTTGGAAAATGTCTCAAAGTATTGGTCGTTTGATTCAGAATTGGAAGTTGTCCGATTCTATCTTACTTAATCTTTGATGGAGGTTATTTTTTTGTTTATGTTTTGTTAGGTGGTTTTTTCCTATCGGTGTCATTGCATATGTAATAGTTGATTGTATGGCATGTCATATAATCTTGTAGTTCAAGCTATGGCTTGAGGTTAATATGGTACTTCAGCCGTATTCCATTGTTCTTAACGGTTTTGAGTGATTAATATATTTTACCGGGGTCATTTCCCCTTTACCCAAAAAAAATACATGCTTCGTCCGTTTACATAAAATAACAAGTTTTATCTTTAATTGAAATTATGTGCACTGTTCGTTTTAGTTCTATTAGTTTATGTTTTGAAAAATAGAGACTATCTGTATCCATGTAACAAGTTTCAAACAAATTAATTACAGTCATGGTCCATATTTTTCAGAATAGGAACCGTTGGGGTTACAACTTATGGAATTAAGTAGAGGTGGTAAAACAACTAAACAGACGCATGCTAAATCGAGAAAAAAATCATATAATAAAAATGTTTAAATCAAAAATAATAATGCTTGTTTAAAAGACGAGGACAAAAAAAATTAATATAAAATATTCGCCGATTATCCTATTTTGCATGCGCCCACTGAGAGCCTATCAATAAAAATAGATAGGCAAAAAGTTCCCCGTCATTTTTTAAAAAATATCTAAAAATAACCAAACTTAAAAAAAGAGGGAACAATATGTAATTTGTTAGTTACTTAGAGTCTGTTTGGTTTAAATCCAAGATTTACTGTGAGGATAGGATTAATAGGTGGAGGGTTAGGATTAAATTTAATCACTCTAAATCATCTGTTTGGTTTCTTATAATTTTCAAAGTCAACTCACTAGATAACAGTTTGTTTATAAATTAAATATATCAAAAATCACAACAAAAATAATACCACTTCATTATAGAACATGAAAACAAAAAGGATTATGTCAAGATAATGGATTATCATCAAACGGCTATTAAAGGGAGAAAAAAAACTTTATCCACCATAAGTTTTCAAATTACACCACGTTGATTCAGTGACAACATCAAAACTTTGTCAATGAAATTTTTATTATCTAGAAACAAAACATTACTTGTAATATTTAAAAAAAACAAAAATTTGATCAAGAGTTAATTATCCATTGATTTGTTTTGATATAAGTGAAAAAATAATTAATCTACAAAAAAATATATTAGGGATTTAGAGAATACCATATTGATTGAAAAAAATAACAATGGTAAAATCATCAAGAAGTATAATAGAATTTTGATCAAGAGGAAGGAAAAAAACATATGAGAGAGAAATAAAAGTAGTTGGTCATTGTGACAAAAGTTTACATAGAAATTGGTAAAGATGAAAGAAGAAGAATGTGGATTGAAACAAACAGGAAGGCAATTTTATCTATTTTGTTGCTCGAGTATGTAGATTCAAAACCATCTTTGACTTTTTGTATAGCCAAACCGGGTCAATCGGTTGATCTGGTTCAGATAAAAAACCGATTTTTTGACGCAAGTTTTATATTTTTAAACTCGGCTAAACCCGCCGGGTTGGGGTGATCCGGGTCAACCCGTTTCTCGAGACTTGACCGAATTTCAATTTTTTCATGTTTTTTTTAAATATGTAAATTTTACGTATTTGTGATTAATCTTATTTTTATATATTTTATTGGTTTGTAAACAATATATATCTTAGATATACGTAAGTTTTTATATAAAAATTTTGCGATTTATAAAAATATGAATAAAAATATTTTTCTTAGAAAACTGAACCAACCTGGGTTGACCCGGTTTAACCCCACCATAACTAACAAAAATGATAATTTCATTTGATTTGATCCTACAGTAAATCATGACGGAATAATAAAGAAAATCAAAATAGGTTAAAAAGATCGTCTAACTTCAAACCAAATGAGCCTAATATTACTATACTTCTGACATACGTGACAATTAATAAAAGAAGGTTAAACCTTAGTACATATTTAAAATATTTTTTATCGAAATAGTCTTTAAAGTTATTGTTCTTTGTAAGGCCGGTCACTGACGTGAACGATCTTTCGTATTATCGATCCACTAAAACCGTTGATCCTACACCTTTCGTCGCAAAGAGCGGGCTAAATACCTCATATATTTGTTGCAGAAACGACGTTGTAAAAGGCTTTTCTATGTCGTTTTCATGCATCGCTGCCGTTTCGAAAACACTTCAACAAACACAAAGCACGTGAATAAATAAAAATTACAAATGCTACATGTTATAAAAA
This sequence comes from Glebionis coronaria, assembly GCA_025667525.1. Taxonomy (NCBI): domain Eukaryota; kingdom Viridiplantae; phylum Streptophyta; class Magnoliopsida; order Asterales; family Asteraceae; genus Glebionis; species Glebionis coronaria. The sequence continues at coordinate 591,359,981 of CM046880.1, read as the reverse complement.
CGACGTTATATTTTTAACTATTTACACCTTTTTAGTATTATAAAATTTATTTATCAAATACGGAACGTATATCTATCGATATTTTTGAAGAATCGTCTAACTGCGAACCAAACGAGCCTAATATTGCAATGCTTCTAACACACGTACGATTTTATTAAAAACGTTGAAATTTAGTACACATTTAAAATATTTTTATCTAATTAAATTTTAAGGTTATTCGTTCCCGCAAGACCAGTCATTGATGAGGACAACCTTCCCTACTATCGTTCCACTGCAATCGTTAAGCTAGCATTCTAGCACTTTTCGCCGCGAAGCGCAAGCTACATACCTCGTTTTAAATAAAAGAAAGATAAATTTAGGACATTTTAAAAAATTTATAAAAAAACTATAAATTCAAGAAGTATCAAATTGTACGTCTGAAAAGAGTGTTTGTTGGGAAGTTCGTTAGTTCAACTCACCTTGTATTCTAAAATTGTATACATGGTCCCTCCCTTTAAAGCCTTTAAAAAACCCTCTTTTCCTATTAAGAACCTCCTGCCAACCAAGTTGTGCACCCTCCTTTGCTTTTACGAACCCCATCTTCAACCCTTACAAACCAATTGCGAACCCTCTTTTCATGAACTGATATGTATTGCGAACCCTCCCTTCATCGATATATGAACTTCTCTTTACAACTCATACCCTTTCTTTTTCACCTTCGTTTCTTCACTCATTTTTACCATTTTGTCAAAAATTCAATTTTTATCAATCTAATTGTTTTGTCTTTCGCATTTGTGAAACCGATTTGAAAATTGTTTTTATCTTGTGGATTAGTCAAACCAAAAAGCAAAAATTATGATTCAATATACATGTTATGTTGAGTTGTGCAACCATTTTTTACTTGTAAAGAAGGAGAGTAATGCTAGTAATTTATTAATTAAGATTAAATACAATTAAAAATATGAAGAAATCTCTTTTGCTAAAATGTTAAAAAAATGTATAAAAAAATGCAAAAAATCGATGGAGAGATTAGAATTATTAATTTTTCAAAACTGATTTTATTAACGGTTATATTTTACTAGTAAAAAAATAATTAAACATCATCAGTAATAGTAGGGCTGTAAACGAACCGAACGCACGCGAACGGAGGTATGTTCATGTTCGTTTATTTTATTTTAGCCGAACAAATAAACGAACGCGAACGCTTAGTCGGACAAAAATTGTTGTTCATGTTCGTTAATATTCGTTCATATAACTTAAACAAACGAACATAAACGAACATAAATGAACGTAAACGGTGATATATAAATGTAAATGGGCTAAACGACCGTGTAACTAAAGTTATTACTTTAAACGATCCATATCATCATCTTATGTACTTATATAATCATCATATCCCAAAATATTTAAGAGAAACTATAAATACTTTGTAAACGGACCAAAAATCTTGTTCGCGTTTGTTCATTTGTTAAATAAACGAACATAAACGAATTTTTTGACGAACGATCGGCGAACGGTTCACTGAACGTTCAGTTCGTTTAAAGCCCTAAGTAATAGTATGGAATATCATCGATGATAAAATTATTTTATCATCGGTGATATTTCATTTTCTTTTTCACTAGCGAAATATGACCATTTATAAAAATCAGTTCGAAAAATTTACAACTTTAATCATCTGCCCGATTTTTGAAATTTCTGGACTTTTTGACAAAAATAGTCTTTCCGTATTTTTTAAAATCTTAGATTGATCTTCACATTTAAATCAAACTAATATGGATGATAAGAATTTGTCCTCTTGTGAGAAAAAACAAAATTACATTTGAACTTTTTTTTTATTATATTTTCATATCGAGTGAATTGAAAAAATGATCCTTGTAATTTGGTTAAACTACAATGTTAGAAATTTTAACAATAAAGGGTGTGTTACGACACATCATTTCCTTTTCTTTTTGAGTTTTAATTGTGACATCTTAAAGTCACATTTAAATACGACGATATCTCAAGATATCCTTTCACTCGCAACATTCACTATTTAAATGTGACTATAAGATGTCACAATTAATTTCTTTTCTATTTTTCCCGCAAATTAAATTATCAAAATTTTTTAAGTCGAAGGCAACTTCATTAATCATGTTGGTCAACTAAAATTTAAATAGGTATACAAGTTTTTCTTTTAGTGAAATGCAAAGGGGTTACATGTGTTTATCTTTATTGTGATTGGAGAACTTAACGTATCAAGTTAGCTTCAACTTAAAAAGATATTTTTCCATTAAAAACATGCAACAAATTAAAAAAACATACAATAAATTGTTGTGGGTTCGACGTATTAAAAAAAATAAAGTTAAAATGAGAATACACTTGATCATTTGAAAATTGAGATTTTTTTAGCATTTTCAATAACCCTTTGGAACTAGAAAAACTATCGCATAACAAAATTTCATCTGATAACTTGTCTTTACAATTACTTCAGAAAACTGAACACTATAAATATTACTCCGTACTACGTGCTAGTTTTATGTTATTTTTAACCTTAGTAATAATCCAATGTTTTTAAGACATCAACCCACAGGGGCGGATCTACAGCTTGGCTACGTGTAGCACATGCCACACATAAAATTAGCAGCCATGATTTTTTTCTATAGAGGTGCAGGTTTTTTATTTTAAGTTTGGTGTTGTATATAAACGAAGAAGACGATGATATAGATAATTAGAAATTGTCTAGTATCTAAATAAAAAGGCCCAACAAATAAGCCCAATAATATGAGATATAAATGTTATTTGCCCCAACTTTAATGACCGGCTACAGGCAGGTTTTTTTTTGGGCTAATTACTCAAATAGACCTAGTTATTTGTTCATTTCTCAAAATGCCCCATGTTACCTATGCAACTTTAAAATTTCCAAAAATAGACCATGCGACTAAGCTACCTTATGCTACCTATGCAACTTTAACAAAATTACCAAAATATCCCTATGTACTAATATGTAAGATGCAAGTACAAATTGTGTAAGAATATGTAAGTGTACTTTTTATACGACTTTTTACTTAATTTTTTTTAAAATAATTAAACAAATTACTTTTTTTATTGTCTTCTTTTTATATACTTTTTTTTATTGTCTTCTTTTTATATACATTTTATCTACAGTGATTTATTTAAGCTAATTGTTTCTCTCTACCAATCTTTCACACACACACACACAATATATTCTATATGTTTTTCTCTCTCTCTCTCTAGTCACCCAACAGCCATCGTAACTCCATATCCTCACCACCCCATTTTTGGTATCCGTTTATATTCCGGCGTGACTATACAACCTTGAAAAATAGATCGGTGGTTTCCGGATCTATATACAGATCCTGGCAGATCTGTAAATTAACCAGATCTATAAATGGATCTGATGTGGTATGTTTCTTCACAAACTCCAACTGTTGCAAACCACTCACCACCACCGATTGAAATGATTTTGGATTCAGTTTTATAGTGTATGAGATTTGCAGTTTCAATTATTGGAGATGGATATGTAGTGTTGGATTCAGGTAAACTATTTAGACCCTTTTTAGCTTTTGTATCAATTTGTAATACCCACTTGAAATCTTGATTTTTTTTTCTTAAATCATTAAAAAGATTGGATTTTTTTGTTGGATTTTAAGTACTTTTAGACTAAATTTTTAATACCCATAAGCTATTAAAAATTTAGACCCTTCTGGCAAGGTATATTTTCGGAAGTGAAGGATGCTTTTTTTAGCATTTGCTTTTCAGATTAGTTTGTACTAGATAAGAAAGTATAAGACTGAATTGTATGGAAAAGGACACATTCATATGCCTGATGTTAATATCCTATGTGATTAAGACTCAGTTTCGCTTTCTATTTTATATTTCGTTCAAATATTATGGTGCATATATTTGGTGTTATTCCTTTAGGATTGTATATTTTAACGTAAGCCTGAGTAGAGGTTTCTTAAAAATGATTGCTGTCATGTAGAATCTTAAAGATGTAATTACTGGCATTTAGACACATACAATATTTCATTTCGTAGTTTCGTGGTGATTTAATGCGGAAAATGAGGAAGGTTTCAAGAGACACTTCTTTCTATTTTCTACTTACCTGAACCGACTACCATATCATACACTGTTTGTAGTTAGCATCTTTAAATGTTATTAGCAATATTGCTTGTTTGGTGGCTATTTAACTTAGTCTGTATCTTTACATGAATGTATAACGCTATTTGTGTTTTTTATACGAAATGTGGATGATTTGTTATGATTCTTTTGTAGTGCAGTTAAATTTAGTCAACAAACTGTAATCTATATAAATTGTAAACAATCAGTTAGGGTTCTTTTTGTAGTGATGAGATAATGTAATTAGGATGTATTAATTACTTGCTGTTTATGTTTTTATATAAATTTAAATTATTTATCAAGATTTTATGATTTTTCAAGTTACTTGTTACTGTGTTTCTTTTATACAAATGTGATTTTGTTAGGATTTATTTGTAGTACTGCTCTTAATCAATAATTTATAGTACTATTTTCAAGTATTTTATAAATTTAAGTTAAATTTGTGAATTGATGTGATTACTGTGGAGTCGATGTAGTATTGAATGTGAATTCGTTAGTATTCTATTGATATAAACATAATCTAAGGCTTCTTATATTGCATTTTGTTGTAATTTTTGTGTATAATGCTATGAACTGATTTTTTTTTGCATTGGATATACAATAAGGTGTTGATTTAGAAGGAAATGAAAGATTAAAAAGATGAAAGAATTTGCGGGAAAGTTATCAGGAAAGTTTTTTGGTTTTATGGAAAAGGGTGAAAGTTCTACAAGTAGGGATTTAGGAAATGATGATCGTCTTTTATGGAGTAGGGATTTAGAAAAACATGCTTTCGGCGAATTCTCGTTTGCTGTTGTACAAGCCAATGCAGTTCTGGAAGATTACAGCCAGGTGGAGATTGGTCAAAACGCTACCTTTGTTGGTGTTTATGATGGTCATGGTGGTCACCAAGCTGCACACTACGTGCGTGATCATTTGTTTGATCATCTAATAAGTAAGTCCTCTCTCCACTTTCATTAATATTGATTAGACGTTATGGTAGTCTGTGTTTTGGATATGCTTAGCAGGGTTGTACTTCATACTTTCATGGGTTGTAATCTTGTATTGCTTGTTTGATGAATTGCACTATGATTCGACAACATGGTGTTTTCACGTTTGTATCAATTTGACCATTAACCTTCATTTACTCCCTTCACCTTTTTGGTCATTTTTTGCAATTTTTGTGTGAGCACAAAAGGAATTTTGGGGAAAAAAAGGCTTAGGAACGAACCCGTGAGAAAGAACTGTAGGGGTTTAATCCCCACAATGATGAAAGTTTAGAGTTTTTACCATTAGTAGCCCTAGTAGTTACTACTGACGGAAGTCGAGAATTTTATAATGTTTGGAGGAAAAAATAATATTATTACTGTTTGTTGATTTTGGTTCGAATTGTCTTTAATATAGATTTTGCAAAAGAAAAAGGACAGATGTCCCCAGAAGAAATCCTTACTGATGCTGTTTCTGCTACCGAAGAGGGATTTCTCGAGCTGGTAAGCCGTACTCGTGCGATTCACCCGCTGATAGCTGCAGTTGGTTCTTGCTGTCTCGCTGGACTCATATCGGAAGGCACATTGTGTGTTGCTAACATGGGCGATTCTAGAGCTGTTTTAGGGCGTATAAAGAAGCGCAGGCAGAATAAAATTGTAGCTGAGCAAATCACTGAGGATCATAATGCTTGTGTAGAAAAAGTTAGAAAGGAGCTCAAGTCAGATCATCCAGATGACCCAGAAATTGTGTTTAAGAAAGATAGCGTATGGCGTGTCAAAGGCATTATTCAGGTTTTGGTGTTTGATCTTTATTTTGGTCTACATATTAACAGAGGCCACAATCTCAACCCTTTTGAACTACAAATTTCTAGATTTTGGTCTTATTTCATTTCCAACGGGCTTAAGTGGGTAACTTTTGAAAACCTAACAAATTTCTAGATTATTAACTCAGTCAACGTGGTCTCCAAAAAATACTTTCAAAGAATGGACAAACATGTGATGATGGGTTGGTCCAAGCTTGATGCATCCGATTGGACCAGCTTGACCCATTTTGATGTGAACAAATTGTGCTTTTCTATCTTAGAAGTTAGATGTTTAATCTATTGCTGGTGTTTTCAGATTTCGAGATCCATAGGAGATGCATACTTGAAGAAGCAAGAATTTGCTCTTGATTCATCACACACGCGGTACCACGTTCCTTTACCTCTCCAGCGACCTGTTTTAAAAGACAGCCCGTCTTTCTACACTAGAGAGTTGAAACCTGATGACAAGTTTATTGTGTTTGCATCGGATGGGTTATGGGAACACATGACAAATCGGGAAGTAGTCAAGATGGTTCAAAAAACCCCCAGAGAAGTAAGTTTGTCCTCTTCTTTCAAAATTTCTTAACACTGATGCTTAATTGTGTAATCCTGAGTGGTCGGTAAACCTTGAAAATTGACTGAAACAACCAAACCTTACAAGTTAACAGGTTCTCTATGGCTTGGTTTGAATCAGGTAACTGGAGTCTAAGATATGTTTTCTGGGTGTTCGGATAATGGGTCAAAACGGATATTTGTTAATGCACTAGTTGGGTTTAGTTGACCTTTTCCAATTGTTTTTCTATTAGCTTTCTGAACTAAGTATGATTCTGAAATACTACGTATGTAACTAAAATAATCATCTAATCTTCTAAATAGATCAATTTAGTTGGCTGTACACTTTATATAATAGTACCACTTTTGCTGATTTTCGACCCGTTTGATATGCCACTTGTGTTCTCTTTAGCTAGCTTTTAACTTGTCCATTTGAGACGGATGAAACATAACACCACTAGACTTTATATATGCTATCTGTTTATACCTCTAACAATGTTTTCAGTTGCTGGAGAATTTTGACCAAATTAAGTAACGTTGTTGGAACTTGTAACATGACAACGTGCAATAGATCTTTCTCGGCTTGAGGAAGAAGAATGAAGAGAGAAGAAAAAAAAACTCAGATCCAACATTTGAGTGTGGTTTTAGTTATCACGTTATTAGTTTTTTTTGTTTTAGTACCACTATTGTGATGAAAAAAGGCAAGATCTTTTATTTTTATTTCTTGTTTTTAGTATTTTTTTTATTTTGTCTTTCATGATGTAAATTGGAAAATTCATCTACTTGAAAAATAAAATTGACTTTGTAATTGCTTCTATGGTTTCTTACTTTTTGTTTATATATGTTAGCATGGATACAAACGAATAAAGCCTGACTCGAAAAAACGTGACCCAAAAAAGTCGACACAAAAAACCCAACCAGAAATTCCAGTATAAAAACTCTAGTAGTTGTGTGTGCATACTCTGTTTTAAAAAAAACACAAAGTCGCATAAAAATAGTTTACATATATTAATTATAAAAGTATTTGAAAAAAAAATTATTAAAAAAGGTAAAAGTCGCATAAAAAGTACACGTACACATTAGTACACTTACACATTCTTATACAAGTTGTACTTGCATCTTACACATTTATAATGAATAAGGATATTTTGGTAAATTTGTTAGAAGTTGCATAAGGTAGTATAAGGTAGTATAAGGTAGCTTAAGGTAACATGAGGTAGCATAAAGTAGCATAAGGTAGCTTGGTCTATTTTTGGAAGTTTTAAGGTAGCATAAGGTAGCATGGGGTATTTTGGCAAATGGACTTCATGACAAGTCTATTTGGGTAATTAGCCCTTTTTTTTTCTCTAAAACATATGAGTATTATTTTTTCTTTTTTTTCTTTTTAAGATATTAATGTCTTTTGAGCTTTACTGTTAAGAAAAGAAACATACTTTGATTTTTTTTAGAAAGTAAGCAGTAATATTTTTAAACTAAACTATTCTTTCTTATAAGTTATAAGAAACAATAACTAAATGTTATTTGCAACTTAATTTTTTTTAGAGAGTAATGTTGTTTATTTTAAGATTTTAAATTTTATCTTACTTTGTTGACACTTAGTTATTTTTTTTATCAATGTTGACACCTAGTTCACTAATATGAAGTTGTGTATAAAAAGCCCGTCTTTGAGCCTTGAAATCTCAAAATATGATTTTTTTTTTATATGACAGTCGACTTTTTTTCATGTGTATATCGTGTGCAAAAATATGAAGTTGTGCAAAAAATTATTTTTTTATATGCCCATCTCACAATGCTAGATCCGCCACTGTCAACCCAGGCCCAAAAACCCACCCACTAACCGACTATGTAATAACTATATATAATGACCTTACAAACCTACTTTTAGGTAAAAAAAAAAAAAGACTTAAGCCGATTATCGTAACAATGCACAGCCACAAAATCAGTGATCGACTTAGGAGACTTATCCTAAAAAGAATAATGGTCGACCTCCCCGACACCCTACAAAACATGTTCTTACATGACTACTCCTCAACATACTTACCATCTAGGTCGATGTCGATGTCGAGTTCCCCACGTAAATTTACCGATTGTTGGAATGGCTCAGGGACGTTAAATGACTACTCCTCAACATATAGGTGGATGTCGACGTCACGTAATTTTACCAACAATATGAAAGAGGATTGTTGGAATGGCTCAGGGACGTTAAAGGGGCGAGATCCTGCACGGTGGAGATTTGATGCAGTCGGTAACCCCGTATTTAAACCACATACTTGCTGCGAGGGTCTCTTCTGTTATGGATTCGATCACATTAAGCCATTTTCTCAAGGTTATTAATCTTACTTTGATTATTTGTTTTATTGAAACCATATATAGACTAAGGGGGTGTTTGATAGCCTTTGAATGATACAGTTAAGAGGATAAATATGAATCGGCCAGTTTTGGAGTTGTTTGTTAGGAAAAAATTAATGCGCTGTATCATCCTTTTAAGTTCTGAGTAATTTTGCATGGTGGATTTGCAATATCATTCAGTGTGCATATATTGTCCATATTCCTTGTTATACCCCCATGACCCACACGTATGACTTATATAAAATGAATCAAGTTCAATAATTTTTCTAGTAATAAAAATAGAAATCTAACGTTGACTCCATAAAACATATATATTCCAACTATATTCAAATTCCTAATCTAAATTTTAGATATAAGAAAATCTATATATATTATTTTAGCGTTAGAAAAAAAAAATTCATATAAAACATGTGAATATATTTCGATTTAATATAATTTTTATATTATTACTTTATGTTTTAACGTTGTTTATATTATTACTTTAATTAGCATTTTTTAATATTTTTTATGTAATTATTTCTTATTTGCTAGAAAACGTTTCTGTAAGCATGAGGCCAAAACAGTAATTGATGTTAACAAGATCTTTCATTCAGTATATTTAGCAAACGACCTATTTTTATTTAGAATCAAATTCATTCAGAGCATTTGAATCATTCAGAATGATAAATGATTCAGTGCTAAATCATTAACTTTGTAAAATCTAAAATTAAAACTGAAACATAATATCAGTGGGTACAAAAAAAGTTAAATGCACTCATTGCAATAAGACCTTTTGGTTTGAGGAAGAAGTTTCTACCTTGTGTAAGTATTCAATTGCAAAACTTCATGAAAATCGATCTTGAAACAAACATATGTGGAATTACCTTAAGAAACCGATCAGCCCTTTTATGTTCATCTTTAAATTCGAACGAAATCAAATAAAAAAAGAAGAAGTTGATTTGGCTACAATTAATTTAAGTTTGTTTAAGGTTATCTTGGATGAGTCTAGAGTCTTTAAAATTTTTAGTTTGTGACCAGAGTGGTGATTGTTTGTTTAAAATTCAAACAATGGTCTACTCCCGAAGCCACCTTAACAATAACCAATCAGAGTAGTGTTTGTTTGTGTTCTTTTTTTTTCTTTTTTTTTCTTTTTTTTTTGGAACAAATTGTTTGTGTTCTTCAATAAACCTTTTTATGCATTCACCTACGTAGTATTGAAATAATATAGAATATTACTATTATACTTTACCAAAAGGTTTTCACAAATCAAATATTAGATTTACATATTAGGAGAAGGCAAACGGGCAACAAATACTATTTAATTAAGATTTGTGACATCATCGTTTAGTATTTTTTAATTAAATTAACCAATAAAAAGAATACACTTAGATAAAGATGACATAGGCATAAACCTTATTTTAATAGAATAAAATAGATTTATTAATTTCATTTCCTATTCCTACATTAATTTGCAGTAAAGTATGAAAGATGTATTTGATATTTGATGCTTTTGTAGGCGGCGAGTCTGTTGCGAAAAATATACAAATTCTGCAAACCACAGTAAACAAAAAGAAGTCCGACAAGATCGTAGACGAAAAGACTCTCAAAGGATACTCGCGCGTCCATAAAGTCACAGACGAACTACTAGATGTCGTTGAAATGGGTTATTACGGAAATATCAATAGATACAACGAAGACACAAAATCCATCGAAACGGTGATACTTGCAAAGCTTCGGGACCCTAAGGGCTGTTAGTCAAACTTGTTCTTGCTGGGAATTAATTCAAAGTATCAAGAGTTCATTCACATTATATATGATATAAACCATATATTACTATTGAATGTATAATCTGGGTCGCTAGAAATTTGTGGCATTTGACTTTTGCTGACTTTAAGATTCAAGAGGAAGAGCTTTGACTTAGGTTGGCTTACTTTTCTAGTCAAAGACACACATAATTAAGATTAAATTCTACTATTTGTTAACAGTGAACAGTTTCCTATAAGTTTGTTGATTGTCGCATGCTTTTTTTTAGAATTTTCACATATTTCAGTTAGTTTGCTGGTATCTTTCTCTGGAAGGGCATCAGCATTCCCTTTTAAAGAATTGTCATCATTAACCCCAATTGTAGGAAAAAGTTCATCTTCTTGCTAAAATGTCATGCTCTCAACATCAAACGAATCAGTTCCAAAAACTGTGTCCTATCACAAGTCATACATCGAAATGAAAAAGAATTCAAGTAACAGTTACAAAAGCAACTTATATGATGCATTCCATTAAAAGCAGGTTTTATAAACCAAGCACCTTCATAAAACCTAGAATGGTTTGACAATGATTTTACTATGCTTGAAGAAAGTAACGAAATCAATATGTATTTAGTTTTATTAAATAGAACTATGGATATTACAACAAGTATCTTTTTGCCTCCAGTATTCTCAATTAACAGATTTCTGTCAAACAATGTTGGTCCTGAGATGTGGCAGGGAAGACATCTAGTATGGAGTCAATCGATCGAGAGGTTACATGTTATTGTGTTTTGTTACTAGATTCGTGGTAGATTTTTAGTATTTGTATCTTCAGGTTTTGTATTTGTATTCTCAGGTTTTGGTAGATTTTTTCGGGAAAAATTCCAGAAAAAAATCTGGAAATAGCCTGTTGTGCAGGCTGCCAAAAAAATGCCAAAGTTTCCCTGGCGACATGTCGCCAGGGAAACCATAGACTCGCTTGACTTCCTGAAAAGTCATCAAAGTTTCCCTGGCGACATGTCGCCAGGGAAACTCGGACTCGCTTGACTTTCTTAAAAGTCAGCCAAGTTTCCCTGGCGACATGTCGCAAGGGAAACTCGAGCACAACGTTGACTTGTCAACGCCAGGCATTGACTTGTCAACGCCAGGCATTGACTTGTCAACGCTACGAATAGTTTCCCTGGCGACGTCGCCAGGGAAAAGTGAGGTTTAATAATCATGTTTACTTAAGTTTGTTAATCAGCCAACTTTTCCCTGGCGACGTTTGTCGCCAGGGAAACTTTCCCGCACCAAATCCAGCGTGGCACCAATTTTTGAACCAAAGAGCTGCGGGGCCCACTTAGTCGCCAGGGAAACCCGAAATAGTCGCCAGGGAAACTTTCCCGCACCAGCCTTCGTTGGCGACGTTTCCCTGACGACATGTCGCCAGGGAAACGTCAAAAATTTAGCCAGGGAAGGGGTGAAATATTGTAGTGTATGAGCACATATCGGCAGATGAACTTGAAGAACTTGAAAGGTGTGCAGCAGCCATATTGAAGGGTTGTTCTAGTGGGTTACTTGAATCAAATGGACCATATACCCCAACGGTCCTGCAATAAATTATTTACTAGCCGGTTCCCCCATATTTATTGGTAATCTATGGGAGATAAGTCAGAGTTGGGCCTTAACACTGACAAAGGCATTAGTCAAGTCATTGAAAGAAGAAACGAAAGATGAAGTAACATGTCTTAATTTAGCAAAACAGGAAATTTGTTATGGGGTACAAACCCTGCTCTAGAAAAAAAGTACCTTGAAATATTTGTATTAATCAACATGTGGTATATTACTTTTGTTTTCTTATATTTCCCCATGGTCATCCCTTGAGCCCAAATTCCCTTCTGAATCTCATTATTGTTGTAAATATTGACTGTATTGTTATTAAAGACAAATTAATAATAACAAGAAAATATAAAGTGCAGTGTCTGATACCATGAATGGTTTGAATACGAAGACACCAGGATACAACATATATAGGCATTGTACACATGAACTTTTGTCTATCTCTGCACGTTGTTGACTCTGGTGCAATCAAGAGCTTCAAAACTGCGTATTTGAACATCAAGTGCTCAGATTAGCAGCTTGGATGAGCAAATCTCAAACACCCTCAAATTTGTGTGTCAAAATATGTTATACGTAAATCCAGACCCACAGATGAATTCCCTCACAATCACAATGAGCCACCTTTGGGAAAAAACCCGAAGGTAAATAGACTGCTCGGTTAAGAGAAGGGAGAAGAAAAACATAGAACGTCGATTTATTAATATATTCATTTTTTTTTAAAGAATGATATCCATATTATAATAATATATAAAGAACGATGAAGCAACAAGGACCAAAGCAAACCACGCAAGGCAGGACGGTCAAACATGCAAAGTACGAAAGCAGGCCAGCAAAATACCAAACACAAGACAGACCAAAACAAGCAGAGAAACAAGGGAACAAGGCGCGAAGAAAAAGCACACAGGCGAACAAGAAAACCACCTACCCCACCACGCCTACTATGAAAGAGAGCTTAAAAGCATTAAGTAACCGTCATTTTCTTGAACACGATACAGATAGATTTAGAGAAAACGGCTACAAATCTTGTGGAAATCAAACGAACAATTAAATGTGTTTGCAACTCTGTATATGCAAAGTCTAACTGCAAACATAACAATCACCACAATAACAATTAATAAGAACTTTCAAATGCAACTTCAGACTAGCCAAAAAATTTCCTAAAATGAACGCACTGAAAATAAATCCTGTTGTAGTCCACGATTTGGAATAACAAAACCATCTTCATCTACTTTGCCCATTCTTTTTGGATGTCGAAAGTGTAGTTAAGCTCCAGATAACATTTGTTGTCATCATCAACGAACTGGAAATGAAGAGGTAAATATATGATGAAACAAATGAGTACAAGGACATGAAGAATATACAGTAAAAACTTTGAAAGTAACAGGTCATCGGTTTAACATCAGGCAAATCTGTTTAATGCATAAAACCGCTCTTATATCATTTCAGAGTGTTTTGGCATAAAATAACGACATCTATTTCCATTTGTCTACTTTTTTTATAAATCTGAATCATTAGGATGATTTGTGTCGCATCAAGATATAATGTAACCAGTAATCTTTGTATTTTTATATAACTTTAAATTATATATAAATATTACCTTTTTTTATACATGACTTAACCTTTTCAAGTGTAAACGGTTGTTCAAGGTCAGACTAACCCGCCCTGTTTGACTTTTGACCCAAACTTGTTTACCCAACCTACCCATTTTGCCATAAGCAAACAAATAAAAAAATACCTTGGTTTTTGCAGAATAATTTCCTTTGGCAAACACACCCGAGGGAGTAACTTCTTCAGGCATTACATGTATGTAGGGCTCTGCTTGTGGGCCGAACGTCCCAAGCATCTCTTTGGAGCTGTCAACTGCATCAATGAAATTACAGAAGGTTCATCATAACGATTAAAATGATTGCAAAACGGGTTCATGTTGTTTAGCCCCTATACATATGCCATGTTGGTGGTTTAACCCCTAAACTATTTTCGCAGTGGTTTGTTCCCGTCAACGTCTCTTTATCAAGTCTCATTAATCGTTTTATCAAGTCCCGTACATTTTTCCATTGTAGTAGTATGACCCCTAAACGTTTTTTTGTACAGAAGTTCCAAAAAGATAAGAAGGGTTAAACCGACAAAGACCTCAAAGGGTAGTGGTTATGCCATTATACCCCTTAAAAAGAGTTTTAAAAAGAACATCGAGAATGAAAGAATTAAGATGATAGAAAGAGGGTACCCTTGAGGCCTTTTTTCCAGACTTGGTTGGTGTACTTGAGCCCACAAACAATGTCGTTGCTGACCTTGATCGAAAATTTCAAATTATACTTGCTACCTTCTTTTAGGGTGAACCATAGGCCTTTCGGGTTGCCGGAATCAGGGATTTCAAGAACAATGTCGGGCCTACCAGCAGAGACGATGGTAAGATTCAGTATCTTCACATCTGGTTCTTGAACTTCTGCCACAGATTTGAAACAGTACAAAAGAACATGTCAGTCATCAGCTTCTAAAGTAGTTTAACCTCAAAAAATGGGAACCTTAACCAATATACAGGAACAAGCTGGGCATATAAATGTTAGTATTAGTTAAAAAAAAATTTAAAACAGAAAGGCTATATTTGGCGGGAAGACACGATTGCCAATACAGATTTTCTTATGCAGAACCTGATAGACAAAGCATAGATCCCGATTTCTTCAAAATAGCGTTACAAAGTTATAGTTCGTAGAAAATATGTGGAAACTGGAAACACGGCGTCATTCAATCCAGAGGATCCAATTTCAACCCAAATAGGTAGAAACGGGTTAATCTGAGTTAAATTTAATTTCTAATGGTAACTAAGCAAGTAAGAGTAAGGTTGTCTGAACTAGTATATAAATCATCCATTGCCAATATTGAATACGATTAAGGTTCCTGATATACATTGTTTCCTTCCACTTTTGGTCCTAAAGAGTATTAATTAGTTTCAGTTTTAGCCCCTCAATTATGTGACTACTTACGCTTTTGATCTCTAAAAAGGGTAGAGGGCGAGGGACCAAATAGGTAAGCAAACAGCATTTAAGACCAAATCCGTGATTAGTATTGTCGAGGGTCCAGGACTCAGGTTCCATAATTTTGAGCAAATCACAAGGACCTGGATACCAAAGTGGCCCATTTTTGATCCGGAATATTTGAAGGTTGAACCCATTTCCCAACCTGCCTGATACATCTATTGTGACACTTATACCCGATACTAATAATTGAAATTTCGGATTATATCTCGTGAAACGTTTTGTACCAACGGTGCATACTCAGAAATCTGGCAATGCTAATACACAAGTTCTACTCTAATTTTAGCTAGAGGATGATTATATAAGAATAAGTAAATCAACAAAAAAAGTACCTTCAACCTGACTGACATCAACGCTTCCAAGCAGCTGCTCTTTCCACTTCCTCAAGCTCTCATCATCCTAAACCAACAACGCACAATCACAGAAGTTAACAGCAAATGTTTATTCCAATATATTCGTGCCATAAAATAAGCCACAATATAGTGAACTCCCACAAAAGTGAAGCATTTATAGATCGGGAAATTTGGAGCCCAAAAAAACAGAATCCTAGGGAGTATGAGTGTATGACTATCAGGTTGAATTGGACCCTTTACCCGACCCACCAATTTGCCCGATCTACTTTCACGATAACCTAGAGGTTATGAAGTCTAGCAACACACTCGGGTATGCAAATGTACTAAGAAAGTAATAACCTTGTCCTTCTCTAGATGCTCTTTGATACTAATCTTGGGACCCAAATGTATCTTGGTATCTTCTTCATCTTCAGTAGCATAACATGAAGTATCAGAATCTTCATGAACTGCAGATCCAGATGGTGGTGCTTCTTTATCATCAGTACGAGCCATATCGTCACACAATCTAGCAGAAAAAGGAAATCTAAGTAACAATGCTACAGAAATTATAAACTTTAGAGTTCCACAAAAACTATCAAAAAATGATACAAGTTCAATTAACCGAAAGATATTCAAGGTCAAATTCCTAGATTCTGCAATCTGATGAAATTTATGAGATATGATACGTCAAATGAGAGCCAAAAAAATAAAGCATAATAAATTGTGGGTTGGTGAAAAGAAGTATGAAAACTAAACATAAGTAGACAAACTCTTATTTTTGGCAATGGTCAAAGAGGTACAACCCAAAAGTGTACGGTGTACCTATAAAGGAAACGACCCATTGCATACACGTGATATTTTAAATTGATCTACCATTAAAATTGGATAATACTGTTTTGATAAGAAATTGTAAGCATAATTGATATCTTGCTCATTCATGAAATAACTAATTTAAAAACTCGATCCCCATTTTGCCAACTATACTAAAACGTTGATTCTGGTAATCCCAAACGATTATCGATCTTTTAAAATGCCTGCACGTCCTTATCTATGAAAAAGACCAGAGCAGGAATATGCAAAGCCGTAAAGCTTGGAAACAATGCAATCCACGTACTCGTGTACATTGAAAAACCACAATAAAAGGTACACATTCTGGAAGTTCGGCCAAAAAGAGACATGATTTAAAATCAGATATAATCAGATAGTGGGTTGGTTACAGCACTAGTATTAAGATGCGCCTTTTCTTTGGGTGCGTCCTCTATTTGGCTGACTAAGGATTTTAGTCCCCCTGCCACACAGACTTGAACGGGTAAATCCTTACCTCTTTGGAGGTTGGAATGGCCACTTGAGATGACACTTTTGTCTCAAGTAATGATGGATTGTACCAATAACCCTTAACTAACCAAAAAAAAGAAAGAACAGTAATCTTATCTTGTTATTACCTACAAAAGGTGTGTTTGGCATTGGGCTTAAAAAGTGTTCATTCATTTATTGCGTTCTCGTGTCATGAGAATCAGTTTCTAGTATTTTGTATAGTATTACATATGACTAGAATTATCTAGTTACTTATGAGTCAAATAATCGGTTTATGAGTACTCGCAACAAACACTCATTTAGTCACATGCAAATACTTAAACAATCAAAAAATGCCAAACACTCAAATAACTGCACTTCTTATCATTACATCATCTAAAAACAGATGGTCCAGATTCACAATAATCACACGTGGCGACGTTGTCTAGATGTTTCAAATGAATCTATACCCACCGCCTAAATAATTCAAGAAACGTCAACAATCGAACAAATTAACCATATACTCTACTAGAAACCGACAAAATTTTGGGAAACAAGCCAAGAATCTACATTTCCATGAAACTAAATACACGTCGCAATAACACATCGAAAAACTACATATAAACACACAAACAATAACATATTAACCAAAAAAAAACAACATCAATAACAACATTAGCTAAATCAAATTCAAACAACAAACAGATAAACGGGCAGGGGACACAATTTGATAATTTTTAGAAACTACACCATAAATCAACTCGGTCTTAGCACAATTGGTACCATTCCCCCACCCCAAACGCTCCGTTCACCGGTCAAAGGGCGCTATATGTACATTGGCCTGGATTCAAATCCAACTCTTGACTAATACCTGGAGCCACGTCCTTGGGAAGGGCCTTAAAACGCTCAGTTGACCAGTCAAAAGGAGGCTATTTGGATATTGGCCCGGATTCAAACCCAACTCTTGACTAATTAGGCGAATTATGACAGGTGCCAATTGCCTCCCGGTCCTTCGGGAAGGGTCTGGTTGGCATCAAAAGATAAATCGGCTCGCTAACGGGGCACATTGAAAAAAAAGCCAAATGGCAAATATTTTTAAAAAATTCCACTACAATTTTTTTCCGCAAGGCGGGCCCGCGCCCGCCATGCGCCCCTCATAGATGTACGCGGCCTAACCGAGATACCGTGACACATCCTACCAATTATTTAATAAACCAAATCACAAAAAACAAAAAGAAACCCAAATCTTATCATCAAATGCATGTTCAAAAAAACATAAAAACATTAAAAAAAAACATAAATAAAAAGTGGGTATTGTACCTGTTAAAGAATCAAAGCAAACCCAACAAGGAATATGAATTATGAGATGTAAAAAAAATATGATTTGGTTGAAAGAGAGAGGAGAGGGGTAATGTGGGGGAAGGAATGAATTGGTCGTGTGGTGATCCAAATTATTATTATTTCTTTTTAAACTTTGTTTCCTTTTTTAATGGTGTTTTTGTCGGATTTCTGACATACAAATTTTCCTTAATTTTATCAAATGTACATTTTTACATGTCAATCAATGTCCCAAGATTTTTCACATATCATTCTGATTTATATTTTGTCAAATCTGAAAATGAGGAAAAAAAGACTAATAATTTGCACATTATATAATTTTTTTATTTTTTTTAACGGTGAGTTAAAACAGTTATCAAATTAGATATTCGATTTTACAATACTTACACAGAATGTAGTCACTACCAGCCTCGAATAATAATTAGTGATTCGATTCCACAGTACTTACCCAGAAGGTAGTCTCTGCGAGCCTCGAATTGATGCATTTATGAGGCAGAACCCCATAGATTCTCACTTTGAAGGAAAACCCATACGGAGAGACTCGAACTTGAGACCTCTCGCATGTGATAACAACCTCCCCAAGGACACCCTTGGTACATTATATAAATTTATTGAGACATTTTAAACTATGCATCAAACAGTTGTATTGTCGTTTTCACAAATTGGACATTCAAGTGTCTCAATCAAATATTTGTATGTATTAATCAATTCCAAAAAAAGAAATGGATCGAACGGAGACCGATTTAGCCCAAAATCACGAAATTAGGACTGTATTCGATGACTGGTCTGGTTTGATTTTTGGTCGGTTTTGTTCGAGAAAACATAATGACTAGTTGTACGTAGGACCAGATTAGACAGAATCGGGCCGAGGACCGAAGACCAACCATGAGTTAAAGTGTGGACTGAGGACTAGACCAAAATAGGTTCTTTCGCAACAATGAAAGCACTTTTTCACTCTTTCATGTACCAGGGCATTTCAGTTGGAATTAGGTTTGGTCTGACTCAGGTCAACTCTGAGTCAGCCCCAAAAAATGGACATAAACCAGTTTAGCCCAAAATCAAGGGATTAGGATCGGACTCAACGTCTGGTCCACTCTGATTCTTCAATCGGTTTGATGCAAAAATGTATAACGGCTAGTTGTACGTAAGATCAGAACAGACCAAATCGGGTCGAAGGCCGAAGACCAACCATGAGTTAAAGTGTGGACTGAGGACTAGACCGAAATAGGTTCTTTCGCAACAATGAAAGCTTTGTTTCACTCTTTCATATAGTAAGGGATTTCACTATAAAAATAGGTTCAGTTTGATTTGGGTCGGTTTCTCGGTTTAATTGGTACTTATTCTACTTTTCACTGTTACTTTGTGAAACATACCGTGTCCGAAAACCAGTCTATGTGTAGATCGGCTTTTCTCATATTGTACTAACAAAGTATAGACATGAGTTTCTTTGGCATTGTGTCACTAGGAGTTCGTTTGGTAGGAAGGAGTGAAATGTCAAATGAAATAGAATAAATGATGTAATGTAGTGATTCATTACGATTATTAATAATGTTTGGTTGGTAAGATATTACGAAATGTAATCGATAAGAAAAGAATAGGATGACCAATTATTAATAAGAGATTTAATTAAAAGTTAATTGCATAATTGTGCATGTGGTTTGTCGAGTTTAATGAAATTGGTATCCATAAACTTTTTTTTAACTAATCATCTCTGTGTGATTTGACCCGTGGGTTTGGTTCCTTGACCATTAGTTACAGTAGGGAATAAAACTGAACCGACTTAGTGGTCAAAGGACTGGTCAAGGGACCAAACTTGACACATGTCAAAAACCTTAAAAAGGTGATCGGTTAAATAAAACTTGTATGACCAAGTTTGTTAAATCGGATAAACCATAGGAAAGATTTATGCAATTAACTCTTTCTTTAATGTGGTTAGTTAATTGTAAATTTTTATGTAATTTTGATTGTAAAAACAATATTTTTTCAATAAGTGTGTCCACTAAAGCTTTTTATTGAAACATATCAAACGCTCTATAGGTCATCTTAGAGCAAACGGTACCATAACATCGGAAATGAAATGTCACCTCAGCGCCACATCAACTTTTACAAAATAACACTAACACCACATAACATCAAGACTAGGATGATCCTGTTGATGAAGGAAAAAATGATGATCGGGTGAATTGGTGTCATTATGAGGTAAGGTGGTTGAAGGTGGTTGGGTAAAAGATGATGGTGGTTGTTGAGTAAACAGTGAGGTCATCAATGGTGGTTGGGTGGATGAGGATGGTGGTGGTGATTGTAAATTGTGATTGTTATTAACCATTATTATTATGAAAGTTTTTGAAAAAAAATTTGTTATGGTGGTGGACGTTGGTTATGATGGTGAGAGTTTATTAACGTACTTTGATGATATGAGAAGTTTGTTAAATTCATCACATGTCATAGAGTATTAATGGCTCTGATACCACGATGAGAAAGTAAGTTGAGAGAGAATTAAATAAACCGTATGTTTCAATTAGACAAATAATTTGTACACTTTTAAAATTTATTTGAATACTCAAAATGTTTGATGTGTTACCGCTTTTACCCTTACATCACTTTATAGAGCGTATAAATATTAAAGATACAAATGTTTGATGTGTTGTCATTTATATCCTTACATTACTTTATGAAATGTGCAAATAAATTTGTAGGGTGTGAAAATGAACGCTCTTTCCAATAAGATCAAAATTGAAGTCACATCACATTTAAGTTTTATTTTGACTTTCTAAAGTCAAACAGTACAACTCTAAGTTTAAGTTTGACTTTCTAAAATCAAACAGTACAAACTCTAGTCACTAAACTATTACAATTACACATTTCATTATTAAAAACTACATCATGCCAACAAGACACTTAGGGGGTGTTTGGATTTCCTTATTAAAAATAGATTATTCGTTTTGAAAATAAATAATCAAATAAGTAGTTGTTACAAAACGCGGTTTTAAAATGTAGTGTTTGGATTTGGTTATTTTGTTTGATATCGTAATAATCAGATAATAAGTGATTTAACTTGTAAAAGGACTAAAAAGTATATTATGATAAATTACATGATAGCATTCCTTCTAATTTGTTCAAGGGTATCGTCGTAATTTATGAAGCTCATTTATTGCTCCACATATTGCGTTTTGCAAAAGTGAGACCCTAGTAACTTTTATCAAACCACGTTTTGACACATTCATAACGCAAATAAGCACCTAAACTTTTGTATTTGCCAAACACCAAATTTAAATTTTCTCCATTTATAAAATGGAATAAGCAGATAAGTAGCCCCACATCCGGCAACCCCAAACACCCTTAGAGTGATGTTGATATTGAGAGCTTATAACAATACTTGATATAGAGCTTATTTTGGCTTTGACCATTGTTCTTGACTTTGAGCTTGAGCTTTGTTTTGCTGAGAGCTTGAACTTGCGTTGTTCCCGTATCGTGATCTTTATTATAAGTTTTCACATTTAGCCCCGACATAACCAAATAACTTATATAGAAACTTTTTGTGCGAAAATGGCGTTAGACTAGGGTAGTGGTGACCTTCAAGAGACTGACAAAACCCACACTGCCTTCTCTTTCAAAGACAAATTTTCAACCAACTTAGTGTAATAAACAGACCGATAACACGACCAAAAAATACTCACAAAAATCCATTAAATAAACACCCCGACCACAAAAAAGTGGGTTGCCTGTGCGATCGACTCACCCAATTTGTCCTTGTGTGACGCGTTCCCGATAGGGGTGTGTAATGTTGCCTCTCAGACATCTATAACCAACACAAATGTCCTTGTAGGCCAAAGAAGACAGGATTATTGTGAAACAAGTCGAGAGTTTCATCCAAACTACAATGATTCGCTACAGGGACGGAACCAGGATGGGTCCCAGGGGTCCCGGGACACCCATGGATTTTTGTTGCGTAGTGTTAAATTTGTTAAAAAACCTCGATTTTTGTTAGATTTGTGCTAAATGAACCTGGTCCTTAAAAGCGTTGTTTGTAGTATTGTACAGTTTATCATAAGTGCACCTGGTCGTTTTGTCTCCTAGTTCCGTCCCTGATTCGCTAGAACAGTTGAACACTGATCGCGCGAGTAAAGTGTCACATTAGCAAAGTTGTTCCTGTATTAATTCATCTAAGAAAAACATTTACATGTCTAATCCAACCTGTAAACAAAAGGTATAAAAGATTATGGAACTGCAAAACATCCATAACAACATCTAACAAGGCAAATTCTGATAGTAACCGAACCAAGGAAAAGAAAAAACGACGACTTTGTGAATCCGCAAGCCGGTTTCATCTTTAGCTTGCACTACACTAACATGAAGACTCGTCACCAGACGGACCGCCGAAAATAGGCCTCATGTAAGCATGGTCAAACCTCCTCCAATATGAGTGGATCGTGTAAACAGGCCTGTCCATTAGCATAGATACATTCTCTTTTGCTCTTGAAAGATTCTCGGAAGCAGATTCTTCTAAAGACAACAATGGAAGTGTCATGTCCTCTTTTGGAGATCCGGGGTCACGAGGGTTCGGGTTCCTCTTGGTGCTTGAACCAGTTTGAGGGAGAAGATGATCCACTAGTGGCTTTGTCATGAAACCAAACACCTGAAACATATATAAACCGTTAACCATGGAGCTAGACACATATCGTATCTGCAAAGATGTCAGCAGTCCCGAGAAACCATGCATCATAGATGTGGGAAAGAAAGGGTAGTATAACTGGTTGAAACCAGTTTGGGTCAAAATGAGTAATCTGTATGGGTCGGGTATGGCCTGCTCGCCTGATATGCGTTTAGTCCTTTTCTAAGGTTTCTATAACAATGCGTTAAATAGTAAGGGTTGATTGAATAAGAATACTTACTATGGTACTGAAGAGCACTATCACAATAGTAGTTGTGATCATAGTAGCGTTAGTCGGATCCATTGTGACACCCGAGTGAGTAAACTACACAACACCATACAAAGAATCGTGCCCCTTTTAATTACCAGATTAGGATCACAATTGAAAAAGAATGACGCTGGAATGCTTGGATAAAATACCTGTTTGAATGCCAACGCTATAGAAACAGCACCCCTCATCAAACCAGCCCACCAAATCACCATCTAATAAACGAAATTACATAAGATACAGTAAGTTTCGGCTTATAAGAGTGCATCAGAAGTTGCACTGGCATAGGAGCATATCTACCTGGTGGTGACCTGAGATCTTGGATGACTCTCCACCACTTCTGTGCATGTAATTCGAAAGAATAGAAAGGGGAAATACAAAAGCGACACGCCCAAGCGCTATCAAGAACATCACAGTGCTGTAAATTTCCATCCTCGTCCCAAAACTGTGGTAAGAAATTGTTTGAAAAGTTAACAGATATACGCTTGTTAACTAATGATTTAAGACATGTAGATTAAATTGGTAATATAACAGAAATTACCTTAACGCGCTCACTTTCCACTTCTCATAATCCAAAGCATCCATTCCCACATAGAGGAATATAAACGTTTCAGCAATAAAAGACAATGTTGCAAATGCATACCTGGAAAAACAGACGTTTAAGAAAAGCGGGACCTTATAGTTTACTGTAAATGCTAATTTGGTACCGAGTAACAAAATCTACATGTGGCATTGGACCATACATGCCTGGTGGTAATTCTTGAGCTTTCAGTCACGTTATGCCACGAATAATGAGACATTAAAACTCCGGAGAAAAACACTGTCAGAATTCCACTGAGTTCAAATAGCTGCAAAAAGTAACATCATACGACATTAGATGTTTCACTTATCTTAATATCGATGAAATCAAACATCAGATGTTTCATAATACGACATTAGAGCTTACTGTACCCACACTGTATTTTACTGGTTTAACTTGAACCATCACAGAGCCGATGAATGTTTTAAAGTATAAACTTGAAGCGATGTGATTCGTTTTTGAAATATAATCTAGATGAATATACAATTCAGTGACTCGTTACCTCTGCCAACATGTAGGACAAATATGCTACTAAAACCATCAAGGAAATTTCTCGGACACTTGAATGCCTGTAAAAGAGGTACGTATGAAAATGATATTACTGATCCACACAACTCCATGTGCTGGATTACTCTTTAGAAACAAAATTTTTGTCATGCTTCCCCGAATCAATTTATTATCCGTGCCACATGAATACAAAATGAAGGCTAACCTGCCAAAATTCAGGCCTCTAAGAATGTATGCTGTCACGAGCCCGGCCTGCACAAAACAATAAGTCAAATTATAAAAGTCAAAATGACTCTGCATCAGCGCAGAAAATCATATATTGAATTAACACGACAAGAATTAGGACTAACCCCGACTCCAAGAAGCGTGCTTGTGGTGAATAGATACAAGAAATTTAGAAAGATGTGAAGAGCTGTAAGGCCATTGATTCTATCTGCATTGATCTTTTGAACCGCGTTAAAGAGAACAACTGATGTTGCATCATTTACGACTCCTTCACCAAACACTAGGCTGTATAGCAAAGGTGTTTCCTCTTGGCTCAAAACCTGCAGATAGAGTTTCACCCAAGAACAATAACCAAAACGAAACACAAATAACATCGGTCAGAAAAAACTTTTAAAACAGTTTTGACCAACCTGTAATGTGCATACAGTATCTGTTGACGAGAATATGGTTCCAATACCTAAAGTGGTAGCGTTATGACAGTTAGTTACGAGTAAAAATAACAAGGCCGAAGGGTCAAAAAGAAGAGTTGAGAGATTATCATACTCAGATACTCGCTGATAGACAAACCCTCAAATCCAAACTTCGGAAACAACCACCAGCAACCTACACCACACCAATCCACAAATAACGAAAAATGACAGATAAATTTACATAATTATAGGTTTATAACAGCATACCAGCGGCGACTATCGATGTTGATATCAGAACACCGGTGACTCCAAACAACATGATGGGGAAAAAGTTATGAAAGAATTGTTTCTTCTTCACCTGAAAACTGTTCAAAGTACGATAGAAAGTTAGTGATACTGTGAACAACAAAGAAGCTAGTTGGATAGCCCAAAAAGGCGGACACCGACCTTACCCAGCATTGAAGATGATAGGCGGAAGTAGATAGATGAAGAACAGTTCTTCGTTGAACCTAAGCAGGTGAGAACTTTTCCACTTGCTCGTTAATAAGATGATTGTTCCAACAACGAACCCCTATTTGTGATATCAGTAAGATACAAAACAGTGACAACATATAGGACAACCTTCTACAAAGATCTCATAAAAACATATAATGACCCAAACGTAGGCTTAAGTTGCAGACGTCAAATGAAAAGCTGAAGTAACTGTTTCATAACTGCACGCCTGCACTGTGTAACTAAATGATAGTGCTCTAGCTTGTTATACTTACACAACTATACCACTATAGTCAAATGAGTTATATATAAAACCAAAGGTATAATTCCTTAGCTTTAACTCCTTTATCTACTCGAGTAATAAATCGATATACTGACTACACGTACGTAAGACTATTGGCAAATTGTATCATGATACACAGCCTAACTTTTGTTCAGATGTAACATAAAAACAGATCTATGCTGAGGGCTATGTAAACCATTTTCTAGTACTCCTCACTTGTAAAGTATTGGGCATAGAGGAACTCTTTATTGTAATTACTAAATACCACTATCTCGAAAGGTTTAAATCGGCGGGGAAACCTGACCCCGTGCACCCTTTTGGGTGCCCACTGACCCTTCCCCAAGGACTAAGCCCCAGACAAGGAGCACCTGTTCCAGTGACCTTTTAGCAAGGATATCAAGTGATTATTACCGTCTTAGAATCTAGTTCAATTCACTTACACTTACCAAACACCTGGAACTAGACTAATTCTCAATTCTTCCGACAAAAGCTATCTAAAGGCCTCGTACGTCATATTAATAAGTAACTGCAGTTTCTAGCAAAAACCTCACTTTGTTAGCTAGCTGTCGTTTTAGCTAACACCTCCATAGATACAAAAAGATCAGTTGGATGGATGCATTTGGTTATAGTCTTCATGTGGGGTTCGACTCCTGTCATTCCCCATATGGGGGATTTTCCCAGAATTGGCAGTCGGGTTTGAATCCCATCGCAATGCCTTGAAGCCCCTTAATGGGAAACTGGATGGCTAGCATGGGGGTTGATATATTCTCTTCGTGAGATGATTCAAACTCGGGTTGAGAGACTTGGTGCCTCGGTGGCACACAAGATACTCCGCTGCACTAAACTGCCGTTCAAAAAAAAAACAAAAGATACTAGTAATAATGTGAAGGTCGATTTTATTTACAAAAAGAAGCAGATGATTGATTCAAAAACTCAACAAGCTGAGACTATATTTATATTCTCGCAGCCATTCTAGTGTCAACATCAAATGCCTTAAGATACGCAATCCATCATTATCTGATTATCTCTAGTCTTCAACTAAACTATCCTTACGGATAACCATACAAACACTCTAACATACTTTCACATTTCATCTGCCTTGACACCCTCATCTTCGTCGTGGGGGTATCAAGCTAACTGTCACGAGCGTGCATCCGTACCTCCTAACCAGTCTTGAGCTAAATTTGTATAAGGCCATTGATCTCAAAGTAAAACACAATTACACAAAATAATTAAGTTGATAAACACTAAAATCGCCAACATTCCTATAGTCTCATTAGCGCGCAGTTTAGTACTATTCTTAGCAAATATTCTTAATCCTTATAAGTGGCGGACCTATTCCTTAGGTTCGGGGTGGCGGCGCCCCCCATGGCTAAACCAAAACGACGAGATTACAGTGTAATTTTTCTTCAATTTCAAGTGTTTTTTTACAATGCCCCCCACTCGAAAGTCAAATTGCCCCCCACTCACACACTAAAGTCTAACATTTAACACTCGAAAACCTAAAAATACTCCATTTTTAAGTTAAAATACTCGATTTTTTATTCGAATTTTAGGTTTTTTACCTTACTATCGTCAAAAAATTTTTTTGCCCCCCACTATTGAATTTCCTGCGTCCGCCACTGCTTATAACTATGTACACATTATCAATATTACTGTATTTTATAGTCACATTCTCGCGCAGTTTATTAATATTCCGTATCCTTACTATGAACACATTATTTTCCTTACATGTACAAACTAGTGGTTCGAGGACATTCGAAGCTTGCATACTGCCTAATTGCATGTCACACATTGAACAGTTCAAAGTTTAGTGCAGCCATAGGACAATGACTTTTTCTGGGGCTCAAATCACTAACTACTAATTCATCATTCGAAAAAGAAAAATCAAACAACTAATATGTAAATTATAACTTTAACAATCTAGCTACACGCGAAAAACAGCGCGAAAGAGCGAAAAATTACAATGAGGATAGCGGTAATGGACTCGTTAAGCCAACGATACTCTTCGAGCAAGTGTCCAACGACTAAACACAAACACAACACCGCTATAAACAACGTGATCGCAACCACATTACTGTCACCATTTTCGACATTCACATCGAAAAACGACGTAAAATTGTTCATCATCATTCCCATTATTTGATCTCCTCCCATGAACAGTTATTTGTTATTACTAGGTAGTACAATGTTGTTTGTGTTGTTATATTTAGTAAGTGCATGGTTTTTTGTTCATTTTTTTTCCGGGAAAAAAGGAAAGGTGGTGTAATAATGGAGTGACACGTGGAGAGTGAAGTGTGGGGTGTACAGGTGTGTGTCAGAGAGTGTGTCACGTGCGTTTGGTGATGTAGTGAGTTTTCATTTGCTATTTATAGACACAAAGATAAAAATAAGAAGGGTTTTTTCTATCTTAGTGCTCTAAAGGCACATAACAAAAAAGTAAAAAGTATACAGAAAAATACACAAGAATTCATATTTTGTGAATTTTTTTGTATTTTTCTGTGGGACCTTGTGTACTTTTTATGTACTTTATATGTTCTTATCATGTGCCCTTAGGCACAAGATAAAAAACTCAAATACGAAATATATCTAAACCGTAATCTGAGTTTTTTAATAAACTCTACAACTCACTTATACTTATTTTTGAAAAGAATGATACTCACTACAACTCATTACAACTTATTACACATCACTCACATTTTTTTATTAAATATTTTTTATTCATAAAATAAAAACTTTTATTCATATACGCGGGTAAATGAAAACGATACCCACTAAATAAAAACATTACAAGGATATTAAAAACAACACATGAATAAATAAAAACGACACACAAATAATTAAGTAAAAAATCGCGGATAAGTTTTCAAAACTTCCCAACAATGAAGATACTGAAACTGGCACCTATACTCAGCTTCATATTCACGAAGGGCGTTATTTGTTACATCCTCGTCAGTTGCTCCAGTTATCCGTGTACGATTTGCGTTGTGATAACATTCAACAAATCTACCCACGGTAATCATTAAGGACTTCCATTTTCCGTTTATGCTATCGTACGTTCGTTTCCTCGGATCATCTAATTGGCCTTCTATTATTTTGCAAAACCTCGATCAGCCCAAAATCTACGATAATTTGTTGTGTCACCTACCTTGGTGTATTCGATAACAAAGTTGCAAGCGCGACACAACGCTATTTCTTCCTCGGGTGTTCATAGTATCGGCGTCATTATAGGAAAAGGATGTGAAGAAATGGGAAGAAATGTTAAAGAAGGTGATGTTTTGGTGTTTTTGAAAGAAAATATGAAGAAATGGGAAGTAAAAAAGGGGATTTTATAGGAAAAAAATAGGGATAAAAATTAAGTAAAAAGAATAAGTTTATAAGAAAAGAAAAAGTGACGTTGGGTGAGTTTGCCTATGTGTTTTGGTCACAGTGACCAAGGCGCGCGTGAGTGGCTTGTGGAGGGGATAATAAGTCGCGCGCGACTTAGAGAAATGGCTCGTGGATTTTATCCCACTTCCCTCAGCCTAACTTGTTAATACAAAGCATTAAATATGAGCTATAAGTTGTATTAATATGCGTTATAAGTTATATTTTTTTAATAAAAGTATTTATTATATTAGTTGTTAACTGTAAAATAAATTAAAAACAATATTTAAATAAATTATAGTATAGTTGAAAGATATACCAATAATTTACAGGTTCAATAGCTCTTCACAACTTTAAAGACTTTATGAATTAATTTTTTTTTATTTAAGAGCTACTTGTTTAAAATAAAAAGCTAACAACTTCAGACTATTATTGTGCCAAATAAAGCTACTCATTCTAGATGAGATTATTTTTTAACAAAAAACTAACAACTTTAAATTATATCAGTAATTTATAGTTTCAACGGCTCTTAATGATTTAAAAAGCTTCATGAATCAACTTTTTATTTAATAACTATTTGTTTAAAGTAAAAAGCTAACAGATTCAAACTATTGTTGTGTCAAATAAAACACTTATTTTAGATGAGATTATTTTTTAACAAAAAACTAACAACTCTAAAAAAGCCCTTATCAAACGGACCTTATATCACAAAAGGTTGGAGGAAATGGTAGAAAAAACTCAACTTTCATCTGAACGTCGTTTCAACTTGTTGGAAATACGTTTTACGCATTTAGAAAGTCTCGGTCACTCCAACCATGTAGTTATAGGCTCGTAGTTAAGTTAAGTAGTATTTATTTCATAGCCCGACCCATGAGCATGTTCATGGGCCGGAAGCCCAAGTCCTTTAAGGACTTGGGGTATTTAAACCTCTTTCCACCATGGAAAGAGGTGTTGGTTGTTTTATTCTTTCACTTTAATATATGTGTTTTCTTCCATTTCTCTCTCTAACTTTCTCTCTCTAGAAAAACATCAACCCCCTTGTTTCACAAGATTATCATTGTTCTACAATTGGTATCAAGAGCATGGGATGAGATAAAGGCTTGTTCTTTGTGTTGGGTTGTGTATTTACATTCGTAAATCATAAACTACCTTTTTGGCCGAAACCTCCAAATTTTTTTTTCTTTTCGTTTGATCTTAGTGATAAGTAGTGTAACTTAGGAATTTGGGCTTAAACGTGTTCTTGGTATCTTAGATTTCATTAAAAATTCAGGTTTCTTGGATCAAAAGTGCAAGAAAGTGTGTTTTTCTTCATTCCGAAATTTCAGCAGACGCCTCCATCGGAAAGTACAAAAAGTACTTTGGCCTCCATCGCAATCCCTTAACCATCGGAAAGGGTTAGGGTACTACTTTGCGATCATTGGATTTTCATTACTTATTCCGATCTGAATTATTCCGATAGCTTTTTGCGATCTGAGATTCCGACGGGTATAAGGAAGGTGTGTTAAGTCGTTACTCTGCTCAAATTTTGCAAACCACTTTGCGATCTAAGTTCATTGCGATAGGTATTGCGATTTGAAGCATTCCGATAGACATCGCATTGCGATCTGAAGCATTCCGATAGCATAATATTGCGATCTGAAATATTCCGATACCATCATCATTGCCACAGGGTTACATTGCGATCTAAAATCATTACGATCTGAGCTGATTCCGATAGTGAGACTTTCCGATCTAGGTATTCCGATAGAAAGTACATTGCGACAGAACTGGTTTTATATACTTAGTGGATTTTCTTCTATTTGGCATTTAATTTGGTAATTTGGAAACGTTCAAAAAGCTAACACTACAACAAGATAACAACATCTTTTAATTAACAACACAAAAAACTCATACCTTTATTTCATTGTTCGATCATCTTTGATAATCTTATTCAAGGGATCACAAAATGAATTCACATTCATTCATGCCAACTATGACTTCACTCACCGATATATCGATCATTTCGGGTACCGATACTCGCCCGCCTTTGCTCATCAAAGACTTATTTGAATCATGGCAAAGTCGAATGAGAACATACATCATGGGCAAACAAAGTGGTCGACTTATGCTAGAATCAATTGACAAAGGTCCATTAGATTGGGGAGAGGTTACAGTCAACAATGTGACAAGGCCAAGGCAGTATCATGAGTTAACCGATGCCAACAAACTCATTGCAGATGCCGATGAAAGGGCTGTGCAAACAATTCTTCAAGCTCTTCCACCTGATATCTTCAGAATGGTGAGTGAACATAAAGTGGCTAAGAATCTTTGGGATCGACTTGCGGTTTTGCTACAAGGGACATCTCTCACTAAGCAAGAAAGAGAATGTCAATTATATGATTTGTTTGATCGATTCCAATACATTCCAGGGGAGACTCTTCATGATTTTTACTGGCGTTTTACTACTCTGATGAATGACATGAATGTTTATAATCTAAGGATTGAACAATTTCAGTTAAACACCAAGTTTTTGAACACACTACCCCCTGAATGGAGTCAATATGTGACGGATGTCAAAATGATTCGTGATCTACACAAGTCCAATTTAGATCAACTATATGCTTTCTTACAACAACATGAGAAGCATGTGATCCAAAACCGAATTTCTCAAGGACCTTATCATGAACCAATGGCATTATTGGCAAATCATCCTACACTATCATATCACAACTCTCAGCTTGCTGTAGGACACAAATCTTCATATCAACCTGTGTATCAAACACCAAGCTTTCCACAGTACTCGATTCTGCCACCGCCACCAACATCTTATCACCAACAAGCAACATCATCATCACAAGGAGCTTCACACCAGTATTCACCGTATCAACCTCCTACCAACCCTGTTAGTACCTATCCACAACTCGAGGCTTCTCAACATCATTACTCACACCAAGAAAGTGTTCCAACCAATCAGTTTGTTGCTCAACCAGCATCAGCATTGTACTGTGAATATGACATCCCTGTCCCTGAATTTAAACAAGGAGATAGCCATACTGAAGTCCTAGCTCTGTTGTCTGCATTTTTAAGTCAAACTTTAAACAAAAGAGGTTACCGAGGTTCAGCACCAACTAACAATCAGTTAAGGAACTCGTCTAACTCTCGACAACAAGCAACAATTCAGGACGGCAGGGTCATGGTGCAACCACTTCAAGGGAGATCAAATTCGTCTAATGCTGGTGCACGTACATCCAATACTACGGCTACAAGGGCCAACAACACTGGTAAAATGAAGGTGGTTATTTGCTACAACTGCAAAGGGGAAGGGCACATGGCCCGAGAATGCAAGCAGCCTAAGAGGAGAAGGGACGACACTTGGTTTAAGGAAAAGATTTACTTGGTGAATGCTCAAGCCCAGGGTCGTGAGCTTGATGAAGAAGAATTGGCATTCCTTGCAGATCCAGGAGTAGCGGAAACTGATCATCCCACAACAGTCGTCACCAACAATGCTGCTTATCAATGTGATGATTTGGATGCATATGACTCGGATTGTGATGATTTTAACACCGCTAAAGCAGCTCTTATGGCAAATCTTTCACTCTATGGGACTGACACCATTGCTGAGGTACCAAATACTGCTACAAATTCTAGCATTGTACCTTATCAAGTTGAGCAAATGTCCGAGTATTCGGAAGAGCCTCCGGTGGTTAGTAATTCAATCGATGAGACAAACAATGATAGCAATAACATTGCAAGTCCTCAGATTTTGAGTGAACCACAACCGGAAGCTCCTATGACTATTAACTCGTCTGCTCAACCTGATTTGGTTATGGTCCCTGCATCTTTGCTTAGCAGAATGAATATTGCAGTCCGTGAAACCCTTAATGCTAATCAGACTTTATCTGCTGAGCTTGCTTTGCATAAAGACAAGGTTAAAACCTTGGAAATGACTCCTGTGTCCACTACCTTAACCAATCCTGAATTTGATAGGTTTAGGAAAGTTCAAATGGACAATCTGCTTGAAATAGAAAGTTTAAGAGCAAACCTTTCGAATGAGCTTAAAGAAAAAGAGTCAGTCGTCACTAATTTTCAACAACTTCAAACAGATTTTGAAATTCTGGAATCCAAACAGCTTGAACTGGAAATTAAGACGTCTAACAGAATAAAAGAAACGGAACTTAAGCTTTTAAAACAATATGCCGCTTCACATCTAGTACACTTGTTTCATGCTTCATTTAAAGAGTTCAACTTATCGCGTCTCATAGACTTACCACCTAACCCGGGTTATGCAAAGCAAGCACTTAACCACAACCCCCGACTGTATGATGCAACAAAGTTAGGTTTGGCATTAGACCCGATAGTGTTCTCAAGTGATTCTATATCACCATACGATGAAAAGCAGTTAAAATTACTTTTGACATATCCTGAATACGATTATGCTTCAATGAATGCAAAAAATGCCACAATAGATCTTAGAACTCGTTTTAATATGAAAAAGAAAACTCTCCAAACATCCACTTTCATGCCGACTAGAGAATGCCTTAGTATAATTCCTACACTCGTCAACTCGGACAAACCAAAGGAAATTCCTAAGAATCTTCCCCCGGTTAGTACGGTAAGGCTCAGTATTGAAGAAATTGGGCAATACCTTACCGATTTTGACAAGGTCATTTTGGAATGTACGACTTCAACGGCTCAAACTGCTGGAGAATGGGCATTCGAACACATGAAATCGGTGTTTGAAGAAGCAATCGTTCCATTTGTGGACCATATTAAACAAGGAGTCTATGATCTAGTGTGTAATTTACAATTTGAGCTTGGTGAAGTTCAAAAAGTTTTCAATAACATGGATGATGCTTATGAACAACACCTAATCGAAAAGGAAAAGATTTTATCAGAATATGACTGCTTTTTAGAACATATGGTGTCTCTTGAAGTGATGCAAGTTGTTACTACTCAATATACTCGTGAAATTTCATCTACTGTGAATATTTGTGATGATGTGCATAAATCTGTGAATAATATTGAACATGTGAATACTGTAGAAAATCATTCTTGTCATGAATCCAACGCTGAATTTTTAAAGCTTCAGGATTCATATAATACACTTTCAAAAAGTTTTAACGAGCTTCAACAACATTCTATATCTCTTGAAATTGAGAATCAATCTATAAATGAAACTCTTTCAAAACTAAATGAAGGTGCAAACTCCGTTGAGATAAGTGACAAGATGATTCAGATGGTTCAAAATTTAGAAGATGAAATGATGAGACTTAAGAGAGAATTAGTAGAAACAAAAACGGAACTAGAGGCTGCAGAGGCTAATAATCATGTCCTAGAAACAAGAATTAATTCTATACTAGGAGAGCGTGAACAAGTAAGGCAGGGAGACTCACAAATTTCTGGTTCAATAGAAGAACACATCGCGTTTAATGCGACAGAGCGAAAGTCTTTAATTGACAAACTGAACAAGAAATGTGAGGAAACCTCTGACCTAAAAATTCAGCTCATAGATAAAAACATGGTTTTGGCCGAGTTAAAGGAGACACTTCGCGTCACCCGACAAGAAGTTGTTGATAACTTAGCTACTGACTCTGCCCCGTCCACTAGTGCTCCAACAACCAAGTCAGTAGTGCTTTACAAGAATCCACTTCACAAGAGAAACCAGGTTACCTATGATGATTATATGAGGAATGCCATTAAGCATGTCGATCTTCTTAGGGATATTTTAGACGATCTGTATGCCTTAGATCCCTTAAGTAGCGACTATTATTCGGCTCATGAATATGTTAAGCGAGTTCAATATTGCCTAGCATATTTGCAATACATAGGTACACCAGGTTCTGCACTACTTAATAATAAGCCCATTGCTGTCACTCCATTCAATAAAACTCCAGGAGCAAAACCGTCATTGACACTATCAAGCAAGGCACCTTTAAAATCTGTCACTAATGTTCCCTTGGCTTCTACAGGAGTAAAAGTGTTCACTAAGGCTAAAGGATCTCGAGGAAAGAAAGATAGGATCAAGCCTTCCACTAATAGGACTCAGAAGAAGAAAGTAGAAGTGCACCCTAGGAACGTTGTTTCAATTTTAAATAAAAAGAATCATGTAGCTAAGACAAAAGGTCCTGTTTATGAGTGGAAACCTAAGCAAAATGTGAATTCTAATGCTAAATGTTGGAATTGTAACGAATGTATGTTTTCTAAGCATCATGATTTATGCCTTATTGATCACGTGAATGAAATGCATGCTATTAAGAACAATCTTGAATGGAAGCCAACAGGTAAGAAATTTACTCACGTTGGGTGGCAATGGAAACCCACTGGTAGGACCTTTACTGCAAATGGAACTACGTGCCCTTTAACTAGGATCACATCCACGGAAGTTAGGTCTAAGCGTCCTTTAAATAGGAACACTAGCACTAAGAAAAGGAACAAGCGCCCTTTAACTAGGTCTGCCTCCACTAATGTGCCTACCAGTGGTAATGTCCCCAGTCACAGAGTACCTCAGAATACTAGACAACTAGAATCTAAGCCAATCACTAGTAAGAAAATCTGGAAACCTAAAGTTTTGTCTGATAGCAAATCTAAGATAACTATATCTGTACCTGCTAACTCAGAAGAACAATTAGAATCCGATACATCGTCTATGTTTGGTAAAATTTTCAGGTCGTCCAAATTATTCTTTGGTATTTGGACTCGGGGTGCTCCAAACATATGACTGGAGACCGCTCGATGCTCAAAAATTTCGTCAGCAAGTTTCTAGGAACGGTAAAATTCGGCAACGACCATATTGCAAAGATTATGGGTTATGGTGAATATCAAATTGGGAATGTCACGATTTCAAGGGTTTACTATGTAGAGGGACTTGGTCACAATCTATTTTCAGTAGGACAATTCTGCGATTCTAACCTTGAAGTGGCCTTTCGACAACATACTTGCTTCATTCGCGATCTTGCAGGAAATGATTTGTTAAAGGGTTCTCGAGGGGATAATCTATATACTTTGTCTATTCAAAACATGATGGCCGCCTCTCCTGTTTGCTTACTCTCCAAAGCATCGAAGACCAAGTCATGGTTGTGGCATCGTCGGTTATCTCATCTTAACTTTGATGCTATTAACCACTTGGCTAGAAACGAACTTGTTCGTGGTCTTCCGAAACTTAAGTTCGACAAGGATCATTTATGTTCCGCATGTTCATTGGGGAAAAGCACCAAGAAATCTTACAAACCTAAAGCAGAAGACACCAACCAAGAACCACTATATCTTTTGCACATGGATCTTTGTGGGCCAATGCGTACAGCAAGTGTGAGTGGTAGAAAATACATCCTCGTCATAGTGGATGATTTCTCAAGGTTTACATGGGTAAAATTTTTAGTATCTAAGGATCAAGCACCAGAGTATATCATTACCTTCTTAAAGATGATCCAAGTACGTTGTAATGCTACTGTTCGCCGCATTCGGACTGATAACGGCACTGAGTTCGTTAATCAGACTCTTCGCACTTATTATGAAAAGGTTGGTATTTCTCATGAAACATCTGTGGCTCGCACTCCACAACAAAATGGTGTCGTTGAAAGACGTAACCGTACACTTATGGAAGCTGCTCGAACTATGTTAATTTATGCGAATGCACCTTTATTCTTATGGGCAGAAGCAGTGGCAACCGCATGTTATACCCAAAACCGCTCAATCATTCGCAAACGTCATGGTAAAACTCCATATGAGCTTCTTCATGGACATAAACCCGATATTTCCTTTCTTCATGTGTTTGGTGCACTTTGCTATCCAAATACAAATAGTGAAAATCTGGGAAAACTTCAACCGAAGGCTGATATTGGAATTTTCATTGGCTATTCACCTGCAAAGAAAGCTTACCGGATTTATAACCGTCGTCTTGGCAAGATTGTAGAAACTTTGGATGTCGATTTTGATGAGCTGACAGCGATGGCTTCTGAGCAACACAGCTCTGAACCCGCTTTACACGAGATGGGAACCGGTACAATCAGTTCCGGTTTACTTCCCAACAATCCTACTTCTCCATCATTCATACCACCAACAAGGTCCGAGTGGGATAAGTTATTTCAACCTATGTTTGATGAATTCTTTGATCCACAGAGTGACGATTCTTCAGTACCCGTAGCAGTGGCTCCGATTCCCGTAGTTGTTGCTCAAGATAATGGAAATGAATCCGAGGCAATTACTGTTACTCTTGATCAAGATGTACCATCCCCTACCAATTCTCAAACAACACCTGAATCATCACCCCCACTCGTTCCCAATGATGGTGAAGAGGAATTATATGATCACGATCTGGAATACGCTCACTTACAAGAACTTCCTTTCTTTGGTTCACACATACCTGATGACCCTACGGGTGCGTCTACTTCAGAGGAAGCTCCGGCAATCGTTCACTCCCGTCCACCAAGGATTGAAAATCACAAC
The DNA here is from genome assembly GCA_025667525.1 of Glebionis coronaria. Lineage (NCBI taxonomy): Eukaryota > Viridiplantae > Streptophyta > Magnoliopsida > Asterales > Asteraceae > Glebionis > Glebionis coronaria. Next base: position 591,322,699 of record CM046880.1, on the reverse strand, counting down.
ACTAAATGGACAAAGGATCACCCAATCCGAAATATTATTGGTGACATCGATCGACCAGTCTTAACACGCCATCAACTACAAGAACATGCATTATACTGCTATTTTGATGCATTTCTGTCAGACACTGAACCTAAAAATTGGCAACAAGCCATGACCAAATCATCATGGATTGAAGCAATGCAAGAGGAACTTAATGAATTCCAACGTCTTGAAGTGTGGGAATTAGTTCCGTTACCTAGCAATGTGGAAATCCTGACACTATTGTGGGTATACAAGGTCAAGCTTGATGAGTTAGGTAGTGTGCTGAAAAACAAAGCTAGATTGGTCGCTAGAGGTTATAAACAAGCTTTGGGTATCGATTTTGAAGAATCCTTTGCTCCTGTTGCACGATTGGAGGCGATTAGACTATTCCTTGCTTATGCTGCTCATATGAATATGATCGTCTACCAAATGGATGTTAAGACGGCATTTCTTAATGGTGAATTAAGGGAAGATGTCTATGTAAGCCAGCCGAATGGATTCGTCAATTCAGAGTATCCTAATCATGTGTACAAGCTCAAGAAGGCTCTTTACGGGTTGAAACAGGCTCCACGCGCGTGGTATGATCTCTTATCGACGTATCTCATCTCCAAAGGCTTCTCCAAAGGCAAAGGGGACCCCACATTATTCATTCTCAAGGAGGACAACGACATGATACTGGTACAAATTTATGTTGATGATATAATATTTGCTGCTACTAATCAACGTTTGTCTGACCGTTTTGAGAAAATTATGTCCACACGCTTTAAGATGTCGATGATGGGAAAAATTTCATTTTTTCTAGGGTTGCAAATTTCTCAGAATCCCAGAGGCATCTTTATTAATCAATCCAAATTTGCTCTTGAATCCTTAAAGAAATATCACTTTGAAAACTGTGACCCCGTGGATACTCCAATGGTGGAGCGATCCAAGTTAGATGAAGATAAGGAAGGGATAGCTGTCGATCCTAAACTTTACCGTGGAATGATCGGCACCCTTCTCTATCTGACTGCTAGCAGGCCTGATTTGCAATTTGCTATAGGCATGTGTGCCCGGTATCAGGCTCGGCCTACCGAAAAGCACTTACATGTTGTGAAAAGGATCTTTCGGTATCTAAAAGGAACACTTAATCGTGGTCTGTGGTATCCGAAGGATTCTTCTATTGCATTAATTTCATATGCAGATGCAGATTATGCCGGGTGTCAAGATACAAGACGTAGCACTTCTGGCAGTGTGCAACTCCTTGGAGATAGACTTATCAGTTGGGCATCAAAAAGGCAGAAAAGCGCTGCGATATCAAGTACTGAGGCTGAATACATAGCTATGTCCGGTTGCTGTGCTCAAGTTCTTTGGATGAGATCACAATTGACTGACTACGGCCTTGGTTTCAACAAAATCCCGATGTACTGTGATAACAAAAGTGCAATCGCTCTATGCTGCAACTATGTTCAACACTCTCGAGCAAAGCACATTGACATCCGCTACCATTTCATCAAGGAGCAAGTGGAAAATGGAGTGATCGAATTATACTTCGTCAACACTGAGTATCAGCTGGCAGATATATTCACCAAAGCCTTAGATCGAGCACGCATCGAGTTTTTGATCGAAAAATTAGGCATGAAATCATTTTCACCAGCGACACTTAAGGAGTTGGCAGAAGAGTCTGAAGAATAGTACTGGTAAACTATTCTCTAGTATCCTTTTGATCGTGATCTTGTATATTATAGTACATACTTAAACCATCAAAAGCAAAATACAAAAATATAAAACCTAGAAAAACCATAAAAAATATAAAACCTAGAAAAACCATAAAAAATATAAAACCAAGAAAATCCATAAAAAATATAAAATCAAGAAAACCCAAAAATATTTTTTCTTTTCAAATTTCGGGCATGTCTTTTAGTACGGTAATATTTACGGCTTTAGAAATGTCGATTACTATTGACACGGCGCCATAAATAGAGTCCGTATAAAAGTTGTACAAGTTTTAAAACATGCCCATTATGGCTTGTAGTTATTTCTGACTACAACCCGCTTTTCATATTAAAGTCACGTATTTCTTTTGAAAACGTTGGCTCACAACGGGAATTAAGTTTCTCGGGCAAGGTTTTACTTCAAACCTTGTAAGGGGCCAAGTTTACTTAACAACTTGGTCTAACACAAATTCGTGTACGTTTCAGTGCACTTATCTTGTTTAAATAAGAGAAATCTTATTTCCACCAGAATCGTTCTATACAATCACTTAATCGGCAAATGTCCTCATTTATAGTTGTGTCCCTAATATCTTTGATTACAGCTCTTTAATTAGAAAACGGGTCAGGGATTAAGGGGGAGCAAATATAAATTCTTTAAAGTTAACAAATTTGATCACTCAACAGGTTAATCAGAAAATATTAAGCTACCCATCATCTTCAGTTACGCTATGTGTGCTATGTGTGAATTAAGTATATCCTGAATAGGTCATTAACATTTTGGCGAAAAGTATTTGTGTTTGTGTTTGGGAATAAGTCTATTATGTGCAAAGATAACTTGCACTTTCATTTACAAAATAGGGGGACTCGTTTTGCAAATTGGCAAAAATGGGAGGGGCTTGAATTAACTTTGACCAAGTCAACAACAAACCCCCCCTATCTCTTTCTTCTCGTCGCATTTCAAACACACACAAAACCTATTTCTTTTTTCTGCCATTGTTAAGAATAGCAAAACCTTCAACCGGATTCAAGAACTGCTTAAGTGTTTCACTTATCTAGGTAAATTTATGGCTTATTCACCTTCGTTTAACTTGTTTCATCATCAATCAAACAAAGAAACTACGGTCTCACATCTTTCGATTTAGGGTTGTAATTTGTTGCGATGAACATGTAGTTTTAGTGCTGGGATTTGTTAAGGATACCTTTTTACACAATGGTTTTGTTCAGAATCGTTTAAAACGCTGCCTAAAACTCCAGATCGTGAAGTCAAACATGAGATCGAATCCCAGTCACGGATTTCGATGCAGATTGCGATACTGCTTTGCGATGACATCATTGCGATGAGTCATTTCGATGATTCGTTGCGATGGGCATTGCGATGAGTTATTACGATGACTCATTGCGATACTCATTGCGATGAGTCATTGCGATGGTTCTATTGCGATGGGTTGTTGCGACGAATCATTCCGATGGTTTGTTGCGACAGGCTCATTGCGATGAACTTTCGTTGATTCATTGCGATGGAATGTTGCGATGGCACATTCCGATGTGACATTGCGATGGTTTCGCACTATGTATTGCGATAGGGTATATTGCGATGATTATTCAGTTATTCCGATGGAAATGCACCTATTGCGATAGCCTTAGATATTGCGATAGGATTTCATTAGGATTACGATGAATGTTTCATTGCGATGGTATGGCTAGGTTTTTGATAATTTGCTACATTACGATGGAATTTGGTCCTTTCTTCTTATGCTATTGCCTTAGGATATACCATGAGTTTCGCCTAGATTGCACTAATCTTTCTTTAGCTTTAAGTTCTTTACGGCCATTTAAACGAAACCAAGTGTTGTTGAAATAAGCCAATTTTTATCTCATAAGAATACTTGAACGGTTTCTTATTACAAAAGTTCATCTTAGTTAATAAGTTGATTCCGATGTAAACAAAAGAGATACAAATTACTTACTCAATATCTTGGGTTTATGTTTCCAGGCCATGGCAGACAAAGCTTCATCTTTGTTCAAGCCCACTATCATTTGGATTGAGGGTAATCCTACAATTCCTGACGTAGTGGTTGAAACTAAATCAAAACCCACTGAAGTTTTGGTTGAAATCAAACCAAGACCTACTGAGGTGTTAGTAGACATCAAACCCAAACCTACTGAGGTAGTGGTTGAAACTAAATCAAAACCCATTGAAGTTTTGGTTGAAATCAACCCAAAACCTGTTGAGGTTTTGGTCATGACCACCAAGAAATCCAAATATTGTAAGAACTAAGGCTAGGACAGTTTCTCCTTAGAATAAAATTATCACTGGCACTCATGCTATTTTCCTAAGTGCATTGCTATATGTAAAGACCTTGTTCATCTGATGTATGTGTGAATGTTGTGGTAATAAGTGTAATGATATTTTTCCTGTGTTTAAAATTGGCATTGTTTGAATATATCTACATGTGTTGTATATATCATTTGTGAATATGTCATCAAAGCAGGAAATGTCAATCACCGAGGAAGAACAACGAATCCGTGATCTTGAACTTGTCCCACTCAGTCATAGGCTCCCATATGCCGAGAACAACACTAGGTTGCAAGATGATTTTGATCCGCTTTTACCTGCCTTCAAAATTGCCACGTATATCCTAGACTTATCACCCATCAGCGACACACTCAGACGTACTGCATCTGTCCCCGAAGTCTACATCCATGAATTCTGGAATACTGCATCTTTCGATAACAAGATCATATCTTTCGAACTGAACAAAACACCAAGGGTACTCAACTTGAGCATTTTTAGGAAATTGTTTAAGCTCCCTAGGTTGGCACAAGGAGAACAATTTGTGCCTAACCCAAAGAATGATGAAGTGCTTCGAGTTATTCGTGCCATGAATTATGAGGGTACAATTAACAGTCCATCACAATTTAACACTTCACACATAGGGCAACCCTGGAAAGCAATTATCACCATCATCGTCAAGTGTCTCACTGGTAAAACCAGGGGAACCGATGCAATGAGACCACCACAGGCTCACTTATTTTGGGGATTGTATACTGCATCAAAAGTCGATTATGCACTTCTTCTCTGGCAAGAATTTTGCTATCAAATTACTGGAACGAAGAAGAAATCCGTGCATCTCCCATTCCCGAGATTCACCAAGCTCATTATCCACTATTTTATGAAGAATGACCCAACCATTGACACTCGCGGGAAGTTCTTTTATCACACGAAAGATGATGATTATGTGATTCTCTCAATGAATGCAGACACAAATTCCACAAAGTATGCATTACTTCCTGCACTAGTACCTGACACGATGATTAATGATGGAATCAAGGAGAGTGATAAATACCAAGAAATGCTTCGTGACATCGACGCACAATTCAAGCGGGCAAATTTACCACCATCAGAGAAACAAAAAGGTAAACGCAAGAAACGAGTGTCACAGCGTCAACCAGCTGCTCCTAAAGATAAACGCTCAGGAAAAATGCAAATTGTTGATGAAGATGATGAAGATGAGCTGATCCACACAGAAGATGAACAAGAAGAAGAAGTACCACTCCGCAGGCCTAAGAAAGCAAGGAAAGCTAAAGGCAAAGAGGCAAGTGTTGCTCAAAATGATCCTGTTCAACAACAACTTTCTGAAGAAAAAAGACTTCGTATTATTCTTCAACAAAGTCGACAGGAAGCCTTTGGTGGATCAGGCTCAAGGGTATTTGATGACTTAGAAGATTTCGGTAATCCTGATGATGATACAGAATTCTTCGACGAAGAAGATACTTATGAAGCTGAGTATGAAGATACTGATACCTTTCAATTTGAAAGTCGGGAACCAAGTGAAGACCGTGAGAGCAGTGCTGACACAGATACAAGTATGATGTATCGGGATGCAAATATCACCACATCTCTGCCTGAACCGACTCACATGGTACTAAATGAAGATGCTCATGCAACTTTTATTCCAGACACACAACTTCAAAGTAAGTCTACTTCAAATTCTGATGATGTGTTGAAATATCTTAATTTCGAAGGGGAGGGTGTTGAGGTCACCAACACTGATCCGTCAACAAACGAACAAATGGTGGATGTCCCTATAACCACTATTACATCGACCAACACTTCCCTACTTTCAACCCCAATTATCAGTGAGGTCCCGACCACCACCATCACACCTGCAACTGTTGAACAACAAGTATCAACCACCACCATTACCACGGAATCTACACCGGCATCTACAGTTGAACAACCTGTATTAACCACCGTCCTAACCACTGCATCGACAACATCACCTATCCCGGTACAACCAGTATCATCCACGACCACTTTAACGGTTTTGGTTACACCTCCACCAACAGAACCACAAGCTTCCTCTACATCAAATCCTTTTCTCACAATCAATGATCCGTTGATCCTGTCTCTTCAACAACAACTAGAGGCTCAAGCTACCCAAATAGCTAAGTTGACAGAAAAGTTTGCTACTCCTCCAAAGGAACCGCATTCTGATGAGCCCATTCTTCAAAAACTATCAGACAAAGTGTCAAAGCTCAAAGAACAACATAAAGCATTTCGTAAAGAGAAGAAAACTCGGGATAAAGAAAACGCTGCTTTTCTCGGGTCAATTGACGAGCAGATGACCGCGATCATTCAACGCGAAGTCAAGTCTTATGTTGATCAACAATTACCACATCTGGTCGGTAATGGTCTATCTACTCTTCAAAAAACCTTAACTCACATTCCAACTATAAGAAGAACTAAAAAAACTCACTTCCACCTCACTTTTATTTTTTATATCAAATATACCTCACTAAATAATCTCGCACACTCACAAACATATTAAAAGTTAGTAAAAACTATTAAAAAAGCAAAATATACACAGGCACCAAGTACTGAAAAACTCACCATTCGCCCCTTAAAAACCTTAACTCATGCGTGGATTTTTTTGAATGGGATGGGAACTCATCTCCAACTCATCAAATCACGAGTGTCTTTTATACCACTCCCTTCAACCTAATGTTTACAAAAATAAATCCACATAACAGCGTGGTATGAAAATTATTGGTCTTATGTCTCGTACTTTTGATCTTTTCACATATTTAATCACGTGGATTTTAAATTCTTACAAAATAAATTTTATATAAACAATGAAAGTTTTAAATTTCACTCATTTAAATAGAAAATTTTAAAAATTTAGGAAAATTTTATAAAATAATATTTATTCGGTTTTTACTCGTATAACGAAAAAACATTATATAAATTTTTTATAAAATTTATATAATTTTTTTTATAAAATTTATATAAATTTTTTTATAAAATTTATATAATTTTTTTATAAAATTTATATAAATTTTTTTATAGATTTATAGGAAGTTTTAATTAAATTTATATTAACTTTTTTTAATATTTATAAATTAATTAATATAATATTTATTCGTGTTAATCGGGTCGACCCAAAACCAATATTTCAAAATATTATGAATTTCTGTCAATCAAATATACGTAAGTATTTTAAATTTCAAAATTTTATATTCTCAAAATTTTTAATTTGTTAAAATATAAAATTATATAATTTTAATATTTTTAACCAAACGAAACCTAAGAGCATTTTCAATTGATATACTCTTTTGAATTTAATGCTACACCACATCAGCACCTTATTCTTTTACAGTATAAAATAGACTAGGATCTGTTACCCGCGCTCTCCTGCGAGGGAGCACGGGTGTTTTACGGTTATTTTTATAGTGAAGAGTATCTACTTTGATTGAACACAGAATTAGGTAATACGTTTGAGAGAAGTTGTTCACAAAGAAACAACGTGCATAAGCTAATAAAGCAGGGGTTACATGTCATTAGTTCACAAAAGATTAAATTCAAAGGCTGCTGGCTACCCAGCACTGATATATAGAAAAGCAGTTAACTATTAATTGGTTGACCATATCCAGGCCTCAAGGTTTCTTCTTGTTGGCCTGTGTTTCTAGTTCGGGAAGTATATATCTTTTAACAGCCTTCTGCTAGACAACAACGGGCTGGTCTTTCGAAGATGTAGCTACTGTTGGTGGAACTTTGGCTGGAGTGGCTTTTGATGGAGTACCTGCACAACAAAGTATAATGTATGAGTAAACTTAAAACCTGAACATGCATGCTTGGTGTTCCAAATAAGGGAAAAAAATGACCCAAAAGATATTCCTTTTTTTAAACAAAGGGTAATTGTTTGATGGGAGAGTGTATGCAGTGAGTAAGTGGTGCAAATTGAAACAAAGAGTATCCTGCTGAAAAGGTTTTGAAGGTGACATCTTTGTCTTAAGCAGTATGTGGATATTATTATGGTGCTATTATTTTTTTAGCTAGTTTGGGTAAAGGGTAGGCTAGGTGAGCTCAGGTGTCATGTGCAGGTGTGTTTCTAAGTTGGAAATGAACTAAGGTGGTCAAAATTAGTGGGGAAGTGTGAGCTAAGTTTAGTTAGCTATTTGAACTAAAATGTAACTGGAATCTTTTTTGTAGCAACAATGGAATGGGAAGGGCTTCTATTTAAGGGCATGTATGCATTTGCTAATCCCACACAAACCTCTCACCTACTTTAAAAAATCTAAACAAACAAAGAATGGCATATCTTCCTAGGATCTGGGCATTAGAAGCTGAGAGCGGTAGTACGGACTTGGGCGGTTTGTTTGTTTGGTATCTGGAGAAGGATGTGGTGGCTGACAAAGCATGGAAGCGTAAGGTGGATGCCGCTCGCCAGACAGTTTTCAAAAAACATTGTTGATCGTCAACATTTCATTCAAGAGATCCAGCAGGTGCAGACCTTTCCAACCAACCCTATGATCTCGATGATGGTAGCCATGTTGGACAGAAAGCAGTCGGAGGACAACGCATTCATTCAGACCTTGAACACAGAGGCAACCAGAATCCAGACCATGATCGACCTCAAGGAGGCTTTTGCTCAGAAAATTTTGGCCAACGGCCCTTGGTGAATGGATGCTGTAGGAGTTGGTTTTGGGCTGATGTTTTAGGCCTGAAAATAAAGCTCCATGTTGTTGTCTGTTTGGTTTGTCCATCGCCGAGTCTTTAGGGTTATGTGTCTGTGCTTTAGTTGTTTCTTTTTTTTAGTTTAATCTTGTGTCTGTAAGATCAGTTTCAATGAACCGTGTGGAATGTATGATATTTTGTTTTATATTGTTTTTTTTCGGCAGACGTTTCGATTAACGTGGCGTTTAGGAAAAGACACCTCTCCAAAGAAGACTGCCCTAAGTAAATGCCAGATTATAAGTTCTAAGAAAAGAGTGCGCACCTGTTTCTTTTTGTTCACCTATTTCTGAGACGTTGGTTGATGCACTTTCTGTCTCTGACCCTTTGGTTTGATGTACCTTCTTGTTTAATGTTTGCATCTGCTATTGGTGTCAGGCCTGGGTCTTCAGAGGGAATATGAGCTTGAGATAGGGAAAGAATCAAAGAGCTGGCCTTCTTCCAGATCGCTGACAGCCACAGTTACACGATTACAACGACCTCAAAACACAATCAGCCGAAACAAAGTTCCATGATGATAAGGAGCAGAGGTTTCGTGTGGGTATAATATGGACCTGGTTCAAACTGGGGGGCGCCTTTTCCTACAAACGAACATGGACATGCACCAAAAGTTATTAAAACTACACCAAAATATAGTAACTGTTGAAAATACAGCTTTTCGGCAATAGCAATCATACATACTCGCTAAGGTAATATAGCAAAACAACATGTCCTATAGCGATAGAAATGGCATGCGTGAGATATCTCTTTCGTTACCTTTAGACACAAACAAATTTGACACTAACACGCCAAAGCTGTTGTGTTGGTAACAATTGTATAAAATCAATTTTCACACCATCATAGGTATTTGCTTTTAAATGAAGGTCGCTTATTCAATTTTGTTTTTAAATGCAGTTCCAGTTTTATGTTTTGTACGAATCAACAACACCTTCTTTTTTAAATAAGGAAGAAAAAGAAATCACTTCTCAAATCAAGTATAACTATATTTGGATCATGAGCCACATTCACATCAGCTATAAGACAACATACATGTATGGTTGGGGTTGGAAGTCCATCGTCTGCATCTGGTCTAATTCACTTGCCATCGTATTCTCTGAATCCTTGGTAGACTGTTGCAAAACAGATACATTTAGTTAGACTGATAAAAATAAAAAGGAGACCATACAGCGACAAATACCAACTGCATATATGAAACATGAAAATAATTATAGTGCTACTATTTATTAAAATAACACTATAACCGTAGAGAATGAACGTTACCTTTCGCGAGAGTGAAATATCAGTCTTCGGGAATTCGTGAATTAGGTTTCAACGCATCCATAAAGAATGACCATCGGCTAATGAATTGGAGGAGATCAGCATGTCGAAACGATGAGTTATTGTATTCGAGGTTCAGAGATGGAGGTATGGAAGGCGAACCCAGAAACCCGTCATGGGTGCGACCAAATGGTCGCCCTGCGAATGCCCGCGTGCTGGCAAAAAACCGACAAATCCAAAGGTAACGACCATGACATTAATTAACCAGCATAAAGGCAAAAAGGCCCGGCAGAAACATCACTAACCAAAACTCGCAATCGTTATGCCTGCGATCACAGGGTCACCATGGCAAGGAACCGGTTCTATAAAGCGCGTTTACTAAAAGGTTTCCAGTTTTCCCGGGGTATACCATAGGCTCAGATAAGACGCTATATGGGAAAAACAGCCATAACCCGGCATGGTTGCGACCTCGCAAGGTCGCCCCGCCAAGATCCGAGATGTGGTATCTTTACCCGCGCCCGTTTACCCTCATCATAGCCCAAAATTAACCTTTACATAAAACTACACCAAAATGTAGTAACTGTTGAAACTCCAGGTTTTCAGCAATAGCAACCATACATGCCCGCTAACGTAATATAGCAAACCAACATGTCCTATAGCGAGAGAAATGTCATGCGTGAGATATCTCTTTCGTTACCTTTAGACACAAACAAATTTGATACTAACACGCTAAAGTTGTTGTGGTGGTAACATTTGTATAAAATCAATTTTCACACCATCATAGGTATTTTCTTTTAAATGAAGGTCGCTTATTCAAATTTTTTTTAAATGCAGGTCCAGTTTTGTGTTTTCTACGAACCAACAACATCTTCTTTTTGAAATAAGGAAGAAAAAGGAATCAATACTCAAATCAAGTATAACTATATTTGGATCATGAGACACATTTACATCAGCTATAAGACAACATACATGTATGTTTGGGGTTGGAAGTTCATCGTCTGCATCTGGTCTAATTCACTTGCCATCGTATTCTCTAAATCCTTGGTAGACTGTTGCAGAATAGACACATTTAGGTAGACTAATAAAATAAAAAAAGAGACCATACAGCGACAAATACCAACTGCATAGCTGAAACATGAAAATATATATAGTGGTACTATTCGTTAAAATAACACTATAACCGTAGAGAATGAACGTTACCTTTCGCGAGACTGAAAGATCAGTTTTCGGGAATTCGTGAAGTAGGCGTGAACGCATTCATAAACAATGACCATCGGCTAATGAATTGGAGGAGATCAGCATGTCGAAACGATGAGTTATTGTGTTCGAGGTTCAGAGCTGGAGGTATGGAAGGCGAACCCACAAACCCGCCATGGGTGCGACCAAATGGTCGCCCTGGCAAGATCCGCGTGCTGGCAAACAACCCACAGATCCAAAGGTAACGGCCATGACAGTAATTAACCAGCATAAAGGCGAGAAGACCCGGCAGAACATCATTAACCATAGTTTGCAATCGTTATGTCTGTGATCACAGGGTCACCAAGGCAAGGTACGGGTTCTGTAAAGCGCGTTTACTAAAAGGTTTCCAGTTTTTTCGGGGTATACCATAGGCTCAGATAAGGCGCTATATGGGAAAAACACCCATAACCCGGCATGCTTGCGACCTCGCAAGGTCGCCACGCCAAGATCCGAGATGTGGTATCTTTACCCGCACCCGTTTACGCTCATCATAGCCCTAAATTAACCTTTACATAGTGGTATCTTTACCCGCGCCCGTTTACCCTCACCATAGCCCTAAAATAACCTTTACATAAAGGAGGAGAAGCACGGATCCATAAGAGTGTACCAATTTTGCTATTTTTTCAATGCGTAAGGCCTGAGACATCACAAATCCAAAGGTAACGGGCATCACAACAGTTAACCACCATAGAGGCGGAAATACCCGACATAAGAATCATTGACCACATCTGACAATTGTTATGGCTGCGATCACATGGTCACAATCGCAAGGCCCGGGTCCTGGGAAGCGAGCTTACCAAAAGTTTGTTGTTTTTTCCAGGGTATAGCATAGGCTCAGATAAGGCGCTATTCGGGAAAAACAGCAATGACCCGTGATGGCTGCGACCTCGCAAGGTCGCTGTGGATTTGCTATTTGCTAATCCGGTGGTCTAGGTGGGTGGTGGAAGGTGGAAGCCATTGTTGAGTTGAGAGAGAAAGTGGTTGTGTGTGAAAATAGAAAATGTGTATTAAACAAGAAAATGAACACTAGCAACACCCCTCCTTGGAAGCCTAGGAGGGGTATATATAGCCACACACCAACACTTAACTATACATTGAACCTAGTCTAGTCTAAGCGTGTGTGACTATGATAACTAATGGGAATTCTTAAATGTCGTCACATAAAGTGAATTTCCAACAATCTTCCCCCATGGGACGACGTGTAGAATTCCTTACAATATTTTTCCTAACAAGTACATAATGATAAGAACAAGAGCTTCCATGAAGCGTCCAATGCTGATGATGTCTTCTGAGGCCTTTGACTTCAAAACGACTCATCTTTAAAGTAACTTGTAGAAGAAATACTGTAACGGCACGAGCTAAGTAATCCATGTACTTCTGGTTAAGGAGAAGCTTCTGAATTAACTTCCCCCTAATTCATGCCACATAAACTTGACGCAGAAGCTTTTAAATAACTTCCCCCTAAACCGACAATCCTCGTAAGCAACTTCAAAGCTTTTAATAAAGCTTAGAATGATTAAGCGCACAGCGGAATCTAACAAGCAAATCCCATCATGTTGCTAAGAGGGATTGAAAGTAAGGGGCACACCAAGTAGATCAACAACTTCTCTTCTCACGCTAGAATAATTCTTCTGAATTTTTCTTCCCCCTGAGAGTTCAAGTTATGCATACTAGAAAGAATCAAGACATTTCTTCCCCCACATAGTTGAAGAAAATAAATCAATCCCATGTATGAAGCTCAAATACTGAAGTAGACACTTTATCCCATTCATGAAGTTGACATCGTAACACCAGAGTCAATTAAGTCCTGGAAATGCACATATCTTCTTCCGGAGATGCACTAGAGTCAATTAAGTCCCGGGAATGCATATCTCTCTATATAGGATAATGATGATGAATAATTGCAACAACCAAACAATTAAACATCGAATCAGTAGTGTACCGTTTAGAGATTGATAACGCCACGAGTTAAAACACTGATTTTCTCTACGGCTATGACAAATGTCATCCCGGAATGTCTTCAAATCAAAAGAAGGTATGATGTTCATCACATGTACTCGTTGTGCGTTCAATGTGTCTTCTTCTTCCCCTTGATGGTTTCGAAACTCGGAACCATCAATAAATCGTACGCACATGTACCTGAAATCTCGTGAGAATAATAAATAAGCAGAATTATATATTTTTGTGAGAATCAGCTGCTGATCGAAAATCTCTACTCATAAACTCTCCATGGCCATATTTACCAACCCACGTGAAAGCAATTTGAAGTGACCACTGATAGAATGAACCAGATACATCAAACGTGAAACTGAATAAGAATCCTTCGATCTTGTGACTTAAGCTTGCACATTTGTTGAATGAGGAACGGTGGAGAAATCTTTAAGTACTCAATGCATCACTGAAGAAGTCTATAAGCACAACACCTCTTGAAATTATCCACGTCGACTAAGCGCGTGACACTGAGTACAACAATGTAACCCCTTTAAGTGATAGTTATCCGAGTCATCAACCAACCACCCCGAACCCAGAAACTAGATAAACAAGTCTTCATTCTAAGATTAAGCACGAGCAAGTTATCTTTGAAAGATAAAATAAGTTCACGCCTTCGAAAAATCCGTCTCCAACTTCACATAATTTATACCCGATCAAACAAAATATGTAGTCACTAAAAATATACCCAAATTTTTCTTGGTCTCGTCAAATAAATTTTGTCACATTTGTCTCGTCACTTTATCACGTCACTTGTTGTCTCGTCCCGATGATGACCGAAGTATAACTTAATACAGACAAAGTTTATACAAAAATACAAACTTGTGTAAAAAAAATTGTGTGTATATAAAAAAGTCACACGACCCAACATGTGTTAAATAAACGTGAGTCCATGGCCCAATTTCCAAACAAAATGCCCGGTCCATCAAATGAAGATAAAACACTCTCCAACCCTAAAAACTCTCACACATTGACTTAACCTAAACACCTCTTGCAGCCAACAAAACACTCTCAACCCAACCTCGTTAAATCCGCCCCTCCACCAGATCAATCATCCATCAACAAATACATCTCCATCCCATCTAATCTCAATCTCCTAAACTCCAATCTCAACAATCTCATCCTACATCATCATCATAATATTCAAAACAGCATCTCCAATTAAATCATAGCAATCCATATGATTAATCCATGAAGAACGAAAGGCGTGTCTTCAAGATCAATTTGATGATCTCGGGTAAGATTGCATGTTGTTGTGTTTTTGTTTAATAAGACGAAACAAAGAACAGATAATAACAAAATTGTTATTGATCTTTCTTGATTTTTCGTATATGAAAAATTGGTTTAAAAACCAAAAACTTGATCTGTGATGATATTTAATTTCGGAATGCATGTCTATGAAGGATTGTACCGAAACTAAATCTGAGATTAATTGTTTAAAGTTGGCTTCGAGTCTTGATGATTTGTAGATGGGATAGGTGTCGATGGGTGTAGGTTTAGAATTGTGGATTTGTTGAGGAGTGAAAAGGTGGGCTTGTTAAATTAGACTCAGTGAGTTTATTGAGTCAACTCGGTAATGACCGAGTTAACTCGGTTGTGTTGGTTTACATGGTCTTGGGTATTTTTACACTTGTCAAGGTCACGAGTTTTTGTTCTCGAGTTGGATAGGTCATGTGAGCTTCAATGTGTTGAGTCTTGGTGATATATACCCGTCGGAATATATACCCGTCGGAATATGTATCCGTCGGAATATGTACCCGTCGGAATATGTACCCGTCGGAATGTTTTTAAGTCTCCATCGGAATGTGTTTAAGTCTCCATCGGAATCAAACAAACACCCCATCGGAATAAGCGTAATCGGAATCTCCATCGGAATCCCCATCGGAAACCCCATCGGAAAAGGGTTTTGACCCATTTTCATGGTTTTCCGAAAAAAGTGGATCTTTTATCTGGATCTTATCTATCTGCATAAAATTAATAATGAAACCTAGGAACAATGGAAATACCAGATTTGAAAAAACTTTGACCATGAAAGAATATGGAACGTGGACTATCTTGTGACAATGAAGTGGATAAAGACAGTGACTAAAAAATTTTGACCATCGTGACAAAAAGAAATCAATAGATCGAGACATAGAAAATTTAGACCACCAAATCGAAAACAGTAAACACCATCCAAGGATGGAACCAAGGCTCTGATACTAATTGTGGATTTTCTATTAGCTAATCCGGTGGTCTAGGTGGGTGGTGGAAGGTGGAAGCCATTGTTGAGTTGAGAGAGAAAGTGGTTGTGTGTGAAAATAGAAAATGTGTACAAGAAAATTAACACTAGCAACACCCCTCCTTGGAAGCCTAGGAGGGGTATATATAGCCACACACCAACACTTAACTATACATTAAACCTAGTCTAGTGTAAGCGTGTGTGACTATGATAACTAATGGGAATTCTTAAATGTCGTCACATAAAGTGAATTTCCAACAGTCGCCACGCCAAGATCCGAGATGTGGTATCTTTACCCGCGCCCGCTTACCCTTATCACAGCCCTAAAGTAACCTTTATATAGAAGCGGAGAAGCACGCATCCACAGGAGCAGTCATTGTCCTCACCAACCGATTTTTATAATACTACCCCCCCTCTGTCACAACCAACAACAAAAGCATGGAGTGCGATCATGACATACAATCGATGGCACCAACGGCATATCTAGGTCCTTAAAAGCATCAGGGAGCAACGACAAAAAAAGAAGGCAAGCCTTTAAATTTAAAAGGATCGGGTCCAAGAAGCATGGAAGTTGTACGAAGAACTCACCATAATCTGGGGTTTACATAGCCGGCAAGTGCAGGCTAAATGTCTTAAGTGAAGTAGATGGGAGCTTATCCATAAAGAATGACCATCGTCCAATGAATTGGAGCAGGTCCGTAGGTTGATACAATGAGTTATTGTGTTCGAGGCTCAAATATGGAGGTATGGAAGGCGAACCCAGAAACCCGCCATGGCTGCGACCGAATCGTCGCCCTGCCAAGATACGGACGCTGAGAAACAACCCTTATAAAAATTTCCATCCACATATTTTTCATCATTGCCCATACTATTTTCAACCTGCCTTACTGTTCTGACCAACCCGATTGATTCATTGCGTGAAGTTGGTTAACACGAACCATTTGACATCCGCAGATTCAAAGATCATACGCCTCAGACGAAAAGAGGTCATCCACACAGAATAACTTAGTCAACAGGCAGAAAAAATGACTTAACCCATTGCATTCTCGGCAAAGATATGGAGGTTTGGAAAGCGTACCCAGAAACCCCCCATAGGGAACTTCAGAGAAACCCAAACACATACGAATTTTGTTTCTTCACACAAAAATAAAAAAGGGTCATAAAAAATGTGGCTAACCTACCAACAATGTCGGCAAGCAGATTTTCAGCGGCTCAGATCTGGAAGAGAAAAAAGTATGAAACAAACACGATAAGACCGCCATGGCTGCAAAACACTAACAGTGAATTACCCCGCCAAGGTACGACCAATCTTAAAGGTTGTTCAAATTAATCAACACAAAATTCAGCCATCAATATCATCACTTGCCCATATATAATACCGCAACCAATGTACATTTTCGAAACAGTAAAACGGCCAAAACCAAGTGCAGGGACAATAACCTTATCAGCATCGATATGTAGCGTCCTTATTGTCGCCTGCCATTGGATGGCAGCAACAAAAGGCGGGCGCGTAACACGATCGCCAGCCAACAGACATATTCATCCAAGCTTTGTATCCCTACGAACCGAAAAATGACTTTAAATAACCAGATCAACAGAATGGACAAATGAACAATAGACCAATTTAACTAACCATCTTATATAAACGGCCATAAATAAAAAAAATACAACCGCAACCAAGTGTATGAACTAAGCATCTTATATAAAGTTACAAATAATAAAAAAGGCAAAAATTAACCTTTATATAAAGGAGGATCCCTCCCCGACAACTAAAATTTCGTCTCACAACCAAAACACACACCGGCGACTACACCTTTCCGTTATTTGATTTTAGAGAAACCCAAACACATACGAACTTTGTTTCTTCATAAACAAATAAAAAATGGGGCTAACCTACCAACAATGTCGGAAAGCAGATTTCCAGAGGCTCAGATCTGGAAGAGAAAAAAGTATGAAACAAACACGATAAGACCGCCAGGGCTGCAAAACACCAACAGTGAATTACCCCGCCAAGGTACGACCAATCTGAAAGTTTGTTCAAATTAATCAACACAAAATTCATTCATTAATATCATCACTGCCCCATATATAAGACCTCAACTAGTGTACATTTCCAAAATAGCAAAACGACCAAAACCAAGTGCAGGGACAATAAGCTTATCAGCATCGCTATGTAACCGGCCTTATTGTCGCCTGCCATGGATGGAAGCAACAAAAGGCGTGCGCGTAACACAATGGCCAGTGAACGGACATATTCATTCCAAGCTTTCTATCCCTACAAATAAAAAAATCACTTTAAATAACCAGATCAATAAAATGCACAAATGAACAATATACCACTTTAAGTAACCATTCTATATAAACGGGCATAAATAAAAAAAACATCCGGAACCAACTCTATGAACTAAGCATCTTATATAAAGCGTCAAATTTTAAAAAAACCACAAATTAACCTTTATATGAAGGAGGGTTCCTCTCCGACAACCAAAATTTCGTTTTCACAGCCAAAACACACACTGGCCCTTAGACCTTTCGGGTATTTGATTTTATTGACCCCGTTACAAACAGAACAAAAAAAAGGCTAAATCTTAAAAACCTTTGTAGACCGGATCACCAGAAAAGAAAAGAAGATCTAGAACGACTGTAGCAACAACACAAATAATGGAAACCCAGATGCAACTATGTGGTGATGCTGGTATATATATGGATGTAAGAGGCACATCATCAATGGACACCATTACACCATTGCGACACGGATTAATTGCAACGGTTAAGATTGGGTTTCTGTAGACACTACGATTCCTGTAGCCACTACACAACGGACAATCGCAATTAATGGCAAGGGGCAATCTTGCAATGGACAATCGCAATTAATGGGAGGGGAAACATCCAATTAACCCCCAATTATTTAATTGGCGAAAGGCCAATTAACCCCCAATTGAACCAACAACTGGACAATTGCAATTAATGGGAGGGGAAAACATCTAATTAACCCCCAATTATTTAATTGGCGAAAGGCCAAATCAACACCAATTAAACCAACAACTGGACCCCAATTTCGCGAAAGGGCAGATTAAACCAGCAATTAAACAACCAACGGGGATCAATCAATGCATAACGGGGTTTGTAAAATCAAATAACGGAAAGGTGTAGGTGCTAGTGTGTGTTTTGGTTGTGAGAGGAAATTTTGGTTGTGAGAGAGGGGGATAGTATTATAAAAAGCGGTTTGTGAGGAGAATCACTGCTCCTATGGATGCGTGATTCTCCTCCTTTATATAAAGGTTAATAATGCATTGGACTTTGCAAAATTTATTAAATGCGCACAGTTGAGCAATTTAAAAAATAAATTGGATCGTCGGAGTACTATTATATGCTTACCGGGTGTTTGGTTAAACTTATGAGTGGAGTTTAGGTTTTTATTTTATAAGTCATTTATGACTTATATATTATAAACATATAAGTATATATTAAGTGTTTGGTTAAACTTATTAAAATTAATAAATAAAAATGACAAAAAAAATATGAATGTTAAATTATATAGTTATTAAATGAGGTATAAAAGTTTTTTTTATATGTAATAGTTATATAAGCCTACTTTTTGTTATAAAGGTCTCAAATAATTGGCTTACCAAAACTCCCTTATATAAGCTTATAAGCTTACATATATAAGCTTAACCAAACACTTGATTTCGGCTTATAAGCTAATAAGCTTATAAGCCCACTATATAAGCTAAAACAAACACCCCTAAAAATTAAGGGTGAGCATTTGGATCGTCGGATCGGACCAGAAAACCGAACCGGACCGGATCGACTCGGACCGAACCGAGCAAATTCGGTCCAGTCCTCGGTCCGTGATTTTGGATCATTTCGATCTTCAGTCTGGTCGGTCCGGTCCGATTCGGTCTTACCAAAAAATCGTTTATTTTACCTAATTTGGATCGGACCGGACCGAAGACCGGACAAAACCGGACCAAAGACCAGACCGGACCGGACCGTTTCGGTCTGAGGTTTTGGACCAATTCGATCCTCGATCCAGTCTGATTTTGATTGGTCTGGTATGGTCTATGTCTGCCGCTCTAACCCTACTAAAAATAATGATAAGACTCAAATTTACTGTTTAAAGGTTGTGTGTTTAGAGAGACATCTTGTTTGCACGAATAGTGAGATAGACTTCTCAAGATGAGATTGTACTTGGTCACATAAACTTACTTTTTTCTTCATTGTGCGTATGCGTAACACATGCATTGCGGATGACCTAAGACAAAAGTTAAAAACTCTTACAAAATTTACTTTAATGTTTACCTTATTTGTTTGATATACTACGAATGTAGTAATTTAATGGGTTAATGTCAGTTAAGAGTAATATATTTTTGTATTTGTTTTTTTTATCAAATGCGAATTTTAAAAAATAATACGATACTCATCCAGCTTTAAAATTTACACCATAATATCAGCTTAACTTTCAAATTTTGTTTAGTTATCAATCGTTTTAGAGTAATCTCTCGCATCATAGTCCTTTTGACTTGCATCGTAAGTCCTTTAAACTAACAACCATTTGTAATTTTTTTAAAGGCAACAACCATTTGTAATTAACTAAAATATGTATATATTTTTTCTTTTTTGCACATTTTTTAATTTCCTTTTTAGTTAAAGTTTTTCGATTTTATACACACTTTTACTCGATTTTAGATAAAAGATTTTCTATCAACGTTAAACGCATAAAAGAATATGTAACATCGAATAAATGCATTTATAAAAAATGAAAAATTTCAACTAAAAACACAAAAAAAAGAAAAGAATAAAAAACATTATTTTTTAGTTATTTACAAACGATCGTTAGTTTAAAGGACTTGCGATGAAAGTCAAAAGGACTAACGATGCAAGAGATTACTCTAACACATTGATAGCTAAGTGAAATTTGAAAGTTGGATGGGTGATGTGTTGTAAATTTGAAAGTTGAGTGGGTATTATGGTATTTTTATTTGTTCGTATCACATAATGCAACAAATGTGAAAGTAATTTGCTAACCCTAATTTTATCAAGACAAATTCATTGAAAATACGTGTAGGTAAAGTTCGATCTCGGCTAGTTATGTGTAATAAATCAAACATGACATGCTCATACATGTAAATGGATAAACGAAATAACTAGCCTAATTTGTTCACATTTGCTTGCTTAAGGTTTTAGAGAACGACATGAAATAAACAGATCAATAAGAATTAGAGTAGTTTCGAAACTAAGGTCTTGTTTGTTTTTCAAAGCTTTTTTCTCTTCATTTTAAATCATATTTGAAGAAAAAGAGGTGCATCTTAAGTATACATATGCAAGAAAGAAGATCATTTGTTTTTTTTTGCTTTTAATGTACTTCTTTTATTATTTTTCTTATATTATTACTTTTTGATTATACTGTTTCGTTATTTGATCATATAAATTCTTTTGTCAAATAATAATACAATGTTGAATATGAAACATATAATTGTTTAAAAAACCAAGTATCAACAAAAATATATAACGGTTCAAATATAAAAACATACCAAAAACATAAAAATTCTAAACCATATAAAATATTAAAACATACTATATCATACTATTATGAACCGTTCAAACACTTTTCATAAATTGTGTCGCAAGTTGATTTCTTAAATTAGTAATATATTATCGGTCCAATACATTCCCTTGTGGTTGAACAACTTGATCTTCTTCAATACCTCCATCGTCTTCGACTAATAAATTTTCATCGGTAAGTTGCACATTTAATTGATTATATGTAGCAAATAACTCATCATATAAACCCTCTTCACGTATTAAATTATGAAGTGCAAAACATGCAATTGTGATATTTCATTACGTTATTAGTGAAAAGGGCGACATCCTGATCTTTAATATCAGAAAATGTTTACTCATCAGCATTCTTCAGTACTGAAGGCTTCAGCGGGAACACCCTTCAGGGGTAGCTGATGCTTCAGTGGGACTGAAGAATAGACAAACGCTGGAGCTGAACTTGTACACTTGTAACAGTCTTTGACCCATTCCAGTGTAGTTAATGACCATGTTTAATTGGTCGTGTAACCACTTTCCTGGTATTATGGAGCACATTAAGAGGAGATTAATTGGCCGTTAAATCCTCTTAATTCCATTGACTAGGGTTTGAGTGCTGCACTTATAAATAGGTGATCATGACTTGCATGAAAGAATAGATAAAAACATAAACACATAACAACAAAAGGGTTAGTGATTTGTGCCTAAATCATTAACAGCATTTGGTCTTATCCCAAGTAGGTATTCGTGATACCCAGGCATTAGGGTCGAATAATTTACTTTGGAAAGTGATTACACGATTCCAAGTGATATCCGGTAACCATTGTTTTGGTACGTAGCTAGGATTGATTATCTATACCCTGGTTGGGACGAATTAAACTCCAACAATCAAAGTAAATTATTTTGTGATAATCAATGGCGGCTGCAATGAAGCATATGATGGCTAACTTCTCCAAACTGGACAAGTTTGAAGGGGTGGATTTCAGGAGATGTCAAAAGAAGATGCACTTTCTTCTTTCAACCATGAGTGTGGTGTATGTGCTGACAACTCCTATTCCTGATGGTGGTGATGATGCTACTTTGGAGGAACTGAGGAAAAGGAGCAAATGGGAGAATGACGACTATGTGTGTCGTGGTAGTATTCTCAATGGTATGACTGATTCCTTATTTGATATTTACCAAAATTGTGAATCTGGTAAAGAACTATGCGCTTCCTTGGAAGCCAAATATATGGCTGAGGATGCATCAAGTAAGAAGTTCCTAGTGAGTGATTTCACAAATTACAAAATGACTGATTCAAGACCAGTCATGGAACAATACAATGAACTTATTGGAATACTTGGTAGATTTACACAACATAAAATGAACATGGATGAGACCATTCAGGTCTCTGTGTCATTGACAAATTACCTCCTTCTTGGAAAGATTTCAAGCATACCTTGAAACATAAGAAGGAGGAAGTAACTCTTGTTGAGTTGGGCAGTCATTTGCGCATTGAGGAATCCCTCAGGGTGCATGAAAGTGACAAGCCAAAGAGCAATAATGTTGTTGGTTCATTAATTGTCAATATGATGGAGCATAACAACTCCATCAGGTACAATGATAACAAGGGCAAACGTAAGCATCAGGATAACACCAAAGCTAATCCTAACAAGAAGTCATCAGTGGCTTGTTGGAAGTGTGGGAAACCTGGACACTTAAAAAGGGATTGCAAAGGTGTTGGTACTGGCAACAAAGCTAGTGGATCAGGCACAAATGGTTCAGTGATTGGTTCTAACAACACAACACTGAAAGTCAGAATATGTTTAATGAATCTCACCAGATTTATTATGTTACATATGTATCTGAAGCTTATTTTGTGCAGGATGATGATGTTGCGTGGTGGGTTGACTCTGGAGCAACTGTTCATGTGTGTAAAGATAGATGCTGGTTCAAGACTTATGGGTCACTGAATGATGGATCTATTCTTCACATGGGAAATGAATAAACAGCCCTAGTGCATGGACGTGGTTGTGTAGATCTTAAGTTTAGTTCTGGAAAGATTGTTAGCTTGTTTAATGTTTTGCATGTTCCTAATATTAGGAAGAATTTGGTTTCTAGTAGTGTTTAGAATAATTGTGGTTATAAACAAGTGATTGAATCTAATAAATTTGTTTTATCCAAACATGGTGTGTTTATTGGTTTTGGTTATTTGAGTAATCAAATGTTCAGGCTTAATATTGAAATAACCACCAGTATTAACTCAGTTAGTGCTGGTAGTGCAAATATTTGTTCAGCCTCAGTGTCCACCAGTAAACTGAAGGATTCATCACTATGGCATGCTAGGCTGGGCCATGTCCACTTTAAGAGGATGCAAAATATGTCTAGGGATGGGTTAATCCCAATATTTGACATGGACACTGAAAAGTGTCAGACTTGCATGCTGAACAAAATAACTAAGAAACCATTTCGAGATGTATAACGTGAAATTGAAGTTTTGGAGCTAATCCATAGTGACCTATGTAATTTGCATGCTACTCCCTCATTAGGGAATAAGAAATACTTGGTAACATTTATTGATGATGCTTCTAGGTTTTACTATGTTTACTTGTTACATACTAAGGATGAAGCATTAGATAAATTTAAAGTATTTAAAACTGAAGTTGAATTACAACAAGGAGTCCAAATCAAAAGATTAAGGACTGATTGGGGAGGTGAATACATGGATGCTCAGTATTTTTAGTCTGTTGGTATCATCCATGAAACGACTGCTCCCTATACCCCTCAGCAAAATGGTATATCTGAAAGGAAAAATAGAGTACTAAAAGAAATGGTTAATTCCATGTTGTCCTATTCAGGATTGAGTCAAGGGTTTTGGGGTAAAGCTATGTTAACAGCTTGGTATTTATTGAATAGGGTTCCCAACAAAAGGAACAAGATTACCCCTTATGAACTCTGGACTAAAAGAAAACCAAACTTGAACTACCTCAAAGTTTGGGGATGTAGGGCAGTTGTAAGACTCCCTGATCCAAAGGTGAAAACCATGGTGAAAGTGGAATTGAATGCATATTTGTTGGATATGCTGAGCATTCCAAGACTTATAGGTTCTATGTAATTGAACCAAATGATTTAGTTTCTATAAACTCAATCATTGAATCAAGGGATGCTAACTTTGATGAAACAAGGTTCTCATCAGTCCCTAGACCAAGCCTTAGGACTCCTGCTGGAGCTGAGGACATTGGTGCTTCAGTGGAACCTGAAAGGGTCACTGATGAGGTTGTGGTTCAGCAACCTGAGCCTGAGCTTAGAAGAAGCACAAGGCATAGGAATCCAAGGAATTTTGGGCCTGAGTTTCAACTATACTTGGTTGAAGGTACAAGGGATGAGGTCTCAGACCAATACTCCTATTGCTTTAATGTTGAGGATGATCCCAAAACATTTGATGAAGCAATGAAGTCCCAGGATGTTGCTTTATGGAAAGAAGCAATAAATGATGAGATGGACTCTATCATGGGGAACAACACTTGGGTGTTGGTTAATCTACCTCCAGGTTGTAATCCACTTGGTAACAAATGGATCTTCACAAGGAAAATGAAGGTAGATGGAACTGTTGAAAAGTTCAAGGCAAGGTTAGTCATTCAGCGCTTTAAACAAAAGTCAGGGATAGACTATTTTGATACTTATGCTCCAGTAGCACTTATTAGTACCATAAGAATGTTGATTGCTTTAGCTAGTATTCATCAGATGGATGTGAAGACAACATTCTTGAATGGTGATTTGGATGAGGAGGTTTATATAAACCAACCTCTTGGCTTCATCATGCCTGGTCATGAAGGCAAGGCGTGTAAACTGATTAAGTCCTTATATGGACTGAAGCAGACACCTAAGAAATGACATCAAAAATTTGATGAAGTGGTTTTGTCTAATGGTTATTCACTTAACCAAGCTGACAAAAGTGTATATAGAAAATTTGATGAATCTGGTAAAGGGGTCATCATTTGCCTATATGTTGATGATATGTTAATCTTTGGTACTGACCAAGCTAAGGTTGATCAGACAAAGGAATTTTTGTCATCAAAGTTCTCCATGAAAGACATGGGGGAGGCTGATGTTATCCTTGGCATAAGGATCAAACATGAAAGTGAGGGTATTGTAATTTCTCAGTCTCATTATATTGAGAAGGTACTGAAGAAATTCAATCACTTTGATTGTACTCCAGTGAGTACACCAATGGATACAAGTGAGAAACTGATGCCTAACAATTGTTAGGCTGTCTCCCAGCTTGAGTATTCTAGGGTTATTGGTTGCTTGATATATGCCATGACAAGTACTAGGCCTGACATTGCATTTGCTGTGGGTAAACTTAGTAGGTATACTAGTAATCCTAGTACTCAGCATTGGCAAGCAATTCAGAGAGTACTAAAGTATTTGAAAGGAACAATGGATTATTGTTTGTCTTACACTGGATATCCTTCAGTATTGGAAGGTTACACTGATGCAAGTTGGATCAGCAATACTGAGAATAATTCATCCACCAGTGGCTGGGTATTCCTACTTGGTGGTGGTGCAATTTCTTAGGCATCCAAGAAGCAAACTTGCATTACTGGTTCTACCATGGAATCTGAGTTTGTGGCTCTAGCAGCTGCTGGCAAAGAATCTGAATGGTTGAGAAACTTGCTTCTTGAGATTCCATTGTGGGTCAAATCTCTGGCACCCATTTCTATCCGTTGTGATAGTGCAGCTACATTGGCTAAGGCATATAGCCAAATGTACAATGGTAAGTCTAGACACTTAGGTGTTAGACATAGAATGATTCGTGAGCTAATCATGAATGGGGTGATTTCAATAGAGTTTGTGAGGTCTCAACAAAATTTAGGTGATCACTTGACGAAGGGATTGGCTAGAGACTTGGTCATAAAGTCTGGTAAATGGATGGGTTTAAAAGTCCACTCTAGTCACTGAATGCTAGGACACCCAACTCCCTCCTGAGGAAACTTGGGAGCTGAGTTCAATGTGGAAAGCTGAACATTCAGGGGACTGAAGCACATTGATAGGTGTGTAAACACCCATCCTTTCTACCACTTAATTACAATAATAACCGAGCCAAAACGTGTATTTTATGTCTTTTATGTCGGAATTATGCGTGGTTTGTGTTTTTGTTGTGATTTAGGACGAAAAGGTGAAAAGTGGAGAAAACACGGGCATTAACGGGCATTCACGGCTTTTATTGAAGAAAAAGATGAAATACGAAGTCGAGAAGTCAAGAGTGCAAAAAGAGCGGAAGTCCAAGACCAATTCTGAAGATTTATCGAAGAAAAAGTCAAAAGACGGAAGTTTACTTAAAGCCGAGAAACTCAAGTCTAATTTATTGAAGAAATTAAAGACGAGTTCAAAGAAATCCCAAGCCAAAAGTCCTTAAAGTCCAAGTTTAAAGAAGATTAGAAGAATAAAGGACTAATGATGCAATTAATGAGGATTAAAGAAGGAGGGACTTAATCTTGTAATTAAGAGAAAAGGAAAGAGGGGAGGAAGCTTCCTAATCCTCCCCTATATATAGTTAGGACTAGTTAATTATTTTCTTTGTTGGCTAACTTGACAAATTAGCTCTTCCATGGTTGGCTAAGTGTGACAATTAGTCTTCCACATTTATTTTCTTGCACATTTAAATACTTGTCAATTTAATTACCTTGTCTTGCACCTTAAATTCCTTTAATTTCAAGTAAGTTTCCATTTAATTCTTGTCAATCTTTATTTTATCTTGTTAATCTCCTATCTACCTTTCTTGATCTTTGATTTTTATGTTTATGTTTGTGTTCATGTTCATGTTCTTATTTTGATCAATTGGGTTTTTTGATTATTGTGGTTAAATTTGTTAGTTTTGTTGATATAGATTGTTTGTTTATGATTGTTTGTTGATTCGTTATTAATTTGGTTAAATCGTTTGTTTGATTTAGTTTAATCTGTGGTAGATTAGTTGTTATTTTGATCCCTTGTTCTTCGGGGGAGTTTGTTTCTGTATCTTGTGATTCCCAGAAAAACTTCTGAACAAGCAAAAGTTCTGAACCAGAGGGTGTTCATTCGGAACATTCAAAAGTTCCGAATCAAGCTTCATCTGGAAGTGTTCCGGATCAAGAACTTCCGAGTCAAGGATTGCTCATTCGGAACTCCAAAGTTCCGAACCAAGGGGCTTCATCCGGAAGAGTTCTGGATCAACACCAAAAGTTCCGGACGAAGTAAAAGTTCCGGATCAGCAATCTCATTCGGAACTCAAAAAGTTCCGAACGAAAACTTCCGGATCAATACTTCCGACTCAAGCATTGTTTATTCGGAACTCAGAAAGTTCCGGATCAAGAGACTTCATTCGGAACTCAAAAAGTTCCGAGTCAAGTCTTCCGAACGAAAGTTCCGGATCAAGGGAAGGAAAAAGTTCCGGATCAACACCAAAACTTCAGAGTCAAGCTTCATCCGGAAGTTCATTCGGAAGTTTTGAACTTCCGAATCAAGGTTTCTTTCAGGTTCTTTTTAAGTCTTTCTTTTTAATTTCTGTCTTTTATTTTCAAGTTTTATTTTTTTCCCGCCTTTTTATCTAATTGCACTTTAAAATTATTTGCCTTAGCTTTATTTTAGCCTTGCCTTAGTTTAAGTTTTAGTTGCGTTTTAAGTTTGCTTTAGGTGGATTTAAGTTTACGTCATTTTCTTTTAGTTCCCTTTAATTTCAGTCACGTTTTAAATACTTGCACCATTATTTTAATTAGACTTAGATTTAAATTAACGCACTTTTACTTTAATTGTTTTGCACCTTTATTTAAAAACAACCAAAAATATTTGTTTCACCAAGATCAATAGAGTCACATAGAGAACCTAGATCAATTCGTTAAGATATCGAGACTTGAACTTTAATTTTTAATTAGGTAAAAACCAAGTTATTAAATGGCGTCGCTGCCGGCTCTTTTCGTAAAGATTAACGGTTTTCTGTGAGAGACGCGTTGCTTTTTGGGATCCGTTCACTTGCGAGAGTTATTTTTCTTGCATAAAAAATTCAAAAAACCATAAAAAATTAAAAATTGATAAAAATCCATAATAATTAAAAAATTCAAAAATCCAAAAAGATTTTATCTTTATTGTATATATATATTGTCTTTGTGTTTGGTTTCTTTTTCTTTTGCATTTTCAGGTGTATGCGTACTAGATCTTCCAATTATCAAGAGCCCGAGACTCAGGAAGATTTAGCTATGTCAGGTGTAAACAACAATAATCCACCGCACCATAATAATAACAACAATGTTCTTCCACAGCCCGATCTTCGGACAATGGAGGAGCTTTGTCAACCAACCATGTTTGGACGAGGAGGACCGATTGCGCCGATGCAAATCAACGCTCCTGAGTTTTCGTTGAAGCACCACATGATTCAGCAAGTGCAAACAAACCCATTCCGTGGATTGCCTGATGATGATGCCAACAAACACCTCGACAAGTTCATTACAATCACCCAAAGCATGAAGTTGGCTGGTGTCACAATGGATGAACTTCGCCTACAACTCTTTCCACATACTTTATTACATCATGCCGAGAAATGGTTTGATCGTCTTCCGAAGAATTCTATTCACACTTGGGATGACATGACTCAACGCTTTTTGTCGCGCTACTTTCCACCATCCATGGTCACGAGCCTTCGCAATCAAATCAGCGGTTTCATGCAAGACCCTGATGAATCTCTTTTTGATGCTTGGGAGCGATATAATGTCTTGATTGATCGATGTCCAAACCACAACATGCTTCCCGTCACTTTGATAGACACTTTCTACAATGGTTTGACTTTTCGAGATCGTGATACGATTAATGCAGCCGCTGGTGGCACATTCATGAAAAGGAGACCCGAGGAGTGTAGAGAGCTTATTGAGAACATGACTACTCACCACAAAAACTGGGATTCCTCTGCTTCTTCAAGGAACAACCCGAGAGTCAATGTTTCCTCCACCTCAGCAAACCCTGATATGACCGAACTCACCCGCATGATGACTGAAATGAGCAAAAGTATTACGCTTCTCGCTTCAAACCAACAACAACAACAAGTTAAAGCGGTTGCTAATCCTTGTGAAACATGCGTCGGTCCTCACTCATACACCGATTGTCCTTCTACACAAGGAAATCCGGAAAATGTGTATGCAGCTTATGGTAATTATTCACCGGAAAATTACCAAGCTAGACAACAAGGGGATAGAAATCTGCTGAGTTACCGATCCAACAATTACCTTTCACCCGGTTTTTCTCCTCAAAACCAAAACCCCGCCAACAACTACAATAGAAGCAACCAAATCCCACCAAGAGCTTCTAATCCTTATAACCCACCCGCCCAACAAAACCCACCCATTAACCCCGATGTTGAAGCCATCATGAGAACACAAGGTGAGCAAATCAAGAATCTACAGAGCCAAATAATCAATTTGAAAGGAGATATCACGAAGCAAGGACATGAGATAAGATCCGAAGTTCGCGATAATATTCAATCCTCCTTCATCACTCAAACGAATGAATTAAAGAATATGTTGGCTAGTTTCTTGCCCTCTACTCAACCTTCCACTTCAAGTTCTCTACCTTCAAACACCGTCACTAATCCACGAGATAATGTGAGTGCTATTACTACTCGTAGTGGAGTTACCATCGTAGGACCACCAATCCCACCCCCATCATCTACACCTCCTCCACCACCATGTATCCCTACTCCTCCTACACCTAGTATTAGCGCACCATTACCGTCTCCACCTCGTCATGACGATGTATCTCGGAAGGACCCTTCAACATCTCAACCTTTACCGACTACACCTTCACCTTCCACCTATAAACCCAATATCCCATACCCTTCTCGCTTAGGCAAGACCAACGATCTAACAAAGGAGGACTCTCAAGTGACAAACTATATCAAGATGATTTCTCAAATGAACTTCAGCATTAGTTTTCTTGAAGCACTTGTCCATATGCCCAAATTTGTTAAAGCATTTAGGGAATTGCTTAACAAGAAGGAGAAGCTGATTGAACTCGCCAACACACGCTTAAATGAAAACTGCTCTGCAGTTCTTCTTAGATAACTTCCGGAAAAGCTTGGAGATCCCGGTCGTTTTGTGTTGCCTTGCGTGTTCAACAAAACTGAAGAATTTACTGCCCTTGCTGATCTCGGGGCTAGTATTAATCTTATGCCTTTGAGTGTTTGGAAAACACTATCATTACCCGACCTCACTCCAACGAAGATGACTCTCGAACTTGCATATCGCACTCTCGCTTACCCTGTTGGTATAGCCGAAGACGTGTTCATTAAAGTTGGCGCATTTACTTTCCCGGTCGATTTTATCATAGTGGATTATGAAATGGACCCTCGTATTCCTTTAATACTTGGTCGGCCATTCTTGAGAACCGGACGTGCTTTAGTGGATGTTGCCGAAGGTGAGTTAATCTTAAGAGTCGGGAATGACTCACAAATTTTCAAAATGGGGAAGCTTACAGGCAAATACTATAGACGAGAATCAGTGAATATGATTAATGTGCTCGATGACTTTATCGTCTATGACAATCCTCTATTCGATTCTTCCATCGATAATCCACTCTTTGACGATGATGTGGATGATTCTCGGTCCACTATGGAAGCTTCTCCCATTTATGATTCTCCACCGGTCTTTGATGCTTATGATGATGATGATTCTAGCTCAGATTCGGATGATTTTGATGATTGTACTTCCGAGTATCCCGAGCTGCCCACTTTCGATGATTTTGATGAGGCTGATACTCTTTCGAGCGATTCTTCACATGATGAAGATCCTCCGCCATCACTCGATCCTACTTTGGACGATTACTAATTTGAGGAAGACTTCTCTGAATTTCTCAACACTTACTTCCCTCATGAGAGTGATGCACCTCCTTTAGATTTTGAAGATTATCGTCTTGATCCTACTTTGGATTTGCAGCACATTCTTTCAAAAGAGAAGAAACCTGTCGACACCAATATCCGTTGCACATATGATTTGACACCTCTTTGTCCCCCTTCTGAGGACGAGGTTGTGCTTCTTTGCGGATCTTCTTCACACTCTGCTGAGCCTGAGTGCTATTTTCCCCTAAAGGAAAAGGTGTTCGACCCCGGTATTGACATTCTGCAGCCATCTCAGTATCCACCTGATGAAATAAAAGGAAATATATTCGGAACTTATGGAAATCTGCTTTCACCACTTCACCCTTGCTTCCACCGCGCTCCATCTTTGCTTAAGGGAACCTTGCCACTTCTTCTTTGGCTTGCCTTGTTCGCCTTAAGCTTGTGCTTATTGATGGACGAAAACTATGTCTTCGATCCTGGTGGATATGTTTCATGCTTCTTCCGTTGATAATCAAGGTCGAGTCAGGCTCACGACTCGGTTAACAAAAATCAAGCGCTTCTTGGGAGGCAACCCATGCATCTATCTTTTCGCTTTCTTTATCATAAGTGTAGGGGAGACCCGTTGGTTTGCTTTCCTCTCCTCACTTCTTAATCAGGGATTCGAGCTTCAATGATCCACTCTTGATGATTCTTGACGACCCGTGATTCCGTGTTCTACTTCTTCCTGGTTCTATCCTAAACTCTTTTCGATTCACTATTTTATATTTCTCAATATTAAAATAGGAATCTCTTTAGTTGTCTTTTCCTTAGCGAGATTTAAACAAAGTGCACAATGTCCTAAGTGTAGGGGAGTTCACTCCCACATGCTTAAACATTGAGGACAATGTTTATCTTAAGTGTAGGGGGGACTTCTATCGAAGTTAAGTGGTCTTTTCCTTGTATTTGTCCTCATTTTAACCGGAAAATCAATTTTTCGACATTTTTCAAAATTTTTGATCTATTTTGGCCTATTAGTTTTTCTTTTTATATAGTTATTTTCTTGCCTTATTAGAATAAATGTTTAATAAAGTGGTTTTAATTTTCAAACGTTGTGAATCTTTTGACTCAACCCGAGTTACTTATCTAAGTTACTCTAGCTAGTATCCTTAACATGTTTAAGTCAAGTTTTGCTAGACTTTTATATAGGGAGCTATAAAACGCGAAAGTCTTAACTCTCACAGGTTAAGAACAAGAACTTTTCGCAAGTTCCTATAATTGATCCTAGAGAGTCGTTTATCAAGGGAACTTAAAAATGCGAATTCTAAACTTGAAAAAGTCAAAGAATTTACAAGATCCTATAGGCGACTCGAAAACCCAAAACTTTGATTTAATAGGCTAAGTATCCACGAGTCTCATTCTTTGAGATTTTAAACTCTGGAGAACGAGAGATGATAGAGCCAATTATAAGTTCGGTATTCTTTCGTGAATTTATGTGAGTTAATTATAAGCCTATTCTCCCATCGCTTGCTAAATAATTTATCTGCTAATAAATAAGGTTGTACGATTTGAAAAGTTACTTAGCTTCTAGCCCAAGATCGTTTAAAAGTTGCTCGGTATGGATTAGAGTTCATAGCCAAGGCATAACTTATTGAAGCGGGATGCGAAGATTGGCGAGTCCGAAAAGGCCCTAACAAGGCATGAGGGCTATATTTTGTTGCTAAAGATCCAAAGTGATGTGAAGAATCATTTATCGAAAATCAATATGAAGGATCGAGACACACGACGAAAAGCAAAAACTCCCAAAAGTCATGGAGAAGTGTATCCGAAAAGACCCTAACAAGGTATGAGGATAAATAGATCCAAGTCATAAAAGGAGGCGGATCGTTGTAAATCAAAGTCCAAAATAAAGATTGGAGAAAAATGAAGAAGTCATGGTCCAAGTATGAATCTCTCAAAACTTCAAGTGAAGAAATTCCTATTATGAAGAGAAGACCATTATTTCATGAACGTCTCTCAAGGTTTGAAGTATGAAGTCGCTGCCAAATATCGGTCCGAGAAAGGTCTCAAATCGCGAAGCGAGTTATGCCAAGATATGAACTTTATGAGGTCCCGAGAAGCAGTTTTAAAAGATTTTGTCCTTTAGCTAACTATTGATTAAATCGTTCACTTTATTTTCGGCTTAATAAACTATCAAAATAAGTCAAACAATGTATCCTCGTGATCATTTAAGACAATAATAAAATATAAGAGATACCCATAGGAATAAGGGAGTCTAAGTGAGTAATTAGCCCACATGAGTTCGTGTTAGTCTACAAACTTATAATAACAATGATCTCGTTTTTAAGCTTGGTTTGGAGAAAGTGAAAACTTGAGGATGATGATCATTCATGACATTTTCAAAACCCAAGGTATGCTTTTGATTTCTTTACTTTCAATGTTTATAGTTTCTATCTCTTTAATAAAGGCCAACGTGGATTAATTATGATGAAAAATGTAAACGTGCTTTGTAACTAATGCATTGCATGAGGACATTGCAATGGTCAAGTGTAGGGGATTTGATAGGTGTGTAAACACCCATCCTTTCTACCACTTAATTACAATAATAACAGAGCCAAAACGTGTATTTTATGTCTTTTATGTCGGAATTATGCGTGGTTTGTGTTTTTGTTGTGATTTAGGACGAAAAGGTGAAAAGTGGAGAAAACACGGGCATTCACGACTTTTATTGAAGAAAAAGATGAAAGACGAAGTCGAGAAGTCAAGAGTGCAAAAAGAACGGAAGTCCAAGACCAATTCTGAAGATTTATCGAAGAAAAAGTCAAAAGACGGAAGTTTACTTAAAGCCGAGAAACTCAAGTCTAATTTATTGAAGAAATTAAAGACGAGTTCAAAGAAATCCCAAGCCAAAAGTCCTTAAAGTCCAAGTTTAAAGAAGATTAGAAGAATAAAGGACTAATGATGCAATTAATGAAGATTAAAGAAGGAGGGACTTAATCTTGTAATTAAGAGAAAAGGAAAGAGGGGAGGAAGCTTCCTAATCCTCCCCTATATATAGTTAGGACTAGTTAATTATTTTCTTTGTTGGCTAACTTGACAAATTAGCTCTTCCATGGTTGGCTAAGTGTGACAATTAGTCTTCCACATTTATTTTCTTGCACATTTAAATACTTGTCAATTTAATTACCTTGTCTTGCACCTTAAATTCCTTTAATTTCAAGTAAGTTTCCATTTAATTCTTGTTAATCTTTATTTTATCTTGTTAATCTCCTATCTACCTTTCTTGATCTTTGATTTTTATGTTTATGTTTGTGTTCATGTTCATGTTCTTATTTTGATCAATTGGGTTTTTTGATTATTGTGGTTAAATTTGTTAGTTTTGTTGATATAGATTGTTTGTTTATGATTGTTTGTTGATTTGTTATTAATTTGGTTAAATCGTTTGTTTGATTTAGTTTAATCTGTGGTAGATTAGTTGTTATTTTGATCCCTTGTTATTCGGGGGAGTTTGTTTCTGTATCTTGTGATTCCCAGGAAAACTTCTGAACAAGCAAAAGTTCTGAACCAGAGAGTGTTCATTCGGAACATTCAAAAGTTCCAAATCAAGCTTCATCCGGAAGTGTTCCGGATCAAGAACTTCCGAGTCAAGGATTGCTCATTCGGAACTCCAAAGTTCCGAACCAAGGGGCTTCATCCGGAAGAGTTCTGGATCAACACCAAAAGTTCCGGACGAAGTAAAAGTTCCGGATCAGCAATCTCATTCGGAACTCAAAAAGTTCCGAACGAAAACTTCCGGATCAATACTTCCGACTCAAGCATTGTTTATTCGGAACTCAGAAAGTTCCTGATCAAGAGACTTCATTCGGAATTCAAAAAGTTCCGAGTCAAGTCTTCCGAACGGAAGTTCTGGATCAAGGGAAGGAAAAAGTTCCGGATCAACACCAAAACTTCAGAGTCAAGCTTCATCCGGAAGTTCATTCGGAAGTTTTGAACTTCCGAATCAAGGTTTCTTTCAGGTTCTTTTTAAGTCTTTCTTTTTAATTTCTGTCTTTTATTTTCAAGTTTTATTTTTTTCCCGCCTTTTTATCTAATTGCACTTTAAAATTATTTGCCTTAGCTTTATTTTAGCCTTGCCTTAGTTTAAGTTTTAGTTGCGTTTTAAGTTTGCTTTAGGTGGATTTAAGTTTACGTCATTTTCTTTTAGTGCCCTTTAATTTCAGTTATGTTTTAAATACTTGCACCATTATTTTAATTAGACTTAGATTTAAATTAACGCACTTTTACTTTAATTGTTTTGCACCTTTATTTAAAAACAACCAAAAATATTTGTTTCACCAAGATCAATAGAGTCACATAGAGAACCTAGATCAATTCGTTAAGATATCGAGACTTGAACTTTAATTTTTAATTAGGTAAAAACCTAGTTATTACACATGCATATCATCCCAAGGATGTGCTTGTACTTGCTGAAGGAGGATGAAGTTATTAACTTCTCAATGGTTAATGTCTTTGAAAAAGTGCTGAAGCAAGAGCATGATCTAAAGAGGAACCACCTATGTAAATATTGAGGTTTCGCCGCCTCAGGGAGCATGGACTTGGCTCTTACAGCATTTATGAATTTGGATATGGACACATGGCTAGGAGTGTCAGGAGTTGTTATGTATTTAAAAACTTGTGTGTATTTTATCTTCAGGTATTCAAAGTAGTTGAAGGGTTCAATTCTTAGAACACCCTGATTCTCGAATGTTTGAAGTGAATCCTTAGGATATTTTCATTTATGCATTGGTTTTGTTAATGTTAATTTTCATGCAGAAAGAATTGTACTATATTAGGGAGGATTGTTGGAAATATAGTTCAATGTGGGCTAGTTCATACTGGTGAATGGGGAAGGAGGTACGGAGTGTACACCCACAAGTCCCTGAACACCCAGACTCATTTGTGGTTAAAGTTTGTTCAACATCGCTGAGTTTGTTCAGCATCGTTGATGATCTTCAGGGAGTGTAACTCTGGACTGAAGGTATTCATCAGGGAGTAATTTCACTGAAGACTTGTCTTCAGTGTTTACTCATCAGCATGTCTTCTTCAGTACTGAAGGCTTCAGCGGGAACACCCTTCAGGGGTAGCTGATGCTTTAGTGGGACTGAAGAATAGACAAACGCTGGAGCTGAACTTGTACACTTGTAATAGTCTTTGACCCATTCAAGTGTAGTTAATGACCACGTTTAATTGGTCGTGTAACCACTTTCCTGGTATTATAGAGCACATTAAGAGGAGATTAATTGGCCGTTAAATCCTCTTAATTCCATTGACTAGGGTTTGAGTGCTGCACCTATAAATAGGTGATCATGACTTGCATGAAAGAACAGACAAAAATATAAACACATAACAACAAAAGGGTTAGTGATTTGTGCCTAAATCATTAACAGCATTTGGTCTTATCCCAAGTAGGTATTCGTGATACCCAGGCATTAGGGTCGAATAATTTACTTTGGAAAGTGATTACACGATTCCAAGTGATATCCGGTAACCATTGTTTTGGTACGTAGCTAGGATTGATTATCTACACCCTTGTTGGGACGAATTAAACTCCAACAGAAGGACTCAAAGATATCAAAGCACTTGGAAGAGACGACGGATTAGTTACCGGATAGAGATCACCTGAGCTGTCACATCTTAGAAGGATATGGCGAGTCAAGAAATCCTTCACAGAGAAACCAAAAGCGTCAAATTCAATAGTACAGTTGTTGTCTCGGGTAAACTGACGAACAAATATAAGATTTTTAATAATATTAGGGGTAACAAGAACATTATGAAGATGTAAAGACCGATGAATTGTGGGAAGAATGCCATGACCTGTGTTTGTGACAGGTATTGTGTTACCATCACCAACACGTATAGATGGATATAAGCAAGAATTAAAAACAATACTTAAATTATTAATATTAGAATTAAGGTGAGAAGATGCACATGTATCCATATTTCAAGTACGATCCTGAAAATTTGTGATGAATGCATTCGGTAGTAAAGTTACCCGTGTCGGTATATATGAAGGAACCGTGGATGTATAATTCATGTTTATTATGTTCTCCGACATGAACTAGACAAACGATACATACACTTCCACCACAAAACAATATACAAAAAAATAAATACTTCAAAGATGACTTGAAATTAAATGTTGAATCTTGGATACTAAGATCACGTGGGAATAAATACTCACACAATTGTTGATACAATAAAAGGCAGCGAATAGTGAAGAAGAAAGAGAGGTGTATGCGGCAGTGATTAGTTGGATTCAAAATCACAGCGGACGAAGAAAATATTTTAAGGTTTAATGTTTGGCTCTGATTACCATGTTAATTCGGTAATGTTTCTGTGTCTTTCCTTCATCAAAACTTCAGTACATATAGTTTATAATACACATCAGACAGCTAGCATACAACTAGCCTTATTAATATAAAGATAAGGATTGACAAATGATTGTCAATTTTGACAGCTAACGTTTGACAATCAGACAACTAACAGAAAGAAGTGTTAACTTATCAACTAAAGCCGCGGCGTAACTATGATACTATTCGCATTCTGTGTCCATTCTACTTAATGAAGAACGGAAACTGGCTCATGATGGAGAACAACCGGTCGTCTTCATACAAAAATAAAATTTATAAAGTAGTTCTTGAAAAGAGTAAGCACGTCAATGACAACGACTTTGAGTATGTGGAAAAAGTTAGAATGGATGGTGATAAGAATATACTCACCGAAGAAGGTAGATACACTGAAACGTTTGTGTCACCCAATCGAAGTATGAAGCAGCTGTCCAATCGAAGTATGAAGCAGCATCAACATCGATTATTGTTCTTTTGGATTCCTTTTATACAGAAATATAACAATATCAACTGGATTTTATCAAGTATGTAATCTTTTTAGTTCGCTAGCTTCCAATTAAGCTACAAGCTTCAACGATATTATCTATGGTTAGGTTTTATTAATTACGTACAATTTTATGTGTATTACTACCAATACCATTCGAATGACACATTGAGCATTAACGTCATATAAGAATATCAACATCATATGTCTTTTATAATAGCTTCTTAATACGACAAGAAATTGGGCTCGCCCCAACTCCAAGAAGCGTGCTTGTAGTGAAGAGCTGTAAGGCCATTCATTGTATCTGAATTGATCTTCTGAACTGCATCATTTACAACCCCTTCACTATAGACTATGCTATATAGCAAAGGCGTTTCATCTTGGCTAAAAACCTGCAGATAGATTTTCACCCAAGAACAATAACCAAAACGATTCACAAATATCACATAGATCAGAAAAACATTTGAAACAAAATTTGACCAACCTGTAATGTGCATCCAATATCCTTTAATGAGAATATGGTTCCAATACCTAAAATGGTACCATATAGCGTTATGATAGTTAGTTACGAGTAAAAATAACAAGGCCGAAGGGTCAAAATGAGAGCTGATAAACTATCATCATACTCAGATACTCGCTGATAGATAAATCCCCAAACCCGAACTTTGGAAATAACCACCAGCAGCCTAAACACCGCCAAGAACCACCAATCTATTAGACATTAATGGCCCAAGCCCGGTTGTGGGCTTAGGATCCGTTAGGGTTTCTATGTTTCTAGTTTCTTATATGTGGCATTATATGCATATCAATAATACATAACACTTTACGGGGTTTTCTATCATTCTACATGGAAATTGAAAAGTGAGCATATAAAACTACATTTCAATAGATACACGTGATTAAAATTTATAGAATGATATCAGCTGCCACTATAGATGTTGATATGAAAACACCGGTGACTTTAAACAATATGATGGGGAAAAAGTTCTGAAAGAATTGTTTCTTCTACACCTGAAAGCTAAAGTAAGATAGAAAGTTAGTGACACCATGTACAATAACTAAGCGAACTGATAGCCCATGTAGATGGACACCAACCTTACCTAGCATTGAAGATTATAGGCGGAAGTGTTGGTTTATATAGTTCATAACAATTATTTGACCCTAATATGGATCAAAGAACGCATAGCGGAAGAAATTAACAAGATCATTAATTTAACACAATTATAATTAATCAAGATTAGGGTTACATACCTTTATCCTAGCAAGATCCACAAGACGACGGAACAAACGGCAACTAGGGTTGATCACGAACACCACCAAGAATATAGTCTAAAGTAAGACTATATCACGTTCTTGTACACACGTAATACGGCGAGTTAACCGTGAGTCTAGCACGAACAAACCGAGCTTCAACGCTTATGGAATATCTACCCAACAACCCTAGAGAGGGGCTAAGACTAGATAATATTAAATCAATAATCGAAAACCAAAACCCTAAAATAAGGGGTGTTTGGCCGGCGATCAAAGAGCAAGAGAAAGAGAGATTGTGTGTAATTTGTGAAGGCTAGGGTTTGTTTATATAGGCTTGACAATACTTGGTCTCCAAGCAATAAAAAAAATAGGAAAGAAAATCTTTGATTTCCTTTCTTTCTTCCCCTTTGGCCGACGACCCACAAGCCCACCCAAGGGCTTCCGGAACTTTTCCTTCTTCCTTCTTTTAGCTTCTATTTAATTCCATAACGATCGTTTAAACTTAACTTCTATTTATTAACGATCGTTAGTTAAGCTTTGGTTTGATTTAATAAATATAATAAATATATTTAATAAGTAAATTAACCCTTTACGTTATGTGTGCAATCCCGTGATCCCGAGTTCGATCCTATCTCACAACTATTAATTTTAAGTCCATAAACATTCAGCTCCCACTTGGACAAAATTCTAATATCGTGATCACATTGACTAGCGTCTAGTTACACTAGCAATGTCACTAGTACAAACCGGGTAAGGTCTCCTGGACAAGAACCTTTTAATGATTATATCATTATTATTATCCTTTCATTTCAAATACATCGTTAATAAGGATATGAATCTCAGTCATTCCTTTCATTAACTATTCTGTTTCTCGTTTACGGATATAGCAAGATTACCAAAACACATTTGGGTGTGGCCACACAAACATCTTACTACTCCCCCGAGGGGCCCAGCTGTATTTATACTTCAAAATAATTTGAAGGAAACAAATCCCATTTTGACTACAAGCAAAACACATGAACTTTGCAACACTTCTGAAAATAACCCTTATAACTACCAGTTACGTTTAGCGTTAGGTTACCTTACAGAAATGCACTACATTCAATGCAGTTTTCTGTTATCTTAGGTCTAAGGATAACTATTTATGATTTACTTAATGACAAAGATCCATAAAATAAAGTCATATAGTTGGGATAAGTCCAATATTTGATCCATCAAATATCATCCAAAATTGACCAATATACTTTCAAGTATACTCTGTCACTATTTTGAATTGTCTTAGTTTAATAATATTCCCATATTATTAATCGACAACGGACATTTAGAAACATCATAATGCTCATGGATTAAAACATGTAAAATAGGATACACAAAATAACAGAAAAATAAACAAAATCCAATCTTTATTTCATCAATTCAATAATGTCTTACATCCTTGATCCAAATACTAAAAATAGATCAATGCATAAGACTGGTACATGCATCATGCCTCTAGTAATGACATTCATACTTGTTTGGAAAAGCATAAAATAACCAATCTTGACCTATTAGAATTTTGAGAATACTTTCTTCAAGAATTCAATTCATTGAAACTCTTGTACATGTGCATTCAAACAATTTGATATTGCCACATAGTATCAAAATTGTGAAACATCCTTGATCACCAATTTCCTAAACTTCCAAAACACATTTGAAGTTCAAAGTATTCTAATTCTTTAATGTATAATGCAACTTTAATCAACACGTCATCTCCAAAAGATCCCATGACTAATATTGAGTGTTACCTCAATTATATCTTTTCAAGTTTTACAACTTGTCATAAAAGATATAAATATGTTACCTTTAATATCTGTTATGTAATGTTTGATTCCAACCAAACCTCCAAGTTTGTTGGCTATGATAATTTGCACAACGATTGAGAAATTATTCATCTATAGAATATGGAAGCCGATCCACGATTTAGGATGTTATTCTATTTCCAAACATATTCCTTTAGAATATTCATTACACAAGTTATTTAATAACTTCTTAAATAGATTAATATATTCAAATCATCATATATTTTAAGCATGATATAAATACAACACGACACACATGAAAATTTCTCAAACTAGATTTAGATTTCTTCATGTCCTAAATATCCATGTAATCTTACTACATGGCATATTACGTTGTATTTCCACCGCATAAATAAATAAATTTATTTGTTCCAAGGTTATGTATATCTTATTTTCTAAATATCGAAAGCAAAGTTTCATCTCAAATGTAAACCAAATCAACATTTAATTTGAATGAAAACTTACTTTCTTACATGTCTATTTGACACATATAATTTAAGAAAATAACCATAATACTCCCACTAGCTTTTAGGAATACTCAGAAATCATCTTATTCAGATTTAAATCCAATCTTGGATTTCAAATTAAACATAAGAATAATCTCCTAGATGCATGCTTTTATCCATTAATGGATAATTGCATTTTGTACTTTTCCAAAGATTTATTTTGAAGTAATAAACTCATTTCGATTACTTAAGTCCTTTCTTAAGTAGTCATTAAAGAAATAGTTCATACATATCCAATTTGTCAATTAAAATATGACCATCAAAATTTCATATATTTAATGCGTTTAGGAAAGAATACTCAATCAAAATTAATTACTTAAGTGTGATTAATAATCTATTCATAATACATACATTAAATATGTGTACAATTTTGTCCATATAATTTCGACACAAAGATTAAACCACTACAATTGGCGTTTTTCTTCCTTTGACGAAACTCATCTCCAATTTCTAGTCAAACTTTTTAAGATAAAACAAATCTAAAATTGATTATCTTATTGGACAACATCTATATTGTTAATAGTATGAGTAATTTACCCAATTCAATATTTGGTAACAAATCATAACAATTATTTGTAACTCATAATTCTCAGCATATAAATCGCATATATGAGATATCCTTACGGACCTATGACATAAATTCCTTTATCTTGAGGTTTAGCATTTACATGCCTACCTCATGATAATTACTAGTGTATTTTAGAAGATCATGTATCTTGTAATTTTATCTTTCAAGATCAAAACTCCCACTTGCTTTTAGTAACTTAAAATTACTCTTTAAATACATAGCAAATAGATCAACACTCCAACGTTATCTATATCTATATGGGACATTACAAAACACAATGACAGTTCCATACTATTTATTTTCTAAACAATCCACTTCGTAAGTAGTTTAGCAAAATACGAATTTCATTTAAGATATAACGTGATTCATCACATTCCATATATAATGGTATCTTATTAATCTTCTTAGCTCAAGTCATACTCAACTTTCTAACCTTGATATCTTTTTGGAAGAAAAAGAAGATATACTTATCTTGAATCAATCATCACCATCAAATTGAGAGCTTGATTCTCCTATTGAACATACCATCATAATGTTGTATTTCATTTAGGGAAATATTGTAAGTTAATCTTAACAATATTAAGATAAATATATATTTTTCGGTTTACCTATATACCAACTAAATCATCTTAATGGTAATATAGATTTCCTAACCCTTTTGCATGCTTTATAACTCAAGTACTTATAATACAAAGTCACTTCATAAAAGTTATAAGTCCATTACACGTTTCATGTATATGTATTTAGTGAAATAGAGACAATACATTAACGTCTTACTTTATATTATATGTCCTTCAAGACTTTATGTTTGTGACTTTATTCAATAAATCATAAACATGTATAACTAAAGTAATCATGAACACCACTAGGTTTCATTAATCTTTTCAAGTTAATTCACTACTATACTACGATATGAACACCACTAGGTTTCATTAGTAGTATAAGATTACTCTATGTATCTTATGTCATTCCAGGAATTTGTCCATTTTAAGAAACTACAAAACATTCCACGCCCGATCTTACGACATGTGGATATTTTACCCTTGTGTTTACAATTTAGTCCAAGCTCTTACATGACTTAAATCAAAACAACAAGTGTTTCTTAATGTGAATGATATATATACTTTTAAGTAGTCTTTTAATCATATTGACACATGATCTAAATATTAATTAAATTGTTAGTCTCTTATCTTAAAGACAAGAGAATCATATCTTTATGAGTTGTTTCTTGCACACAATGTTCATTTCTCCCACTTGTGCATGGAACAACCTCATATATAAGATAAACATCACGTCTAACGTTCGTCTATACAAAATATGATTGTGCCACATATATTAGCTTTTTACAAGTAGATGTAGAATCACTTAATCAACAAGAATCAGTACATAACTATCTTTGAAGATATTAGTGTCAACAATTCAAAAGCAATTATCTTAGGACATACTAAAGATAACATGGGTTATTACCAAGACAACAAAGCTTGTAACTCCCACTGACTTAGATAATGTTTTAATAGACTCAAAATC
This sequence comes from Glebionis coronaria, assembly GCA_025667525.1. Lineage (NCBI taxonomy): Eukaryota > Viridiplantae > Streptophyta > Magnoliopsida > Asterales > Asteraceae > Glebionis > Glebionis coronaria. The sequence goes on along the minus strand of CM046880.1, from coordinate 591,279,354 downwards.
AGTAATACAACACAATTCTTCCACTGAACTTGACAACATTGAAAATATTTCATAATAGGTGAAAATAGTTAGTGTTGTGTTTACTTTCTTACACTAATGAAAAACACATTCGTAACAATTACTTATAGTGTTCAAGAGTGTACTCTACTTCGTAAATGATGACTTATCCATCAAATGCTTTTTAACTTGAAAGACTTGACATGCAGTTTCTTCCTTAATAGGTCTACCAACCCCACAATGGTATGTAGTGCCTATAAATGGTCAAAGCACAACTACTAGAAAAATATGCTAGTTTGCCTTATAACCAATTAGCGGTAACTTTAAATAACTCAAAATATGCCTTTTTCTTAACTTTTAAAGTTTGCTATGAGTTATGGATTTGAATTTGACATTTCTAAAATCTTATAACTCCTTATTTACTTATGAAAAAGAGTTTTAGGTTTATCTTTCATTTGTAAATTGACTCTATCCTCAACCATACGGTTTGTAGATCAATAAATGAATAAACCACGTTTACGGTGTAACGTTGCATTAATACATTTGTAAACGAATTTACAAAATTTAATTTTAGTATTTTCGATAATACCATTCAAGAAAATAAAATTACCCCGGTAATAATAACCATAGTAATTTCCTTGAAAACTAGAATCCAAATTGACATAATTTCATCACATCAGTTGATCTGCTAGCAATGAAAGTATTCAAGATGGTAACTTTTTGAACAATGATTGACAAACAAATTTGTAATTTCTAGACATTTTAAGGGATTTACATTGCCAAAAGTCATTTTGCATTGTAAACATGTTTCATCCCTTCTTTATGCCTTAAGTTTCCAGATCTCACTGAGTAACTCAATTAAGTAGACTAATCTAAAGAACGTAAAACCTTCATGTGCAATCTTATTCAGTCATGAAGTTTTCTCTCCATTACAACATCGTCCAATATCTTATATGACGACAATTGTAACTTCAAGTGTTCGTCAATTAGAGGGCACATGACTTAAATTTTTAGGGTATAGATTTTGGTGTCAAAATCATGTATGGAGAAGCATGCATACATCTTCATAACATAAGTTTAATAAAACCTTTAGTAAACTTTTTGGTGAGGCTAAAAGTTCATCATATATTTGCAAGTTGAGGTATTGGTTAAACCAATTAAAGATTTTACACACAACTAAAATTCACACCGTACTTTTTCTAGAACTCAGCTAAAGCACAAAGCAATAACCTTATTCATTGTGTTTCGGATGTGAATTAATGTAGTTAAATCAACCTTAAAGAATTATACCAATAACAACCGTAGGTAATTCCAATTTTGACGCACAGGCGAGCCAGGAATTTGGTCAGCGCTGAAGCATAACACCTCCTTCCTTAACCGGGTACATGACCAGCGGTGCGTTATACCCACTTTATAGTTTGTCAAAATTGAGTAGGCCGTTAAGTTGCTAATTCTAATCAACGCAAATCATATGTAATTTAGATCTCAAAACAATTCATTTATTTTGATATGATTTAGTCCATATTAATTTTTCTTGTAAAAATTACCCTTGTTTACAACATACAATTAAAACAAAAACGTATGAAAACAAGTAGGTAAAAAAAAACTAAATCATAAACACATAATAACAATTTATATGTGCAATAAATAAATCAAATAGCCACATGCATACGATTTATTCAATAAATAATATCAAATCTAGGTTTTTATATTCATATAAAAGTCTTCTCTAATTTTAGATTTATTGAATCAAATAAAGCATGTAGCAAAAAACGTAACAATTACCACATAAAACATACGATCCATGAAAAAACATGCATGTTCATCACGGATCTCACACATAACTTAACAATTAAATCTCTACGGATCGAAACATGAATTCACACAACATAACAATTAATCATGCAATTCATCAAAATGCCACCCAAATCACTTAACAATTAATTAAATCACTACGGATCGTAACCTTAAATACATGACATAACAATTAATCATGTAATTATCTAAAGATCAAAACATGCAATTTTAGGGTTTCACAAAAAAAACTTTTTTTTAATCGGCTAAAAAACAAAACAAACCGACCCTTTTTTTTTAAATAGGTTTTTTTTTTAAAAGAAACAAAATCAAAACCCTAAATTTCCTTTTCAAAAAAAACATGTATTTTTAACTCAAAACAATTATTAGTTAAAAACAATCTTTAGATCTTGATAATTATAATCATGTTAAAACGGCTCTCGATGCCACTGTTGGTTTATATAGTTCATAACAATTATTTGAAACCTTAATATGGATCAAAGAACGCATAGCGGAAGCAATTAACAAGCTCAATAATTTAACACAATTATAATTAATCAAGATTAGGGTTACATACCTTTATCCTAGCAAGATCCACAAGACGACGGAACAAACGGCAACTAGGGTTGATCATGAACACCACCAAGAATATAGTCTAAAGTAAGACTATATCACGTTATTGTACACACGTAATATGGCGAGTTAACCGTGAGTCTAGCATGAACAAAACGAGCTTCAACGCTTATGGAATATCTACCCAACAACCCTAGAGAGGGGCTAGGACTAGATAATATTAAATAGCAATAATCGAAAACCAAAACCCTAAAATAAGGGGTGTTTGGCCGGCGATCAAAGAGCAAGAGAAAGAGAGATTGTGTGTAATTTGTGAAGGCTAGGGGTTTGTTTATATAGGCTTGACAATACTTGGTCACCAAGCAATAAACAAAATAGGAAAGAAAATCTTTGATTTCCTTCCTTTCTTCCCCTTTGGCCGACGACCCACAAGCCCACCCAAGGGCTTCTGGAACTTTTCCTTCTTCCTTCTTTTAGCTTCTATTTAATTCCATAACGATCGTTTAAACTTAAACTTTATTTATTAACGATCGTTAGTTAAGCTTTGGTTTGATTTAATAAATATAATAAATATATTTAATAAATAAATTAACCCTTTATGTTATGTGTGCAATCCCGTGATCCCGAGTTCGATCCTATCTCACGACTATTAATTTTAAGTCCATAAACTTTCAGGAAGTAGGTAAATGAAGAAGAGTTATTCGTTGAACGTAAGCAGGTAATTCTTCCAACAGCAAATCCCCGTTTGTCATATCAGTAAGATACAAAACAGTGGCAACATATCAGGGATTCATGGCTAGGTGACATTTAGCTAAAGCTCAAGTAACTTCCTATAATCAGTTTTTTTTCCGGCTAGGTGACATTTAACTAAAGCCTTTTATGCATCCAACTTTCAGCTAGAGAATACAATACAAAGCTACTGATATCATAAATACGAACTCCATTTTGATAGCAAGAAGGAAAGCATGATGATTAAAATAAAAATATGACGCGAATTTTTCCGTGCTTTCTTACATTTGAGGCCTATAAATATGAGGCGAGTTCCATAAGGAACATGCATCTAAAAAAGAAAAAAGGAAGCAATCTCAACCATTCATTCAAGTTACATCTAATAGTCTATATAATCTTTTTAAATTTAATTAAAAAACCTTTTTTATCCTATTTCTTAAAATTTAAATATCTCTCAAACCGTTAATCGTTACGGAAAACTAATTATACCATCGCGACGGGAATTAAATTATCTTTCTATAGATATGCACTTCTATACACTTTCGACAAACTTTTTTTTAAAATTTACGCATAAAAAATTACATGTGATTCTCGAAAAATTACATGTAATTTTCGAAAACTCACGTTTGAATTTATTATTTTAAAAAATCACATTTGAATTTGTAATGTCACATGCGATTTACGAAAATTACGTGTAATTTTTTGGGCGAGAATTTTCAACACTGTAAATCGTTATAAGTATATGAAAATAACCGTCTATTAAATGAAAAAAAAAAATTTTTGTATGAATTACATGTGATTTTGCTTGAATTACTTGTAATTTTGCATGAATTACATGTGATTCGATGATAATTACATGTAATTCAAACATTTCAAAAATTTAACATCTTCTAATAAACCCACTTTAAATGAATCACATGTAATTTTGTTTAAATCACATGTAATTGTCAATATATAAAAAATGTATTCTCATTCATGTAATGTATATATATATATATATATATATATATATATATATATATATATATATATATATATATATATATATATATATATATATATATATATATATATATATATATATATATATATATATATATATAATAATTTGGCTTCTGAACATGTGATTTTGTTTGAATTACATGTGATTCGGTGATAATTACATGTGATTTGATGATAACTACATGTGATTTTTAGTGGGTTTGTTAGAAGAAGTTCATATTTTGAAACACTTGAATCACATGAAATTCAAGCAAAATCACATGTGATTGTCACCTAATCACATGTAATTCATGTAAAATTACATGTGATTTAAACAAAATCACATGTAATTTAGGTTCTAATTTGTTTTATATATTTTACATGAATGACAACAGGCATTTTAATAGATTGAAAGAATTACATGTGATTCAAACAAAATCACATGTTCTAAAGTGGGTTCGTTAGAAAAATTTAGGGTTTCGAAATGTTTAAGTCACATGTAATGCGAGAAAAATCACGTATAATTATCAACGAATCACAAGTAATTCAAACATAATTACATGTGATTCAAACAAAATCACATGTAATTCAGAAGCTAATTTTTTTATATATTTTACATGAATGCCAACACACATTTTAATATATTATCAATTTGTTAGAAAAAATTAAACCGCCACATAGAGTCAAAGAGATGTCCATCTTATTTAAACCCTTTTTATGCCAAATTTTTACACGTTATGCAGACCCTAACGAATCACCAATAGCCAAATCACAATTATCAAATTCACTCAACCATCACTGAAGACAAACCATGCAAACTTGATGGGCAAGTATCAAATTCGAAAGAAAAGGATTAGGACAAACAAAAAAGTGAAAAGGGATATAGAAATTTCATGGTTTGTAAACGTGTAAAACATATATGGATTTCAAGCTTAGGAAAATTAACTTTATATAAATGTTGTAATCATGGACATTTCTTTAATTATCATCTTAAATAATCATATACTGAGATACCTTAAAAAGTTATAAAGCGTAGCTAACAAAATTCTCAGTGCCTTCAATATATTTTCTCTTTGTATGAAAGCTAAAATGTCATCAACTTTGTCAAAATTTATTAATGCTTCAACAATGTTGAAACACCATCCAAATCTTCAACATCTCTCACAGCCCATTCTTAAAATGATGAAACCTATTTGAATCTCACATCACTATTTCTCTTCCCCTTACCACTGATATATACTTCATTGCAGTAAGTGTCACTGTCTACGTATACTCTCAGATTCTTTAACTTCCTTACTAGTTTTGTTTGTGACGTACTTACAAACCCAAATGCCACAACAATCTTCTCACTATGTTGAACTAAGTATCGTTCTTTTTCCTTTTCATCAAGCTCGTGCAGAATGAAATCTGTATAAGTAGATATAAATAAGTAACTGATGGATCGAAAGGTTACCGATGAGGTTTCGATGGCGATGACGGTGATGATCGATGGTGGTGGATGACGGTTGTAGGGTGCAAATATGGTCGTGCAGTAGTGGAGTGTGACGATGGTGACGACAGTGAAGACTGATGGTGGTCACGACTATGTGGGACGATGATGGTCGTGCAGCGGTGAAGTGTGACGGTGGTGGTGTTAAGCCGGTGATGCAAAAAGTTGTGGTTAGGGGAGAAAATAATGTGTATTATAAAAAGTGAGTGTATAGCATAAGTAGATGAGATGTAATTTCAACCGTTGGATTGAATTTGGATGAGAGGTTGAGATTGGTTCCTTTGAACTCTTTTTGGTACACATTCCTTACGGAACTTTTCTCCTATAAATATATGTAATCCATCATGTATTCTATAAACTTCAACAAAGGACTTATTCCTAATGGATAACCGCGTTGGACTTTTGTGTTGTTTAACTGACCCAATTATGTGGGCCCAGTGGTCCACCAAGCACGTTTTGCTAATCATAAACTCATAGTGATCATCTGGTTCGTTGGCATAGCTTGTATCCCACGTAATGTATATCAGATGGCTATAAATATACTCTCACATTATTATTCTTTTCCAAAATTACCTTTTTATCGAAACTAAACCAAAGAGATATCGACAATGGAGGAGGTTTAACCCCCACACACCCACTACCATCATTCCTCTTGATCAACATTCTTCCAAGACTTCCAACCAAATCTATTGCTCGTTTCAGGTGTGTTTCGAAACAATTGTTCTCGTTACCTTCGTCTAAAATGTTTCAAAACAAGCACATCCACCGCATCCACCACCATCAAAACGACATTAAACTTTTGGTCTTTTCAAAAACAGAAACATCATCATTCGAGTTTACCACCATCGACTGTGAAGCACCACCGACTGATGAGGGTTTAACCCCCCCCACGCCACCCTTTACCACTATTCGGAGACACTGCTCCTCCTCATGATATTCGTATTCTCACATCTTTTCATGGTTTGGTATGTCTAGGCATAAAAAAAGATCGGCGGGTCTCTGATAGATACTCTGATCTAATCTTATGGAATCCTTTGACCAATGAGTATAAGAGGTTGTCCAAATCTAATTCTCACGGGTATTGCAACACTGCTGGTACGTATTCGAAATTCCAATTGTATTACAGCTCTTGTGAAGATGATTACAAGCTTCTATTCGTTAACTCTTATGCTTACATATACTCGTTGAAATCGGACTCTTGGAGAAGATTAGACTCCATTCAAAAAACAGATATACTTTCTCATCGGGGTTGTTGGAGTCGAGGTACTTATCTGAATGAAAATCTCTACTTTCTAAAACATCACAAATACAGCGAAAAAGTAATTTCATTTATAAGGTTTGACATAAAAACTGAACAGTTGTCAACGATAGAAACTCCGAATATATATTCTGCATACGACCTTTCTGCCAATATTGTGGTTAAAAGTGATTGCATTCATGTTTGTGTCAAATATGACACACGTATACATGGTTCTGGATGGAGGACCTGCATTAAGTTGTGGAAGTTGGATGAATATGAGAATCTGAAAGAAGTGTTAACTTATCAAGTAAGGCCGCTACTTGATGATGGATGTCATAGTCCTATTACCCCTCTGTGTCCATTCTACTTAATGAAGAACGGAAACTGGCTCATGATACAGAACAAGTACCAGTGGTGGTTTTACGAAAATAAAATTTACAAAGTAGATCTTGAAAAGAGTAAGCGCGACTTTGAGTATGTGGAAGAAGTTAGAATGGATGGTGATAACTGATAAGAATACAGTCCTTGAAGAAGTCCTTGAAGAAGGTAGATACATTGAAACGTTTGTGTCACCCAATCGATATATGAAGTAGCATCAACACCGATTATTGTTTTTTTTTTGTTTCCATGGATACAGAAATATAGCAAATTTATCAGCAACCTAAACACAGAAATCACGATAATCGAAAAGTGAGCACATAAGACTACATTTAAAAAATTCACATAATTATAAGTTTAGTATTTTTTTGAAGTGCTTTCCATGGGATGTAAAAATGAATGCAGCTGTTACATCTGTTTGGGTATTTGGCATGTCTTCTGTATTTGCGCAAACATGAGCTTATTTAGATCGTGGCGGGGCGAGCTTCCTATGCTTGCAGCCATGACATGTGTCCCTCATAACTGAATTGAATTAAGGCAGAGTATCCAAGTCGGGCTGATTGACACGTTTTCGGGTGGATCCGGGAAAGGGTGCGATCATTTGTTAATTTGAGAAACACAACTTAATTAACTCAAAAATATACGCTTGCATCCCACGTTAATGTAATATATTCACCTTCCATATATTGAGGATATATAACTTTAATTTACGAAATACTCAACTTGCAGCCCACGTCAATGTATATCTTCACTTCCGATATATTAGATGTCAATAATTTTGGCTATAAATATACGAAAAAACCTCGTACGTCTCACATTCGTATTATTCTTTTCCAAACCTAATTATCGACAATGGAGGTTCATGTTCCACATGACGTCCTCTTGAACCACATTCTAACAGGAGTGCCACCCAAATCTATTGGTCGTTTCAAGTGTGTTTCGAAAGAATGGCATTCGTTACTTACGTCAAGCATGTTTGAAACTATGTACATCCACAACCATCAAAACAACATTAAACTTTTGGTCTTTTCAAAATCAGAAACGTCAACTTTCAAGTTTACAACCATCAACCCTGAAGCGCCACCAACTGATAAAGGTTTAACTCCCACACGCCACCCTTTACCACAATTCGGAGACACCACTCCTCCTCATGATGTTCATATTCTCACATCGTTACATGGTTTGGTATGTCTAGGCATAAAAGAACATAAGCGCAGTGTTAGATACTCTTATCTAATCTTATGGAACCCTTTGACTAACGAGTATAAGAGGTTGTCCAAATCTTCTCACATTTATTGCAACTGTGCTACTACGTATTCGATATTGGGATTGTATTACAGCTCTTGTGAAGATGACTACAAGCTTCTATTAGTTAACTATTATGTTCACATATACTCGTTGAAATCGGACTCATGGAAAAAAGTAGACGACATTCAAAGAGAAGATATACTTTATGATCGGGGTTGTTGGAATCGAGGTACTACTACTTATCTGAATGAAAATCTCTACTTTTTAAAGCTCCACAAAAACACCAAACATTTTATTTCAGTTATAAGGTTTGATACAAAAACTGAACAGTTATCAACGATAGAAACTTCGAATATACATTCTGTTTTTGGATATGCAAACAACCACCTTTCTGCCGCCACTATTGTGGTTAAAAGTGATTGTATTCATCTTTGTGTCAAATATGACACACATATACATGGTTCCGGATCCTGTATTAAGTTGTGGAAGTTGGATGAATATGAGAATCTGAAAGAAGTGTTAACTTATCAAATAAGGCCGCTTAGTGATTATGGATTTTTTAGTCGGTGTCCATTCTACTCCATGAAGTACGGAAACTTGCTCATGATGAAGAACAAGTATTGGTGGTGGTCTTACGAAAATAAAATTTATAAAGTAGATTTTGAAAAGAATAAGGACCACTTTGCGTATGCAGAAGAAATAAGAGTGGATTGTAATAATAATACAGTCCTTGAAATAGTTAGATACATTGAAACGTTTGTGTCACCCAATCGATATATGAAGTAGCATCAACACTGATATATTATTGTTCTTTTTGTTTACATGTATTAACAAAAATACATTGTAATAATAATATAGTCCTTGACTGTATTTAATCGAGTTATGAAACTTAAAGATGGAAATGATGTTAAGTGTTATTAACATAGCCAAAAAATGATCTGTTGCAATTGTGTGGGTAATGGTTTTTTGCTCGAAATGGGTGGGTGATGGGTCACATGTTGCGTTAAGATATATATTTCACTGGATATATATGCCTTGAAAAATAAAAAAATATCTCTATTGCGGAAAAGATGTCTCGATCAAGCGGGATGAAATTCGTCGGATGCATAGAGGATGTATTGACTCGTCTCGGTAGGAAGAGCTCGTTGGCATTTTGGGTTCTATTACTTTATCTTTAGTCGAAGATAGGTGGATGTTGCATTTTTAGAGCCCAGGTATCATAACATAATTTTTTCCCCACACGGCTGCGTTACATCAACTTTTACAAAACATGACTTGGTAGGTGAGTTCGCTTTCCAACTTTGTATAAAATTAAGGATTTAAGGCTTTAAATAACTACTACCCCCGTCCCATAATTATTGTCCACTTTTGACTTTTTGAGTCTTTCTTCGTTAACTTTGACCTTAAACTAATTTGTTTGTGTTATACAATACTTGATAAAACTTATATAAATATAAAATACATTTAAAACTCTATCCATTCATGTATTATGCATCAAATATTAAATAACACAAACAAAAATATTTAAGGTCAAAGTTGACGAAGAAAGATTTAAAAAGTCAAACATGGACAATAATTATGGGACGGAGGTAGTATTTACTTATTTAAATATATCTATATCCAGATGATACCTCAACTTTGACTTTACCTGTTAATATGATGCATGTAAACTTTTTTTCACCTATTAACCTGTAACATGACATGTGAAGTTTGCGACGTTAATCCTTTTACAAGCGATCGTTTTAACATGTTTGCAGAATTAGTCCATTTTAAAAATATTTTTCTCTAAAAAAGACAATTTCAAAAAAGAACTGTTTTTTAACATATTTCAAAAACAAATATTTGATTTTCTTTAAAAAAACTCAAAACAAAAAGCATATAAATTTAATAATTGATTAATTTAAAAACATCTTTCTTTATATAGATTTTTTTGTGAATTTTTGGTTTTCGAACTTTCTTTCGATTTTTTTTCGAATTTTGGTTCTCCAAAAAGTTTAAATTTATAAAGTTTTTCTCTAAAGAAAAGTTTCGAATAAATATTATTTTGGAAAAAAAAATTTTGAAAAAAAAAAACTTATTTTCGAATAAAATAGTTCTCGAAAAAGAAACATAATTTTGAAAAAAAATTAATTTATTTTTTCGAAATTTTTTTCCGATCTTTTTTACAAAAAGTTTAAAACTAAAGAAAGAAAAAAATATTTTTTGAAAAATTATCTTTTGAAAAAGAAATATTTTATAAAAGAAAAAATATTTTCGAAAAAAATGACTAACGATGAAAACATACAATCAAAGGGACTAACGATGTCACTTTGCAAAAGACAAAAAAACTACCACATTATCAAATTTGACAAAATTTGCCGGTTTTGCTGGTTACAGGTCAAAATATGACCATATTGGCAAAAAAGGTAAGTTCATGTATCTGGATACTTGTTTTAGTACACGTATCATATGAGTATATTTGAAAAAGTACATAGATATTTAAAGCCTTAAACCCTAAAATTAATATATATTAAATTATTTATTTATTTGATTCCGTACTTCACCGAGTTGGTCAAGATCACCAATAAAATTAGTCTAAGAGTGCATGGAGTGATCACACCACCACACCAAAAAACACCATGGCACGTCAGCTTTTTCACTTACACATAAAAAAAACATCTTATGGTCACACCATTTTCACACCACCACACCAAATTTTCCACTTATATTAATAAACTACCCTTAACAATTAATTTATTCAAATCCTAATTTAATTTATTCATTCAAATAAAAAATAATACATCATAAATTAAATCCTAACATGGCAAATTAAAAAAAAATTACAAATGACATAAAATAAAATAAAATAATCTTCCATTTCTTCTTCTTCATCTTCATCTTCATTTTGTAGCTGGCATGACCAAAGGTGTTCCATATGGTGTCATTGAAGTGAAAGATGTGCATTTTTATCCTTTAACTCTTTTGTTTTGGTACGGTTGGTGTCATGTCTATCTATCCAACGATGTTGCATTCTTGCCGATGGATTAACAAACAGATTATTAGAATCATCAATACGATATTCGGCTTCATTTTCTTGACCAATCACTATCTTTTGATCTTCTAAAATCATGTTATGCAATATGATGCAACTATACATGACTCTACTGATGGTGGTTACTCTGGATGACCGAGCCGATTGACGTAATATTCCCCAACGACGTTGAAGAACACCAAAAGCACGTTTGACATCCTTTCGTGCTCCTTCTTGTTTCCGTTTAAAATTAATGTTTTTGGGTTGACTTGTAACCGAGAACGATGTCACAAAATTAGCCCACTGTGGGTAAATCCCGTCGGCTAAGTAATACCCGTTCTGAAATGTAACCCCATTTACTCTACACGGAGCTGCAGGTGCTACGTCATTAAGAAGGTCGTCAAATAACGGAGAAATATCTAAAACATTTATATCATTAATTGCACCCGCTACACCAAAAAAACGCATGCCAAATCCACAAATCACGAGAAGCGACTGCTTGAAGCATAATTGTTGGGTATTTTTTTATCACCCCTCCCGTATTATCCCTGCCATGCTACTTGACAATTTCTCCATTCCCAGTGCATACAATCAACGCTTTCAAGCATTCTCAGGAAACCTTGAACATTGTTATGCCTTGCATAAATTTTATTAACGTCTTCAATAGTTGGTTTTCTCAAATAGTGGTTCATGTACAAATCCGTAATACACAATATTAAAGAAAAACTAACTTTCAGCAAAAGTACGTTCGGCCAATTGCAAGTATTCATGAAACTGGTAGGGCACGCTGCCGTATGTCAGTTGGCGTATGACGGCTGCGCATTTTAGAATAACCCTTGCACTCATTCGACCGGTACAATCGTGTCGAACTCTAAAGAAATCAAAGTGTTTAGGAAGAGGATCCGCCGTATAATTTTCAATATCATGGACAATTTTTAAAAATAATGTTGGACTCATACGATATCTTTTACGAAAAATGTGTAACGAATACTTACAAGGTTCGTCTAAGTAATCCGCCCTCAAACGAACTTCGGCAGTCTCACGATCATGTTCAATAATATTTCGGGTGAGTCGGGGGTTGTTTTCTTGTTCTTGCAAGTAATTATAATAATTATTCGCGGTAATCAAGATATCAACGTTGGTTTCATCATCAATGTCAAACACGGAAGGTTGGTACGCCATTTTTTTGTGTAAAATTTGTGTTTGTGTCAAGTTATAATGAAATTTGGTTTGTATATATAGAGGGGTTTCAAAAAACTAGCCGTTATTGGCTTTTTTAACAAAAAAATTGAAAATTTTTGAACCCATCGATAATAAATCCGTAGTGGGGGGGGGGGGGGGGGGGTTCAAAAATAGTTAAAAACAAAATGGCGGTTTCATAAGTGTTAGAGGGGGGCAAAATTTTTTTATTAAACTTCTTCCACACAAGTGACTGTGGTCACACCGTGGTTCACGCAGCTCATGATGGTGTGGTCACGCCGGCCAACGTCGGGCAACGCGGGAGCACGGCGTGACCATACCCTGCCTCTTACCGAGCCCATCCCACTGGAATTTTGAAATTGTACAGTTGGTGCTTCCTTTAAAAGCATGTTACAGTATTTGTTTAGTACCAAGTTGACGATATAGCTTTAACCTTGTCAGTTTTTATAAATAATGTTTAACTTGATAACACTGATTAAAAACCTAAAAGTTTCACATTATACGTCATTACAAAATTAGAAGAGTTCTTACCTGTGAATTTTTTTTTACAAAAAACCCGACCCGATAAATTTACCTCAATTTTCTAACCCGAAAAACAAATTTTTTTATACATACTACGATAGTGCATACCCTTTTCTGAATTACTAGATCCGCCAACATTGATCTTTTTGGTTTTATTCTTCAAGTATAACCACCCAACATATTTCGCCTTGAGGCTAGCAAATCCATTCTTACACATCCTTTTAGCTAAAATCGGGGGCAAACTTATCTTTGAATACCCGATGTAACCTAACCCACAATTACGTATGCAAGCTAAGGCCACTCCTACCAGTCGTTTTCATCTCGTCAATACACGTGTCTTGTAACACATTAATCATTTCTTCAGACCAAAATTTATGTTGTCTTCATTAGCGCAAGTTGTTTGAGACAGTCCGTTGATGCAAGTTGTGTGGGATTAAAAACCCCTACATGATAAATTTCCAATAGCTCAGATCGCTCTCTACTTATTAAAGCAAAAAATTCTATTATCATTAAAGCAAATTTTCGCTTGCTGTTTGCACTTTGACATGTCAAATTAGATCAAACGTTTGATGGGACATTTTTGCTAAACCGAGATGATCACATCTTATCTCGAAATTGTTTCTCCCACATACTTCCAAATTTTAATATTTGGAAATCATCTTTTTACTTTCAAATAAAATTTACATTGTCGTGTATGGGGTGATCTTTGCAACAGAAACTATTATCGTCATATATACCATTTTTGAAACATATTATTTGTTCGATATATAATTGATAAAAAGCACATACATTTCATAATCAAGAAATATTACTTTATAGTACTTATAATATTGTTATTTTTTATTATTTAATATTAATACTTAAATGTAATTGTACAATAATTTAAAGGTGGCTCATAAGATTTGAGAGAATCATATGCACAAAATATAATGAAATCTTTTATATATTATATATATAAACTATGATTTAAGTTCTTTTGGATACCAAAGTTTTCTAACATACAAGGGGACACATCCCCACCGTCCATTTGTATCTCATCCGATGGCTGAGATTAAATCCCCCAGTTTATACTGCAGGGGTATTTTCGTCTTTTTATGTCGAGATATATATATACGCTTTAACAAACACGTTTCATTCTTCCTTCTTCTTCCCCGATTAAACTGGTACTTTCTCTCTCTATGTTTCTCTCTCTAGATATATTGTTTGTTAATATTGCGTATTAATAAGCTTATTAGTAAGCTTATAAATAAGCGATTTAATCAGCTTATTAATCGATCAGAACGATTAATATGCTTTTTTATTAGCTTATTTTATGTGTCTGGTCTATTTTTATGGATATTGTTTATAAGCTTATTTAATAAGCGTTGATTCTTTTAGGTTTTAGATAAGCTTTTTATGAGTTGTTGTTTTTTCGATTTTCTTAGGTTTTAATGATGGATTCGAGTGATTCTAGTGGTCGTAGTGGTGTTGTTGATCCTTCTATGTTGGTTGATTTGACTAATGATCAGTCTAGTGTCGATCAAGGTTTGGATCTGCCATCCGAAAGTGTTCTTCATAGTCTTGCGGATGAGATTTCTGCGTATGAACAAGACGGTGAAGAAGCAGAAGTTGTTAAGAGTAAGTTTTCTAGTTTTTGTTTAGCTTAGTGCATGTTGCCAATGTATCATATATGATAGCAACGTATCATATATGATGTTTGTATTTTTACATAGATATGATAGCCATGTAACATATACTATCATATATGATACATGTCTACCATATATGATGTTTACATGATATGTGTTGAATTTTTCTAGTATTTTGTAATCATATATGTTTTTATATGTTTCTTTTTGTAGAGTTGAATGTTGTTCGGACTCCTGAGTCTTATATCACTCATTCCAACTTTGATACTCCTGGTGGTACTGTTTACTACATTCCGAAAGTGCCTGCCGAGTTTTTACTTGTTAAAGGGAACGAGTACGATTCAGTTGAGCATTGCATTGCTGCTTACAAGAAGTATGCCGTTAAAGCTGGTTTTGTTGTTAGGAAATCGTGTAAGAAAAGATTGAGGAGCGGGATTGTGAAGCAAAAGTATTTGGTTTGTAATAGGAAGGGTTCCCCCAAGGATATATATGTAGACACCCTAGATTTGGAGAATGGTTATAACCAATTGAGGCATTCAAATGTGCATATCACCGGTTGTAAAGCTCGTGCTGTGTTTGACTTGATCCCTGGTACGACGAAGTTCAAGTTGAGTGTCTTTGATACTATCCACAACCACGAGCTTGAACGTGAGGAGTACAAGCATCTGTCAAAGAATTAGAGGCAGTTAACATACGCGGAGCAGGTGTTTATTGTCAAGGCTGCGAGTGTGAATATCGGTGCTACAAGAGCTCATCACCTTCTGACCGGGATCAAGGGTTCTTATCTGCTCGTTCACGGCACTACTGTTGACTTTAAGAACTTCTTCCGTAGCGTCAACTGTTACATCGGGGACTATGACGCGCAGATGTTGATAAACAAGATGGAGAAGAGGAAGGAGTACGTTGCTGATTTTTCGTTTGATTATTTGGTTAACAAGGCTGAGCTTATTGGCTTATTTTGGGCTGATGAAGTGTCCAAGTACAACTACAAGGAGTTCTGTGATGTTGTCTCTTTTGATGCTACGTTTAAGACAAACAAGTACAAAATGGTATTTGTTCCTTTTACAGCGATTGACAACCATAGGAAGTGTGTTACGGTTGCTGTTGGTTTGCTCAAGTTCGAGACCACGGAATCGTATGTTTGGTTACTTAAAGCCTTCATCAAAGCGTTTGGTAAAGCACCTATCATAGTAGTGACTGATCAAGATAAGGCGATGAGGAATGCCATTGAAGCCGAGTTTGTTGGTACAAAGCATAGGCTGTGCATGTGGCATATCACGCAGAAGCATCCAGCGAAGGTACTTTTTTTTAAGACTAGTATCATATATGATGAAGTAGCATCATATGATATTTTAATAGTATCATATATGTTGAAGTAGCATCATATATGATGTGAGAACAGAATTTTGATTCATATCATTTGGTTTTTGTATGTCTTTGCAGATATGTGAGAAAATATACAATGATCGGGTTTTTAAAGAGAAGTTGAACAAGATTATATGGAACATGTACATTGGTCCCGAGGAGTTTGACACCAGATGGGGTGATCTGATGACAGAGTATGATTTGGTGGGACACAAGTGGCTGACGAAGATGTATGATATGCGTTCAACTTGGATCCCTGCCTATTTTTCTGACTCGCCGTTGTGTGGACTGATGAGGACTACGTCTAGATCAGAGAGCGAGAATTCTTTCTTCTCCCACTTTACCAATTGTAGCTCGACGCTTATGAACTTTATGAATTGCTTTGAGATGGCGATGGAAAAGCAAAGGAGTGTTCAAGAGAGAATGGATCATAATACAATGGATATTGTTCCGAAGTTAAGGACTTTTCTCAAGATTGAGAAGCATGCTGTAATGGTTTACACTCGTACCTTGTTTGAGTTGGTTCAGAAAGAGATTTCCGTTGGATTATGGTATTGTCAGATAGATACTAAGAATGTGCTCGAGGGTTCTGAGGTTTTTGTTATCAGAGTTAGGCATTTTGTTTATGAAGAGCCTGGTAAGAAGAACAAGAAGAAGGTGAATGATAAGGTTACTGATAAGGGTAAAGTTGGCGAGTCTTCTAATAATGTGAAAGATAAGGAAAATGACAATGATAAAGAGAAGGAGAAGGAAGATGATGAGGTTGACATGTTTACTAGAGAAGATGGGTTGTACAAGGTATGTGAGTTTTTGGTTGATATAATATTTTTTTTGACATATCATATTTGATAAGCACATGTATCATATATGATATTCACTTCTTTTTTTTGGTTTTTTTCCCAGGTCTTGCGCAACTTAGAGGATGGTTCAATTATTCGTACATGCCAGTTGTTTATGAGGGTTGGGATATTGTGCAGGCATATATTTTGCGTGTTCAAGAATGCCAATATCGAGATGATTCCTCAGCAATACATTCTTAAGCGTTGGACCAAGAACCTTGTCCCGGCTGCGTTGAGGAACAAGAGGAACAGGTATGGGGAGAAGAATGTTGTTTTGGAGAATTATTCGAGCGAGGCGACATCTATTGTTGATCATTGTGTGCATTTGTTGAGCAAAGACGAGCCTTGGTTGGGTGCTTTTGTTGAAAACTTGAAGCAGCTGAAGAAAGATGTTGAAGCGGATTGCCCAAATCCTCCATCTAAGAAGAAGATAGACTGCTTGGAGCAGCTCATTGGTGTCTCTCATCCGTCTGTACTTTTGGTTGATAATCCAGATGTTGGAACCCCTAGAGGATGTCCTGGGCGTCAAAATTTGCGTATTAAAGGTGGTAGAGAGATAGCTATTGAGAAAGGCAAGAAGAACAAGATTACATGTTCGGTGTGCGGGGGTACTGATCATAACAAGAGGACTTGCACTGGTAAGCGAATGGAGGAAGTCGTTGTCGAGGATCCAGCTGTTGCAGATGCAAGTACGAGTGGATGAACTTGGATAGAAGAAAAGTTTTTGTTTTAGGAATTTTTTTCCCGTTTTATTTTACTGTTTGCAGTTTCTGAACATGTCATTTATGATGTATGATGCTATTTTGTCTTGATCACTTTGATTCATGAGAAGTTGTTTTTGATACTATCTTTTTTTAGATAATCATATGTCAATGAGTCATGAGAAGTTGTGTTTAATCCCTTAGTTTTCCTTTAGTTTGTTTGCTTTTGTCAGTTTATAAGTTTTTTTTGGACTATCAGATATGATACTAATGTATCATATATGTTAAGTTGTCAACACAACATATATGATACGTATGTATCATATATGTTAAGCTGTGTTCAATCCATTAGTTTTTTTAGTTTGTTTGCTTTTGTCAGTTTACAAGTTTTTTTTGGACTATCAGATATGATAGTAATGTATCATATATGTTAAGTTGTCAACACAACATATATGATACGTATGTATCATATATGATAGTTTTTAAGATACTAATGTGACTTCTTTCTAGAATTTCGTTTCCAGAGCAAGTGTGTTTTTACAAGTTTTTTTTGGACTATCATATATGAAACTAATGTTTCATATATGATAGTTTTGTTTTTAACGGTTTACATGTTTTTCAATATCCTTCTATTCTCTAGAAATTTAATACAATAACAATACATATGAAACAAAATATTCATCTTCCATTTCATAATAGAAAATTCGACGGGTTACAAGTTAAAACAAGTTGTATCCACAAAATGCGGTACATCCTACTTTACCGTCATCAACTTGTCTTCCCTACGATTCTATCCAAATGTTTTCCAATGGTACGTCAGGTGTAGGCGACATGACTCAGGGGTAGTCGGACTAATGGATTCCTATTAAACGATCCACGATCTACGACCAGTTGACCCCAAGCTTAGAGCAACCCATCATGGGTTCTCTTACATGCCGCGTACTCCTTTTCCGATTGGATAAGTCATCTAACTGCTTCTAATCTAAATCAGTTCACTAATCTCTTTGCCTAGCCTAATGTTCCAGTGGGTTAAGCGTTAAAGCTTATTAAGGTAGGCGACATGACTCGGGGGTAGTCGGACTAATGGATGCCTATTAACCGATCCATGATCTACGACTAGTTGACCCCAAGTTTGGAGCAACCCACCATGGGTTCTCCTGCATGTCGTGTACCCCTTTCCCAGAGGATAGGCTAAGCAAAGCGGAAGTCTTAAACAAAAATCTAAGTTATTACAAACCAAATTAAAAATTAATGTCTTAAACTGTGTTGTCTTTTTGTCTTTCCTTCTTCAGATGGAGCTCTTGGCCACATCCCTGTCTTGTTCCTCCTTTCTTGCTTTGATTGCCTCTTTGATAACCTTTGTCTTGAATGGTTGCATCTGGTGGGTTCTTGCAAATTCATAAGCTTCATCGGTTACCTGCTGCCTCTTGGTGTTCTGCTCGTGTGATAATATCTTTGCAGCGATCCTGAACCTCAGCTTCAGTATTTCCTTTCTTTGCTCATCTGAATCACTCGGGAAGTCCAAAACCCAACCTTTTGCACTTTCTCCCTCATAATGCTCCATGTGCATCATCACAAACACCCCACAATCGATGTCGTTGTACATTGTTCCCCACTTTGGTCTAATGATTGTATGCTTCCTGAGTTTTTTCGTCATTTTGTGCTGGACGCTCTCCATATACATCATAAACATTTTCATCTGCAAAAAAAGCCCCAAGTTTATCATATTGGTGTGTTAATTTTTTAGATGCTTTTGAAAGGCACAGATGTTCATGTTTTTTTAGTTTATTTATGTATTTAGTGACTTACCAGTAGGTGACAGTACGTCTGGTACTTGTTTTCATATATGCTGGCGACTTTCGAGTTGTCGATGATTGACACAGCGCCGTTGATGAGGTTAAAGACCACCAAGTAGTAGTGCTGGTGAGATATGAACAGGAAGAACACCTGTAGAGTTTTTATAAGTTATATTTTTTTGAATCTATTGTAAACTGTAATATCATATATGTTCTAATCCTACTGCTTTTGATTGCATGTCACTCATCATATATGATAAGTTTTTATCATATATGTTGTACGTTTTTTATCATATATGTTAGTCAATTGTTTACCAGATTTATTGTAAACTGTAACTGTAATATCATATATGTTCTAATCCTACTGCTTTTGATTGCATGTCACTCATCATATATGATAAGTTTTTATCATATATGTTTTACTTTTTTTATCATATATGTTAGTCAAGTGTTTACCAGATTTACACTCTTCAACTTCAGCAAGTCCTCATCTTCTCCCATGGAGGTTCTCATGTTTTCTTCAAACTTTTGAAACTGAGCAAGTCAAGTGTTTACCAGATTTACACTCTTCAACTTCAGCAAGTCCTCATCTTCTCCCACGTTACCTCGGAAACCGAGGCAACCCTATATAAGAGTTGGTGTGTGTGTTTGTTACACACACAATTCACCCTTCCTTCCGCCATTGTTATTTTCAAGCTTCTACCTCCAAAACTTTGCCTTCTTTTCCACGGATTTCCTCCGTTGCAGGTTAGATCATCACGCCCTTTAAAACCTTTTTATAAAACATGGTAAAGGACAACCCACTTATCACGGATGTCCTTAACGTGATGTCGGCGGAAAAATACATCGACTTTCTGTCGAAGTATTATATTCCCGAAAGCGTACACCCCACCTATCCAGGTGAAGGTGAGGCGATTACGGATGCACCGGCGGGGAAAATAGGCGTGTACACGCGCCTATTTGATTCGGCCAATTACCGTATCCCCCTGTCCAAATTCTTGGTAGATCTGTTATTGTATTACGACTTCCACATAACCTAGCTTCACTGCATAGGGGCGTGTAAAATCAACTAGTTTGAAATTACATGCCATACCTGCGGACTAACTCTGATAGGTGTGTAAACACCCATCCTTTTTACCACTTAATTACAATAATAACCGAGCCAAAACGTGTATTTTATGTCATTTATGTCGGAATTATGCGTGGTTTGTGTTTTTGTTGTGATTTAGGACGAAAAGGTGAAAAGTGGAGAAAACACGGCATTCACGGGCTTTTATCGAAGAAAAAGACGAAAGATGAAGTCGAAAGATCAAGAGTGGAAAAAGAACGGAAGTCCAAGACCAATTCTGAAGGTTTATCGAAGAAAAAGTCAAAAGACGGAAGTTTACTAAAAAGCCGAAGAACTCAAGTCTAATTTATTGAAGATTACAAGACGAGTTGAAGAAATCCCGAGACAAAAGTCATTAAAGTCCAAGATTTAAGAAGATTAAAGAAAGCAAGGACCTAATGACGCAATTAAAGAAAAGATGAAAGAGGGAGGAAGCTTCCTAAGCTCCTCCTTAATCTCCCTATATATAGTTTTCTATGTCTTCATTTTCAAGTTGTTGGGTGGCTTGACAACCCACCACTTCCACCATTTTTCATACTTTGCACATTTAATTTCTTGCATTTTAATTACTTGTTATGCACATTTTAATTCCTTTTAATTCCAAGTAAGTTAATTTAATTGTTGAATCTTAATTTTCCTTTTATCAAGCTTTTATTTATCTTTCTCATCCTACTTTTCTTGTTTTTGATTTGATTTTGGTTCGGATTAAGTTTTGATTTTGCTTAATCATATTGCTTATTTGATTAAAAAGTTCACCTTTTTATTTTTATCTAAGCTTTCATACGAAATAAGCTATAAGTTTGACAATCTTATTGGCTTATTTTGTATTTAGCTTATTTACTTTTTAGTTTTCTTAAAAAGTTTAGTCTTTTTAAAGTTTACTTATTTCATATTTTAAAAGTTTTCAAATTTATGCTTATTGATCTTTTAATGTTTGATTTTTATAGCTTAAAGTGTTTTAGTGCTTATTGTGTTAATTTTCTTATTTTTGATCAAGTGCTTTTTAGTTAATTTTTATAAAAAGTTGTTTTTAAATATTTTTATTATTTAGTATTTTTAAAAGTTTTTAAATTTTGGTTTATTAGCTTTTTCTTAAATTTGATTTGGTTAAGTTTTTATATAAGTGCTTATTTGGTATTTGCTTATTTGCTGATTGTATGACATCGTAATGCTTAAGGGTTTTACCAGTACGATCGAGTAAGTGTGATCGCATAAACCCTAGGGTTTCTACTTGCGATCCATTGCTTCGATCACCCAGTACGATCGTCACTACGATCACACTCCATAATCCTCACCAAGATCACTTGTTGCGATCGTGGGTACGATCATAGAGTGCAATCCGTGGGTACGATCCATGTTTACAATCCTTGGATACGATCTATGTTTGGTGCGATCCATGCTTACAATGTCACTACGATGGAATCTACATTACATGCGATGGAATTAAACATGCACACTTTAAGTAGTACGATGGAATCATGTAGTACGATGGAATCATATAGTACGATGGAAACATGCATGCTTTTGCATGGCGCCAAAATGAGCTGCTAGGCTGGCTGCTTCCAGCAGCTAGCCTGCCTGCTTGCTTATTTATTAGTATTGTTCTGTAATTGTCTAGTTTTATCTGAAAGTTGTTCCGATTTTATTTTTGAAAGTTACGTATTTTTAGTTGAATTTTTCTTCCAATTTTAAAATTAATATTTTTCGTAAAGTTCAAGTTTTATCTTTTATTTAGTACCCGCTTTAGGTTTTTCCTCGTTTAGCTTTAAAGTACCATTTTAATTTTATTCTCTCCTTTTTCATTTAATAAACTTTATTTTCGAGTCGATGGTTAATTTCGTCTTTTAGTTTTATTTTTATTAATTGTTTCGCTTTAAATTTACGTTTTATTATTTATATTGTTTTGTTTTTATTAATTAATCGCTTTTAGTTTATTGTTTTTATTTTGTGCATTTACCTTTTACGTAGAATAGATAACCAAACCATTTTATTTGCCACCAAGAACAACTGAGTCGCACTTTGAACCAGAAATCAATTCGTTAAGACACCGAGAAAACTAACTTTTTTAAACTAGCAAAATCAATACATTAAAATAGCGCCGCTGCCGGCTCTTTTCGTGAAGATTAACGGTTTTTTGTGAGAGACGCGTTGGCTTTTGGGATCCGTTCACTTGTGAACGTTATTTTTTCGTGTCTAAAATTTTTCAAAAAATCCAAAAACATTTGAAAAATCATAAAAAGCATTTTTTTTCAAGTTTTTTCACCAAAAATATTCTTCTTGCTTATCTATCTTTCTTTATGGATTTTTATGTCCATTGCGTCCGGTGTGGGAAACAATTATCTGGGAACGACTCATGTAAATGGTGTTCATGCGAGCGATGCGGAAGAGATCTTCCTCCTATTTCAATCGATTCACAACTAGGATTTTGTCCCTTGTGCAACTCGACTAATTCGTCCTTTTTGAATCCACCTCATGTTCCCCCGTGCATCTATTGTGGAAGCGATTCTCATTGGCATGTTTCATGCCCGGTTCGATACCCGTATGGTCACGGGCAAGAACCGGGGTACAATTATGACAATGATAATAGCTATCCACAAGACGCACCTGATTTTTCTCCATACCCGTTTTGCAACAACTGTGGGGGCCCTCACGATACTTCTTATTGTCAGCCAATGAATTATTATGAGCCAGATCCGTGTCCTCATTTTTCTTCACCGATGGATTATTATGAACCAAATCCGTGTTCTAATTCTTCTCAACCGATGACTTACTTTGAGCCACATCCGTTCTATAATTCTGGTTTTCATAACTGTGAGCCCCCACACCCCAACCTCAATCATCAATCCTCTCAGAGAATTCAACAACTCACTACTTTGAATGAAGAAACACACTTCATTGTTTTGCAACTTCAAGAAGCCGTTGTTCTGCTTAAAGAAGTTAGGGACGAGGAAAAGCGACAGCAACAAGAGAAAGTTTCTAATCTTAGTGATTATACCCCTCCTCTTGTGCGTCAATACCATTATGATGATGATGACGATGAGAATACTATTTCTTGGAATGATCTAGTTGCTCAATGTCCTAGCGCAATTGTACTTACCTCTCTTAATTTCCCCAACGCCTCTAAGGATTGTGATACTTCGAGTGAGATTAGTGATTTCGGTCTTGATAAATTCTTTGATGAGGTTTGTGATGTGCTAACTTTTGAGGAGCTTACGGATGAGGTCGCTCTTAATGATGATGTTCCTTCCACCAACACTTTGGGAGATGATTCTTTGGCTTTCTCTAATCCTCTTTTTGATCAAGATGATGATTTTACTTCTAGTGATGACGAGTCACTATCTGATGAAGACGTTCTGCATGAAACTTTCAAGATTTATTCGAACCCTTTATTTGATTTTGATGACGCCTACATATCTAGTGAGGTGAATCCGCTCTTTGACGAAGGGATTGAGGACATTGATAGCGTTGATTCTCTTGTTATTAATGAGCATACTTTGTTAGCCATACCTCCTTCTATCACAGAGGTGGAAAGACTTGACTCTACTGAAAAAGGGCCGCAGGTGGAAGGTAATTGTTCTCATACTTCTCATATTATATTGCCACCTCATCCTACCGCGTCCACACCCAAGCGGGTGATGTATCGCTTTTACTCTCCTCGTTTTATACCGGGAAATGAGGATGAGTGCTTTCACCCGGGAGGTGACAATGACAATTCTATAATTGATACCATCACGGCTTTGGCGAGTGCTCAACATCCATTGTCTTTGGGGGATGACAATGTGCTTACTTTAACCACCCCACCTCCCGTGGATCTTGATTTCACATACTTCTCGTATGTTGAAAGGACCTTTCTCCCATTCAAGACTTATCCCCCCGCCTCTCCTTTGTTCATGTCAACCGGGAACGAGGACAAGGTCTTAGATCCCGGTATTACATTCGAGGTTTCCCCATGGACCACTTAATTCGGGGACGAGTCAGGCTCGTGACTCGGTTAACAAAAACAAGCGCTCTTCGGGAGGCAACCCGATTATCTATCTTTATCTGTTTTCACCATAAGTGTAGGGGGGAGCCCCGTGGTGTTCCTTGTTCTCTTTCTTATCATATGCAGGGATTCGAGCTTCAAAGACACACACTTTATGACTTTTGACGAATCGTGATTCCGTGTTCCCTTCTTCCCGATTCTATCCTAAACTCTATTCGATTCACTATTTTATATTTCTCAATATTAAAATAGGAATCTCTTTAGTTGTCTCTCCCTTAGCTTGATTTAACCCACGTGCACAATGTCATAAGTGTAGGGGAGACTTTTCCCACATGCTTAAACATTGAGGACAATGTTTATATTAAGTGTAGGGGGACTTCTATCGAAGTTAAGTGGACTTTTCCATTAAAATGGCTTCATTTAACCGGAAAATCATCTTTTTCGGCATTTTTCAGATTTTTAATTTACTTTGGCCATTTAGTCGTAATTTTTAAATTTTTATCGTTGCTTTCATATGTATATACCCACAATAAAGTCAAAAATATTAATAAAGTGGTGTAGCTAGTTTTGAAGTCTTTGACATATTAGGCTCGTTGCGATTATTTTGAATCAACCCGAATAGACTTTTCCAAGTTTATTCTAGCTAGTATCCTTAACCATGTAGACCTTAGTTGGTTTATTAGGCTAAGCATCCACGAGTCTCATTACTTGAGATTTTAAATTGTGGATAAAGAGAAATGATAGAGTCAATTATAAGTCGGTATTCTTGCACAAACACACTTGGTGTGATTATCTGCCTATTCTCCTATCACTTGCTAATAATTTATCTGCAATAAGTAAGGTCGTACGATTTGAAAAGTTACTTAGCTTCTAGCCCAAGATCGTTTAAAAGTTGCTCGGTAATGATAAGAGTTCATAGCCAAGGCATAACTTATGAAGCGGAGCGCGAAGATTGGCGAGTCCGAAAAGGCCCTAACAAGGCATGAGGATTCAATCTTATTGCTAAAGATCCAAGGTGATGTGAAAAGCATTATTCCCAAAATCAATATGAAGGATCAAGACTCACGACGAAAAGCAATCAACTCCCATAAAGATCATGGAGAAGTCTATCCGAAAAGACCCTAACAAGGTATGAGGATAAATAGATCCAAGTCCGAAAAGGAGGCGGATCGTTGTATCTCAAAATCCCAAGTAACGATTGAAGAAATAATGATGAAGTCGTGGTCAACAAAGTGGAGTATCCCTAAAAAATACTCCAAGTGAAGAACTCTATTCACGAAGAGAAGACCATTATCTCAAGAACGTCTCTCAAGATATGAAGTATGAAGTACATGCCAAATATCGGCCCGAGAAAGGTCTCAAATCGTGAATCGATTTATGCCAAGATATGAACTTTTTGATATCCCAAGAAGCAGTTTTAAGAGATTTTGTCATTTAGCTAACTATTGATCAAATCGTCCTACTTTGCTTTCAGCCTAAATAAACTATCGCAATAAGTCCAAAAATGCATCTTCATGATCATTCTAAAACAAAAATAAAATATAAGAGATACAACTAGGAATAAGGGAGTTTAAGCATATAATTAAGCCATGTGTGTAAGTGTTTGTTTTGCTAACTTATAATAACAATGATCCCGTTTTTAAGCTTAGTTTGGGGAACGTGAAACTTGAGGGCGATAAATCTTCGCAGCACCGAAGCCCTAATATAAGTCTTAGATCTCTTTGCAAGTTATTTCCATATAGCTATTTTCTAGTGAAAATGGGTTTCTATCCTTTCGTTTACTTTAAAGTTTTAATTTCTCTTAGTACTCTAATTTTTGTTTTAGTAGTATGTTAATAAGGCCAGGGTTGATTGATTATGAGAAAAGTGTAAAATTACTTTATCACTAAGCATTGCATGAGGGCATGGCAATGGTTAAGTGTAGGGGATTTGATAGGTGTGTAAACACCCATCCTTTTTACCACTTAATTACAATAATAACCGAGCCAAAACGTGTATTTTATGTCATTTATGTCGGAATTATGCGTGGTTTGTGTTTTTGTTGTGATTTAGGACGAAAAAGGTGAAAAGTGGAGAAAACACGGCATTCACGGGCTTTTATCGAAGAAAAAGACGAAAGATGAAGTCGAAAGATCAAGAGTGGAAAAAGAACGGAAGTCCAAGACCAATTCTGAAGGTTTATCGAAGAAAAAGTCAAAAGACGAAAGTTTACTAAAAAGCCGAAGAACTCAAGTCTAATTTATTGAAGATTACAAGACGAGTTGAAGAAATCCCGAGACAAAAGTCATTAAAGTCCAAGATTTAAGAAGATTAAAGAAAGCAAGGACCTAATGACGCAATTAAGGAAAAGATGAAAGAGGGAGGAAGCTTCCTAAGCTCCTCCTTAATCTCCCTATATATAGTTTTCTATGTCTTCATTTTCAAGTTGTTGGGTGGCTTGACAACCCACCACTTCCACCATTTTTCATACTTTGCACATTTAATTTCTTGCATTTTAATTACTTGTTATGCACATTTTAATTCCTTTTAATTCCAAGTAAGTTAATTTAATTGTTGAATCTTAATTTTCTTTTTATCAAGCTTTTATTTATCTTTCTCATCCTACTTTTCTTGTTTTTGATTTGATTTTGGTTCGGATTAAGTTTTGATTTTGCTTAATCATATTGCTTATTTGATTAAAAAGTTCACCTTTTTATTTCTATCTAAGCTTTCATACGAAATAAGCTATAAGTTTGACAATCTTATTGGCTTATTTTGTATTTAGCTTATTTACTTTTTAGTTTTCTTAAAAAGTTTAGTCTTTTTAAAGTTTGCTTATTTCATATTTTAAAAGTTTTCAAATTTATGCCTATTGATCTTTTAATGTTTGATTTTTATAGCTTAAAGTGTTTTAGTGCTTATTGTGTTAATTTTCTTATTTTTGATCAAGTGCTTTTTAGTTATTTTTATAAAAAGTTGTTTTTAAATATTTTTATTATTTAGTATTTTTAAAAGTTTTTAAATTTTGGTTTATTAGTTTTTTCTTAAATTTGATTTGGTTAAGTTTTTAGATAAGTGCTTATTTGGTATTTACTTATTTGCTGATTGTATGCCATCGTAATGCTTAAGGGTTTTACCAGTACGATCGAGTAAGTGTGATCGCATAAACCCTAGGGTTTCTACTTGCGATCCATTGCTTCGATCACCCAGTACGATCGTCACTACGATCACACTCCATAATCCTCACCAAGATCACTTGTTGCGATCGTGGGTACGATCATAGAGTGCAATCCGTGGGTACGATCCATGTTTACAATCCTTGGATACGATCTATGTTTGGGTGCGATCCATGCTTACAATGTCACTACGATGGAATCTACATTACATGCGATGGAATTAAACATGCACACTTTAAGTAGTACGATGGAATCATGTAGTACGATGGAATCATATAGTACGATGGAAACATGCATGCTTTTGCATGGCGCCAAAATGAGCAGCTAGGCTGGCTGCTTCCAACAGCTAGCCTGCCTGCTTGCTTATTTATTAGTATTGTTTTGTAATTGTCTAGTTTTATCTGAAAGTTGTTCCGATTTTATTTTTGAAAGTTACGTATTTTTAGTTGAATTTTTCTTCCAATTTTAAAATTAATATTTTTTCGTAAAGTTCAAGTTTTATCTTTTATTTAGTACCCGCTTTAGGTTTTTCCTCGTTTAGCTTTAAAGTACCATTTTAATTTTATTCTCTCCTTTTTCATTTAGTAAAATTTATTTTCGAGTGATGGTT
The DNA here is from genome assembly GCA_025667525.1 of Glebionis coronaria. Classification (NCBI taxonomy): domain Eukaryota; kingdom Viridiplantae; phylum Streptophyta; class Magnoliopsida; order Asterales; family Asteraceae; genus Glebionis; species Glebionis coronaria. Next base: position 591,251,009 of record CM046880.1, on the reverse strand, counting down.
AATTTCGTCTTTTAGTTTTATTTTTATTAATTGTTTCGTTTTAAATTTATGTTTTATTATTTATATTGTTTTATTTTTATGAATTAATCGCTTTTAGTTTATTGTTTTTATTTTGTGCATTTACCTTTTAAGTAGAATAGATAACCAAATCATTTTATTTGCCACCAAGAACAACTGAGTCGCACTTTGAACCGGAAATCAATTCGTTAAGACACCGAGAAAACGAACTTTTTTAAACTAGCAAAATCAATACATTAAACTCCAACCGTGAACCTTTTTAGGGCTTTTTACTTCCCCCAGCTAGTGAACGGGTGGCTATCGTTTAAAAAGCGACCCGGGAACGCCCCCATGACGTATAGGAAGCCTTTAGACTCCCTTAAGAACTGGTACGACCATTACTTCTTTGTTGATGAGAAGGTATTCCCAACCCCTTTCGTACTAAAAACCAAAGCACCCAAAGACTTTCCGCCCAAAGCCAAAGACTATAGTAGCAAAGACTTAAAAATACTAGATACCCACCGCACAGAATTCCATAGGGGGTTGCCGAAACACTTTCTGTGCTTAGTAGGAATAAGCCGCCGCTACTTTGGGAGGGATGACTTATATCCGTGCTTCCTGACGGAACAGGGAGAGGGTAGGTTTACTTATACCTTGTAGATTTGAAATGTCATGCGTATTTGTAGAACCTTACTAACCCGTATACTTATAAATGTCCGCAGAAATGAACCTACACGGATTAATACGCCAGGGCGACCCAATGAAGGTGGCCGAAGGGTTCCGCCCTCTGAAGGAAAATGAGCTCCCCCTGCTGGAGGCGACCGCTGACCGCACCATGCCACTCGAAGAGACGTCCGAGCCAAGATCAGATGAAGGGGAGCCCATCATTGAGAAATCCCCATTGGACTTCCGTAATGAAGATGGTGGAGAACTACTATTGGAGGGGACCACGACCCACCAGGAAGAGGAAAATGATCTCAATAAAGACACCACTCAAGCTTCCGGGTCTGCCCCGCTCACATCTAGGAAGAGAAAGACCACCAGGAGAGTGTGTGACAACCCTGGTTTTGAGGTTCATCACTTAGTTTTATTTTGTGCTAGTTGCGAGTCTACGCGTTTATGTGCTTATTGGTATGTATAGATTGTGGTTTGGATATCGTTTCCGGTACGGGGTACCTTGTGAATGAAACGATGTGTGATGATTTCATGTTCATGAGTTCACATGGTAGTGACTATGAAGTGAGATGGTGTTATTTGGTGGTTCTAAGTATACGTATATGTATTATAGAAAATCGTATTTTTACGATTTACGGTTTAGCATTTAGAGGTCTCGGAAGAGGTAATTAGTCATATGAATATTTTTCGGGATGGTTTTAAGTCATTTAGGACTTAGTTATAAAGTTTATTTCAAAATTTGAGATTTTTTATAAAAGTGTATATTTTACGTCTTTTACGGTAAAACGCGTAAATTTGACTAGTTTTACGGTTTTGAGGTTTTGGAGGCTTTAGGAGCTGAAATAAATTAAAGAAAATTAAGGTAATATTATTAATACAAATATTAATAATAAAAAGAAAAAAAAACGAAATTAAATGGGTATAGGTCGGTTATGTGAAAAAAAGAAAAGAAAAGGGGAAAAAAGGGAAAAAGAGAACCGGGCTTTTGTACATGGGCCAAGGACTTGTTAAGAAAGTATATAAAGTCTTTTTATTAATCAAAACACTCATAAAATCCCTAGAGATCAAGGTTTGGTCGGCATAAATGGTGGTTTTAGGGTTCTTCATTAATTTTTCTTCTTTCAAAAATTCTAAGGTAAAATCTTTAATACTCTTTTCAATTAAATTGTTTAATGTTTTCTTTAATCATCTTATGATGGATTTAGGTTAGGGTTTAATTTTAGAACAGTAAATTAATGTTATAATAATGAGTTCATAATGATTAAATAAATTAGGGCTTTTAATTAGAGGGATTAGGGTTAATTAATGTGGTTGATTTTGTTAAACCCGTTTTTAAAAACTGGGCAGAATTTTGAGTCAATTGTTTTGATCATATCGGGAGTTCTAGGAACATTCAAGATGCGATCCAAGTATACCTGAAAAGATAATTGAAGTGGCTTTCTAATGCAAGAAACTAGAACTAAATTGGAGGTCGGGAAGTGGGTCAAAAACAGGTTACAACAGTCGGAGGTCAATACAGTTTTGAAGTCAGCCTGTTTTCTTTTTAAGTTTTGGGTTGTTTGGGGTACTTAGGGTTGCATTGGGATCTTCTCACGAACGTGAGAGATGGTTTATATATTGTAGTAAGTATCTGCACTTGGGCTAAGGTTGTGGTTTAGGGTAAGACCCCTTAATGGTAACAAACTTTTAGTACGTTTAAAGTCAGGAAATCTGAAATGACAAAAGTAGATATATGTATATCGGGGCCTTAACAGTAGCTTTAAGGTTAGGGCAAGTGGGAGGTGTTAGCCAACATATTTAAGGGTATGAATATTCCTGTTACAGAAACCATGGGTATGTTTAAGTGGACGTTTGACTTAAAGTTTTGAGACCTAAAAACTGGGACTGTTTTGGGTAAAATATGAACGGGTTAGTTATTAAACTTAACCAAGTTAAGGACTTGTTAAGGAAGGGTAATGGGGTGATTAGAGCTTATCAATGAGGTAAATATGTGGGAATAGGCTAGATGTCCATCATAGATTAATGAGCCATCTTAGTGATTGGTTCGTGTATTGATTTCGTGTTTTTGGTTTGTTAGCTTGTTGCTAGTGCGAGGACTTGTGAAGAAGCTATCAGGTGAGTTTCATAGTCCCATGTTTAATATTGATTTTGACTTCCATATGAGATGGAAGAGACACTGTGTTGAGTTATTTCTAAATTGTTGTTGTGAATGGTTTTATGGTTTGTGATGGACTTGTGTGTACATTATGTGATTAACTACTACGTGATTTTTGATTGTGTATGATTTGGATCGGGGGACACGTGCCATCTCAGTTATTGTGGTTTGACAAGGTAGTAGCCTTGTGGTTTGACAAGGTAGTGGCCTTGTGGTTTGACAAGGTAGTGGCCTTGTGGTTTGTCAAGGTAGTGGCCTTGGGATAGGTACATAGTGTGATCATCTATGGTACCATGATGTTGTTTGGCAAGGTAGGAGCCTTGGTTTTGGTTTGAAATGTTTGATCTTGAATTGATAGTTGTTGATGCATACATGTAACACATTGTCCATATGTTATTGTATTTGTGTTTGTTATTCACAACTTGTAACTGATTTAGCGTTGGAGTCTAAACCTATGACTCTCACCAACTTTATGTTGACGTGTTTTAGTGTCTCTTTCAGGTGATAACGTGGTTAAGCGTGAGAACTTATGTGGCTAGGATTTGGAGAGCGTAGGAATGCATATAGAAGGATATCCCCGTTTCCTTCTTAGTTTACCTTTATGTTTTTTGAATAAGTGATACTGTTGGCACCTATATGTTTGTTTTGTTTGTGTTACTTGTTTGTCTTGGGTAAGAGGTAGGACTGTTACCTACTTACCTAGACTCCTGCATTGTTGAGATATTGTCATGACATTTGTGTCACCATTTTATGACATTTCTTATATCATTTAGTTATCTCTATAGACACGCTATTGTTGTGATGATATCCATACATCGCGCCCCATATTCCGCCATGGTGGGGTGTGACAGAATGGTATCAGAGACAATGGTTATAGAGAATTAGGTTGCCTAGTCGTGTAGCCTAGTCTATAGCTTAAGGGTCCCTGCATATAGGCGTCATAGGAGTATGTGTGCATTTTATTATAATTGATGTGTTTGAACGTTATTTATTGTGATGTTTTGACTAGTATGAATTGAACCATAGTAAGTTCATACTTAGCCACATGTTATTTTCTTTTTGGGTTGTGACTAGTGCGGGTTGAACCATAATCATCCACACTAGTCATTGTCGTATTTTGCTTAAATTATACATTATAGTACATAATTTGGTACATGGTAGTTTTCTATCTTTTGTTGGGATATTTTATGTACCCGAGAGATATTATTTTCTTATGATGTTTAAGTCATGTTCCCTAAGAATCGTGTGATTGTTCGAGTTACTAGGAGTAGGTGGATAGGAAGGGTTTTAAGTTGTTTCCACTCTTACGGGCGACATGACTTATAACTGATTATGTTTTCGTTTTGGATTTAGTCTGTGTTGTTTTAGCTAGACTATGGATTTCGGTATTTCAAGAGTTTTACTATGTTATTTTAATAGATGGGGGTTTGGACCTATTTGGTTATGTGGTTATGAGCTTATGTGAGTAGATGGATTTATGTGTTATATGTTGTATTGATTCTTATAAGTGTCATCATAGGAGGGAGTGCATTGGGGAAAGGGTAATTGTATAAGTATGGTGGCCAACATAGTTATACAAGTACCACAACTTCAATGGGTTCTCAAGTATGATTGCATGAAAGAGGGTTAGTACATGCTTGTATATGATGAGATGTGGATTTGGGTATACGTATTATATATGAGTTTATGTAATGGCTACCTACGATATGGCTATTGTTCTTTTTGTGTTATATGTTTTGGGTTATAGTTGTGTTATGTGATTTTGGGGTCACACGATATGGTTTGGTTTTGGAGGTGGGCTTTATGCCTTGTTGTGGCACGGTGAGATGGTGATTACTCGTATGGAAAAACGAGCGTATAAAGCGATTGATTGACTTACGTGTATGATAACGAGTATGTTTAGGGGATTCAATAGGTATACATATGCGGATGTATATATACTACTATGTGTTAAGTTATGGTATATGGTCGTTCACTAGTTATTATAACTTGAACGTACCTTGTGTTTGTTCGTGTTTATGGTGCTGGAGTTTGGTGGAGTTTCAACGACGTTTTGAATCTTTTGAACTGTGTCTTGTAGCGTATTCTTTGAGTTTCGTATTTCACGTGTACGTTTTAAAATGGTGTTCTTGGTTTTAAGTCTATTGAAATAACTTGGGATTTCTTTTGAGATAATGAAATCTGTTGTGTTGGGTCTTACATTTCTTTTGGTCGGTATATATTGAGAAAAAGGGGGACTTGGAAATCTATTATAGGGTTAGATAGTTGGTTGTATTCGGTAAAATAAGGGTAAGGTGTTGGATTCGTGTTTGAAACAAGATGTAACATAAGATTTCTTTTTAATCAACACTTATTTATTTCAAATTCTAAAAGACTTTCTTTAAAATAAAGCGAAGTAAAATTTCTTTCTACTTACATAGTTTATATAATTGGGTTTAACCGATTCATGTCATTTATAATTATTAATACAAGGTTAAATTGAGTTTATGAAGATTTCACATACAATTATATCTGTCATTTAAAAGGGGTACATTAATCACTAAGTCTACTCTTTAGTTTTAAAAAAAAACAACTAGTATAAAACTGATTTGGTCATAACTTGTTCGTTTTTAGAGCTTTTTGAGTGATTCAAAAGCAAAAAAAAAAATTATGTACTCGGAACGTACTTTTCAAATATTCAGAATGTATAGTCATGGGAGGTCAGTATCTTGGCCGAAATTATTGTACAAGTGTCGGGTTTAAGGTTAAGTTTTGAATAGTAGTTTATTTTTATTTGGGGTGCACGAGATACCTAGTCCTTGGGTTGAGTTTTGAGATCGCCTAGAAGGTTGTTTGTAGATGGTTTGAGTCACATAGATGTGGGGAGGTAGAATAATAATAATAATAATAAATAAGAGTATATTCTTTTGGAAATGTCGGTCTTTTGCACGGTTTAAATAATATGTCGCAGGGCGTAATATGTTTGGTTGCCATTGGGTGTTTCTTGGATTATTTTTCGTTGTCATGGGTAATTTTGAATTGATACACGTTTTGGGTTTGAGTTTTTTTTCTTTTGAGACTCGTGGTTTTTGACTTGTTTTAACTGGTACACGTGAAATGTCGTTAGTTATCCGTGGGTTTGATTCGTTGATCGTATCTGATGAATTCAGATGTAGTTTTGGTTTCGTATAGTTCGGGAGCGTTGAGGTAGTCATATGAAAGACTTGGTCGCGCCTACACGCTTAAGTAGGTGACCATGAGAGAACGGTCAGAATACCCTAGTGGGGAGGAAGGAGGTTCGTAGACGAACTAATGTGGGTATGAGGTCTATTAGGAGTGCCAAGGGAGATGAATAGAGATTTGTGAAAGGTATGGAAATTGGCACAAGTAATGTGCCATAGAGAGTGATGAAAGGGGATATTGTTCGTAAGGAATGTTTATTTTCTAAAAACTTCCTGAAATTTAGTAGGTTTGCCTATTATTTTGAGGTAGAACCATAAATAGAGCAAGTAGGAGAAGTGAAAGGAGTTGCAGTTAGTGTCTTTCCAAGGCAAATCGTTGATGGAGTGAGTTAAAAAAAAAGCTGTTAGAAATTGCTAAGGATGTTGTATGAACGCTTTGGGTTTACGGTTATGCATTTGGCTTCGCCAAAGCACTAGCGGTTTTCATGGAGTCAACGAACCGAGTGTGCATGAACGTATATAAACGAGTTGTCATCGGGAGCATCGACGACATCTTGATCTACTCAAATCTTGGAAGGGGGATGAGGCGAATTATGTGATAGTTCTGGAGTGGAGTTATACGTGAGATTTTCGAGTGTGAGTTTTAGTATTAAGTTTACCATGATGAGTAGTTAGAGATGATGGCATATCCTGGAACCAGCAAGGGGCGAAGTGAAGAATGATGAGGAAGCGTTTTGGAGGCTGAAGAGGTGGATTGGATAATGAGCCGATCTTGGCATTATCGGAAGGACCGGATGAATTCGCGAAGCATGACGATACGTGGAGCAAAGATTTGGACGCGTATGAGGACGACAAAGAAAGGCGATCACTTATACGTTGCAGGAACTGAAGATTTGGAAGAACTGGATAGACTTAGTTAGTGGAGCTGGACTGTTATATCTGCCTACAATGCTAGAGGCATTTGGTGTATGAGACGTAGAGAATGATCTATACGGATCATGAACGTCTCCAACACATATTCAATCACCTTGATTGAACATTTGGCAAAGGTGGTAGGTGGAGTTAAGTGACGAATGAAAATTGCAAGGCCAAGTACCATCTGGAAAGGCAAGCGTGGTCGATGAGACATGGAATAAGAAGAATGAGGTGAAGCTGAGACGAACTTGAACTATAGGGATGACGTATTGGAGCGATTTGGATAAAGGATATAGGTTGCACGAGTTGAGTTGCCTAAAACAGAGAACGCGTCAACGTGTATGATGCGTGGCTTGGACAATCATACGGAGAAGAGGGACGTAGACTATAATTCCTACATATATAGGAGCAACTTAGAAAGGGCGATGTAAGGACGAAGTTGGTGGAAGGGATACATAATGCGGTGGAGGATTAAGTACGATGGGAGTTGGGTGATAGTCGATAGACTGACTAATTCATCACATATTTCAAGAGGAAGGAGAAGTTACATAGTGGAGAAGTTGGAAGGATTGCGTACGGATGTGATGGAATAGAGGGTGCTGCGTAAAAGTTAGCCTAATATGTATGGAATGCCTTATGAAGGGTTATGGCAAGGGAAGAAACGATGGGGAGCATCACATCGTGATGTATGGTATGAGTTGAAGAGGGAGAAGGACGTGTGTATTGAAGCGAAGCATGAATGAAATAGGTCGAGATAGGAACCGGAGGTAAAACTTTGGTAGAGCTTAAGGAGTAGAATAAAGCACAGCGTAGGCTAATGCTGTCGTAGTGTGGAAAAGGAAATGGCACTGATCTATACTGATTGTTTGGGAGGATTAGTATCAATAATCGAATGGATGAGGAGTTATAGGTGTGATATGCCATAGGGACGAAAGGATTGGTCTAACTGGGATAACCATCCTTTTGAGGATGTGTATAGATCGTAGGTTGATTTGGACTGGAAGAACTAATGGGTATGTGAAAGACCGTCATAGGTCCCTTTGCAAGGAAATTGGAAATTTTAAGTAGTTTGGGGTACGGACTAAAGGGAGTTTCACCTATAATAACGGGTGGTATGTTTTGGTAAAATGGAAGAGTTGATGTAGAGTTTTGTAGGTCCATTTATGATCTTTGGAAAGATCGGACCAATAGCTTATGAGCGTAGAATTACCTGGGGGAAACGAGTGGTATACATGTTATATTTCGTGTATTAAGATTGGTAAAGGTTGTTTGAGAATGCATTTTGCATGTGCGGTTATTCGGTACTTATGTTAATAAGAGTCTTTGTTTTATCAAAGAGTCATCTGTGAGATTTATTGACTATGAGGTCAAGAGTTTGGCAATGAGTTTAATTATTTTTGGTTGTATATGTGGTATTTTGAAACTTGAACTAAAGTTCACGTGGGAATGAGAGGAGTTCTTTTAGAACAATTATCCTTGTGTGATTTGTTGTCTGTGTGTTTGATCCTAAGGAGTAAATCTCGGGACGAGATTTCTATTAGGAGGGAGTGATGTGACAACCCTGGTTTTGAGGTTCATCACTTAGTTTTATTTTGTGCTAGTTGCGAGTCTACGTGTTTATGTTCTTATTGGTATGTATAGATTGTGGTTTGGATATCGTTTCCGGTACGGGGTACCTTGTGAATGAAACGATGTGTGATGATTTCATGTTCATGAGTTCACATGGTAGTGACTATGAAGTGAGATGGTGTTATTTGGTGGTTCTAAGTATACGTATATGTATTATAGAAAATCGTATTTTTACGATTTACGGTTTAGCATTTAGAGGTCTCAGAAGAGGTAATTAGTCATATGAATATTTTTCGGGATGGTTTTAAGTCATTTAGGACTTAGTTATAAAGTTTATTTCAAAATTTGAGATTTTTTTATAAAAGTGTATATTTTACGTCTTTTACGGTAAAACGCGTAAATTTGACTAGTTTTACGGTTTTGAGGTTTTGGAGGCTTTAGGAGCTGAAATAAATTAAGGAAAATTAAGGTAATATTATTAATACAAATATTAATAATAAAAAGAAAAAAAAACGAAATTAAATGGGTATAGGTCGGTTATGTGAAAAAAAGAAAAGAAAAGGGGAAAAAAGGGAAAAAGAGAATCGGGCTTTTGTACATGGGCCAAGGACTTGTTAAGAAAGTATATAAAGTCTTTTTATTAATCAAAACACTCATAAAATCCCTGGAGATCAAGGTTTGGTCGGCATAAATGGTGGTTTTAGGGTTCTTCATTAATTTTTCTTCTTTCAAAAATTCTAAGGTAAAATCTTTAATACTCTTTTCAATTAAATTGTTTAATGTTTTCTTTAATCATCTTATGATGGATTTAGGTTAGGGTTTAATTTTAGAACAGTAAATTAATGTTATAATAATGAGTTCATAATGATTAAATAAATTAGGGCTTTTAATTAGAGGGATTAGGGTTAATTAATGTGGTTGATTTTGTTAAACCCGTTTTTAAAAACTGGGCAGAATTTTGAGTCAATTGTTTTGATCATATCGGGAGTTCTAGGAACATTCAAGATGCGATCCAAGTATACCTGAAAATATAATTGAAGTGGCTTTCTAATGCAAGAAACTAGAACTAAATTGGAGGTCGGGAAGTGGGTCAAAAACAGGTTACAACAGTCGGAGGTCAATACAGTTTTGAAGTCAGCCTGTTTTCTTTTTAAGTTTTGGGTTGTTTGGGGTACTTAGGGTTGCATTGGGATCTTCTCACGAACGTGAGAGATGGTTTATATATTGTAGTAAGTATCTGCACTTGGGCTAAGGTTGTGGTTTAGGGTAAGACCCCTTAATGGTAACAAACTTTTAGTACGTTTAAAATCAGGAAATCTGAAATGACAAAAGTAGATATATGTATATCGGGGCCTTAACAGTAGCTTTAAGGTTAGGGCAAGTGGGAGGTGTTAGCCAACATATTTAAGGATATGAATATTCCTGTTACAGAAACCATGGGTATGTTTAAGTGGACGTTTGACTTAAAGTTTTGAGACCTAAAAACTGGGACTGTTTTGGGTAAAATATGAACGGGTTAGTTATTAAACTTAACCAAGTTAAGGACTTGTTAAGGAAGGGTAATGGGGTGATTAGAGCTTATCAATGAGGTAAATATGTGGGAATAGGCTAGATGTCCATCATAGGTTGATGAGCCATCTTAGTGATTGGTTCGTGCATTGATTTCGTGTTTTTGGTTTGTTAGCTTGTTGCTAGTGCGAGGACTTGTGAAGAAGCTATCAGGTGAGTTTCATAGTCCCATGTTTAATATTGATTTTGACTTCCATATGGGATGGAAGAGACACTGTGTTGAGTTATTTCTAAATTGTTGTTGTGAATGTTTTTATGGTTTGTGATGGACTTGTGTGTACATTATGTGATTAACTGCTACGTGATTTTTGATTGTGTATGATTTGGATCGGGGGACACGTGCCGTCTCAGTTATTGTGGTTTGACAAGGTAGTAGCCTTGTGGTTTGACAAGGTAGTGGCCTTGTGGTTTGACAAGGTAGTGGCCTTGTGGTTTGTCAAGGTAGTGGCCTTGGGATAGGTACATAGTGTGATCATCTATGGTACCATGATGTTGTTTGGCAAGGTAGGAGCCTTGGTTTTGGTTTGAAATGTTTGATCTTGAATTGATAGTTGTTGATGCATACATGTAACACATTATCCATATGTTATTGTATTTGTGTTTGTTATTCACAACTTGTAACTGATTTAGCGTTGGAGTCTAAACCTATGACTCTCACCAACTTTATGTTGACGTGTTTTAGTGTCTCTTTCAGGTGATAACGTGGTTAAGCGTGAGAACTTATGTGGCTAGGATTTGGAGAGCGTAGGAATGCGTATAGAAGGATATCCCCGTTTCCTTCTTAGTTTACCTTTATGTTTTTTGAATAAGTGATACTGTTGGCACCTATATGTTTGTTTTGTTTGTGTTACTTGTTTGTCTTGGGTAAGAGGTAGGACTGTTACCTACTTACCTAGACTCCTGCATTGTTGAGATATTGTCATGACATTTGTGTCACCATTTTATGACATTTCTTATATCATTTAGTTATCTCTATAGACACGCTATTGTTGTGATGATATCCATACGTCGCGCCCCATATTCCGCCATGGTGGGGTGTGACAGAGTGGCAAAGAAGATAGGGGATGAGGTCGGGGCCGCGAATGCTCCCCCAAAGAAACTGAGGAAGGACCATCCGCAGTACCAAGAGGGAAGTGGTATTGCGACTGCTCAGGCCGATTCTACCCCGCACATGGGAGAGCCAGTCTGGCGGGCTACCCCTGTGAGCGCCGTAGCTCCTACTGGCCCAGAACCTGCAACCGATACCACGTAAGTACCCTTCAAATGTTAGTCGTGTCACTATACTTGTGAAATATATAATGCCTAAACAAAAAATTTGCCATGTCAAATAACATGGCGGATCCGTCGGCCGTAGCCCAAGAGGAAGAAGTAGAGAGGAATCCATCCCCCGCACCAACTAACAGACCCCCATCCCCTGCCGCGACACACGCCGGGGAGCCACACCACGAAGGGCCAGAAAATAGCCTGCGCCTAGCATGGAACCTCTCAAGTCTAACAAGGTTGGAAGCGGAATCTGAGTGCTCAAAATTCATCGAGCACATTACCCCTCCAGCCCTTGCACAAGACCTAGATGAGTTGGATCATGAATCCCTTCTGGAGCAGTTTGATGTGTCGTCTGCGCATCAAGTGATGGTGGGAGCCGCTCTAAGGCGCCGCTTGATCAAGGCCCTTGCTAATGTGAAGCGGGCAGATAAAAAGATAGCTCGTCGTGAGGCAATGGTCGTGCAGAACGAGAAGACCATCGCGTCCCTGCAAGCAGCACTGGTGATAGCCGAGGCTACAGTGAAAGAGCAAGCTCATCACGCCGACACCCGAGAAAAGCGCATTGCCGAGCTCGAAGCCCTTGTAGCTGCATCAAATGAGAAGGTATGATTTCGAAACTTTTATACATATACTTTTGCCTTGATTTTTTATTCGACCAAGAAAAAAGTATATTACCCTTGTGATAACTCAAAGTTCTATATGCAGGTGTCTGCGGCCGAAGCTTCCACCAAGGCCGTAACCGTACAAGCCTTCAACATCGCCCAAGAGCGTGATGCGCTGAAGGATGAGCTAACACAGGCGCAGGCCAAGTTGGAATAGCAAACCGCGACGGCGGAGGAGGAGCTGAGCAAGATGGCCACAAGTTGTGCTGAAAGACTGTGTCCTCCCCTGCTATCCGCCATAGCTGGACGCAGGTGGATGATTGGGCAAGGGATGCGCCTCGTCGTAAGCAAGGCCCTGGAAGCTCCGCACCTACTACAGGCATTTGCCGGGGTCGTATCCGATGGAATCGACCGTGGTCGACATGAGGGTTTGGTCAAAGCTGCAGAACTGATAGGTAAGAATGAAGACATCATGTAGCATCCATACCATAATCCCTCTGCTGCGGACACCATGACCACGTCGATGAATGCATTGGCGGAAATCCAGCACCCCCTCCTGGATGAGCTTGAGGCACTTAAAGACGCTACGAACGAGGCAATAATGCCCCGGCTTACTGCGGATCCCATCCCTTTGACCTTGCCCACCTATGACCCCGCATCAAAAACGATGAAAGGTGAAAAGCTGCTTGTGGAAGCATTGGATGCGACTCCGGTCAAGGCCCAAGATGGGAAGGATGCTCGCGGGGAGGCCCTCCGTGCTCTGATTGAAGAAGGAAAGAAGGACATAGGGTAATTCCTACCCCCTTGTAATTTATCAGTTGTAAACATTTGTGATTTTTATTCGTCCGTGCATGTACACGGCTAAGACATATGTGAAATGACTGTCTTTTGTATGTAAGTCCGTGATGACCACGACCATTTTGTTATTTATTTTGAAACTTGTGTATTTTTATTTTGTTGAACATTGTATACCAATACTGCATGACATGTCACGTCTTACACAAAAAAGAAAATACATACAAACCTATAATTTACTAGACATGCGACGTGTGTCTTTACTATGCGGAGTACTGCATGAGTACGGCATACGAAACTTACCACAACGTCTTGTGAGTAATGTGTCTAGTAAGGATACATGATCCGTGCCGCTGGGGTTGCATCCCTCTTACGCGGCAAGTTGAATTAGTAGGTTCACTTAATCCTCTTACCTCGCCTGGAGGCGTATAGTACATGTACGGTGTTTGAATGAATGCATATGAATGAAACATGGCCTATTATAGCAATAATTAAAAATCTCATGACTAACAAAAACTTAAGAAATAATTTGCACAAAACAAGCCGTGGAGCTAGCTAGGCACCCCGGCATTTTATTAGAACGTTTACATTTTTTGTTTGAACAAGAATGATAAGTCCTAAGAAACAAAAAAGGAACCTAGACAAAACATAAGAAGCAAAAACAGATAGAGTGCACGGATCTTCATTAAAGCCACATATGGCGAAGTACCCATGCGGAAGCCGTAGCTTTCAAAGATAACACCTTTTGAGATTGGAGATGTTCCATGTGCGCTCCAGGTCGCGCCCATCCATGTCACTTAACTTGTATGCACCTCGTCCCAAGGCTTCCGTGACCTTATACGGTCCTTCCCACTTAGGGCCCAGCTTTCATGTATTCTCCGTTCGACTTGCTTCGTTAGCACGATAGACAAAATCCCCCGGTCAGAAGGAAACACCTTTAACCTTAGCGTCGTAATAAGCCTTCATTTTAGCCTTGGACTTAGCCTCATTAATGGCTGCTATCTCCTTTTTTTCTTCCAACAGATCCAGGTTAATGCGCAGCTGTTCGTCGTTCGTGACAACATTAACCTCCGTCGTGCGGATGGTAGGCATTCCTATTTCTGCTGGTATAACAGCTTCAGTGCCGTAAGCCAATGCAAATGGAGTGTCTCCGTTGGCCGTTTTGATCATAGTCCTATGCGCCCATAGAACATGTGGTAGCTCGTCCACCCATTTGGCACTTCGCTCATCCAAACGTGCCTTGATGCCGTTTCCCAAGCTTCTATTCGCTCGCTACACAAAGCCATTTGTCTGCGGATGCTTAACAGACACGAAGCACCGCTTGATATTCAATGATGCACACCAGTCCTTGAATGGATTGTCCGCGAACTGTTTACCATTGTCCGAGATGATTTCTCCTGGTAGACCAAAACGACACACAATATGCTCCCAAACAAACTTTTTAACTTGTTTGCCCGTGATGGATTTGACTGCCTTGGCCTCTATCCATCGTGTGAAGTAGTCTATCACGACAATCAAGAACTTAACTCCCCCCGCAGCTACAGGAAATGGTCCTGCAATGTCGATTCCCCACTTATAGAATGGCCATGGGGACGTGATAGGTGTGATCTCCTGCTGCGGGTGCCGCGACACTGGTCTATGCACTTGGCAATCACTACACTTGCGAATCATGTCGCGCGCGTCCCTGTGCATGGTAGGCCAATAATATCTTGTCCGTAAGGCTCTAGCTACCACGGATCATGGACCTGCGTGCATGCCGCACAACCCTTCATGTATTTCACTGATTACATAGGTAGCCTGACGTGGTCTAACACACCTCAACCAGGGCTGCAAGAAAGAGCGCTTATAAAGAATACCTTCTCGGAGTTTGAAGTGTTGCGACTTCCTTCTGATGCGCCGTGCTACGTTTTCCTCGTCCGGAAGGGTCTCACTAGTCAAATAGTTGATAATCGGGGTCATCTATGTAGGTCCATCCTCTTCAACTATGGTAGCGACCTCCCCTTCTGTTATAGACTTCTCCTTGAGTATTTCCACCAAGACTTGCTTGGACAAGTGGGCGAAGCTTGTGGATGTGATCTTGCTAAGAGCGTCCGCCTTCTTGTTCTCACCCCTTGGCACCTGCTTGATGGAAAACTTGCTGAAAGCCGCGATGAGTGACTTGACTTTCTCCAAGTATCGGATCATGTTGTCCTCCTTAGCCACGTATCCACCTAGAATGTGGTTCGCGACAAGCCGTGAGTCCACGTAGGCCTCAAGGTTGCGAACTCCCATTCCAGCGGCGATTTTTAAACCCGCAATTAATGCTTCATATTCCGCTTCGTTGTTGGTGGCCGTGAACTCAAAACGGAGGGCGTATGTAAACTCTATTCCTTCCAGATTTGTGAGGATGATACCAGCTCCGGACCCATCCGTACACGAAGATCCGTCCGTAAATAACACCCATGGTTCTGTTGGAGTCTCGTCTTGTTTAACGATTGGTCCTTCCTCATCCGGTTTCTCTATCAAGAAATCTGCCAAGATCTGGCCTTTAACAACCGTCCTTGGCCTATAAGATATATTATGCTCCCCCAATAGGATGCTCCATTTTTGTAGCCTCCCTGCCACATCCGGTCTAGAGATGACTTGCTTTATTGGTTGGTCCGTAATAACTACAATTGGGTGCGCCTGAAAGTATCGGCGCAACCGCTTTGTAGCAAACACTAGTGCCAAAACCAATTTTTCCATAGAGGAGTAATTCAGCTCCGGCCCTTGCAATGTTCTACTTATGAAGTAGACCGGAGTTTGTACCGTATCCCTATCTGTCATGAGTACCGCACTTATTGCGCCATGAGTGGCTGAGAGATACATAATGAGTTCCTCCTTTGGCCGGGGAGCTACTAGCATAGGGAGAGATGCCAGGTGCTGCTTGAGTTGGCCAAAGGCTTCCTCGGCTTCCTTTGTCCACCGGAAGTCTCCCTTCCTAATGCACTTCTTGAGTGTCTTAAATAGGGGTAATGACTTCTCTACGGACTTGGATAGGAACCTATTTAGCCCGGCCAGCTTCCCATTTAAGGATTGCACCTCCTTCCGTGTCTGAGGGGATGGCAGCTGTATTACGGCGTCCGTTTTCTCTGGGCAAGGTTTGATACCATTTGGATCAATCACATCGATCAGAAAAACATTTGAAACAAAACTTGACCAACCTGTAATGTGCATACAATATCCGTTGATGAGAAGATGGTTCTAAAACGGTACCGTACCATATAGTGTTATGACAGTTAGGTACGAGTAAAAATAACATGGCCGAAGGGTCAAAAAGAGAGCTGATAAACTATCATACTCAGATACTCGCCGAGAGAGAAACCCTCAAACTGGAAGGGGTAATTTGATTTGTAAAAAGCCCATTACTTCTTATAATAACTATCCTTCATTATTGCACTGATATTACGCAGAAGTAGAGGTGGCAAAATGGGCGGGCAGGCGGGTACGGGCGGTGGGCTAAACGGGCAACGGGCTAAACGGGCACGGGCGAAACGGGCGGGCTAAACGGGCGCAAGTTTAAAAAGGAAAAAAAACTTACAAATAAAAAATAAAAATACTTGTTTGAAAGCCGGGATAAAAAATTTAATAAAAAATATTCGTTGAGTATACTAATTTGTATTTTACAAGTGCGTCCGTTAAGCCTATTTAATTTCTTACATATGTGCCCGTTTAGTCCATTCATTATAAAGAATGGGCAAAAAGTACCCCATCCTTTTTTGAAAATGGGCAAAAAGTGCCCATATGTATTAAAATGTGCAAGATTTGCCACCTCTACGCAGAAGCATAAGATGTAGGGTCTTTGAATTTTCTCTTCTTTGCTTTATTGTGTAGCAGTTAGCATAATGCTCCACTTAGAGAATTTGAAGTTTGCTTATAAAACAAAACCAATATGTATGGTCTGAATTTGAAAACTATAAAGGAAAAAACCACTTTTAAAGTGCTCGTTTTGAGAGGGTATTTTTCTAGCAGTGGACCAGACCGAGCCCACAACCACTCAAACATATGGTTCGCTTCTGAAAAATCTGACATACATAAAGATATTTGCTTCTGGAGTTCTAGTACCGAAGTCATATATATGGCCGGTGGATGACTTATATTTACAGCCATCTACCTCCTTTTATGATCAATGATGTGCCCTTCGCGTATAACTTCAGTTACGACCCTGTATCGGAGTATCTGTCTTTTGTTGAAAATCGCAATCTGTTGATGGTGTGCTTTCGGACAACCCGGTAACTCTTTCGGAAATCACAAAAATATTCTAATTATAAAATTAAAACCATTTACCTTTTTAGATCCTCATTTACCTGTGACGATAAATCGATCAGTACCAAGATGGACTGATTTATAAGTAAATGGGTCCAAATTTCATGGTAGTTGAATACTAAAAAGTTCACCTATGTTCCGATATGATTGTTCCTGGGTGAATCTATCTGTGCAAATTTCGGTTTCTATTAATCATCCGTGATTAAATGCTTCAGTTATTTCTGCCATCATAAAAAATGGAACTTACATTACTTTTCTTTCATAGCAAGTCTTCAACAGTTTAATTATGATTCACCAACTTTCCTAAATTAGAAAGTTATACCTTTACCTGCCATATATATTTAGGAATACAACTTTAACTCAAAATAAAACTTTATTTTTGGAAATACTCAAAGTAGAATCTGCTTTTTTCAGTATATTATATATATATATATATATATATATATATATATATATATATATATATATATATATATCTTTACATTATATATAACAGGAGGGATATGCCACATAAGCATCCCATTAATCCATGTCATCATTTTTTCCACATTTTTTGGAAGTTTATTTTTTAAAATTATTTTTAACAATATTGTTTATTAATAAATTCGAAATATTAAAAAGTTTAATATTGCTAGATTCGAACCTGGGTCGTGCAACCCACAACCAGAAGTCTTAGCCACTGGACCAATCCAATAATTGTAATATTCCTCTGCCAAATCCCATTGATATATCATAATAGTACCTGCCCAGTTTTATTCGGTATAATAATGTCTTTTTTCCCCAAAACCCTAAATATCATCTTTTTTTTTCTCCAGTGAATTGCATGGCGGCTTTTGGACGAGGATGACCTAAAGAGGAGCAAAACGCGGTTGCACGTCTAATTAAAATGATGATTAAGAATAGATGTTAATAAAAGGTAACTTTGTTTTACTCTTATAGATTATTTGATTGTGCCTTTTGCTAGCAGCCAGTTTTGTTGAATTAAAACTTGAGGCCCACCTCACAAAGTCAGCATCAAGCAAGCAACTTGCTCCAAGAATCAAAGCAAACTTAATTAGGTTAAAAATTCAGGAATTAAGGTAATCTTTTGAGTATTTGTATTATACATCTACATTCAATATGTTAGATCATTAAAATATGTCACTTGTAGCCAATTTGAGTCTCACTCATAAATGTATAGTATTGAGGGGTACCCATGATACAGATTACTTCTTCTTCTAAATAATAAGCTACACTAATCACGTATTAAAACCCTAATCATTCTATACGCTAAAGAAACCTGGATACCATAATACTTTTGTTATGCAGCTTTAGATACAAGGTAAATCCGATTTTAATTTATCAATTGATGAATTATCTTCTTATTTTTTTTCTCTAATTAAGACCAGTGTTCATTTTCTTAAATCGGCCGAACTTCAGCCAAAGGTATGTTTTTTTTGGTTTTGTTTTTACTTATTCATTTGTTAATCATCAATATTTTAAAGGATTTTGCATACCCTAAATTCCTGAAAACTCAGTGTCTCTATTAGATTTGTTTTCACGCAGATTTTCATTGCAACTTCTTGAAGCTGCCATTTTACTCCAGGGGTGTGCACTTAAGATGATTGGCGATTATAGGTGATTTAGATTGCACATGTTTTTATATGAATGCATATGTAATCCAAATTCTTACCAGCAGAGGTATGTTTTTGAACAACTCAAAACTCTGAAATATCATTCTTCTAATTCATGATATTTTTATCTGACAATATTTGTTGTTGTTATCGTTTAACAGGACCAGGATGCTCTTCCGTGATTGGTGTTATGTCAGAACTCAGACCATTCAAAACCAACATCATGGAAAAACTCTTTTTAAGAATATTTTTCAAGGAGCAACGGGTAAATCTTATTCGAACTTTTTCATTCCTTTGCTTATTATACAGATAATAAATTCCTATCTCAACAACTCCACAATGTAACAAGCCTTTAATGTGAAACCTACATCATGGAATTTATGCAGGTGTCTGAAACATAACTTTTAATCTTGAACTAAGATGAACTTTGTTATGATAATTAATTGATAACTGCGATAAAAACTCAAAATGTGTCTATTTATCCATGAAACGTTTTGGTGATAAATAGGTATTTAACGTCAACTTAAAGCAAACAACTTGGTTTACTGTTGTCCCGTGGGGACAATTGCGTTCTCAGGGTATGCTACCGGTGCTGCTTTGGATTACTTAATCAAAGCACGTCATTCTTTGACCTTTGTCCTCAAAGTCTTGCAGGTAAACTTTATACATGATCTGATATGACACACGTCTAATATCTGAAGTTTATTAAATCACGTAATGCATTATTTGATACAGTCCTTGAGGGCATAAAGTATAAACACCACGGAGGATATCAGCAACAACAGCTATTAAACTTATCTTCTTGAGAGATCTCGTGTCTGCCAAATATCAGATCCCAAAAGAAACTATCACTGTTTTTTCTTTACGCTGCACCACGAGGTAGTTTCTAACCCTCTACTTATATTATGATTCGTTCATTTGATATACTAGATACTTACCAATGGGTTTGGTAAAAAAATAGAAAAGGTTTTGAAAACCAGTATCGATTGTGGGTCATTTTGAAAATGGTAACAATTGGCGGGTCATTTTGAAAGTCAGTGACATCAGCAAGCATAAGCATCAGCAACAAATTTTTCTTAACCCTTTATCTTTGCTAATCCGGGTTGTTGTGCATCTTCATGATGCTTTTCATTCATAGTTTTCTGTAGGTATTTTACTTATTTTTTTATCTTTTACTAATGCACGTTGACGATTCCGGGTTTACTTATGAGGGTTGCTGATGTGTTTGATGCCGGGTTTGCTGATGTGGGTTGCTCGTGCGGGTTTGCTGATGATAATGCTTGGTGGTGGTTGATTCTAGATTGATGCATATTGTCGGGATGCAGCCGATAAATATTTGCTGATGTGGTTTGTCGTAGCATACGTTAATATTTGCAAATATATTATAAGGTTACGAACACCAAGTTATTTAATAAATTATATCCGAACAACTAATGATATCGCTTTTAGATTGTATTATAGCAGTAGCAAACAATATCCTTTTATTAATATAATTCTGATTTTACTTTTGTGAGCATGGAAATCCTAATGGTTGCCTGTGTGAAGAATTCAGGTATGTTCCTCAAGCTGCCTTTTAGCAACTTATGACGGGTCAGGGTTATGGGCACTTGAATCACCTAAAAATCATGGAATCCTCTTATGACTTGAAGAGATTAAATAACAATTACTTCTAAGAGGTAAGCTTGCATGAATTAGACTATGAGGGCAAGCTTGCACACTAATTAATTAAGTTTTTGACACTTAGGATCCCCATATTCTTAGTTGCATCTTCTTTTCTGCTTCTTTCGACTCTTCATATATTGTAGCTGGACTGATATAATTTTTTTAACAGAATATTGTTCCAACCAAACAAGATCATTGTCACAATTCTTGCTATTAAAGATTGTGCCCCTTAACTCAAGGGATGTGCCACGGGAACGTCATATTCTTAGTTAGAATAAGAATTGTACATTTTCCCAATAGTAGTTTAGCTTATAAGAGCACGCTAGATTGTTTGTTGTTTTGTTGAAGATACTCACTCTTTTGATTATACGTATACATCTTAAGGTAAAGGCTGGTCTTCTTCAGCACTAAAAAAACACAGTGATTAGTCCCAACTACCCAAGTGTCATCAAGCCT
Organism: Glebionis coronaria; assembly: GCA_025667525.1. Classification (NCBI taxonomy): domain Eukaryota; kingdom Viridiplantae; phylum Streptophyta; class Magnoliopsida; order Asterales; family Asteraceae; genus Glebionis; species Glebionis coronaria. The sequence continues at coordinate 591,230,293 of CM046880.1, read as the reverse complement.
GGATATTACAAGACCGGAATCTGCCTAGATACATCTACAAGCCAGGATGCATTGGTATTGTATCTTGATCAGGAAAATCCAATCGCAGGTACAATGTTGTTTATGTTTCACGCTTCTGATTCTTAGTGTTTTTTTTGTTTTTTGAATCTATTTGTGTATCTTATCTTTGATAAAGGTGATTGTATGTTGCATATGTTCGAAGTTTTATATTTATACAGGCACTAACCATCATTTGATCTGTCAAGCGGAAGCACCATTGGTCAGACGATCAGATCTTTAGCGCTCTCGAAAATAGGGCGAAAGAGGTTCTGAATCTCATGATCGCAAATGAGGTATTACTCTTATTTGGATATGAAAAGGTTAGAACTAAGATACCAATGGAGTACATTGCAAAAGGGTGGATTACATTGAAGGAGGCCTGATATGTTGCTGATATTTTTTTAATGTACAAGTCTGATACAAAAAAACCCTCGAAAGTTCGGCGATCGCTTAATCTATTTTTCTTTTTGTGATATGGTTTCCAGACCTGTATATGAAATAACTGAATACATGTCCCTCTGCTTTGTGTTCATAGACTGATGGGGATGATGTGAAGACCCATGTTGTCTTCGCAGTGTGAACACAGTGTGGGCACAACATCTCAGTGAAGATGTCAAGAGGTGTTTCTACAAGAACTGAACGGGTAGTGAAAAGACATTGAGCTTCGAGGTTTCCTTGAGGTGAGTCTCTTTAAGATAGCCTTTAATGTTGATTTTGAATTAAAAAATGATTTTTCATTCATGTTTTGTTCACATCCGAGAAGGTCGGTATCAAACTTTTGATCAGTGCCAGATTCTTAAATATCGGATGTTATTACAAAGTTCTCGAAACATATCCAATGATTTTATTAAGGTATTATAATAATTTTGCAAACATAACTCCTTTCAAATGCGACTATGGATGTTGCACAGGTATGCATGCCCATTTTACATGTGTTAAGTTGAGTTGCTCAAATCCTTATTTTTTGTTTTAGACCGTAGGTGAAGTTTGAATCTTTTTCTTTTTAGTTATTTATGTGTACGGAGAATACAAAGGAAACCGGTAGCACCTTAGGAATGTGTTTGATTTATCTTGATGTAAATTTTGTTGTGGATCTCAACAAAGGTTGTATATATATCATTATCATTGATTATAACCAGTTGCTTTTTACTTAAAAGCACTAATATCTTATCCATCTTTTCAAGTGCATTCTTTTCATAATTTTTTTTACATTTGAATGAGAATCATCTTCCAAATTTAGTACTATATAATTCTCATTTACAAGATTCTTGGGTTTGATTGTTCCAAAAAAGATTGCTTAATTTGGTTTGTCTTTATCCGTCCTGAAATTGTGGTAATAAACAGTTCATTTATAAACAAAAGTGGATGCCACTTTGTCACCGTGGTTCTTGAAACCTGGATACCGGGTATATAATGAGTTTATCTCATGAAAAATTGAAAGTGATATGTGTGAATGGTTCATGCCCCCCGATAGTGTATTCTTGATGGCCTTTCTTTATATCTAAATGTTACTATCTTTGGATTTATACACGATAAACAAGTGGATACAAAATGTTAATACTTATAAAACGTATTGAGAAACAGATCCTAACATGTGGATAGTGGATACCACTCCACAAAGGGTAACTTTTGTCTACTAACTTACGTAATGCATAGTGTTCAAAAGAAACCTACGTAAATGCTCTACAAATAAGCATTTTATTTACTGCAATAGTGCATCATTATCTTTGAAATGTGCATAATGTATTTTATAGAAGTAAGGAATTTTGGCGTCAACCAATTGATACAAGTAGAAAGATTAAGCTTTTGCTTGGCTTAAATATACAATGTAATTCTTAATATCCAAACACTATTGAATGATAATGTTTTCTTATATTTCCAAATTGCTATATTTTCATTGTTTATCTGCTATTGTGCCTTTAAGAAGAAAAGGCAACCTTGAAAGTGTATGTCATTCCTTATCTAAATGGTTAAGAGACGTACAAAGAGGTAGCATAAATGGTCTCTAACTTAGCCATCGAGGAGGCATTTTTAGGTTGTTTTAAATGTGTGGTTCTACATATTGTGGGAGATAAGCTCTCTTTTGACTTTTCTACAATATACTATGTTAATTATAAGAAAATTTAAGTTTATAATTTTATATTATAGGTAAATAAACAAAGCAAACGAGTATTGCATTAACCTGGTCGAATGGCTTGAAACTAACTGACACTATGTAATACATATGACCTCTATACTCAAATATTTATATTTTGTTATTTATGATATATTGAAAATAAGTGAAATAAATAGATTATACCATTGCTTACAAGTAGGGGAGTCGAAAAAGTCGATCCGACCCGAACTCGAACCCGAATACTTCTATTTGGGTCGGGTCACTCGGGTCCAAAAACGTATTCGGGTCAATTCGGGTTGACCCGAATTGACCAGAGTTCTAATTAGGCTCGAGTTCGGGTTAAAATTTTTTAGCCTTGACCCGACTTGATCCGACCCGACTTTACCCGAACCCGACCAACCCGACTTGACCCGACTCAAACAACACATTTTACATTGTATTATTACTTAAATAAGTTAATTTTCATACTTTTTCCTTATACCCGGGTTGACCCTAACCCGAGTTGACCCAACCCGAATTGACCCGACCCAAATTGACTCAAACCGAATTGATCCGAACCCGAATGACCCAAGTTTTAATTAGACTCAGATTCAAGTATGATTTTTTTGAGTTTTGACCCGACTTGACCCGACTCAACTTGACCCAAACCCAATTGACCCGACCCAATTCCCACGCCTACTTACAAGTTTATGACTTAAATTAGTTAAAGAAAAACATCATACAATACTGTTTACAGACTTTTCAAAATATTTCTAACGCTTTGTTTGTCATTTGTTTAAGAGACAACTATTGTGAATATTTTATTAACTTTATTTTCTAAAGTCGGATGAACAAGCATTTCTTTTTATTGTTTACGCGGTCTATAGATATTTTGGCATTTTATAAAGTATTTATCTTTATTTAAATTTCTTCCAACAATATTCACAAAACACCGGGCAGACCATGCATTAAAAAAGCAAACGTTGTGCTTAACAAAATCATGACATATAATGCATTAGAAGACAACTAAGCTCTAAACGAAATAAATATACATGTTTACCAAAAATAAAACAATCAGAAGTCGTTGCTATTAATCGAACATTACAAACATATATTTATAAAGTAAAAAAAGTAAAATGATAATCGTAAGTCACACCCGTCCATCGGACGGGTTTTGCCACTAGTATATATATATATATATATATATATATATATATATATATATATATATATATATATATATATATATATATATATATATATATATATATATATATATATATATATATATATATATATATATATATATATATATATATATATATATATATATAGGGGGCCTTTCTTGTCAGAACCATTTTAAGTGTCAGAACTATCAGAACCATAATAGACCAATCAGAATTTAGATAATTATTTTGATTTAATTTATTACATAAAAATACATAAGGGTAAAAATGTATAAGATAAAAGATATTTTTATTATTTTTATTTATTTTTAAATAATCTCGTTTTTTAATTCTTTTTTTTTATTTTTTATTTTGCTTTTAAAATTCTATTAATTTTCAAAATTAAAAAAAAAATCATGTTTTGAAAAGTCAATTTTGCATGTATGTTTTTATATTAAATAATACATTTTTATGCTTAACAATTTTTTAAACTTTTCAATAAACATTTATGTTATCCGGGTTGTCACGTGTACATATATGTTCTCTAAATAATGTAAATTTGTAACACCTAAAACATAAATGTTAAACACATTCCAATTGAAAGATAAATTACTAAAAAAATCAAAAGTAAAACATGCACTAATATTTCATACAAATGAGTATATGTGAACAAAAATATCTATTTGAAGTCTTCAAAAACATACATGTTTGTCTCTAAAAACACACTTGTACTAAAAACATACATGCCCACCTCTAAAAACTATACTTGTACTAAAAACATACATGTCCACCTCTAAAAACATACATGTCCGCTTAAAAAACATACATGTCCGCCTCCAAAAACATACATGTCCGCCTCAAAAACATACATGTCCGCCTCAAAAAACATACATGTCCGCCTAAAAAATATACATGTCCGCCTTCAAAAACATACATGTCCGCTTCAAAAACATACATATCCACCTAAAAAAACATACACAATGAATAATTTAGACGCCCTCAAAACAAGCTCCACATCACACACAAGGAATTCAAAATTCGGGCATCATCAACCACAATCAACTGTTACAAAAACATAACCACGATTAGATTTTTATACATGTGCTTTCTTCATATAAATAAAATACAATGATCTTCTAAAGAAACACAAATATAATATAGAAATAAATAGCATAAGATGATACAAATATTGATAAAAATATTATTTCGATTTGGATGTAATTGTCGTTTAATATTGCTTAAGATACAACTGCCAATATACCTCATTTATTTATTGATTTATGCTTTGCTTCAAAGCATTTGACAATATAGTGACAAGCGCGTGAAACATCAAATGTTGTAAATATATTAAAAAAAACAAGGAAAAAATGAAAAGGTAACCATACCTGGTTGAGGTCGGGCAACAGATCTGGCCACAAATCCTTTCACTGTTTGGGTATAGCAACTATTTAAATAAATTCGACTTGATTATCAAAATAAATACAAACCTTGAATCCGCGAAAATCGAATCAAGGAACATTAGTTCTTTCTTGTAGTACAATCGCCACCAAGCCACCCGTTTAGTACAATCTCCGGCAGTCGGATAGTTATGGACACATTTGTCAGTGTAGTCTAAAAGACGCGGGTTGTCCGATCTTGATACCATTTCTTCTTAAAATCAAGAAAACACATCACATGGGACCCCAACTTTTTCTAGCAGCAACACTACTTTATCAGATCAATCATATCCGTCGTCTTGCATGGTTACCACGATGGTGGTGGTTTACGGTATAGATCCGTCAGATCCGTGGTCGCGACCTCATCAGATGGTGGTGGTTAACGACTTAGATCCGTCAGTCGCCGCCTCATTACTGTCGTCGCCATTCACCACAACACATCTTGATCTATAAACTACTACGAAAATCAAAGTATAAAATAATTCGGGTCTAAAGGAATAGAGATAAAAGATGTGTGTTTTGATTTGTGGTGATCTTGGTTTGAGATTTTAAGATTTTGAGGAGGCTAGGGTTTTCAATGAGGGAGATGATAATGACAATAGGGGCTGATAAAATTAAAAGATATAGGGCCGATACATGTGATTGAAATTATTCGGTTATCCCATATAATTAGGAGTGACTTTTTTATTAAGTTAAAAAAATGACAGCTTTTATGAAAAATATTTTTTTGCAATTCCTTTTATGCCCCTATTTATTGATTTCCTGACCATTCTTTTGGCCATGTATTTACAGTCAAGCCATTATGCTTTAAAACATGTATATCATGCATTATATAGTGTATAAATGATGGTTCTGATAGTTCTGACACTTAAAATGGTTCTGAAAAGAAAGTTACACTATATATATATATATATTCACCTTCCGTATACTGATGGCAACAATCTCGCTATAAATATATTTAAAAACCTACGTCTCACATTGTCGTTGATCGGGACCACAATGAAACCTAAACCAAAGAAATCGACAATTGAGGTTCATATTCCACATGACGTCCTCTTGAACCATATTCTACTAATAGTTCCACCCAAATCTATTGGTCGTTTCAGGTGTGTTTCGAAAGAATGGCGCTCGTTACTGACGTCAAACATGTTCGAAACCATGTACACCCACCACCATCAAAACAACATTAAGCTTCTGCTTTTTTTCAAAAACACAAACATCGTCATTCGAGTTTACCACCATCGACTGTGAATCGCCACCGAGTGATAAGGGATGTTTAACTCCCACGCGCCACCCTTTACCACTATTCGGAGACGCCACTCCTCCTTATGAGATTCATGTTCTCACATCTTTTCATGGTTTGGTATGTCTACGTATAATAAAGGATAAATATTATCCTCCTCGATACTCTGATCTAATCTTATGGAATCCTTTGACCAAAGAGTATAAGAGGTTGTCCAAATCTGAATTTCACGAGGAATGCAACAGTAGGTATTCGATATTCGTATTGTATTACAGCTGTTGTGAAGATGACTACAAGCTCCTTTTAGTAAAAACATTTGGCCATTATATTTACATATACTCTTTGAAATCGGACTCATGGAGAAAAGTAGATGCCTCTGAAAGTACACATATACTTAATCATTGGCGTTGGAGTGGAGGTACCTATTTGAATGAAAATCTCTACTTTTTACAACACAACGGAGAAAACGGACAACTGAGTTCAATGATAAAGTTCGACACAAAAACTGAACAGTTATCACGGATAGAAACTCCGAATGTACGGGGTGATTTTCCACATGCAAATGGTTATTTTGACACTATTGCGGTTAAAAATGATTGTATTCATGTTTGTGTCAAATATGACGTTCGTATACTTAGGGATAATGTCCTGCAATGGCCGATGGCCCGCATTAAGTTGTTGAAGTTGGATGAATATGAAAATGTGAAAGAAGTGTTAGCTTATCAACTAAGGCCGGTCGAATCTCTTGAGCGTTTTACCCACATGCATCCACTCTACTTAATGAAGAACGGAAACTGGCTCATGAGAAACCGGTTATCTTGCAACCATTATATTTATGAATTAGATCTCGAAAAGAATAAGCGTGTCAAAGACGGTGACTTTGAGTATGTGAAAAAGGTTAGAGTGGATGGTTATAAGAATATAGTCCTTGAAGAAGTTAGATACATTGAAACGTTTGTGTCACCCAATCGATATATTGTTATAACCATGAAACGCAAGGGGCGGACCACAAGGGCAAGGAAATTTCCATGGTGGCAAAAGGATTTCGTGATGGGTTAGGATACCATCACAGCTATCATGTTTAGGATAAGTCTTATTGAAAGTTTATGGACTTAAAATTAATAGTCGTGAGATAGGATCGAACTCGGGATCACGGGATTGCACACATAACGTAAAAGGTTAATTTATTTATTAAATATATTATATATATATTTATTAAATCAAACCAAAGCTTAACTAATGATATCTTGGTTTTTGCTAGGTTCAATTTTATCTCTCGAAATCCTCTCGAATTGATCTAGGCCTTAAGTGGAATGATTGTTCTTGGTTACTAAATAAAGGGGTTGGTTTTCTATTCTAATAATAAATGAAAATGAAAGTTTGAATCAAAGGCAATTACTCTAATTAAGATTAACAAAAACTTGGTTGCAAATTTAAAGTTCAAATTAAAATTAAAGTTAACATGTAAATTGTTAAATCAACAGTAAAACAGTAACATTAAAATACTCAAAAAAAATAACTGATTCGGAACTTTAGACCTTGATTCGAAACTAACTGATTCGGAACATGCTCATTCGGAAGTTACTATTCACTGGTTCGGAACTTTGCTTGGTTCGGAAGTCACTGGTTCGGAAGTCACTATTCACTCATTCGGAACTCACTGATTCGGAAGTTCAGCTTCGTTCGGAAGTTGTGCTTGGTTCGGAAGTCACTGTCACTGATTCGGAACTTAGCTTGGTTCGGAAGTCCTTGGTTCGGAACTTATGGACTTCCGAATGAAGGTGTTGATTCGGAACTTTAGTGCTTGATTCGGAACTTTAGTGCTTGATTCAGAACTTTCCGAATGAAGGTTTCATTCGGAACCTTTTTTGTTTGGTTCGGAACTTCTGGGAACAGATACAGTAGCAGTAAAGGCGAAGAACACGGGACACAAAATTAATCAAAATCAAATCAAACACTTAAAAAGATTTTACCAATTTAAACACAAATCATTTAGACAATATAAGCAACAAATCCCACTAACAAAAACACAAATCCAAACAACTTTTGAAGATCAAATCAAGAAAAATAAAACTTAAGAACTTGAAGATAAAATGGAGATGAACAAGATGAAATGAAAGATTAAACAAGAACTTGGTATTAAATGATTGATGTTTTGACAAGATGAAACAAGGATTAGAATTACAAGATCAAAGAACTAATAAAAATCACCAATCACCCTAGTGGTGATGGTGTTCTACGAACCAGGAGGAAAGAAAGGGGAGGAAGAAAAGAAAAACTAGCTAGCTCCAAAAATGTGTGTGGGATGGCCTATTTATAGGTGTTTCCTTTGGTTGGTGAGTGGGCTTTCTCCCGTTCTTTGTGTCTTTTCGTCTTTTCAGAAAAGTTTCCGTTTTCGATTCTGATTCGGGATTTGTCGTCGATTAAATTCAACTCGTCTTTTAATTTCTTCATTTAATAGACTTGAGTTTCTTCGACTTATATAAATCTTCCATCTTTGGTCCTTTTCTTCGATAAATCTTCGAATAGGCCCAGTGACTTCAAATCTTTTGCATCTCTTGGACAATAGACTTTATCTTGAGTCTTTTTCTTCAGTAAAACCCGTGCAATCCCATGTTTTCTTCAATATTTATCCGGTTGGCTCTGAAAACACAATAAACACAAAAACCACGCATAATTCCAAACAAATGATATTAAATACGTGTTTTGGTCTCGTTTTAGCCCGAATTAAGTGGTAAAAGGATGGGTGTTTACACACCTATCAAATCCCCTACACTTAACCATTGCCATGCCCTCATGCAATGCTTAGTGATAAAGCAAGCTTACACTTTTCTCATAATTAATCAACCTTGGCCTTATTTAAAATTCTACTAAACAAAAATTAAAGAAATAAAACTTCAAAGATAACAAAGGGATAGAAAACCATTTTCACGTGAAAATAGCTACATGGAAATAACTTGTAGAGAAATTGATGACTTACATTAGGGCTTTGGTGCTGCGAAGATTTATCACTCTCAAGTTTCACGTTCCCCAAACTAAGCTTAAAAACGAGATCATTGTTATTATAAGTTAGCAATTCAAACACTTACACACATGGCTTAATTAAATGCTTAAACTCCCTTATTCCTAGGTGTATCTCTTATATTTTATTTTTGTCTTAGAATGATCATGAAGATGCATTTTTGGACTTATTTCGATAGTTTATTAGGGCTGAAAGCAAAGTAGGACGATTTGATCAATAGTTAGCTAAAGGACAAAATCTCTTAAAACTGCTTCTCGGGATATCAAAAAGTTCATATCTTGGCATAACTTGGTTCACGATTTGAGACCTTTCTCGGGCCGATATTTGGCATGTACTTCATACTTCATATCTTCGAGAGACGTTCTTGAGATAATGGTCTTCTCATCATAATAGAGTTTCTTCACTTGGAGACTTTTGAGGGGTTCTCCAACTTTGTTGACCACGACTTCATGATTATTTCTTCAATCTCTAATTGGGATTTTGAGATACAACGATCCGCCTCCTTTTCGGACTTGGATCTATTTATCCTCATACCTTGTTAGGGTCTTTTCGGATAGACTTCTCCATGATCTTTATGGGAGTTGATTGCTTTTCGTCGTGAGTCTTGATCCTTCATATTGACTTTAGGAATAATGCTTTTCACATCACTTTGGATCTTCAGCAATAAAATTGAATCCTCATGCCTTGTTAGGGCCTTTTCGGACTCGCCAATCTTCGCGCCCCGCTTCATAAGTTATGCCTTGGCTATGAACTCTTATCATTACCGAGCAACTTTTAAACGATCTTGGGCTAGAAGCTAAGTAACTTTTCAAATCGTAAGACCTTACTTATTGCAGATAAATTATTAGCAAGTGATGGGAGAATAGGCAAATAATTACACTAAGTGAGCTTGCGCAAGAATACCGACTTATAATTGACTCTATCATTTCTCGTCCTCCACAATTTAAAATCTCAAGTAATGAGACTCGTGGACACTTAGCCTAATAAACCAATTAAGGTCTACATGGTTAAGGATACTAGCTAGAATAAACTTGGATAAGTCTATTCGGGTTGAGTCAAAATAAACGCAACGGGCCTAATATGTCAAAGATTCCTAAACTAGCTACACCACTTTATTAATATTTTTGACTTTATTGCGGGATATATACATATGAAAGCAACGATAAAAATTTAAAAATTACGAATAAATGGCCAAAGTTAATAAAAAATTTGAAAAATGCTGAAAAATAGGATTTTCCGGTTAATTGAAGGCATTTTCATGGAAAAGTCCACTTAAAACTTCGATAGAAGTCTCCCCTACACTTAAGATAAACATTGTCCTCAATGTTTAAGCATGTGGGAAAAGTTTCCCCTACACTTATGACATTGTGCACGTTGGTTAACTCAAGTTAAGGAAGAGACGACTAAAGTGATCAATTTCAAATGTGAGTATGAAGAAAATTGAATCACGATAGTGGAGAGATAGAACCGGATTTCGGATAAACACGGGAGCACGGTTCTTCAAAGATTCCAAGAGTGCACTTGTCCCTGTAATCACATCACCACAAAAGGCAAACACATATAGAAGTCCCCCCCTACACTTAGGGGATTAAAACATGCAAGGATAGATACTCGGGCTGCCTCCCGAGGAGCGCTTGTTTTTTATAACCGAGTCACGAGCCTGACTCGACCCAAAATTAGTTCATGGGGAACGTGGTGAGGGATGGAATCACCTCCTTAGAGGTGTCCTCACCAAAGTACAACTTCACTCGTTGGCCATTCACCTTAAAATTTGGTCCATCAGGTTGAGCGAGCTCGAGAGTACCATATGGAAAAATTTGGGCAATGGTGAATGGGCCGGACCAACGAGATTTGAGCTTTCCCGAAAAGATTTTCAACCGAGAGTTAAAAAGTAAGACTTTGTCTCCAACATGGAACTCTCGGTTTTTGATCTTAGAGTCGTGAATGAGCTTAGTTCTTTCCTTATAGATCAAAGAATTTTCATAAGCCTCATTACGGAGTTCATTCAGCTCATTGAGTTGGATTTTGCGTAGGTCACCGGCTTTGTTTATATCAAAATTGGCCCACTTCAAGGCCCAATAAGCCTTGTGCTCCAACTCAATGGGGAGGTGGCACGCTTTCCCGTACACAAGACGATAAGGCGTACAGCCGATCGGGGTCTTGTAAGCAGTACGGAAAGCCCACAAAGCATCATCCAATTTATCAGCCCATGAGGCACGATGTTCTCCCACGGTCCTTTCAAGAATTCGCTTCAGCCCTCGGTTGGATATTTCAGCCTGGCCATTAGTTTGTGGGTGGTAGGCTGTGGAAAGACGATGGTTTACACCGTACTTAGCCATGACTCGAGCAAATTGGTCATTGCAGAAATGAGTCCCACGATCACTAATAATGGCGCGAGGCACACCGAAGCGAGCGAATAGAGCTTTCAAAAAGTTACAAACCACCCTTGCGTCATTAGTAGGCAAAGCTTTGGCTTCAACCCACTTCGAAACGTAGTCAACAGCTACAAGGATGTATTTGTTTCCTTTAGACGAAGGGAATGGCCCCATAAAGTCGATACCCCAAACATCAAAAATTTCACACTCTTGAATGAAATTCTGAGGCATCTCGTCTTTATGTGTGATTTTGCCTTGCTTTTGGCAAACATCACATCGCTTGACCATATAGTGAGCGTCACGGTATATGGAGGGCCAATAAAATCCCGAATCAAACACTTTCCTTGCGGTGTAGTTGGGACCAAAGTGACCACCGGTGGGTCCTTTGTGGCAAGCATGAAGGATTTCATTCGCTGCCGGTCCATCAACACATCGGCGAATAATCAGGTCAGCACATTGTTTGAATAGGTAAGGGTCGTCCCAAAAGTAAGTCTTGATGTCGGTGAAGAACTTCTTCTTTTGCTGGGACGTCAACCCTTCCTTGAGAATTCCACCCGCCAAGTAGTTTGCAAAGTCCGCAAACCACGGGGTTTCATTCGGCTTCGAGTTTATAGACATTAAGGTCTCCAAGGGAAAAGAATCATTGATTTCTTTGGTCGGATGATCCCCTTGGTATGGATCCTCAAGTCTACTAAGATGGTCCGCGGCTAGGTTTTCTGCTCCTTTTTTATCACGGATGTCGATTTTAAATTCCTGGAGCAGTAAAACCCAGCGAAGAAGTCTTGGTTTGGAATCTTGCTTTTTCAACAAGTACTTCAACGCGGAATGATCAGTGTACACAATGGTGGTGGAAAGGACAAGATAGGGGCGAAACTTTTCAAAAGCATAGACAACAGCTAAAAGCTCTTTCTCGGTTGTCGTATAATGCAATTGTGCCCCAGTCATTGTCTTGCTAGCGTAATGGATCGGTTGGAAGTGTTTGTTCACTCTTTGTCCAAGAACCGCTCCAATAGCAAAATCACTAGCATCGCACATCAACTCAAAAGGCAGCTCCCAATTAGGGGTAACCAAGACGGGTGCCTTAGTTAGCTTATCCTTAAGCGAGTTGAAGGCATCAAGGCACTCTTTGGAAAAGATAAAAGGAGTATCTTTTTCCAAGAGGTGGGTCATCGGGCGAGCGATTTGAGAAAAGTCTTTGATAAATCGGCGGTAGAAGCCCGCATGACCCAAGAAACTTCTCACACCCTTCACAGTGGAAGGTGGAGGCAACTTTGCTATAACATCAACTTTAGCACGATCTACTTCAAGACCGGCTTTCGAAATCTTATGTCCAAGCACGACGCCTTCTTTTACCATGAAATGGCATTTTTCCCAATTTAGAACAAGGCGAGTGTCTTCGCACCGCTTTAGCATACGTTCTAAATTGGCAAGGCAAGCAGAGAAGGAATCCCCGAAGACCGAGAAATCATCCATGAAGACTTCCATGGTTTGTTCAACCATGTCATGGAAGATAGCTAACATACACCTTTGGAAAGTCCCGGGCGCATTACATAAGCCAAAAGGCATTCTTTTGTAAGCGAAAGTGCCGTAGGGACAAGTGAATGTAGTCTTCTCTTGATCTTGGGGATCGATGGGTATTTGGAAATAACCCGAGAAACCATCAAGAAAGCAGTAATATTCATTACCGGCTAATCGTTCAAGCATTTGGTCCATGAAAGGTAGAGGGAAATGATCCTTTCTCGTGGCATCATTGAGTTTGCGATAGTCTATACAAACTCTCCACCCAGTAACGAGACGAGTGGGAATCAACTCGTTGTGTTCATTGGGAACAACGGTTATTCCGCCCTTCTTGGGCACACAATGGATTGGACTAACCCACGGTGAATCCGAAATAGGGTAAATCATACCCGCATCAAGAAGTTTGATAACCTCTGTTTTGATGACTTCATGGATTTTTGGATTCACCCTTCGTTGGCTTTGAATAGTGGGCTTATAGTCGTCTTCCATGAGAATTTTGTGCGTGCAGAAGTGAGGATCAATTCCACGAATGTCCGAGATTTTCCACGCAATAGCCTTTTTATGAGCTTTCAACACAGCAACAAGTCGTGCTTTCTCTTTATCCTTCAAATCCTTAGCAATGATGACTGGCGACTTCTTCTCTTCTTCGAGGAATGCATACTCAAGATGGGGTGGCAACTCCTTAAGTTCCAAATCCGGAGGATTGTCGACGGGAGGCGTATTCGAAGTCGGAGTCTCGATAGCAATGATAGTGGGAGATGGAGGGGGAGGGTTGTCTTCTTTGAGGAGGTTTGCAATGAAACTGAGGTCTTCATCCCAAGTGGCAGTAGAATCGTCATTGTCTTGCTTCACATCTCCTAAGCTGGCTTCCAAATCTTTCCAAAGGAAATCACTCTCTCCAAATAGAGATAGTGATGAGTCGATAGAGGAAACGGTCTCAACATTGGGAAGAGAGGTAGGAATGTTTTTACAAGCATCCTTGAAGTGTTCTTCACAAGCCTCATCAAGAACGTCAATACAATTAACATTCTCGTAAGAAGAAGGCTGTTTAGATAACTTTCCCATGTTGAAGACTACTTTATCGTCACCCACTCTCATGATAAGCTCACCGGCTTCAACATCAATGAGAGTGCGACCGGTCCTCAAGAATGGACGACCAACAATGAGTGGCACACGGGGGTCCATCTCGTAGTCGACGACAACAAAATCAGCCGGGAAGGTGAATTTGTCGACTCCTACAATGACATCTTCGGCTATCCCCACTGGATAAGCAACCGTACGGTTGGCCAATTCCAAAGTCATTTTAGTGGGGACTAGCTCTGGGAGAGATAATTGCTTCCAAACACTTAGAGGCATGAGATTAATACTGGCACCTAGATCGGCTAGGGCCATGCAATTCTCTACTCCCGGGAAATTGCAAGGGATAAGAAAACGACCCGGATCACCAAGCTTGATTGGCAATTTCCTTAAGAGCACTGCAGAGCAGTTCTCATTAAGTTGGGTGTTGGCGAGATCGAGGAGCTTTTCCTTGTCGCTCAGAAGATCTTTAAACATTTTGGCATACTTGGGCATGTGAGCGAGAGCCTCAGCGAAGGAGATATTGAAATTCAGTTTCTTGAACATTTTAAGGAAATTCGAAACCTGAATATCATCCTTGCTCTTTTGCTTCTCTTTCCTCAACCTAGAAGGATAAGGTATATTGGAAGAAGAGGAAGGTTTTAGGGGAATAGGATCACTCACAAGCACGGGTGGAGGAGGGGTAGAAAGAAGAGGTGGAGAAATTGGGGACGGAGAAGGGTGAGGAACCGGAGCAGGTGACTCGTTCTCCTTAGTCACAACCACCGGTGGAGGTATAGGAAGCTCGGGTTCCGTAGTACCTTTGCCACTTCGAGTGGTGATTGCTTTCATCTCCCCTCTTGGGTTCGCAACGGTGTTACTCGGAAGAGTACCCGAAGAAGAGGGTTGACTACTTTGGAAGAAACTAGCCATCATGTTCCTCAGATCATTCGTCTGGCTATCCAACGTATTTCTCATGTCAGCACGCAAATCATTTCCTTGCTTGACCAAATCTGCCTTCAAATTGCGCACTTCCTCTTGGAGATTTCCCACTATCACATCATTGGTCCTCATATAGGTGGCGACCTCTTGGTGTAGTGCAGTGTTGGTTTGGTTGGAAGGAGCATTGTATGCAGGTGGTTGGTAAGCTGGTTGTTGGTAGACTTGATTGTTACGTTGAGGCGGTTGTTGCTGCTTGTGAGGTGGAATGTATGGTTGTCGAGGTTGTTGTTGTTGTTGAGTAGGGCGGTTAAGGTTTTGTTGTTGGTTTGGGTTGGTTGGAGGAAAGCCAGGTGGGGAAAGATAGTTGTTGCTGCGGTAGCTAAGCAAGTTACGGTCACCTTGAGGTCTAGCTTGATAAGCAGGTTGTTGGTAGGTGCCATATGCCGCATTCACATTTTCAGCAGGGTAATCTTGGGTGGCGGTACAAGTTGTGTAAGAATGGGGACCACCGCATATCTCACAAGGTTGGCTGACAGCGTTGACTTGTGCATTTTTGGCGTTGTTGCTGTTGTTGTTGCTGACGGTGTGGGTGACAAGCGATTCAAGAAGCGTGGTGATTTTGTCAAGTCGCTTGTCGCTGTCATTAGTGCTAGCACTAGCAACATTGGTCCTAATGCTCTTGGTTTGCACACGAGACTTGTTCTCAATGATATCCCAAGCAGCATTGGAAGTCTTAGCCAAGAGATTACCCCCCGAAGCACTATTCAGTGAATCTTGGTCATTTATGCTTAAACCATTGTAAAAAGTATTTATTTGATGAACTTTGGTAAAACCATGTTGTGGGCATTTTCTTAAAAGATCTTTAAAGCGATCCCAAGATTCACTGAATGACTCGTCGTACTTTTGTTCAAAGGTTATAATCTCATTCCGCAAAGCGGTAGTACGAGAGGGTGGAAAAAAGTAGTTGATAAACTTTGTTTCCAAATCCGTCCACGAGAGAATACTCTGTGGCGGTTCTTTAGCAAGCCAATGCCGGGCTTGTCCCTCTAAAGAAAAGGGAAAAAGTTGTAACCTTATCACTTCTTGTGGAACGCCATTGAACTTGACCGTGTTCGTGAGTTGTAGAAATCTCTTGATGTGATCGTGTGGGTCATCAATGGTTCGTCCAAAGAATGGTTGAGCTGAGACCATCTGGATAAAGCCTGACTTTAGCTCGAAATTGTTGGCGGCAATTGGTGGAATAACAATTGGATCCATGTTGCCATCGACATGAGCTTGCAGCAATTCAATCATTGGGCGATTATCCGGAAGGTGCTCATTGTTGTTGTTATTCATGTTGTTGAAAGGCGGGTTGTTGTTGTTATTATTGTTGTTCGGAGGTGGTATGTTATTGTTGTTTTGTACACCAGCCATGTCTAAGTTATCGAGAGGCTCGGGCTCTTGATAGGACGTGGATCGAGTGCGCATACACCTGCAAAAGAACGAACAAAGAAAAACAAAGCAAAAATATTTTTGGTTTTTTGTTGTTTTTTAATTTTTAGGATTTTTGAAAATTTTATATTTTTTAGTTGTTTTTGAAAATTTTATGAAAAAGTAACGTTCACGGGGAACGGATCCCAAAATCCAATTTCTCACAAAAAACTTTTGATCTTAACGAGAAGAGCCGGCAGCGGCCCCATTTGATATCTTGGTTTTTGCTAGGTTCAATTTTATCTCTCGAAATCCTCTCGAATTGATCTAGGCCTTAAGTGGAATGATTGTTCTTGGTTACTAAATAAAGGGGTTGGTTTTCTATTCTAATAATAAATGAAAATGAAAGTTTGAATCAAAGGCAATTACTCTAATTAAGATTAACAAAAACTTGGTTGCAAATTTAAAGTTCAAATTAAAATTAAAGTTAACATGTAAATTGTTAAATCAACAGTAAAACAGTAACATTAAAATACTCAAAAAAAATAACTGATTCGGAACTTTAGACCTTGATTCGAAACTAACTGATTCGGAACATGCTCATTCGGAAGTTACTATTCACTGGTTCGGAACTTTGCTTGGTTCGGAAGTCACTGGTTCGGAAGTCACTATTCACTCATTCGGAACTCACTGATTCGGAAGTTCAGCTTCGTTCGGAAGTTGTGCTTGGTTCGGAAGTCACTGTCACTGATTCGGAACTTAGCTTGGTTCGGAAGTCCTTGGTTCGGAACTTATGGACTTCCGAATGAAGGTGTTGATTCGGAACTTTAGTGCTTGATTCGGAACTTTAGTGCTTGATTCAGAACTTTCCGAATGAAGGTTTCATTCGGAACCTTTTTTGTTTGGTTCGGAACTTCTGGGAACAGATACAGTAGCAGTAAAGGCGAAGAACACGGGACACAAAATTAATCAAAATCAAATCAAACACTTAAAAAGATTTTACCAATTTAAACACAAATCATTTAGACAATATAAGCAACAAATCCCACTAACAAAAACACAAATCCAAACAACTTTTGAAGATCAAATCAAGAAAAATAAAACTTAAGAACTTGAAGATAAAATGGAGATGAACAAGATGAAATGAAAGATTAAACAAGAACTTGGTATTAAATGATTGATGTTTTGACAAGATGAAACAAGGATTAGAATTACAAGATCAAAGAACTAATAAAAATCACCAATCACCCTAGTGGTGATGGTGTTCTACGAACCAGGAGGAAAGAAAGGGGAGGAAGAAAAGAAAAACTAGCTAGCTCCAAAAATGTGTGTGGGATGGCCTATTTATAGGTGTTTCCTTTGGTTGGTGAGTGGGCTTTCTCCCGTTCTTTGTGTCTTTTCGTCTTTTCAGAAAAGTTTCCGTTTTCGATTCTGATTCGGGATTTGTCGTCGATTAAATTCAACTCGTCTTTTAATTTCTTCATTTAATAGACTTGAGTTTCTTCGACTTATATAAATCTTCCATCTTTGGTCCTTTTCTTCGATAAATCTTCGAATAGGCCCAGTGACTTCAAATCTTTTGCATCTCTTGGACAATAGACTTTATCTTGAGTCTTTTTCTTCAGTAAAACCCGTGCAATCCCATGTTTTCTTCAATATTTATCCGGTTGGCTCTGAAAACACAATAAACACAAAAACCACGCATAATTCCAAACAAATGATATTAAATACGTGTTTTGGTCTCGTTTTAGCCCGAATTAAGTGGTAAAAGGATGGGTGTTTACACACCTATCAACTAACGATCGTTAATAAATAATCGTTAAGTTATAACGACCGTTATAGAATTAAATAGAAGCTAAAAGAAGGAAAACGGAAAAGTTCTAGAAGCCCTAATTGGGCTTAATGGGCCGTCGGCCTAAAGGGGAAAAAAGGAAGGAGGAAAGATTTTATTTCCTAATTTGTGTTTACTTGGAGACCAAGTTTTGTCAAGTCTATATAAACACCTAAAATCCTTCATAATTTTTGTCCCATCTTTCTCCCTCTCTTCTTGCGATCGCCGGCCACCACCACCTTAGGGTTTTCGGTTGGTTTTCGATTTAGCTAAATATCTAGTCCTAATCCCTCTCTAGGGTTATTGGGTAGATAATCCATAAGCGTTGAAGCTCGGTTTGTTCGTGCTAGACTCACGGTTAACTCGCCGTATTACGTGTGTACAAGAACGTGATATAGTCTTACTTTAGACTATATTCTTGGTGGTGTTCGTGATCAACCCTAGTTGCCGTTTGCTTGTCGTCTTGTGGATCTTGCTAGGATAAAGGTATGTAACCCTAATCTTGATTAATATAATTGTGTTAAATTAATGATCTTGTTAATCGCTTCCGCTATGCGCTCTTTGATCCATATTAGGGTTTTAAATAATTGTTATGAACTCTATAAACCAATAGTGGCATCGAGAGCCGTTTTAACATGATTATAATTATCAAGATCTAAAGTTTTTTAACTAATATTGATTTGTGTTAAAAAATTACATGTTATTTTTTAGGTTTTATAAAAATTAGGGTTTTGTTTTTTATTATTTTTAAAATCGGCTATGCCGGATTTTTTATTATAAAAAAAAATTGTAAACCCTAAAATTACATGGTAATTAACTTTAGATGTATGCATGAATTAATTGTTATGTCATGCGTGGTTACGGTCCGTAGTGATTTCATTAATTGTTAAGTGATTTGGGTGGAATTTTGATGAATTGCATGATTAATTGTTATGTTATGTAAATTCATGTTTCGATCCATAGAGATTTAATTGTTAAGATATGTGGGAGATCCGTGATGAACATGCATGTTTTTCATGGATCATATGATTTTATGTGGTAATTGTTACGTGTTTTGCTACATGCTTTATTTGATTCAATAAATCTAAAATTAGGGAAGACTTTTATATGAATATAAAAACCTAGATTTGATATTATTTATTAAATAAATCGTATGCATGTGGCTATTTGATTTATCTATTGCACATATAAATTGTTATTATGTGTTTATGATTTAGTTTTTTTTTGTACCTACTTGTTTTCATACGTTTTTGTTTTGATTGTATGTTGTAAACAAGGGTAATTTTTTACAAGAAAAATTAATGTGGACTAAATCATATTAAATAAATGAATTGTTTTGAGATCTAAATTACATATGATTTGCGTTGATTAGAATTGCAATAGCAACTTAACGGCCTACTCAATTTTGACAAACTATAAAGTGGGTATAACGCACCGTTGGTCTTGTACCCGGTTAAGGAAGGAGGTGTTATGCTTCAGCGCTGACCAAATTCCCGGCTCGCCTGTGCGTCAAATTGGTATTACCTACGGTTGTTATTGGTACAATTCTTTAAGGTTGATTTAACTACATTAATTCACATCCGAAACACAATGAATAAGGTTATTGCTTTGTGCTATAACTAAGTTCTAGAAAAAGTACGGTGTGAATTTAGTTGTGTGTAAAATCTTTAATTGGTTTAACCAATACCTCAACTTGCAAGTATATGATGAACTTTTAGTCTCAACAAAAAGTTTACTAAACGTTTTATTAAACTTATGTTATGGAGATGTATGCATGCTTCTCCATACATGATTTTGACACCAAAATCTATACCCTAAAATTTAAGTCATATGCCCTCTAATTGACGAACACTTGAAGTTACAATTGTCGTCATATAAGATATCGGACGATGTTGTAATGGAGAGAAAACTTCATGACTGAATAAGATTGCACATGAAGGTTTTACGTTCTTTAGATTAGTCTATTTAATTGAGTTACTCAGTGAGATCTGGAAACGTAAGGCATAAAGAAGGGATAAAACATGTTTACAATGCAAATGATTTTGGCAATGTAAATCCCTGACATATCTAGAAATTGCAATTTGATTTGGCAATTATTGTTCGACAAGTTACTGTGTTGAATACATTTGTCACTAGCAGATCAACTGATGTGATAAATCTATGTCAATATGGATTCTAGTTTTCAAGGAAAATACTATGGTTATTATTACCGGGTAATTTTATTTTCTTGAATGGTATTATCGAAAATACTAAAATTGAATTTTGTAAATTCTTTTGCAAATGTATGAATGCAACGTTACACCGTAAACGTGGTTTATTCATTTATTGATCTACAAACCGTATGGTTGAGGATAGAGTCAATTTACAAATGAAAGATAAACCTAAAACTCTTTTTCATGAGTAAAGAAAGAGTAATAAGGATTTTAGAAATGTCAAATTCAAATCCGTAACTCATAGCAAATTTTAATAGTTAAAAAAAGTGCATATTTTGAGTTATTAAAAGTTACCGTTAATTGGTTATAAGGCAAACTAGCATATTTGTCTAGTAGTTGTGCTTTGACAATTTATAGGCACTACATACCATTTTAGGGTTGGTAGACCTATTAAGGAAGAAATTGCATGTCAAATCTTTAAAGTTAAAAAGCATTTGATGGGTAAGTCATCATTTACGAAGTAGAGTACACTCTTAAACACTATAAGTAATTGTTGCGAATGTGTTTTTTCAAAAGTGTAAGAAAGTAAACACAACACTAATTATTTTCACCGATTATGAAACATTTTCAATGTTGTCAAGTTCAGTGGGAGAATTGTGTTGTATTACTGATTTTGAGTCTATTAAAACATTCTCTAAGTCAGTGGGAGTTACAAGTTTTGTTTTCTTGGTAATAACCCATGTTATCTTTAGTATGTCCTAAGATAATTACTTTCGAATTGTTGACACTAATATCTTCAAAGATAGTTATGTACTGATTCTTGTTGATTAAGTGGTTCTACATCTACTTGTAAAAGCTAATATATGTGGCACACTCATATTTTGTATAGACGAACGTTATACGTGATGTTTATCTTATATATGAGGTTGTTTCATGCACAAGTGGGAGAAATGAACATTGTGTGCAAGAAACAACTCATAAAGATATGATTCTCTTGTCTTTAAGATAAGAGACTAACAATCTAATTAATATTTAGATCATGTGTCAATATGATTAAAAGACTACTTAAAAGTATATATATCATTCACTTTAAGAAACACTTGTTGTTTTGGTTTAGTCATGTAAGAGCTTGGACCAAATTGTAAACTAAAGGGTAAAATATCCACATGTCGTAAGATCGGGCGTGGAATGTTTTGAAGTTTCTTAAAATGGACTAATTCCTGGAATGACATAAGATACATAGAGTAATCTTATACTACTAATGAAACCTAGTGGTGTTCATATAATAGTATATGATTGAATTAACTTGAAAAGATAAATGAAACCTAGTGGTGTTCATGATTTACTTTAGTTATACATGTTTATGATTTATTGAATAAAGTCACAAACATAAAGTCTTGGAAGACGTATAATATAAAGTAAGACGTTAATGTATTGTCTCTATTTCACTAAAGACATATACATGTAACGTGTAATGGACTTATAACTTTTATGAAGTGACTTTGTATTAAAAGTACTTGAGTTATAAAGCATGCAAAATGGTTAGGAAATCTATTATACCATTAAGATGATTTAGTTGGTATATAGGTAAGCCTAAAGATATATATTTATCTTAAATATTGTTAAGATTGACTTACAATATTTACCTAAATGAAATACATCATTGTTATGGTATGTTCATTAGGAGAATAAAAATTCTCAATATGATGGTGATGTTTGATTCAAGATAACTATATCTTCCTTTATTCCAAAAGAAATCAAGGTTAGAAAGTTGAGTATGACTTGAGCTAAGAAGATTAATAAGATACCATTATATATGGAATGTGATGAATCGCGTTATATCTTAAATGAAGTTCGGATTTTGCTAAACTACTTATGAAGTGGATTGTTTAGAAAATAAAGAGTATGGAACTGTCATTGTGTTTTGTAATGTCCCATATAGATAACGTTGGAGTGTTGATCTATTTGCTATGTATTTAAAGAGTAATTTTAAGTTACTAAAAGCAAGTGGGAGTTTTGATCTTGAAAGATAAAATTACAAGATACATGATCTTCTAAAATACACTAGTAATTATCATGAGGTAGGCGTGTAAATGCTAAACCTCAAGATAAAGGAATTTATGTCATAGGTTCGTAAGGATATCTCGGATATACGATTTATATGCTGAGAATTATGAGTTACAAATAATTGTTATGATTTATTACCAAATATTGTTTTGGGTAAACTACTCATACTATGATTGTTATAGATGTTGTCCAACAAGATAATCAAATTTCGGTTTTGGGTTATCTTAAATAGTTTGACTAGAAATTGAAGATAAGTTTCGTCAAAGGAAGAAAAACGCCAATTGTAGTGGTTTAATCTTTGTGTCGAAACTATATGGACAAAATTGTACACATATTTAATGTATGTATTGTGAATAGATTATTAGTCACATTTAAGTAATTAATTGTGATTGAGTATTCTTTCCTAAATACATTAAATATATAAAGATTTTGATGGTCATATTTTAATTGAAAAATTTGGATATGAATGAACTATTTCTTGAATGACTACTTGAGAAAGAACTTAAATAATCGAAATGAGTTTATTACTTCAAAATATAAATCTTTGGAAAAGTACAAAATGCAATTATCCATGAATGGATAAAAGCATGCATCTAGGAGATTATTCTTATGTTTAATTTGAAATCCAAGATTGGATTTAAATTTGAATAAGATGGTTTCTGAGTATTCCTAAAAGCTAGTGGGAGTATTATGGTTATTTTCTTAAATTATATGTGTCAAATAGACATGTAAGAAAGTGAGATTTCATTCAAATTAAATGTTGATTTGGTTTAGATTTGAGATGAAACTTTACTTTGGAGATTTAGAAAATAAGATATACATAACCTTGGAACAAATAAATTTATTTATGCGGTGGAAATACAACGTAATATGCCATGTAGTAAGTTTACATGGATATTTAGGACATGAAGAAATCTAAATCTGGTTTGAGAAATTTTCATGTGTGTCGTGTTGTATTTATATCATGCTTAAAAAACATGATGATTTGAATATATTAATCTATTTAATAAGTTATTAAATAACTTGTGTAATGAATATTCTGAAGGAATATGTTTGGAAATAGAATAACATCCTAAATCTTGGATCGGCTTCCATATTCTATAAATGAATAATTTGTCAATCGTTGTGCAAATTATCATAGCCAACAAACTTGAAGGTTTTTGGTTGGAATCAAACATTACATAATAGATATTAATGGTAACGTATTTTGTATCTTTTATGACAAGTGTAAAACTTGAAAAGATATAATTGAGGTAACACTCAATATTAGTCATGGGATCTTTGGAGATGACATGTTGATTAAAGTTGCATTATACATTAAATAATTAGAATACTTTGAACTTCAAATGTGTTTTGGAAGTTTCGGAAATTGGTGATCAAGGATGTTTCACAATTTTGATACTATGTGGCAATATCAAATTGTTTGGATGCACATGTACAAGAGTTTCAATGAATTGAATTGTTGAAGAAAGTATTCTCAAAATTTCAATAGGTCAAGATTGGTTATTTTATGCTTTTCCAAACAAGTATTAATGTCATTACTAGAGGCATGATGCATGTACCAGTTTTATGCATTGATCTATTTTAGTATTTGGATAAAGGATGTAAGACATTATTGAATTGATGAAATAAAGATTGGATTTCGTTTATTTTCTGTTATTTGATTTTGTATCCTATTTTACATGTTTTAAATCCATGAGCATTATGATGTTTCTAAATGTCCGTTGTCGATTAATAATATAGGAGTATTATTAAACTAAGACAATTCAAAATAGTGACAGAGTATACTTGAAAGTATATTGGTCAATTTTGGATGATATTTGATGGATCAAATATTGGACTTATCCCAACTATATGATTTTACTTTATGGATCTTTGTCATCAAGTAAATCATAAATAGTTATCCTTAGACATGAGATACCAGGAAACTGTCATGGATCTAGTGCATTTCTGTGGAATAATCTAACGCTAAACGTAACTGGTAGCTATAAGGAATATTTCCGGAAGTGTTGCAAAGTTCATAAGTTTTGCTTGTGGTCAAAATGGGATTCGTTTCCTTCAAAATTTATTTTGAAGTATAATACAGCTGGGCCCCTCGGGGGAGTAGTAAGATATTTGTGCGGCCGCACCCAAATTTGTTTTGGTGATCTTGCTATATCCGTAAATGAGAAACAGAATGGTTAATGAAAGGAATGACTGAGATCCATATCCTTATTAACGTTGTATTTGAAATGAAAGGATAATAATAATAATGATTTAATCATTAAAAGGTTTTATCCAAGAAACCTTACTCGAGTTGTACTAGTGACATTGCTAGTGTAACTAGACGCTAGTCAATATGATCACGATATTAGAATTTTGTCCAAGTGGGAGCTGAAAGTTTATGGACTTAAAATTAATAGTCGTGAGATAGGATCGAACTCGGGATCACGGGATTGCACACATAACGTAAAGGGTTAATTTATTTATTAAATATATTTTATATATATTTATTAAATCAAACCAAAGCTTAACTAACGATCGTTAATAAATAATAGTTAAGTTATAACGACCGTTATGGAATTAAATAGAAGCTAAAAGAAGGAAAATGGAAAAGTTCCGGAAGCCCTAATTGGGCTTAATGGGGCGTCGGCCTAAAGGGGAAAAAAGGAAGGAGGAAAGATTTTCTTTCCTAATTTGTGTTTACTTGGAGACCAAGTTTTGTCAAGTCTATATAAACACCTAAAAGCCTTCATAATTTTTGTCCCATCTTTCTCCCTCTCTTCTTGCGATTGCCGGCCACCACCACCTTAGGGTTTTCGGTTGGTTTTCGATTTAGCTAAATATCTAGTCCTAATCCCTCTCTAGGGTTATTGGGTAGATAATCCATAAGCGTTGAAGCTCGGTTTGTTCGTGCTAGACTCACGGTTAACTCGCCGTATTACGTGTATACAAGAACGTGATATAGTCTTACTTTAGACTATATTCTTGGTGGTGTTCGTGATCAACCTTAGTTGCCGTTTGCTCCGTCGTCTTGTGGATCTTGCTAGGATAAAGGTATGTAACCCTAATCTTGATTAATATAATTGTGTTAAATTAATGATCTTGTTAATCGCTTCCGCTATGCGCTCTTTGATCCATATTAGGGTTTTAAATAATTGTTATGAACTCTATAAACCAACACTTATGAATGTGTTTGTGTCGTGATAAGTCTTAGGAGTGTACGTATTTGTGTCGTGACAGGATATGATACGTCTTTGAGTTTGTTTGGGATTATCCTTTTGTTAATATTTAATGTCTTCGTCTTCAATGAATGAATCAAGTTTTAGCAAATACAATATGTTTCCTTCTTCTCTCTTCTCTTCTTAGGCGCCTGCACACGCTATGAGGGCTGTGAATATATCTCGATACAACCTTAGCGAATCATATCAACTGGTGCTATCATTGTTAATGGACGAGAACATGATCCATTTATTCCTCAAGGAGGAATAGGTTGCTTCTACTGCTCGGTTAATTGCTATCCAAACCGAACTAGAAGCAACCAACTGCGAGCCATGCGGTTGGATGTGCCAGAGTTTAATGGCATGGATCTGATAGTTGGATCTTCTCGATTAATGAGTACTTTACGTTGTTGGAAACACACATCGATGAGAGACTTAGGGTTGTAGGTTTCAACCTTGAAGGTGATGCGGCTGAATGGTTTCGTTGGATGACGCGGAATAAACTAACTCATCACAGCGTGAGAGGAGTTTTTGACACTGTTCGAAGCCGTTTTGTATTCATGTCAGCTGGCCGGATATGATACGTCTTTGTGTTTGTTTGGGATTATCCTTTTGTTAATATTTAATGTCTTCGTCTTCAATGGATGAATCAAGTTTTAGCAAATACAATCTGTTTTCTTCTTCTCTCTTCTTAGGCGCCTGCACACGCTATGAGGGCTGTGAATCTATCTCGATACAACCTTTATGAATTGTATCCACGGGTGCTTTAATTTCATTGTTAATGGACCAGAACATGATCCGTTTACTGCTCAAGGACCAATCGATTTCTTTTACTGCTCGGTAAATTGCTATCCAAACCGAACTAGAAGCAACCAAAGGTTTGGTTCAGGTACTTTATGAGGGTGGCGGCGACTATGGATCAGCAATACTGCGAGCCATGTGGTTGGATGTGCCAAAGTTTAATGGCATGGATCTGATAGTTGGATCTTCTCGATTAATGAGTACTTTACGTTGTTGGAAACACACATCGATGAGAGACTTAGGGTTGTAGGTTTCAACCTTGAAGGTGATGCGGCTGAATGGTTTCGTTGGATGACGCGGAATAAACTAACTCATCACAGCGTGAGACGAGTTTTTTGACACTGTTCGAAGCCGTTTTGTATTCATGTCAGCTGGCCGGATATGATACGTCTTTGTGTTTGTTTGGGATTATCCTTTTGTTAATATTTAATGTCTTCGTCTTCAATGGATGAATCAAGTTTTAGCAAATACAATCTGTTTTCTTCTTCTCTCTTCTTAGGCGCCTGCACACGCTATGAGGGCTGTGAATCTATCTCGATACAACCTTTACGAATTGTATCCATGGGTGCTTTAATTTCATTGTTAATGGACCAGAACATGATCCCTTTACTGCTCAAGGACCAATCGATTGCTTTTACTGCTCGGTAAATTGCTATCCAAACCGAACTAGAAGCAACCAAAGGTTTGGTTCAGGTACTTTATGAGGGTGGCGGCGATCATGGATCAGCAATACTGCGAGCCATGCGGTTGGATGTGCCAAAGTTTAATGGCATGGATCTCATAGTTGGATCTTCTCGATTAATGAGTATTTTACGTTTTTGGAAACACCCGATGAGAGACTTAGGGTTGTAGGTTTCAACCTTGAAGGTGATGCGGCTGAATGGTTTCGTTGGATGACGCGGAATATACTAACTCATCACAGCGTGAGACGAGTTTTTTTGGCACTGTTCGAAGCCGTTTTGTATTCATGTCAGCTGGCCGGGCTCAGTGGTCCACCAAGCTGCATGTAGCCTGCTTTTGCGACGTTTGTTCAATATTGTACATCAGCTTTTAGGCTTATATCAAATGTTAAAATAGAATAATACTGTAATAATAAAAACTTAAGAAACTTTAAATTATGTCGAAGTTATAGCTCCTTAACTTCTTTTAGCACCAAAGATAATTCATTTAGCTTTGATATTCGAGATAATCTAGGATAGATCTAGGTAGGGGCGAGCATCAGGAGTGGAGTAGAGTTTAAAGTTATCGGGTGTATATTAATACGAGTATTTATTTAATACATAATTTTGAAATCGTGTTGTTTTTGAAGACTTGGAGATTTTAAGCAAATATATATATGTTAGTGACAAAATTCCATCGGGTTCTCGTGCATCTGCGAGAACCCCCTAGCTCAGCCACTAGCGAGCATGGTTCAATTTGATGCAGTTTTTGACTAAAATTGAAACGCAACTATACCTACGGTTTTTATAAAAATAAAAACCGCACCACACCACAAACCGTGGTTTCAATTTTGCGATTTTTTGTAATTTTGTGGTTTTTAACCGCACCACACCATCACTTGTGACTTATATAATAAATGTGGCTTTTTGCGGTTCTAGTATAAAATGTTGATTTTTTCGGATATAAGAATGCATAAATAAAATCTAAAAAACACGTGACTTGTAACTTATAAGAATATCGATGATCATATGCACTAGAAGTGTAATAACTCGTATAAAATAGTCGATGTGACGTTTTTTAGTAAATTATTTATTGTGTGGTACGGTGCGGTTTTGCAATTTGGTTTTACGGGTCGAAACCGCAACTGAACCGCGTTTGCGGTTTTTCTTATTTCGTAAAACCAAACCGCCGGTCCTTGTCGTGGTGTAATTTCTGCGGTGCGATTTTTTGCGGTTTTTGCGGTTCGCGGTGCGATTTCTGCTCACCCCTAGACGATACGTTTATAAAAGTTCACGAAAACTCGATTGATTTTTACCGTTTAATATAAATTCTCGCTAAAAAAACGTACAAGTGTTGTTAAATTTAGTCCCATCTTATGCCACAGAAAATACAAGTCTTGTTTAGTTAAATAAGAATCACATGGTTCTTGATTGTGCTATATTTATTTAATAATTATAATTTACTTAATAGAAAAAAAAAGTAACCAGACTATAAAATGCATTACTAGCCTTTTTAATTGCGTCACTAATATTTTAAAAGAATTACATGTCTTTTTACTTTATTAACTAGTTTTAATAATTATGTAATGCAAACCAAATACCTTCTTAAAACATTAGTTAGCTCAAGTGGGTTAGCAAAAACTCAAAACTCGATGGAACACCTGAAACCAATCTAAGTAGCAAAGCCTAGCATCCGCATCTCCGCCCACCCGAAACGTGGCAGGTGCATGATTAATTATTAGCATGTTCTTAATTTTAAAGTTAGTGCTTATAATAAGGGTAAACGTCACAAATACACAATATAGTATCTAAATTGGTCTATTATACTCGCTAAATATTTTTATGTTCGATTATCACACTCGTCGTAGGACTTTGGTCAAACAATTTGAGTTTACCTTTAACTTAACGGAACAATCGGTTACCGTTAAAATTTTCGTTAACTTGATTTTTTTTTACAATTTTAGTCCTTTCTTTAACTTTTGACATCATCATCTTCATCATGTTCATCATCTTCCCAAATCTAAAATCCAATCCCCTAGATCCAAATCAAGAACAACAATGGTCAAAGCACAAGCATTAAATTCAAAACTCACAAAGATTAAATTCATCAACACCCACAAATATCATTACTCTTAACAAAACGATTTCATAAGGACCAATAATTGGTGAAGAAAATCGTAGCGGCCACTGCTCTTGAAGTAAGAGCAACCGGAATTAAATATGCCTTTGCACCTTGTGTTGCGGTAAGTAATGATAGGTTTATAAATTTTGAAAAAAAGATTGCAAACAAACATTTTTAACAACCTTTTATTTTTGTAATTTTTTAGGTATGTAGAGATCCAAGATGGGGCCGATGTTACGAAAGTTTTAATGAAGATCCCGAATCGTTCGAGCAATGACTGAGATGATACCTGGAATTCAAGGCGACCTGCCTAATAATAGTCGAAAAGGCATTCCTTTTGTTGGTGGACCGTAAGTAACTACTCCCTCCGTCCCAAATTAATTTCCCTCGACAAAAAACACATCACTGCATTCTCTCTTTTACTTTTTTGCAAAATGACACTCTAACCCTTATGCAATTAATTAAAACTTTGTATATAGGTTGTAATTTGTAGTACCAGTAGGTGCAATATGGTAAACTTGTTAAATTACTTCCATCTATTTTTGGAAGAGGAATATAACTTTGGGACATCCCAAAATGGTATAGGGGACTATAAATTTCGGACGGAGGGAGTATATATGATTGAATTTTTTTTATTTTTTTTTACTTTTTTGATTCTCTTATATTGATATATGTTTGGATAAACAATCAAACATTAACCTGTTATGTTAATTCCATTATATATATACTGATCGTTTTGTGTCACAGAGATAAGGTTGCAGCTTGCGCCAAGCATTTTGTTGGTGATGGTAGGACAACAAGAGGTATCAATGAGAACAATACCGTCACAGTTTTTTGTGGGTGTGGATAATATTAATCTTTGTGGGTGTTGATGAATTTAATCTTTTGTGGGTGATGAATTTAATCTCTAATGACCTTTTAAACTTCTGTGGGTGTTGATGAATTTAATCTTTTGTGGGTTTTAAATTTAATGCTTGTGTTTTGACATTGTTGTTCTTGATTTGGATCTAGGGATTGCATTTTGGATCTGGGAAGATGATAGAAGATGATGAACATGATGATGTTAAAAGTTAAAGAAAATGACTAAAATTGTAAAACTAAATTCCAAGTTATTGAAAGTACTAACGGTAACTGGTTGTTCCGTTGAGTCAAAGGTAATTCTTTCATTCAAATGTGAAAATCGAACATAAAAAAGTTCAGTGGGTATATGAACAAGTTTAGATACTATGTTGTGTATTTGTGACGTTTACCCTAATAATAATAGTAAACGTAAAGGATGCGGTTTCAATAGAAAATTACGTTCAAATATGACACCTTAATAAAATCTCGACGTAACTGGGGGTGGATTTGAGGAAGCATTGCGTCTCAAACCCGTTCCATTGTATCCTAAAACAATAGGCAATTCATAAACTTGTACAAACTCACACTTTTTGGTTTAATGACACGTGTGAATTTTCTATCAACTTAAAGATTATGGGTTCAAGCTTCGCATTTATAAAACGTTTGTGGCTTATGGCGCCGTCAAAACCCCTCACGGCGCACCACTTCATCATAGTGATTTTTAGAACCTTATTTTTATTTAAGGTGGTTATTAGTTTTTCATAGTGTTCTTTTACATCCTAAGTTTCTATTCTGATATAATATGTTTTATGATATGTATTTGATGTAACTTATTATATATATTTGGGTTTTTTTATAATAGTTTACAAAAGATGTATATCTTTATCATAACTCAAACCTAAATTTGAACCAAAACATAAAGTTAGCATATTAAATTTGATCATTTTTAATTAGAATATAACTTCAAACTAAATTTGCAATTTTAATCATCTATCTTTTATGTAAGAAACTTTTGTAACAACTTATTAATAAAATTATATTTTTTATTTGAAATATCGTTTAATTAATTTATTTTTTTCATAATTTAATTTTATTATAACTTTTTTTTAAAAAAAATCTCTTTGATTAATTCAACATGCATTTAATATATTTACATTTTTTTTCCATTTTTACTGATTTTTTTATTTTAATTCAAATTTTTTATATTTTAATATTACTTTTCTTAGAACTAGTAACTTCGTACCGAAAATCAGAGAAAAAAGAGTTACATAGGCATCTTTCATTCATATCGATTTTCGTTTTTTCGCACCATATTAATTTTTCAAAGATTGCGCGAGTACTGTGTTATTGTTAATAAAATATAAATAAAATTATATATTCATGACAGATTTCTAATTATGTGGGTTGTTAACCTTTCCTCCACTTCATCTTAGGCGCACCACACTGTAGCCAGTACCAAACATTCTAACATTAAAGACTATCAGCCGAACTGGTAAGTTTTTTTTTTAATAAAGTGGTTATTTGTAGACCAATTATATATTTTAGCATCACTTTTTTTTTACTTAACACATCTCACGAAATATGATGCCAAAAATTTTTTGTGCCAAACCTACATGTCACTTACTTTTCCTTTTAAAACCAAGTGTTTTGGCCACAACCGCTTTGCGTATTCTAAGAGCTTTAGATGTTGTGTAGTTTTACTTTCGCCAATCCAATGTGGCACTCGCCACTTGTTCGCCAAACCTCGCCACCGCACCGATGGAGCTCGCCACTTTCACCTTTCGCCAGTTACACGGCGAAGAAAACGACGAGAATTGTTGGGTCTCACCTTTTATTTACATGTTAATTTGTTTTCTTTTTCTGCTTTTGTTTCATGTTTCTTTGATTTTTTTATTTGAACTGGTGGAATTCACATTTAAAGAGATGAAGTATTTTGTAACAGATCTAATTATGTAGTGGTGGCTTTATAAAAGAGGAAGTATTTTTTTAATATAAAGTGAATTTGCATTTAAAATTTTGTAGTTTTGTTTAGTTTCAAATTTAGGTTTAAATTTATAATTTTGTTTGAAAAATGTGTTTTTAATTTTTTTAAAATACAGTTATAACTTTTGTATTTTTATTTTTCTTAGTTGTTATTGTATTTTTATTTATATGAAAATAATTTAATTTGTATAAAAATAATGGAAAAAAATAAAATGAATAGTGACATAATCCAAATAAATATAAATTTGTTACGATAAGGTGAGTTTTTTAAAAATAAATATGTTAAATGATATGATACCAAACAGTTTAGTCCACGTACCGAACAAACTCCCGCGGGAGATTAGTCCGTCCTAAAAGGCGGTGGGAACTCCTCCTCGTAGTAGACTTAAAAAAACAGTTTAGTCCACGTCAGCATCAGCAGGTGATTTACGCAGAAATAATTGAATCCAAACTTCACACTTTTTCTTTTATTTTTTTTAAAAAACCTCTTCCTTCAATTCGGTTACCGTTGATGTAACAACTCGCCGGAATATAGTTCACCGGCCGACAATGTATAACTTCCGGCGGCTAATACTACTGCTACTAGTTTGTACTCCGGTGGTGACGTTAGCTGATCACCGTCGGTCAACTAACAGCACTACTCTATGGCAAACTTTAACTAGTATTATATCGTTATTGTAACACCCCACTTGGATAAGTGGACCGTTACGAGTATTTATGGCGTGTCATCAAAGCATAAGGTAAATGTCCTAAAATATTAACTGACCATAACGGAAATACCGGAATCAAACATCGGTAATCCAACCTAAGCTCAAAACATGAAAAATAAAATACTGAAGGAAAGGACTAAACAATGTCCAAATAAGCAGAATAATGTAAGAAGTGCATAAAGTAAGAGTTCCGGATAGCTTCCATTCAATGCACATGCTCTCAGAATCCTAAGAGCGTCCTGGTGTACCTGCCGTTAGAACATGAAAGAACTACGGCTGAGCATAACGCTCAGTGAACGGATATAAAGCATGATAAGGAAATTACTGAAATAAAACAGATGATAAAATACTGGAGCTGTAAGACTGATAAGTAAAGTTGCAGCGGAAATCTGTGTATAATCCGTAAAGTCTGATTTATAAATAATAAAGCTGAACTGTTATCTGTTAAATTTGAAAACATGCATTTACTGTATTTTAATTGCCAGAGCTTATATAGGTCATGTGCTGTAACAACGGTGCATGAATAACTGGAGGGGTGACCTCGTCATGCTGTAAAGGGGTGACCTCTAAATAACTGTAGAGGGGTGACCTCTAAATATTGTGTTGGGTGGAGGGATCAGCTCTAATATGAAGGATGTAGAGCACACACTACATTCACCCTGATAACTTGTAAACTTATAAGCCTAGGATGCATCCATACGCCCCACCAAACATACTGATAAAATGGCCAAACTGAACATGAGTGGGACGATGCAGGATATCACTCTCCTGCATGTGAGTCACGACACTGGTGCCTCTAGTGCCATGGTTACGGTACCTCCGTAACTAGTACATAAACTGGTCATGCTTGTATATAATGCTCAGGAAATTTATTTAGTTATTAACATGATTACTGATAAGCTTAAACATATGTTGGGGAAACATTTGGCTGAAGACGGGAAATCCTAATCATGCATAGAAAGGAAGTCCTTACTGAAAGGACGGAAAATCCGTACAATCAATCAAAACGAAAGAGAAAAATAATAGTAGAGAGGTAGGAATATCCGTACCTTAAAAGCATATATGGGATATGAAGCTTGATACTATTGACCGGGTATATCGTTGATTTGACCAAGTGAATTTGAAAACATGGGCTTTCTGGTTGGACTAAATTATCTTATCTATAAAAGTTCAACTTTATGTTATGATATATATGTATGTACTCGCTAAATGCAACATGTATTTCTTATTACTCGTGTATTCGTATTTGTTTAATTTCTGTAAACGTAAAATTCTTTTCTGTATAATAAATAATATCTACATATTTTTTTCTGAAATTTAATAATTATTTTCTGAATAATTATTTATTTATAGTATTTAAATAAACTAAGACTGTGTATTTATTGTTTACGTTTAATTAAGGTTAAAGCTGAGACTATGCGTATTTAATATTCGAAGATTTTAAATACGGGTTTTACAATTCTTCCCCTCTAAAAAAAATAATTCGTCCCCGAATTAGAATCTAATGCTGCTGAAAGGGTATAAACGTGACATGACTGAAGTGAACATGGGACGCAACATAACTGAAAGGACTTAACTGGATTATTAAAGGAAAAGGATGAAAGGTCCGAATGGATTCCTCCGTTTTGAGTGGCTTCCCGCTCGAAACGATTCCTTCGAAGGTCTAAACATAATGAACAAAATCTTGGTCCTGATGACCCTGCCCTGATGATGCTGAATAGTTTCTTGTTCTATACTTAAGATGGATTTTCTGACTCTGAATGAATAAGCTAGAGCATGTAGTATACATCAAACGGTACGTACAATTATCCTGAAAAGATAACATTTATATTTCTGGGCAAACTGCTGAAAGCATATAAGGAAGAACTACGTGAACAATTGTGAACGTACTACGTGAGCAATTGTAAACGTGGTTCGCGATCATTTGATGAGCATTGAGCATGGAATATATCGTGAATATGATATGTGAAACATAATGTGCATGTGATACTAGACATATCATGAACGTATGCTGATTGAGGAGGGAATGCCAAACGATACGGCCTGAGACGTAAAACGTCTGCTTGGATATGGAAAAACTGTGCTAAACTTGAGTCTGGTTTCTCAAGATTACTATAACCATACTCAGTAACAAGCTGTGAAACGTGTATCGTGAGATAGAACACGAACCTGAACGTGAACAATGTCATGAACGCGAACGGTAACTTAAATCATGAGATAGCACAAAACATGAACTGAAACAACATCTTATTATGACTGAGACGTAAACGTGAAAGTGAAAATAAACATGAACGTAAGTGAACGTAAACATACACGTGATCGTGAACATGAGTTCTGTCTGATATGATGATCGATGGAATACCTTGAATTCGTATAATTTACTGCTAACTTTTCTGCAGGTCCACTACTGCGTAATCCTTTCGGATGAATGAAAACGCGCAGGTCGATTACATGGTTGACGATGACTTTGATAGTATCATACTTTTCTGAGTCTGTGGTAACTGATAACAATTTCATGGGATTTCTTCTCATTTCTGCTCAGAAATTTCTAAGGATTGTAGTTACTCACTAGCATGACGGAGTTCTATCTTAAACCTTCGGTATGACAGGCATCGAGATATGAACATAGTTGCATCAATGTGTGATACTACTTCTATCAAAATTCTGCCTGGGATTATGGGACCTTCTGGTGGAAATCTGGTTGCACAGCCATAGAAGAATTTCTGGTGAAAACTGACAGCAATTTCTGCGGTAGCAGTCAATTTAGTTTTAGAAAATTTTCGTACTTTAGTCACAGACGTCGGTCATGACCATCTGGTGATAGTCTTTACCTTCGCAGGATTTCTGAAACTTCTTTCTACTGAAATAGGGTGGTTCAGAAATGCCACCTTGTTCAACTGGAATTTACATCTGGAAAGCTGCTTATATAATTTTCTCTTATCGAAGATTCTGTACAACTGTGAGAAGATGATTCTCGTGTTCTTCTCTAGAATTTAGCAGATCAGAATGTGATCAATGAATATGCTAAAGATTTTGTCTGAGAATCATGGGAAAAAATTTATTCATAAATTTCATAATTTAGCTTGTGCATTAGGGAGCTCAGGAGTATGAATCAAATTTTTTTAAGAGACTATGCATGTGTAACAGTAGTCTAGAGAACATCACGTTCTTCCTCTCGCAACTGAGGGTGGTATGATCGGAAATCTTTCTGGAAAAATGTTCAAGGCATCGTAGCAGGTCAAATAAACCTTCTATACGTGGAATGAATATCAATAAATAATGGTGATCTGGTAACTTTCCGGTGGTCGATTCATGATCTCATGTTACTGGTCTTCTTCCTGATAGACAGATTCGGTGCACTTCCTGGTAGTGTGCTAGGGCGAATAAAGCCTCGTTTCGGTAACTCTGGCAGCTAATGCTGTAACTCTTTTAATTTTGTCGAAGCCCTGCGTTAAGGAGTTCTGAAATAGGTTCTGTTATCGAGACAAGTTCTATGTTAAACTCTGCCTCGTGGTTAGGAAGGAATTTCTAGAAAACCTTCTGCAATGACCTTTGGAAAACTTTGGGATAATTTTCTGATCATGAATTTAAAGAATTTCAGAAGTAATTTATAACTGGTAGCTAAAAGTCTTCGAAACTATGGACTGAGAGGTCACGCGCTTATAATGTAGAATAATTTGTATAGATCCTTCTGGCAGAAAATATAATGAATATATTTGGGTTTTTGTAAGACGGGTCTCGTCGTCAATTGGAAGTAAAACCCTTATAAATATAGGTGATACTATGGAGTCTTTCTGGTTGGGACGTAAGTAACACATTATTTAAGATAAAGCTGACATAGGAGTACCTGAAGTAGACGTGGCGACTTTGCACTGAATTTATTCATCTGTAACTTTATAGGATGAACATTGTGTGTCTAACCAGAATGATACTCCAGTAGTGGTAACTGAGTTTTTAATTATCTGATTTAGGCGTGTCATGAGAAAAACGGTATACTCCCTTGGAGGGTACCCTGAATTTCTGAAAGCCTGATTTAGCAAACATACAGAGTTATGAGTTTTGACTCGTACTCTGAGAAGATATTCATATGACGTGTACCATGACTAGTATCCTGACATGTGTCTTACGAAATGATACTTCAGACATGTGTCTTGACTGATGTCTTGACACGTGTTTTAGTAGGTGGTCTGAATAAGCCTGAAAACTTTGGTAACTGCTAGGGTTGGCGGACCGGTTAGACTACTGACCTCTGTATTTCTGGTGATGTCCGTTTCAGAATTCTGATGGTTACTGAATGATTATTTTTAAGCACGGTGGTTGTCATTACCGCCTTGTCTGTCAGTTTCAAGACGGTCATTATTACTACCATGATTCCTGTAGCTATTCTGCTGAGTGGCCGGCTGGGTTCCGGTTCACACTCTTCTGAATGAAAGGTTAGCTGAGTGAAGTGCGACATCTAGCTAAGAAAGTGAAAGCATGGAATGGAGTGGTAGTGTCTGATGGTTAAAATTTATTCTTGTCAGAAATTTCAAATTTATAGTTTTCGTCCTTGTTCTTCAGAGTCTTCATAGTATAAACAGCATCAGCATCTTGAGAAATCTCCAAAGTATCAGCAGCATCAGCATTTGTGAGGTCTTCCAAGTGTAAGCGGCATCAGCATCTGGCAAAATCTTCAACTCACGAGCAACATCAGCATCTGGTAGAAATAGACAAACGGAAATGCCTGAGGTGATTAAGGATCGATTAACGGTACACATGGTGTAAGGTGCATGGGGTATACCTGAAATACTGTACGTGAAGTACACGATGAATACTATTCATGTGGTACCGTTGAAGGTTTACTGATATGATCGACACTGGTGTAAACCGTCTGACACGATCAACGGAAAATAATTTGATTTAACTGGTTAGCAACTGAACCGAAACAGTTAACATGATAGGCTGAAAATTTCTGCGTAGACTTAATGCTGGTTGTATAGAGGCTGAAAAGTATGATTAAACGTTATTTCAACAATGGTTAGCATGAAGACATGACTGATGGAAACCAAACATGATTTATTATGAGAACAAGATTTTACTGTAACCCTTCTGTATCTTAGCATGAAAACATCATCACCTTGCTGAAACGTAATCCTCATAAGGAGACATGAACTTAATCAGCATGAAAACGACATCCACGTGAGGGTATGAAAACTTGATTGTTACAAAATATTCAAGTATAATCAACTGAAGTTTAACATCAACTGATGTGGATGGTTATGGTTCAATCCACAAAATTCAAGGAACAAAATCTGTGACTAAGTATGGGCGATTCTGGTTCGATCCATACTTGTCAAAATTTCATGGGAACTGTCAT
This sequence comes from Glebionis coronaria, assembly GCA_025667525.1. Classification (NCBI taxonomy): domain Eukaryota; kingdom Viridiplantae; phylum Streptophyta; class Magnoliopsida; order Asterales; family Asteraceae; genus Glebionis; species Glebionis coronaria. The sequence continues at coordinate 591,192,269 of CM046880.1, read as the reverse complement.
GTATATAAATTACGATCTGGGACTAAACACGGTTGGTTGTAGTCCAATTCATACTTGTCAAACTTTATAAAATATCATGATATGTGCACAGGTGAACATCTATGGTTCAGTTCACAAAACATCATTTGACTGAAAAGCATGAAATTTGACTTAAGAAATGGTGAACGTTTATGGCTGATTCACCAAGTAATATTTTATTGAAAACATGAATCAGACATTAGTAAAGGTAAACGCCTATGGTTCAGTTGACCAATACAAAATCTGAACAGGCAAGGGTGAACGCCTATGGGTCGGTTCACCAAAACAAAATTCGTAGAAAAGCACATGCGGCTAAATATGGCCACTCTTGTACCAACCTTTTACTTAGTCAAAACTTTAAGAAAACTGACTGATAACTGAAGAAAACTGACTGATAAATGCATGAGAAATATGAAAGATAACAACGCCAAAATCTGGGAAGTTCCTGGTGACTACCCACTAGTCACAGGTCAAGTTTTAGAGCCTACAGGTCGAACCTATAGCTCTGATACCATAATTGTAACACCCCACTTGGATAAGTGGACCGTTACGTGTATTTATGGCGTGTCATCAAAGCATAAGGTAAATGTCCTAAAACATTAACTGACCATAACGGAAATACCGGAATCAAACATCGGTAATCCAACCTAAGCTCAAAACATGAAAAATAAAATACTGAAGAAAAGGACTAAACAATGTCCAAATAAGCAGAATAATGTAAGAAGTGCATAAAGTAAGAAGTCCGGATAGCTTCCATTCAATGCACATGCTCTCAGAATCCTAAGAGCGTCCTGGTGTACCTGCCGTTAGAACATGAAAGAACTACGGCTGAGCATAACGCTCAGTGAACGGATATAAAGCATGATAAGGAAATTACTGAAATGAAACAGATGATAAAATACTGGAGCTGTAAGACTGATAAGTAAAGTTGCAGCGGAAATCTGGGTATAATACGTAAAGTCTGATTTATAAATAATAAAGCTGAACTGTTATCTGTTAAATCTGAAAACATGCATTTACTGTATTTTAATTGCCAGAGCTTATATAGGTCATGTGCTGTAACAACGGTGCATGAATAACTGGAGGGGTGACCTCGTCATGCTATAGAGGGGTGACCTCTAAATAACTGTAGAGGGGTGACCTCTAAATATTGTGCTGGGTGGAGGGATCAGCTCCAATGTGAAGGATGTAGAGCACACACCACATTCACCCTGATAACTTGTAAACTTATAAGCCTAGGATGCATCCATACGCCCCACTAAACATACTGATAAAATGGCCAAACTGAACATGAGTGGGACGATGCAGGATATCACTCTCCTGCATGTGAGTCACGACACTGGTGCCTCTAGTGCCATGGTTACGGTACCTCCGTAACTAGTACATAAACTGGTCATGCTTGTATATAATGCTTAGGAAATTTATTTAGTTATTAACATGATTACTGATAAGCTTAAACATATGCTGGGGAAACATTTGGCTGAAGACGGGAAATCCTAATCATGCATAGAAAGGAAGTCCTTACTGAAAGGACGGTAAATCCGTACAATCAATCGAAACGAAAGAGAAAATTAATAGTAGAGAGGTAGGAATATCCGTACCTTAAAAGCAATTCATCATGTACCCGAAACACAACTTACTCCTTCGAATTATCTACATGAATTATGAAGCCAATTATTACAAAAAGCTTAACGAGTTTTATCCTATATTATAATTGTCATTATTTTACTTACTAGTTCTCTCGTATTCAATGTTGAAATTAGAAATTGTGTAGATTAAAGATAACTTGTTGATCGTCTTTGTGGATCCTGAATAAAATCACCATTCAAGTCTAATTATACTAAAAGGATTAGCATTAATTGGTTTAAAAAAACATGCCTAATAATTAAGTCTTTATTTTCAAATAAAACTTATTATTAAACAAAGAAACTAAATATCTTTATTAATAAGGAAAAGTGATGCTTCTCTTTATACAAAACAATAAGTCTTACCAGTTACAATCAAAACTGTTTTAAAGTTCATTACTATTAAAAGATCAAAATGTATCTTTGGTCTAATGAGAACAACTAACTAGTAATCTCGGTCGTTAACTTGTAAATTTATAATACTCGTCAAGGTAATCATGATTAGGACTAACTATACTAAAGATACACATTACTTCTTCATACGTTATGATGATTAACCCAATACACCATGTTTACGTAACACGGTTTCGAATTTTTCTTATATCATTTTCATCATTCGAAAATATCCATAGTAATCCATGGGAAACGTTTTATTTATTTATATAGAAAGCATTTTTTATTTTTTTTATGAGCAATTATCCATCATTTTCATCTAGTTTTTAAGCACTTGTACCATAGTTAAAGATCAGATTAATTTTCTACTTTTCTTTAATTATTTTCTTTTATCTTCTACCTTAATGATTATATGTTTACCTATATATATAGTTCATGGCTTACCTCCAGAAGCGAATCCAAACCGTGTCGATGTGAACCAAAAGTTGAAAATGCTACTCTCTCGTGAACATTTGAAGATAGGTTTAGGATTAGGTTTTGTATTGTGAGTGAAATGTATGTAACTGAATAAATGGATGCCGACATATATGGGATATGAAGCTTGATACTATTGACCAGGTATATCGTTGATTTGACCAAGTGAATTTGAAAACATGGGCTTTCTGGTTGGACTAAATTATCTTATCTATAAAAGTTCAACTTTATGTTATGATATATATGTATGTACTCGCTAAATGCAACAAGTATTTCTTATTACTCGTGTATTCGTATTTGTTTAATTTCTGAAAACGTAAAATTCTTTTCTGTATAATAAATAATATCTACATATTTTTTTCTGAAATTTAATAATTATTTTCTGAATAATTATTTATTTATAGTATTTAAATAAACTGAGACTGTGTATTTATTGTTTACGTTTAATTAAGGTTAAAGCTGAGACTATGCGTATTTAATATTCGAAGATTTTAAATACGGGTTTTACAGTTATTTTATTTCATCGCATGTAAATTATGTTTTAGATATTTTTTCATGAATTATTTTACATTATTAAGCGGTTGTTTGGAATTGCGTTTGCAACTAGATTATCTAATAAGTTAAAATAAGTTTATTTTATTCATTTTACTTATCAAATACTTATATTTTTCAAACGCTAAAAAAACTGATTATCTGATTATTGCGATTTCAAATAGGATAATCAAATCCAAACACTATTTTCTAAAATGATGTTAGGGTTTCAATGTTTCTAGTATCTTATATGTGGCATTATATGCATATCAATAAGAGTGTTGATACATGAACCTGCTAAAAACACACCTAATGCCACTTTACCGTGTTTTCTATCATTCTACATGGTAATTGAAAAGTGAGCATTATAAGACTACATTTCAATAGATACACGTGATTATAAATTTATAGAATGATATCAGCTGCGACTATAGAGATGTTGATATGAAAACACCGGTGACTCTAAACAACATGATGGGGAAAAAGTTCTGAAAGAATTGTTTCTTCTTCACCTGAAAGCTAAAGTAAGATAGAAAGTTAGTGACACCATGTACGATAACTAATTTGCGAATTGATATATAGCCCATGTAGATGGACACCAACCTTACCCAGCATTGAAGATTATAGGCGGAAGTAGGTAAATGAAGAAGAGTTATTCGTTGAACGTAAGCAGGTGATTCTTCCAACAGCAAATCCCCGTTTGTCATATCAGTAAGATACAAAACAGTGGCAACATATCAGGGATTCATGGCTAGGTGACATTTAGCTAAAGCTCAAGTAACTTCCTATAATCAGTTTTTTTTTCCGGCTAGGTGACATTTAACTAAAGCCTTTTATGCATCCAACTTGCAGCTAGAGAATACAATACAAAGCTACTGATATCATAAACACGAACTCCATTTTGATTGCAAGAAGGAAAGCATGATGATTAAAATAAAAATCTGACGCGAATTTTTCCGTGCTTTCTTACATTTGAGGCCTATAAATATATGTAATCCATCATGTATTCTATAAACTTCAACAAAGGACTTATTCCTAATGGATAACTGCGTTGGACTTTTGTGTTGTTTAACTGACCCAATTATGTGGGTCCAGTGGTCCACCAAGCACGTTTTGCTAATCATAAACTCATAGTGATCATCTGGTTCGTTGGCATAGCTTGTATCCCACGTAATGTATATCAGATGGCTATAAATATACTCTCACATTATTATTCTTTTCCAAATTACCTTTTTATCGAATCTAAACCAAAGAGATATCGACAATGGAGGAGGGTTTAACCCCCACACACCCACTACCATCATTCCTCTTGATCAACATTCTTCCAAGACTTCCAACCAAATCTATTGCTCGTTTCAGGTGTGTTTCGAAGCAATTGCTCTCGTTACCTTCGTCTAAAATGTTTCAAAACATGCACATCCACCACATCCACCACCATCAAAACAACACTAAACTTTTGGTCTTTTCAAAAACAAAAACATCATCATTCGAGTTTACCTCCATCGACTGTGAAGCACCACCGACTGATGAGGGTTTAACCCCCACACGCCGCCCTTTACCACTATTCGGAGACACTGCTCCTCCTCATGATATTTGTATTCTCACATCTTTTCATGGTTTGGTATGTCTAGGCATAAAAAAAGATCGGCGGGTCTCTGATAGATACTCTGATCTAATCTTATGGAATCCTTTGACCAATGAGTATAAGAGGTTGTCCAAATCTAATTCTCACGGGTATTGCAACACTGCTGGTACATATTCGAAATTCCAATTGTATTACAGCTCTTGTGAAGATGATTACAAGCTTCTATTCGTTAACTCTTATGCTTACATATACTCGTTGAAATCGGACTCATGGAGAAGATTAGACTCCATTCAAAAAACCGATATACTTTCTCATCGGGGTTGTTGGAGTCGAGGTACTTATCTGAATGAAAATCTCTACTTTTTAAAACATCACAAATACAGCAAAAAAGTAATTTCAATTCTAAGGTTTGACATAAAAACTGAACAGTTGTCAACGATAGAAACTCCGAATATATATTCTGCATACGACCTTTCTGCCAATATTGTGGTTAAAAGTGATTGCATTCATGTTTGTGTCAAATATGACACACGTATACATGGTTCTGGATGGAGGACCTGCATTAAGTTGTGGAAGTTGGATGAACATGAGAATCTGAAAGAAGTGTTAACTTATCAAGTAAGGCCGCTGCTTGATGATGGATGTCATAGTCCTATTACCCCTCTGTGTCCATTCTACTTAATGAAGAACGGAAACTGGCTCATGATAAAAAACAAGTAGTGGTTTTACGAAAATAAAATTTACAAAGTAGATCTTGAAAAGAGTAAGCGCGACTTTGAGTATGTGGAAGAAGTTAGAATGGATGGTGATAAGAATACAGTCCTTGAAGAAGGTAGATACATTGAAACGTTTGTGTCACCCAATCGATATATGAAGTAGCATCAACACCTATTATTGTTTTTTTTTGTTTCCATGTATACAGAAATATAGCAAATTTATCAGCTGGATTTAATCAAGTATTTAATCTTTTTAGTTTGATAGCTTCTAGTTCTTTGCTAGTACTATACTCTATAGTCATTCCAATTAAGCTACAAGCTTCAAAGATGTTATCTTTGGTTAAGTTTTATTAATTCGGTACATCTTTATGTATATACCGTTACCATTCAAATGAAACATTGAGCTTTAAACGTCATATAACAATATCAAAATCATGTCTTTTATTAGAAATAAGAAAAGAAATTGGACTTGCCCCAACTCCAAGAACCGTGCTTGTAGTAAATAGATAAGAACAACTAAGGCCATTCATTGTATGATTGATCTTCTGAATTACGTTAATAAGAACAACGGATGTTTCATCATTCACTACTCCTTCGCCAAACACTAGGCTGTATAGCAAAGTTGTTTTCCTCTTGGCTCGAAACCTGCAGATAGATTTTCACACAAGAACAAAAACGACGCATAAATATCACATCAATCAGAAAAACATTTGAAACAAAATTTAACCAACCCGCGCTGTAATGTGCATACAATATCCGTTGATGAAAATATGGTTCCAATACCTAAAACGGTACCATATAGCTTTATGACAGTTAGTTACGAGTAAAAATAACAAGGCCGAAGGGTCAAAAAGAGAGCTGATAAACTATCATACTCAGATATTCGCTGATAGACAAATCCTTAAACCCGTACTTTGGAAACAGCCACCAGCAACCTAAAAATGCAGCTGTTACATGTGTTTGGGTATTTGGCATGTCGTCGGCTGTATTTGCGCGAACATGCGCTTATTTACATCGTGGCTGGGCGAGCTTCCTAAGCTTGCAGCCATGAGGTTATTCGCATAGTGGTGGGACAAGCTTTCTAAGCTTGCAGCCATGACATGTGTCCCTCATAACTGAATTGAATTAAGGCAGAGTATCCAAGTCGGGCTGATTGACACGTTTTCGGGTGGATCCGGGAAAGGGTGCGATCATTTGTTAATTTGAGAAACACAACTTAATTAACTCAAAAATATACGCTTGCATCCCACGTTAATGTAATATATTCACCTTCCATATATCTAGGGTATACAACTTTAATTTACGAAATACTCAACTTGCAGCCCACGTCAATGTATATCTTAGATGTCAATACTTTTGGCTATAAATATACGATAAAACCTCGTACGTCTCACATTCGTATTATTCTTTACCAAACCTAATTATCGACAATGGAGGTTGATGTTCCACATGACGTCCTTTTGAACCACATTCTAACAGGAGTTCCACCCAAATCTATTGGTCGTTTCAAGTGTGTTTCGAAAGAATGGCATTCGTTACTTACGTCAAGCATGTTTGAAACTATGTACATCCACAACCATCAAAACAACATTAAACTTCTTCTCTTTTCAAAATCAGAAACATCATTCTTCTCAAAAACAGAAACATCAACTTTCAAGTTTACAACCATCAACCCTGAAGCGCCACCAACTAATAAAGGTTTAACTCCCACACACCACCCTTTACCACAATTCGGAGACACCACTCCTCCTCATGATGTTCATATTCTCACATCGTTACATGGTTTGGTATGTCTAGGCATAAAAGAACATAAGCGCAGTGTTAGATACTCTTATCTAATCTTATGGAATCCTTTGACTAACGAGTATAAGAGGTTGTCCAAATCTTCTCACATTTATTGCAACAGTGCTACTACGTATTCGATATTGGGATTGTATTACAGCTCTTGTGAAGATGACTACAAGCTTCTGTTAGTTAACTATTATGTTCACATATACTCGTTGAAATCGGACTCATGGAAAAAAGTAGACGCCATTCAAAGAGAAGATATACTTTATCATCGGGGTTGTTGGAATCGAGGTACTACTTATCTGAATGAAAATCTCTACTTTTTAAAGCTCCACAAAAACACCAAACATTTAATTTCAGTTATAAGGTTTGATACAAAAACTGAAAAGTTATCAACGATAGAAACTTCGAATATATCTGTTTTTGGATATGCAAACAACCACCTTTCTGCCGCCACTATTGTGGTTAAAAGTGATTGCATTCATCTTTGTGTCAAATATGACACACATATACATGGTTCCGGATCCTGTATTAAGTTGTGGAAGTTGGATGAATATGAGAATCTGAAAGAAGTGTTAACTTATCAAATAAGGCCGCTTAGTGATTATGGATTTTTTAGTCGGTGTCCATTCTACTCCATGAAGTACGGAAACTTGCTCATGATGAAGAACAAGTATTGGTGGTGGTCTTACGAAAATAAAATTTATAAAGTAGATTTTGAAAAGAATAAGGACCACTTTGCGTATGCAGAAGAAATAAGAGTGGATTGTAATAATAATACAGTCCTTGAAATAGTTAGATACATTGAAACGTTTGTGTCACCCAATCGATATATGAAGTAGCATCAACACTGATATATTATTGTTCTTTTTGTTTACATGTATTAACAAAAATACATTGTAATAATAATATAGTCCTTGACTGTATTTAATCGAGTTATGAAACTTAAAGATGGAAATGATGTTAAGTGTTATTAACATAGCCAAAAAATGATCTGCTGCAATTGTGTGGGTAATGGTTTTTTGCTCGAAATGGGTGGGTGACGGGTCACATGTTGCGTTAAGATATATATTTCACTGGATATATATGCCTTGAAAAATCAAAACAATATCTCTATTGCGGAAAAGATGTCTCGATCAAGCGGGATGAAATTCGTCGGATGCATAGAGGATGTATTGACTCGTCTCAGTAGGAAGAGCTCGTTGGCATTTTGGGTTCTATTACTTTATCTTTAGCCGAAGATAGGTGGAGGTTGCATTGTTAGTAGGGTGGCAATTTCAGACCCGACACGAAACCTGACCTGAAACCGACATGAAAATTAATAGGTTCGGGTTGAATACATTGAATCTTAGGTCAGGTTTGGGTCGGCCTATTTGACCCATTTATTAAACAGGTTAGGTTTGGGTTGGAAAAAAATTAAGCAGGTCGACCCGACAACCCGTTTAAGAGTTTTTTCCTTATATTAAAAATGATTAATAGTTTACCATACGTGTTTACTAGGTTAAACCTACCGAACATAAACACATTTAACATGTTTAACACGTCTAATGTGCCTACTTTTATATATATAACTTGTTAAATAGATCAGTATATAAACCCGTTTAACCTATTCAACCTATGTAACATATTTAACATCAAGCCAAATATATATATGGGTTAAATGGGTTAGGTTCGGGTTACGTGTAAACGGGTTAGGGTTGACATAACTAACCCGATTATTTAAATGGGTTAGGTTTGGGTTGGGATTTTCCGACCCACCAACCTAACAACCCGACCCCGCTAACCCGAACCCGACACGAATTGCCACCCCTAATTGTTAGAGCCCATGTATCATAACATCATTTTTTTCCACACACGGCTGCGTTACATCAACTTTTACAAAACATGACCTGGTAGGTGAGTTCGCTTTCCAACTTTGTATAAAATTAAGGGTTTAAGGTTTGAATACTTATGTACTTATTTAAATATATTCATATGGTACATATACCTAAAAAGTTATCCAGATGATAACTTTGACTTTATATGTTAATATGGTGCATGTAAACTTTTTTTCACCTATTAATCTGTAACATGACATGTGAAGTTTGCGACGTTAATCCTTTTATAAGCGATCGTTTTAATATGTTCGCAGAATTAGTCCATTTTAAGAATATTTTTCTCTAAAAAAGACAATTTCGAAAAAGAACTGTTTTTAACATATTTTGAAAACAAATATTTGATCTTTTTTTTAAACTTAAAACAAAAAGCATATAAAATTTAATAATTGTTTAATTTAAAAACATTTTTCTTCATATAGATTTTTTTGTGAATTTTTAGTTTTCGAACTTTCTTTCGATTTTTTTTCGAATTTTTGTTCTCAAAAAGTTTAAATTTATAAAGTTTTTCTCTAAAGAAAAGTTTCGAATAAATATTATTTTGGAAAAGTGTTTTTTGAAAAAAAAAAATTATTTTCGAAAAAAAATAGTTCTTGAAAAAGAAACATAATTTTGAAAAAAAAAGTAATTTAATTTTTCGAAATTTTTTCCGATCCTTTTTACAAAAAGTTTAAAACTAAAGAAATTTAAATTTTTTTCTCAAAAAAATATTTTTCGAAAAATTATTTTGTGAAAAAAAAAAATTTTATGAAAGAAAAAATATTTTCGAAAAAAATGACTAACGATGAAAACATGCAAGGGACTAACGATGTCACTTTGCAAAAGACAAGAAAACTGTCACATCCTCAAATTTGACAAAATTTGCTGGTTTAGCAGGTTACAGGTCAAAATATGACCATATTGGCAAAAAAAAGTAAGTTCATGTACTATCTCGATAATTGTTTTAGTACACGTACCATATGAATATATATTTGAAAAAATACATAAATATTTAAAGCCTTAAACCCTAAGATTAATATATATTAAATTACTTATTTATTTGATTCCGTACTTCACCGAGTTGGTCAAGATCACCAATAAAATTAGTCTAAGAGTGCATGGAGTGGTCACACCACCACACCAAAAAACATCATGGCACGTCAGCTTTTTCACTTACACATATACACAAAAAAACACATCTTATGGTCACACCATTTCCACACTATCACACCAAATTTTCTACTTATTTTCATAAACTACCCTCAACAATTAATTTATTCAAATCCTAAGTTACTTTATTCATTCAAATAAAAAATGATACATCATAAATTAAATCATAACATACCAAATTAAAAAAAATACAAATGACATAAAATAAAAAAAAACTAATCCTCCATTTCTTCATCTTCATCTTTATTTTGTAGCCGTCATGCCCGAAGGTGTTCATATGGTGTCGTTGAAGTGAAAGATGCTCATTTTTATCTTGTAACTCTTTTGTTTTGGTACGGTTGGTGTCATGTCTATCTATCCAACGACGTTGCATTCTTGCCGATGGATTAACAAACAGATCATTAGAATCATCAATACGATATTCGGCTTCATTTTCTGGACCAATCGCCATCTTTTGATCTTCTAAAATCATGTTATGCAATATGATGCAACTGCACATGACTCTACTGATGGTGGTTACTCTTTATGATCGAGCCGGTTGATGTATTATTCCCCAATGACGTTGAAGAACACCAAAAGCACGTTCGACATCCTTTCGTGCTCCTTCTTGTTTCCGTTTAAAATTAATGTTTTTGGGTTGACTTGCAACCGAGAACGATTTCACAAAACTAGCCCACTGTGGGTAAATCCCGCCGGCTAAGTAATACCCGTTTTGAAACGTAACTCCATTTACCCTAAACGGAGCTGCATGTGCTACGTCATTAAGAATGTCGTAAAATAACAGAAAACATCTAAAACATTTATATCATTATTTGCACACGCTGCACCAAAAAATGCATGCCAAATCCACAAATCATGAGAAGCAACTGCTTGAAGCATAAATGTTTGGTATTTTTTTATCACCCCTCCCGTATTGTCCCTGCCATAGTACTTGACAATTTCTCCATTCCTAGTGCATACAATCAACGCTTCCAAGAATTCCCGGGAAACCATGAACATTGTTATGCCTCACATAAATTTTATGAACGTCTTTAATAGTTGGTTTTGTCAAATAGTGGTTTATGTACAAATCCATAATACACGTATTAAAAAAAATTCGGCAATAGTACGTTCGGCCAATTTCCAGTATTCATCAAACTGGTCGGGCACGCTGTCGTATGCCAGTTAGCGTATGACGGCTGTGCATTTCAGAATAACACTTGCACTCATTCGACCGGTACAATCGGGCCGAACTCTAAAGAAATCAAAGTGTTTAGAAAGAGGACCCACCGTATAATTTTCAATATCATGGACAATTTTTAAAAATAATATTGGACTCATACGATATCTTTTACGAAAAATGTGTAACGGATACTTACAAGGTTCGTCAAAGTAATCCGCCCTCAAACGAACTTCGGCAGTCTCACGATCACGTTCAATAACATTTCGGGTGAGCCGGAGTTTGTTTTCTTGTTCTTGCAAGTAATTATAATAATTATACGCGGTAATCAAGGTATCTTCATCATCAATGTAAAACGTGGAAGGTCGGTACACTATTTTTTTGTGTGTAAAATTTGTGTTTGTGTCAAGTTATAATAAAGTTTGATTTGTATATATAGAGGGGTTTCAAAAAACTACTTGTTATAGGCTTTTTTTTTTAAATTGTAAATTTTTGAACCCATCGGTAATAAATCTGTTGGGGGTGGTTTTAAAAAATACTTAAAAACAAAGGGGCGGTTTTATAAGTGTTAGAGGGGGGAAAAAACTTCTTCCACGCAAGTGACTGTGGTCACACCGTGGTTCACGCAGCTCGGGATGGTGTGGTCACGCCGGGCAACGCGAGAGCACAACGTGACCATACCATGCCCTCTTACCAAGCCCAACCCACTACTGGAATTTTGAAACTGTCCATTTGGTGCTTGCTTTAAAAACATGTTACTGTATTTGTTTAGTACCAAGTTGACGATGTAGCTTTAACCTTGTCAGTTTTTATAAATAATGTTTAACTTGATAACACTGATTAAAAACCTAAAAGCTTCACATTATACGTCATTACAAAATTAGAAGAGTTCTAACCTGTGAATTTTTTTTTACAAAAAACCCGACCCAATAAATTTACCTCAATTTTCTAACCCGAAAAACAATTTTTTTTTATACATACTACGATAGTGCATACCCTTTTTGAGAATTACTAGATCCGCCTACATTGATCTTTTTGGTTTTATTCTTCAAGTATAACCACCCAACATAATTCGCCTTTAGGCTAGCACATCCATCCTTTTAACTGAAAATGGGGGCAAACTTATCTTTAAATACCCGACGTAACCTTACCCACAATTGCGTATGCAAGCTAAGGCCACTCCTACCAGTCGTTTTCATCTCGTCAATACACGTGTCTTGTAACACTTTAATCATTTCATGAGACCAAAATTTATGTTGTTTGGGACCTTTCATTTGTGCAAGTTGTTTGAGACTGTCCGTTGATGCAAGTTGTGTGGGATTAAAAACCCTTACATGATAAATTTCCAATAGCTCAGATCGCTCTCTACTTATTAAAGCAAAAATTTTCTATTATCATTAAAGCAAATTTTCGCTTGCTGTTTGCACTTTGACGTGTCAAATCAGATCAAACGTTGATGGGACATTTTTGCTAAACCGAGATGACATCTTATCTCGAATTTTTTTCTCCTAGGTACTTCCAAATTTTAATATTTGCAAAATCATCTTTTTACTTTCAAATAAAATTTACAATGTCGTGTATGGAGTGATCTTTGCAACAGAAACTATTCTCGCATATATACCATTTTGGAAACATATTATTTGTTCGATATATAATTCATAAAAAGCACATACATTTCATAATCAAGAAATATTACTGTATAGTACTTTTAATATTGTTATTTATTATTATTTAATGTTAATACTTAAAAGTAATTGTACAATAATTTGAAGGTGGCTCATAAGATTTGAGAGAATCATATGCACAAAATATAATGAAATCTTTTATATATTAAATATATAAACTATTTATTAACAAATATAATATATAAAAAATAAATTTACGGCACAAATACGCAAAAATTACATGTTTTATCTTGGTCGGGTTTTGGGAACCGGGTCACTCTAAACCTGCCGAGTCTAACTGTGTTTTGAAAAAAAGAAACCCGATTCAATATGATTCGGTTTTTCTACAGGAACCGGTGAACCGGTTGACTCGACCGAATCGAACCGGTTTCAAAACATTTACGGAACTTGTTTTTGCTAATGATAAACTCATAAAGTGAATCTGGTTCGTTTGCATAGCTTGTATCCCACGTAATATATATCAGATGGCTATAATCTTTGATATAAATATACGCAAAAACCTCATACGAAACCTAAACCAAAGAGCTGATATCCACAATGGAGGAGGTTCATGTTCCACATGACGTCCTCTTGAACCACATTCTTCCAAGAGTTCCAACCAAATCTATTGGTCGTTTCAGGCGTGTTTCAAAAGAATGGCACTCGTCACTCACGTCGGATATGTTTCTAATGAAGCACATGAAGCACATCGACCAACATCAAAACAACAAACTTCTGGTCTTTTCAAAAACAAAAACATCAACATTCGAGTTTACTACCATCAATTGTGAAGCACCACTGACTGATAAGGGTTGTTTAACTCCCACACGCCGCCCTTTACCACAATTCGGACACACCACTCCTCCTCATGATATCCATGTTCTCACATCTTTTCATGGTTTCATATGCCTAGGCATAAAAAAGGATCGCAACTGTGATCGATACACTGATCTAATCTTATGGAATCCTTTAACCGATGAGTATAAGAGGTTGTCCAAATCTAATTCTCACGGGTATTGCAACACTCCTGGTACGTATTCGAAATTCCAATTGTATTACAACTCTTGGGAAGATGACTACAAGCTTTTATTCGTTAACTATCATGCTTACATATACTCGTTGAAATCGGACTCATGGAGAAAAGCAGACACCATACAAAAAACAGATATACTTCATCGTCGGGGTTGTTGGAGTCGAGGTACTTATCTGAATGAAAATCTCTACTTTTTAAAACACCACAAAAAGGGAAAAGTAATTTCAATTATAAGGGTTAACACAAAAAGTGAACGGTTATCAACGATAGAAACTCCGAATATAGATTCTGCTTCTCTATATGCACACAACTATTCTGCCACTATTGTGGTTAAAAGGGACTGCATTCATCTTTGTGTCAAATATGAAACTTATCATGGATTACATGGTTACGGATGGAGGACCTGTATTGGATGAAGATGAGAATCTGAAAGAAGTGTTAACTTATCTAGTAAGGCCGCTGCATAATTATCAATATGGTACTCCTATTAGCGATCTTTGTCCATTCTACTTAATGAAGAACGGAAACTGGCTCATGATAAAGAACAAGTACTGGTGGTGGTCTAAGCATAAAAAGATTTATACAGTAGATCTTGAAAAGAGTAAGCACGACAACAGCTTGGAGTATGTGGAAGAAGTTAGAATGGATGGTGATAAGAATATAGTCCTTGAAGAAGGTATATACATTGAAACGTTTGTGTCACCCAATCGATATATGAAGTAGCATTAACACCGATTATTGTTCTTTTTGTTTCCATGTATACAGAAATATAACACATTGTTATCGATCAGCTGGATTGAATCAAGTATGTAATCTTTTTAGCTTGCTAGCTTCTAGTTCTTTGTTAGTACTATACTCTATAGTCATTCCAATTAAGCTACAAGCTTAAAAGATGTTATCTATGGTTAAGTTTTATTGATTAAATACAATTTTAAGCATTATCGTATAACAATATCAAAATCACATGTCTTCTTTAAGAGCTTCTTAATATGACAAGAAATTGGACTCGCCCCAACTTCCAGAAGCGTGCTTAGTAAATAGATACAAGATATTTAAAAAGATGTGAAGAGCTGTAAGGCCATTCATTGTATCTGCATTGACCTTCTGAACTGCGTTAAAGAGAACAGCTGATGTTGCATCATTCACTACTCCTTCACCAAACGACTTCAGCTTCATGGTGATCTATATGGACCAATATCACCTCCGATACCTTCAGGTAACATGTATTTCATGTTACTAGTTGATGACTATAGTAGAGTTATGTGGGTTTATTTGCTAAAGTCAAAAGATGAAGCTTTTCAAGTGTTTTAAGAATTTCAGAGGTTTGGTAGAAGTTGAAACAGGTGAAAAGATGAAAGTGTTCAGAACTGATCGTGGTGGTGAGTTCTTGTGAAAACCAATTCACCACATATTGTAACGAAACAGGGCTGGAGAGACACAACACATCCCCATACTCTCCACAGCAAAATGGAGTAGTGGAGAGACGGAATTGAACGGTATTGGAGATGGTTAGATGTAACTTGAAGACCATGAGAATGCCAGATGTCTTGTGGGGTGAAGCTGTGAATCACTCTATTTACATTCTGAACAAAGTCCACACAAAAGCCTTGAAAGATACAACCCTATACGAGATGTGGACCGGGAGAAAGCCACATGTCCAACACCTTATGGTTTTTGGGTGTGTCGCACATATGAAGGTCGCCAAAGGTCACCTAACCAAATTAGAAGAAAGAAGTATGCGACTCGTCCATCTTGGAATTGAGAAGGGGTCAAAGGTGTATAGGTTACTGGACCCGAATACTGGGAAGATGTATGTGAGTAGAGATGTAGTTTTTGATGAACAACAAGGTTGGGTGTGGGAGAAGAGCTCAAAGATCAAAACCACACCACGTATGAGTTTCACTGTTGAAGGCTTTGACCTAGATGAGTTCTATATTGATGAAGATGAGTCGGAGCTGAGCACACCACATCAAGAAGTTGGGTCACCACAAAGTGACATCAACTGGACTGAAAACTCACAGCCCATTCCTATTAACCCACCAAGTACGCCACAATAACCCCTAACACCTATTTTTTCTATTGCATCTTCGAGCACCGCCTCTAGTTCCACAGGTGGTGGTGCCCAAAACGTTACCGTTTGCTCACAGAACTCTACCACAACACTGAAGAACTCATGATGATTCACGATAATGATGAACCAACATCGTACACATAGGCGAGCAAAAGAAGCGAGTGGGTAGATGCGATGTAAAACCTGTAAATTCAGGTTTTGACTATGTCATCATTGTATACGTCACTTTATGATATCTGAATTAATAGTACCACCTTTGCATGAAATCTTTTGAGCAATCATATGCATCATACACAGCATACATTATTTTAATCATCAAAACATGGGGACATTTAAACCTCATAACATACATTGTGATTTTCATCACTTAATCACAAGGACAGTCACATTTGGATGACTACATTTTATAAACATGCAGGACTATAACCAGTCACTCTTTTTTTTACACATTTTAGTCACTTGAGCATACACTCATAAGCATTCATCACATGGATTCATAAATCCAAACTCATGATCACAACTAATACACAATTACTTAAGTATAAATTCTTAAGCTTTAAATATATTGATATATATAAATTTTTCCTACACTATAATTGACTTTACGTTACGACACTAACTATTTATTTAAACATTACCTTTAACCATTTTTACCTTTAAACTAAGTTGTCATACTTTTAATATAGTAAAATCCTTTCTCATCTAAAAGTGACCATACTTTCACCAAAGGTCCCAAACTTAACCAAAAATCAACCTAGACTCATACATACTCACACAATATTATACCAATACCCCTAGTGACTATACCTAGACACAAACTTAAACATAAAAATACCCTAGACTAAATTATGGCCGAATATATATATACACATAACATTTAAATGCCAAAAACCCTTACCATGTACACTCTTGACTTTTTAACTTGTACAACCTAGTCATTTAAGTTCTACACTATAAGAAAAACATTTCATTTCCTTTGACTAACATATACTACCGGTTTTTATTTAAAAAACATGAGACTATGTACAAATTTGGCATTTAAAACATGTACTAGACATTACTATGCTTATACCACATGACTAAGCCACCTAGCATCCTCCTTACCCCCTTAGACGTGTAGTAACCCTCCTCCATTCACCAAATACTTGTGTACATGATAGGTGTGAAAACACTCATCTTGTTACCACTTATTTATAATAATAACCCAGTTAAAACGTGTATTTTATGTCGTAAATGTCGGAATTATGCGTGGTTTGTGTTTTTATTGTGTTTTAGGACCAAAAGATGAAAAAGTAAGAAAACACGGGCTTTCACGGGCTTTTATCGAAGAAAACGAGAAAAGACGAAGTCAAAAGATCAAGAGTGCAAAAAGAACGGAAGTCCAAGGCCTATTCTGAAGATTTATCGAAGAAAAAGTCTCAAGACAGAAGTTTAATGAAGTCGAAGAACTCAAGTCTAATTATTGAAGAAATTATAAGACAAGTTCAATTTATATCGACAAATCCCGAGACGACATCGAGAAAGACAAAGAATTAAAAGACGAGAACGAGAAGGAGAAAGAAAGAAGGAATCAACACATGCACTCCTCACTTCCTATATATACCCTCCTAATGACACATTAGGAGGGTTTTAGTCATTTAGGTTAGTTAGTTTAGTTTTAGGAGTAGTGTAGTTTTATTTTTCTCTCTCTAGTTTTTTACTTTCTCTCTCTAGTTTTTCTTTAAAGTTTTAAGTTTTTCACTTTAATCTTGTATTTGAATCTTTAATCTTCATCTTTAATTTCAAGTTTTTCATATTCAATCTCTTTCTACCTTTCTTGATTTTTACTTGTTTGATCCGAAAGTTATCTTTGATTTTGCTTAATCTTATTGCTTATTTGATTAAAAAAATTATCTTTTTATATCTATCTAAGCTTTTGTACGAATTAAGCTATAAGTTTGACAATCTTATTGGCTTATTTTGTATTTAGCTTAAATTTTTTTAAATTTTCTTAAAAGTTTTATCTTTCTTAAAGTTTGCTTATTTTACTTCCTTATTTTGTGTTTCGAAAAGGTTTTAAATTCGTGCTTTTTAATTTTACTTATTCTTGTTTTAATTAAATTTTTGGTATTTTCTTATTGTCAAAGTGCTTAGTTGGTTTTTGCTTATTGCGAATTTCATTCTATCAGAAAGATGTATTTGGATTCCGACAGCTTGTTACGATCGCAAAAACCACAAGGGTTTCAACATTGTGATCGGTATTGTGATACTCCCCTTATTCCGATCAAGGTTCCGATCGCTCATTGCCATCACGGATTACGACGGGGCTTAAGGCTGTATTGCGACGGAATGCTGCCAAATTTTTGACAGCCATATTCCGACAGCTTACACATTCCGATGGGATCCCGATACATTATTCCGATGGATTCATTTGTTCTATATTCCGATGGTTTCCTTTTTAAACATTCCGATAGCTTTTCTTTATAGCCATATTCCGATAGTTTTGTTCCTATATTCCGATACCCAAATTCCGATAAGTATTCCGACGGCTTGTGGTGACAGCATTCCGATGGGATTCCGATGGATTGGGTTTTATTTTAATATTTCGTCTTAGTTTAATTTTTTTTAGTTTGCATTATTTTAAGTTTTCAAATTTTTCACGCTTCCCGAAATATAACTAGGATGCACCCATACGCCCCACATGATAATATAATAATAAAATGGCCAAATAACTTAAAAGGGACGCCACGAGCTGTCACTCCGCCGTGGTGAAGTCATAACACTAGTGCCTCTAGTGTTATGGTTATGGTACCTCCATAAATAGGTGAAACTGGTCATGCATGTATATGGCTAAGGTAACTAATAAAACATAAGCATTTAATCTATAACTACTGGGGAAAATAGTTGGCTGCATACGGGAAATCCTAATGAAGGAAGAGATTGTCCCTTCTGAAGGACGGGAAATCCGTACCTTATGTCCAGTAGAAGCTAATGGAAACGCTGAAGAAACTACTCCGCCTTGACGGATAATACGAATACATAGATGATTAAGACTAACAAACACGAACACATAGCACTCAAAATCAAAGATCAAATTCGACCCGAACACCCCTTAGTGTTGTTGATTACTGGCGGCAAGAGAGAGAGGCAAGACTAGGGTTTTCTTGATTTTTCTTGTAAACCTAAATTATCTTTAATTCCCTGGGAACCTAATTGGTTAAGGATTATACTTGGGTCATCGGTCAAATGCCCATTCCTCTCTTTCTCTTTGTCTAGCCGCGGCCAAAATGGAGCCCACAAGCAAAACCGTAGCTTTTCTGTGTTAGTTAAATCTACGTGTTCATTCTTGTTTAATCGTCGTGTTTTAATTATCGTAATCATGACACATTTATAATATACGTAAATACATGTTATTTAATATCGTGACACGTGTAATATATTATAAATGGAAAGTTTTAATTTGATCGTATTTTCGTGTATTTTACTGTTCATGTTTACTGTTTATGATATTTAAATGCGGGTTTTACAATTGTCAATTTAACATGGTATAAAAAGCAGGTTAGGTCCTAGACCTAAACCTAATCAATCATGCCTCCTATTTTCTTTTTCTTCTTATCCGCCGTTTCAAAAAAAATTCATCCAAAGTGTTTGATCTGAATATCAAATGTACGTGTTTTAAGAAAAATAGGTGTTTTACGTTTTTGGTCTTTGTTTTGAATTAACCTGTTTTTCAGCCAAAGGCATGCCAAATTCATTTGAAGCTAAGCATTTAGAGGTGACGAGGAGGTGTGATCTGTTTTTTTGTATGTTTTGGTCTTTAGTTTGGAAAAACAAATCCTGGTCTGTTTTTAATTCTTACGAACATACAATAGCAATTCTACAAAATAACCAAACTTATCTGTTTTATCTTTTTGTGTTGATGATTTGTGCTAAGGTCACAAATCCACACGATTATCTATTTGGTTGAATGTTTGTGCTAAGGTCACAAATCCACAAATTAGAGTTTATGAAGAAGAATCAGATTTTGTGAGGCGTTTTTGCACTGTTGCTGTAAAGATGGGGGTAGGAGTTTTTTCGGTTATCCGGATGTCTTTTGCTATAATGTTTTGTTTTTGTTTTATACTCCAGTCCAAGCTTTCGCGATTTCGCTGCTCGGACTGCGGGGGAGTGTTAAGGGATAAGAATAATAGGTCCAAGCCCGATTTATGGGTTTAGGGTATTAGGGTTTTACCACTATAAATAGTGGTCAATAATAAAACTTAACTTATAGGTTTAATGTAGTCTTTCACATATATGATACTAAATATCATATATGATAGTAACACTAGTATCATATATGATATACTTATCATCTATGATATAAACCAATATCATATATGATTCTGTAATAATTTGTAACCTAACACTAATATCATATATAATTAAACACTATTATCATATATATGATATTTTATGCAAATTAAAAAAAACGAAATTTTTTTCATTAAAGTATATCATATTGCTTATCATGTAGAAAACTAATTAAATGCTCGTCACGATAGTATATTTTTTTCGTTTAACACTTAACGGTTTATAAAATATTTAAATATTAAAAATAAGTGAAATAATTAAATATTAATCTCATCCATTAGATATAATGAGGATGGATGGTGAGATGAGTCACTTGTTATCTATGATAAATTCGATATCCAATATAACTTTACTCTTATGTTAATACTTGAAAATAATTGTACAATAATTGAAGGTGGCTCATAAGTTTTGAAAAAATCATATGCACTGAATATAATGAAATCTTTTATATATATAAATTATTTATTAACAAATATAATAGTATATAAAAAAATTATGCCACGTATTGTATATCAGATGGCAATAATCTTGGCCATAAATATACGCAAAAACCTCATACGAAACCTAAACCAAAGAGCTGATATCGACAATGCAGAAGGTTCATTTTCATTTTCCACACGACGTCCTCTTGAACCACATTCTACTAAGAGTTCCACCCAAATCTATTGGTCGTTTCAGGTGTGTTTCGAAAGAATGGCACTCGTCACTTGCATCGGATATGTTTCTAAAGAAGCACACGAACCGCCATCAAAACAACATTAAACTTTTGGTCTTTTCAAAAACAGAAACATCATCATTCGAGTTTACCTCCATCGACTGTGAAGCACCACCGACTGATGAGGGTTTAACCCCCACACGCCGCCCTTTACCACTATTCGGAGACACTGCTCCTCCTCATGATGTTCGTATTCTCACATCTTTTCATGGTTTGGTATGTCTAGGCATAAAAAAAGATCGGCGGGTCTCTGATCGATATTCTGATCTAATCTTATGGAATCCTTTGACCAATGAGTATAAGAGGTTGTCCAAATCTAATTCTGACGGGTATTGCATCACTGCTGGTACGTATTCGAAATTCCATATGTATTACAGCTCTTGTGAAGATGATTACAAGCTTCTATTCGTTAACTCTTATGCTTACATATACTCGTTGAAATCGGACTCTTGGAGAAGATTAGACTCCATTCAAAAAACAGATATACTTTCTCATCGGGGTTGTTGGAGTCGAGGTACTTATCTGAATGAAAATCTCTACTTTTTAAAACATCACAAATACAGCGAAAAAGTAATTTCATTTATAAGGTTTGACATAAAAACTGAACAGTTGTCAACGATAGAAACTCCGAATATATATTCTGCATACGACCTTTCTGCCAATATTGTGGTTAAAAGTGATTGCATTCATGTTTGTGTCAAATATGACACACGTATACATGGTTCTGGATGGAGGACCTGCATTAAGTTGTGGAAGTTGGATGAACATGAGAATCTGAAAGAAGTGTTAACTTATCAAGTAAGGCCGCTGCTTGATGATGGATATCATAGTCCTATTACCCCTCTGTGTCCATTCTACTTAATGAAGAACGGAAACTGGCTCATGATAAAAAACAAGTACCAGTGGTGGTTTTACGAAAATAAAATTTACAAAGTAGATCTTGAAAAGAGTAAGCGCAACTTTGAGTATGTGGAAGAAGTTAGAATGGATGGTGATAAGAATACAGTCCTTGAAGAAGTCCTTGAAGAAGGTAGATACATTGAAACGTTTGTGTCACCCAATCGATATATGAAGTAGCATCAACACCGATTATTGTTTTTTTTTTGTTTCCATGGATACAGAAATATAGCAAATTTATCAGCAACCTAAACACAGAAATCACGATAATCGAAAAGTGAGCACATAAGACTACATTTAAAAAATTCACATAATTATAAGTTTATAAATCGCTGACTCCAAACAACATGATAGGGAAAAAGTTATGGAAAAAACTGTTTCTTCTTTTGTGTTTGATATAAGCTACAATTACCTAAATTTCAAGTTTGCCTTTTTTTTGGGAACGTATGTTGCTTTGGGTGCTTGCAGCTTAGGGTTTTTAGTATTTTTTTGAAGTGCTTTCCATGGGATGTAAAAATGAATGCAGCTGTTACATCTGTTTGGGTATTTGGCATGTCTTCTGTATTTGCGCAAACATGAGCTTATTTAGATCGTGGCGGGGCGAGCTTCCTATGCTTGCAGCCATGACATGTGTCCCTCATAACTGAATTGAATTAAGGCAGAGTATCCAAGTCGGGCTGATTGACACGTTTTCGGGTGGATCCGGGAAAGGGTGCGATCATTTGTTAACTTGAGAAACACAACTTAATTAACTCAAAAATATACGCTTGCATCCCACGTTAATGTAATATATTCACCTTCCATATATTGAGGATATACAACTTTAATTTAAGAAATACTCAACTTGCAGCCCACGTCAATGTATATCTTCACTTCCGATATATTAGATGTCAATAATTTTGGCTATAAATATACGAAAAAACCTCGTACGTCTCACATTCGTATTATTCTTTTCCAAACCTAATTATCGACAATGGAGGTTCATGTTCCACATGACGTACTCTTGAACCACATTCTAACAGGAGTGCCACCCAAATCTATTGGTCGTTTCATGTGTGTTTCGAAAGAATGGCATTCGTTACTTACGTCAAGCATGTTTGAAACTATGTACATCCACAACCATCAAAACAACATTAAACTTTTGGTCTTTTCAAAATCAGAAACATCAACTTTCAAGTTTACAACCATCAACCCTGAAGCGCCACCAACTGATAAAGGTTTAACTACCACACGCCACCCTTTACCACAATTCGGAGACACCACTCCTCCTCATGATATTCATATTCTCACATCGTTACATGGTTTGGTATGTCTAGGCATAAAAGAACATAAGCGCAGTGTTCGATACTCTTATCTAATCTTATGGAATCCTTTGACTAACCATTATAAGAGGTTGTCCAAATCTTCTCACATTTATTGCAACTGTGCTACTACGTATTCGATATTGGGATTGTATTACAGCTCTTGTGAAGATGACTACAAGCTTCTGTTAGTTAACTATTATGTTCACATATACTCGTTGAAATCGGACTCATGGAAAAAAGTAGACGCCATTCAAAGAGAAGATATACTTTATGATCGGGGTTGTTGGAATCGAGGTACTACTACTTATCTGAATGAAAATCTCTACTTTTTAAAGCTCCACAAAAACACCAAACATTTTATTTCAGTTATAAGGTTTGATACAAAAACTGAACAGTTATCGACGATAGAAACTTCGAATATATATTCTGTTATTGGATATGCAAACAACCACCTTTCTGCCGCCACTATTGTGGTTAAAAGTGATTGCATTCATCTTTGTGTCGAATATGACACACATATACATGGTTCCGGATCCTGTATTAAGTTGTGGAAGTTGGATGAATATGAGAATCTGAAAGAAGTGTTAACTTATCAAATAAGGCCGCTTAGTGATTATGGATTTTATACCCGGCGTCCATTCTACGTCATGAAGTACGGAAACTTCCTCATGATGAAGAACAAGTATTGGTGGTGGTCTTACGAAAATAAAATTTATAAAGTAGATTTTGAAAAGAATAAGGACCACTTTGCGTATGCAGAAGAAATAAGAGTGGATTGTAATAATAATACAGTCCTTGAAATAGTTAGATACATTGAAACGTTTGTGTCACCCAATCGGTATATGAAGTAGCATCAACACTGATATATTATTGTTCATTTTGTTTACATGTATTAACAAAAATACATTGTAATAATAATATAGTCCTTGACTGTATTTAATCGAGTTATGAAACTTAAAGATGGAAATGATTCTAAACATGTTAAGTGTTATTAACATAGCCAAAAAATGATCTGCTGCAATTGTGTGGGTAATGGCTTTTTGCTTGAAACGGGTGGGTGATGGGTCTATATATTTGGTCACATGTTGCGTTAAGATATATATTTCACTGGATATATATGCCTTGAAAAATCAAAACAATATCTCTATTGCGGAAAAGATGTGTCAAGCGGGATGAAATTCGTCGGATGCATAGAGGATCTATTGACTCGTCTCGGTAGGAAGAGCTCGTTGGCATTTTGGGTTCTATTACTTTATTTTTAGCCGAAGATAGGTGGAGGTTGCATTGTTAGAGCCCAGGTATCATAACATCATTTTTTTCCACACACGGTTGCGTTACATCAACTTTTACAAAACATGACCCGGTAGGTGAGTTCACTTTCCAACTTTGTATAAAATTAAGGGTTTAAGGTTTGAATACTTATGCACTCATCTAAATATACATATGGTACATGTACCTAAAAAGTTATCCAGATGATAACTTTGACTTTACATGTTAATATGGTGCATGTAAACTTTTTTTCACCTATTAATCTGTAATATGACATGTGAAGTTTGCGACGTTAATCTTTTTATAAGCGATCGTTTTAACATGTTTGCAGAATTAGTCCATTTTAAGAATATTTTTCTCTAAAAAAGA
Source organism: Glebionis coronaria (assembly GCA_025667525.1). NCBI lineage: Eukaryota > Viridiplantae > Streptophyta > Magnoliopsida > Asterales > Asteraceae > Glebionis > Glebionis coronaria. The sequence goes on along the minus strand of CM046880.1, from coordinate 591,167,306 downwards.
CAATTCTGAAAAAGAACTGTTTTTTAACATGTTTCGAAAACAAATATTTGATCTTTTTTTTTTAAAACTCAAAACAAAAAGCATATAAAATTTAATAATTGTTTAATTTAAAAACATTTTTCTTTATATAGATTTTTTTTGTGAATTTTTAGTTTTCGAATTTTTGTTCTCCAAAAAGTTTAAATTTATAAAGTTTTTCTCTAAAGAAAAGTTTCGAATAAATATTATTTTGGAAAAGTTTTTTTTGAAAAAAGAAGACTTATTTTCGAAAAAAAATAGTTTTTGAAAAAGAAACATAATTTTGAAAAAATTAATTTATTTTTTCGAATTTTTTTCCGATCTTTTTTACAAAAAGTTTAAAACTAAAGAAAGAAAAAAATATTTTTTGAAAAATTATCTTTTGAAAAAGAAATATTTTATAAAAGAAAAAATATTTTCGAAAAAAATGACTAACGATGAAAACATACAATCAAAGAGACTAACGATGTCACTTTGCAAAAGACAAGAAAACTGCCACATTATCAAATTTGACAAAATTTGTCGGTTTTGCTGGTTACAGGTCAAAATATGACCATATTGGCAAAAAAGGTAAGTTCATGTATTTGGATAATTATTTTAGTACACGTATCATATGAATATATTTGAAAAAGTACATAGATATTTAAAGCCTTAAAACCTAAAATTAATATATATTAAATTATTTATTTATTTGATTCCGTACTTCACCGAGTTGGTCAAGATCACCAATAAAATTAGTCTAAGAGTGCATGGAATGGTCACACCACACCAAAAAACACCATGGCACGTCAGGCTAAGCATCCTTACAAGCCACCCCCATCCATGCCGAGCAACACATTTTCTGAGTCTCCTCTTGTAGCAGAGATTGATTGTGTATTTGGTTGCATTAAATCTTTTCCTAAAGGTACTTCATGCAGGAGAGATGGTTTGAGGGCACAACATATATTAGATGCTCTGTGTGGGGAGGGTTCTGCTACTGCCACAGATCTCTTAATGGCCATCACATCGGTCATTAATTTATGGCTAGCATGGAGGTGTCCGTCTATTTTGGCAGAGTTTGTTGCATCTGCTCCTCTCACGCCTCTACATAAACCTGATAACGGGATTCGACCTATTGCAGTGGGCACTATATGGAGACGTTTGGTTTCCAAGGTTGCTATGAAAGGTGTGGGTAAGGAATGTTCAAGTACCTTGGTGATTTCCAGTTTGGAGTCGGAGTGTCGGGTGGTGTCACACCCCACCATGGCGGAATATGTAGTGCGACGTATGGATATCATCACAACAAACGATGTCTCTATAGAGAAAACTAAAATGCAAATATAATGTCATAAATGGCGACACAAATGTCATGACAATATCTCAACAATGCAGGAGTCTAGGTAAGTAGGTAACAGTCCTACCACTTACCCAAGACAAACAATAAACATAAACCAAACAAACATATAGGTGCCAACATGTATCACTTATCAAAAAAAACATAAAGGTAAACTAAGAAGGAACGGGGATCTCCTTCTATATGCAATCCTAAGGCATCCAAGTCTAGCCACTTCTATCCTCAAGCTTAACCACATTCTCACCTGAAAGAGACACTAAAACACGTCAACATAAAGTTGGTGAGAGTCATAAGTTTAGACTCCAACGCTAAATCAGTTACACGCTGTGAATAACAATCATCAACAAAAGAACATATGGACAATGTGTTACAATTATGTATTAACAACTATCAATCAAGACCAATCATACCAAACCAATCCAAGGCTCCTACCTTGCCAAACAACATCATGGTACCATAGATGATCACACTATCCCAATGCCACTACCTTGGCAAACCACAAGGCCACTACCTTGTCAAACCACAAGGCCACTACCTTGTCAAACCACAAGGCCACTACCTTGTCAAACCACAAGGCTACTACCTTGTCAAACCACAATAACAAATCAAAAATCACATAGCAATTAATCACATAAGTGTACACACAAGTCCATCACAACCATAAAACATTCACAGCAACAATTTAGAAACAACTCAGCACAGTGTCTCTTCCATCCCATCTGGAAGTAAAAAACAAAAATAAACATGGGACTATGAACACTCACCTGATAGCTCCTTCACACGTCCTTGCACTAGCAACAAGCTAACAAACCAAAAACACGAAATCAATAAACGAACCAATCACTAAGATGGCTCATTAACCTATGATGGACATCTAACCCATTCTCACATATTTATCTCATTAATAAGCTCTAATTACCACATTACCCTTCCTTAACAAGTCCTTAACTTGGTTAAGTTTAATAACTAACCCGTTCGTATCTTACCCAAAACAATCCCAGTTTTTAGGTCTCAAAACTTTAGGTCCAACGCCCACTTAAACCTACCCATGGTTTCTGTAAAAGGAATATTCACACCCTTACATATGTTGGCTAACACCTCCCACTTGCCCTAACCTTAAAGCTACTGTTAAGGCCCCGATATATATATATCTACTTTCGTCATTCCAGATTTCCTGATTTTAGACGTACTAAAAGTTTGTTACCATTAAGGGGTCTTACCCTAAACCACCACCTTAGCCCAAGTGCAGATATTAACTACAATATATAAACCATCTCTCACGTTCGTGAGAAGATCCCAATGCAACCCTAAGTGCCCCAAACAACCCAAAACTTAAAAAGAAAACAGGCTGAATTCAAAACTGCTTTGACCTTCGACTGTTGTAACCTGCTTTTGACCCACTTCCCGACCTCCAATTTAGTTCTCGTTTCTTGCATTGGAAAGCCACTTCAATTACCTTTTCAGGGATACTTGGATCGCAAAATAAGAGTTTATAGAACTCCCGATATGATCAAAACAATTGACTCAAAAATCTGCCCAGTTTTTAAAAACGGGTTTAACAAAATCAACCTCATTAATTAACCCTAATCCCTCTAGTTACAAGCCCTAATTTATGTAATCATCATATTATGATTAATACAACATTAATTTACTGTTTTTATATTAAACCCTAACCTAAATCCATCATAAGATTATTAAAGAAAACATAAAAACAATTTAATTAAAAAGGGATTTGAAGATTTACCTTGGATTTATGAAAACCCCCAAATTTTATGAAGAACCCTAATTTTTTTATAAGACTCACGAATTTCCTTCATCTCCAGGAGAAAAATAATGAATTTGGTTTAGTATATACATTATATAGGGTATGGGTGAATCCTAATCCAACCCAAAGCCCACTTTCCTTTTTTTTTTTCCTTTTTTTCCTTTTTTTTCTCTTCTAAACCGACCCAAACACCCCTAATTTCGTTTTTTCCTTTATTTTTTTTCTTTTTATTGTTAATTAATATCTTATTAATATTACCTTAATTTACCTTAATTTATTTCAGCTCCTAAAACTTCCAAAACCTCAAAACCGTAAAACTAGTCAAATTTACGCGTTTTACCGTAAAAGACGTAAAATATACATTTTTATAATAAATCTCAAATTTTGAAATAAACTTTATATTTAAGTCCTAAATGACTTAAAACCATCCCGAAAAATATTCATATGGATAATTACCTCACCCGAGACCTCTAAATGCTAAACCGTAAATCCTAAAAAAATACTATTACTATAATACTTATACGTATACGTAAACACCACAATATCACCATTTTCATTTCATAGTCACCACTTGTGATCTCATGAACATGAATTAACCGTTCCTCGATTTACTTATGAGTACTCTATACTCATAAACGATAATCACACCAACCTCGTTCACACAAAATAAACATGTAAGCACAAAAATCAAGTAGTCACACATAAAATAACCTAAAAGTAAGACCAAGTGACGAACCTCAAAACCACGGTTGTCACATCACTCCCTCCTAATAGAAATCTCGTCCCGAGATTTACTTCTTAGGATCAACACACAGACAACAAATCACACGAGGATACTTGTTCTAAATGAACTCCTCTCATTTCCACGTGAACTTCAGTTCAAGTTTCAAGATACCACATGTACAAACCAAAAATAATTAAACCCATTGCCAAACTCTTGACCTCACAGTCAATAAATCTCGCAAATGACTCTTCGATAAAACAAAGACTCTTATTAGCACAAAACCCAAATAACCGGACATGCAAATATGCATCCTCAAACAACATTTACCAACCCCAATACATGAAATGTATCATGTATACAACTCATTTTCCCCAGGTAATTCTATGCTCATAAGCTAATGGCCTGATCTTCCCAAGATCATAAATGGACCTACAAAACTCTACATCAACACTTACATCTTTCCAAATCATACTACCCGTTACTATGGGTGAAACTCCATACATAACTTTGTCACTAAATCTAGTGGTTTCCTCCTTTTCTACATAGCATCCCTTGTTGCTCTCATTCTGTCCACAAACACCATTACCACATTAGTAGCCTCTTTTACCAATTCTAGTCCACAATGAGGACAACTCACCCTATCCTTTCATATCGTGCCTCAAATGGCATTTATCGACTTCTAGTACGAAAACTATCATTATATGAAAACTCAGCCATCGCTAACGAATTTCCGAACTACCTCTAAATCAATCACCCATGTCCAATTATGTTCATCAACTCCCTTCAGTCCGTATCCCAAACTACTTTAAATTCGAATTTTCTTACAAAGTGGCCTATGACGGTCTTTCACATCTCCATTAATTCTTCCAACTTCCCAACTACGTGACTTCTCATTCCTCTTGAAATAGGTGATGAATTAGTCAGTCTATCGACTATCACCCAACTCTCATCGTACTTAATCCCCCACCGCATTATGTATCCCTTCCACCAACTTCGTCCTTACATCGCCCTTTCTAAACTACTCCTATCCATGTAGGAAGTATAGTCTACGTCCCTTTCTTCCTTACGATTGTCCAAGCCACGAAACATAAATGTTGACGCGTTCACTGCTTTAGACAACTCAACTCGTGCAACCCACATCCTTCATCCAAACCACTCTAATACATCATCCCTATAGTTCAAGTTTGTCTCAGCTTCACCTCATCCTTCTTATTCCATGTCTCATCGACCATGCTTGCCTTTCCCAGATGGTACTTGGCCTTGTAATTTTTCTTTCATCAATTAACTCCACCTATCACCTTTGCCAAATGTTCAATCGAGATGATTGAATACGTGTTGGAGACGTTCATAATCCGTATAGATCATTCTCCACGTCTCGTACACCAAATGCCTCTAGCATTCTAGGCAGATATAACAGTCCAGCTCCACTAACTAAGTCTATCCAGTTCTTCCAAATCTTCAGTTCCTGCAACGTATAAGCAATCGCCTTTCTTTGTCGTCCTCGTACGCGTCCAAATCCCTGCTCCACGTATCGTCATGCTTTGCGAATTCATCCAGTCCTTCCGATAATGCCAAGATCTGCTCATCATCCAATCTACCTATTCAGCCTCCAAAATGCTTCCTAGTCCTTCTTCACTTCGCCCCTTGCTGGTTCCACGATATGCCATCATCTCTGACTACTAGTCCTGGCCAACTAAATCCTAAAACTCACACTTAAAAATCTCACGTTTCATTCCCTTTACTAACAACTCCAAAACCAACACATAATTCGCCTCATCCTCCTTCTAAGATTTGAGTAGATCAAGATGTCGTCGATGCTCCCGATGACAACTCGTTTATAGACGTTCATGCACACTCGGTTCATTGACTCCATGAAAACCGCTAGTGCTTTGGCGAAGCCAAATGCATAACCGTAAACCCAAAGCGTTCATACAACATCCTTAGCAATTTCAGTTATGTCCTCCTCACACCCTCTCTTAGCGGCAATACGAATAAATTCCTTGCAATTTCTAACAGCTCTTGTTCTTAATTCACTCCATCAACGATTTGCCTTGGATGACACTAACTACAACTCCTCTCACTTCTCCTACTTGCTCTATTCATGGTTCTACCTCAACGCTCCTAAACCATACAAAACCAAAACTACATCCTGAATACACCAGATACGATCGACGTATTAAACCCACGGATAACTAACGACATTTCACGTGCACCAATTAAAACAAATCAAAAACCACGAGACTCCAAAGAAAACTCAAACCCAAAACATGTATCAATTCCAAATGACCCATGACAACGAAAAATAATCCAAGAAACACCCAATGGCAACCAAAACATATTACGCCCCGCGACATATTATTTAAACCGTGCAAAGGATCGACTTTCCAAAAGAATATATATATATATATATATATATATATATATATATATATATATATATATATATATATATATATATATATATATATATATATATATATATATATATATATATATATATATATATATATATATATATATATATATATATATATATATATATATATATATATATATATATATATATATATATATATATTTTTAAATTTTTTTTTTATTTATTTTTTTTTACCTCCCCACATCTATGTGACTCAAACCATCTACAAACAACCTTCTAGACGTTCTCAAAACTCAACTCAAAGACTAGGTATCTCATGCATCCCAAATCATAAAAATAAAACTACTATTCAAACTCAACCTTGAACCCGACACTTGTACAACAATTCCGACCAGTCCACTGACCTCCCATGACTATACATTCTGAATATTTGAAAAGTACGTTCCGAGTACATAATTTTAGGCTTTTGAATCACCCAAAAAGCTTTAAAAACGAACAAGTTATGACCAAAACAATTTTATGCTAGTTGTTTTAAAAACTAAAGAATAGACTTAGTGATCAATGCAATCCTTTTCAATGAAAGATATAATTGTATGTGAAATATTCATAAACTCCTTTTAACCTTGTATTAATAACTATAAATGACATGAATCGGTTAAATCCAATTATATAAACTATGTAAGTAGAAAGAAATTTTACTTCGCTTTATTTTAAAGAAAGTCTTTTAGAATTTGAAATAAATAAGTGTTGATAAAAAAAAAAAAACTTATGTTACATCTTGTTTCAAACATGACTCCAACACCTTACCCTTATTTTACCGAATACTACCAACTATCTAACTCTATAGTAGATTTCCAAGTCCCCCCTTTTTCCATATACCAACCAAAAGAAATGTAAGACTCAACCCAAAAGATTTCATTATCCCAAAATAAATCTCCATTTATTTCAACGGACTTAAAACCCAGAACAACATTTTAAAACGTACACGTGAAATATGAACTCAAAGAATACGCTACAAGACGCAGTTCAAAAAAATTCGAAACGTTGTTGAAACTCCATCAACTCCAGCACCATAAAACACGAACAAACACAAGGTACGTTCAAGTTATAATAACTAGTGAACGACCATATACCATAACTTAACACATAGTAGTATATATACATCCGCATATATACCTATTAAATCACCCAAAACATACTCGTTACCATACATGTCGGATCAACCAATCACGTCATACACTCGTTTTTCCACACGAGTAATCACCATCTCACCGTGCCACAACAAAGCATAAAACCCACCTCCAAAACCAAACCATATCGTGTGGCCCCAAAATCACACAACACAACTATAACCCAAAACATACAACACACTAATAAAAATAGCCATATCGTAGGCAGCCGTTACATAAACCCATATATTATACGTATACCCAATATCTACATCTCACCATATACAAGCATGTAATAATCCTCTTTCATGCAATCATACTTGAGAACCCATTGAAGTTGTGGTACTTGTATAACTATGTTGGCCACCATACTTATACAATTACCTTTTCCCCAATGCACTCCCTCCTATGATGACACTTATAAGAATCAATACAACATATAACACATAAATCTATCTACTCACATAAGCTCATAACCACATAACCAATAAGGTCCAAAACTCCATCTATAAAAAAACATAATAAAACTCTTGGAATACAGAAATCCATAATCTAGCTAAAACAGCCTAGACTAAATCCAAAACGAAAACATAATCAGTTATAAGTCATGTCGCCCATAAGAGTGGAAATAGCATAAGGTCCTTCATAATCACCTACTCCTAATAACTCGAACCACCACATGATTCTTAGGGAACATGAATTAAACATCAAAAGAAAATAATACCCCTTAGGTACATAAAATAACCCAACAAAAGATAGAAACTACTATGTACCAAATTATGTACTATAATGTACATTATAAGTAAAATACGACAATGACTAGCGTGGACGATTATGGTTAAACCCGCACTACTCACAACTCGAAAAGAAAATAACATGTGGCTAAGTATGAATTTACTATGGTTCAATTCATACCAGTCAAAACATCACAATAAATAACATTCAAACACATCAATTATAATAAAATGCACACATACTCCTATGACGCCTATATGCAGGGACCCTTAAGCTATAGACTAGGCTACGCGACTAGGCAACCTAATTCTCTATAACCATTGGCTCTGATACCATTCTGTCACATCCCACCATGGCGGAATATTGGGTGCGACGTATGGATATCATCACAACAAACGGTGTCTCTATAGAGAAAACTAAAATGCAAATATAATGTCATAAATGGCGACACAAATGTCATGACAATATCTCAACAATGCAGGAGTCTAGGTAAGTAGGTAACAGTCCTACCACTTACCCAAGACAAACAATAAACATAAACCAAACAAACATATAGGTGCCAACATGTATCACTTATCAAAAAAAACATAAAGGTAAACTAAGAAGGAACGGGGATCTCCTTCTATATGCAATCCTAAGGCATCCAAGTCTAGCCACTTCTATCCTCAAGCTTAACCACATTCTCACCTGAAAGAGACACTAAAACACGTCAACATAAAGTTGGTGAGAGTCATAAGTTTAGACTCCAACGCTAAATCAGTTACACGCTGTGAATAACAATCATCAACAAAAGAACATATGGAAAATGTGTTACAATTATGTATTAACAACTATCAATCAAGACCAATCATACCAAACCAATCCAAGGCTCCTACCTTGCCAAACAACATCATGGTACCATAGATGATCACACTATCCCAATGCCACTACCTTGGCAAACCACAAGGCCACTACCTTGTCAAACCACAAGGCCACTACCTTGTCAAACCACAAGGCCACTACCTTGTCAAACCACAAGGCTACTACCTTGTCAAACCACAATAACAAATCAAAAATCACATAGCAATTAATCACATAAGTGTACACACAAGTCCATCACAACCATAAAACATTCACAGCAACAATTTAGAAACAACTCAACACAGTGTCTCTTCCATCCCATCTGGAAGTCAAAAACAAAAATAAACATGGGACTATGAACACTCACCTGATAGCTCCTTCACACGTCCTTGCACTAGCAACAAGCTAACAAACCAAAAACACGAAATCAATAAACGAACCAATCACTAAGATGGCTCATTAACCTATGATGGACATCTAACCCATTCTCACATATTTACCTCATTAATAAGCTCTAATTACCCCATTACCCTTCCTTAACAAGTCCTTAACTTGGTTAAGTTTAATAACTAACCCGTTCGTATCTTACCCAAAACAATCCCAGTTTTTAGGTCTCAAAACTTTAGGTCAAACGCCCACTTAAACCTACCCATGGTTTCTGTAAAAGGAATATTCACACCCTTACATATGTTGGCTAACACCTCCCACTTGCCCTAACCTTAAAGCTACTGTTAAGGCCCCGATATATATATATCTACTTTCGTCATTCCAGATTTCATGATTTTAGACGTACTAAAAGTTTGTCACCATTAAGGGGTCTTACCCTAAACCACCACCTTAGCCCAAGTGCAGATATTAACTACAATATATAAACCATCTCTCACGTTCGTGAGAAGATCCCAATTTAACCCTAAGTGCCCCAAACAACCCAAAACTTAAAAAGAAAACATGCTGAATTCAAAACTGCTTTGACCTTCGACTGTTGTAACCTGCTTTTGACCCACTTCCCGACCTCCAATTTAGTTCTCGTTTCTTGCATTGGAAAGCCACTTCAATTACCTTTTTAAGGATACTTGGATCGCAAAATAAGAGTTTATAGAACTCCCGATATGATTAAAACAATTGACTCAAAAATCTGCCCAGTTTTTAAAAACGGGTTTAACAAAATCAACCTCATTAATTAACCCTAATCCCTCTAGTTACAAGCCCTAATTTATGTAATCATCATATTATGATTAATACAACATTAATTTACTGTTTTTATATTAAACCCTAACCTAAATCCATCATAAGATTATTAAAGAAAACATAAAAACAATTTAATTAAAAAGGGATTTGAAGATTTACCTTGGATTTATGAAAACCCCCAAATTTTATGAAGAACCCTAATTTTTTTATAAGACTCACGAATTTCCTTCATCTCCAGGAGAAAAATAATGAATTTGGTTTAGTATATACATTATATAGGGTATGGGTGAATCCTAATCTAACCCAAAGCCCACTTTCCTTTTTTTTTTCCTTTTTTTCCTTTTTTTTCTCTTCTAAACCGACCCAAACACCCCTAATTTCGTTTTTTCCTTTATTTTTTTCTTTTTATTGTTAATTAATATCTTATTAATATTACCTTAATTTACCTTAATTTATTTCAGCTCCTAAAACTTCCAAAACCTCAAAACCGTAAAACTAGTCAAATTTACGCGTTTTACCGTAAAAGACGTAAAATATACATTTTTATAATAAATCTCAAATTTTGAAATAAACTTTATATTTAAGTCCTAAATGACTTAAAACCATCCCGAAAAATATTCATATGGATAATTACCTCACCCGAGACCTCTAAATGCTAAACCGTAAATCCTAAAAAAAATACTATTACTATAATACTTATACGTATACGTAAACACCACAATATCACTATTTTCATTTCATAGTCACCACTTGTGATCTCATGAACATGAATTAACCGTTCCTCGATTTACTTATGAGTACTCTATACTCATAAACGATAATCACACCAACCTCGTTCACACAAAATAAACATGTAAGCACAAAAATCAAGTAGTCACACATAATATAACCTAAAAGTAAGACCAAGTGACGAACCTCAAAACCACGGTTGTCACAGGTGGCGCTGAGGCTGTTTTACATAGCGCCAATAGGGTGTTGACTGAATACCATAATGATGGGTCTCTTGAAATGCTCACTGTGGACTTCTCAAATGCATTTAACCTTGTGGATAGATCGACAATACATCATGAAGGTAGGGTGAGGTGTCCTTCTATTTCTTCGTGGGTAAATTTCTTATATGGTCAAGCAGTGAGGTTGTATATAGGATACACGCATATTTGGTCTGCCACGGGAGTGCAGCAAGGCGACCCATTGGGACCTCTTCTTTTTGCTCTTGTCTTGCACCCGCTTGTACATAAGATCAGAGACAGTTGCAAGCTTCTTCTTCATGCTTCGTATCTTGATGATGGAACCATTATTGGAGATTTAGAAGAGGTATCCAAGGTGTTAGACATTATAAAGACGACTGGTCCAGGTTTGGGTCTTGAACTTAACATCAAGAAAACAGAGATTTTTTTGCCCTCTTGTAATGGTACGAGCTTCGAGAGGGTTTATTTCCGGTTGATGTTAATAATTTGGTACAATTTTAATCAATACTTATTTTAGGAACACCTCATATGAAGTGTTTAAATTACAAGTAGTGTTCACGCAAGTAAAATGATACATAAAAAAACTAGTGAACTTTGTTCGCATTTGTTTGCATAAGGTTCTAATATAATTAGCGAACTAGAATGAAATAAAGTATTCGAACACTAAAGAAAGCGGTCGTGTCAAATATATATCATGGCCTGAGGTGGATTTCGACAAGGTTCAGATCAAGAGCCAGAAAACTAGTTTTCCGATTTCTAGCAGTGGACCAAACCGAGCCCACAACCACTCAAACATATGGTTCGCTTCTGAAAAACCTGACATACATAAAGACATTTGCTTCTGGAGTTCTAGTACCGAAGTCATATATATGGTCTTGGATGCTCACAAGGAAGGTCTAGAAGTTTTTGCTTTAAATTTTATGAATGCTTGTTCCTGGGTGAATCTATCTGTGCAATTTTCGGTTTCTATTGATCATCCGTGATTAAATGCTTCAGTTTTTCTGCCATCATCAAAAATGGAACTTACATTACTTTTCTTTCATAGCAAGTCTTCAACAGTTTAATTATGATTCACCGACTTTCCTAAATTAGAAACTTATATCTTCACCTGCCATATATATTTAGGAATACAACTTTAACTCAAAATAAAACTTTATTTTTCGAAATACTCAAAGTAGAATCTGCTTTTTTCAGTATATATATATATATATATATATATATATATATATATATATATATATATATATATATATATATATATATATATATATATATATATATATATATATATATATATATTCACCTTCCCTATACTGATGGCAACAATCTCGCGATAAATATACTTAAAAACCTACGTCTCAAATTATAAATCCTTGTCGTTGATCGGAACCACAATGAAACCTAAACCAAAGAGATCGATAATTGAGGTTCATATTCCACATGACGTCCTCTTGAACCACATTCTACTAATAGTTCCACCCAAATCTATTGGTCGTTTCGGGTGTGTTTCGAAAGAATGGCGCTCGTTACTGACGTCAAACATGTTCGAAACCATGTACACCTACCACCATCAAAACAACATTAAGCTTCTGCTATTTTCAAAAACACAAACATCGTCATTCGAGTTTACCACCATCGACTGTGAATCGCCACCGAGTGATAAGGGTTGTTTAACTCCCACGCGCCACCCTTTACCACTATTCGGAGACGCCACTCCTCCTTGGGCTCTGATACCATAATTGTAACACCTCATTTTGATAAATGGAATATCACAGGATAATTATGGCGTGTCATTAAAGCATGCAAGGTAATATGTCATAAACATACATGACCAAAGGGATAACCGGAATCAAACATCGGTTCCTCAATATAGGCCCAAAACATAAATAAAATAAATGAACTAAGGAAGACTAAACAAGCATAAATATATGAAGGCGTGAGGAGAAGAAGTCTAAGGTAGCTCCCATCCTATGCGTGTCCTCCAGATGCTCCGGTCTAACCTTAGGTACCTACCATTTTGGGACATGGAAAATAAGTAACGGCTAAGAAATACACTCAGTGCACGGATATATAACATAGCATGAATGGCATAATATAGGAAAGAAATATAAAGCATGAAAAGCAGCGGAAATGAATAAGTCCAGGAAAACTTAGATTGTCTGTCATGTTCACTGGTTTTAGTTCTGAAAACATAGCTTATGTTACTTATAAAAATTCTGTATTAGTAAATATACCAAAATCCAATATAGGTCATGAGGTCAACAACCTGCATGATTACTTGGAGGGGTGACCTCGTCATGCAAATTAGAGGGGATGCCTCTAATTAACTGGTAAGTGGGTAGGAGGGATCAGCTTCTTGTGAAGGATGCAAGGCACACACCACATTCACTATAAAATCCTGACTGAAACATGTAACTAGGATGCACCCATACGACCAACATGATAATATAATAATAAAATGGCCAAATAACTTAAAAGGGACGCCACGAGCTATCACTCCGCTGTGGTGAAGTCATAACACTAGTGCCTCTAGTGTTATGGTTATGGTACCTCCATAACTAGGTGAAACTGGTCATGCATGTATATGGCTAAGGTAACTAATAAAACATAAGCATTTAATCTGTAACTACTGAGGAAAATAGTTGGCTGCATACGGGAAATCCTAATGAAGGAAGAGACTGTCCCTTCTGAGAGACGGGAAATCCGTACCTTATGTCCAGTAGAAGCTAATGGAAACGCTGAAGAAACTACTCCGCCTTGACGGATAATACGAATACATAGATGATTAAGACTAAAAAACACGAACACATAGCACTCAAAATCAAAGATCAAGTTCGACCCGAACACCCCTTGGTATTCTTGATATCTGGTGGCAAGAGAGAGAGGCAAGACTAGGGTTTTCTTGATTTTTCTTGTAAACCTACATTATCTTTAATTCCTTGGGAACCTAATTGGTTAAGGATTATACTTGGGTCATGGGTCAAATGCCCATTCCTCTCTTTCTCTTTGTCTAGCCGCGGCCAAAATGGAGCCCACAAGCAAAACCGTAGCTTTTCTGTGTTAGTTAAATCTACGTGTTCATTCTTGTTTAATCGTCGTGTTTTAATTATCGTAATCATGACACATTTATAATATACGTAAATACATGTTATTTAATATCGTGACACGTGTAATGTATTATAAATGGAAAGTTTTAATTTTATCGTATTTTCGTGTATTTTACTGTTCATGTTTACTGTTTATAATATTTAAATACGGGTTTTACAATAGTCATTCTAACATGGTATCAAAAGCAGGTTAGGTCCTAGACCTAAACCTAATCAATCATGCCTCCTATTTTCTTTTTCTTCTTATCCGCCATTTCAAAAAAAAAATCATCCAAAGTGTTTGATCTGAATATCAAATGTACGTGTTTTAAGAAAAAAAGGTGTTTTACGATTTTGGTCTTTGTTTTGAATTAACCTGTTTTTCAGCCAAAGGCATGCCAAATTCATTTGAAGCTAAGCATTTAGAGGTGACGAGGAGGTGTGATCTGTTTTTTTTGTATGTTTTAGTCTTTAGTTTGGAAAAACAAATCCCGGTCTGTTTTTAATTCTTACGAACATACAATAGCAATTCTACAAAATAATCAAACTTATCTGTTTTATCTTTTTGTGTTGGTGATTTGTGCTAAGGTCACAAATCCACACAATTATCTATTTGGTTGAATGTTTGTGCTAAGGTCACAAATCCACAAATTATAGTTTATGAAGAAGAATCAGATTTTGTGAGGCGTTTTTGCACTGTTGCTGTAAAGATGGGGGTAGGAGTTTTTGGGTTATCCGGATGTCTTTTGCTATAATGTTTTGTTTTTGTTTTATACTCCAGTCCAAGCTTTCGCGATTTCGCTGCTCGAACTGCGAGGGAGTGTTAAGGGATAAGAATAATAGGCCCAAGCCCGATTTATGGGTTTAGGGTATTAGGGTTTTACCACTATAAATAGTGGTCAATAATAAAACTTAACTTACACGTTTAATGTAGTCTTTCACATATATGATACTAAATATCATATATGATAGTAACACTAGTATCATATATGATATACATATCATCTATGATATAAACCAATATCATATATGATTCTGTAATAATTTGTAACCTAACACTAATATCATATATAATTAAACACTATTATTAAATATATATGATATTTTGCGCAAATTAAAAAAAACGAAATTTTTTTCATTAAAATATATCATATTGCATATCATGTAGAAGCTAATTAAATGCTCGTCACGATGATATATTTTTTTCGTTTAACACTTAACGGTTTATAAAATATTTAAATTTTAAAAATAAGTGAAATAATTAAATATTAATCTCATCCATTAGATATGATGAGGATGGATGGTGAGATGAGTCTCTTGTTATCTATGATAAATTCGGTATCCAATATAACTTTACTCTTATATTAATACTTGAAAATAATTGTACAGAATATAATGAAATCTTTTATATATATATAAATTATTTATTAACAAATATAATAGTATATAAAAAAATTATGCCACGTAATGTATATCAGATGGCAATAATCTTGGCTATAAATATACGCAAAAACCTCATACGAAACCTAAACCAAAGAGCTGATATCGACAATGGAGGAGGTTCATTTTCATTTTCCACACGACGTCCTCTTGAACCACATTCTACTAAGAGTTCCACCCAAATCTATTGGTCGTTTCAGGTGTGTTTCGAAAGAATGGCACTCGTCACTTGCGTCGGATATGTTTCTAAAGAAGCACACGAACCGCCATCAAAACAACATCAAGCTTTTGGTCTTTTCAAAAACAGAAACATCATCATTCGAGTTTACCACCATCGACTGTGAAGCGCCACCAACCGATGAGGGTTGTTTAACTCCTACACGCCGCCCTTTACCACTATTTGGAGACACTATTCCTCCTCATGAAATTCGTATTCTCACATCTTTTCATGGTTTGGTATGTCTAGGCATAGGAAAACATATGTCGAAATATCAATACTCTGATCTAATCTTATGGAATCCTTTGACCAATGAGTATAAGAGGTTGTCCAAATCTAATTCTGACGGGTATTGCAACACTGCTGGTACGTATTCGAAATTCCAATTGTATTACAGCTCTTGTGAAGATGATTACAAGCTTCTATTCGTTAACTCTTATGCTTACATATACTCGTTGAAATCGGACTCTTGGAGAAGATTAGACTCCATTCAAAAAACAGATATACTTTCTCATCGGGGTTGTTGGAGTCGAGGTACTTATCTGAATGAAAATCTCTACTTTTTAAAACATCACAAATACAGCGAAAAAGTAATTTCATTTATAAGGTTTGACATAAAAACTGAACAGTTGTCAACGATAGAAACTCCGAATATATATTCTGCATACGACCTTTCTGCCAATATTGTGGTTAAAAGTGATTGCATTCATGTTTGTGTCAAACATGACACACGTATACATGGTTCTGGATGGAGGACCTGCATTAAGTTGTGGAAGTTGGATGAATATGAGAATCTGAAAGAAGTGTTAACTTATCAAGTAAGGCCGCTGCTTGATGATGGATGTCATAGTCCTATTACCCCTCTGTGTCCATTCTACTTAATGAAGAACGGAAACTGGCTCATGATAAAAAAACAAGTACCAGTGGTGGTTTTACGAAAATAAAATTTACAAAGTAGATCTTGAAAAGAGTAAGCGCGACTTTGAGTATGTGGAAGAAGTTAGAATGGATGGTGATAAGAATACAGTCCTTGAAGAAGTCCTTGAAGAAGGTAGATACATTGAAACGTTTGTGTCACCCAATCGATATATGAAGTAGCATCAACACCGATTATTGTTTTTTTTTCCATGGATACAGAAATATAGCAAATTTATCAGCTGGATTTAATCAAGTATTTAATCTTTTTAGTTTGATAGCTTCTACTTCTTTGCTAGTACTATACTCTATAGTCATTCCAATTAAGCTACAAGCTTCAAAGATCTTATCTTTGGTTAAGTTTTATTAATTCGGTACATCTTTATGTATATACCGTTACCATTCAAATGAAACATTGAGCTTTAAACGTCATATAACAATATCAAAATCATATGTCTTCTATTAGAAATAAGACAAGAAATTGGACTTGCCCCAACTCCAAGAAGCGTGCTTGTAGTAAATAGATAAGAACAACTAAGGCCATTCATTGTATCTGCATTGATCTTCTGAATTACGTTAATAAGAACAACTGATGTTTCATCATTCACTACTCCTTCGCCAAACACTAGGCTGTATAGCAAAGGTGTTTTCCTCTTGGCTCGAAACCTGCAGATAGATTTTCACACAAGAACAAAAACAACGCATAAATATCACATCAATCAGAAAAACATTTGAAACAAAATTTGACCAACCCGCGCTGTAATGTGCATACAATATCCGTTGATGAAAATATGGTTCCAATACCTAAAACGGTACCATATAGCTTTATGACAGTTAGTTACGAGTAAAAATAACAAGGCCGAAGGGTCAAAAAGAGAGCTGATAAACTATCATACTCAGATATTCGCTGATAGACAACTCCTCAAACCCGTACTTTGGAAACAGCCACCAGTAACCTAAACACAGAAATCACGATAATCGAAAAGTGAGCACATAAGACTACATTTAAAAAATTCACATAATTATAAGTTTTTAAATCGCTGACTCCAAACAACATGATAGGGAAAAAGTTATGGAAAAAACTGTTTCTTCTTTTGTGTTTGATATAAGCTACAATTACCTAAATTTCAAGTTTGCCTTTTTTTTGGGAACGTATGTTGCTTTGGGTGCTTGCAGCTTAGGGTTTTTAGTATTTTTTTGAAGTGCTTTCCATGGGATGTAAAAATGAATGCAGATGTTACATCTGTTTGGGTATTTGGCATGTCTTCTGTATTTGCGCAAACATGAGCTTATTTAGATCATGGCGGGGCGAGCTTCCTATGCTTGCAGCCATGACATGTGTCCCTCATAACTGAATTGAATTAAGGCAGAGTATCCAAGTCGGGCTGATTGACACGTTTTCGGGTGGATCCGGGAAAGGGTGCGATCATTTGTTAATTTGAGAAACACAACTTAATTAACTCAAAAATATACGCTTTCATCCCACGTTAATGTAATATATTCACCTTCCATATATTGAGGATATACAACTTTAATTTAAGAAATACTCAACTTGCAGCCCACGTCAATGTATATCTTCACTTCCGATATATTAGATGTCAATAATTTTGGCTATAAATATACGAAAAAACCTCGTACGTCTCACATTCGTATTATTCTTTTCCAAACCTAATTATCGACAATGGAGGTTCATGTTCCACATGACGTCCTCTTGAACCACATTCTAACAGGAGTGCCACCCAAATCTATTGGTCGTTTCAAGTGTGTTTCGAAAGAATGGCATTCGTTACTTACGTCAAGCATGTTTGAAACTATGTACATCCACAACCATCAAAACAACATTAAACTTTTGGTCTTTTCAAAATCAGAAACATCAACTTTCAAGTTTACAACCATCAACCCTGAAGCGCCACCAACTGATAAAGGTTTAACTACCACACGCCACCCTTTACCACAATTCGGAGACACCACTCCTCCTCATGATATTCATATTCTCACATCGTTACATGGTTTGGTATGTCTAGGCATAAAAGAACATAAGCGCAGTGTTCGATACTCTTATCTAATCTTATGGAATCCTTTGACTAACCAGTATAAGAGGTTGTCCAAATCTTCTCACATTTATTGCAACTGTGCTACTACGTATTCGATATTGGGATTGTATTACAGCTCTTGTGAAGATGACTACAAGCTTCTGTTAGTTAACTATTATGTTCACATATACTCGTTGAAATCGGACTCATGGAAAAAAGTAGACGCCATTCAAAGAGAAGATATACTTTACGATCGGGGTTGTTGGAATCGAGGTACTACTACTTATCTGAAAGAAAATCTCTACTTTTTAAAGCTCCACAAAAACACCAAACATTTTATTTCAGTTATAAGGTTTGATACAAAAACTGAACAGTTATCAACGATAGAAACTTCGAATATATATTCTGTTTTTGGATATGCAAACAACCACCTTTCTGCCGCCACTATTGTGGTTAAAAGTGATTGCATTCATCTTTGTGTCGAATATGACACACATATACATGGTTCCGGATCCTGTATTAAGTTGTGAAAGTTGGATGAATATGAGAATCTGAAAGAAGTGTTAACTTATCAAATAAGGCCGCTTAGTGATTATGGATTTTTTAGTCGGTGTCCATTCTACTCCATGAAGTACGGAAACTTGCTCATGATGAAGAACAAGTATTGGTGGTGGTCTTACGAAAATAAAATTTATAAAGTAGATTTTGAAAAGAATAAGGACCACTTTGCGTATGCAGAAGAAATAAGAGTGGATTGTAATAATAATACAGTCCTTGAAATAGTTAGATACATTGAAACGTTTGTGTCACCCAGTCGGTATATGAAGTAGCATCAACACTGATATATTATTGTTCATTTTGTTTACATGTATTAACAAAAATACATTGTAATAATAATATAGTCCTTGACTGTATTTAATCGAGTTATGAAACTTAAAGATGGAAATGATTCTAAACATGTTAAGTGTTATTAACATAGCCAAAAAATGATCTGCTGCAATTGTGTGGGTAATGGCTTTTTGCTTGAAACAGGTGGGTGATGGGTCTATATATTTGGTCACATGTTGCGTTAAGATATATATTTCACTGGATATATATGACTTGAAAAATCAAAACAATATCTCTATTGCGGAAAAGATGTGTCAAGCGGGATGAAATTCGTCGGATGCATAGAGGATCTATTGACTCGTCTCGGTAGGAAGAGCTCGTTCGCATTTTGGGTTCTATTACTTTATGTTTAGCCGAAGATAGGTGGGGGTAGCATTGTTAGAGCCCAGGTATCATAACATCATTTTTTTCCACACACGGCTGCGTTATATCAACTTTTACAAAACATGACCCGGTAGGTGAGTTCGCTTTCCAACTTTGTATAAAATTAAGGGTTTAAGGTTTGAATACTTATGCACTCATCTAAATATACATATGGTACATGTACCTAAAAAGTTATCCAGATGATAACTTTGGCTTTACATGTTAATATGGTGCATGTAAACTTTTTTCACCTATTAACCTGTAATATGACATATGAAGTTTGCGACGTTAATCCTTTTATAAGCGATCGTTTTAACATGTTTGCAGAATTAGTCCATTTTAAGAATATTTTTCTCTAAAAAAGACAATTCTGAAAAAGAACTGTTTTTTAACATGTTTCGAAAACAAATATTTGATCTTTTTTTTAAAAAACTCAAAACAAAAAGCATATAAAATTTAATAATTGTTTAATTTAAAAACATTTTTCTTTATATAGATTTTTTTTGTGAATTTTTAGTTTTCGAATTTTTGTTCTCCAAAAAGTTTAAATTTATAAAGTTTTTCTCTAAAGAAAAGTTTCGAATAAATATTATTTTGGAAAAGTTTTTTTTGAAAAAAAAGACTTATTTTCGAAAAAAAATAGTTCTCGAAAAAGAAACATAATTTTGAAAAAAATTAATTTATTTTTTCGAATTTTTTTCCGATCTTTTTTACAAAAAGTTTAAAACTAAAGAAGGAAAAAAATATTTTTTGAAAAATTATCTTTTGAAAAAGAAATATTTTATAAAAGAAAAAATATTTTCGAAAAAAATGACTAACGATGAAAACATACAATCAAAGAGACTAACGATGTCACTTTGCAAAAGACAAGAAAACTGCCACATTATCAAATTTGACAAAATTTGCCGGTTTTGCTGGTTACAGGTCAAAATATGACCATATTGGCAAAAAAGGTAAGTTCATGTATTTGGATAATTATTTTAGTACACGTATCATATGAATATATTTGAAAAAGTACATAGATATTTAAAGCCTTAAAACCTAAAATTAATATATATTAAATTATTTATTTATTTGATTCCGTACTTCACCGAGTTGGTCAAGATCACCAATAAAATTAGTCTAAGAGTGCATGGAATGGTCACACCACACCAAAAAACACCATGGCACGTCAGCTTTTTCACTTACACATAAAAAAAACATCTTATGGTCACACCATTTTCACACCACCACACCAAATTTTCCATTTATATTAATAAACTACCCTTAACAATTAATTTATTCAAATCCTAATTTAATTTATTCATTCAAATAAAAAATAATACATCATTAATTAAATCCTAACATAGGAAATAAAAAAAAATTACAAATGACATAAAATAAAAAAAATAATCTTCCATTTTTCATCTTCATCTTCATTTTGTAGCCGGCATGACCAAAGGTGTTCCATATGGTGTCATTGAAGTGAAAGATGTGCATTTTTATCCTTTAACTCTTTTGTTTTGGTACGGTTGGTGTCATGTCTATCTATCCAACGACGTTGCATTCTTGCCGATGGATTAACAAACAGATTATTAGAATCATCAATACGATATTCGGCTTCATTTTCTTGACCAATCACCATCTTTTGATCTTCTAAAATCATGTTATGCAATATGATGCAACTATACATGACTCTACTGCTGGTGGTTACTCTGGATGACCGAGCCGGTTGACGTAATATTCCCAACGACGTTGAAGAACACCAAAAGCACGTTTGACATCCTTTCGTTCTCCTTCTTGTTTCCGTTTAAAATTAATGTTTTTGGGTTGACTTGCAAACGAGAACGATTTCACAAAATTAGCCACTGTGGGTAGATCCCGTCAGCTAAGTAATACCCGTTCTGAAACGTAACCCCATTTACTCTAAACGGAGCTGCAGGTGCTACGTCATTAAGAAGGTCGTCAAATAACGGAGAAACATCTAAAACATTTATATCATTATTTGCACCCGCTACACCAAAAAACGCATGCCAAATCCACAAATCACGAGAAACAACTGCTTGAAGCATAATTGGTGGGTATTTTTTATCACCCCTCCCGTATTATCCCTGCCATGCTACTTGACAATTTCTCCATTCCTAATGCATACAATTAACGCTTTCAAGCATTCTCGGGAAACCTTGAACATTGTTATGCCCTGCATAAATTTTATTAACGTCTTCAATAGTTGGTTTTCTCAAATAGTGGTTCATGTACAAATCCATAGTACACAATATTAAAGAAAAACTAACTTTCAGCAAAAGTAGGTTCGGCCAATTGCAAGTATTCATCAAACTGGTAGGACACACTGCCGTATGTCAGTTGGCGTATGACGGCTGGGCATTTTAGAATAACACTTGCACTCATTCGACCGGTACAATCGTGCCGAACTCAAAAGAAATCAAAGTGTTTAGGAAGAGGATCCGCCGTATAATTTTCAATATTATTGACAATTTTTAAAAATAATGTTGGACTCATACGATATCTTTTACGAAAAATGTGTAACGAATACTTACAAGGTTCGTCTAAGTAATCCGCCCTCAAACGAACTTCGGCAGTCTCACGATCATGTTCAATAATATTTCGGGTGAGTCGGAGGTTGTTTTCTTGTTCTTGCAAGTAATTATAATAATTATACGCGGTAATCAAGATATCAACGTTGGTTTCATCATCAATGTCAAACACAAAAGGTTGGTACGCCATTTTTTTGTGTAAAATTTATGTTTGTGTCAAGTTATAATGAAGTTTGGTTTGTATATATAGAGGGGTTTCAAAAAACTAGCCGTTATTGGCTTTTTTAACAAAAAAATAGAAATTTTTTGAACCCATCGATAATAAATCCGTTTGGAGGGGGAGGGGGTTCAAAAATAGTTAAAAACAAAATGGCTGTTTCATAAGTGTTAGAGGGGGGGAAAATGTTTTTTTTAACTTCTACCACGCAAGTGACTGTGGTCACACCGTGGTTCACGCAGCTCATGATGGTGTGGTCACGCCGGCCAACGTCGGGCAACACGGGAGCACGGCGTGACCATACCCTGCCCTCGTACCGAGCCCAGCCCACTGGAATTTTGAAATTGTCCATTTGGCGCTTCCTTTAAAAGCATGTTACATTATTTGTTTAGTACCAAGTTGACGATGTAGCTTTAACCTTGTCAGCATAGCAGTCATGTTTTGGTTAAACGCCACCACAAGCTTCGCTAATCCAGCCTTGGATGCTGATGGCTGGGCAGCAGGGTAAGGGCGTACGAATGAAGATGAAGGATTGTTTTTGTTTGACAACTTCCTACCTCGTCCAGGTTTAAAGCCTCGGCTTGTTCCCAAGACTTTGTCCATAATCTCATCATCGGTCATCCGCACCTCGAGACCTTCTTAACTCGCTCTCAGTTTTAGCATACGGTTCTGCAAATTTACAAAACATGAAAATTAAAGTCATGTTGTTATCGGGTTGCAGCAAGTTAGTAGTCCCAAACAAAAAATAAATGACGTTAGAATAATATTTGCTTGGAGACACATACATAACAACCATATTATAGTATTTGCACCCTGCTCAAAGTTAAGCAAACACATACTAAAGCTAGCTAAACAAAAAACTAGCCATTTCAAATATTAAAAAACGTGTAGTTGCATATGGATCATGTGAATTTACCTCATGTTTCAATATTAGATGATTACATACCATGTTTTTCTTGATAAGCATGCTATTAAAGTCGGTAAATGAAATTGTTAAATAACCAAAACTGACACAAGACTTTATTAACCAAAACCGACACAAGACTCTAATTACACAAAACAATGTACATATGAGTCAATCGAATTTATTTTATTTTATTTTATTTTATTTTATTTTTTTGTTTTTACTTTTTTTATTTTTTTATTTTCTTTTTGTAACCGTCAGTCGACTTTTACCCATGTTAAGCTTTCAGCATCCAAAAGAACAATAAGTATGGGCAAGGCAGAGGTTCTTATCTTAAACGGGGTGTTCACTAAAAATATCGCACGAAATGGGTCATAATAGTTCAAATCAAATTCGTATTGGGTTAAACTCTCTGGTCATTTTTACATCTACTTGAAAACAAATTTTCACCGATCAACCTCTTTGAGCCTAATTATCTTTAAAATGTAGCTCCACATAAAACCTTGTGAAAATGTGAACCCCAATGACTCGTATACAATATGTACATCCTTTCGCCTTGTACCCAATTTGCAAGAATCTCAGTTGCTAAAATAAACTGTTTTGAACCGCACTCCCAAACACCCCTAAGTCTTATTTGATAAAACAGGTACTGATATTAAATCTGTTCAATAACACTAAACTCACACCACTGCTTCGTACTAAACGCAAACCTAGAAACTGTCTTAAAGAATTGCGTGCTTCTATTTCAACCTTAAAACTATTGTTTTGGCATATCTAATCTAGTAAACTTGTAAAACATAATACATGGGCATAAGGCATAACTTGCATGAATATAAATGAACATAAGACATAATTATACTTACATATCTCGTTTCAAATATTTCTTTGACCCACTTCCCTTCCTTCTGATGGGTCTTCTTGTAGTGCTCAATAAGGTTTGGGAATACACCTGTGGTTTCCCACTGAAAACAAATTCAATCAAGTATATATTAATAGTGAAACAAATTAACAACTATATGATAAAAATCAAGAAAATATTAATCACTTACCTCCTCGTCTCTGCTAGCGGCGTATGACTTACTCCCTTGAGTGGAAGCCTGAGGTTGCTTCGCCCTGTTAACCTTGTTCTTTTCAGACTGGTTCATATGCTTTTTAGAAGTGAAATGATCACATAACTCATGCCAATCACTCAAAGACTTAGCCCCTGGAGGACGAAAGTCTCGTATCTTCACTGGTTGCACGTACCCACCACGCTTCACAAACATCTCGTCCTTGAATTTGTTCTTACGGTTTTTGTATTGACTCTTAAACTGGGCTTCAATCTCTCTCTTAACTTGCTCTGCATCTCGTCCTGACAACCATGGCCTCATATCAAAGTACGTCTGCAATTCAAAAGAAATAGTGATATGATGAATATTTGTTATCAATTTAACATATTATATTTAAGAATAAAGCTCTACTTACATGGATAGCAGGCCATAAAGTTCCCTTGTACTTAGCAGGTACCGCATCCCATGATTTGTACCAGAATGGAACTGATCTTTCAATCTCGTTCCCAATCAAACCGGTGAAATTTCGACGATTAGGCCCAGTTGGTTTAGCAGTCCTCAGATCGTTAAGGTCAAACCTGATGAGTAGCTTTTTCTTTTGACCTAAATCGAATGTTTTATCGAGCTTAGCATTCGAGCCTTTCTTTTTTCCTTTAGGGTCTACAAATAATAATTCAAATGAGCCAATTAACGATATGTTAAATTGATAAGAAGTCATGAAATTCAAGTATAGGTATTCTATAATGACTTACTTTTGTGGCTGGAGGGAGGCTCCCACGGGCGGTCATCATTTGGGGGACCGTTGTCTCCACCATTTCCTTCTGCTGCGACCATTGCCATCTGTCAAGACAACAATATCATATTAATAGAAGTTCATAGATAAAAAATTACATATGCTAGAGCAAATTAATAAAGGAATAACTTCATAACAACTGTATTAAATTAAAGATCACAAATATAAATACAAGTACTCGAACAAATGCATTAAACAATTTGAACCAATAAACACAATTGTAAAAACTACTCGATAACAAGTTCAATCTGAATCACTAGAATCTTCATCACTACTAAGAACATGAGTAGCATCATAGTCTACATCGTCATTAATAAAATCATCGTCATCTAAGAGATGACAAGTAGGAATGAAATCAACTTCCGTTGATGGACCAACTCCGCTCAACCCATTATAATCCAAATCATCTAAATTAGCTGTCAATGCAAGATCAGATGAGTTGCTGTCATGAATAATATCTGCTTCCACGACGACGTCCTTATCCCAAATCTTTTGATGATTGACATCTTGGACAACCTTCCAAAAATGTGATCTAGAAGGGTATTCAAGGTAAAAAACTTGTCTTGCTTATGTAGCAAGAATGTATTGGTTTTCCTTCCACCAATCATCTCTTGTAGATATACTCGTTATGTTATTTTTAGTAACACAAAGTGAGGTGCTGCGAGTGTTATTGGTTTTAAACCATTTACACTGAAACAAGACAACTTTTTCACGAGTAACATAATTAAGCTCAAAAATTTCTTCTAACACACCATAATACATAGTTCCATTCTCCCCGGGTGTTGAAACTCCACTATTTTGAGTTATTAGGCGTTGGTCACGGATGTGAACCACGAACTTCACACCATTAACTACACAAGAGGTGTAATAAGTTGCATGATCTTTTGGTCCAATTGCCAAGACGAATAGTTCAAGACTACACTCGGATGGCTTCTTTGTATAGAGAGAAGAGATCTATGACAAAGAGAAAAGCAGACGAGGCATTAAAAAAAGACTAACACCACCAAGGAAATTCTATTTGTAAACTAGTTAGATATACATTGAATTTACCTTGTCACAAAACCACAGAGAAAATTTTGTTAGTAAATCATTCTCGGGCATGGCAAGGCGACATTCTCTGTAATTTTATGTTCACAGTATTAGTATAATCATCCAAATATATGATTTACGTAAATGAGTACATATGAAAAGCACGTACGTCTTGTATATGTCGACTTCAGGACTGTTGTCGAGGACATACCATACTAGCTTCTTTTTAACTTCGTCAACGGATGATTCGATGTACTAGGGTTATAAGTTAAAGGTTCAATTGATGAGTCGATATGTTACGTGATGAATGTTAACTAATCATTATGAATGTTAACTAATCGTGATGCATGTAAACTAAGAATGTTAACTAATCGTGATGAATGTTAACTAGTTGATGTGCTAAGGTTATCGTTAAAGGTTCAACTGATGATTCGATGTACTAGGGTTATACGTTAAAGGTTCAACTGATGATTCGATGTACTAGGGTTCTACGTTAAAGGTTCAACGGATTAGTCGATATGTTAAGGTTATACGTTAATGGTTCAACGGATGATTCGATGTAATAGGATTATACGTTAAAGGTTCAATTGATGAGTCGATATGTTACGTGATGAATGTTAACTAATCATTATGAATGTTAACTAATCGTGATGCATGTAAACTAAGAATGTTAACTAATCCTGATAAATGTTAACTAGTTGATGTTCTAAGGTTATAGGTTAAAGGTTTAACTGATGATTCGATGTACTAGGGTTATACGTTAAAGGTTCAATTGACGAGTCGATATGTTACGTGATGAATGTAACTAATCATTATGAATCTTAACTAATCGTGATGATAGTTAACTAAGAACGTTAACTAAGAATGTTAACTAATCGTGATGAATGTTAACTAAGAATGTTAACTAATCGTGATGAATGTTAACTAATTGTGATGAATGTTAACTAAGAATGTTAACTAGTCGATGTACTAGGGTTATACGTTAAAGGTTCAACAGATGAGTCGATATGTTAAGGTTATACGTTAAAGGTTCAACTTATGAGTCGATGTGTTAAGGTTATACGTTAAAGGTTCAACGGATGATTCGATATGTTAAGGTTATACTTTATAAGGTATCGTTGTATACGAGATCTTCAAAGGAGTAGTCGATAGGGTATCGTTGTATACGAGATGTTTAAAGGAGTGTCCGTTGTATGCGAGATCTTCAAAAGAGTAGTCGATAGGGTATCATTGTATACGAGATGTTCAAAGGGTATTGTTGTATATGAGATGTTCAAATGAGTAGTCGACAAGGTATCGTTGTACACGAGATGTTCAAATGAGTAGTCGATAAGGTATCGTTGTACAGGAGATGTTCAAATGAGTAATCGATAGGGTATCATTGTATAAGAGATCCCGCCAAAACTTCCCCCCAAAACTTCCCCTCAAAAGATCCCGCCAAAACTTCCCCCCAAAAGATCCCGCCAAAACTTCCCACCATAAGTTCCCGCCAAAACTTCCCCCTAAGATTTCCCCCCAAAAGCACTTTTTTTACCATAAAAGCATCTTCATAACCAAGAACTAAACAGATCACACATACTTTTGCCATCTCAACGACCAACACACACATTGTAATTATGAAGATGGTGGCATATGAATCTTTTGCGTGTCGTTGTGGAGCCGGAGATGTAGTTCTAAGAGAATCGTATAAGCGCGATACCCGTGGTAAACTATACTATGCTTGTCCACTATCGAAGGTGATCAATCACATGTGTTTTTATTTGTGTAGTTTACAAATAATTTGATTAGGTATGTTTAACATAAATTTTCCTTACTCTTTAATTAACAGCCCCGGGAAGGTACTTTTGGATGTGAATTTTTTCTATGGAAAGAGGATCGAGTTCGTCTATTACTTGGTTCTTCTGGAGCTTCAACTTACTCACCAAGACCTTCAATGACTCCAGTTTCCTCTCCAAGCTCTTCAACACCTCCATTCTATTCTTTGGGACCTTCGAGGTATGCAGAGTGTGCAAACTGCAAGCTCTTGACTACAAAGCTAAATATACTCGAGGCAACAATGGAAACACAAATGCATCCCGAGCACCACACAATGAATTCAAATGCACTACTACATGAGCTTTACAATAGCGTGGGAACATTAGTTTGCAGTAGTTTGTCATTTAGTCAATTTAGCATCTCAACTTCGTAATGTAATTCGTATGTTTTATCTACTTCGTATGTTTTATCGACTTTGCAATGTAATTCGTATGTTTTATCATCTTTTTAATGTAATTCGTATGTTTTTTTGACTTTATAATATAATTCATATGTTTTTTCGACTTTGTAATATAATTCATATGTTTATTGTTTAATTTTTTATCAACTTCTTTCATGCGATGTGGGATACATACCAGTTATAGCATAACCTCAACACCTGAGCTCAAAAGTTGAGAGAAATGAGAACCTACACGAAATTAATTATTACTCGAGGGAATATCACGATTGTGTTTAAATTTTTATAAAATATTTCTATAAACAATAATTATATACTTTTTTAAAATATATATTGTATAAATAATAATTATATAGTTACACTTTATTTTATAAACAATAATTATATACTTTTTTAAAATAATTTTTTTTAATATTTTTTGTACAAAATTTATAGGGACTACATGTGGTCCCGAAAAATTGGGCGCATAAAATTCCCACCAACAAGACTTAAAAATTTTAAACTATGGCTAAATTTTTTTTGTGACGGAACCTATAGGGACTACATGTGGTCCCAAAAAGATGGGCGCTTAAAATTCCCGCTACAAAGACGTAAAAAATTTAAACTTTGGCTAATTTTTTTGTGTGACGAAACTTACACGGACTACATGTGGTCCCAAAACGTTGGGCGCCTAAACTTCCTGCCACCAAGACTTAAAAAATTTAAAATATGGCTAAATATTTTGGTGACGAAACCTATAGGGACTACATGTAGTCCCAAAACATTTAACACTAAATTTTTTTTTTGATTTTGACAATCATGTTTTCGTCATTAAACTTATAGGGACTACATGTAGTCCCGATAAATATTAGTCAAACTTTAAAATTTTTATGACTCCTATTTTGTCGTGTAGCAAACTTTTTGGGACTACATGTAGTCCCTAGAGAGAAATATGTAGTCTCTAAAAATTTTGGTCAAAGATGAAACAGAAAAGTGAAAGTTTTGTCTTCTAGCGGGTTTTTAGGGACTAATTCATGTAGTCCCGAAAACATTTAGTCCCTAAAAGCCGAATTTCTTGTAGTGTTATGTGTGTGTTTTGTGTGTGTGTGTTTGTTACGATCTGAGAAAGGGACGGGGTAGGTTGTATTTGGAAGGTGGGAGTGGGTGGGCTGTAAAATGACGAAAATACCCCTCCGCTTTTTTTAATTAAAAAGTAAAAATTAATCTGGACTGTTGATTTTTTTGTAGATGGAAGGTGGGGATTGATCCCCTTGTATCCAAAGGATACAAGGTATCCAAAATAACCGGACTCATAAACTATTTATTAACAAATATAATATATAAAAAATAAATTTACGGCACAAATACACAAAAATTACATGTTTTATCTCGATCGGGTTTTGGGAAGCGGGTCACTCCAAACCTCGCGAGTCTAACTGTGTTTTGAAAAAAAACCCGATTCAATATGATTCGGTTTTTCTAACGGAACTGGTGAACCGGTTGACTTGACCGAATCGAACCGGTTCCAAAACATTTACGGAACCTGTTTTTGCTAATGATAAACTCATAAAGTGAACCTGTTTTTGCTAATGATAAACTCATAAAGTGAATCTGGTTCGTTTGCATAGCTTGTATCCCACGTAATATATATCAGATGGCAATAATCTTTGATATAAATATACGCAAAAACCTCATACGAAACCTAAACCAAATAGCTGATATTCACAATGGAGGAGGTTCATGTTCCACATGACGTCCTCTTGAACCACATTCTTCCAAGAGTTCCACCCAAATCTATTGGTCGTTTCTGGTGTGTTTCGAAAGAATGGCACTCGTCACTCACGTCGGATATGTTTCTAAAGAAGCACATGAAGCACATGGACCACCATCAAAACAACATTAAACTTCTGGTCTTTTTAAAAACAAAAACATCACATTCGAGTTTACTACCATCGATTGTGAAGCACCACCGACTGATGAGGGTTGTTTAACTCCCAGAAGCCGCCCTTTACCACAATTCGGACACACCACTCCTCCTCATGATATCCATGTTCTCACATCTTTTCATGGTTTCATATGCCTAGGCATAAAAAAGGATCGCAACTGTGATCGATACACTGATCTAATCTTATGGAATCCTTTAACCGATGAGTATAAGAGGTTGTCCAAACCTAATTCTCACGGGTATTGCAACACTCCTGGTACGTATTCGAAATTCCAATTGTATTACAACTCTTGGGAAGATGACTACAAGCTTTTATTCGTTAACTATCATGCTTACATATACTCGTTGAAATCGGACTCATGGAGAAAAGTAGACACCATACAAAAAACAGATATACTTCATCATCGGGGTTGTTGGAGTCGAGGTACTTATCTGAATGAAAATCTCTACTTTTTAAAACACCACAAAAAGGGAAAAGTAATTTCAATTATAAGGGTTAACACAAAAAGTGAACGGTTATCAACGATAGAAACTCCGAATATAGATTCTGCTTCTCTATATGCACACAACTATTCTGCCACTATTGTGGTTAAAAGGGACTGCATTCATCTTTGTGTCAAATATGAAACTTATCATGGATTACATGGTTACGGATGGAGGACCTGTATTAAGTTGTGGAAGTTGGATGAAGATGAGAATCTGAAAGAAGTGTTAACTTATCTAGTAAGGCCGCTGCATAATTATCAATATGGTACTCCTATTAGCGATCTTTGTCCATTCTACTTAATGAAGAACGGAAACTGGCTCATGATAAAGAACAAGTACTGGTGGTGGTCTAAGCATAAAAAGATTTATACAGTAGATCTTGAAAAGAGTAAGCACGACAACAGCTTTGAGTATGTGGAAGAAGTTAGAATGGATGGTGATAAGAATATAGTCCTTGAAGAAGGTATATACATTGAAACGTGTGTGTCACCCAATCGATATATGAAGTAGCACCAACACCGATTATTGTTCTTTTTGTTTCCATGTATACAGAAATATAACACATTGTTATCGATCAGCTGGATTGAATCAAGTATGTAATCTTTTTAGCTTGCTAGCTTCTAGTTCTTTGTTAGTCCTATACTCTATAGTCATTCCAATTAAGCTACAAGATTCAAAGATGTTATCTATGGTATTACCCATACAAACCAGGTGTAAGGAACAATGAACCACCACCAACCATAGTACCTAAATTATTTTCATGTTGGAACTTCGACGGGCCTTGAAACTAGTTATATGTAAAGATAAAAGACGAATGAATGAGTTCATGCTGCTGTGCTTCTGCCTTTGTTTAAAACTTACTGTCATATTGGGATGTTTTATTATTAACCTCTATACTAATCATCTTCGTTTGGAATCTAATGGTTTCATCTTCTTCTTGCTTACAGTAAACCGATTAGTATATTGCTTACAGTAATGATGGTTTTTAAACTATACTTATATACAGTAAAACTATACTTATATATAGGTGATAACAGTAAACCGAACAGTATATTACTTATGTGGTTTTTAAACTATACTTATGTGGTAATTTGAGATCAAGTATATTGCTTAAGGGGAGGTAGAATATAGACAGATAGGATAAACCCGAAAGTAGGGAGTCCGAAAAACGTAAGTGCGCAGGTGGGATTAAAGAAAAAACAGCAACAGTTTAACGAAAACAAATAATTATAGATAGTATGTAAGGGGAAAATTTGAGTTTTTGATTCGGGGCACTTTTGAAAAAAGCTGAAATCAAAGAAAAATGATACTAAAATGGCCCCAGAACCCAAAGAATAAACGTAAGTGCTAACTGCATCAAAAATCCTTTCATCAACAAGTCGCTAGAAAACGTACTGCTTATTTTGTTTTCGGCTTATGTGTCGTTCATAAACTCACTTTTTGTTGCTTATTTTGAAACTTTTAGGCTTATACAAGTTTACTGTAAAACAAGGTTTATCGAAATAATTACGGCTAATAGGCCAAGGCTGTAAACGGTTTACATTCATTTTAAAATAGCAAAACTAACTAACAAACGAGTGATTTCATCATTCGCTAACGATTCATTCATAAACTAACTAACAAATGAGTGATTTCATAATTCGCTAACGAACAGTCTAGCTATTTAAACCTCCTAATAAACCTAACTAACAAACGAGTGATTTCATAATTCGCTAACAATTCATTCACAAACAACTAGCAAATACTAGTAAAATAGAAAAATAACCTGTTGATAACAATAATAAAATAGCAAAATAACCTGTTGAGGGAGCAGTAATAAAAACCACGGCGAATTGATCGGAGAAGTAATGAACCACCACGAACTGATTGATCGGAGAAGTAATAAACCACCACAAACTGATTGATCGGAGAAGTAATAAACCACCACGAACTGATTGATCGGAGAAGTAAGGTTGAATCAGTTACATGATCGGAGTGTGTGACGGTGGTGACAGTTACATGATTGTATGGTTGAATCAGAAATATGTGAAAAGAATATTCGGAATGTGTAATGTTGAATCAGAAGTGTGTGAAAAGAATATTCGGAGTAGATGAGTATGGGAGTATTGTGTATGAGTGGCAATTTCCACCTTATATTTAATAGAAGATAAAATATAAAGGATAAAATATAAAGGGTATATTTAATTATGAGCTGGCAATTTTTTTTTAAAATGTATTTATTTTTTTTAACTTTTGTTTTCACATTTATAAGTGCGGCTTTTTGTATAGTCATTTTTACATTTAAAAGTGTAGCCTTTTTTCGTATATTTGTTTTTCTATACTAATAAGTGTGGCTTTTTTTAAACTTTTTTACTTCATTTATAAGTGTAGCATTTTTATAATTCTTTACACTTATATATGTGGATTTATTTTTGAAATATTTATAACACATTTAAATGTGGCAACACTATAATACATATAATTTTTTTTTCCACGGTTTCTTATACCATGGAGAAATAACCGTGGAGAACTTCACTTTTTTTTGAACCCATCGATAATAAATCCGTTTGGAGGGGGAGGGGGTTCAAAAATAGTTAAAAACAAAATGGCTGTTTCATAAGTGTTAGAGGGGGGCAAAATGTTTTTTTTTAACTTCTACCACGCAAGTGACTGTGGTCACACCGTGGTTCACGCAGCTCATGATGGTGTGGTCACGCCGGCCAACGTCGGGCAACACGGGAGCACGGCGTGACCATACCCTGCCCTCGTACCGAGCCCAGCCCACTGGAATTTTGAAATTGTCCATTTGTCGCTTCCTTTAAAAGCATGTTACATTATTTGTTTAGTACCAAGTTGACGATGTAGCTTTAACCTTGTCAGCATAGCAGTCATGTTTTGGTTAAACGCCACCACAAGCTTCGCTAATCCAGCCTTGGATGCTGATGGCTGGGCAGCAGGGTAAGGGCGTACGAATGAAGATGAAGGATTGTTTTTGTTTGACAACTTCCTACCTCGTCCAGGTTTAAAGCCTCGGCTTGTTCCCAAGACTTTGTCCATAATCTCATCATCGGTCATCCGCACCTCGAGACCTTCTTGACTCGCTCTCAGTTTTAGCATACGGTTCTGCAAATTTACAAAACATGAAAATTAAAGTCATGTTGTTATCGGGTTGCAGCAAGTTAGTAGTCCCAAACAAAAAATAAATGACGTTAGAATAATATTTGCTTGGAGACACATACATAACAACCATATTATAGTATTTGCACCCTGCTCAAAGTTAAGCAAACACATACTAAAGCTAGCTAAACAAAAAACTAGCCATTTCAAATATTAAAAAACGTGTAGTTGCATATGGATCATGTGAATTTACCTCATGTTTCAATATTAGATGATTACATACCATGTTTTTCTTGATAAGCATGCTATTAAAGTCGGTAAATGAAATTGTTAAATAACCAAAACTGACACAAGACTTTATTAACCAAAACCGACACAAGACTCTAATTACACAAAACAATGTACATATGAGTCAATCGAATTTATTTTATTTTATTTTATTTTATTTTATTTTATTTTATTTTTTTGTTTTTACTTTTTTTATTTTTTTATTTTCTTTTTGTAACCGTCAGTCGACTTTTACCCATGTTAAGCTTTCAGCATCCAAAAGAACAATAAGTATGGGCAAGGCAGAGGTTCTTATCTTAAACGGGGTGTTCACTAAAAATATCGCACGAAATGGGTCATAATAGTTCAAATCAAATTCGTATTGGGTTAAACTCTCTGGTCATTTTTACATCTACTTGAAAACAAATTTTCACCGATCAACCTCTTTGAGCCTAATTATCTTTAAAATGTAGCTCCACATAAAACCTTGTGAAAATGTGAACCCCAATGACTCGTATACAATATGTACATCCTTTCGCCTTGTACCCAATTTGCAAGAATCTCAGTTGCTAAAATAAACTGTTTTGAACCGCACTCCCAAACACCCCTAAGTCTTATTTGATAAAACAGGTACTGATATTAAATCTGTTCAATAACACTAAACTCACACCACTGCTTCGTACTAAACGCAAACCTAGAAACTGTCTTAAAGAATTGCGTGCTTCTATTTCAACCTTAAAACTATTGTTTTGGCATATCTAATCTAGTAAACTTGTAAAACATAATACATGGGCATAAGGCATAACTTGCATGAATATAAATGAACATAAGACATAATTATACTTACATATCTCGTTTCAAATATTTCTTTGACCCACTTCCCTTCCTTCTGATGGGTCTTCTTGTAGTGCTCAATAAGGTTTGGGAATACACCTGTGGTTTCCCACTGAAAACAAATTCAATCAAGTATATATTAATAGTGAAACAAATTAACAACTATATGATAAAAATCAAGAAAATATTAATCACTTACCTCCTCGTCTCTGCTAGCGGCGTATGACTTACTCCCTTGAGTGGAAGCCTGAGGTTGCTTCGCCCTGTTAACCTTGTTCTTTTCAGACTGGTTCATATGCTTTTCAGAAGTGAAATGATCACATAACTCATGCCAATCACTCAAAGACTTAGCCCCTGGAGGACGAAAGTCTCGTATCTTCACTGGTTGCACGTACCCACCACGCTTCACAAACATCTCGTCCTTGAATTTGTTCTTACGGTTTTTGTATTGACTCTTAAACTGGGCTTCAATCTCTCTCTTAACTTGCTCTGCATCTCGTCCTGACAACCATGGCCTCATATCAAAGTACGTCTGCAATTCAAAAGAAATAGTGATATGATGAATATTTGTTATCAATTTAACATATTAGATTTAAGAATAAAGCTCTACTTACATGGATAGCAGGCCATAAAGTTCCCTTGTACTTAGCAGGTACCGCATCCCATGATTTGTACCAGAATGGAACTGATCTTTCAATCTCGTTCCCAATCAAACCGGTGAAATTTCGACGATTAGGCCCAGTTGGTTTAGCAGTCCTCAGATCGTTAAGGTCAAACCTGATGAGTAGCTTTTTCTTTTGACCTAAATCGAATGTTTTATCGAGCTTAGCATTCGAGCCTTTCTTTTTTCCTTTAGGGTCTACAAATAATAATTCAAATGAGCCAATTAACGATATGTTAAATTGATAAGAAGTCATGAAATTCAAGTATAGGTATTCTATAATGACTTACTTTTGTGGCTGGAGGGAGGCTCCCACGGGCGGTCATCATTTGGGGGACCGTTGTCTCCACCATTTCCTTCTGCTGCGACCATTGCCATCTGTCAAGACAACAATATTATATTAATAGAAGTTCATAGATAAAAAATTACATATGCTAGAGCAAATTAATAAAGGAATAACTTCATAACAACTGTATTAAATTAAAGATCACAAATATAAATACAAGTACTCGAACAAATACATTAAACAATTTGAACCAATAAACACAATTGTAAAAACTACTCGATAACAAGTTCAATCCGAATCACTAGAATCTTCATCACTACTAAGAACATGAGTAGCATCATAGTCTACATCGTCATTAATAAAATCATCGTCATCTAAGAGATGGCAAGTAGGAATGAAATCAACTTCCGTTGATGGACCAACTCCGCTCAACCCATTATAATCCAAATCATCTAAATTAGCTGTCAATGCAAGATCAGATGAGTTGCTGTCATGAATAATATCTGCTTCCACGACGACGTCCTTATCCCAAATCTTTTGATGATTGACATCTTGGACAACCTTCCAAAAATGTGATCTAGAAGGGTATTCAAGGTAAAAAACTTGTCTTGCTTGTATAGCAAGAATGTATTGGTTTTCCTTCCACCAATCATCTCTTGTAGATATACTCGTTATGTTATTTTTAGTAACACAAAGTGAGGTGCTGCGAGTGTTATTGGTTTTAAACCATTTACACTGAAACAAGACAACTTTTTCACGAGTAACATAATTAAGCTCAAAAATTTCTTCTAACACACCATAATACATAGTTCCATTCTCCCCGGGTGTTGAAACTCCACTATTTTGAGTTATTAGGCGTTGGTCACGGCTGTGAACCACGAACTTCACACCATTAACTACACAAGAGGTGTAATAAGTTGCATGATCTTTTGGTCCAATTGCCAAGACGAATAGTTCAAGACTACACTCGGATGGCTTCTTTGTATAGAGAGAAGAGATCTATGACAAAGAGAAAAGCAGACGAGGCATTAAAAAAAGACTAACACCACCAAGGAAATTCTATTTGTAAACTAGTTAGATATACATTGAATTTACCTTGTCACAAAACCACAGAGAAAATTTTGTTAGTAAATCATTCTCGGGCATGGCAAGGCGACATTCTCTGTAATTTTATGTTCACAGTATTAGTATAATCATCCAAATATATGATTTACGTAAATGAGTACATATGAAAAGCACGTACGTCTTGTATATGTCGACTTCAGGACTGTTGTCGAGGACATACCATACTAGCTTCTTTTTAACTTCGTCAACGGATGATTCGATGTACTAGGGTTATACGTTAAAGGTTCAATTGATGAGTCGATATGTTACGTGATGAATGTTAACTAATCATTATGAATGTTAACTAATCGTGATGCATGTAAACTAAGAATGTTAACTAATCGTGATGAATGTTAACTAGTTGATGTGCTAAGGTTATCGTTAAAGGTTCAACTGATGATTCGATGTACTAGGGTTATACGTTAAAGGTTCAACTGATGATTCGATGTACTAGGGTTCTACGTTAAAGGTTCAACGGATTAGTCGATATGTTAAGGTTATACGTTAATGGTTCAACGGATGATTCGATGTACTAGGATTATACGTTAAAGGTTCAATTGATGAGTCGATATGTTACGTGATGAACGTTAACTAATCATTATGAATGTTAACTAATCGTGATGCATGTAAACTAAGAATGTTAACTAATCCTGATGAATGTTAACTAGTTGATGTTCTAAGGTTATACGTTAAAGGTTTAACTGATGATTCGATGTACTAGGGTTATACGTTAAAGGTTCAATTGACGAGTCGATATGTTACGTGATGAATGTAACTAATCATTATGAATCTTAACTAATCGTGATGATAGTTAACTAAGAACGTTAACTAAGAATGTTAACTAATCGTGATGAATGTTAACTAAGAATGTTAACTAATCGTGATGAATGTTAACTAATTGTGATGAATGTTAACTAAGAATGTTAACTAGTCGATGTACTAGAGTTATACGTTAAAGGTTCAACAGATGAGTCGATATGTTAAGGTTATACGTTAAAGGTTCAACTTATGAGTCGATGTGTTAAGGTTATACGTTAAAGGTTCAACGGATGATTCGATATGTTAAGGTTATACTTTATAAGGTATCGTTGTATACGAGATCTTCAAAGGAGTAGTCGATAGGGTATCGTTGTATACGAGATGTTTAAAGGAGTGTCCGTTGTATGCGAGATCTTCAAAAGAGTAGTCGATAGGGTATCATTGTATACGAGATGTTCAAAGGGTATTGTTGTATATGAGATGTTCAAATGAGTAGTCGACAAGGTATCGTTGTACACGAGATGTTCAAATGAGTAGTCGATAAGGTATCGTTGTACAGGAGATGTTCAAATGAGTAATCGATAGGGTATCATTGTATAAGAGATCCCGCCAAAACTTCCCCCCCAAAACTTCCCCTCAAAAGATCCCGCCAAAACTTCCCCCCAAAAGATCCCGCCAAAACTTCCCACCATAAGTTCCCGCCAAAACTTCCCCCTAAGATTTCCCCCCAAAAGCACTTTTTTTACCATAAAAGCATCTTCATAACCAAGAACTAAACAGATCACACATACTTTTGCCATCTCAACGACCAACACACACATTGTAATTATGAAGATGGTGGCATATGAATCTTTTGCGCGTCGTTGTGGAGCCGGAGATGTAGTTCTAAGAGAATCGTATAAGCGCGATACCCGTGGTAAACTATACTATGCTTGTCCACTATCGAAGGTGATCAATCACATGTGTTTTTATTTGTGTAGTTTACAAATAATTTGATTAGGTATGTTTAACATAAATTTTCCTTACTCTTTAATTAACAGCCCCGGGAAGGTACTTTTGGATGTGAATTTTTTCTATGGAAAGAGGATCGAGTTCGTCTATTACTTGGTTATTCTGGAGCTTCAACTTACTCACCAAGACCTTCAATGACTCCAGTTTCCTCTCCAAGCTCTTCAACACCTCCATTCTATTCTTTGGGACCTTCGAGGTATGCAGAGTGTGCAAACTGCAAGCTCTTGACTACAAAGCTAAATATACTCGAGGCAACAATGGAAACACAAATGCATCCCGAGCACCACACAATGAATTCAAATGCACTACTACATGAGCTTTACAATAGCGTGGGAACATTAGTTTGCAGTAGTTTGTCATTTAGTCAATTTAGCATCTCAACTTCGTAATGTAATTCGTATGTTTTATCTACTTCGTATGTTTTATCGACTTTGTAATGTAATTCGTATGTTTTATCATCTTTTTAATGTAATTCGTATGTTTTTTTGACTTTATAATATAATTCATATGTTTTTTCGACTTTGTAATATAATTCATATGTTTATTGTTTAATTTTTTATCGACTTCTTTCATGCGATGTGGGATACATACCAGTTATAGCATAACCTCAACACCTGAGCTCAAAAGTTGAGAGACCTGAGAACCTACACGAAATTAATTATTACTCGAGGGAATATCACGATTGTGTTTAAATTTTTATAAAATATTTCTATAAACAATAATTATATACTTTTTTAAAATATATATTGTATAAATAATAATTATATAGTTACACTTTATTTTATAAACAATAATTATATACTTTTTTAAAATAATTTTTTTTTAATATTTTTTGTACAAAATTTATAGG
The DNA here is from genome assembly GCA_025667525.1 of Glebionis coronaria. Classification (NCBI taxonomy): domain Eukaryota; kingdom Viridiplantae; phylum Streptophyta; class Magnoliopsida; order Asterales; family Asteraceae; genus Glebionis; species Glebionis coronaria. Next base: position 591,127,231 of record CM046880.1, on the reverse strand, counting down.
GACTACATGTGGTCCCGAAAAATTGGGCGCATAAAATTCCCACCAACAAGACTTAAAAATTTTAAACTATGGCTAAATTTTTTTTGTGACGGAACCTATAGGGACTACATGTGGTCCCAAAAAGATGGGCGCTTAAAATTCCCGCTACAAAGACGTAAAAAATTTAAACTTTGGCTAATTTTTTTGTGTGACGAAACTTACACGGACTACATGTGGTCCCAAAACGTTGGGCGCCTAAACTTCCTGCCACCAAGACTTAAAAAATTTAAAATATGGCTAAAATATTTTGGTGACGAAACCTATAGGGACTACATGTAGTCCCAAAACATTTAACACTAAATTTTTTTTTTGATTTTGACAATCATGTTTTCGTCATTAAACTTATAGGGACTACATGTAGTCCCGATAAATATTAGTCAAACTTTAAAATTTTTATGACTCCTATTTTGTCGTGTAGCAAACTTTTTGGGACTACATGTAGTCCCTAGAGAGAAATATGTAGTCTCTAAAAATTTTGGTCAAAGATGAAACAGAAAAGTGAAAGTTTTGTCTTCTAGCGGGCTTTTAGGGACTAATTCATGTAGTCCCGAAAACATTTAGTCCCTAAAAGCCGAATTTCTTGTAGTGTTATGTGTGTGTTTTGTGTGTGTGTGTTTGTTACGATCTGAGAAAGGGACGGGGTAGGTTGTATTTGGAAGGTGGGAGTGGGTAGGCTGTAAAATGACGAAAATACCCCTCCGCTTTTTTTAATTAAAAAGTAAAAATTAATCTGGACTGTTGATTTTTTATAGATGGAAGGTGGGGATTGATCCCCTTGTATCCAAAGGATACAAGGTATCCAAAATAACCGGACTCATAAACTATTTATTAACAAATATAATATATAAAAAATAAATTTACGGCACAAATACACAAAAATTACATGTTTTATCTCGATCGGGTTTTGGGAAGCGGGTCACTCCAAACCTCGCGAGTCTAACTGTGTTTTGAAAAAAAACCCGATTCAATATGATTCGGTTTTTCTAACGGAACTGGTGAACCGGTTGACTTGACCGAATCGAACCGGTTCCAAAACATTTACGGAACCTGTTTTTGCTAATGATAAACTCATAAAGTGAACCTGTTTTTGCTAATGATAAACTCATAAAGTGAATCTGGTTCGTTTGCATAGCTTGTATCCCACGTAATATATATCAGATGGCAATAATCTTTGATATAAATATACGCAAAAACCTCATACGAAACCTAAACCAAATAGCTGATATTCACAATGGAGGAGGTTCATGTTCCACATGACGTCCTCTTGAACCACATTCTTCCAAGAGTTCCACCCAAATCTATTGGTCGTTTCTGGTGTGTTTCGAAAGAATGGCACTCGTCACTCACGTCGGATATGTTTCTAAAGAAGCACATGAAGCACATGGACCACCATCAAAACAACATTAAACTTCTGGTCTTTTTAAAAACAAAAACATCACATTCGAGTTTACTACCATCGATTGTGAAGCACCATCGATTGTGAAGCACCACCGACTGATGAGGGTTGTTTAACTCCCAGAAGCCGCCCTTTACCACAATTCGGACACACCACTCCTCCTCATGATATCCATGTTCTCACATCTTTTCATGGTTTCATATGCCTAGGCATAAAAAAGGATCGCAACTGTGATCGATACACTGATCTAATCTTATGGAATCCTTTAACCGATGAGTATAAGAGGTTGTCCAAACCTAATTCTCACGGGTATTGCAACACTCCTGGTACGTATTCGAAATTCCAATTGTATTACAACTCTTGGGAAGATGACTACAAGCTTTTATTCGTTAACTATCATGCTTACATATACTCGTTGAAATCGGACTCATGGAGAAAAGTAGACACCATACAAAAAATAGATATACTTCATCATCGGGGTTGTTGGAGTCGAGGTACTTATCTGAATGAAAATCTCTACTTTTTAAAACACCACAAAAAGGGAAAAGTAATTTCAATTATAAGGGTTAACACAAAAAGTGAACGGTTATCAACGATAGAAACTCCGAATATAGATTCTGCTTCTCTATATGCACACAACTATTCTGCCACTATTGTGGTTAAAAGGGACTGCATTCATCTTTGTGTCAAATATGAAACTTATCATGGATTACATGGTTACGGATGGAGGACCTGTATTAAGTTGTGGAAGTTGGATGAAGATGAGAATCTGAAAGAAGTGTTAACTTATCTAGTAAGGCCGCTGCATAATTATCAATATGGTACTCCTATTAGCGATCTTTGTCCATTCTACTTAATGAAGAACGGAAACTGGCTCATGATAAAGAACAAGTACTGGTGGTGGTCTAAGCATAAAAAGATTTATACAGTAGATCTTGAAAAGAGTAAGCACGACAACAGCTTTGAGTATGTGGAAGAAGTTAGAATGGATGGTGATAAGAATATAGTCCTTGAAGAAGGTATATACATTGAAACGTGTGTGTCACCCAATCGATATATGAAGTAGCACCAACACCGATTATTGTTCTTTTTGTTTCCATGTATACAGAAATATAACACATTGTTATCGATCAGCTGGATTGAATCAAGTATGTAATCTTTTTAGCTTGCTAGCTTCTAGTTCTTTGTTAGTCCTATACTCTATAGTCATTCCAATTAAGCTACAAGATTCAAAGATGTTATCTATGGTATTACCCATACAAACCAGGTGTAAGGAACAATGAACCACCACCAACCATAGTACCTAAATTATTTTCATGTTGGAACTTCGACGGGCCTTGAAACTAGTTATATGTAAAGATAAAAGACGAATGAATGAGTTCATGCTGCTGTGCTTCTGCCTTTGTTTAAAACTTACTGTCATATTGGGATGTTTTATTATTAACCTCTATACTAATCATCTTCGTTTGGAATCTAATGGTTTCATCTTCTTCTTGCTTACAGTAAACCGATTAGTATATTGCTTACAGTAATGATGGTTTTTAAACTATACTTATATACAGTAAAACTATACTTATATATAGGTGATTACAGTAAACCGAACAGTATATTACTTATGTGGTTTTTAAACTATACTTATGTGGTAATTTGAGATCAAGTATATTGCTTAAGGGGAGGTAGAATATAGACAGATAGGATAAACCCGAAAGTAGGGAGTCCGAAAAACGTAAGTGCGCAGGTGGGATTAAAGAAAAAACAGCAACAGTTTAACGAAAACAAATAATTATAGATAGTATGTAAGGGGAAAATTTGAGTTTTTGATTCGGGGCACTTTTGAAAAAAGCTGAAATCAAAGAAAAATGATACTAAAATGGCCCCAGAACCCAAAGAATAAACGTAAGTGCTAACTGCATCAAAAATCCTTTCATCAACAAGTCGCTAGAAAACGTACTGCTTATTTTGTTTTCGGCTTATGTGTCGTTCATAAACTCACTTTTTGTTGCTTATTTTGAAACTTTTAGGCTTATACAAGTTTACTGTAAAACAAGGTTTATCGAAATAATTACGGCTAATAGGCCAAGGCTGTAAACGGTTTACATTCATTTTAAAATAGCAAAACTAACTAACAAACGAGTGATTTCATCATTCGCTAACGATTCATTCATAAACTAACTAACAAATGAGTGATTTCATAATTCGCTAACGAACAGTCTAGCTATTTAAACCTCCTAATAAACCTAACTAACAAACGAGTGATTTCATAATTCGCTAACAATTCATTCACAAACAACTAGCAAATACTAGTAAAATAGAAAAATAACCTGTTGATAACAATAATAAAATAGCAAAATAACCTGTTGAGGGAGCAGTAATAAAAACCACGGCGAATTGATCGGAGAAGTAATGAACCACCACGAACTGATTGATCGGAGAAGTAATAAACCACCACAAACTGATTGATCGGAGAAGTAATAAACCACCACGAACTGATTGATCGGAGAAGTAAGGTTGAATCAGTTACATGATCGGAGTGTGTGACGGTGGTGACAGTTACATGATTGTATGGTTGAATCAGAAATATGTGAAAAGAATATTCGGAATGTGTAATGTTGAATCAGAAGTGTGTGAAAAGAATATTCGGAGTAGATGAGTATGGGAGTATTGTGTATGAGTGGCAATTTCCACCTTATATTTAATAGAAGATAAAATATAAAGGATAAAATATAAAGGGTATATTTAATTATGAGCTGGCAATTTTTTTTTAAAATGTATTTATTTTTTTTAACTTTTGTTTTCACATTTATAAGTGCGGCTTTTTGTATAGTTATTTTTACATTTAAAAGTGTAGCCTTTTTTCGTATATTTGTTTTTCTATACTAATAAGTGTGGCTTTTTTTAAACTTTTTTACTTCATTTATAAGTGTAGCATTTTTATAATTCTTTACACTTATATATGTGGATTTATTTTTGAAATATTTATAACACATTTAAATGTGGCAACACTATAATACATATAATTTTTTTTTCCACGGTTTCTTATACCATGGAGAAATAACCGTGGAGAACTTCACTTTTTTTTGAACCCATCGATAATAAATCCGTTTGGAGGGGGAGGGGGTTCAAAAATAGTTAAAAACAAAATGGCTGTTTCATAAGTGTTAGAGGGGGGCAAAATGTTTTTTTTAACTTCTACCACGCAAGTGACTGTGGTCACACCGTGGTTCACGCAGCTCATGATGGTGTGGTCACGCCGGCCAACGTCGGGCAACACGGCACGGCGTGACCATACCCTGCCCTCGTACCGAGCCCAGCCCACTGGAATTTTGAAATTGTCCATTTGGCGCTTCCTTTAAAAGCATGTTACATTATTTGTTTAGTACCAAGTTGACGATGTAGCTTTAACCTTGTCAGCATAGCAGTCATGTTTTGGTTAAACGCCACCACAAGCTTCGCTAATCCAGCCTTGGATGCTGATGGCTGGGCAGCAGGGTAAGGGCGTACGAATGAAGATGAAGGATTGTTTTTGTTTGACAACTTCCTACCTCGTCCAGGTTTAAAGCCTCGGCTTGTTCCCAAGACTTTGTCCATAATCTCATCATCGGTCATCCGCACCTCGAGACCTTCTTGACTCGCTCTCAGTTTTAGCATACGGTTCTGCAAATTTACAAAACATGAAAATTAAAGTCATGTTGTTATCGGGTTGCAGCAAGTTAGTAGTCCCAAACAAAAAATAAATGACGTTAGAATAATATTTGCTTGGAGACACATACATAACAACCATATTATAGTATTTGCACCCTGCTCAAAGTTAAGCAAACACATACTAAAGCTAGCTAAACAAAAAACTAGCCATTTCAAATATTAAAAAACGTGTAGTTGCATATGGATCATGTGAATTTACCTCATGTTTCAATATTAGATGATTACATACCATGTTTTTCTTGATAAGCATGCTATTAAAGTCGGTAAATGAAATTGTTAAATAACCAAAACTGACACAAGACTTTATTAACCAAAACCGACACAAGACTCTAATTACACAAAACAATGTACATATGAGTCAATCGAATTTATTTTATTTTATTTTATTTTATTTTATTTTATTTTATTTTTTTGTTTTTACTTTTTTTATTTTTTTATTTTCTTTTTGTAACCGTCAGTCGACTTTTACCCATGTTAAGCTTTCAGCATCCAAAAGAACAATAAGTATGGGCAAGGCAGAGGTTCTTATCTTAAACGGGGTGTTCACTAAAAATATCGCACGAAATGGGTCATAATAGTTCAAATCAAATTCGTATTGGGTTAAACTCTCTGGTCATTTTTACATCTACTTGAAAACAAATTTTCACCGATCAACCTCTTTGAGCCTAATTATCTTTAAAATGTAGCTCCACATAAAACCTTGTGAAAATGTGAACCCCAATGACTCGTATACAATATGTACATCCTTTCGCCTTGTACCCAATTTGCAAGAATCTCAGTTGCTAAAATAAACTGTTTTGAACCGCACTCCCAAACACCCCTAAGTCTTATTTGATAAAACAGGTACTGATATTAAATCTGTTCAATAACACTAAACTCACACCACTGCTTCGTACTAAACGCAAACCTAGAAACTGTCTTAAAGAATTGCGTGCTTCTATTTCAACCTTAAAACTATTGTTTTGGCATATCTAATCTAGTAAACTTGTAAAACATAATACATGGGCATAAGGCATAACTTGCATGAATATAAATGAACATAAGACATAATTATACTTACATATCTCGTTTCAAATATTTCTTTGACCCACTTCCCTTCCTTCTGATGGGTCTTCTTGTAGTGCTCAATAAGGTTTGGGAATACACCTGTGGTTTCCCACTGAAAACAAATTCAATCAAGTATATATTAATAGTGAAACAAATTAACAACTATATGATAAAAATCAAGAAAATATTAATCACTTACCTCCTCGTCTCTGCTAGCGGCGTATGACTTACTCCCTTGAGTGGAAGCCTGAGGTTGCTTCGCCCTGTTAACCTTGTTCTTTTCAGACTGGTTCATATGCTTTTCAGAAGTGAAATGATCACATAACTCATGCCAATCACTCAAAGACTTAGCCCCTGGAGGACGAAAGTCTCGTATCTTCACTGGTTGCACGTACCCACCACGCTTCACAAACATCTCGTCCTTGAATTTGTTCTTACGGTTTTTGTATTGACTCTTAAACTGGGCTTCAATCTCTCTCTTAACTTGCTCTGCATCTCGTCCTGACAACCATGACCTCATATCAAAGTACGTCTGCAATTCAAAAGAAATAGTGATATGATGAATATTTGTTATCAATTTAACATATTAGATTTAAGAATAAAGCTCTACTTACATGGATAGCAGGCCATAAAGTTCCCTTGTACTTAGCAGGTACCGCATCCCATGATTTGTACCAGAATGGAACTGATCTTTCAATCTCGTTCCCAATCAAACCGGTGAAATTTCGACGATTAGGCCCAGTTGGTTTAGCAGTCCTCAGATCGTTAAGGTCAAACCTGATGAGTAGCTTTTTCTTTTGACCTAAATCGAATGTTTTATCGAGCTTAGCATTCGAGCCTTTCTTTTTTCCTTTAGGGTCTACAAATAATAATTCAAATGAGCCAATTAACGATATGTTAAATTGATAAGAAGTCATGAAATTCAAGTATAGGTATTCTATAATGACTTACTTTTGTGGCTGGAGGGAGGCTCCCACGGGCGGTCATCATTTGGGGGACCGTTGTCTCCACCATTTCCTTCTGCTGCGACCATTGCCATCTGTCAAGACAACAATATCATATTAATAGAAGTTCATAGATAAAAAATTACATATGCTAGAGCAAATTAATAAAGGAATAACTTCATAACAACTGTATTAAATTAAAGATCACAAATATAAATACAAGTACTCGAACAAATGCATTAAACAATTTGAACCAATAAACACAATTGTAAAAACTACTCGATAACAAGTTCAATCCGAATCACTAGAATCTTCATCACTACTAAGAACATGAGTAGCATCATAGTCTACATCGTCATTAATAAAATCATCGTCATCTAAGAGATGGCAAGTAGGAATGAAATCAACTTCCGTTGATGGACCAACTCCGCTCAACCCATTATAATCCAAATCATCTAAATTAGCTGTCAATGCAAGATCAGATGAGTTGCTGTCATGAATAATATCTGCTTCCACGACGACGTCCTTATCCCAAATCTTTTGATGATTGACATCTTGGACAACCTTCCAAAAATGTGATCTAGAAGGGTATTCAAGGTAAAAAACTTGTCTTGCTTGTGTAGCAAGAATGTATTGGTTTTCCTTCCACCAATCATCTCTTGTAGATATACTCGTTATGTTATTTTTAGTAACACAAAGTGAGGTGCTGCGAGTGTTATTGGTTTTAAACCATTTACACTGAAACAAGACAACTTTTTCACGAGTAACATAATTAAGCTCAAAAATTTCTTCTAACACACCATAATACATAGTTCCATTCTCCCCGGGTGTTGAAACTCCACTATTTTGAGTTATTAGGCGTTGGTCACGGCTGTGAACCACGAACTTCACACCATTAACTACACAAGAGGTGTAATAAGTTGCATGATCTTTTGGTCCAATTGCCAAGACGAATAGTTCAAGACTACACTCGGATGGCTTCTTTGTATAGAGAGAAGAGATCTATGACAAAGAGAAAAGCAGACGAGGCATTAAAAAAAGACTAACACCACTAAGGAAATTCTATTTGTAAACTAGTTAGATATACATTGAATTTACCTTGTCACAAAACCACAGAGAAAATTTTGTTAGTAAATCATTCTCGGGCATGGCAAGGCGACATTCTCTGTAATTTTATGTTCACAGTATTAGTATAATCATCCAAATATATGATTTACGTAAATGAGTACATATGAAAAGCACGTACGTCTTGTATATGTCGACTTTAGGACTGTTGTCGAGGACATACCATACTAGCTTCTTTTTAACTTCGTCAACGGATGATTCGATGTACTAGGGTTATACGTTAAAGGTTCAATTGATGAGTCGATATGTTACGTGATGAATGTTAACTAATCATTATGAATGTTAACTAATCGTGATGCATGTAAACTAAGAATGTTAACTAATCGTGATGAATGTTAACTAGTTGATGTGCTAAGGTTATCGTTAAAGGTTCAACTGATGATTCGATGTACTAGGGTTATACGTTAAAGGTTCAACTGATGATTCGATGTACTAGGGTTCTACGTTAAAGGTTCAACGGATTAGTCGATATGTTAAGGTTATACGTTAATGGTTCAACGGATGATTCGATGTACTAGGATTATACGTTAAAGGTTCAATTGATGAGTCGATATGTTACGTGATGAATGTTAACTAATCATTATGAATGTTAACTAATCGTGATGCATGTAAACTAAGAATGTTAACTAATCCTGATGAATGTTAACTAGTTGATGTTCTAAGGTTATACGTTAAAGGTTTAACTGATGATTCGATGTACTAGGGTTATACGTTAAAGGTTCAATTGACGAGTCGATATGTTACGTGATGAATGTAACTAATCATTATGAATCTTAACTAATCGTGATGATAGTTAACTAAGAACGTTAACTAAGAATGTTAACTAATCGTGATGAATGTTAACTAAGAATGTTAACTAATCGTGATGAATGTTAACTAATTGTGATGAATGTTAACTAAGAATGTTAACTAGTCGATGTACTAGGGTTATACGTTAAAGGTTCAACAGATGAGTCGATATGTTAAGGTTATACGTTAAAGGTTCAACTTATGAGTCGATGTGTTAAGGTTATACGTTAAAGGTTCAACGGATGATTCGATATGTTAAGGTTATACTTTATAAGGTATCGTTGTATACGAGATCTTCAAAGGAGTAGTCGATAGGGTATTGTTGTATACGAGATGTTTAAAGGAGTGTCCGTTGTATGCGAGATCTTCAAAAGAGTAGTCGATAGGGTATCATTGTATACGAGATGTTCAAAGGGTATTGTTGTATATGAGATGTTCAAATGAGTAGTCGACAAGGTATCGTTGTACACGAGATGTTCAAATGAGTAGTCGATAAGGTATCGTTGTACAGGAGATGTTCAAATGAGTAATCGATAGGGTATCATTGTATAAGAGATCCCGCCAAAACTTCCCCTCAAAAGATCCCGCCAAAACTTCCCCCCAAAAGATCCCGCCAAAACTTCCCACCATAAGTTCCCGCCAAAACTTCCCCCTAAGATTTCCCCCCAAAAGCACTTTTTTTACCATAAAAGCATCTTCATAACCAAGAACTAAACAGATCACACATACTTTTGCCATCTCAACGACCAACACACACATTGTAATTATGAAGATGGTGGCATATGAATCTTTTGCGTGTCGTTGTGGAGCCGGAGATGTAGTTCTAAGAGAATCGTATAAGCGCGATACCCGTGGTAAACTATACTATGCTTGTCCACTATCGAAGGTGATCAATCACATGTGTTTTTATTTGTGTAGTTTACAAATAATTTGATTAGGTATGTTTAACATAAATTTTCCTTACTCTTTAATTAACAGCCCCGGGAAGGTACTTTTGGATGTGAATTTTTTCTATGGAAAGAGGATCGAGTTCGTCTATTACTTGGTTCTTCTGGAGCTTCAACTTACTCACCAAGACCTTCAATGACTCCAGTTTCCTCTCCAAGCTCTTCAACACCTCCATTCTATTCTTTGGGACCTTCGAGGTATGCAGAGTGTGCAAACTGCAAGCTCTTGACTACAAAGCTAAATATACTCGAGGCAACAATGGAAACACAAATGCATCCAGAGCACCACACAATGAATTCAAATGCACTACTACATGAGCTTTACAATAGCGTGGGAACATTAGTTTGCAGTAGTTTGTCATTTAGTCAATTTAGCATCTCAACTTCGTAATGTAATTCGTATGTTTTATCTACTTCGTATGTTTTATCGACTTTGCAATGTAATTCGTATGTTTTATCATCTTTTTAATGTAATTCGTATGTTTTTTTGACTTTATAATATAATTCATATGTTTTTTCGACTTTGTAATATAATTCATATGTTTATTGTTTAATTTTTTATCGACTTCTTTCATGCGATGTGGGATACATACCAGTTATAGCATAACCTCAACACCTGAGCTCAAAAGTTGAGAGAACTGAGAACCTACACGAAATTAATTATTACTCGAGGGAATATCACGATTGTGTTTAAATTTTTATAAAATATTTCTATAAACAATAATTATATACTTTTTTAAAATATATATTGTATAAATAATAATTATATAGTTACACTTTATTTTATAAACAATAATTATATACTTTTTTAAAATAATTTTTTTTTAATATTTTTTGTACAAAATTTATAGGGACTACATGTGGTCCCGAAAAATTGGGCGCATAAAATTCCCACCAACAAGACTTAAAAATTTTAAACTATGGCTAAATTTTTTTTGTGACGGAACCTATAGGGACTACATGTGGTCCCAAAAAGATGGGCGCTTAAAATTCCCGCTACAAAGACGTAAAAAATTTAAACTTTGGCTAATTTTTTGTGTGACGAAACTTACACGGACTACATGTGGTCCCAAAACGTTGGGCGCCTAAACTTCCTGCCACCAAGACTTAAAAAATTTAAAATATGGCTAAAATATTTTGGTGACGAAACCTATAGGGACTACATGTAGTCCCAAAACATTTAACACTAAATTTTTTTTTTGATTTTGACAATCATGTTTTCGTCATTAAACTTATAGGGACTACATGTAGTCCCGATAAATATTAGTCAAACTTTAAAATTTTTATGACTCCTATTTTGTCGTGTAGCAAACTTTTTGGGACTACATGTAATCCCTAGAGAGAAATATGTAGTCTCTAAAAATTTTGGTCAAAGATGAAACAGAAAAGTGAAAGTTTTGTCTTCTAGCGGGCTTTTAGGGACTAATTCATGTAGTCCCGAAAACATTTAGTCCCTAAAAGCCGAATTTCTTGTAGTGTTATGTGTGTGTTTTGTGTGTGTGTGTTTGTTACGATCTGAGAAAGGGACGGGGTAGGTTGTATTTGGAAGGTGGGAGTGGGTAGGCTGTAAAATGACGAAAATACCCCTCCGCTTTTTTTAATTAAAAAGTAAAAATTAATCTGGACTGTTGATTTTTTGTAGATGGAAGGTGGGGATTGATCCCCTTGTATCCAAAGGATACAAGGTATCCAAAATAACCGGACTCATAAACTATTTATTAACAAATATAATATATAAAAAATAAATTTACGGCACAAATACACAAAAATTACATGTTTATCTCGATCGGGTTTTGGGAAGCGGGTCACTCCAAACCTCGCGAGTCTAACTGTGTTTTGAAAAAAAACCCGATTCAATATGATTCGGTTTTTCTAACGGAACTGGTGAACCGGTTGACTTGACCGAATCGAACCGGTTCCAAAACATTTACGGAACCTGTTTTTGCTAATGATAAACTCATAAAGTGAATCTGGTTCGTTTGCATAGCTTGTATCCCACGTAATATATATCAGATGGCAATAATCTTTGATATAAATATACGCAAAAACCTCATACGAAACCTAAACCAAATAGCTGATATTCACAATGGAGGAGGTTCATGTTCCACATGACGTCCTCTTGAACCACATTCTTCCAAGAGTTCCACCCAAATCTATTGGTCGTTTCTGGTGTGTTTCGAAAGAATGGCACTCGTCACTCACGTCGGATATGTTTCTAAAGAAGCACATGAAGCACATGGACCACCATCAAAACAACATTAAACTTCTGGTCTTTTTAAAAACAAAAACATCACATTCGAGTTTACTACCATCGATTGTGAAGCACCACCGACTGATGAGGGTTGTTTAAAAGGGACTGCATTCATCTTTGTGTCAAATATGAAACTTATCATGGATTACATGGTTACGGATGGAGGACCTGTATTAAGTTGTGGAAGTTGGATGAAGATGAGAATCTGAAAGAAGTGTTAACTTATCTAGTAAGGCCGCTGCATAATTATCAATATGGTACTCCTATTAGCGATCTTTGTCCATTCTACTTAATGAAGAACGGAAACTGGCTCATGATAAAGAACAAGTACTGGTGGTGGTCTAAGCATAAAAAGATTTATACAGTAGATCTTGAAAAGAGTAAGCACGACAACAGCTTTGAGTATGTGGAAGAAGTTAGAATGGATGGTGATAAGAATATAGTCCTTGAAGAAGGTATATACATTGAAACGTGTGTGTCACCCAATCGATATATGAAGTAGCACCAACACCGATTATTGTTCTTTTTGTTTCCATGTATACAGAAATATAACACATTGTTATCGATCAGCTGGATTGAATCAAGTATGTAATCTTTTTAGCTTGCTAGCTTCTAGTTCTTTGTTAGTCCTATACTCTATAGTCATTCCAATTAAGCTACAAGATTCAAAGATGTTATCTATGGTTACTTACTATGGATTAAGTACAATTTTAAGCATTAACGTCATATAACAATATTAAAATCACATGTCTTCTATAAGAGCTTCTTAATACGACAAGAAATTGGACTTGCCCCAACTCCCAGAAGCGTGCTTGTAGTAAATAGATACAAGAAATTTAAAAAGATGTGAAGAGCTGTAAGGCGATTCTGCATTGATCTTCTGAACTGCGTTAAAGAGAACAGCTGATGTTGCATCATTCACTACTCCTTCGCCAAACACTAGGCTGTATAGCAAAGGTGTTTCCTCTAGTCTAGAAACCTGCAGATAGATTTTCACCCAAGAACCAAAACGACGCATAAATATCACATCGATCAGAAAAACATTTGAAACAAAATTTTACCAACCTGTAATGTGCATACAATATCCGTTGATGAGAAGATGGTTCTAAAACGGTACCGTACCATATAGTGTTATGACAGTTAGGTACGAGTAAAAATAACAAGGCCGAAGGGTCAAAAAGAGAGCTGATAAACTATCATACTCAGATACTCGCTGAGAGAGAAACCCTCAAACCGGAAGGGGTAATTTGATTTGTAAAAAGCCCATTAGTTCTTATAATAACTATCCTTCATTATTGCACTGATATTACGCAGAAGCATAAGATGTAGGGTCTTTGAATTTTCTCTTCTTTGCTTTATTGTGTAGCAGTTAGCATAATGCTCCACTTAAAGAATTTGAAGTTTGCTTATAAAACAAAACCAATATCTATGGTCTGCATTTGAAAACTATAAAGGAAAAAACCACTTTTAAAGTGCTCGTTTTGAGAGGGTATTTTTCACAATCGTGGCACAGGGCCTTCGAAATCTATAGGACGGCCCTGACAACGATTATTGTTCTTTTTGTTTCCATGTAGACACAAATTTATCCGTAGATAACTGTGTTTATCTTTATGTAATCGATCTTTTAGTTCGCTAGTTTCTAGTTCTTTGCTACTATATATTCATCATAGTCATTCCAACTGAGCCACAGACTTCAAAGAGGTCATCAGCTATGGTTCATTTTAATAATTTGGTACAATTTTAATCAATATTTATTTTGGGAACACCTCATATGAAGTGTTCAAATTACAAGTAGTGTTCACGCAAGTAAAATGATACATAAAAAAACTAGTGAACTTTGTTCACATTTGTTTGCATAAGGTTCTAATATAATTAGCGAACTAGCATGAAATAAAGTATTTGAACACTAAAGAAAGCGGCCGTGTCAAATATATATCATGGCCTGAGGTGAATTTCGACAAGGTTCAGATCAAGAGCCAGAAAACTAGTTTTCCGATTTCTAGCAGTGGACCAGACCGAGCCCACAACCACTCAAACATATGGTTCGCTTCTGAAAAACCGACATACATAAAGACATTTGCTTCTGGAGTTCTAGTACCGAAGTCATATATATGGCACTACAAAACAAGAGTTGAAGTTTCCACATTTAAAAAGCCAATTGTCTGCACTTAAAAATGTGTGAAATTATAATCTCCACAGTTGCTCATATGCGGCAATAATGGGTGTGACTAATTTTACCACATATCTAAACGTGGAAATGTTATCCAAATTTCCATAGTTAAAAGTGTGGAAACAATATTTAAATGTCCACACTTATAAGTGTGGCAAAATTGAAAATAAATTGCTACAATTAAAAGTGTGGAAACATTGTGAAATATTCACACTTAAAAGTGGGGACAAAGTGTGGATCAAGAAATTACATAAAAGTACAGTTTCTGAAAACTAATAAGAAATTACGTAAAATAACTGATTTTCATAAATTTGTAATACCACAAACAAGTATATACTTTCTGACACCAATTTAAAATCATTTAATAACACGAACAAATACAGACTTTATTGATCAAACATTTAACATCTAATACCACAAACTAACAGATTTTTTAAAATTTTCAAGTAAAACTAACACAACTTCGATGTCTTCGTACGAGCCTCGCCTTCTTACTTTTTGACATATCTAATCAATCTTCTTGCATGTATGTAGGATTCACCTGGTGATTATGAACTCCTCCGAAAGGTGTTTGGATACTAGATTGCCACAAATTGGGTAGATTATGCTTGTGTTGCTGTTGTTGTTGTTGGTCCTCCTGAAAGTCAAATACGTTAAAATTACGATTTTACAAAGAAACTTTGTTAGCACATACATTTTTCTAACTAGAAAATGCTTAAAAAACCACGGCAACAATTTCATGTGTGACCCTGATTAAAGATACTCTACGTCGTCATTTTGCTATATATGATGGTTTAAGACAAAACTTAGATTATCTTCTAAATAACCACCAACACCATAATCACTACCAAAACCAACGTAAGTATTCCTCTTCGCCTCTGCATAGAGCCCCCCTGTAACACCGTCTCCATCCAAAACAAGATAATCATCTATTCGATGTGTTGTTGTTGAATCATTACATCATTACATACTTATTACGAACTACATCATCATCACCAATTCACCATCAACAAAGGATTGATTCATCATTCATTCAGGTGACTTACTTAAGTAAGACCTCTTCATTACACTACTCAGTTTACATTCATGTTAAGACCTCCAAATACTCGGTAAAACCAAGTTAACTCGCTCACAAGTAAGTCGGTCGAAACTGGCGCTCTAGTCCTCTACATTTAGCTCATAAGTAAGTAGGTCGAACAAGCTACATTAGCACAATAGTTCAATCTTCATTTATACTAACTAAAACATAAACAACTCAAGTTGCAAATACAATATTGATTTCGTTAATATAGTCCTGTACACACGCTAGCTACTTTCCCAAAGGTATCATACTATCGTTTATCAACTATACGAATAAAACTATTTTGCTATTGAATGCAGGTATCTATCTTTAGTAGATATGTAGTAACTATCTTCTCATATCATGCTCAATTACTAATAGATGTAGCTTAGTTTATCAGGTACTAGTTACTTTTTTCTATTTATGAGCCACTAACTGATTCAAACTAGAAAAAAAATGTCATTATAACCTTATTTGATATAGTTATGTCCTGCATACGCTAGCTACTTCCCCAAATATATCATTCTCGAATCAACAAGCCTAGTGTAGTTCTCGAATCAATCAGTTTTGAATATGTAAAACTCAACTGTGACCAACAAGCCTAGTATAATTCAGTTTATTACCTATAAAATCGCAAATCGACGCGAGCAACTATCTTTGGCAGGAGCTGAGCCAGAAAGTTACGATCGAGGGGCAAACCTTGATAATTCAGTTTACTTTTTTTATCTATTCCTAACAGTTATATAAGTTACTTTTTTTTATTGTGCCGTTATATATTATTATGAGGAAAATTACAAAAATAGCCAAATATTACCGACCATTCACATTTCACAATACCATAACGTGATGCTCTTATAGTTCTCAACCTATGTTACTGTAAGTTGTAAAACATTACACTCGACTATAACTGGTGACTTAATTTCAAATTAAACATATGCAACTATAATCGCTAAAACACCAACTCTAACTCTAAACCAGTAAGTTACAAACTAACCTGATCGAAACAAGTAATTGCTAAAACATTACCATTCACACAACTGCTCAAACAGCTAGAAAATATTCAATACAATAGCATAAAATCATTCAATAACGGCGGCGATGGTCGGAATAGTAACGAACATATACAAAAACATTACAAACTAACCTGATCGAAACAGTAATGAATCACGGCGGCGATGGTCGGAATAGTAACGAACCACGACGGCATAGATCGTAACAGTGATAAAAACGGCGGCGATGACCGGAGAAGTAACAAACCACTGCTGCGTAGATCGGAGCAATAATAAACCCGACGGAGATGATCGGAACAGTAACAAACCCCGGCAGCGATGATCGGATCAATAACAAACCCGACGCCGATGATCGGAACAGTAACAAACCCGGATGGCAATGATAAGAACAGTAACAAACCCCCGCCGCGATGATCGGAACAATAACAAACACCGGCGGCGATGATCGGAACAGTAACAAACCACGGCGGCGATGAACAATAACAAACTCGGCGATGATCGGAACAGTAACAAAGCAAAAACTTCTAGACCTTCCTTGTGAGCATCCAAGACCATGGTCTTGGATGCTCACAAGGAAGGTCTAGAAGTTTTTGCTTTAAATTTTATGAATGCTTGTTCCTGGGTGAATCTATCTGTGCAATTTTCGGTTTCTATTGATCATCCGTGATTAAATGCTTCAATTTTTTCTGCCATCATCAAAAATGGAACTTACATTACTTTTCTTTCATAGCAAGTCTTCAACAGTTTAATTATGATTCACCCACTTTCCTAAATTAGAAACTTATATCTTCACCTGCCATATATATTTAGGAATACAACTTTAACTCAAAATAAAACTTTATTTTTCGAAATACTCAAAGTAGAATCTGCTTTTTTCAGTATATATTTTATATATATATATATATATATATATATATATATATATATATATATATATATATATATATATATATATATATATATATATATATATATATATATATATATATTCACCTTCCCTATAATGATGGCAACAATCTCGCGATAAATATACTTAAAAACCTACGTCTCAAATTATAAATCCTTGTCGTTGATCGGAACCACAATGAAACCTAAACCTAAGAGATCGACAATTGAGGTTCATATTCCACATGACGTCCTCTTGAACCACATTCTACTAATAGTTCCACCCAAATCTATTGGTCATTTCAGGTGTGTTTCGAAAGAATGGCGCTCGTTACTGACGTCAAACATGTTCGAAACCATGTACACCTACCACCATCAAAACAACATTAAGCTTCTGCTTTTTTCAAAAACACAAACATCGTCATTCGAGTTTACCACCATCGACTGTGAATCACCACCGAGTGATAAGGGTTGTTTAACTCCCACGCGCCACCCTTTACCACTATTCGGAGACGCCACTCCTCCTTGGGCTCTGATACCATAATTGTAACACCTCATTTTGAAAAATGAAATATCACAGGATAATTATGGCGTGACATCAAAGCATGCAAGGTAATATGTCATAAACATACATGACCAAAGGGATAACCGGAATCAAACATCGGTTCCTCAATATAAGCCCAAAACATAAATAAAATAAATGAACTAAGGAAGAATAAACAAGCATAAATATATGAAGGTGTGAGGAGAAGAAGTCTAAGGTAGCTCCCATCCTATGCGTGTCCTCTAGATGCTCCGGTCTAACCTTAGGTACCTGCCATTTTGGGACATGGAAAATAAGTAACGGCTAAGAAATACACTCAGTGCACGGATATATATCATAACATGAATGGCATAATATAGGAAAAAAATATAAAGCATGAAAAGCAGCGGAAATGAATAAGTCCAGGAAAACCTAGATTGTCTGTCATGTTCACTGGTTTTAGTTCTGAAAACATAGCTTATGTTACTTATAAAAATTCTGTATTAGTAAATATACCCAAATCCAATATAGGTCATGAGGTCAACAACCTGCATGAATACTTGGAGGGGTGACCTCGTCATGCAAATTAGAGGGGATGCCTCTAATTAACTGGTAAGTGGGTAGGAGGGATCAGCTTCTTGTGAAGGATGTAAGGCACACACCACATTCACCATAAAATCCTGACTGAAACATGTAACTAGGATGCACCCATACGCCTCACATGATAATATAATAATAAAATGGCCAAATAACTTAAAAGGGACGCCACGAGCTATCACTCCGCCGTGGTGAAGTCATAACACTAGTGCCTCTAGTGTTATGGTTATGGTACCTCCATAACTAGGTGAAACTGGTCATGCATGTATATGGCTAAGGTAACTAAAAAAACATAAGCATTTAATCTGTAACTACTGAGGAAAATAGTTGGCTGCATACGGGAAATCCTAATGAAGGAAGAGATTGTCCCTTCTGAAGGACGGGAAATCCGTACCTTATGTCCAGTAGAAGCTAATGGAAACGCTGAAGAAACTACTCCGCCTTGACGGATAATACGAATACAAAGATGATTAAGACTAACAAACACGAACACATAGCACTCAAAATCAAAGATCAAATTCGACCCGAACACCCCTTGGTGTTCTTGATATCTGGCGGCAAGAGAGAGAGGCAAGACTAGGGTTTTCTTGATTTTTCTTGTAAACCTACATTATCTTTAATTCCCTGGGAACCTAATTGGTTAAGGATTATACTTGGGTCATGGGTCAAATGCCCATTCCTCTCTTTCTCTTTGTCTAGCCGCGACCAAAATGGAGCCCACAAGCAAAACCGTAGCTTTTCTGTGTTAGTTAAATCTACGTGTTCATTCTTGTTTAATCGTCGTGTTTTAGTTATCGTAATCATGACACATTTATAATATACGTAAATACATGTTATTTAATATCGTGACACGTGTAATGTATTATAAATGGAAAGTTTTAATTTTATCGTATTTTCGTGTATTTTACTGTTCATGTTTACTGTTTATAATATTTAAATGCGGGTTTTACAATAGTCATTCAAACATGGTATCAAAAGCAGGTTAGGTCCTAGACCTAAACCTAATCAATCATGCCTCCTATTTTCTTTTTCTTCTTATCCGCCGTTTCAAAAAAAAATCATCCAAAGTGTTTGATCTGAATATCAAATGTACGTGTTTTAAGAAAAAAAGGTGTTTTACGTTTTTGGTCTTCGTTTTTAATTAACTTGTTTTTCAGCCAAAGGCATGCCAAATTCATTTGAAGCTAAGCATTTAGAGGTGACGAGGAGGTGTGATCTGTTTTTTTTTGTATGTTTTAGTCTTTAGTTTGGAAAAACAAATCCTGGTCTGTTTTTAATTCTTACGAACATACAATAGCAATTCTACAAAATAACCAAACTTATCTGTTTTATCTTTTTGTGTTGGTGATTTGTGCTAAGGTCACAAATCCACACAATTATCTATTTGGTTGAATGTTTGTGCTAAGGTCACAAATCCACAAATTAGAGTTTATGAAGAAGAATCAGATTTTGTGAGGCGTTTTTGCACTGTTGCTGTAAAGATGGGGGTAGGAGTTTTTTGGGTTATCCGGATGTCTTTTGCTATAATGTTTTGTTTTTGTTTTATACTCCAGTCCAAGCTTTCGCGATTTCGCTGCTCGAACTGCGAGGGAGTGTTAAGGGATAAGAATAATAGGCCCAAGCCCGATTTATGGGTTTAGGGTATTAGGGTTTTACCACTATAAATAGTGGTCAATAATAAAACTTAACTTACAGGTTTAATGTAGTCTTTCACATATATGATACTAAATATCATATATGATAGTAACACTAGTATCATATACGATATACATATCATCTATGATATAAACCAATATCATATATGATTCTGTAATAATTTGTAACCTAACACTAATATCATATATAATTAAACACTATTATCATATATATGATATTTTACGCAAATTAAAAAAAACGAAATTTTTTTCATTAAAATATATCATATTGCATATCATGTAGAAGATAATTAAATGCTCGTCACGATGGTATATTTTTTTCGTTTAACACTTAACGGTTTATAAAATATTTAAATTTTAAAAATAAGTGAAATAATTAAATATTAATCTCATCCATTAGATATGATGAGGATGGATGGTGAGATGAGTCTCTTGTTATTTATGATAAATTCGGTATCCAATATAATTTTACTCTTGTATTAATACTTGAAAATAATTGTACAATAATTTGAAGGTGGCTCATAAGTTTTCGAAAAATCATATGCACTGAATATAATGAAATCTTTTATATATATATAAATTATTTATTAATAAATATAATAGTATATAAAAAAATTATGCCACGTAATGTATATCAGATGGCAATAATCTTGGCTATAAATATACGCAAAAACCTCATACGAAACCTAAAGCAAAGAGCTGATATCGATAATGGAGGAGGTTCATTTTCATTTTCCACACGACGTCCTCTTGAACCACATTCTACTAAGAGTTCCACCCAAATCTATTGGTCGTTTCAGGTGTGTTTCGAAAGAATGGCACTCGTCACTTGCGTCAGATATGTTTCTAAAGAAGCACACGAACCGCCATCAAAACAACATCAAACTTTTGGTCTTTTCAAAAACAGAAACATCATCATTCCAGTTTACCACCATCGACTGTGATGCGCCACCGACTGATGAGGGTTTAACCCCCACACGCCGCCCTTTACCACTATTCGGAGACACTGCTCCTCCTCATGATATTCGTATTCTCACATCTTTTCATGGTTTGGTATGTCTAGGCATAAAAAAAGATCGGCGGGTCTCTGATCGATATTGTGATCTAATCTTATGGAATCCTTTGACCAATGAGTATAAGAGGTTGTCCAAATCTAACTCTGACGGGTATTGCAACACTGCTGGTACGTATTCGAAATTCCAATTGTATTACAGCTCTTGTGAAGATGATTACAAGCTTCTATTCGTTAACTCTTATGCTTACATATACTCGTTGAAATCGGACTCTTGGAGAAGATTAGACTCCATTCAAAAAACAGATATACTTTCTCATCGGGGTTGTTGGAGTCGAGGTACTTATCTGAATGAAAATCTCTACTTTTTAAAACATCACAAATACAGCGAAAAAGTAATTTCATTTATAAGGTTTGACATAAAAACTGAACAGTTGTCAACGATAGAAACTCCGAATATATATTTTGCATACGACCTTTCTGCCAATATTGTGGTTAAAAGTGATTGCATTCATGTTTGTGTCAAATATGACACACGTATACATGGTTATGGATGGAGGACCTGCATTAAGTTGTGGAAGTTGGATGGATATGAGAATCTGAAAGAAGTGTTAACTTATCAAGTAAGGCCGCTGCTTGATGATGGATGTCATAGTCCTATTACCCCTCTGTGTCCATTCTACTTAATGAAGAACGGAAACTGGCTCATGATAAAGAACAAGTACCAGTGGTGGTTTAACGAAAATAAAATTTACAAAGTAGATCTTGAAAAGAGTAAGCGCGACTTTGAGTATGTGGAAGAAGTTAGAATGGATGGTGATAAGAATACAGTCCTTGAAGAAGTCCTTGAAGAAGGTAGATACATTGAAACGTTTGTGTCACCCAATCGATATATGAAGTAGCATCAACACCGATTATTGTTTTTTTTTGTTTCTATGGATACAGAAATATAGCAAATTTATCAGCTGGATTTAATCAAGTATTTAATCTTTTTTAGTTTGATAGCTTCTAGTTCTTTGCTAGTACTATACTCTATAGTCATTCCAATTAAGCTACAAGCTTCAAAGATGCTATCTTTGGTTAAGTTTTATTAATTCGGTACATCTTTATGTATATACCGTTACCATTCAAATGAAACATTGAGCTTTAAACGTCATATAACAATATCAAAATCATATGTCTTCTATTAGAAATGAGACAAGAAATTGGACTTGCCCCAACTCCAAGAAGCGTGCTTGTAGTAAATAGATAAGAACAACTAAGGCCATTCATTGTATCTGCATTGATCTTCTGAATTACGTTAATAAGAACAACTGATGTTTCATCATTCACTACTCCTTCGCCAAACACTAGGCTGTATAGCAAAGGTGTTTTCCTCTTGGCTCGAAACCTGCAGATAGAATTTCACCCAAGAACAAAAACGACGCATAAATATCACATCGATCAGAAAAACATTTGAAACAAAATTTGACCAACCCGTGCTGTAATGTGCATACAATATCCGTTGATGAAAATATGGTTCCAATACCTAAAACGATACCATATAGCTTTATGACAGTTAGTTACGAGTAAAAATAACAAGGCCGAAGGGTCAAAAAGAGAGCTGATAAACTATCATACTCAGATATTCGTTGATAGACAAATCCTCAAACCCGTACTTTGGAAACAGCCACCAGCAACCTAAACAGCACCAAGAACCAGAAATCACGATAATCGAAACGTGAGCACATAAGACGACATTTAAAAATTCACATAATTAGCTGACTCCAAACAACATGATAGGGAAAAAGTTATGGAAAAAACTGTTTCTTCTTTTGTGTTTGATATAAGCTACAATTACCTAAATTTCAAGTTTGCCTTTTTTTTGGGAACGTATGTTGCTTTGGGTGCTTGCAGCTTAGGGTTTTTAGTATTTTTTTGAAGTGCTTTCCATGGGATGTAAAAATGAATGCAGCTGTTACATCTGTTTGGGTATTTGGCATGTCTGCTGTATTTGCGCGAACATGAGCTTATTTAAATCATGGCGGGGCGAGCTTCCTAAGCTTGCAGCCATGACATGTGTCCCTCATAACTGAATTGAATTAAGGCAGAGTATCCAAGTCGGGCTGATTGACACGTTTTCGGGTGGATCCGGGAAAGGGTGCGATCATTTGTTAATTTGAGAAACACAACTTAATTAACTCAAAAATATACGCTTGCATCCCACGTTAATGTAATATATTCACCTTCCATATATTGAGGATATATAACTTTAATTTACGAAATACTCAACTTGCAGCCCACGTCAATGTATATCTTCACTTTCAATATATTAGATGTCAATAATTTTGGCCATAAATATACGCAAAAACCTCGTACATCGTATTATTCTTTTCCAAACCTTTTTATCGATACCTAATAATCCAAAAGATATCGACAATGGTGGTTCATGTTCCACATGACGTCCTGTTGAACCACATTCTACCAAGAGTTCCACCTAAATCTATTGGTCGTTTCAGGTGTGTTTCAAAAGAATGGTGCTCCTTACTTACGTCAAGCATGTTCGAAACTATGTACATCGACAACCATCAAAACAACACTAAACTTTTGGTCATTTCAAAAACAGAAACATCATCATTCGAGTTTACTACCATCACTCTAAAGCGCCACCAACTGATAAAGGTTTAACTCCCACACGCCACCCTTTACCACAATTCGGAGACACCACTCCTCCTCATGATATTCATATTCTCACATCGTTACATGGTTTGGTATGTCTAGGCATAAAAGAACATAAGCGCAGTGTTCGATACTCTTATCTAATCTTATGGAATCCTTTGACCAATGAGTATAAGAGGTTGTCCAAATCTTCTCACATTTATTGCAACTGTGCTACTACGTATTCGATATTGGGATTGTATTACAGCTCTTGTGAAGATGACTACAAGCTTCTGTTAGTTAACTATTATGTTCACATATACTCCTTGAAATCGGACTCATGGAAAAAAGTAGACGCCATTCAAAGAGAAGATATACTTTATGATCAGGGTTGTTGGAATCGAGGTACTACTACTTATCTGAATGAAAATCTCTACTTTTTAAAGCTCCACAAAAACACCAAACATTTTATTTCATTTATAAGGTTTGATACAAAAACTGAACAGTTATCAACGATAGAAACTTCGAATATATATTCTGTTTTTGGATATGCAAACAACCACCTTTCTGCCGCCACTATTGTGGTTAAAAGTGATTGCATTCATCTTTGTGTCGAATATGACACACATATACATGGTTCCGGATCCTGTATTAAGTTGTGGAAGTTCGATGAATATGAGAATCTGAAAGAAGTGTTAACTTATCAAATAAGGCCGCCGAGTGATTATGGATTTTATAGCCGGTGTCCATTCTACGTCATGAAGAACGGAAACTTGCTCATGATGAAGAACAAGTATTGGTGGTGGTCTTACGAAAATAAAATTTATAAAGTAGATTTTGAAAAGAATAAGGACCACTTTGCGTATGCAGAAGAAATAAGAGTGGATTGTAATAATAATACAGTCTTTGAAATAGTTAGATACATTGAAACGTTTGTGTCACCCAATCAATATATGAAGTAGCATCAACACTGATATATTATTGTTCTTTTTGTTTACATGTATTAACAAAAATACATACATTGTAATAATAATATAGTCCTTGACTGTATTTAATCGAGTTATGAAACTTAAAGATGGAAATGATGTTAAATGTTATTAACATAGCCAAAAAATGATCTGCTGCAATTGTGTGGGTAATGGTTTTTTGCTCGAAATGGGTGGGTGATGGGTCACATGTTGCGTTAAGATATATATTTCACTGGATATATATGCCTTGAAAAATCAAAACAATATCTCTATTGCGGAAAAGATGTCTCGATCAATCGGGATGAAATTCGTCGAATGCATAGAGGATCTATTGACTCGTCTCGGTAGGAAGAGGTCGTTGGCATTTTGGGTTCTATTACTTTATATTTAGCCGAAGATAGGTGGAGGTTGCATTGTTAGAGCCCAGGTATCATAACATCATTTTTTTCCACACACGGCTGCGTTACATCAACTTTTACAAAACATGACCCGGTAGGTGAGTTCGCCTTCCAACTTTGTATAAAATTAAGGGTTTAAGGCTTTAAATAACTATTTACTTATTTAAATATATCCATATGGTCAGGGCCGGATTTAGGCATGTGCGGCATGGGCAACCGCACAGGGCCTCCATTTTGTAGGGGCCTCCGTTTTCTTAGACATCAGTAAAGGTATACATCCGTTCGTGGAGTATTGTCTCGTTAATAGATTGTCTTCAATTAAGAATGTAAGATTTTTTCACAAAAAATAGCTTGATCTGCGATTTACAGAGAAAATGTGGTCTGATGTGTTGGGGAAGACAATACTTTTGTGGGGTTAACTTTCTGTTTTGTCTCTTAGCACCAACGTTTTCAATAAGTTCTAATTTTTTTTAATAAAATCAATACTTTTAGAAATTATACTTTTAGTCCTTCTTTTAGCATATGTTTTTTGTTTGAAAATTTGAAATACGTGAAACCATTTTAACTTTAAACTGTCATTCATTTTCAGAAAAAAAAAACTACAAATATATCATAATTTATATTAAGTGATTATTGTAAAGGGTTTTAAAAAATACTACGTATACATTAACATGTAGAACACATTTAAAATGTATTATTTATAGTATAATAAGACAATAAGTTGTTACCGATATGAAAAAAGTTAATGCATAACCGAAATACACTTTTTGTTAACTTTAATGGTGCCCAAATTTTTGAAGTTGAATCAAGGGCCTCATCTAGACCGTGGCACAGGGCCGTCCCATGAAGGCCTCCGGATTTCATGGGACGGCCCTGCATATGGTACGTGTATTTAAAAAGTTATCCAGATGATACCTCAACTTTCACTTTACGTGTTAATATGATGCATGTAAACTTTTTTTCACCTATTAACCTGTAACTTGACATGACATGTGAAGTTTGCGACGTTAATCCTTTTACAAGCGATCGTTTTAACATGTTTGCAAAATTAGTCCATTTTAAGAATGTTTTTCTCTATAAAAGACAATTTCGAAAAAGAACTGTTTTTTAACATATTTTGAAAACAAATATTTGATCTTTTTTTAAAAAACTCAAAACAAAAAGCATATAAAATTTTATAATTGTTTAATCTAAAGACATTTTTTTTATATAGATCTTTCTTTTCTGAATTTTTAGTTTTCGAATTTCTTTTCGAATTTTTGTTCTCCAAAAAGTTTAAATTTAAAAAAGTTTATAAAGTTTTTCTCTAGAGAAAAGTTTCGAATAAATATTATTTTGGAAAAGTATTTTTTGAAAAAAAACACTTATTTTCGAAAAAAATAGTTCTCGAAAAAGACACATAATTTTGAAAAAAAATTAATTTAATTTTTCGAATTTTTTTTTCCGATCTTTTTTACAAAAAGTTTAAAACAAAAGAAGTTTAATATCTTCTCCAAAAAAATATTTTTTGAAAAATTATTTTTTGAAAAAGAAAATTTTATAAAAGAAAAAATATTTTCAAAAAAAATGACTAACGATGAAAACATACAATGGAAAGGACTAACGATGTCACTTTGCAAAAGACAAGAAAACTGCCACGTCATCAAATTTGACAAAATTTGTCGGATCATATTGGCAAAAAAGGTAAGTTCATGTACTATCTGGATAATTGTTCTAGTACACGAACCATATGGATATATTTAACAAAGTAAATAGATATTTAAAGCCTTTAACCCTAAAATTAATATATAATTAATTATTCATTTCTTTGATTCCGTACTTCATCGAGTTGGTCAAAATCACCAATAAAATTAGTCTAAGAGTGCATGGAGTGGTCACATCACCACACCAAAAAACACAATGCTACGTTAGCTTTTTCACTTACACATCCATAGGGCTGTAAACGAACCGGACGAACATGAACGGAGGTTTGTTCATGTTCGTTCATTTAATTTTGACCGGACAAATAAATGAACACGAACGCTTAAACGGACGACTTTTCTTTTTGATGTTCGTTTATTAAGAAAATGAGGTGCTCATGTTCTTTTATGTTCGTTCATTAAGAAACTAAATGAACTTTAAATGAACATAAACGATCAACCATAAATGAACGAAGAAAAAAAATGAAGTTTATCAAATTATGCATAATATTTTGTATTCTAGATGTTGTTTTGTTTAAACATCTTAGTTCTAAAACTACACAGTTAAAAGATATGATACACGAGCATAAACATATAAATGAACATAAACGTACGTTAATGAACGCATAATCGGACGTTCACGAACATAAATGAACGAACGCGACTTTTGTTCATGTTCGTTCATTTAACTAAACGAACGTAAAATGATGTTCATGTTCGTTCATTTAATAAATAAACGAACATAAACGAACTTTTAGCCGAACGGTTCATGAAATGTTCATTGAACGTTCAGTTCGTTTACAGCCCTACACGTCCACAAAAAAACACACATCTTATGGTCACACCATTTCTACACCACCACACCAAATTTTCCACTTATTTTCATAAACTACCCTCAACAATTAATTTATTCAAATCCTAATTTACTTTATTCATTCAAATAAAAAACAATATATCATAAGTTAAATCCTAACAAACCAAATTAAAAAAAATATATAAATGACATAAAAAGAAAAAAAACTAATCCTCCATTTTTTCATCTTCATCTTCATTTTGTAGCCGTCATGCCCAAATGTGTTCCATATGGTGTCGTTGAAGTGAAAGATGTGCATTTTTATCCTGTAGCTCTTTTATTTTGGTACGGTCGGTGTCATGTTTATCTATCCAATGACGTTGCATTCTTGCTGATGGATTAACAAGCAGATCATTAGAATCATCAATACCATATTCGGCTTCATTTTCTTGACTAATCGCCATCTTTTGATCTTCTAAAATCATGTTATGTAATATGATGCAACTATACATGACTCTACTGATGGTGGTTACTCTGTATGATCAAGCCGATTGACGTAATATTCCCCAACGACGATGAAGAACACCAAAAGCATGTTCGACATCATTTCGTGCTCCTTCTCGTTTCTGTTTAAAATTAATGTTTTTGGGTTGACTTGCAACCGAGAACGATTTCACAAAACTAACCCATTGTGGGTAAATCCCGTCGGCTAAGTAATACCCCTTCTGAAACGTAACCCCATTTACTCTTAACGGAGTTGCATGTGCTACGTCATTAAGAAGGTCGTCAAATAACGGAGAAACATCTAAAACATTTGTATCATTATTTGTACCCGCTACACCAAAAAACGCATGCCAAATCCACAAATCATGAGAAGCAACTATTTGAAGTATAATTGTTGGGTATTTTTTTATCACCCTTCCCGTATTGTCTCTGCCATGCTACTGGACAATTTCTCCATTCTCAGTGCATACAATCAACGCTTCCAAGCATTCTCGGGAAACCATGAACATTGTTATGCCTCGCACAAATTTTATGAACGTCTTCAATAGTTGGTTTTCTCAAATAGTGGTTCATGTACAAATCCATAATATACATAGTAAAGAAAAACAAACTTTCAGCAATAGTACGTTCGGCCAATTGCAAGTATTCATCAAACTGGTCAGCCACGCTGCCGTATGCCAGTTGGCGTATGAAGGCTGTGCATTTCAGAATAACACTTGCACTCATTCGACCGGTACAATCGGGCCGAACTCTAAAGAATTCAAAGTGTCTAGGAAGAGGATCCACCGTATAATTTTCAATACCATGGACAATTTTTAAAAATAATGTTGGACTCATACGATATCTTTTACGAAAAATGTGTAACGTGTACTTACAAGGTTCGTCAAAGTAATCCGCCAACGAACTTCGGCAGTCTCACGATCACGTTCAATAATATTTCGGTTGAGCCGGGGTTTGTTTTCTTGTTCTTGCAAGTAATTATAATAATTATACGCGGTAATCAAGATAACGTCGGTTTCATCATCAATGTCAAACGCGGAAGGTCGGTACGCCATTTTTTTGTGTGTAAAATTTTGTTTGTGTCAAGTAATAATGAAATATGGTTTGTATATATAGAGTGGTTTCAAAAAACTAGCCGTTATAAGTTTTTTTTAAAAAATTGAAATTTTTTGAATTCATCGGTAATAAACCTGTTGGGGGGTGTGGTTTTCAAAAATACTTAAAAACAAATTTAGAGGGTGGCAAAATGATTTTTTTTCAAAAACTTCTTCCACGCAAGTGACTGTGGTCACACCGTGGTTCACGTAGCTCAGGATGGTGTGGTCACGCCGGGAAACGCGGGAGCACGGCGTGACTATACCATGCCCTCTTACCAAGCCCAGCCCACTGGAATTTTGAAACTGTCCATTTGGTGCTTGCTTTAAAAACATGTTACTGTATTTGTTCAGTACCAAGTTGACGATGTAACTTTAACCTTGTCAGCTTTTATAAATAATGTTTAACTTGATATACACTGATTAAAAACCTAAAAGTTTCACATTATACGTCATTACAAAATTAGAAGAGTTATTACCTGTGAATTTTTTTTTTACAAAAAACCCGACACGAAAATTTACCTCAATTTTCTAACCCGAAACACAATTTTTTATACATACTACGATAGTGCATACCCTTTTACGAATTACTAGATCCGCCAACATTGATCTTTTTGGTTTTATTCTTCAAGTATAACCACGCAACATATTCACCTTTAGGCTAGCAAATCCATTCTTACATATCCTTTTAAATGAAATTGGGGGCAAACTTATCTTTGAATACCCGACGTAACCTAACCCACAATTACGTATGCAAGCTAAGGCCACTCCTACCAGTCGTTTTCATCTCGTCAATACACGTGTCTTGTAACACTTTAATCATTTCTTTAGACCAAAATTTATGTTGTTTTCATTAGCGCAAGTTGTTTGAGACAGTCCGTTGATGCAAGTTGTGTGGGATTAAAAACCTCTACATGATAAATTTCCAATAGCTCAGATCGCTCTCTACTTATTAAAGCAAAAAACTCTATTATCATTAAAGAAAATTTTCGCTTGCTGTTTGCACTTTGACGTGTCAAATTAGATCTAACGTTGTTAAAACGTTTGATGGGACATTTTTGCTAAACCGAGATGACATCTTATCTCGAAATTGTTTCTCCCACATACTTCCAAATTTTAATATTTGGAAATCATCTTTTTACTTTCAAATAAAATTTACATTGTCGTGTATGGGGTGATCTTTGCAACAGAAACTATTCTCGTCATATATACCATTTTTGAAACATATTATTTATTCCATATATAATTGATAAAAAGCACGTACATTTCATAATCAAGAAATATTACTGTATAGTACTTATAATATTGTTATTTTTTATTATTTAATGTTAATACTTAAATGTAATTGTACAATAATTTGAAGGTAGCTCATAAGATTTGAGAGAATCATATGCACAAAATATAATGAAACCTTTTATATATTAAATATATAAACTATTTATTAACAAATATAATATATAAAAAATAAATTTACGGCACAAATACGCAAAAAGTACATATTTTATCTCGGTCGGGTTTTGGGAACTGGGTCACTCTACACCTGGCGAGTCTAACTGTGTTTTGAAAAAAAAACCCGATTCAATATGATTCGGTTTTTCTACCGGAACTGGTGAACCGGTTGACTTGACCGAATCGAACCGGTTCCAAAACATTTACGGAACCTGTTTTTGCTAATGATAAACTCATAAAGTGAATCTGGTTCGTTTGCATAGCTTGTATCCCACGTAATATATATCAGATGGCAATAATCTTTGATATAAATATACGCAAAAACCTCATACGAAACCTAAACCAAATAGTTGATATTCACAATGGAGGAGGTTCATGTTCCACATGACGTCCTCTTGAACCACATTCTTCCAAGAGTTCCACCCAAATCTATTGGTCGTTTCTGGTGTGTTTCGAAAGAATGGCACTCGTCACTCACGTCGGATATGTTTCTAATGAAGCACATGAAGCACATCGACCAACATCAAAACAACATTAAACTTCTGGTCTTTTTAAAAACAAAAACATCACATTCGAGTTTACTACCATCGATTGTGAAGCACCACCGACTGATGAGGGTTGTTTAACTCCCAGAAGCCGCCCTTTACCACAATTCGGACACACCACTCCTCCTCATGATATCCATGTTCTCACATCTTTTCATGGTTTCATATGCCTAGGCATAAAAAAGGATCGCAACTGTGATCGATACACTGATCTAATCTTATGGAATCCTTTAACCGATGAGTATAAGAGGTTGTCCAAACCTAATTCTCACGGGTATTGCAACACTCCTGGTACGTATTCGAAATTCCAATTGTATTACAACTCTTGGGAAGATGACTACAAGCTTTTATTCGTTAACTATCATGCTTACATATACTCGTTGAAATCGGACTCATGGAGAAAAGTAGACACCATACAAAAAACAGATATACTTCATTGTCGGGGTTGTTGGAGTCGAGGTACTTATCTGAATGAAAATCTCTACTTTTTAAAACACCACAAAAAGGGAAAAGTAATTTCAATTATAAGGGTTAACACAAAAAGTGAACGGTTATCAACGATAGAAACTCCGAATATAGATTCTGCTTCTCTATATGCACACAACTATTCTGCCACTATTGTGGTTAAAAGGGACTGCATTCATCTTTGTGTCAAATATGAAACTTATCATGGATTACATGGTTACGGATGGAGGACCTGTATTAAGTTGTGGAAGTTGGATGAAGATGAGAATCTGAAAGAAGTGTTAACTTATCTAGTAAGGCCGCTGCATAATTATCAATATGGTACTCCTATTAGCGATCTTTGTCCATTCTACTTAATGAAGAACGGAAACTGGCTCATGATAAAGAACAAGTACTGGTGGTGGTCTAAGCATAAAAAGATTTATACAGTAGATCTTGAAAAGAGTAAGCACGACAACAGCTTTGAGTATGTGGAAGAAGTTAGAATGGATGGTGATAAGAATATAGTCCTTGAAGAAGGTATATACATTGAAACGTGTGTGTCACCCAATCGATATATGAAGTAGCACCAACACCGATTATTGTTCTTTTTGTTTCCATGTATACAGAAATATAACACATTGTTATCGATCAGCTGGATTGAATCAAGTATGTAATCTTTTTAGCTTGCTAGCTTCTAGTTCTTTGTTAGTCCTATACTCTATAGTCATTCCAATTAAGCTACAAGATTCAAAGATGTTATCTATGGTATTACCCATACAAACCAGGTGTAAGGAACAATGAACCACCACCAACCATAGTACCTAAATTATTTTCATGTTGGAACTTCGACGGGCCTTGAAACTAGTTATATGTAAAGATAAAAGACGAATGAATGAGTTCATGCTGCTGTGCTTCTGCCTTTGTTTAAAACTTACTGTCATATTGGGATGTTTTATTATTAACCTCTATACTAATCATCTTCGTTTGGAATCTAATGGTTTCATCTTCTTCTTGCTTACAGTAAACCGATTAGTATATTGCTTACAGTAATGATGGTTTTTAAACTATACTTATATACAGTAAAACTATACTTATATATAGGTGATTACAGTAAACCGAACAGTATATTACTTATGTGGTTTTTAAACTATACTTATGTGGTAATTTGAGATCAAGTATATTGCTTAAGGGGAGGTAGAATATAGACAGATAGGATAAACCCGAAAGTAGGGAGTCCGAAAAACGTAAGTGCGCAGGTGGGATTAAAGAAAAAACAGCAACAGTTTAACGAAAACAAATAATTATAGATAGTATGTAAGGGGAAAATTTGAGTTTTTGATTCGGGGCACTTTTGAAAAAAGCTGAAATCAAAGAAAAATGATACTAAAATGGCCCCAGAACCCAAAGAATAAACGTAAGTGCTAACTGCATCAAAAATCCTTTCATCAACAAGTCGCTAGAAAACGTACTGCTTATTTTGTTTTCGGCTTATGTGTCGTTCATAAACTCACTTTTTGTTGCTTATTTTGAAACTTTTAGGCTTATACAAGTTTACTGTAAAACAAGGTTTATCGAAATAATTACGGCTAATAGGCCAAGGCTGTAAACGGTTTACATTCATTTTAAAATAGCAAAACTAACTAACAAACGAGTGATTTCATCATTCGCTAACGATTCATTCATAAACTAACTAACAAATGAGTGATTTCATAATTCGCTAACGAACAGTCTAGCTATTTAAACCTCCTAATAAACCTAACTAACAAACGAGTGATTTCATAATTCGCTAACAATTCATTCACAAACAACTAGCAAATACTAGTAAAATAGAAAAATAACCTGTTGATAACAATAATAAAATAGCAAAATAACCTGTTGAGGGAGCAGTAATAAAAACCACGGCGAATTGATCGGAGAAGTAATGAACCACCACGAACTGATTGATCGGAGAAGTAATAAACCACCACAAACTGATTGATCGGAGAAGTAATAAACCACCACGAACTGATTGATCGGAGAAGTAAGGTTGAATCAGTTACATGATCGGAGTGTGTGACGGTGGTGACAGTTACATGATTGTATGGTTGAATCAGAAATATGTGAAAAGAATATTCGGAATGTGTAATGTTGAATCAGAAGTGTGTGAAAAGAATATTCGGAGTAGATGAGTATGGGAGTATTGTGTATGAGTGGCAATTTCCACCTTATATTTAATAGAAGATAAAATATAAAGGATAAAATATAAAGGGTATATTTAATTATGAGCTGGCAATTTTTTTTTAAAATGTATTTATTTTTTTTAACTTTTGTTTTCACATTTATAAGTGCGGCTTTTTGTATAATTATTTTTACATTTAAAAGTGTAGCCTTTTTTCGTATATTTGTTTTTCTATACTAATAAGTGTGGCTTTTTTTAAACTTTTTTACTTCATTTATAAGTGTAGCATTTTTATAATTCTTTACACTTATATATGTGGATTTATTTTTGAAATATTTATAACACATTTAAATGTGGCAACACTATAATACATATAATTTTTTTTTCCACGGTTTCTTATACCATGGAGAAATAACCGTGGAGAACTTCACTTTTTTTTGAACCCATCGATAATAAATCCGTTTGGAGGGGGAGGGGGTTCAAAAATAGTTAAAAACAAAATGGCTGTTTCATAAGTGTTAGAGGGGGGCAAAATGTTTTTTTTAACTTCTACCACGCAAGTGACTGTGGTCACACCGTGGTTCACGCAGCTCATGATGGTGTGGTCACGCCGGCCAACGTCGGGCAACACGGGAGCATGGCGTGACCATACCCTGCCCTCGTACCGAGCCCAGCCCACTGGAATTTTGAAATTGTCCATTTGGCGCTTCCTTTAAAAGCATGTTACATTATTTGTTTAGTACCAAGTTGACGATGTAGCTTTAACCTTGTCAGCATAGCAGTCATGTTTTGGTTAAACGCCACCACAAGCTTCGCTAATCCAGCCTTGGATGCTGATGGCTGGGCAGCAGGGTAAGGGCGTACGAATGAAGATGAAGGATTGTTTTTGTTTGACAACTTCCTACCTCGTCCAGGTTTAAAGCCTCGGCTTGTTCCCAAGACTTTGTCCATAATCTCATCATCGGTCATCCGCACCTCGAGACCTTCTTGACTCGCTCTCAGTTTTAGCATACGGTTCTGCAAATTTACAAAACATGAAAATTAAAGTCATGTTGTTATCGGGTTGCAGCAAGTTAGTAGTCCCAAACAAAAAATAAATGACGTTAGAATAATATTTGCTTGGAGACACATACATAACAACCATATTATAGTATTTGCACCCTGCTCAAAGTTAAGCAAACACATACTAAAGCTAGCTAAACAAAAAACTAGCCATTTCAAATATTAAAAAACGTGTAGTTGCATATGGATCATGTGAATTTACCTCATGTTTCAATATTAGATGATTACATACCATGTTTTTCTTGATAAGCATGCTATTAAAGTCGGTAAATGAAATTGTTAAATAACCAAAACTGACACAAGACTTTATTAACCAAAACCGACACAAGACTCTAATTACACAAAACAATGTACATATGAGTCAATCGAATTTATTTTATTTTATTTTATTTTATTTTATTTTATTTTATTTTTTTGTTTTTACTTTTTTTATTTTTTTATTTTCTTTTTGTAACCGTCAGTCGACTTTTACCCATGTTAAGCTTTCAGCATCCAAAAGAACAATAAGTATGGGCAAGGCAGAGGTTCTTATCTTAAACGGGGTGTTCACTAAAAATATCGCACGAAATGGGTCATAATAGTTCAAATCAAATTCGTATTGGGTTAAACTCTCTGGTCATTTTTACATCTACTTGAAAACAAATTTTCACCGATCAACCTCTTTGAGCCTAATTATCTTTAAAATGTAGCTCCACATAAAACCTTGTGAAAATGTGAACCCCAATGACTCGTATACAATATGTACATCCTTTCGCCTTGTACCCAATTTGCAAGAATCTCAGTTGCTAAAATAAACTGTTTTGAACCGCACTCCCAAACACCCCTAAGTCTTATTTGATAAAACAGGTACTGATATTAAATCTGTTCAATAACACTAAACTCACACCACTGCTTCGTACTAAACGCAAACCTAGAAACTGTCTTAAAGAATTGCGTGCTTCTATTTCAACCTTAAAACTATTGTTTTGGCATATCAAATCTAGTAAACTTGTAAAACATAATACATGGGCATAAGGCATAACTTGCATGAATATAAATGAACATAAGACATAATTATACTTACATATCTCGTTTCAAATATTTCTTTGACCCACTTCCCTTCCTTCTGATGGGTCTTCTTGTAGTGCTCAATAAGGTTTGGGAATACACCTGTGGTTTCCCACTGAAAACAAATTCAATCAAGTATATATTAATAGTGAAACAAATTAACAACTATATGATAAAAATAAAGAAAATATTAATCACTTACCTCCTCGTCTCTGCTAGCGGCGTATGACTTACTCCCTTGAGTGGAAGCCTGAGGTTGCTTCGCCCTGTTAACCTTGTTCTTTTCAGACTGGTTCATATGCTTTTCAGAAGTGAAATGATCACATAACTCATGCCAATCACTCAAAGACTTAGCCCCTGGAGGACGAAAGTCTCGTATCTTCACTGGTTGCACGTACCCACCACGCTTCACAAACATCTCGTCCTTGAATTTGTTCTTACGGTTTTTGTATTGACTCTTAAACTGGGCTTCAATCTCTCTCTTAACTTGCTCTGCATCTCGTCCTGACAACCATGGCCTGATATCAAAGTACGTCTGCAATTCAAAAGAAATAGTGATATGATGAATATTTGTTATCAATTTAACATATTAGATTTAAGAATAAAGCTCTACTTACATGGATAGCAGGCCATAAAGTTCCCTTGTACTTAGCAGGTACCGCATCCCATGATTTGTACCAGAATGGAACTGATCTTTCAATCTCGTTCCCAATCAAACCGGTGAAATTTCGACGATTAGGCCCAGTTGGTTTAGCAGTCCTCAGATCGTTAAGGTCAAACCTGATGAGTAGCTTTTTCTTTTGACCTAAATCGAATGTTTTATCGAGCTTAGCATTCGAGCCTTTCTTTTTTCCTTTAGGGTCTACAAATAATAATTCAAATGAGCCAATTAACGATATGTTAAATTGATAAGAAGTCATGAAATTCAAGTATAGGTATTCTATAATGACTTACTTTTGTGGCTGGAGGGAGGCTCCCACAGGCGGTCATCATTTGGGGGACCGTTGTCTCCACCATTTCCTTCTGCTGCGACCATTGCCATCTGTCAAGACAACAATATCATATTAATAGAAGTTCATAGATAAAAAATTACATATGCTAGAGCAAATTAATAAAGGAATAACTTCATAACAACTGTATTAAATTAAAGATCACAAATATAAATACAAGTACTCGAACAAATGCATTAAACAATTTGAACCAATAAACACAATTGTAAAAACTACTCGATAACAAGTTCAATCCGAATCACTAGAATCTTCATCACTACTAAGAACATGAGTAGCATCATAGTCTACATCGTCATTAATAAAATCATCGTCATCTAAGAGATGGCAAGTAGGAATGAAATCAACTTCCGTTGATGGACCAACTCCGCTCAACCCATTATAATCCAAATCATCTAAATTAGCTGTCAATGCAAGATCAGATGAGTTGCTGTCATGAATAATATCTGCTTCCACGACGACGTCCTTATCCCAAATCTTTTGATGATTGACATCTTGGACAACCTTCCAAAAATGTGATCTAGAAGGGTATTCAAGGTAAAAAACTTGTCTTGCTTGTGTAGCAAGAATGTATTGGTTTTCCTTCCACCAATCATCTCTTGTAGATATACTCGTTATGTTATTTTTAGTAACACAAAGTGAGGTGCTGCGAGTGTTATTGGTTTTAAACCATTTACACTGAAACAAGACAACTTTTTCACGAGTAACATAATTAAGCTCAAAAATTTCTTCTAACACACCATAATACATAGTTCCATTCTCCCCGGGTGTTGAAACTCCACTATTTTGAGTTATTAGGCGTTGGTCACGGCTGTGAACCACGAACTTCACACCATTAACTACACAAGAGGTGTAATAAGTTGCATGATCTTTTGGTCCAATTGCCAAGACGAATAGTTCAAGACTACACTCGGATGGCTTCTTTGTATAGAGAGAAGAGATCTATGACAAAGAGAAAAGTAGACGAGGCATTAAAAAAAGACTAACACCACCAAGGAAATTCTATTTGTAAACTAGTTAGATATACATTGAATTTACCTTGTCACAAAACCACAGAGAAAATTTTGTTAGTAAATCATTCTCGGGCATGGCAAGGCGACATTCTCTGTAATTTTATGTTCACAGTATTAGTATAATCATCCAAATATATGATTTACGTAAATGAGTACATATGAAAAGCACGTACGTCTTGTATATGTCGACTTCAGGACTGTTGTCGAGGACATACCATACTAGCTTCTTTTTAACTTCGTCAACGGATGATTCGATGTACTAGGGTTATACGTTAAAGGTTCAATTGATGAGTCGATATGTTACGTGATGAATGTTAACTAATCATTATGAATGTTAACTAATCGTGATGCATGTAAACTAAGAATGTTAACTAATCGTGATGAATGTTAACTAGTTGATGTGCTAAGGTTATCGTTAAAGGTTCAACTGATGATTCGATGTACTAGGGTTATACGTTAAAGGTTCAACTGATGATTCGATGTACTAGGGTTCTACGTTAAAGGTTCAACGGATTAGTCGATATGTTAAGGTTATACGTTAATGGTTCAACGGATGATTCGATGTACTAGGATTATACGTTAAAGGTTCAATTGATGAGTCGATATGTTACGTGATGAATGTTAACTAATCATTATGAATGTTAACTAATCGTGATGCATGTAAACTAAGAATGTTAACTAATCCTGATGAATGTTAACTAGTTGATGTTCTAAGGTTATACGTTAAAGGTTTAACTGATGATTCGATGTACTAGGGTTATACGTTAAAGGTTCAATTGACGAGTCGATATGTTACGTGATGAATGTAACTAATCATTATGAATCTTAACTAATCGTGATGATAGTTAACTAAGAACGTTAACTAAGAATGTTAACTAATCGTGATGAATGTTAACTAAGAATGTTAACTAATCGTGATGAATGTTAACTAATTGTGATGAATGTTAACTAAGAATGTTAACTAGTCGATGTACTAGGGTTATACGTTAAAGGTTCAACAGATGAGTCGATATGTTAAGGTTATACGTTAAAGGTTCAACTTATGAGTCGATGTGTTAAGGTTATACGTTAAAGGTTCAACGGATGATTCGATATGTTAAGGTTATACTTTATAAGGTATCGTTGTATACGAGATCTTCAAAGGAGTAGTCGATAGGGTATCGTTGTATACGAGATGTTTAAAGGAGTGTCCGTTGTATGCGAGATCTTCAAAAGAGTAGTCGATAGGGTATCATTGTATACGAGATGTTCAAAGGGTATTGTTGTATATGAGATGTTCAAATGAGTAGTCGACAAGGTATCGTTGTACACGAGATGTTCAAATGAGTAGTCGATAAGGTATCGTTGTACAGGAGATGTTCAAATGAGTAATCGATAGGGTATCATTGTATAAGAGATCCCGCCAAAACTTCCCCCCCAAAACTTCCCCTCAAAAGATCCCGCCAAAACTTCCCCCCAAAAGATCCCGCCAAAACTTCCCACCATAAGTTCCCGCCAAAACTTCCCCCTAAGATTTCCCCCCAAAAGCACTTTTTTTACCATAAAAGCATCTTCATAACCAAGAACTAAACAGATCACACATACTTTTGCCATCTCAACGACCAACACACACATTGTAATTATAAAGATGGTGGCATATGAATCTTTTGCGTGTCGTTGTGGAGCCGGAGATGTAGTTCTAAGAGAATCGTATAAGCGCGATACCCGTGGTAAACTATACTATGCTTGTCCACTATCGAAGGTGATCAATCACATGTGTTTTTATTTGTGTAGTTTACAAATAATTTGATTAGGTATGTTTAACATAAATTTTCCTTACTCTTTAATTAACAGCCCCGGGAAGGTACTTTTGGATGTGAATTTTTTCTATGGAAAGAGGATCGAGTTCGTCTATTACTTGGTTCTTCTGGAGCTTCAACTTACTCACCAAGACCTTCAATGACTCCAGTTTCCTCTCCAAGCTCTTCAACACCTCCATTCTATTCTTTGGGACCTTCGAGGTATGCAGAGTGTGCAAACTGCAAGCTCTTGACTACAAAGCTAAATATACTCGAGGCAACAATGGAAACACAAATGCATCCCGAGCACCACACAATGAATTCAAATGCACTACTACATGAGCTTTACAATAGCGTGGGAACATTAGTTTGCAGTAGTTTGTCATTTAGTCAATTTAGCATCTCAACTTCGTAATGTAATTCGTATGTTTTATCTACTTCGTATGTTTTATCGACTTTGCAATGTAATTCGTATGTTTTATCATCTTTTTAATGTAATTCGTATGTTTTTTTGACTTTATAATATAATTCATATGTTTTTTCGACTTTGTAATATAATTCATATGTTTATTGTTTAATTTTTTATCGACTTCTTTCATGCGATGTGGGATACATACCAGTTATAGCATAACCTCAACACCTGAGCTCAAAAGTTGAGAGAACTGAGAACCTACACGAAATTAATTATTACTCGAGGGAATATCACGATTGTGTTTAAATTTTTATAAAATATTTCTATAAACAATAATTATATACTTTTTTAAAATATATATTGTATAAATAATAATTATATAGTTACACTTTATTTTATAAACAATAATTATATACTTTTTTAAAATAATTTTTTTTTAATATTTTTTGTACAAAATTTATAGGGACTACATGTGGTCCCGAAAAATTGGGCGCATAAAATTCCCACCAAGACTTAAAAATTTTAAACTATGGCTAAATTTTTTTTGTGACGGAACCTATAGGGACTACATGTGGTCCCAAAAAGATGGGCGCTTAAAATTCCCGCTACAAAGACGTAAAAAATTTAAACTTTGGCTAATTTTTTTGTGTGACGAAACTTACACGGACTACATGTGGTCCCAAAACGTTGGGCGCCTAAACTTCCTGCCACCAAGACTTAAAAAATTTAAAATATGGCTAAAATATTTTGGTGACGAAACCTATAGGGACTACATGTAGTCCCAAAACATTTAACACTAAATTTTTTTTTTGATTTTGACAATCATGTTTTCGTCATTAAACTTATAGGGACTACATGTAGTCCCGATAAATATTAGTCAAACTTTAAAATTTTTATGACTCCTATTTTGTCGTGTAGCAAACTTTTTGGGACTACATGTAGTCCCTAGAGAGAAATATGTAGTCTCTAAAAATTTTGGTCAAAGATGAAACAGAAAAGTGAAAGTTTTGTCTTCTAGCGGGCTTTTAGGGACTAATTCATGTAGTCCCGAAAACATTTAGTCCCTAAAAGCCGAATTTCTTGTAGTGTTATGTGTGTGTTTTGTGTGTGTGTGTTTGTTACGATCTGAGAAAGGGACGGGGTAGGTTGTATTTGGAAGGTGGGAGTGGGTAGGCTGTAAAATGACGAAAATACCCCTCCGCTTTTTTTAATTAAAAAGTAAAAATTAATCTGGACTGTTGATTTTTTGTAGATGGAAGGTGGGGATTGATCCCCTTGTATCCAAAGGATACAAGGTATCCAAAATAACCGGACTCATAAACTATTTATTAACAAATATAATATATAAAAAATAAATTTACGGCACAAATACACAAAAATTACATGTTTTATCTCGATCGGGTTTTGGGAAGCGGGTTACTCCAAACCTCGCGAGTCTAACTGTGTTTTGAAAAAAAACCCGATTCAATATGATTCGGTTTTTCTAACGGAACTGGTGAACCGGTTGACTTGACCGAATCGAACCGGTTCCAAAACATTTACGGAACCTGTTTTTGCTAATGATAAACTCATAAAGTGAACCTGTTTTTGCTAATGATAAACTCATAAAGTGAATCTGGTTCGTTTGCATAGCTTGTATCCCACGTAATATATATCAGATGGCAATAATCTTTGATATAAATATACGCAAAAACCTCATACGAAACCTAAACCAAATAGCTGATATTCACAATGGAGGAGGTTCATGTTCCACATGACGTCCTCTTGAACCACATTCTTCCAAGAGTTCCACCCAAATCTATTGGTCGTTTCAGGCGTGTTTCAAAAGAATGGCACTCGTCACTCACGTCGGATATGTTTCTAAAGAAGCACATGAAGCACATGGACCACCATCAAAACAACATTAAACTTCTGGTCTTTTTAAAAACAAAAACATCCACATTCGAGTTTACTACCGTCGATTGTGAAGCACCACCGACTGATGAGGGTTGTTTAACTCCCAGAAGCCGCCCTTTACCACAATTCGGACACACCACTCCTCCTCATGATATCCATGTTCTCACATCTTTTCATGGTTTCATATGCCTAGGCATAAAAAAGGATCGCAACTGTGATCGATACACTGATCTAATCTTATGGAATCCTTTAACCGATGAGTATAAGAGGTTGTCCAAACCTAATTCTCACGGGTATTGCAACACTCCTGGTACGTATTCGAAATTCCAATTGTATTACAACTCTTGGGAAGATGACTACAAGCTTTTATTCGTTAACTATCATGCTTACATATACTCGTTGAAATCGGACTCATGGAGAAAAGTAGACACCATACAAAAAACAGATATACTTCATCATCGGGGTTGTTGGAGTCGAGGTACTTATCTGAATGAAAATCTCTACTTTTTAAAACACCACAAAAAGGGAAAAGTAATTTCAATTATAAGGGTTAACACAAAAAGTGAACGGTTATCAACGATAGAAACTCCGAATATAGATTCTGCTTCTCTATATGCACACAACTATTCTGCCACTATTGTGGTTAAAAGGGACTGCATTCATCTTTGTGTCAAATATGAAACTTATCATGGATTACATGGTTACGGATGGAGGACCTGTATTAAGTTGTGGAAGTTGGATGAAGATGAGAATCTGAAAGAAGTGTTAACTTATCTAGTAAGGCCGCTGCATAATTATCAATATGGTACTCCTATTAGCGATCTTTGTCCATTCTACTTAATGAAGAACGGAAACTGGCTCATGATAAAGAACAAGTACTGGTGGTGGTCTAAGCATAAAAAGATTTATACAGTAGATCTTGAAAAGAGTAAGCACGACAACAGCTTTGAGTATGTGGAAGAAGTTAGAATGGATGGTGATAAGAATATAGTCCTTGAAGAAGGTATATACATTGAAACGTGTGTGTCACCCAATCGATATATGAAGTAGCACCAACACCGATTATTGTTCTTTTTGTTTCCATGTATACAGAAATATAACACATTGTTATCGATCAGCTGGATTGAATCAAGTATGTAATCTTTTTAGCTTGCTAGCTTCTAGTTCTTTGTTAGTCCTATACTCTATAGTCATTCCAATTAAGCTACAAGATTCAAAGATGTTATCTATGGTATTACCCATACAAACCAGGTGTAAGGAACAATGAACCACCACCAACCATAGTACCTAAATTATTTTCATGTTGGAACTTCGACGGGCCTTGAAACTAGTTATATGTAAAGATAAAAGACGAATGAATGAGTTCATGCTGCTGTGCTTCTGCCTTTGTTTAAAACTTACTGTCATATTAGGATGTTTTATTATTAACCTCTATACTAATCATCTTCGTTTGGAATCTAATGGTTTCATCTTCTTCTTGCTTACAGTAAACCGATTAGTATATTGCTTACAGTAATGATGGTTTTTAAACTATACTTATATACAGTAAAACTATACTTATATATAGGTGATTACAGTAAACCGAACAGTATATTACTTATGTGGTTTTTAAACTATACTTATGTGGTAATTTGAGATCAAGTATATTGCTTAAGGGGAGGTAGAATATAGACAGATAGGATAAACCCGAAAGTAGGGAGTCCGAAAAACGTAAGTGCGCAGGTGGGATTAAAGAAAAAACAGCAACAGTTTAACGAAAACAAATAATTATAGATAGTATGTAAGGGGAAAATTTGAGTTTTTGATTCGGGGCACTTTTGAAAAAAGCTGAAATCAAAGAAAAATGATACTAAAATGGCCCCAGAACCCAAAGAATAAACGTAAGTGCTAACTGCATCAAAAATCCTTTCATCAACAAGTCGCTAGAAAACGTACTGCTTATTTTGTTTTCGGCTTATGTGTCGTTCATAAACTCACTTTTTGTTGCTTATTTTGAAACTTTTAGGCTTATACAAGTTTACTGTAAAACAAGGTTTATCGAAATAATTACGGCTAATAGGCCAAGGCTGTAAACGGTTTACATTCATTTTAAAATAGCAAAACTAACTAACAAACGAGTGATTTCATCATTCGCTAACGATTCATTCATAAACTAACTAACAAATGAGTGATTTCATAATTCGCTAACGAACAGTCTAGCTATTTAAACCTCCTAATAAACCTAACTAACAAACGAGTGATTTCATAATTCGCTAACAATTCATTCACAAACAACTAGCAAATACTAGTAAAATAGAAAAATAACCTGTTGATAACAATAATAAAATAGCAAAATAACCTGTTGAGGGAGCAGTAATAAAAACCACGGCGAATTGATCGGAGAAGTAATGAACCACCACGAACTGATTGATCGGAGAAGTAATAAACCACCACAAACTGATTGATCGGAGAAGTAATAAACCACCACGAACTGATTGATCGGAGAAGTAAGGTTGAATCAGTTACATGATCGGAGTGTGTGACGGTGGTGACAGTTACATGATTGTATGGTTGAATCAGAAATATGTGAAAAGAATATTCGGAATGTGTAATGTTGAATCAGAAGTGTGTGAAAAGAATATTCGGAGTAGATGAGTATGGGAGTATTGTGTATGAGTGGCAATTTCCACCTTATATTTAATAGAAGATAAAATATAAAGGATAAAATATAAAGGGTATATTTAATTATGAGCTGGCAATTTTTTTTTAAAATGTATTTATTTTTTTGAACTTTTGTTTTCACATTTATAAGTGCGGCTTTTTGTATAGTTATTTTTACATTTAAAAGTGTAGCCTTTTTTCGTATATTTGTTTTTCTATACTAATAAGTGTGGCTTTTTTTAAACTTTTTTACTTCATTTATAAGTGTAGCATTTTTATAATTCTTTACACTT
The DNA here is from genome assembly GCA_025667525.1 of Glebionis coronaria. Taxonomy (NCBI): domain Eukaryota; kingdom Viridiplantae; phylum Streptophyta; class Magnoliopsida; order Asterales; family Asteraceae; genus Glebionis; species Glebionis coronaria. Next base: position 591,082,259 of record CM046880.1, on the reverse strand, counting down.
ATATATGTGGATTTATTTTTGAAATATTTATAACACATTTAAATGTGGCAACACTATAATACATATAATTTTTTTTTCCACGGTTTCTTATACCATGGAGAAATAACCGTGGAGAACTTCACTTTTTTTTGAACCCATCGATAATAAATCCGTTTGGAGGGGGAGGGGGTTCAAAAATAGTTAAAAACAAAATGGCTGTTTCATAAGTGTTAGAGGGGGGCAAAATGTTTTTTTTAACTTCTACCACGCAAGTGACTGTGGTCACACCGTGGTTCACGCAGCTCATGATGGTGTGGTCACGCCGGCCAACGTCGGGCAACACGGGAGCACGGCGTGACCATACCCTGCCCTCGTACCGAGCCCAGCCCATTGGAATTTTGAAATTGTCCATTTGGCGCTTCCTTTAAAAGCATGTTACATTATTTGTTTAGTACCAAGTTGACGATGTAGCTTTAACCTTGTCAGCATAGCAGTCATGTTTTGGTTAAACGCCACCACAAGCTTCGCTAATCCAGCCTTGGATGCTGATGGCTGGGCAGCAGGGTAAGGGCGTACGAATGAAGATGAAGGATTGTTTTTGTTTGACAACTTCCTACCTCGTCCAGGTTTAAAGCCTCGGCTTGTTCCCAAGACTTTGTCCATAATCTCATCATCGGTCATCCGCACCTCGAGACCTTCTTGACTCGCTCTCAGTTTTAGCATACGGTTCTGCAAATTTACAAAACATGAAAATTAAAGTCATGTTGTTATCGGGTTGCAGCAAGTTAGTAGTCCCAAACAAAAAATAAATGACGTTAGAATAATATTTGCTTGGAGACACATACATAACAACCATATTATAGTATTTGCACCCTGCTCAAAGTTAAGCAAACACATACTAAAGCTAGCTAAACAAAAAACTAGCCATTTCAAATATTAAAAAACGTGTAGTTGCATATGGATCATGTGAATTTACCTCATGTTTCAATATTAGATGATTACATACCATGTTTTTCTTGATAAGCATGCTATTAAAGTCGGTAAATGAAATTGTTAAATAACCAAAACTGACACAAGACTTTATTAACCAAAACCGACACAAGACTCTAATTACACAAAACAATGTACATATGAGTCAATCGAATTTATTTTATTTTATTTTATTTTATTTTATTTTATTTTATTTTTTTGTTTTTACTTTTTTTATTTTTTTATTTTCTTTTTGTAACCGTCAGTCGACTTTTACCCATGTTAAGCTTTCAGCATCCAAAAGAACAATAAGTATGGGCAAGGCAGAGGTTCTTATCTTAAACGGGGTGTTCACTAAAAATATCACACGAAATGGGTCATAATAGTTCAAATCAAATTCGTATTGGGTTAAACTCTCTGGTCATTTTTACATCTACTTGAAAACAAATTTTCACCGATCAACCTCTTTGAGCCTAATTATCTTTAAAATGTAGCTCCACATAAAACCTTGTGAAAATGTGAACCCCAATGACTCGTATACAATATGTACATCCTTTCGCCTTGTACCCAATTTGCAAGAATCTCAGTTGCTAAAATAAACTGTTTTGAACCGCACTCCCAAACACCCCTAAGTCTTATTTGATAAAACAGGTACTGATATTAAATCTGTTCAATAACACTAAACTCACACCACTGCTTCGTACTAAACGCAAACCTAGAAACTGTCTTAAAGAATTGCGTGCTTCTATTTCAACCTTAAAACTATTGTTTTGGCATATCTAATCTAGTAAACTTGTAAAACATAATACATGGGCATAAGGCATAACTTGCATGAATATAAATGAACATAAGACATAATTATACTTACATATCTCGTTTCAAATATTTCTTTGACCCACTTCCCTTCCTTCTGATGGGTCTTCTTGTAGTGCTCAATAAGGTTTGGGAATACACCTGTGGTTTCCCACTGAAAACAAATTCAATCAAGTATATATTAATAGTGAAACAAATTAACAACTATATGATAAAAATCAAGAAAATATTAATCACTTACCTCCTCGTCTCTGCTAGCGGCGTATGACTTACTCCCTTGAGTGGAAGCCTGAGGTTGCTTCGCCCTGTTAACCTTGTTCTTTTCAGACTGGTTCATATGCTTTTCAGAAGTGAAATGATCACATAACTCATGCCAATCACTCAAAGACTTAGCCCCTGGAGGACGAAAGTCTCGTATCTTCACTGGTTGCACGTACCCACCACGCTTCACAAACATCTCGTCCTTGAATTTGTTCTTACGGTTTTTGTATTGACTCTTAAACTGGGCTTCAATCTCTCTCTTAACTTGCTCTGCATCTCGTCCTGACAACCATGGCCTCATATCAAAGTACGTCTGCAATTCAAAAGAAATAGTGATATGATGAATATTTGTTATCAATTTAACATATTAGATTTAAGAATAAAGCTCTATTTACATGGATAGCAGGCCATAAAGTTCCCTTGTACTTAGCAGGTACCGCATCCCATGATTTGTACCAGAATGGAACTGATCTTTCAATCTCGTTCCCAATCAAACCGGTGAAATTTCGACGATTAGGCCCAGTTGGTTTAGCAGTCCTCAGATCGTTAAGGTCAAACCTGATGAGTAGCTTTTTCTTTTGACCTAAATCGAATGTTTTATCGAGCTTAGCATTCGAGCCTTTCTTTTTTCCTTTAGGGTCTACAAATAATAATTCAAATGAGCCAATTAACGATATGTTAAATTGATAAGAAGTCATGAAATTCAAGTATAGGTATTCTATAATGACTTACTTTTGTGGCTGGAGGGAGGCTCCCACGGGCGGTCATCATTTGGGGGACCGTTGTCTCCACCATTTCCTTCTGCTGCGACCATTGCCATCTGTCAAGACAACAATATCATATTAATAGAAGTTCATAGATAAAAAATTACATATGCTAGAGCAAATTAATAAAGGAATAACTTCATAACAACTGTATTAAATTAAAGATCACAAATATAAATACAAGTACTCGAACAAATGCATTAAACAATTTGAACCAATAAACACAATTGTAAAAACTACTCGATAACAAGTTCAATCCGAATCACTAGAATCTTCATCACTACTAAGAACATGAGTAGCATCATAGTCTACATCGTCATTAATAAAATCATCGTCATCTAAGAGATGGCAAGTAGGAATGAAATCAACTTCCGTTGATGGACCAACTCCGCTCAACCCATTATAATCCAAATCATCTAAATTAGCTGTCAATGCAAGATCAGATGAGTTGCTGTCATGAATAATATCTGCTTCCACGACGACGTCCTTATCCCAAATCTTTTGATGATTGACATCTTGGACAACCTTCCAAAAATGTGATCTAGAAGGGTATTCAAGGTAAAAAACTTGTCTTGCTTGTGTAGCAAGAATGTATTGGTTTTCCTTCCACCAATCATCTCTTGTAGATATACTCGTTATGTTATTTTTAGTAACACAAAGTGAGGTGCTGCGAGTGTTATTGGTTTTAAACCATTTACACTGAAACAAGACAACTTTTTCACGAGTAACATAATTAAGCTCAAAAATTTCTTCTAACACACCATAATACATAGTTCCATTCTCCCCGGGTGTTGAAACTCCACTATTTTGAGTTATTAGGCGTTGGTCACGGCTGTGAACCACGAACTTCACACCATTAACTACACAAGAGGTGTAATAAGTTGCATGATCTTTTGGTCCAATTGCCAAGACGAATAGTTCAAGACTACACTCGGATGGCTTCTTTGTATAGAGAGAAGAGATCTATGACAAAGAGAAAAGTAGACGAGGCATTAAAAAAAGACTAACACCACCAAGGAAATTCTATTTGTAAACTAGTTAGATATACATTGAATTTACCTTGTCACAAAACCACAGAGAAAATTTTGTTAGTAAATCATTCTCGGGCATGGCAAGGCGACATTCTCTGTAATTTTATGTTCACAGTATTAGTATAATCATCCAAATATATGATTTACGTAAATGAGTACATATGAAAAGCACGTACGTCTTGTATATGTCGACTTCAGGACTGTTGTCGAGGACATACCATACTAGCTTCTTTTTAACTTCGTCAACGGATGATTCGATGTACTAGGGTTATACGTTAAAGGTTCAATTGATGAGTCGATATGTTACGTGATGAATGTTAACTAATCATTATGAATGTTAACTAATCGTGATGCATGTAAACTAAGAATGTTAACTAATCGTGATGAATGTTAACTAGTTGATGTGCTAAGGTTATCGTTAAAGGTTCAACTGATGATTCGATGTACTAGGGTTATACGTTAAAGGTTCAACTGATGATTCGATGTACTAGGGTTCTACGTTAAAGGTTCAACGGATTAGTCGATATGTTAAGGTTATACGTTAATGGTTCAACGGATGATTCGATGTACTAGGATTATACGTTAAAGGTTCAATTGATGAGTCGATATGTTACGTGATGAATGTTAACTAATCATTATGAATGTTAACTAATCGTGATGCATGTAAACTAAGAATGTTAACTAATCCTGATGAATGTTAACTAGTTGATGTTCTAAGGTTATACGTTAAAGGTTTAACTGATGATTCGATGTACTAGGGTTATACGTTAAAGGTTCAATTGACGAGTCGATATGTTACGTGATGAATGTAACTAATCATTATGAATCTTAACTAATCGTGATGATAGTTAACTAAGAACGTTAACTAAGAATGTTAACTAATCGTGATGAATGTTAACTAAGAATGTTAACTAATCGTGATGAATGTTAACTAATTGTGATGAATGTTAACTAAGAATGTTAACTAGTCGATGTACTAGGGTTATACGTTAAAGGTTCAACAGATGAGTCGATATGTTAAGGTTATACGTTAAAGGTTCAACTTATGAGTCGATGTGTTAAGGTTATACGTTAAAGGTTCAACGGATGATTCGATATGTTAAGGTTATACTTTATAAGGTATCGTTGTATACGAGATCTTCAAAGGAGTAGTCGATAGGGTATCGTTGTATACGAGATGTTTAAAGGAGTGTCCGTTGTATGCGAGATCTTCAAAAGAGTAGTCGATAGGGTATCATTGTATACGAGATGTTCAAAGGGTATTGTTGTATATGAGATGTTCAAATGAGTAGTCGACAAGGTATCGTTGTACACGAGATGTTCAAATGAGTAGTCGATAAGGTATCGTTGTACAGGAAATGTTCAAATGAGTAATCGATAGGGTATCATTGTATAAGAGATCCCGCCAAAACTTCCCCCCCAAAACTTCCCCTCAAAAGATCCCGCCAAAACTTCCCCCCAAAAGATCCCGCCAAAACTTCCCACCATAAGTTCCCGCCAAAACTTCCCCCTAAGATTTCCCCCCAAAAGCACTTTTTTTACCATAAAAGCATCTTCATAACCAAGAACTAAACAGATCACACATACTTTTGCCATCTCAACGACCAACACACACATTGTAATTATGAAGATGGTGGCATATGAATCTTTTGCGTGTCGTTGTGGAGCCGGAGATGTAGTTCTAAGAGAATCGTATAAGCGCGATACCCGTGGTAAACTATACTATGCTTGTCCACTATCGAAGGTGATCAATCACATGTGTTTTTATTTGTGTAGTTTACAAATAATTTGATTAGGTATGTTTAACATAAATTTTCCTTACTCTTTAATTAACAGCCCCGGGAAGGTACTTTTGGATGTGAATTTTTTCTATGGAAAGAGGATCGAGTTCGTCTATTACTTGGTTCTTCTGGAGCTTCAACTTACTCACCAAGACCTTCAATGACTCCAGTTTCCTCTCCAAGCTCTTCAACACCTCCATTCTATTCTTTGGGACCTTCGAGGTATGCAGAGTGTGCAAACTGCAAGCTCTTGACTACAAAGCTAAATATACTCGAGGCAACAATGGAAACACAAATGCATCCCGAGCACCACACAATGAATTCAAATGCACTACTACATGAGCTTTACAATAGCGTGGGAACATTAGTTTGCAGTAGTTTGTCATTTAGTCAATTTAGCATCTCAACTTCGTAATGTAATTCGTATGTTTTATCTACTTCGTATGTTTTATCGACTTTGCAATGTAATTCGTATGTTTTATCATCTTTTTAATGTAATTCGTATGTTTTTTTGACTTTATAATATAATTCATATGTTTTTTCGACTTTGTAATATAATTCATATGTTTATTGTTTAATTTTTTATCGACTTCTTTCATGCGATGTGGGATACATACCAGTTATAGCATAACCTCAACACCTGAGCTCAAAAGTTGAGAGAACTGAGAACCTACACGAAATTAATTATTACTCGAGGGAATATCACGATTGTGTTTAAATTTTTATAAAATATTTCTATAAACAATAATTATATACTTTTTTAAAATATATATTGTATAAATAATAATTATATAGTTACACTTTATTTTATAAACAATAATTATATACTTTTTTAAAATAATTTTTTTTTAATATTTTTTGTACAAAATTTATAGGGACTACATGTGGTCCCGAAAAATTGGGCGCATAAAATTCCCACCAACAAGACTTAAAAATTTTAAACTATGGCTAAATTTTTTTTGTGACGGAACCTATAGGGACTACATGTGGTCCCAAAAAGATGGGCGCTTAAAATTCCCGCTACAAAGACGTAAAAAATTTAAACTTTGGCTAATTTTTTTGTGTGACGAAACTTACACGGACTACATGTGGTCCCAAAACGTTGGGCGCCTAAACTTCCTGCCACCAAGACTTAAAAAATTTAAAATATGGCTAAAATATTTTGGTGACGAAACCTATAGGGACTACATGTAGTCCCAAAACATTTAACACTAAATTTTTTTTTTGATTTTGACAATCATGTTTTCGTCATTAAACTTATAGGGACTACATGTAGTCCCGATAAATATTAGTCAAACTTTAAAATTTTTATGACTCCTATTTTGTCGTGTAGCAAACTTTTTGGGACTACATGTAGTCCCTAGAGAGAAATATGTAGTCTCTAAAAATTTTGGTCAAAGATGAAACAGAAAAGTGAAAGTTTTGTCTTCTAGCGGGCTTTTAGGGACTAATTCATGTAGTCCCGAAAACATTTAGTCCCTAAAAGCCGAATTTCTTGTAGTGTTATGTGTGTGTTTTGTGTGTGTGTGTTTGTTACGATCTGAGAAAGGGACGGGGTAGGTTGTATTTGGAAGGTGGGAGTGGGTAGGCTGTAAAATGACGAAAATACCCCTCCGCTTTTTTTAATTAAAAAGTAAAAATTAATCTGGACTGTTGATTTTTTGTAGATGGAAGGTGGGGATTGATCCCCTTGTATCCAAAGGATACAAGGTATCCAAAATAACCGGACTCATAAACTATTTATTAACAAATATAATATATAAAAAATAAATTTACGGCACAAATACACAAAAATTACATGTTTATCTCGATCGGGTTTTGGGAAGCGGGTCACTCCAAACCTCGCGAGTCTAACTGTGTTTTGAAAAAAAACCCGATTCAATATGATTCGGTTTTTCTAACGGAACTGGTGAACCGGTTGACTTGACCGAATCGAACCGGTTCCAAAACATTTACGGAACCTGTTTTTGCTAATGATAAACTCATAAAGTGAACCTGTTTTTGCTAATGATAAACTCATAAAGTGAATCTGGTTCGTTTGCATAGCTTGTATCCCACGTAATATATATCAGATGGCAATAATCTTTGATATAAATATACGCAAAAACCTCATACGAAACCTAAACCAAATAGCTGATATTCACAATGGAGGAGGTTCATGTTCCACATGACGTCCTCTTGAACCACATTCTTCCAAGAGTTCCACCCAAATCTATTGGTCGTTTCTGGTGTGTTTCGAAAGAATGGCACTCGTCACTCACGTCGGATATGTTTCTAAAGAAGCACATGAAGCACATGGACCACCATCAAAACAACATTAAACTTCTGGTCTTTTTAAAAACAAAAACATCACATTCGAGTTTACTACCATCGATTGTGAAGCACCACCGACTGATGAGGGTTGTTTAAAAGGGACTGCATTCATCTTTGTGTCAAATATGAAACTTATCATGGATTACATGGTTACGGATGGAGGACCTGTATTAAGCTGTGGAAGTTGGATGAAGATGAGAATCTGAAAGAAGTGTTAACTTATCTAGTAAGGCCGCTGCATAATTATCAATATGGTACTCCTATTAGCGATCTTTGTCCATTCTACTTAATGAAGAACGGAAACTGGCTCATGATAAAGAACAAGTACTGGTGGTGGTCTAAGCATAAAAAGATTTATACAGTAGATCTTGAAAAGAGTAAGCACGACAACAGCTTTGAGTATGTGGAAGAAGTTAGAATGGATGGTGATAAGAATATAGTCCTTGAAGAAGGTATATACATTGAAACGTGTGTGTCACCCAATCGATATATGAAGTAGCACCAACACCGATTATTGTTCTTTTTGTTTCCATGTATACAGAAATATAACACATTGTTATCGATCAGCTGGATTGAATCAAGTATGTAATCTTTTTAGCTTGCTAGCTTCTAGTTCTTTGTTAGTCCTATACTCTATAGTCATTCCAATTAAGCTACAAGATTCAAAGATGTTATCTATGGTTACTTACTATGGATTAAGTACAATTTTAAGCATTAACGTCATATAACAATATTAAAATCACATGTCTTCTATAAGAGCTTCTTAATACGACAAGAAATTGGACTTGCCCCAACTCCCAGAAGCGTGCTTGTAGTAAATAGATACAAGAAATTTAAAAAGATGTGAAGAGCTGTAAGGCGATTCTGCATTGATCTTCTGAACTGCGTTAAAGAGAACAGCTGATGTTGCATCATTCACTACTCCTTCGCCAAACACTAGGCTGTATAGCAAAGGTGTTTCCTCTAGTCTAGAAACCTGCAGATAGATTTTCACCCAAGAACCAAAACGACGCATAAATATCACATCGATCAGAAAAACATTTGAAACAAAATTTTACCAACCTGTAATGTGCATACAATATCCGTTGATGAGAAGATGGTTCTAAAACGGTACCGTACCATATAGTGTTATGACAGTTAGGTACGAGTAAAAATAACAAGGCCGAAGGGTCAAAAAGAGAGCTGATAAACTATCATACTCAGATACTCGCTGAGAGAGAAACCCTCAAACCGGAAGGGGTAATTTGATTTGTAAAAAGCCCATTAGTTCTTATAATAACTATCCTTCATTATTGCACTGATATTACGCAGAAGCATAAGATGTAGGGTCTTTGAATTTTCTCTTCTTTGCTTTATTGTGTAGCAGTTAGCATAATGCTCCACTTAAAGAATTTGAAGTTTGCTTATAAAACAAAACCAATATCTATGGTCTGCATTTGAAAACTATAAAGGAAAAAACCACTTTTAAAGTGCTCGTTTTGAGAGGGTATTTTTCACAATCGTGGCACAGGGCCTTCGAAATCTATAGGACGGCCCTGACAACGATTATTGTTCTTTTTGTTTCCATGTAGACACAAATTTATCCGTAGATAACTGTGTTTATCTTTATGTAATCGATCTTTTAGTTCGCTAGTTTCTAGTTCTTTGCTACTATATATTCATCATAGTCATTCCAACTGAGCCACAGACTTCAAAGAGGTCATCAGCTATGGTTCATTTTAATAATTTGGTACAATTTTAATCAATATTTATTTTGGGAACACCTCATATGAAGTGTTCAAATTACAAGTAGTGTTCACGCAAGTAAAATGATACATAAAAAAACTAGTGAACTTTGTTCACATTTGTTTGCATAAGGTTCTAATATAATTAGCGAACTAGCATGAAATAAAGTATTTGAACACTAAAGAAAGCGGCCGTGTCAAATATATATCATGGCCTGAGGTGAATTTCGACAAGGTTCAGATCAAGAGCCAGAAAACTAGTTTTCCGATTTCTAGCAGTGGACCAGACCGAGCCCACAACCACTCAAACATATGGTTCGCTTCTGAAAAACCGACATACATAAAGACATTTGCTTCTGGAGTTCTAGTACCGAAGTCATATATATGGCACTACAAAACAAGAGTTGAAGTTTCCACATTTAAAAAGCCAATTGTCTGCACTTAAAAATGTGTGAAATTATAATCTCCACAGTTGCTCATATGCGGCAATAATGGGTGTGACTAATTTTACCACATATCTAAACGTGGAAATGTTATCCAAATTTCCATAGTTAAAAGTGTGGAAACAATATTTAAATGTCCACACTTATAAGTGTGGCAAAATTGAAAATAAATTGCTACAATTAAAAGTGTGGAAACATTGTGAAATATTCACACTTAAAAGTGGGGACAAAGTGTGGATCAAGAAATTACATAAAAGTACAGTTTCTGAAAACTAATAAGAAATTACGTAAAATAACTGATTTTCATAAATTTGTAATACCACAAACAAGTATATACTTTCTGACACCAATTTAAAATCATTTAATAACACGAACAAATACAGACTTTATTGATCAAACATTTAACATCTAATACCACAAACTAACAGATTTTTTAAAATTTTCAAGTAAAACTAACACAACTTCGATGTCTTCGTACGAGCCTCGCCTTCTTACTTTTTGACATATCTAATCAATCTTCTTGCATGTATGTAGGATTCACCTGGTGATTATGAACTCCTCCGAAAGGTGTTTGGATACTAGATTGCCACAAATTGGGTAGATTATGCTTGTGTTGCTGTTGTTGTTGTTGGTCCTCCTGAAAGTCAAATACGTTAAAATTACGATTTTACAAAGAAACTTTGTTAGCACATACATTTTTCTAACTAGAAAATGCTTAAAAAACCACGGCAACAATTTCATGTGTGACCCTGATTAAAGATACTCTACGTCGTCATTTTGCTATATATGATGGTTTAAGACAAAACTTAGATTATCTTCTAAATAACCACCAACACCATAATCACTACCAAAACCAACGTAAGTATTCCTCTTCGCCTCTGCATAGAGCCCCCCTGTAACACCGTCTCCATCCAAAACAAGATAATCATCTATTCGATGTGTTGTTGTTGAATCATTACATCATTACATACTTATTACGAACTACATCATCATCACCAATTCACCATCAACAAAGGATTGATTCATCATTCATTCAGGTGACTTACTTAAGTAAGACCTCTTCATTACACTACTCAGTTTACATTCATGTTAAGACCTCCAAATACTCGGTAAAACCAAGTTAACTCGCTCACAAGTAAGTCGGTCGAAACTGGCGCTCTAGTCCTCTACATTTAGCTCATAAGTAAGTAGGTCGAACAAGCTACATTAGCACAATAGTTCAATCTTCATTTATACTAACTAAAACATAAACAACTCAAGTTGCAAATACAATATTGATTTCGTTAATATAGTTCTGCCCCTGTACACACGCTAGCTACTTTCCCAAAGGTATCATACTATCGTTTATCAACTATACGAATAAAACTATTTTGCTATTGAATGCAGGTATCTATCTTTAGTAGATATGTAGTAACTATCTTCTCATATCATGCTCAATTACTAATAGATGTAGCTTAGTTTATCAGGTACTAGTTACTTTTTTCTATTTATGAGCCACTAACTGATTCAAACTAGAAAAAAAATGTCATTATAACCTTATTTGATATAGTTCTGTCCTGCATACGCTAGCTACTTCCCCAAATATATCATTCTCGAATCAACAAGCCTAGTGTAGTTCTCGAATCAATCAGTTTTGAATATGTAAAACTCAACTGTGACCAACAAGCCTAGTATAATTCAGTTTATTACCTATAAAATCGCAAATCGACGCGAGCAACTATCTTTGGCAGGAGCTGAGCCAGAAAGTTACGATCGAGGGGCAAACCTTGATAATTCAGTTTACTTTTTTTATCTATTCCTAACAGTTATATAAGTTACTTTTTTTTATTGTGCCGTTATATATTATTATGAGGAAAATTACAAAAATAGCCAAATATTACCGACCATTCACATTTCACAATACCATAACGTGATGCTCTTATAGTTCTCAACCTATGTTACTGTAAGTTGTAAAACATTACACTCGACTATAACTGGTGACTTAATTTCAAATTAAACATATGCAACTATAATCGCTAAAACACCAACTCTAACTCTAAACCAGTAAGTTACAAACTAACCTGATCGAAACAAGTAATTGCTAAAACATTACCATTCACACAACTGCTCAAACAGCTAGAAAATATTCAATACAATAGCATAAAATCATTCAATAACGGCGGCGATGGTCGGAATAGTAACGAACATATACAAAAACATTACAAACTAACCTGATCGAAACAGTAATGAATCACGGCGGCGATGGTCGGAATAGTAACGAACCACGACGGCATAGATCGTAACAGTGATAAAAACGGCGGCGATGACCGGAGAAGTAACAAACCACTGCTGCGTAGATCGGAGCAATAATAAACCCGACGGAGATGATCGGAACAGTAACAAACCCCGGCAGCGATGATCGGATCAATAACAAACCCGACGCCGATGATCGGAACAGTAACAAACCCCGGCGGCGATGATAAGAACAGTAACAAACCCCCGCCGCGATGATCGGAACAATAACAAACACCGGCGGCGATGATCGGAACAGTAACAAACCACGGCGGCGATGAACAATAACAAACTCGGCGATGATCGGAACAGTAACAAAGCAAAAACTTCTAGACCTTCCTTGTGAGCATCCAAGACCATGGTCTTGGATGCTCACAAGGAAGGTCTAGAAGTTTTTGCTTTAAATTTTATGAATGCTTGTTCCTGGGTGAATCTATCTGTGCAATTTTCGGTTTCTATTGATCATCCGTGATTAAATGCTTCAGTTTTTTCTGCCATCATCAAAAATGGAACTTACATTACTTTTCTTTCATAGCAAGTCTTCAACAGTTTAATTATGATTCACCCACTTTCCTAAATTAGAAACTTATATCTTCACCTGCCATATATATTTAGGAATACAACTTTAACTCAAAATAAAACTTTATTTTTCGAAATACTCAAAGTAGAATCTGCTTTTTTCAGTATATATTATATATATATATATATATATATATATATATATATATATATATATATATATATATATATATATATATATATTCACCTTCCCTATACTGATGGCAACAATCTCGCGATAAATATACTTAAAAACCTACGTCTCAAATTATAAATCCTTGTCGTTGATCGGAACCACAATGAAACCTAAACCTAAGAGATCGACAATTGAGGTTCATATTCCACATGACGTCCTCTTGAACCACATTCTACTAATAGTTCCACCCAAATCTATTGGTCGTTTCAGGTGTGTTTCGAAAGAATGGCGCTCGTTACTGACGTCAAACATGTTCGAAACCATGTACACCTACCACCATCAAAACAACATTAAGCTTCTGCTTTTTTCAAAAACACAAACATCGTCATTCGAGTTTACCACCATCGACTGTGAATCACCACCGAGTGATAAGGGTTGTTTAACTCCCACGCGCCACCCTTTACCACTATTCGGAGACGCCACTCCTCCTTGGGCTCTGATACCATAATTGTAACACCTCATTTTGAAAAATGGAATATCACAGGATAATTATGGCGTGACATCAAAGCATGCAAGGTAATATGTCATAAACATACATGACCAAAGGGATAACCGGAATCAAACATCGGTTCCTCAATATAAGCCCAAAACATAAATAAAATAAATGAACTAAGGAAGAATAAACAAGCATAAATATATGAAGGCGTGAGGAGAAGAAGTCTAAGGTAGCTCCCATCCTATGCGTGTCCTCTAGATGCTCCGGTCTAACCTTAGGTACCTGCCATTTTGGGACATGGAAAATAAGTAACGGCTAAGAAATAAACTCAGTGCACGGATATATATCATAACATGAATGGCATAATATAGGAAAAAAATATAAAGCATGAAAAGCAGCGGAAATGAATAAGTCCAGAAAAACCTAGATTGTCTGTCATGTTCACTGGTTTTAGTTCTGAAAACATAGCTTATGTTACTTATAAAAATTCTGTATTAGTAAATATACCCAAATCCAATATAGGTCATGAGGTCAACAACCTGCATGAATACTTGGAGGGGTAACCTCGTCATGCAAATTAGAGGGGATGCCTCTAATTAACTGGTAAGTGGGTAGGAGGGATCAGCTTCTTGTGAAGGATGCAAGGCACACACCACATTCACCATAAAATCCTGACTGAAACATGTAACTAGGATGCACCCATACGCCTCACATGATAATATAATAATAAAATGGCCAAATAACTTAAAAGGGACGCCACGAGCTATCACTCCGCCGTGGTGAAGTCATAACACTAGTGCCTCTAGTGTTATGGTTATGGTACCTCCATAACTAGGTGAAACTGGTCATGCATGTATATGGCTAAGGTAACTAAAAAAACATAAGCATTTACTGAGGAAAATAGTTGGCTGCATACGGGAAATCCTAATGAAGGAAGAGATTGTCCCTTCTGAAGGACGGGAAATCCGTACCTTATGTCCAGTAGAAGCTAATGGAAACGCTGAAGAAACTACTCCGCCTTGACGGATAATACGAATACAAAGATGATTAAGACTAACAAACACGAACACATAGCACTCAAAATCAAAGATCAAATTCGACCCGAACACCCCTTGGTGTTCTTGATATCTGGCGGCAAGAGAGAGAGGCAAGACTAGGGTTTTCTTGATTTTTCTTGTAAACCTACATTATCTTTAATTCCCTGGGAACCTAATTGGTTAAGGATTATACTTGGGTCATGGGTCAAATGCCCATTCCTCTCTTTCTCTTTGTCTAGCCGCGACCAAAATGGAGCCCACAAGCAAAACCGTAGCTTTTCTGTGTTAGTTAAATCTACGTGTTCATTCTTGTTTAATCGTCGTGTTTTAGTTATCGTAATCATGACACATTTATAATATACGTAAATACATGTTATTTAATATCGTGACACGTGTAATGTATTATAAATGGAAAGTTTTAATTTTATCGTATTTTCGTGTATTTTACTGTTCATGTTTACTGTTTATAATATTTAAATGCGGGTTTTACAATAGTCATTCAAACATGGTATCAAAAGCAGGTTAGGTCCTAGACCTAAACCTAATCAATCATGCCTCCTATTTTCTTTTTCTTCTTATCCGCCGTTTCAAAAAAAAATCATCCAAAGTGTTTGATCTGAATATCAAATGTACGTGTTTTAAGAAAAAAAGGTGTTTTACGTTTTTGGTCTTCGTTTTTAATTAACTTGTTTTTCAGCCAAAGGCATGCCAAATTCATTTGAAGCTAAGCATTTAGAGGTGACGAGGAGGTGTGATCTGTTTTTTTTTTGTATGTTTTAGTCTTTAGTTTGGAAAAACAAATCCTGGTCTGTTTTTAATTCTTACGAACATACAATAGCAATTCTACAAAATAACCAAACTTATCTGTTTTATCTTTTTGTGTTGGTGATTTGTGCTAAGGTCACAAATCCACACAATTATCTATTTGGTTGAATGTTTGTGCTAAGGTCACAAATCCACAAATTAGAGTTTATGAAGAAGAATCAGATTTTGTGAGGCGTTTTTGCACTGTTGCTGTAAAGATGGGGGTAGGAGTTTTTTGGGTTATCCGGATGTCTTTTGCTATAATGTTTTGTTTTTGTTTTATACTCCAGTCCAAGCTTTCGCGATTTCGCTGCTCGAACTGCGAGGGAGTGTTAAGGGATAAGAATAATAGGCCCAAGCCCGATTTATGGGTTTAGGGTATTAGGGTTTTACCACTATAAATAGTGGTCAATAATAAAACTTAACTTACAGGTTTAATGTAGTCTTTCACATATATGATACTAAATATCATATATGATAGTAACACTAGTATCATATATGATATACATATCATCTATGATATAAACCAATATCATATATGATTCTGTAATAATTTGTAACCTAACACTAATATCATATATAATTAAACACTATTATCGTATATATGATATTTTACGCAAATTAAAAAAAACGAAATTTTTTTCATTAAAATATATCATATTGCATATCATGTAGAAGATAATTAAATGCTCGTCACGATGGTATATTTTTTTCGTTTAACACTTAACGGTTTATAAAATATTTAAATTTTAAAAATAAGTGAAATAATTAAATATTAATCTCATCCATTAGATATGATGAGGATGGATGGTGAGATGAGTCTCTTGTTATTTATGATAAATTCCGTATCCAATATAATTTTACTCTTGTATTAATACTTGAAAATAATTGTACAATAATTTGAAGGTGGCTCATAAGTTTTGGAAAAATCATATGCACTGAATATAATGAAATCTTTTATATATATATAAATTATTTATTAATAAATATAATAGTATATAAAAAAATTATGCCACGTAATGTATATCAGATGGCAATAATCTTGGCTATAAATATACGCAAAAACCTCATACGAAACCTAAAGCAAAGAGCTGATATCGACAATGGAGGAGGTTCATTTTCATTTTCCACACGACGTCCTCTTGAACCACATTCTACTAAGAGTTCCACCCAAATCTATTGGTCGTTTCAGGTGTGTTTCGAAAGAATGGCACTCGTCACTTGCGTCGGATATGTTTCTAAAGAAGCACACGAACCGCCATCAAAACAACATCAAACTTTTGGTCTTTTCAAAAACAGAAACATCATCATTCCAGTTTACCACCATCGACTGTGATGCGCCACCGACTGATGAGGGTTTAACCCCCACACGCCGCCCTTTACCACTATTCGGAGACACTGCTCCTCCTCATGATATTCGTATTCTCACATCTTTTCATGGTTTGGTATGTCTAGGCATAAAAAAAGATCGGCGGGTCTCTGATCGATATTGTGATCTAATCTTATGGAATCCTTTGACCAATGAGTATAAGAGGTTGTCCAAATCTAACTCTGACGGGTATTGCAACACTGCTGGTACGTATTCGAAATTCCAATTGTATTACAGCTCTTGTGAAGATGATTACAAGCTTCTATTCGTTAACTCTTATGCTTACATATACTCGTTGAAATCGGACTCTTGGAGAAGATTTGACTCCATTCAAAAAACAGATATACTTTCTCATCGGGGTTGTTGGAGTCGAGGTACTTATCTGAATGAAAATCTCTACTTTTTAAAACATCACAAATACAGCGAAAAAGTAATTTCATTTATAAGGTTTGACATAAAAACTGAACAGTTGTCAACGATAGAAACTCCGAATATATATTTTGCATACGACCTTTCTGCCAATATTGTGGTTAAAAGTGATTGCATTCATGTTTGTGTCAAATATGACACACGTATACATGGTTATGGATGGAGGACCTGCATTAAGTTGTGGAAGTTGGATGGATATGAGAATCTCAAAGAAGTGTTAACTTATCAAGTAAGGCCGCTGCTTGATGATGGATGTCATAGTCCTATTACCCCTCTGTGTCCATTCTACTTAATGAAGAACGGAAACTGGCTCATGATAAAGAACAAGTACCAGTGGTGGTTTAACGAAAATAAAATTTACAAAGTAGATCTTGAAAAGAGTAAGCGCGACTTTGAGTATGTGGAAGAAGTTAGAATGGATGGTGATAAGAATACAGTCCTTGAAGAAGTCCTTGAAGAAGGTAGATACATTGAAACGTTTGTGTCACCCAATCGATATATGAAGTAGCATCAACACCGATTATTGTTTTTTTTTTTGTTTCCATGGATACAGAAATACAGCAAATTTATCAGCTGGATTTAATCAAGTATTTAATCTTTTTAGTTTGATAGCTTCTAGTTCTTTGCTAGTACTATACTCTATAGTCATTCCAATTAAGCTACAAGCTTCAAAGATGTTATCTTTGGTTAAGTTTTATTAATTCGGTACATCTTTATGTATATACCGTTACCATTCAAATGAAACATTGAGCTTTAAACGTCATATAACAATATCAAAATCATATGTCTTCTATTAGAAATAAGACAAGAAATTGGACTTGCCCCAACTCCAAGAAGCGTGCTTGTAGTAAATAGATAAGAACAACTAAGGCCATTCATTGTATCTGCATTGATCTTCTGAATTACGTTAATAAGAACAACTGATGTTTCATCATTCACTACTCCTTCGCCAAACACTAGGCTGTATAGCAAAGGTGTTTTCCTCTTGGCTCGAAACCTGCAGATAGAATTTCACCCAAGAACAAAAACGACGCATAAATATCACATCGATCAGAAAAACATTTGAAACAAAATTTGACCAACCCGTGCTGTAATGTGCATACAATATCCGTTGATGAAAATATGGTTCCAATACCTAAAACGATACCATATAGCTTTATGACAGTTAGTTACGAGTAAAAATAACAAGGCCAAAGGGTCAAAAAGAGAGCTGATAAACTATCATACTCAGATATTCGTTGATAGACAAATCCTCAAACCCGTACTTTGGAAACAGCCACCAGCAACCTAAACAGCACCAAGAACCAGAAATCACGATAATCGAAACGTGAGCACATAAGACGACATTTAAAAATTCACATAATTAGCTGACTCCAAACAACATGATAGGGAAAAAGTTATGGAAAAAACTGTTTCTTCTTTTGTGTTTGATATAAGCTACAATTACCTAAATTTCAAGTTTGCCTTTTTTTTGGGAACGTATGTTGCTTTGGGTGCTTGCAGCTTAGGGTTTTTAGTATTTTTTTGAAGTGCTTTCCATGGGATGTAAAAATGAATGCAGCTGTTACATCTGTTTGGGTATTTGGCATGTCGGCTGTATTTGCGCGAACATGAGCTTATTTAAATCATGGCGGGGCGAGCTTCCTAAGCTTGCAGCCATGACATGTGTCCCTCATAACTGAATTGAATTAAGGCAGAGTATCCAAGTCGGGCTGATTGACACGTTTTCGGGTGGATCCGGGAAAGGGTGCGATCATTTGTTAATTTGAGAAACACAACTTAATTAACTCAAAAATATACGCTTGCATCCCACGTTAATGTAATATATTCACCTTCCATATATTGAGGATATATAACTTTAATTTACGAAATACTCAACTTGCAGCCCACGTCAATGTATATCTTCACTTTCAATATATTAGATGTCAATAATTTTGGCCATAAATATACGCAAAAACCTCGTACATCGTATTATTCTTTTCCAAACCTTTTTATCGATACCTAATAATCCAAAAGATATCGACAATGGTGGTTCATGTTCCACATGACGTCCTGTTGAACCACATTCTACCAAGAGTTCCACCTAAATCTATTGGTCGTTTCAGGTGTGTTTCAAAAGAATGGTGCTCCTTACTTACGTCAAGCATGTTCGAAACTATGTACATCGACAACCATCAAAACAACACTAAACTTTTGGTCATTTCAAAAACAGAAACATCATCATTCGAGTTTACTACCATCACTCTAAAGCGCCACCAACTGATAAAGGTTTAACTCCCACACGCCACCCTTTACCACAATTCGGAGACACCACTCCTCCTCATGATATTCATATTCTCACATCGTTACATGGTTTGGTATGTCTAGGCATAAAAGAACATAAGCGCAGTGTTCGATACTCTTATCTAATCTTATGGAATCCTTTGACCAATGAGTATAAGAGGTTGTCCAAATCTTCTCACATTTATTGCAACTGTGCTACTACGTATTCGATATTGGGATTGTATTACAGCTCTTGTGAAGATGACTACAAGCTTCTTTTAGTTAACTATTATGTTCACATATACTCCTTGAAATCGGACTCATGGAAAAAAGTAGACGCCATTCAAAGAGAAGATATACTTTATGATCAGGGTTGTTGGAATCGAGGTACTACTACTTATCTGAATGAAAATCTCTACTTTTTAAAGCTCCACAAAAACACCAAACATTTTATTTCATTTATAAGGTTTGATACAAAAACTGAACAGTTATCAACGATAGAAACTTCGAATATATATTCTGTTTTTGGATATGCAAACAACCACCTTTCTGCCGCCACTATTGTGGTTAAAAGTGATTGCATTCATCTTTGTGTCGAATATGACACACATATACATGGTTCCGGATCCTGTATTAAGTTGTGGAAGTTCGATGAATATGAGAATCTGAAAGAAGTGTTAACTTATCAAATAAGGCCGCCGAGTGATTATGGATTTTATAGCCGGTGTCCATTCTACGTCATGAAGAACGGAAACTTGCTCATGATGAAGAACAAGTATTGGTGGTGGTCTTACGAAAATAAAATTTATAAAGTAGATTTTGAAAAGAATAAGGACCACTTTGCGTATGCAGAAGAAATAAGAGTGGATTGTAATAATAATACAGTCTTTGAAATAGTTAGATACATTGAAACGTTTGTGTCACCCAATCAATATATGAAGTAGCATCAACACTGATATATTATTGTTCTTTTTGTTTACATGTATTAACAAAAATACATACATTGTAATAATAATATAGTCCTTGACTGTATTTAATCGAGTTATGAAACTTAAAGATGGAAATGATGTTAAATGTTATTAACATAGCCAAAAAATGATCTGCTGCAATTGGTGGGTAATGGTTTTTTGCTCGAAATGGGTGGGTGATGGGTCACATGTTGCGTTAAGATATATATTTCACTGGATATATATGCCTTGAAAAATCAAAACAATATCTCTATTGCGGAAAAGATGTCTCGATCAAGCGGGATGAAATTCGTCGAATGCATAGAGGATCTATTGACTCGTCTCGGTAGGAAGAGCTCGTTGGCATTTTGGGTTCTATTACTTTATCTTTAGCCGAAGATAGGTGGAGGTTGCATTGTTAGAGCCCAGGTATCATAACATCATTTTTTTCCACACACGGCTGCGTTACATCAACTTTTACAAAACATGACCCGGTAGGTGAGTTCGCCTTCCAACTTTGTATAAAATTAAGGGTTTAAGGCTTTAAATAACTATTTACTTATTTAAATATATCCATATGGTCAGGGCCGGATTTAGGCATGTGCGGCATGGGCAACCGCACAGGGCCTCCATTTTGTAGGGGCCTCCGTTTTCTTAGACATCAGTAAAGGTATACATCCGTTCGTGGAGTATTGTCTCGTTAATAGATTGTCTTCAATTAAGAATGTAAGATTTTTTCACAAAAAATAGCTTGATCTGCGATTTACAGAGAAAATGTGGTCTGATGTGTTGGGGAAGACAATACTTTTGTGGGGTTAACTTTCTGTTTTGTCTCTTAGCACCAACGTTTTCAATAAGTTCTAATTTTTTTTAATAAAATCAATACTTTTAGAAATTATACTTTTAGTCCTTCTTTTAGCATATGTTTTTTGTTTGAAAATTTGAAATACGTGAAACCATTTTAACTTTAAACTGTCATTCATTTTCAGAAAAAAAAAAACTACAAATATATCATAATTTATATTAAGTGATTATTGTAAAGGGTTTTAAAAAATACTACGTATACATTAACATGTAGAACACATTTAAAATGTATTATTTATAGTATAATAAGACAATAAGTTGTTACCGATATGAAAAAAGTTAATGCATAACCGAAATACACTTTGTTAACTTTAATGGTGCCCAAATTTTTGAAGTTGAATCAAGGGCCTCATCTAGACCGTGGCACAGGGCCGTCCCATGAAGGCCTCCGGATTTCATGGGACGGCCCTGCATATGGTACGTGTATTTAAAAAGTTATCCAGATGATACCTCAACTTTCACTTTACGTGTTAATATGATGCATGTAAACTTTTTTTCACCTATTAACCTGTAACTTGACATGACATGTGAAGTTTGCGACGTTAATCCTTTTACAAGCGATCGTTTTAACATGTTTGCAAAATTAGTCCATTTTAAGAATGTTTTTCTCTATAAAAGACAATTTCGAAAAAGAACTGTTTTTTAACATATTTTGAAAACAAATATTTGATCTTTTTTTAAAAAACTCAAAACAAAAAGCATATAAAATTTTATAATTGTTTAATCTAAAGACATTTTTTTTATATAGATCTTTCTTTTCTGAATTTTTAGTTTTCGAATTTCTTTTCGAATTTTTGTTCTCCAAAAAGTTTAAATTTAAAAAAATTTATAAAGTTTTTCTCTAGAGAAAAGTTTCGAATAAATATTATTTTGGAAAAGTATTTTTTGAAAAAAAACACTTATTTTCGAAAAAAATAGTTCTCGAAAAAGACACATAATTTTGAAAAAAAATTAATTTAATTTTTCGAAATTTTTTTTCCGATCTTTTTTACAAAAAGTTTAAAACAAAAGAAGTTTAATATCTTCTCCAAAAAAATATTTTTTGAAAAATTATTTTTTGAAAAAGAAAATTTTATAAAAGAAAAAATATTTTCGAAAAAAATGACTAACGATGAAAACATACAATGGAAAGGACTAACGATGTCACTTTGCAAAAGACAAGAAAACTGCCACGTCATCAAATTTGACAAAATTTGTCGGATCATATTGGCAAAAAAGGTAAGTTCATGTACTATCTGGATAATTGTTCTAGTACACGAACCATATGGATATATTTAACAAAGTAAATAGATATTTAAAGCCTTTAACCCTAAAATTAATATATAATTAATTATTCATTTCTTTGATTCCGTACTTCATCGAGTTGGTCAAAATCACCAATAAAATTAGTCTAAGAGTGCATGGAGTGGTCACATCACCACACCAAAAAACACAATGCTACGTTAGCTTTTTCACTTACACATCCATAGGGCTGTAAACGAACAGGACGAACATGAACGGAGGTTTGTTCATGTTCGTTCATTTAATTTTGACCGGACAAATAAATGAACACGAACGCTTAAACGGACGACTTTTCTTTTTGATGTTCGTTTATTAAGAAAATGAGGTGCTCATGTTCTTTTATGTTCGTTCATTAAGAAACTAAATGAACTTTAAATGAACATAAACGATCAACCATAAATGAACGAAGAAAAAAAATGAAGTTTATCAAATTATGCATAATATTTTGTATTCTAGATGTTGTTTTGTTTAAACATCTTAGTTCTAAAACTACACAGTTAAAAGATATGATACACGAGCATAAACATATAAATGAACATAAACGTACGTTAATGAACGCATAATCGGACGTTCACGAACATAAATGAACGAACGCGACTTTTGTTCATGTTCGTTCATTTAACTAAACGAACGTAAAATGATGTTCATGTTCGTTCATTTAATAAATAAACGAACATAAACGAACTTTTAGCCGAACGGTTCATGAAATGTTCATTGAACGTTCAGTTCGTTTACAGCCCTACACGTCCACAAAAAAACACACATCTTATGGTCACACCATTTCTACACCACCACACCAAATTTTCCACTTATTTTCATAAACTACCCTCAACAATTAATTTATTCAAATCCTAATTTACTTTATTCATTCAAATAAAAAACAATATATCATAAGTTAAATCCTAACAAACCAAATTAAAAAAAATATATAAATGACATAAAAAGAAAAAAAACTAATCCTCCATTTTTTCATCTTCATCTTCATTTTGTAGCCGTCATGCCCAAATGTGTTCCATATGGTGTCGTTGAAGTGAAAGATGTGCATTTTTATCCTGTAGCTCTTTTATTTTGGTACGGTCGGTGTCATGTTTATCTATCCAATGACGTTGCATTCTTGCTGATGGATTAACAAGCAGATCATTAGAATCATCAATACCATATTCGGCTTCATTTTCTTGACTAATCGCCATCTTTTGATCTTCTAAAATCATGTTATGTAATATGATGCAACTATACATGACTCTACTGATGGTGGTTACTCTGTATGATCAAGCCGATTGACGTAATATTCCCCAACGACGATGAAGAACACCAAAAGCATGTTCGACATCATTTCGTGCTCCTTCTTGTTTCTGTTTAAAATTAATGTTTTTGGGTTGACTTGCAACCGAGAACGATTTCACAAAACTAACCCATTGTGGGTAAATCCCGTCGGCTAAGTAATACCCCTTCTGAAACGTAACCCCATTTACTCTAAACGGAGTTGCATGTGCTACGTCATTAAGAAGGTCGTCAAATAACGGAGAAACATCTAAAACATTTGTATCATTATTTGTACCCGCTACACCAAAAAACGCATGCCAAATCCACAAATCATGAGAAGCAACTATTTGAAGTATAATTGTTGGGTATTTTTTTATCACCCTTCCCGTATTGTCTCTGCCATGCTACTGGACAATTTCTCCATTCTCAGTGCATACAATCAACGCTTCCAAGCATTCTCGGGAAACCATGAACATTGTTATGCCTCGCACAAATTTTATGAACGTCTTCAATAGTTGGTTTTCTCAAATAGTGGTTCATGTACAAATCCATAATATACATAGTAAAGAAAAACAAACTTTCAGCAATAGTACGTTCGGCCAATTGCAAGTATTCATCAAACTGGTCAGCCACGCTGCCGTATGCCAGTTGGCGTATGAAGGCTGTGCATTTCAGAATAACACTTGCACTCATTCGACCGGTACAATCGGGCCGAACTCTAAAGAATTCAAAGTGTCTAGGAAGAGGATCCACCGTATAATTTTCAATACCATGGACAATTTTTAAAAATAATGTTGGACTCATACGATATCTTTTACGAAAAATGTGTAACGTGTACTTACAAGGTTCGTCAAAGTAATCCGCCAACGAACTTCGGCAGTCTCACGATCACGTTCAATAATATTTCGGTTGAGCCGGGGTTTGTTTTCTTGTTCTTGCAAGTAATTATAATAATTATACGCGGTAATCAAGATAACGTCGGTTTCATCATCAATGTCAAACGCGGAAGGTCGGTACGCCATTTTTTGTGTGTAAAATTTTTGTTTGTGTCAAGTAATAATGAAATATGGTTTGTATATATAGAGTGGTTTCAAAAAACTAGCCGTTATAAGTTTTTTTAAAAAAATTGAAATTTTTTGAATTCATCGGTAATAAACCTGTTGGGGGTGTGGTTTTCAAAAATACTTAAAAACAAATTTAGAGGGTGGCAAAATGATTTTTTTTCAAAAACTTCTTCCACGCAAGTGACTGTGGTCACACCGTGGTTCACGTAGCTCAGGATGGTGTGGTCACGCCGGGAAACGCGGGAGCACGGCGTGACTATACCATGCCCTCTTACCAAGCTCAGCCCACTGGAATTTTGAAACTGTCCATTTGGTGCTTGCTTTAAAAACATGTTACTGTATTTGTTCAGTACCAAGTTGACGATGTAACTTTAACCTTGTCAGCTTTTATAAATAATGTTTAACTTGATATACACTGATTAAAAACCTAAAAGTTTCACATTATACTTCATCATCGGGGTTGTTGGAGTCGAGGTACTTATCTGAATGAAAATCTCTACTTTTTAAAACACCACAAAAAGGGAAAAGTAATTTCAATTATAAGGGTTAACACAAAAAGTGAACGGTTATCAACGATAGAAACTCCGAATATAGATTCTGCTTCTCTATATGCACACAACTATTCTGCCACTATTGTGGTTAAAAGGGACTGCATTCATCTTTGTGTCAAATATTAAACTTATCATGGATTACATGGTTACGGATGGAGGACCTGTATTAAGTTGTGGAAGTTGGATGAAGATGAGAATCTGAAAGAAGTGTTAACTTATCTAGTAAGGCCGCTGCATAATTATCAATATGGTACTCCTATTAGCGATCTTTGTCCATTCTACTTAATGAAGAACGGAAACTGGCTCATGATAAAGAACAAGTACTGGTGGTGGTCTAAGCATAAAAAGATTTATACAGTAGATCTTGAAAAGAGTAAGCACGACAACAGCTTTGAGTATGTGGAAGAAGTTAGAATGGATGGTGATAAGAATATAGTCCTTGAAGAAGGTATATACATTGAAACGTGTGTGTCACCCAATCGATATATGAAGTAGCACCAACACCGATTATTGTTCTTTTTGTTTCCATGTATACAGAAATATAACACATTGTTATCGATCAGCTGGATTGAATCAAGTATGTAATCTTTTTAGCTTGCTAGCTTCTAGTTCTTTGTTAGTCCTATACTCTATAGTCATTCCAATTAAGCTACAAGATTCAAAGATGTTATCTATGGTATTACCCATACAAACCAGGTGTAAGGAACAATGAACCACCACCAACCATAGTACCTAAATTATTTTCATGTTGGAACTTCGACGGGCCTTGAAACTAGTTATATGTAAAGATAAAAGACGAATGAATGAGTTCATGCTGCTGTGCTTCTGCCTTTGTTTAAAACTTACTGTCATATTGGGATGTTTTATTATTAACCTCTATACTAATCATCTTCGTTTGGAATCTAATGGTTTCATCTTCTTCTTGCTTACAGTAAACCGATTAGTATATTGCTTACAGTAATGATGGTTTTTAAACTATACTTATATACAGTAAAACTATACTTATATATAGGTGA
Organism: Glebionis coronaria; assembly: GCA_025667525.1. Lineage (NCBI taxonomy): Eukaryota > Viridiplantae > Streptophyta > Magnoliopsida > Asterales > Asteraceae > Glebionis > Glebionis coronaria. The sequence continues at coordinate 591,055,833 of CM046880.1, read as the reverse complement.
TTACAGTAAACCGAACAGTATATTACTTATGTGGTTTTTAAACTATACTTATGTGGTAATTTGAGATCAAGTATATTGCTTAAGGGGAGGTAGAATATAGACAGATAGGATAAACCCGAAAGTAGGGAGTCCGAAAAACGTAAGTGCGCAGGTGGGATTAAAGAAAAAAACGCAACAGTTTAACGAAAACAAATAATTATAGATAGTATGTAAGGGGAAAATTTGAGTTTTTGATTCGGGGCACTTTTGAAAAAAGCTGAAATCAAAGAAAAATGATACTAAAATGGCCCCAGAACCCAAAGAATAAACGTAAGTGCTAACTGCATCAAAAATCCTTTCATCAACAAGTCGCTAGAAAACGTACTGCTTATTTTGTTTTCGGCTTATGTGTCGTTCATAAACTCACTTTTTGTTGCTTATTTTGAAACTTTTAGGCTTATACAAGTTTACTGTAAAACAAGGTTTATCGAAATAATTACGGCTAATAGGCCAAGGCTGTAAACGGTTTACATTCATTTTAAAATAGCAAAACTAACTAACAAACGAGTGATTTCATCATTCGCTAACGATTCATTCATAAACTAACTAACAAATGAGTGATTTCATAATTCGCTAACGAACAGTCTAGCTATTTAAACCTCCTAATAAACCTAACTAACAAACGAGTGATTTCATAATTCGCTAACAATTCATTCACAAACAACTAGCAAATACTAGTAAAATAGAAAAATAACCTGTTGATAACAATAATAAAATAGCAAAATAACCTGTTGAGGGAGCAGTAATAAAAACCACGGCGAATTGATCGGAGAAGTAATGAACCACCACGAACTGATTGATCGGAGAAGTAATAAACCACCACAAACTGATTGATCGGAGAAGTAATAAACCACCACGAACTGATTGATCGGAGAAGTAAGGTTGAATCAGTTACATGATCGGAGTGTGTGACGGTGGTGACAGTTACATGATTGTATGGTTGAATCAGAAATATGTGAAAAGAATATTCGGAATGTGTAATGTTGAATCAGAAGTGTGTGAAAAGAATATTCGGAGTAGATGAGTATGGGAGTATTGTGTATGAGTGGCAATTTCCACCTTATATTTAATAGAAGATAAAATATAAAGGATAAAATATAAAGGGTATATTTAATTATGAGCTGGCAATTTTTTTTTAAAATGCATTTATTTTTTTGAACTTTTGTTTTCACATTTATAAGTGCGGCTTTTTGTATAGTTATTTTTACATTTAAAAGTGTAGCCTTTTTTCGTATATTTGTTTTTCTATACTAATAAGTGTGGCTTTTTTTAAACTTTTTTACTTCATTTATAAGTGTAGCATTTTTATAATTCTTTACACTTATATATGTGGATTTATTTTTGAAATATTTATAACACATTTAAATGTGGCAACACTATAATACATATAATTTTTTTTTCCACGGTTTCTTATACCATGGAGAAATAACCGTGGAGAACTTCACTTTTTTTTGAACCCATCGATAATAAATCCGTTTGGAGGGGGAGGGGGTTCAAAAATAGTTAAAAACAAAATGGCTGTTTCATAAGTGTTAGAGGGGGGCAAAATGTTTTTTTTAACTTCTACCACGCAAGTGACTGTGGTCACACCGTGGTTCACGCAGCTCATGATGGTGTGGTCACGCCGGCCAACGTCGGGCAACACGGGAGCACGGCGTGACCATACCCTGCCCTCGTACCGAGCCCAGCCCACTGGAATTTTGAAATTGTCCATTTGGCGCTTCCTTTAAAAGCATGTTACATTATTTGTTTAGTACCAAGTTGACGATGTAGCTTTAACCTTGTCAGCATAGCAGTCATGTTTTGGTTAAACGCCACCACAAGCTTCGCTAATCCAGCCTTGGATGCTGATGGCTGGGCAGCAGGGTAAGGGCGTACGAATGAAGATGAAGGATTGTTTTTGTTTGACAACTTCCTACCTCGTCCAGGTTTAAAGCCTCGGCTTGTTCCCAAGACTTTGTCCATAATCTCATCATCGGTCATCCGCACCTCGAGACCTTCTTGACTCGCTCTCAGTTTTAGCATACGGTTCTGCAAATTTACAAAACATGAAAATTAAAGTCATGTTGTTATCGGGTTGCAGCAAGTTAGTAGTCCCAAACAAAAAATAAATGACGTTAGAATAATATTTTGCTTGGAGACACATACATAACAACCATATTATAGTATTTGCACCCTGCTCAAAGTTAAGCAAACACATACTAAAGCTAGCTAAACAAAAAACTAGCCATTTCAAATATTAAAAAACGTGTAGTTGCATATGGATCATGTGAATTTACCTCATGTTTCAATATTAGATGATTACATACCATGTTTTTCTTGATAAGCATGCTATTAAAGTCGGTAAATGAAATTGTTAAATAACCAAAACTGACACAAGACTTTATTAACCAAAACCGACACAAGACTCTAATTACACAAAACAATGTACATATGAGTCAATCGAATTTATTTTATTTTATTTTATTTTATTTTATTTTATTTTATTTTTTTGTTTTTACTTTTTTTATTTTTTTATTTTCTTTTTGTAACCGTCAGTCGACTTTTACCCATGTTAAGCTTTCAGCATCCAAAAGAACAATAAGTATGGGCAAGGCAGAGGTTCTTATCTTAAACGGGGTGTTCACTAAAAATATCGCACGAAATGGGTCATAATAGTTCAAATCAAATTCGTATTGGGTTAAACTCTCTGGTCATTTTTACATCTACTTGAAAACAAATTTTCACCGATCAACCTCTTTGAGCCTAATTATCTTTAAAATGTAGCTCCACATAAAACCTTGTGAAAATGTGAACCCCAATGACTCGTATACAATATGTACATCCTTTCGCCTTGTACCCAATTTGCAAGAATCTCAGTTGCTAAAATAAACTGTTTTGAACCGCACTCCCAAACACCCCTAAGTCTTATTTGATAAAACAGGTACTGATATTAAATCTGTTCAATAACACTAAACTCACACCACTGCTTCGTACTAAACGCAAACCTAGAAACTGTCTTAAAGAATTGCGTGCTTCTATTTCAACCTTAAAACTATTGTTTTGGCATATCTAATCTAGTAAACTTGTAAAACATAATACATGGGCATAAGGCATAACTTGCATGAATATAAATGAACATAAGACATAATTATACTTACATATCTCGTTTCAAATATTTCTTTGACCCACTTCCCTTCCTTCTGATGGGTCTTCTTGTAGTGCTCAATAAGGTTTGGGAATACACCTGTGGTTTCCCACTGAAAACAAATTCAATCAAGTATATATTAATAGTGAAACAAATTAACAACTATATGATAAAAATCAAGAAAATATTAATCACTTACCTCCTCGTCTCTGCTAGCGGCGTATGACTTACTCCCTTGAGTGGAAGCCTGAGGTTGCTTCGCCCTGTTAACCTTGTTCTTTTCAGACTGGTTCATATGCTTTTCAGAAGTGAAATGATCACATAACTCATGCCAATCACTCAAAGACTTAGCCCCTGGAGGACGAAAGTCTCGTATCTTCACTGGTTGCACGTACCCACCACGCTTCACAAACATCTCGTCCTTGAATTTGTTCTTACGGTTTTTGTATTGACTCTTAAACTGGGCTTCAATCTCTCTCTTAACTTGCTCTGCATCTCGTCCTGACAACCATGGCCTCATATCAAAGTACGTCTGCAATTCAAAAGAAATAGTGATATGATGAATATTTGTTATCAATTTAACATATTAGATTTAAGAATAAAGCTCTACTTACATGGATAGCAGGCCATAAAGTTCCCTTGTACTTAGCAGGTACCGCATCCCATGATTTGTACCAGAATGGAACTGATCTTTCAATCTCGTTCCCAATCAAACCGGTGAAATTTCGACGATTAGGCCCAGTTGGTTTAGCAGTCCTCAGATCGTTAAGGTCAAACCTGATGAGTAGCTTTTTCTTTTGACCTAAATCGAATGTTTTATCGAGCTTAGCATTCGAGCCTTTCTTTTTTCCTTTAGGGTCTACAAATAATAATTCAAATGAGCCAATTAACGATATGTTAAATTGATAAGAAGTCATGAAATTCAAGTATAGGTATTCTATAATGACTTACTTTTGTGGCTGGAGGGAGGCTCCCACGGGCGGTCATCATTTGGGGGACCGTTTTCTCCACCATTTCCTTCTGCTGCGACCATTGCCATCTGTCAAGACAACAATATCATATTAATAGAAGTTCATAGATAAAAAATTACATATGCTAGAGCAAATTAATAAAGGAATAACTTCATAACAACTGTATTAAATTAAAGATCACAAATATAAATACAAGTACTCGAACAAATGCATTAAACAATTTGAACCAATAAACACAATTGTAAAAACTACTCGATAACAAGTTCAATCCGAATCACTAGAATCTTCATCACTACTAAGAACATGAGTAGCATCATAGTCTACATCGTCATTAATAAAATCATCGTCATCTAAGAGATGGCAAGTAGGAATGAAATCAACTTCCGTTGATGGACCAACTCCGCTCAACCCATTATAATCCAAATCATCTAAATTAGCTGTCAATGCAAGATCAGATGAGTTGCTGTCATGAATAATATCTGCTTCCACGACGACGTCCTTATCCCAAATCTTTTGATGATTGACATCTTGGACAACCTTCCAAAAATGTGATCTAGAAGGGTATTCAAGGTAAAAAACTTGTCTTGCTTGTGTAGCAAGAATGTATTGGTTTTCCTTCCACCAATCATCTCTTGTAGATATACTCGTTATGTTATTTTTAGTAACACAAAGTGAGGTGCTGCGAGTGTTATTGGTTTTAAACCATTTACACTGAAACAAGACAACTTTTTCACGAGTAACATAATTAAGCTCAAAAATTTCTTCTAACACACCATAATACATAGTTCCATTCTCCCCGGGTGTTGAAACTCCACTATTTTGAGTTATTAGGCGTTGGTCACGGCTGTGAACCACGAACTTCACACCATTAACTACACAAGAGGTGTAATAAGTTGCATGATCTTTTGGTCCAATTGCCAAGACGAATAGTTCAAGACTACACTCGGATGGCTTCTTTGTATAGAGAGAAGAGATCTATGACAAAGAGAAAAGCAGACGAGGCATTAAAAAAAGACTAACACCACCAAGGAAATTCTATTTGTAAACTAGTTAGATATACATTGAATTTACCTTGTCACAAAACCACAGAGAAAATTTTGTTAGTAAATCATTCTCGGGCATGGCAAGGCGACATTCTCTGTAATTTTATGTTCACAGTATTAGTATAATCATCCAAATATATGATTTACGTAAATGAGTACATATGAAAAGCACGTACGTCTTGTATATGTCGACTTCAGGACTGTTGTCGAGGACATACCATACTAGCTTCTTTTTAACTTCGTCAACGGATGATTCGATGTACTAGGGTTATACGTTAAAGGTTCAATTGATGAGTCGATATGTTACGTGATGAATGTTAACTAATCATTATGAATGTTAACTAATCGTGATGCATGTAAACTAAGAATGTTAACTAATCGTGATGAATGTTAACTAGTTGATGTGCTAAGGTTATCGTTAAAGGTTCAACTGATGATTCGATGTACTAGGGTTATACGTTAAAGGTTCAACTGATGATTCGATGTACTAGGGTTCTACGTTAAAGGTTCAACGGATTAGTCGATATGTTAAGGTTATACGTTAATGGTTGAACGGATGATTCGATGTACTAGGATTATACGTTAAAGGTTCAATTGATGAGTCGATATGTTACGTGATGAATGTTAACTAATCATTATGAATGTTAACTAATCGTGATGCATGTAAACTAAGAATGTTAACTAATCCTGATGAATGTTAACTAGTTGATGTTCTAAGGTTATACGTTAAAGGTTTAACTGATGATTCGATGTACTAGGGTTATACGTTAAAGGTTCAATTGACGAGTCGATATGTTACGTGATGAATGTAACTAATCATTATGAATCTTAACTAATCGTGATGATAGTTAACTAAGAACGTTAACTAAGAATGTTAACTAATCGTGATGAATGTTAACTAAGAATGTTAACTAATCGTGATGAATGTTAACTAATTGTGATGAATGTTAACTAAGAATGTTAACTAGTCGATGTACTAGGGTTATACGTTAAAGGTTCAACAGATGAGTCGATATGTTAAGGTTATACGTTAAAGGTTCAACTTATGAGTCGATGTGTTAAGGTTATACGTTAAAGGTTCAACGGATGATTCGATATGTTAAGGTTATACTTTATGAGGTATCGTTGTATACGAGATCTTCAAAGGAGTAGTCGATAGGGTATCGTTGTATACGAGATGTTTAAAGGAGTGTCCGTTGTATGCGAGATCTTCAAAAGAGTAGTCGATAGGGTATCATTGTATACGAGATGTTCAAAGGGTATTGTTGTATATGAGATGTTCAAATGAGTAGTCGACAAGGTATCGTTGTACACGAGATGTTCAAATGAGTAGTCGATAAGGTATCGTTGTACAGGAGATGTTCAAATGAGTAATCGATAGGGTATCATTGTATAAGAGATCCCGCCAAAACTTCCCCCCCAAAACTTCCCCTCAAAAGATCCCGCCAAAACTTCCCCCCAAAAGATCCCGCCAAAACTTCCCACCATAAGTTCCCGCCAAAACTTCCCCCTAAGATTTCCCCCCAAAAGCACTTTTTTTACCATAAAAGCATCTTCATAACCAAGAACTAAACAGATCACACATACTTTTGCCATCTCAACGACCAACACACACATTGTAATTATGAAGATGGTGGCATATGAATCTTTTGCGTGTCGTTGTGGAGCCGGAGATGTAGTTCTAAGAGAATCGTATAAGCGCGATACCCGTGGTAAACTATACTATGCTTGTCCACTATCGAAGGTGATCAATCACATGTGTTTTTATTTGTGTAGTTTACAAATAATTTGATTAGGTATGTTTAACATAAATTTTCCTTACTCTTTAATTAACAGCCCCGGGAAGGTACTTTTGGATGTGAATTTATTCTATGGAAAGAGGATCGAGTTCGTCTATTACTTGGTTCTTCTGGAGCTTCAACTTACTCACCAAGACCTTCAATGACTCCAGTTTCCTCTCCAAGCTCTTCAACACCTCCATTCTATTCTTTGGGACCTTCGAGGTATGCAGAGTGTGCAAACTGCAAGCTCTTGACTACAAAGCTAAATATACTCGAGGCAACAATGGAAACACAAATGCATCCCGAGCACCACACAATGAATTCAAATGCACTACTACATGAGCTTTACAATAGCGTGGGAACATTAGTTTGCAGTAGTTTGTCATTTAGTCAATTTAGCATCTCAACTTCGTAATGTAATTCGTATGTTTTATCTACTTCGTATGTTTTATCGACTTTGCAATGTAATTCGTATGTTTTATCATCTTTTTAATGTAATTCGTATGTTTTTTTGACTTTATAATATAATTCATATGTTTTTTCGACTTTGTAATATAATTCATATGTTTATTGTTTAATTTTTTATCGACTTCTTTCATGCGATGTGGGATACATACCAGTTATAGCATAACCTCAACACCTGAGCTCAAAAGTTGAGAGAACTGAGAACCTACACGAAATTAATTATTACTCGAGGGAATATCACGATTGTGTTTAAATTTTTATAAAATATTTCTATAAACAATAATTATATACTTTTTTAAAATATATATTGTATAAATAATAATTATATAGTTACACTTTATTTTATAAACAATAATTATATACTTTTTTAAAATAATTTTTTTTTAATATTTTTTGTACAAAATTTATAGGGACTACATGTGGTCCCGAAAAATTGGGCGCATAAAATTCCCACCAACAAGACTTAAAAATTTTAAACTATGGCTAAATTTTTTTTGTGACGGAACCTATAGGGACTACATGTGGTCCCAAAAAGATGGGCGCTTAAAATTCCCGCTACAAAGACGTAAAAAATTTAAACTTTGGCTAATTTTTTTGTGTGACGAAACTTACACGGACTACATGTGGTCCCAAAACGTTGGGCGCCTAAACTTCCTGCCACCAAGACTTAAAAAATTTAAAATATGGCTAAAATATTTTGGTGACGAAACCTATAGGGACTACATGTAGTCCCAAAACATTTAACACTAAATTTTTTTTTTGATTTTGACAATCATGTTTTCGTCATTAAACTTATAGGGACTACATGTAGTCCCGATAAATATTAGTCAAACTTTAAAATTTTTATGACTCCTATTTTGTCGTGTAGCAAACTTTTTGGGACTACATGTAGTCCCTAGAGAGAAATATGTAGTCTCTAAAAATTTTGGTCAAAGATGAAACAGAAAAGTGAAAGTTTTGTCTTCTAGCGGGCTTTTAGGGACTAATTCATGTAGTCCCGAAAACATTTAGTCCCTAAAAGCCGAATTTCTTGTAGTGTTATGTGTGTGTTTTGTGTGTGTGTGTTTGTTACGATCTGAGAAAGGGACGGGGTAGGTTGTATTTGGAAGGTGGGAGTGGGTAGGCTGTAAAATGACGAAAATACCCCTCCGCTTTTTTTAATTAAAAAGTAAAAATTAATCTGGACTGTTGATTTTTTGTAGATGGAAGGTGGGGATTGATCCCCTTGTATCCAAAGGATACAAGGTATCCAAAATAACCGGACTCATAAACTATTTATTAACAAATATAATATATAAAAAATAAATTTACGGCACAAATACACAAAAATTACATGTTTATCTCGATCGGGTTTTGGGAAGCGGGTCACTCCAAACCTCGCGAGTCTAACTGTGTTTTGAAAAAAAACCCGATTCAATATGATTCGGTTTTTCTAACGGAACTGGTGAACCGGTTGACTTGACCGAATCGAACCGGTTCCAAAACATTTACGGAACCTGTTTTTGCTAATGATAAACTCATAAAGTGAACCTGTTTTTGCTAATGATAAACTCATAAAGTGAATCTGGTTCGTTTGCATAGCTTGTATCCCACGTAATATATATCAGATGGCAATAATCTTTGATATAAATATACGCAAAAACCTCATACGAAACCTAAACCAAATAGCTGATATTCACAATGGAGGAGGTTCATGTTCCACATGACGTCCTCTTGAACCACATTCTTCCAAGAGTTCCACCCAAATCTATTGGTCGTTTCTGGTGTGTTTCGAAAGAATGGCACTCGTCACTCACGTCGGATATGTTTCTAAAGAAGCACATGAAGCACATGGACCACCATCAAAACAACATTAAACTTCTGGTCTTTTTAAAAACAAAAACATCACATTCGAGTTTACTACCATCGATTGTGAAGCACCACCGACTGATGAGGGTTGTTTAAAAGGGACTGCATTCATCTTTGTGTCAAATATGAAACTTATCATGGATTACATGGTTACGGATGGAGGACCTGTATTAAGCTGTGGAAGTTGGATGAAGATGAGAATCTGAAAGAAGTGTTAACTTATCTAGTAAGGCCGCTGCATAATTATCAATATGGTACTCCTATTAGCGATCTTTGTCCATTCTACTTAATGAAGAACGGAAACTGGCTCATGATAAAGAACAAGTACTGGTGGTGGTCTAAGCATAAAAAGATTTATACAGTAGATCTTGAAAAGAGTAAGCACGACAACAGCTTGGAGTATGTGGAAGAAGTTAGAATGGATGGTGATAAGAATATAGTCCTTGAAGAAGGTATATACATTGAAACGTTTGTGTCACCCAATCGATATATGAAGTAGCATTAACACCGATTATTGTTCTTTTTGTTTCCATGTATACAGAAATATAACACATTGTTATCGATCAGCTGGATTGAATCAAGTATGTAATCTTTTTAGCTTGCTAGCTTCTAGTTCTTTGTTAGTACTATACTCTATAGTCATTCCAATTAAGCTACAAGCTTAAAAGATGTTATCTATGGTTAAGTTTTATTGATTAAATACAATTTTAAGCATTATCGTATAACAATATCAAAATCACATGTCTTCTTTAAGAGCTTCTTAATATGACAAGAAATTGGACTCGCCCCAACTTCCAGAAGCGTGCTTAGTAAATAGATACAAGATATTTAAAAAGATGTGAAGAGCTGTAAGGCCATTCATTGTATCTGCATTGACCTTCTGAACTGCGTTAAAGAGAACAGCTGATGTTGCATCATTCACTACTCCTTCACCAAACGACTTCAGCTTCATGGTGATCTATATGGACCAATATCACCTCCGATACCTTCAGGTAACATGTATTTCATGTTACTAGTTGATGACTATAGTAGAGTTATGTGGGTTTATTTGCTAAAGTCAAAAGATGAAGCTTTTCAAGTGTTTTAAGAATTTCAGAGGTTTGGTAGAAGTTGAAACAGGTGAAAAGATGAAAGTGTTCAGAACTGATCGTGGTGGTGAGTTCTTGTGAAAACCAATTCACCACATATTGTAACGAAACAGGGCTGGAGAGACACAACACATCCCCATACTCTCCACAGCAAAATGGAGTAGTGGAGAGACGGAATTGAACGGTATTGGAGATGGTTAGATGTAACTTGAAGACCATGAGAATGCCAGATGTCTTGTGGGGTGAAGCTGTGAATCACTCTATTTACATTCTGAACAAAGTCCACACAAAAGCCTTGAAAGATACAACCCTATACGAGATGTGGACCGGGAGAAAGCCACATGTCCAACACCTTATGGTTTTTGGGTGTGTCGCACATATGAAGGTCGCCAAAGGTCACCTAACCAAATTAGAAGAAAGAAGTATGCGACTCGTCCATCTTGGAATTGAGAAGGGGTCAAAGGTGTATAGGTTACTGGACCCGAATACTGGGAAGATGTATGTGAGTAGAGATGTAGTTTTTGATGAACAACAAGGTTGGGTGTGGGAGAAGAGCTCAAAGATCAAAACCACACCACGTATGAGTTTCACTGTTGAAGGCTTTGACCTAGATGAGTTCTATATTGATGAAGATGAGTCGGAGCTGAGCACACCACATCAAGAAGTTGGGTCACCACAAAGTGACATCAACTGGACTGAAAACTCACAGCCCATTCCTATTAACCCACCAAGTACGCCACAATAACCCCTAACACCTATTTTTTCTATTGCATCTTCGAGCACCGCCTCTAGTTCCACAGGTGGTGGTGCCCAAAACGTTACCGTTTGCTCACAGAACTCTACCACAACACTGAAGAACTCATGATGATTCACGATAATGATGAACCAACATCGTACACATAGGCGAGCAAAAGAAGCGAGTGGGTAGATGCGATGTAAAACCTGTAAATTCAGGTTTTGACTATGTCATCATTGTATACGTCACTTTATGATATCTGAATTAATAGTACCACCTTTGCATGAAATCTTTTGAGCAATCATATGCATCATACACAGCATACATTATTTTAATCATCAAAACATGGGGACATTTAAACCTCATAACATACATTGTGATTTTCATCACTTAATCACAAGGACAGTCACATTTGGATGACTACATTTTATAAACATGCAGGACTATAACCAGTCACTCTTTTTTTTACACATTTTAGTCACTTGAGCATACACTCATAAGCATTCATCACATGGATTCATAAATCCAAACTCATGATCACAACTAATACACAATTACTTAAGTATAAATTCTTAAGCTTTAAATATATTGATATATATAAATTTTTCCTACACTATAATTGACTTTACGTTACGACACTAACTATTTATTTAAACATTACCTTTAACCATTTTTACCTTTAAACTAAGTTGTCATACTTTTAATATAGTAAAATCCTTTCTCATCTAAAAGTGACCATACTTTCACCAAAGGTCCCAAACTTAACCAAAAATCAACCTAGACTCATACATACTCACACAATATTATACCAATACCCCTAGTGACTATACCTAGACACAAACTTAAACATAAAAATACCCTAGACTAAATTATGGCCGAATATATATATACACATAACATTTAAATGCCAAAAACCCTTACCATGTACACTCTTGACTTTTTAACTTGTACAACCTAGTCATTTAAGTTCTACACTATAAGAAAAACATTTCATTTCCTTTGACTAACATATACTACCGGTTTTTATTTAAAAAACATGAGACTATGTACAAATTTGGCATTTAAAACATGTACTAGACATTACTATGCTTATACCACATGACTAAGCCACCTAGCATCCTCCTTACCCCCTTAGACGTGTAGTAACCCTCCTCCATTCACCAAATACTTGTGTACATGATAGGTGTGAAAACACTCATCTTTTTACCACTTATTTATAATAATAACCCAGTTAAAACGTGTATTTTATGTCGTAAATGTCGGAATTATGCGTGGTTTGTGTTTTTATTGTGTTTTAGGACCAAAAGATGAAAAAGTAAGAAAACACGGGCTTTCACGGGCTTTTATCGAAGAAAACGAGAAAAGACGAAGTCAAAAGATCAAGAGTGCAAAAAGAACGGAAGTCCAAGGCCTATTCTGAAGATTTATCGAAGAAAAAGTCTCAAGACAGAAGTTTAATGAAGTCGAAGAACTCAAGTCTAATTATTGAAGAAATTATAAGACAAGTTCAATTTATATCGACAAATCCCGAGACGACATCGAGAAAGACAAAGAATTAAAAGACGAGAACGAGAAGTAGAAAGAAAGAAGGAATCAACACATGCACTCCTCACTTCCTATATATACCCTCCTAATGACACATTAGGAGGGTTTTAGTCATTTAGGTTAGTTAGTTTAGTTTTAGGAGTAGTGTAGTTTTATTTTTCTCTCTCTAGTTTTTTACTTTCTCTCTCTAGTTTTTCTTTAAAGTTTTAAGTTTTTCACTTTAATCTTGTATTTGAATCTTTAATCTTCATCTTTAATTTCAAGTTTTTCATATTCAATCTCTTTCTACCTTTCTTGATTTTTACTTGTTTGATCCGAAAGTTATCTTTGATTTTGCTTAATCTTATTGCTTATTTGATTAAAAAAATTATCTTTTTATATCTATCTAAGCTTTTGTACGAATTAAGCTATAAGTTTGACAATCTTATTGGCTTATTTTGTATTTAGCTTAAATTTTTTTAAATTTTCTTAAAAGTTTTATCTTTCTTAAAGTTTGCTTATTTTACTTCCTTATTTTGTGTTTCGAAAAGGTTTTAAATTCGTGCTTTTTAATTTTACTTATTCTTGTTTTAATTAAATTTTTGGTATTTTCTTATTGTCAAAGTGCTTAGTTGGTTTTTGCTTATTGCGAATTTCATTCTATCAGAAAGATGTATTTGGATTCCGACAGCTTGTTACGATCGCAAAAACCACAAGGGTTTCAACATTGTGATCGGTATTGTGATACTCCCCTTATTCCGATCAAGGTTCCGATCGCTCATTGCCATCACGGATTACGACGGGGCTTAAGGCTGTATTGCGACGGAATGCTGCCAAATTTTTGACAGCCATATTCCGACAGCTTACACATTCCGATGGGATCCCGATACATTATTCCGATGGATTCATTTGTTCTATATTCCGATGGTTTCCTTTTTAAACATTCCGATAGCTTTTCTTTTTAGCCATATTCCGATAGTTTTGTTCCTATATTCCGATACCCAAATTCCGATAAGTATTCCGACGGCTTGTGGTGACAGCATTCCGATGGGATTCCGATGGATTGGGTTTTATTTTAATATTTCGTCTTAGTTTAATTTTTTTTAGTTTGCATTATTTTAAGTTTTCAAATTTTTCACGCTTCCCGAAATATAACTAGGATGCACCCATACGCCCCACATGATAATATAATAATAAAATGGCCAAATAACTTAAAAGGGACGCCACGAGCTGTCACTCCGCCGTGGTGAAGTCATAACACTAGTGCCTCTAGTGTTATGGTTATGGTACCTCCATAAATAGGTGAAACTGGTCATGCATGTATATGGCTAAGGTAACTAATAAAACATAAGCATTTAATCTATAACTACTGGGGAAAATAGTTGGCTGCATACGGGAAATCCTAATGAAGGAAGAGATTGTCCCTTCTGAAGGACGGGAAATCCGTACCTTATGTCCAGTAGAAGCTAATGGAAACGCTGAAGAAACTACTCCGCCTTGACGGATAATACGAATACATAGATGATTAAGACTAACAAACACGAACACATAGCACTCAAAATCAAAGATCAAATTCGACCCGAACACCCCTTAGTGTTGTTGATTACTGGCGGCAAGAGAGAGAGGCAAGACTAGGGTTTTCTTGATTTTTCTTGTAAACCTAAATTATCTTTAATTCCCTGGGAACCTAATTGGTTAAGGATTATACTTGGGTCATCGGTCAAATGCCCATTCCTCTCTTTCTCTTTGTCTAGCCGCGGCCAAAATGGAGCCCACAAGCAAAACCGTAGCTTTTCTGTGTTAGTTAAATCTACGTGTTCATTCTTGTTTAATCGTCGTGTTTTAATTATCGTAATCATGACACATTTATAATATACGTAAATACATGTTATTTAATATCGTGACACGTGTAATATATTATAAATGGAAAGTTTTAATTTGATCGTATTTTCGTGTATTTTACTGTTCATGTTTACTGTTTATGATATTTAAATGCGGGTTTTACAATAGTCAATTTAACATGGTATAAAAAGCAGGTTAGGTCCTAGACCTAAACCTAATCAATCATGCCTCCTATTTTCTTTTTCTTCTTATCCGCCGTTTCAAAAAAAATTCATCCAAAGTGTTTGATCTGAATATCAAATGTACGTGTTTTAAGAAAAATAGGTGTTTTACGTTTTTGGTCTTTGTTTTGAATTAACCTGTTTTCAGCCAAAGGCATGCCAAATTCATTTGAAGCTAAGCATTTAGAGGTGACGAGGAGGTGTGATCTGTTTTTTTGTATGTTTTGGTCTTTAGTTTGGAAAAACAAATCCTGGTCTGTTTTTAATTCTTACTAACATACAATAGCAATTCTACAAAATAACCAAACTTATCTGTTTTATCTTTTTGTGTTGATGATTTGTGCTAAGGTCACAAATCCACACGATTATCTATTTGGTTGAATGTTTGTGCTAAGGTCACAAATCCAAAAATTAGAGTTTATGAAGAAGAATCAGATTTTGTGAGGCGTTTTTGCACTGTTGCTGTAAAGATGGGGGTAGGAGTTTTTTCGGTTATCCGGATGTCTTTTGCTATAATGTTTTGTTTTTGTTTTATACTCCAGTCCAAGCTTTCGCGATTTCGCTGCTCGGACTGCGGGGGAGTGTTAAGGGATAAGAATAATAGGTCCAAGCCCGATTTATGGGTTTAGGGTATTAGGGTTTTACCACTATAAATAGTGGTCAATAATAAAACTTAACTTATAGGTTTAATGTAGTCTTTCACATATATGATACTAAATATCATATATGATAGTAACACTAGTATCATATATGATATACTTATCATCTATGATATAAACCAATATCATATATGATTCTGTAATAATTTGTAACCTAACACTAATATCATATATAATTAAACACTATTATCATATATATGATATTTTATGCAAATTAAAAAAAACGAAATTTTTTTCATTAAAGTATATCATATTGCTTATCATGTAGAAAACTAATTAAATGCTCGTCACGATAGTATATTTTTTTCGTTTAACACTTAACGGTTTATAAAATATTTAAATATTAAAAATAAGTGAAATAATTAAATATTAATCTCATCCATTAGATATAATGAGGATGGATGGTGAGATGAGTCACTTGTTATCTATGATAAATTCGATATCCAATATAACTTTACTCTTATGTTAATACTTGAAAATAATTGTACAATAATTGAAGGTGGCTCATAAGTTTTGAAAAAATCATATGCACTGAATATAATGAAATCTTTTATATATATAAATTATTTATTAACAAATATAATAGTATATAAAAAAATTATGCCACGTATTGTATATCAGATGGCAATAATCTTGGCCATAAATATACGCAAAAACCTCATACGAAACCTAAACCAAAGAGCTGATATCGACAATGCAGAAGGTTCATTTTCATTTTCCACACGACGTCCTCTTGAACCACATTCTACTAAGAGTTCCACCCAAATCTATTGGTCGTTTCAGGTGTGTTTCGAAAGAATGGCACTCGTCACTTGCATCGGATATGTTTCTAAAGAAGCACACGAACCGCCATCAAAACAACATTAAACTTTTGGTCTTTTCAAAAACAGAAACATCATCATTCGAGTTTACCTCCATCGACTGTGAAGCACCACCGACTGATGAGGGTTTAACCCCCACACGCCGCCCTTTACCACTATTCGGAGACACTGCTCCTCCTCATGATGTTCGTATTCTCACATCTTTTCATGGTTTGGTATGTCTAGGCATAAAAAAAGATCGGCGGGTCTCTGATCGATATTCTGATCTAATCTTATGGAATCCTTTGACCAATGAGTATAAGAGGTTGTCCAAATCTAATTCTGACGGGTATTGCATCACTGCTGGTACGTATTCGAAATTCCATATGTATTACAGCTCTTGTGAAGATGATTACAAGCTTCTATTCGTTAACTCTTATGCTTACATATACTCGTTGAAATCGGACTCTTGGAGAAGATTAGACTCCATTCAAAAAACAGATATACTTTCTCATCGGGG
Organism: Glebionis coronaria; assembly: GCA_025667525.1. Taxonomy (NCBI): domain Eukaryota; kingdom Viridiplantae; phylum Streptophyta; class Magnoliopsida; order Asterales; family Asteraceae; genus Glebionis; species Glebionis coronaria. Next base: position 591,039,169 of record CM046880.1, on the reverse strand, counting down.
TTGTTGGAGTCGAGGTACTTATCTGAATGAAAATCTCTACTTTTTAAAACATCACAAATACAGCGAAAAAGTAATTTCATTTATAAGGTTTGACATAAAAACTGAACAGTTGTCAACGATAGAAACTCCGAATATATATTCTGCATACGACCTTTCTGCCAATATTGTGGTTAAAAGTGATTGCATTCATGTTTGTGTCAAATATGACACACGTATACATGGTTCTGGATGGAGGACCTGCATTAAGTTGTGGAAGTTGGATGAACATGAGAATCTGAAAGAAGTGTTAACTTATCAAGTAAGGCCGCTGCTTGATGATGGATATCATAGTCCTATTACCCCTCTGTGTCCATTCTACTTAATGAAGAACGGAAACTGGCTCATGATAAAAAACAAGTACCAGTGGTGGTTTTACGAAAATAAAATTTACAAAGTAGATCTTGAAAAGAGTAAGCGCAACTTTGAGTATGTGGAAGAAGTTAGAATGGATGGTGATAAGAATACAGTCCTTGAAGAAGTCCTTGAAGAAGGTAGATACATTGAAACGTTTGTGTCACCCAATCGATATATGAAGTAGCATCAACACCGATTATTGTTTTTTTTTTGTTTCCATGGATACAGAAATATAGCAAATTTATCAGCAACCTAAACACAGAAATCACGATAATCGAAAAGTGAGCACATAAGACTACATTTAAAAAATTCACATAATTATAAGTTTATAAATCGCTGACTCCAAACAACATGATAGGGAAAAAGTTATGGAAAAAACTGTTTCTTCTTTTGTGTTTGATATAAGCTACAATTACCTAAATTTCAAGTTTGCCTTTTTTTTGGGAACGTATGTTGCTTTGGGTGCTTGCAGCTTAGGGTTTTTAGTATTTTTTTGAAGTGCTTTCCATGGGATGTAAAAATGAATGCAGCTGTTACATCTGTTTGGGTATTTGGCATGTCTTCTGTATTTGCGCAAACATGAGCTTATTTAGATCGTGGCGGGGCGAGCTTCCTATGCTTGCAGCCATGACATGTGTCCCTCATAACTGAATTGAATTAAGGCAGAGTATCCAAGTCGGGCTGATTGACACGTTTTCGGGTGGATCCGGGAAAGGGTGCGATCATTTGTTAACTTGAGAAACACAACTTAATTAACTCAAAAATATACGCTTGCATCCCACGTTAATGTAATATATTCACCTTCCATATATTGAGGATATACAACTTTAATTTAAGAAATACTCAACTTGCAGCCCACGTCAATGTATATCTTCACTTCCGATATATTAGATGTCAATAATTTTGGCTATAAATATACGAAAAAACCTCGTACGTCTCACATTCGTATTATTCTTTTCCAAACCTAATTATCGACAATGGAGGTTCATGTTCCACATGACGTACTCTTGAACCACATTCTAACAGGAGTGCCACCCAAATCTATTGGTCGTTTCATGTGTGTTTCGAAAGAATGGCATTCGTTACTTACGTCAAGCATGTTTGAAACTATGTACATCCACAACCATCAAAACAACATTAAACTTTTGGTCTTTTCAAAATCAGAAACATCAACTTTCAAGTTTACAACCATCAACCCTGAAGCGCCACCAACTGATAAAGGTTTAACTACCACACGCCACCCTTTACCACAATTCAGAGACACCACTCCTCCTCATGATATTCATATTCTCACATCGTTACATGGTTTGGTATGTCTAGGCATAAAAGAACATAAGCGCAGTGTTCGATACTCTTATCTAATCTTATGGAATCCTTTGACTAACCAGTATAAGAGGTTGTCCAAATCTTCTCACATTTATTGCAACTGTGCTACTACGTATTTGATATTGGGATTGTATTACAGCTCTTGTGAAGATGACTACAAGCTTCTGTTAGTTAACTATTATGTTCACATATACTCGTTGAAATCGGACTCATGGAAAAAAGTAGACGCCATTCAAAGAGAAGATATACTTTATGATCGGGGTTGTTGGAATCGAGGTACTACTACTTATCTGAATGAAAATCTCTACTTTTTAAAGCTCCACAAAAACACCAAACATTTTATTTCAGTTATAAGGTTTGATACAAAAACTGAACAGTTATCGACGATAGAAACTTCGAATATATATTCTGTTATTGGATATGCAAACAACCACCTTTCTGCCGCCACTATTGTGGTTAAAAGTGATTGCATTCATCTTTGTGTCGAATATGACACACATATACATGGTTCCGGATCCTGTATTAAGTTGTGGAAGTTGGATGAATATGAGAATCTGAAAGAAGTGTTAACTTATCAAATAAGGCCGCTTAGTGATTATGGATTTTATACCCGGCGTCCATTCTACGTCATGAAGTACGGAAACTTCCTCATGATGAAGAACAAGTATTGGTGGTGGTCTTACGAAAATAAAATTTATAAAGTAGATTTTGAAAAGAATAAGGACCACTTTGCGTATGCAGAAGAAATAAGAGTGGATTGTAATAATAATACAGTCCTTGAAATAGTTAGATACATTGAAACGTTTGTGTCACCCAATCGGTATATGAAGTAGCATCAACACTGATATATTATTGTTCATTTTGTTTACATGTATTAACAAAAATACATTGTAATAATAATATAGTCCTTGACTGTATTTAATCGAGTTATGAAACTTAAAGATGGAAATGATTCTAAACATGTTAAGTGTTATTAACATAGCCAAAAAATGATCTGCTGCAATTGTGTGGGTAATGGCTTTTTGCTTGAAACGGGTGGGTGATGGGTCTATATATTTGGTCACATGTTGCGTTAAGATATATATTTCACTGGATATATATGCCTTGAAAAATCAAAACAATATCTCTATTGCGGAAAAGATGTGTCAAGCGGGATGAAATTCGTCGGATGCATAGAGGATCTATTGACTCGTCTCGGTAGGAAGAGCTCGTTGGCATTTTGGGTTCTATTACTTTATTTTTAGCCGAAGATAGGTGGAGGTTGCATTGTTAGAGCCCAGGTATCATAACATCATTTTTTTCCACACACGGTTGCGTTACATCAACTTTTACAAAACATGACCCGGTAGGTGAGTTCACTTTCCAACTTTGTATAAAATTAAGGGTTTAAGGTTTGAATACTTATGCACTCATCTAAATATACATATGGTACATGTACCTAAAAAGTTATCCAGATGATAACTTTGACTTTACATGTTAATATGGTGCATGTAAACTTTTTTTCACCTATTAATCTGTAATATGACATGTGAAGTTTGCGACGTTAATCTTTTTATAAGCGATCGTTTTAACATGTTTGCAGAATTAGTCCATTTTAAGAATATTTTTCTCTAAAAAAGACAATTCTGAAAAAGAACTGTTTTTTAACATGTTTCGAAAACAAATATTTGATCTTTTTTTTTTAAAACTCAAAACAAAAAGCATATAAAATTTAATAATTGTTTAATTTAAAAACATTTTTCTTTATATAGATTTTTTTGTGAATTTTTAGTTTTCGAATTTTTGTTCTCCAAAAAGTTTAAATTTATAAAGTTTTTCTCTAAAGAAAAGTTTCGAATAAATATTATTTTGGAAAAGTTTTTTTTGAAAAAAGAAGACTTATTTTCGAAAAAAAAATAGTTTTTGAAAAAGAAACATAATTTTGAAAAAATTAATTTATTTTTTCGAATTTTTTTCCGATCTTTTTTACAAAAAGTTTAAAACTAAAGAAAGAAAAAAATATTTTTTGAAAAATTATCTTTTGAAAAAGAAATATTTTATAAAAGAAAAAATATTTTCGAAAAAAATGACTAACGATGAAAACATACAATCAAAGAGACTAACGATGTCACTTTGCAAAAGACAAGAAAACTGCCACATTATCAAATTTGACAAAATTTGCCGGTTTTGCTGGTTACAGGTCAAAATATGACCATATTGGCAAAAAAGGTAAGTTCATGTATTTGGATAATTATTTTAGTACACGTATCATATGAATATATTTGAAAAAGTACATAGATATTTAAAGCCTTAAAACCTAAAATTAATATATATTAAATTATTTATTTATTTGATTCCGTACTTCACCGAGTTGGTCAAGATCACCAATAAAATTAGTCTAAGAGTGCATGGAATGGTCACACCACACCAAAAAACACCATGGCACGTCAGGCTAAGCATCCTTACAAGCCACCCCCATCCATGCCGAGCAACACATTTTCTGAGTCTCCTCTTGTAGCAGAGATTGATTGTGTATTTGGTTGCATTAAATCTTTTCCTAAAGGTACTTCATGCAGGAGAGATGGTTTGAGGGCACAACATATATTAGATGCTCTGTGTGGGGAGGGTTCTGCTACTGCCACAGATCTCTTAATGGCCATCACATCGGTCATTAATTTATGGCTAGCATGGAGGTGTCCGTCTATTTTGGCAGAGTTTGTTGCATCTGCTCCTCTCACGCCTCTACATAAACCTGATAACGGGATTCGACCTATTGTAGTGGGCACTATATGGAGACGTTTGGTTTCCAAGGTTGCTATGAAAGGTGTGGGTAAGGAATGTTCAAGTACCTTGGTGATTTCCAGTTTGGAGTCGGAGTGTCGGGTGGTGTCACACCCCACCATGGCGGAATATGTAGTGCGACGTATGGATATCATCACAACAAACGATGTCTCTATAGAGAAAACTAAAATGCAAATATAATGTCATAAATGGTGACACAAATGTCATGACAATATCTCAACAATGCAGGAGTCTAGGTAAGTAGGTAACAGTCCTACCACTTACCCAAGACAAACAATAAACATAAACCAAACAAACATATAGGTGCCAACATGTATCACTTATCAAAAAAAACATAAAGGTAAACTAAGAAGGAACGGGGATCTCCTTCTATATGCAATCCTAAGGCATCCAAGTCTAGCCACTTCTATCCTCAAGCTTAACCACATTCTCACCTGAAAGAGACACTAAAACACGTCAACATAAAGTTGGTGAGAGTCATAAGTTTAGACTCCAACGCTAAATCAGTTACACGCTGTGAATAACAATCATCAACAAAAGAACATATGGACAATGTGTTACAATTATGTATTAACAACTATCAATCAAGACCAATCATACCAAACCAATCCAAGGCTCCTACCTTGCCAAACAACATCATGGTACCATAGATGATCACACTATCCCAATGCCACTACCTTGGCAAACCACAAGGCCACTACCTTGTCAAACCACAAGGCCACTACCTTGTCAAACCACAAGGCCACTACCTTGTCAAACCACAAGGCTACTACCTTGTCAAACCACAATAACAAATCAAAAATCACATAGCAATTAATCACATAAGTGTACACACAAGTCCATCACAACCATAAAACATTCACAGCAACAATTTAGAAACAACTCAGCACAGTGTCTCTTCCATCCCATCTGGAAGTAAAAAACAAAAATAAACATGGGACTATGAACACTCACCTGATAGCTCCTTCACACGTCCTTGCACTAGCAACAAGCTAACAAACCAAAAACACGAAATCAATAAACGAACCAATCACTAAGATGGCTCATTAACCTATGATGGACATCTAACCCATTCTCACATATTTATCTCATTAATAAGCTCTAATTACCACATTACCCTTCCTTAACAAGTCCTTAACTTGGTTAAGTTTAATAACTAACCCGTTCGTATCTTACCCAAAACAATCCCAGTTTTTAGGTCTCAAAACTTTAGGTCCAACGCCCACTTAAACCTACCCATGGTTTCTGTAAAAGGAATATTCACACCCTTACATATGTTGGCTAACACCTCCCACTTGCCCTAACCTTAAAGCTACTGTTAAGGCCCCGATATATATATATCTACTTTCGTCATTCCAGATTTCCTGATTTTAGACGTACTAAAAGTTTGTTACCATTAAGGGGTCTTACCCTAAACCACCACCTTAGCCCAAGTGCAGATATTAACTACAATATATAAACCATCTCTCACGTTCGTGAGAAGATCCCAATGCAACCCTAAGTGCCCCAAACAACCCAAAACTTAAAAAGAAAACAGGCTGAATTCAAAACTGCTTTGACCTTCGACTGTTGTAACCTGCTTTTGACCCACTTCCCGACCTCCAATTTAGTTCTCGTTTCTTGCATTGGAAAGCCACTTCAATTACCTTTTCAGGGATACTTGGATCGCAAAATAAGAGTTTATAGAACTCCCGATATGATCAAAACAATTGACTCAAAAATCTGCCCAGTTTTTAAAAACGGGTTTAACAAAATCAACCTCATTAATTAACCCTAATCCCTCTAGTTACAAGCCCTAATTTATGTAATCATCATATTATGATTAATACAACATTAATTTACTGTTTTTATATTAAACCCTAACCTAAATCCATCATAAGATTATTAAAGAAAACATAAAAACAATTTAATTAAAAAGGGATTTGAAGATTTACCTTGGATTTATGAAAACCCCCAAATTTTATGAAGAACCCTAATTTTTTTATAAGACTCACGAATTTCCTTCATCTCCAGGAGAAAAATAATGAATTTGGTTTAGTATATACATTATATAGGGTATGGGTGAATCCTAATCCAACCCAAAGCCCACTTTCCTTTTTTTTTTTCCTTTTTTTCCTTTTTTTTCTCTTCTAAACCGACCCAAACACCCCTAATTTCGTTTTTTCCTTTATTTTTTTTCTTTTTATTGTTAATTAATATCTTATTAATATTACCTTAATTTACCTTAATTTATTTCAGCTCCTAAAACTTCCAAAACCTCAAAACCGTAAAACTAGTCAAATTTACGCGTTTTACCGTAAAAGACGTAAAATATACATTTTTATAATAAATCTCAAATTTTGAAATAAACTTTATATTTAAGTCCTAAATGACTTAAAACCATCCCGAAAAATATTCATATGGATAATTACCTCACCCGAGACCTCTAAATGCTAAACCGTAAATCCTAAAAAAAATACTATTACTATAATACTTATACGTATACGTAAACACCACAATATCACCATTTTCATTTCATAGTCACCACTTGTGATCTCATGAACATGAATTAACCGTTCCTCGATTTACTTATGAGTACTCTATACTCATAAACGATAATCACACCAACCTCGTTCACACAAAATAAACATGTAAGCACAAAAATCAAGTAGTCACACATAAAATAACCTAAAAGTAAGACCAAGTGACGAACCTCAAAACCACGGTTGTCACATCACTCCCTCCTAATAGAAATCTCGTCCCGAGATTTACTTCTTAGGATCAACACACAGACAACAAATCACACGAGGATACTTGTTCTAAATGAACTCCTCTCATTTCCACGTGAACTTCAGTTCAAGTTTCAAGATACCACATGTACAAACCAAAAATAATTAAACCCATTGCCAAACTCTTGACCTCACAGTCAATAAATCTCGCAAATGACTCTTCGATAAAACAAAGACTCTTATTAGCACAAAACCCAAATAACCGGACATGCAAATATGCATCCTCAAACAACATTTACCAACCCCAATACATGAAATGTATCATGTATACAACTCATTTTCCCCAGGTAATTCTATGCTCATAAGCTAATGGCCTGATCTTCCCAAGATCATAAATGGACCTACAAAACTCTACATCAACACTTACATCTTTCCAAATCATACTACCCGTTACTATGGGTGAAACTCCATACATAACTTTGTCACTAAATCTAGTGGTTTCCTCCTTTTCTACATAGCATCCCTTGTTGCTCTCATTCTGTCCACAAACACCATTACCACATTAGTAGCCTCTTTTACCAATTCTAGTCCACAATGAGGACAACTCACCCTATCCTTTCATATCGTGCCTCAAATGGCATTTATCGACTTCTAGTACGAAAACTATCATTATATGAAAACTCAGCCATCGCTAACGAATTTCCGAACTACCTCTAAATCAATCACCCATGTCCAATTATGTTCATCAACTCCCTTCAGTCCGTATCCCAAACTACTTTAAATTCGAATTTTCTTACAAAGTGGCCTATGACGGTCTTTCACATCTCCATTAATTCTTCCAACTTCCCAACTACGTGACTTCTCATTCCTCTTGAAATAGGTGATGAATTAGTCAGTCTATCGACTATCACCCAACTCTCATCGTACTTAATCCCCCACCGCATTATGTATCCCTTCCACCAACTTCGTCCTTACATCGCCCTTTCTAAACTACTCCTATCCATGTAGGAAGTATAGTCTACGTCCCTTTCTTCCTTACGATTGTCCAAGCCACGAAACATAAATGTTGACGCGTTCACTGCTTTAGACAACTCAACTCGTGCAACCCACATCCTTCATCCAAACCACTCTAATACATCATCCCTATAGTTCAAGTTTGTCTCAGCTTCACCTCATCCTTCTTATTCCATGTCTCATCGACCATGCTTGCCTTTCCCAGATGGTACTTGGCCTTGTAATTTTTCTTTCATCAATTAACTCCACCTATCACCTTTGCCAAATGTTCAATCGAGATGATTGAATACGTGTTGGAGACGTTCATAATCCGTATAGATCATTCTCCACGTCTCGTACACCAAATGCCTCTAGCATTCTAGGCAGATATAACAGTCCAGCTCCACTAACTAAGTCTATCCAGTTCTTCCAAATCTTCAGTTCCTGCAACGTATAAGCAATCGCCTTTCTTTGTCGTCCTCGTACGCGTCCAAATCCCTGCTCCACGTATCGTCATGCTTTGCGAATTCATCCAGTCCTTCCGATAATGCCAAGATCTGCTCATCATCCAATCTACCTATTCAGCCTCCAAAATGCTTCCTAGTCCTTCTTCACTTCGCCCCTTGCTGGTTCCACGATATGCCATCATCTCTGACTACTAGTCCTGGCCAACTATATCCTAAAACTCACACTTAAAAATCTCACGTTTCATTCCCTTTACTAACAACTCCAAAACCAACACATAATTCGCCTCATCCTCCTTCTAAGATTTGAGTAGATCAAGATGTCGTCGATGCTCCCGATGACAACTCGTTTATAGACGTTCATGCACACTCGGTTCATTGACTCCATGAAAACCGCTAGTGCTTTGGCGAAGCCAAATGCATAACCGTAAACCCAAAGCGTTCATACAACATCCTTAGCAATTTCAGTTATGTCCTCCTCACACCCTCTCTTAGCGGCAATACGAATAAATTCCTTGCAATTTCTAACAGCTCTTGTTCTTAATTCACTCCATCAACGATTTGCCTTGGATGACACTAACTACAACTCCTCTCACTTCTCCTACTTGCTCTATTCATGGTTCTACCTCAACGCTCCTAAACCATACAAAACCAAAACTACATCCTGAATACACCAGATACGATCGACGTATTAAACCCACGGATAACTAACGACATTTCACGTGCACCAATTAAAACAAATCAAAAACCACGAGACTCCAAAGAAAACTCAAACCCAAAACATGTATCAATTCCAAATGACCCATGACAACGAAAAATAATCCAAGAAACACCCAATGGCAACCAAAACATATTACGCCCCGCGACATATTATTTAAACCGTGCAAAGGATCGACTTTCCAAAAGAATATATATATATATATATATATATATATATATATATATATATATATATATATATATATATATATATATATATATATATATATATATATATATATATATATATATATATATATATATATATATATATATATATATATATATATATATATATATATATATATATATATATATATATATATATATATATATATATATATATATATATATATATTTTTAAATTTTTTTTTTATTTATTTTTTTTTACCTCCCCACATCTATGTGACTCAAACCATCTACAAACAACCTTCTAGACGTTCTCAAAACTCAACTCAAAGACTAGGTATCTCGTGCATCCCAAATCATAAAAATAAAACTACTATTCAAACTCAACCTTGAACCCGACACTTGTACAACAATTCCGACCAGTCCACTGACCTCCCATGACTATACATTCTGAATATTTGAAAAGTACGTTCCGAGTACATAATTTTAGGCTTTTGAATCACCCAAAAAGCTTTAAAAACGAACAAGTTATGACCAAAACAATTTTATGCTAGTTGTTTTAAAAACTAAAGAATAGACTTAGTGATCAATGCAATCCTTTTCAATGAAAGATATAATTGTATGTGAAATATTCATAAACTCCTTTTAACCTTGTATTAATAACTATAAATGACATGAATCGGTTAAATCCAATTATATAAACTATGTAAGTAGAAAGAAATTTTACTTCGCTTTATTTTAAAGAAAGTCTTTTAGAATTTGAAATAAATAAGTGTTGATAAAAAAAAAAAAAACTTATGTTACATCTTGTTTCAAACATGACTCCAACACCTTACCCTTATTTTACCGAATACTACCAACTATCTAACTCTATAGTAGATTTCCAAGTCCCCCCTTTTTCCATATACCAACCAAAAGAAATGTAAGACTCAACCCAAAAGATTTCATTATCCCAAAATAAATCTCCATTTATTTCAACGGACTTAAAACCCAGAACAACATTTTAAAACGTACACGTGAAATATGAACTCAAAGAATACGCTACAAGACGCAGTTCAAAAAAATTCGAAACGTTGTTGAAACTCCATCAACTCCAGCACCATAAAACACGAACAAACACAAGGTACGTTCAAGTTATAATAACTAGTGAACGACCATATACCATAACTTAACACATAGTAGTATATATACATCCGCATATATACCTATTAAATCACCCAAAACATACTCGTTACCATACATGTCGGATCAACCAATCACGTCATACACTCGTTTTTCCACACGAGTAATCACCATCTCACCGTGCCACAACAAAGCATAAAACCCACCTCCAAAACCAAACCATATCGTGTGGCCCCAAAATCACACAACACAACTATAACCCAAAACATACAACACACTAATAAAAATAGCCATATCGTAGGCAGCCGTTACATAAACCCATATATTATACGTATACCCAATATCTACATCTCACCATATACAAGCATGTAATAATCCTCTTTCATGCAATCATACTTGAGAACCCATTGAAGTTGTGGTACTTGTATAACTATGTTGGCCACCATACTTATACAATTACCTTTTCCCCAATGCACTCCCTCCTATGATGACACTTATAAGAATCAATACAACATATAACACATAAATCTATCTACTCACATAAGCTCATAACCACATAACCAATAAGGTCCAAAACTCCATCTATAAAAAAACATAATAAAACTCTTGGAATACAGAAATCCATAATCTAGCTAAAACAGCCTAGACTAAATCCAAAACGAAAACATAATCAGTTATAAGTCATGTCGCCCATAAGAGTGGAAATAGCATAAGGTCCTTCATAATCACCTACTCCTAATAACTCGAACCACCACATGATTCTTAGGGAACATGAATTAAACATCAAAAGAAAATAATACCCCTTAGGTACATAAAATAACCCAACAAAAGATAGAAACTACTATGTACCAAATTATGTACTATAATGTACATTATAAGTAAAATACGACAATGACTAGCGTGGACGATTATGGTTAAACCCGCACTACTCACAACTCGAAAAGAAAATAACATGTGGCTAAGTATGAATTTACTATGGTTCAATTCATACCAGTCAAAACATCACAATAAATAACATTCAAACACATCAATTATAATAAAATGCACACATACTCCTATGACGCCTATATGCAGGGACCCTTAAGCTATAGACTAGGCTACGCGACTAGGCAACCTAATTCTCTATAACCATTGGCTCTGATACCATTCTGTCACATCCCACCATGGCGGAATATTGGGTGCGACGTATGGATATCATCACAACAAACGGTGTCTCTATAGAGAAAACTAAAATGCAAATATAATGTCATAAATGGCGACACAAATGTCATGACAATATCTCAACAATGCAGGAGTCTAGGTAAGTAGGTAACAGTCCTACCACTTACCCAAGACAAACAATAAACATAAACCAAACAAACATATAGGTGCCAACATGTATCACTTATCAAAAAAAACATAAAGGTAAACTAAGAAGGAACGGGGATCTCCTTCTATATGCAATCCTAAGGCATCCAAGTCTAGCCACTTCTATCCTCAAGCTTAACCACATTCTCACCTGAAAGAGACACTAAAACACGTCAACATAAAGTTGGTGAGAGTCATAAGTTTAGACTCCAACGCTAAATCAGTTACACGCTGTGAATAACAATCATCAACAAAAGAACATATGGAAAATGTGTTACAATTATGTATTAACAACTATCAATCAAGACCAATCATACCAAACCAATCCAAGGCTCCTACCTTGCCAAACAACATCATGGTACCATAGATGATCACACTATCCCAATGCCACTACCTTGGCAAACCACAAGGCCACTACCTTGTCAAACCACAAGGCCACTACCTTGTCAAACCACAAGGCCACTACCTTGTCAAACCACAAGGCTACTACCTTGTCAAACCACAATAACAAATCAAAAATCACATAGCAATTAATCACATAAGTGTACACACAAGTCCATCACAACCATAAAACATTCACAGCAACAATTTAGAAACAACTCAACACAGTGTCTCTTCCATCCCATCTGGAAGTCAAAAACAAAAATAAACATGGGACTATGAACACTCACCTGATAGCTCCTTCACACGTCCTTGCACTAGCAACAAGCTAACAAACCAAAAACACGAAATCAATAAACGAACCAATCACTAAGATGGCTCATTAACCTATGATGGACATCTAACCCATTCTCACATATTTACCTCATTAATAAGCTCTAATTACCCCATTACCCTTCCTTAACAAGTCCTTAACTTGGTTAAGTTTAATAACTAACCCGTTCGTATCTTACCCAAAACAGTCCCAGTTTTTAGGTCTCAAAACTTTAGGTCAAACGCCCACTTAAACCTACCCATGGTTTCTGTAAAAGGAATATTCACACCCTTACATATGTTGGCTAACACCTCCCACTTGCCCTAACCTTAAAGCTACTGTTAAGGCCCCGATATATATATATCTACTTTCGTCATTCCAGATTTCATGATTTTAGACGTACTAAAAGTTTGTCACCATTAAGGGGTCTTACCCTAAACCACCACCTTAGCCCAAGTGCAGATATTAACTACAATATATAAACCATCTCTCACGTTCGTGAGAAGATCCCAATTTAACCCTAAGTGCCCCAAACAACCCAAAACTTAAAAAGAAAACATGCTGAATTCAAAACTGCTTTGACCTTCGACTGTTGTAACCTGCTTTTGACCCACTTCCCGACCTCCAATTTAGTTCTCGTTTCTTGCATTGGAAAGCCACTTCAATTACCTTTTTAAGGATACTTGGATCGCAAAATAAGAGTTTATAGAACTCCCGATATGATTAAAACAATTGACTCAAAAATCTGCCCAGTTTTTAAAAACGGGTTTAACAAAATCAACCTCATTAATTAACCCTAATCCCTCTAGTTACAAGCCCTAATTTATGTAATCATCATATTATGATTAATACAACATTAATTTACTGTTTTTATATTAAACCCTAACCTAAATCCATCATAAGATTATTAAAGAAAACATAAAAACAATTTAATTAAAAAGGGATTTGAAGATTTACCTTGGATTTATGAAAACCCCCAAATTTTATGAAGAACCCTAATTTTTTTATAAGACTCACGAATTTCCTTCATCTCCAGGAGAAAAATAATGAATTTGGTTTAGTATATACATTATATAGGGTATGGGTGAATCCTAATCTAACCCAAAGCCCACTTTCCTTTTTTTTTTCCTTTTTTTCCTTTTTTTTTCTCTTCTAAACCGACCCAAACACCCCTAATTTCGTTTTTTCCTTTATTTTTTTCTTTTTATTGTTAATTAATATCTTATTAATATTACCTTAATTTACCTTAATTTATTTCAGCTCCTAAAACTTCCAAAACCTCAAAACCGTAAAACTAGTCAAATTTACGCGTTTTACCGTAAAAGACGTAAAATATACATTTTTATAATAAATCTCAAATTTTGAAATAAACTTTATATTTAAGTCCTAAATGACTTAAAACCATCCCGAAAAATATTCATATGGATAATTACCTCACCCGAGACCTCTAAATGCTAAACCGTAAATCCTAAAAAAAATACTATTACTATAATACTTATACGTATACGTAAACACCACAATATCACTATTTTCATTTCATAGTCACCACTTGTGATCTCATGAACATGAATTAACCGTTCCTCGATTTACTTATTAGTACTCTATACTCATAAACGATAATCACACCAACCTCGTTCACACAAAATAAACATGTAAGCACAAAAATCAAGTAGTCACACATAATATAACCTAAAAGTAAGACCAAGTGACGAACCTCAAAACCACGGTTGTCACAGGTGGCGCTGAGGCTGTTTTACATAGCGCCAATAGGGTGTTGACTGAATACCATAATGATGGGTCTCTTGAAATGCTCACTGTGGACTTCTCAAATGCATTTAACCTTGTGGATAGATCGACAATACATCATGAAGGTAGGGTGAGGTGTCCTTCTATTTCTTCGTGGGTAAATTTCTTATATGGTCAAGCAGTGAGGTTGTATATAGGATACACGCATATTTGGTCTGCCACGGGAGTGCAGCAAGGCGACCCATTGGGACCTCTTCTTTTTGCTCTTGTCTTGCACCCGCTTGTACATAAGATCAGAGACAGTTGCAAGCTTCTTCTTCATGCTTCGTATCTTGATGATGGAACCATTATTGGAGATTTAGAAGAGGTATCCAAGGTGTTAGACATTATAAAGACGACTGGTCCATGTTTGGGTCTTGAACTTAACATCAAGAAAACAGAGATTTTTTTGCCCTCTTGTAATGGTACGAGCTTCGAGAGGGTTTATTTCCGGTTGATGTTAATAATTTGGTACAATTTTAATCAATACTTATTTTAGGAACACCTCATATGAAGTGTTTAAATTACAAGTAGTGTTCACGCAAGTAAAATGATACATAAAAAAACTAGTGAACTTTGTTCGCATTTGTTTGCATAAGGTTCTAATATAATTAGCGAACTAGAATGAAATAAAGTATTCGAACACTAAAGAAAGCGGTCGTGTCAAATATATATCATGGCCTGAGGTGGATTTCGACAAGGTTCAGATCAAGAGCCAGAAAACTAGTTTTCCGATTTCTAGCAGTGGACCAAACCGAGCCCACAACCACTCAAACATATGGTTCGCTTCTGAAAAACCTGACATACATAAAGACATTTGCTTCTGGAGTTCTAGTACCGAAGTCATATATATGGTCTTGGATGCTCACAAGGAAGGTCTAGAAGTTTTTGCTTTAAATTTTATGAATGCTTGTTCCTGGGTGAATCTATCTGTGCAATTTTCGGTTTCTATTGATCATCCGTGATTAAATGCTTCAGTTTTTCTGCCATCATCAAAAATGGAACTTACATTACTTTTCTTTCATAGCAAGTCTTCAACAGTTTAATTATGATTCACCGACTTTCCTAAATTAGAAACTTATATCTTCACCTGCCATATATATTTAGGAATACAACTTTAACTCAAAATAAAACTTTATTTTTCGAAATACTCAAAGTAGAATCTGCTTTTTTCAGTATATATATATATATATATATATATATATATATATATATATATATATATATATATATATATATATATATATATATATATATATATTCACCTTCCCTATACTGATGGCAACAATCTCGCGATAAATATACTTAAAAACCTACGTCTCAAATTATAAATCCTTGTCGTTGATCGGAACCACAATGAAACCTAAACCAAAGAGATCGATAATTGAGGTTCATATTCCACATGACGTCCTCTTGAACCACATTCTACTAATAGTTCCACCCAAATCTATTGGTCGTTTCGGGTGTGTTTCGAAAGAATGGCGCTCGTTACTGACGTCAAACATGTTCGAAACCATGTACACCTACCACCATCAAAACAACATTAAGCTTCTGCTATTTTCAAAAACACAAACATCGTCATTCGAGTTTACCACCATCGACTGTGAATCGCCACCGAGTGATAAGGGTTGTTTAACTCCCACGCGCCACCCTTTACCACTATTCGGAGACGCCACTCCTCCTTGGGCTCTGATACCATAATTGTAACACCTCATTTTGATAAATGGAATATCACAGGATAATTATGGCGTGTCATTAAAGCATGCAAGGTAATATGTCATAAACATACATGACCAAAGGGATAACCGGAATCAAACATCGGTTCCTCAATATAGGCCCAAAACATAAATAAAATAAATGAACTAAGGAAGACTAAACAAGCATAAATATATGAAGGCGTGAGGAGAAGAAGTCTAAGGTAGCTCCCATCCTATGCGTGTCCTCCAGATGCTCCGGTCTAACCTTAGGTACCTACCATTTTGGGACATGGAAAATAAGTAACGGCTAAGAAATACACTCAGTGCACGGATATATAACATAGCATGAATGGCATAATATAGGAAAGAAATATAAAGCATGAAAAGCAGCGGAAATGAATAAGTCCAGGAAAACTTAGATTGTCTGTCATGTTCACTGGTTTTAGTTCTGAAAACATAGCTTATGTTACTTATAAAAATTCTGTATTAGTAAATATACCAAAATCCAATATAGGTCATGAGGTCAACAACCTGCATGATTACTTGGAGGGGTGACCTCGTCATGCAAATTAGAGGGGATGCCTCTAATTAACTGGTAAGTGGGTAGGAGGGATCAGCTTCTTGTGAAGGATGCAAGGCACACACCACATTCACTATAAAATCCTGACTGAAACATGTAACTAGGATGCACCCATACGACCAACATGATAATATAATAATAAAATGGCCAAATAACTTAAAAGGGACGCCACGAGCTATCACTCCGCTGTGGTGAAGTCATAACACTAGTGCCTCTAGTGTTATGGTTATGGTACCTCCATAACTAGGTGAAACTGGTCATGCATGTATATGGCTAAGGTAACTAATAAAACATAAGCATTTAATCTGTAACTACTGAGGAAAATAGTTGGCTGCATACGGGAAATCCTAATGAAGGAAGAGACTGTCCCTTCTGAGAGACGGGAAATCCGTACCTTATGTCCAGTAGAAGCTAATGGAAACGCTGAAGAAACTACTCCGCCTTGACGGATAATACGAATACATAGATGATTAAGACTAAAAAACACGAACACATAGCACTCAAAATCAAAGATCAAGTTCGACCCGAACACCCCTTGGTATTCTTGATATCTGGTGGCAAGAGAGAGAGGCAAGACTAGGGTTTTCTTGATTTTTCTTGTAAACCTACATTATCTTTAATTCCTTGGGAACCTAATTGGTTAAGGATTATACTTGGGTCATGGGTCAAATGCCCATTCCTCTCTTTCTCTTTGTCTAGCCGCGGCCAAAATGGAGCCCACAAGCAAAACCGTAGCTTTTCTGTGTTAGTTAAATCTACGTGTTCATTCTTGTTTAATCGTCGTGTTTTAATTATCGTAATCATGACACATTTATAATATACGTAAATACATGTTATTTAATATCGTGACACGTGTAATGTATTATAAATGGAAAGTTTTAATTTTATCGTATTTTCGTGTATTTTACTGTTCATGTTTACTGTTTATAATATTTAAATACGGGTTTTACAATAGTCATTCTAACATGGTATCAAAAGCAGGTTAGGTCCTAGACCTAAACCTAATCAATCATGCCTCCTATTTTCTTTTTCTTCTTATCCGCCATTTCAAAAAAAAAATCATCCAAAGTGTTTGATCTGAATATCAAATGTACGTGTTTTAAGAAAAAAAGGTGTTTTACGATTTTGGTCTTTGTTTTGAATTAACCTGTTTTTCAGCCAAAGGCATGCCAAATTCATTTGAAGATAAGCATTTAGAGGTGACGAGGAGGTGTGATCTGTTTTTTTTGTATGTTTTAGTCTTTAGTTTGGAAAAACAAATCCCGGTCTGTTTTTAATTCTTACGAACATACAATAGCAATTCTACAAAATAATCAAACTTATCTGTTTTATCTTTTTGTGTTGGTGATTTGTGCTAAGGTCACAAATCCACACAATTATCTATTTGGTTGAATGTTTGTGCTAAGGTCACAAATCCACAAATTATAGTTTATGAAGAAGAATCAGATTTTGTGAGGCGTTTTTGCACTGTTGCTGTAAAGATGGGGGTAGGAGTTTTTGGGTTATCCGGATGTCTTTTGCTATAATGTTTTGTTTTTGTTTTATACTCCAGTCCAAGCTTTCGCGATTTCGCTGCTCGAACTGCGAGGGAGTGTTAAGGGATAAGAATAATAGGCCCAAGCCCGATTTATGGGTTTAGGGTATTAGGGTTTTACCACTATAAATAGTGGTCAATAATAAAACTTAACTTACACGTTTAATGTAGTCTTTCACATATATGATACTAAATATCATATATGATAGTAACACTAGTATCATATATGATATACATATCATCTATGATATAAACCAATATCATATATGATTCTGTAATAATTTGTAACCTAACACTAATATCATATATAATTAAACACTATTATTAAATATATATGATATTTTGCGCAAATTAAAAAAAACGAAATTTTTTTCATTAAAATATATCATATTGCATATCATGTAGAAGCTAATTAAATGCTCGTCACGATGATATATTTTTTTCGTTTAACACTTAACGGTTTATAAAATATTTAAATTTTAAAAATAAGTGAAATAATTAAATATTAATCTCATCCATTAGATATGATGAGGATGGATGGTGAGATGAGTCTCTTGTTATCTATGATAAATTCGGTATCCAATATAACTTTACTCTTATATTAATACTTGAAAATAATTGTACAGAATATAATGAAATCTTTTATATATATATAAATTATTTATTAACAAATATAATAGTATATAAAAAAATTATGCCACGTAATGTATATCAGATGGCAATAATCTTGGCTATAAATATACGCAAAAACCTCATATGAAACCTAAACCAAAGAGATGATATCGACAATGGAGGAGGTTCATTTTCATTTTCCACACGACGTCCTCTTGAACCACATTCTACTAAGAGTTCCACCCAAATCTATTGGTCGTTTCAGGTGTGTTTCGAAAGAATGGCACTCGTCACTTGCGTCGGATATGTTTCTAAAGAAGCACACGAACCGCCATCAAAACAACATCAAGCTTTTGGTCTTTTCAAAAACAGAAACATCATCATTCGAGTTTACCACCATCGACTGTGAAGCGCCACCAACCGATGAGGGTTGTTTAACTCCTACACGCCGCCCTTTACCACTATTTGGAGACACTATTCCTCCTCATGAAATTCGTATTCTCACATCTTTTCATGGTTTGGTATGTCTAGGCATAGGAAAACATATGTCGAAATATCAATACTCTGATCTAATCTTATGGAATCCTTTGACCAATGAGTATAAGAGGTTGTCCAAATCTAATTCTGACGGGTATTGCAACACTGCTGGTACGTATTCGAAATTCCAATTGTATTACAGCTCTTGTGAAGATGATTACAAGCTTCTATTCGTTAACTCTTATGCTTACATATACTCGTTGAAATCGGACTCTTGGAGAAGATTAGACTCCATTCAAAAAACAGATATACTTTCTCATCGGGGTTGTTGGAGTCGAGGTACTTATCTGAATGAAAATCTCTACTTTTTAAAACATCACAAATACAGCGAAAAAGTAATTTCATTTATAAGGTTTGACATAAAAACTGAACAGTTGTCAACGATAGAAACTCCGAATATATATTCTGCATACGACCTTTCTGCCAATATTGTGGTTAAAAGTGATTGCATTCATGTTTGTGTCAAACATGACACACGTATACATGGTTCTGGATGGAGGACCTGCATTAAGTTGTGGAAGTTGGATGAATATGAGAATCTGAAAGAAGTGTTAACTTATCAAGTAAGGCAACTGCTTGATGATGGATGTCATAGTCCTATTACCCCTCTGTGTCCATTCTACTTAATGAAGAACGGAAACTGGCTCATGATAAAAAAACAAGTACCAGTGGTGGTTTTACGAAAATAAAATTTACAAAGTAGATCTTGAAAAGAGTAAGCGCGACTTTGAGTATGTGGAAGAAGTTAGAATGGATGGTGATAAGAATACAGTCCTTGAAGAAGTCCTTGAAGAAGGTAGATACATTGAAACGTTTGTGTCACCCAATCGATATATGAAGTAGCATCAACACCGATTATTGTTTTTTTTTCCATGGATACAGAAATATAGCAAATTTATCAGCTGGATTTAATCAAGTATTTAATCTTTTTAGTTTGATAGCTTCTACTTCTTTGCTAGTACTATACTCTATAGTCATTCCAATTAAGCTACAAGCTTCAAAGATCTTATCTTTGGTTAAGTTTTATTAATTCGGTACATCTTTATGTATATACCGTTACCATTCAAATGAAACATTGAGCTTTAAACGTCATATAACAATATCAAAATCATATGTCTTCTATTAGAAATAAGACAAGAAATTGGACTTGCCCCAACTCCAAGAAGCGTGCTTGTAGTAAATAGATAAGAACAACTAAGGCCATTCATTGTATCTGCATTGATCTTCTGAATTACGTTAATAAGAACAACTGATGTTTCATCATTCACTACTCCTTCGCCAAACACTAGGCTGTATAGCAAAGGTGTTTTCCTCTTGGCTCGAAACCTGCAGATAGATTTTCACACAAGAACAAAAACAACGCATAAATATCACATCAATCAGAAAAACATTTGAAACAAAATTTGACCAACCCGCGCTGTAATGTGCATACAATATCCGTTGATGAAAATATGGTTCCAATACCTAAAACGGTACCATATAGCTTTATGACAGTTAGTTACGAGTAAAAATAACAAGGCCGAAGGGTCAAAAAGAGAGCTGATAAACTATCATACTCAGATATTCGCTGATAGACAACTCCTCAAACCCGTACTTTGGAAACAGCCACCAGCAACCTAAACACAGAAATCACGATAATCGAAAAGTGAGCACATAAGACTACATTTAAAAAATTCACATAATTATAAGTTTTTAAATCGCTGACTCCAAACAACATGATAGGGAAAAAGTTATGGAAAAAACTGTTTCTTCTTTTGTGTTTGATATAAGCTACAATTACCTAAATTTCAAGTTTGCCTTTTTTTTGGGAACGTATGTTGCTTTGGGTGCTTGCAGCTTAGGGTTTTTAGTATTTTTTTGAAGTGCTTTCCATGGGATGTAAAAATGAATGCAGATGTTACATCTGTTTGGGTATTTGGCATGTCTTCTGTATTTGCGCAAACATGAGCTTATTTAGATCATGGCGGGGCGAGCTTCCTATGCTTGCAGCCATGACATGTGTCCCTCATAACTGAATTGAATTAAGGCAGAGTATCCAAGTCGGGCTGATTGACACGTTTTCGGGTGGATCCGGGAAAGGGTGCGATCATTTGTTAATTTGAGAAACACAACTTAATTAACTCAAAAATATACGCTTTCATCCCACGTTAATGTAATATATTCACCTTCCATATATTGAGGATATACAACTTTAATTTAAGAAATACTCAACTTGCAGCCCACGTCAATGTATATCTTCACTTCCGATATATTAGATGTCAATAATTTTGGCTATAAATATACGAAAAAACCTCGTACGTCTCACATTCGTATTATTCTTTTCCAAACCTAATTATCGACAATGGAGGTTCATGTTCCACATGACGTCCTCTTGAACCACATTCTAACAGGAGTGCCACCCAAATCTATTGGTCGTTTCAAGTGTGTTTCGAAAGAATGGCATTCGTTACTTACGTCAAGCATGTTTGAAACTATGTACATCCACAACCATCAAAACAACATTAAACTTTTGGTCTTTTCAAAATTAGAAACATCAACTTTCAAGTTTACAACCATCAACCCTGAAGCGCCACCAACTGATAAAGGTTTAACTACCACACGCCACCCTTTACCACAATTCGGAGACACCACTCCTCCTCATGATATTCATATTCTCACATCGTTACATGGTTTGGTATGTCTAGGCATAAAAGAACATAAGCGCAGTGTTCGATACTCTTATCTAATCTTATGGAATCCTTTGACTAACCAGTATAAGAGGTTGTCCAAATCTTCTCACATTTATTGCAACTGTGCTACTACGTATTCGATATTGGGATTGTATTACAGCTCTTGTGAAGATGACTACAAGCTTCTGTTAGTTAACTATTATGTTCACATATACTCGTTGAAATCGGACTCATGGAAAAAAGTAGACGCCATTCAAAGAGAAGATATACTTTATGATCGGGGTTGTTGGAATCGAGGTACTACTACTTATCTGAAAGAAAATCTCTACTTTTTAAAGCTCCACAAAAACACCAAACATTTTATTTCAGTTATAAGGTTTGATACAAAAACTGAACAGTTATCAACGATAGAAACTTCGAATATATATTCTGTTTTTGGATATGCAAACAACCACCTTTCTGCCGCCACTATTGTGGTTAAAAGTGATTGCATTCATCTTTGTGTCGAATATGACACACATATACATGGTTCCGGATCCTGTATTAAGTTGTGAAAGTTGGATGAATATGAGAATCTGAAAGAAGTGTTAACTTATCAAATAAGGCCGCTTAGTGATTATGGATTTTTTAGTCGGTGTCCATTCTACTCCATGAAGTACGGAAACTTGCTCATGATGAAGAACAAGTATTGGTGGTGGTCTTACGAAAATAAAATTTATAAAGTAGATTTTGAAAAGAATAAGGACCACTTTGCGTATGCAGAAGAAATAAGAGTGGATTGTAATAATAATACAGTCCTTGAAATAGTTAGATACATTGAAACGTTTGTGTCACCCAGTCGGTATATGAAGTAGCATCAACACTGATATATTATTGTTCATTTTGTTTACATGTATTAACAAAAATACATTGTAATAATAATATAGTCCTTGACTGTATTTAATCGAGTTATGAAACTTAAAGATGGAAATGATTCTAAACATGTTAAGTGTTATTAACATAGCCAAAAAATGATCTGCTGCAATTGTGTGGGTAATGGCTTTTTGCTTGAAACAGGTGGGTGATGGGTCTATATATTTGGTCACATGTTGCGTTAAGATATATATTTCACTAGATATATATGCCTTGAAAAATCAAAACAATATCTCTATTGCGGAAAAGATGTGTCAAGCGGGATGAAATTCGTCGGATGCATAGAGGATCTATTGACTCGTCTCGGTAGGAAGAGCTCGTTCGCATTTTGGGTTCTATTACTTTATGTTTAGCCGAAGATAGGTGGAGGTTGCATTGTTAGAGCCCAGGTATCATAACATCATTTTTTTCCACACACGGCTGCGTTATATCAACTTTTACAAAACATGACCCGGTAGGTGAGTTCGCTTTCCAACTTTGTATAAAATTAAGGGTTTAAGGTTTGAATACTTATGCACTCATCTAAATATACATATGGTACATGTACCTAAAAAGTTATCCAGATGATAACTTTGGCTTTACATGTTAATATGGTGCATGTAAACTTTTTTCACCTATTAACCTGTAATATGACATGTGAAGTTTGCGACGTTAATCCTTTTATAAGCGATCGTTTTAACATGTTTGCAGAATTAGTCCATTTTAAGAATATTTTTCTCTAAAAAAGACAATTCTGAAAAAGAACTGTTTTTTAACATGTTTCGAAAACAAATATTTGATCTTTTTTTTAAAAAACTCAAAACAAAAAGCATATAAAATTTAATAATTGTTTAATTTAAAAACATTTTTCTTTATATAGATTTTTTTTGTGAATTTTTAGTTTTCGAATTTTTGTTCTCCAAAAAGTTTAAATTTATAAAGTTTTTCTCTAAAGAAAAGTTTCGAATAAATATTATTTTGGAAAAGTTTTTTTTGAAAAAAAAGACTTATTTTCGAAAAAAAATAGTTCTCGAAAAAGAAACATAATTTTGAAAAAAATTAATTTATTTTTTCGAATTTTTTTCCGATCTTTTTTACAAAAAGTTTAAAACTAAAGAAGGAAAAAAATATTTTTTGAAAAATTATCTTTTGAAAAAGAAATATTTTATAAAAGAAAAAATATTTTCGAAAAAAATGACTAACGATGAAAACATACAATCAAAGAGACTAACGATGTCACTTTGCAAAAGACAAGAAAACTGCCACATTATCAAATTTGACAAAATTTGCCGGTTTTGCTGGTTACAGGTCAAAATATGACCATATTGGCAAAAAAGGTAAGTTCATGTATTTGGATAATTATTTTAGTACACGTATCATATGAATATATTTGAAAAAGTACATAGATATTTAAAGCCTTAAAACCTAAAATTAATATATATTAAATTATTTATTTATTTGATTCCGTACTTCACCGAGTTGGTCAAGATCACCAATAAAATTAGTCTAAGAGTGCATGGAATGGTCACACCACACCAAAAAACACCATGGCACGTCAGCTTTTTCACTTACACATAAAAAAAACATCTTATGGTCACACCATTTTCACACCACCACACCAAATTTTCCATTTATATTAATAAACTACCCTTAACAATTAATTTATTCAAATCCTAATTTAATTTATTCATTCAAATAAAAAATAATACATCATTAATTAAATCCTAACATAGGAAATAAAAAAAAATTACAAATGACATAAAATAAAAAAAATAATCTTCCATTTTTCATCTTCATCTTCATTTTGTAGCCGGCATGACCAAAGGTGTTCCATATGGTGTCATTGAAGTGAAAGATGTGCATTTTTATCCTTTAACTCTTTTGTTTTGGTACGGTTGGTGTCATGTCTATCTATCCAACGACGTTGCATTCTTGCCGATGGATTAACAAACAGATTATTAGAATCATCAATACGATATTCGGCTTCATTTTCTTGACCAATCACCATCTTTTGATCTTCTAAAATCATGTTATGCAATATGATGCAACTATACATGACTCTACTGCTGGTGGTTACTCTGGATGACCGAGCCGGTTGACGTAATATTCCCAACGACGTTGAAGAACACCAAAAGCACGTTTGACATCCTTTCGTTCTCCTTCTTGTTTCCGTTTAAAATTAATGTTTTTGGGTTGACTTGCAAACGAGAACGATTTCACAAAATTAGCCACTGTGGGTAGATCCCGTCAGCTAAGTAATACCCGTTCTGAAACGTAACCCCATTTACTCTAAACGGAGCTGCAGGTGCTACGTCATTAAGAAGGTCGTCAAATAACGGAGAAACATCTAAAACATTTATATCATTATTTGCACCCGCTACACCAAAAAACGCATGCCAAATCCACAAATCACAAGAAGCAACTGCTTGAAGCATAATTGGTGGGTATTTTTTATCACCCCTCCCGTATTATCCCTGCCATGCTACTTGACAATTTCTCCATTCCTAATGCATACAATTAACGCTTTCAAGCATTCTCGGGAAACCTTGAACATTGTTATGCCCTGCATAAATTTTATTAACGTCTTCAATAGTTGGTTTTCTCAAATAGTGGTTCATGTACAAATCCATAGTACACAATATTAAAGAAAAACTAACTTTCAGCAAAAGTAGGTTCGGCCAATTGCAAGTATTCATCAAACTGGTAGGACACACTGCCGTATGTCAGTTGGCGTATGACGGCTGGGCATTTTAGAATAACACTTGCACTCATTCGACCGGTACAATCGTGCCGAACTCAAAAGAAATCAAAGTGTTTAGGAAGAGGATCCGCCGTATAATTTTCAATATTATTGACAATTTTTAAAAATAATGTTGGACTCATACGATATCTTTTACGAAAAATGTGTAACGAATACTTACAAGGTTCGTCTAAGTAATCCGCCCTCAAACGAACTTCGGCAGTCTCACGATCATGTTCAATAATATTTCGGGTGAGTCGGAGGTTGTTTTCTTGTTCTTGCAAGTAATTATAATAATTATACGCGGTAATCAAGATATCAACGTTGGTTTCATCATCAATGTCAAACACAAAAGGTTGGTACGCCATTTTTTTGTGTAAAAATTATGTTTGTGTCAAGTTATAATGAAGTTTGGTTTGTATATATAGAGGGGTTTCAAAAAACTAGCCGTTATTGGCTTTTTTAACAAAAAAATAGAAATTTTTTGAACCCATCGATAATAAATCCGTTTGGAGGGGGAGGGGGTTCAAAAATAGTTAAAAACAAAATGGCTGTTTCATAAGTGTTAGAGGGGGGGAAAATGTTTTTTTTAACTTCTACCACGCAAGTGACTGTGGTCACACCGTGGTTCACGCAGCTCATGATGGTGTGGTCACGCCGGCCAACGTCGGGCAACACGGGAGCACGGCGTGACCATACCCTGCCCTCGTACCGAGCCCAGCCCACTGGAATTTTGAAATTGTCCATTTGGCGCTTCCTTTAAAAGCATGTTACATTATTTGTTTAGTACCAAGTTGACGATGTAGCTTTAACCTTGTCAGCATAGCAGTCATGTTTTGGTTAAACGCCACCACAAGCTTCGCTAATCCAGCCTTGGATGCTGATGGCTGGGCAGCAGGGTAAGGGCGTACGAATGAAGATGAAGGATTGTTTTTGTTTGACAACTTCCTACCTCGTCCAGGTTTAAAGCCTCGGCTTGTTCCCAAGACTTTGTCCATAATCTCATCATCGGTCATCCGCACCTCGAGACCTTCTTGACTCGCTCTCAGTTTTAGCATACGGTTCTGCAAATTTACAAAACATGAAAATTAAAGTCATGTTGTTATCGGGTTGCAGCAAGTTAGTAGTCCCAAACAAAAAATAAATGACGTTAGAATAATATTTGCTTGGAGACACATACATAACAACCATATTATAGTATTTGCACCCTGCTCAAAGTTAAGCAAACACATACTAAAGCTAGCTAAACAAAAAACTAGCCATTTCAAATATTAAAAAACGTGTAGTTGCATATGGATCATGTGAATTTACCTCATGTTTCAATATTAGATGATTACATACCATGTTTTTCTTGATAAGCATGCTATTAAAGTCGGTAAATGAAATTGTTAAATAACCAAAACTGACACAAGACTTTATTAACCAAAACCGACACAAGACTCTAATTACACAAAACAATGTACATATGAGTCAATCGAATTTATTTTATTTTATTTTATTTTATTTTATTTTATTTTATTTTTTTGTTTTTACTTTTTTTATTTTTTTATTTTCTTTTTGTAACCGTCAGTCGACTTTTACCCATGTTAAGCTTTCAGCATCCAAAAGAACAATAAGTATGGGCAAGGCAGAGGTTCTTATCTTAAACGGGGTGTTCACTAAAAATATCGCACGAAATGGGTCATAATAGTTCAAATCAAATTCGTATTGGGTTAAACTCTCTGGTCATTTTTACATCTACTTGAAAACAAATTTTCACCGATCAACCTCTTTGAGCCTAATTATCTTTAAAATGTAGCTCCACATAAAACCTTGTGAAAATGTGAACCCCAATGACTCGTATACAATATGTACATCCTTTCGCCTTGTACCCAATTTGCAAGAATCTCAGTTGCTAAAATAAACTGTTTTGAACCGCACTCCCAAACACCCCTAAGTCTTATTTGATAAAACAGGTACTGATATTAAATCTGTTCAATAACACTAAACTCACACCACTGCTTCGTACTAAACGCAAACCTAGAAACTGTCTTAAAGAATTGCGTGCTTCTATTTCAACCTTAAAACTATTGTTTTGGCATATCTAATCTAGTAAACTTGTAAAACATAATACATGGGCATAAGGCATAACTTGCATGAATATAAATGAACATAAGACATAATTATACTTACATATCTCGTTTCAAATATTTCTTTGACCCACTTCCCTTCCTTCTGATGGGTCTTCTTGTAGTGCTCAATAAGGTTTGGGAATACACCTGTGGTTTCCCACTGAAAACAAATTCAATCAAGTATATATTAATAGTGAAACAAATTAACAACTATATGATAAAAATCAAGAAAATATTAATCACTTACCTCCTCGTCTCTGCTAGCGGCGTATGACTTACTCCCTTGAGTGGAAGCCTGAGGTTGCTTCGCCCTGTTAACCTTGTTCTTTTCAGACTGGTTCATATGCTTTTTAGAAGTGAAATGATCACATAACTCATGCCAATCACTCAAAGACTTAGCCCCTGGAGGACGAAAGTCTCGTATCTTCACTGGTTGCACGTACCCACCACGCTTCACAAACATCTCGTCCTTGAATTTGTTCTTACGGTTTTTGTATTGACTCTTAAACTGGGCTTCAATCTCTCTCTTAACTTGCTCTGCATCTCGTCCTGACAACCATGGCCTCATATCAAAGTACGTCTGCAATTCAAAAGAAATAGTGATATGATGAATATTTGTTATCAATTTAACATATTATATTTAAGAATAAAGCTCTACTTACATGGATAGCAGGCCATAAAGTTCCCTTGTACTTAGCAGGTACCGCATCCCATGATTTGTACCAGAATGGAACTGATCTTTCAATCTCGTTCCCAATCAAACCGGTGAAATTTCGACGATTAGGCCCAGTTGGTTTAGCAGTCCTCAGATCGTTAAGGTCAAACCTGATGAGTAGCTTTTTCTTTTGACCTAAATCGAATGTTTTATCGAGCTTAGCATTCGAGCCTTTCTTTTTTCCTTTAGGGTCTACAAATAATAATTCAAATGAGCCAATTAACGATATGTTAAATTGATAAGAAGTCATGAAATTCAAGTATAGGTATTCTATAATGACTTACTTTTGTGGCTGGAGGGAGGCTCCCACGGGCGGTCATCATTTGGGGGACCGTTGTCTCCACCATTTCCTTCTGCTGCGACCATTGCCATCTGTCAAGACAACAATATCATATTAATAGAAGTTCATAGATAAAAAATTACATATGCTAGAGCAAATTAATAAAGGAATAACTTCATAACAACTGTATTAAATTAAAGATCACAAATATAAATACAAGTACTCGAACAAATGCATTAAACAATTTGAACCAATAAACACAATTGTAAAAACTACTCGATAACAAGTTCAATCCGAATCACTAGAATCTTCATCACTACTAAGAACATGAGTAGCATCATAGTCTACATCGTCATTAATAAAATCATCGTCATCTAAGAGATGACAAGTAGGAATGAAATCAACTTCCGTTGATGGACCAACTCCGCTCAACCCATTATAATCCAAATCATCTAAATTAGCTGTCAATGCAAGATCAGATGAGTTGCTGTCATGAATAATATCTGCTTCCACGACGACGTCCTTATCCCAAATCTTTTGATGATTGACATCTTGGACAACCTTCCAAAAATGTGATCTAGAAGGGTATTCAAGGTAAAAAACTTGTCTTGCTTATGTAGCAAGAATGTATTGGTTTTCCTTCCACCAATCATCTCTTGTAGATATACTCGTTATGTTATTTTTAGTAACACAAAGTGAGGTGCTGCGAGTGTTATTGGTTTTAAACCATTTACACTGAAACAAGACAACTTTTTCACGAGTAACATAATTAAGCTCAAAAATTTCTTCTAACACACCATAATACATAGTTCCATTCTCCCCGGGTGTTGAAACTCCACTATTTTGAGTTATTAGGCGTTGGTCACGGCTGTGAACCACGAACTTCACACCATTAACTACACAAGAGGTGTAATAAGTTGCATGATCTTTTGGTCCAATTGCCAAGACGAATAGTTCAAGACTACACTCGGATGGCTTCTTTGTATAAAGAGAAGAGATCTATGACAAAGAGAAAAGCAGACGAGGCATTAAAAAAAGACTAACACCACCAAGGAAATTCTATTTGTAAACTAGTTAGATATACATTGAATTTACCTTGTCACAAAACCACAGAGAAAATTTTGTTAGTAAATCATTCTCGGGCATGGCAAGGCGACATTCTCTGTAATTTTATGTTCACAGTATTAGTATAATCATCCAAATATATGATTTACGTAAATGAGTACATATGAAAAGCACGTACGTCTTGTATATGTCGACTTCAGGACTGTTGTCGAGGACATACCATACTAGCTTCTTTTTAACTTCGTCAACGGATGATTCGATGTACTAGGGTTATAAGTTAAAGGTTCAATTGATGAGTCGATATGTTACGTGATGAATGTTAACTAATCATTATGAATGTTAACTAATCGTGATGCATGTAAACTAAGAATGTTAACTAATCGTGATGAATGTTAACTAGTTGATGTGCTAAGGTTATCGTTAAAGGTTCAACTGATGATTCGATGTACTAGGGTTATACGTTAAAGGTTCAACTGATGATTCGATGTACTAGGGTTCTACGTTAAAGGTTCAACGGATTAGTCGATATGTTAAGGTTATACGTTAATGGTTCAACGGATGATTCGATGTAATAGGATTATACGTTAAAGGTTCAATTGATGAGTCGATATGTTACGTGATGAATGTTAACTAATCATTATGAATGTTAACTAATCGTGATGCATGTAAACTAAGAATGTTAACTAATCCTGATGAATGTTAACTAGTTGATGTTCTAAGGTTATACGTTAAAGGTTTAACTGATGATTCGATGTACTAGGGTTATACGTTAAAGGTTCAATTGACGAGTCGATATGTTACGTGATGAATGTAACTAATCATTATGAATCTTAACTAATCGTGATGATAGTTAACTAAGAACGTTAACTAAGAATGTTAACTAATCGTGATGAATGTTAACTAAGAATGTTAACTAATCGTGATGAATGTTAACTAATTGTGATGAATGTTAACTAAGAATGTTAACTAGTCGATGTACTAGGGTTATACGTTAAAGGTTCAACAGATGAGTCGATATGTTAAGGTTATACGTTAAAGGTTCAACTTATGAGTCGATGTGTTAAGGTTATACGTTAAAGGTTCAACGGATGATTCGATATGTTAAGGTTATACTTTATAAGGTATCGTTGTATACGAGATCTTCAAAGGAGTAGTCGATAGGGTATCGTTGTATACGAGATGTTTAAAGGAGTGTCCGTTGTATGCGAGATCTTCAAAAGAGTAGTCGATAGGGTATCATTGTATACGAGATGTTCAAAGGGTATTGTTGTATATGAGATGTTCAAATGAGTAGTCGACAAGGTATCGTTGTACACGAGATGTTCAAATGAGTAGTCGATAAGGTATCGTTGTACAGGAGATGTTCAAATGAGTAATCGATAGGGTATCATTGTATAAGAGATCCCGCCAAAACTTCCCCCCAAAACTTCCCCTCAAAAGATCCCGCCAAAACTTCCCCCCAAAAGATCCCGCCAAAACTTCCCACCATAAGTTCCCGCCAAAACTTCCCCCTAAGATTTCCCCCCAAAAGCACTTTTTTTACCATAAAAGCATCTTCATAACCAAGAACTAAACAGATCACACATACTTTTGCCATCTCAACGACCAACACACACATTGTAATTATGAAGATGGTGGCATATGAATCTTTTGCGTGTCGTTGTGGAGCCGGAGATGTAGTTCTAAGAGAATCGTATAAGCGCGATACCCGTGGTAAACTATACTATGCTTGTCCACTATCGAAGGTGATCAATCACATGTGTTTTTATTTGTGTAGTTTACAAATAATTTGATTAGGTATGTTTAACATAAATTTTCCTTACTCTTTAATTAACAGCCCCGGGAAGGTACTTTTGGATGTGAATTTTTTCTATGGAAAGAGGATCGAGTTCGTCTATTACTTGGTTCTTCTGGAGCTTCAACTTACTCACCAAGACCTTCAATGACTCCAGTTTCCTCTCCAAGCTCTTCAACACCTCCATTCTATTCTTTGGGACCTTCGAGGTATGCAGAGTGTGCAAACTGCAAGCTCTTGACTACAAAGCTAAATATACTCGAGGCAACAATGGAAACACAAATGCATCCCGAGCACCACACAATGAATTCAAATGCACTACTACATGAGCTTTACAATAGCGTGGGAACATTAGTTTGCAGTAGTTTGTCATTTAGTCAATTTAGCATCTCAACTTCGTAATGTAATTCGTATGTTTTATCTACTTCGTATGTTTTATCGACTTTGCAATGTAATTCGTATGTTTTATCATCTTTTTAATGTAATTCGTATGTTTTTTTGACTTTATAATATAATTCATATGTTTTTTCGACTTTGTAATATAATTCATATGTTTATTGTTTAATTTTTTATCAACTTCTTTCATGCGATGTGGGATACATACCAGTTATAGCATAACCTCAACACCTGAGCTCAAAAGTTGAGAGAACTGAGAACCTACACGAAATTAATTATTACTCGAGGGAATATCACGATTGTGTTTAAATTTTTATAAAATATTTCTATAAACAATAATTATATACTTTTTTAAAATATATATTGTATAAATAATAATTATATAGTTACACTTTATTTTATAAACAATAATTATATACTTTTTTAAAATAATTTTTTTTAATATTTTTTGTACAAAATTTATAGGGACTACATGTGGTCCCGAAAAATTGGGCGCATAAAATTCCCACCAACAAGACTTAAAAATTTTAAACTATGGCTAAATTTTTTTTGTGACGGAACCTATAGGGACTACATGTGGTCCCAAAAAGATGGGCGCTTAAAATTCCCGCTACAAAGACGTAAAAAATTTAAACTTTGGCTAATTTTTTTGTGTGACGAAACTTACACGGACTACATGTGGTCCCAAAACGTTGGGCGCCTAAACTTCCTGCCACCAAGACTTAAAAAATTTAAAATATGGCTAAATATTTTGGTGACGAAACCTATAGGGACTACATGTAGTCCCAAAACATTTAACACTAAATTTTTTTTTTGATTTTGACAATCATGTTTTCGTCATTAAACTTATAGGGACTACATGTAGTCCCGATAAATATTAGTCAAACTTTAAAATTTTTATGACTCCTATTTTGTCGTGTAGCAAACTTTTTGGGACTACATGTAGTCCCTAGAGAGAAATATGTAGTCTCTAAAAATTTTGGTCAAAGATGAAACAGAAAAGTGAAAGTTTTGTCTTCTAGCGGGTTTTTAGGGACTAATTCATGTAGTCCCGAAAACATTTAGTCCCTAAAAGCCGAATTTCTTGTAGTGTTATGTGTGTGTTTTGTGTGTGTGTGTTTGTTACGATCTGAGAAAGGGACGGGGTAGGTTGTATTTGGAAGGTGGGAGTGGGTAGGCTGTAAAATGACGAAAATACCCCTCCGCCTTTTTTAATTAAAAAGTAAAAATTAATCTGGACTGTTGATTTTTTTGTAGATGGAAGGTGGGGATTGATCCCCTTGTATCCAAAGGATACAAGGTATCCAAAATAACCGGACTCATAAACTATTTATTAACAAATATAATATATAAAAAATAAATTTACGGCACAAATACACAAAAATTACATGTTTTATCTCGATCGGGTTTTGGGAAGCGGGTCACTCCAAACCTCGCGAGTCTAACTGTGTTTTGAAAAAAAACCCGATTCAATATGATTCGGTTTTTCTAACGGAACTGGTGAACCGGTTGACTTGACCGAATCGAACCGGTTCCAAAACATTTACGGAACCTGTTTTTGCTAATGATAAACTCATAAAGTGAACCTGTTTTTGCTAATGATAAACTCATAAAGTGAATCTGGTTCGTTTGCATAGCTTGTATCCCACGTAATATATATCAGATGGCAATAATCTTTGATATAAATATACGCAAAAACCTCATACGAAACCTAAACCAAATAGCTGATATTCACAATGGAGGAGGTTCATGTTCCACATGACGTCCTCTTGAACCACATTCTTCCAAGAGTTCCACCCAAATCTATTGGTCGTTTCTGGTGTGTTTCGAAAGAATGGCACTCGTCACTCACGTCGGATATGTTTCTAAAGAAGCACATGAAGCACATGGACCACCATCAAAACAACATTAAACTTCTGGTCTTTTTAAAAACAAAAACATCACATTCGAGTTTACTACCATCGATTGTGAAGCACCACCGACTGATGAGGGTTGTTTAACTCCCAGAAGCCGCCCTTTACCACAATTCGGACACACCACTCCTCCTCATGATATCCATGTTCTCACATCTTTTCATGGTTTCATATGCCTAGGCATAAAAAAGGATCGCAACTGTGATCGATACACTGATCTAATCTTATGGAATCCTTTAACCGATGAGTATAAGAGGTTGTCCAAACCTAATTCTCACGGGTATTGCAACACTCCTGGTACGTATTCGAAATTCCAATTGTATTACAACTCTTGGGAAGATGACTACAAGCTTTTATTCGTTAACTATCATGCTTACATATACTCGTTGAAATCGGACTCATGGAGAAAAGTAGACACCATACAAAAAACAGATATACTTCATCATCGGGGTTGTTGGAGTCGAGGTACTTATCTGAATGAAAATCTCTACTTTTTAAAACACCACAAAAAGGGAAAAGTAATTTCAATTATAAGGGTTAACACAAAAAGTGAACGGTTATCAACGATAGAAACTCCGAATATAGATTCTGCTTCTCTATATGCACACAACTATTCTGCCACTATTGTGGTTAAAAGGGACTGCATTCATCTTTGTGTCAAATATGAAACTTATCATGGATTACATGGTTACGGATGGAGGACCTGTATTAAGTTGTGGAAGTTGGATGAAGATGAGAATCTGAAAGAAGTGTTAACTTATCTAGTAAGGCCGCTGCATAATTATCAATATGGTACTCCTATTAGCGATCTTTGTCCATTCTACTTAATGAAGAACGGAAACTGGCTCATGATAAAGAACAAGTACTGGTGGTGGTCTAAGCATAAAAAGATTTATACAGTAGATCTTGAAAAGAGTAAGCACGACAACAGCTTTGAGTATGTGGAAGAAGTTAGAATGGATGGTGATAAGAATATAGTCCTTGAAGAAGGTATATACATTGAAACGTGTGTGTCACCCAATCGATATATGAAGTAGCACCAACACCGATTATTGTTCTTTTTGTTTCCATGTATACAGAAATATAACACATTGTTATCGATCAGCTGGATTGAATCAAGTATGTAATCTTTTTAGCTTGCTAGCTTCTAGTTCTTTGTTAGTCCTATACTCTATAGTCATTCCAATTAAGCTACAAGATTCAAAGATGTTATCTATGGTATTACCCATACAAACCAGGTGTAAGGAACAATGAACCACCACCAACCATAGTACCTAAATTATTTTCATGTTGGAACTTCGACGGGCCTTGAAACTAGTTATATGTAAAGATAAAAGACGAATGAATGAGTTCATGCTGCTGTGCTTCTGCCTTTGTTTAAAACTTACTGTCATATTGGGATGTTTTATTATTAACCTCTATACTAATCATCTTCGTTTGGAATCTAATGGTTTCATCTTCTTCTTGCTTACAGTAAACCGATTAGTATATTGCTTACAGTAATGATGGTTTTTAAACTATACTTATATACAGTAAAACTATACTTATATATAGGTGATTACAGTAAACCGAACAGTATATTACTTATGTGGTTTTTAAACTATACTTATGTGGTAATTTGAGATCAAGTATATTGCTTAAGGGGAGGTAGAATATAGACAGATAGGATAAACCCGAAAGTAGGGAGTCCGAAAAACGTAAGTGCGCAGGTGGGATTAAAGAAAAAACAGCAACAGTTTAACGAAAACAAATAATTATAGATAGTATGTAAGGGGAAAATTTGAGTTTTTGATTCGGGGCACTTTTGAAAAAAGCTGAAATCAAAGAAAAATGATACTAAAATGGCCCCAGAACCCAAAGAATAAACGTAAGTGCTAACTGCATCAAAAATCCTTTCATCAACAAGTCGCTAGAAAACGTACTGCTTATTTTGTTTTCGGCTTATGTGTCGTTCATAAACTCACTTTTTGTTGCTTATTTTGAAACTTTTAGGCTTATACAAGTTTACTGTAAAACAAGGTTTATCGAAATAATTACGGCTAATAGGCCAAGGCTGTAAACGGTTTACATTCATTTTAAAATAGCAAAACTAACTAACAAACGAGTGATTTCATCATTCGCTAACGATTCATTCA
This sequence comes from Glebionis coronaria, assembly GCA_025667525.1. Lineage (NCBI taxonomy): Eukaryota > Viridiplantae > Streptophyta > Magnoliopsida > Asterales > Asteraceae > Glebionis > Glebionis coronaria. The sequence goes on along the minus strand of CM046880.1, from coordinate 591,002,998 downwards.
TAAACTAACTAACAAATGAGTGATTTCATAATTCGCTAACGAACAGTCTAGCTATTTAAACCTCCTAATAAACCTAACTAACAAACGAGTGATTTCATAATTCGCTAACAATTCATTCACAAACAACTAGCAAATACTAGTAAAATAGAAAAATAACCTGTTGATAACAATAATAAAATAGCAAAATAACCTGTTGAGGGAGCAGTAATAAAAACCACGGCGAATTGATCGGAGAAGTAATGAACCACCACGAACTGATTGATCGGAGAAGTAATAAACCACCACAAACTGATTGATCGGAGAAGTAATAAACCACCACGAACTGATTGATCGGAGAAGTAAGGTTGAATCAGTTACATGATCGGAGTGTGTGACGGTGGTGACAGTTACATGATTGTATGGTTGAATCAGAAATATGTGAAAAGAATATTCGGAATGTGTAATGTTGAATCAGAAGTGTGTGAAAAGAATATTCGGAGTAGATGAGTATGGGAGTATTGTGTATGAGTGGCAATTTCCACCTTATATTTAATAGAAGATAAAATATAAAGGATAAAATATAAAGGGTATATTTAATTATGAGCTGGCAATTTTTTTTTAAAATGTATTTATTTTTTTTAACTTTTGTTTTCACATTTATAAGTGCGGCTTTTTGTATAGTTATTTTTACATTTAAAAGTGTAGCCTTTTTTCGTATATTTGTTTTTCTATACTAATAAGTGTGGCTTTTTTTAAACTTTTTTACTTCATTTATAAGTGTAGCATTTTTATAATTCTTTACACTTATATATGTGGATTTATTTTTGAAATATTTATAACACATTTAAATGTGGCAACACTATAATACATATAATTTTTTTTTCCACGGTTTCTTATACCATGGAGAAATAACCGTGGAGAACTTCACTTTTTTTTGAACCCATCGATAATAAATCCGTTTGGAGGGGGAGGGGGTTCAAAAATAGTTAAAAACAAAATGGCTGTTTCATAAGTGTTAGAGGGGGGCAAAATGTTTTTTTTAACTTCTACCACGCAAGTGACTGTGGTCACACCGTGGTTCACGCAGCTCATGATGGTGTGGTCACGCCGGCCAACGTCGGGCAACACGGGAGCACGGCGTGACCATACCCTGCCCTCGTACCGAGCCCAGCCCACTGGAATTTTGAAATTGTCCATTTGGCGCTTCCTTTAAAAGCATGTTACATTATTTGTTTAGTACCAAGTTGACGATGTAGCTTTAACCTTGTCAGCATAGCAGTCATGTTTTGGTTAAACGCCACCACAAGCTTCGCTAATCCAGCCTTGGATGCTGATGGCTGGGCAGCAGGGTAAGGGCGTACGAATGAATATGAAGGATTGTTTTTGTTTGACAACTTCCTACCTCGTCCAGGTTTAAAGCCTCGGCTTGTTCCCAAGACTTTGTCCATAATCTCATCATCGGTCATCCGCACCTCGAGACCTTCTTGACTCGCTCTCAGTTTTAGCATACGGTTCTGCAAATTTACAAAACATGAAAATTAAAGTCATGTTGTTATCGGGTTGCAGCAAGTTAGTAGTCCCAAACAAAAAATAAATGACGTTAGAATAATATTTGCTTGGAGACACATACATAACAACCATATTATAGTATTTGCACCCTGCTCAAAGTTAAGCAAACACATACTAAAGCTAGCTAAACAAAAAACTAGCCATTTCAAATATTAAAAAACGTGTAGTTGCATATGGATCATGTGAATTTACCTCATGTTTCAATATTAGATGATTACATACCATGTTTTTCTTGATAAGCATGCTATTAAAGTCGGTAAATGAAATTGTTAAATAACCAAAACTGACACAAGACTTTATTAACCAAAACCGACACAAGACTCTAATTACACAAAACAATGTACATATGAGTCAATCGAATTTATTTTATTTTATTTTATTTTATTTTATTTTATTTTTTTGTTTTTACTTTTTTTATTTTTTTATTTTCTTTTTGTAACCGTCAGTCGACTTTTACCCATGTTAAGCTTTCAGCATCCAAAAGAACAATAAGTATGGGCAAGGCAGAGGTTCTTATCTTAAACGGGGTGTTCACTAAAAATATCGCACGAAATGGGTCATAATAGTTCAAATCAAATTCGTATTGGGTTAAACTCTCTGGTCATTTTTACATCTACTTGAAAACAAATTTTCACCGATCAACCTCTTTGAGCCTAATTATCTTTAAAATGTAGCTCCACATAAAACCTTGTGAAAATGTGAACCCCAATGACTCGTATACAATATGTACATCCTTTCGCCTTGTACCCAATTTGCAAGAATCTCAGTTGCTAAAATAAACTGTTTTGAACCGCACTCCCAAACACCCCTAAGTCTTATTTGATAAAACAGGTACTGATATTAAATCTGTTCAATAACACTAAACTCACACCACTGCTTCGTACTAAACGCAAACCTAGAAACTGTCTTAAAGAATTGCGTGCTTCTATTTCAACCTTAAAACTATTGTTTTGGCATATCTAATCTAGTAAACTTGTAAAACATAATACATGGGCATAAGGCATAACTTGCATGAATATAAATGAACATAAGACATAATTATACTTACATATCTCGTTTCAAATATTTCTTTGACCCACTTCCCTTCCTTCTGATGGGTCTTCTTGTAGTGCTCAATAAGGTTTGGGAATACACCTGTGGTTTCCCACTGAAAACAAATTCAATCAAGTATATATTAATAGTGAAACAAATTAACAACTATATGATAAAAATCAAGAAAATATTAATCACTTACCTCCTCGTCTCTGCTAGCGGCGTATGACTTACTCCCTTGAGTGGAAGCCTGAGGTTGCTTCGCCCTGTTAACCTTGTTCTTTTCAGACTGGTTCATATGCTTTTCAGAAGTGAAATGATCACATAACTCATGCCAATCACTCAAAGACTTAGCCCCTGGAGGACGAAAGTCTCGTATCTTCACTGGTTGCACGTACCCACCACGCTTCACAAACATCTCGTCCTTGAATTTGTTCTTACGGTTTTTGTATTGACTCTTAAACTGGGCTTCAATCTCTCTCTTAACTTGCTCTGCATCTCGTCCTGACAACCATGGCCTCATATCAAAGTACGTCTGCAATTCAAAAGAAATAGTGATATGATGAATATTTGTTATCAATTTAACATATTAGATTTAAGAATAAAGCTCTACTTACATGGATAGCAGGCCATAAAGTTCCCTTATACTTAGCAGGTACCGCATCCCATGATTTGTACCAGAATGGAACTGATCTTTCAATCTCGTTCCCAATCAAACCGGTGAAATTTCGACGATTAGGCCCAGTTGGTTTAGCAGTCCTCAGATCGTTAAGGTCAAACCTGATGAGTAGCTTTTTCTTTTGACCTAAATCGAATGTTTTATCGAGCTTAGCATTCGAGCCTTTCTTTTTTCCTTTAGGGTCTACAAATAATAATTCAAATGAGCCAATTAACGATATGTTAAATTGATAAGAAGTCATGAAATTCAAGTATAGGTATTCTATAATGACTTACTTTTGTGGCTGGAGGGAGGCTCCCACAGGCGGTCATCATTTGGGGGACCGTTGTCTCCACCATTTCCTTCTGCTGCGACCATTGCCATCTGTCAAGACAACAATATCATATTAATAGAAGTTCATAGATAAAAAATTACATATGCTAGAGCAAATTAATAAAGGAATAACTTCATAACAACTGTATTAAATTAAAGATCACAAATATAAATACAAGTACTCGAACAAATGCATTAAACAATTTGAACCAATAAACACAATTGTAAAAACTACTCGATAACAAGTTCAATCCGAATCACTAGAATCTTCATCACTACTAAGAACATGAGTAGCATCATAGTCTACATCGTCATTAATAAAATCATCGTCATCTAAGAGATGGCAAGTAGGAATGAAATCAACTTCCGTTGATGGACCAACTCCGCTCAACCCATTATAATCCAAATCATCTAAATTAGCTGTCAATGCAAGATCAGATGAGTTGCTGTCATGAATAATATCTGCTTCCACGACGACGTCCTTATCCCAAATCTTTTGATGATTGACATCTTGGACAACCTTCCAAAAATGTGATCTAGAAGGGTATTCAAGGTAAAAAACTTGTCTTGCTTGTGTAGCAAGAATGTATTGGTTTTCCTTCCACCAATCATCTCTTGTAGATATACTCGTTATGTTATTTTTAGTAACACAAAGTGAGGTGCTGCGAGTGTTATTGGTTTTAAACCATTTACACTGAAACAAGACAACTTTTTCACGAGTAACATAATTAAGCTCAAAAATTTCTTCTAACACACCATAATACATAGTTCCATTCTCCCCGGGTGTTGAAACTCCACTATTTTGAGTTATTAGGCGTTGGTCACGGCTGTGAACCACGAACTTCACACCATTAACTACACAAGAGGTGTAATAAGTTGCATGATCTTTTGGTCCAATTGCCAAGACGAATAGTTCAAGACTACACTCGGATGGCTTCTTTGTATAGAGAGAAGAGATCTATGACAAAGAGAAAAGCAGACGAGGCATTAAAAAAAGACTAACACCACCAAGGAAATTCTATTTGTAAACTAGTTAGATATACATTGAATTTACCTTGTCACAAAACCACAGAGAAAATTTTGTTAGTAAATCATTCTCGGGCATGGCAAGGCGACATTCTCTGTAATTTTATGTTCACAGTATTAGTATAATCATCCAAATATATGATTTACGTAAATGAGTACATATGAAAAGCACGTACGTCTTGTATATGTCGACTTCAGGACTGTTGTCGAGGACATACCATACTAGCTTCTTTTTAACTTCGTCAACGGATGATTCGATGTACTAGGGTTATACGTTAAAGGTTCAATTGATGAGTCGATATGTTACGTGATGAATGTTAACTAATCATTATGAATGTTAACTAATCGTGATGCATGTAAACTAAGAATGTTAACTAATCGTGATGAATGTTAACTAGTTGATGTGCTAAGGTTATCGTTAAAGGTTCAACTGATGATTCGATGTACTAGGGTTATACGTTAAAGGTTCAACTGATGATTCGATGTACTAGGGTTCTACGTTAAAGGTTCAACGGATTAGTCGATATGTTAAGGTTATACGTTAATGGTTCAACGGATGATTCGATGTACTAGGATTATACGTTAAAGGTTCAATTGATGAGTCGATATGTTACGTGATGAATGTTAACTAATCATTATGAATGTTAACTAATCGTGATGCATGTAAACTAAGAATGTTAACTAATCCTGATGAATGTTAACTAGTTGATGTTCTAAGGTTATACGTTAAAGGTTTAACTGATGATTCGATGTACTAGGGTTATACGTTAAAGGTTCAATTGACGAGTCGATATGTTACGTGATGAATGTAACTAATCATTATGAATCTTAACTAATCGTGATGATAGTTAACTAAGAACGTTAACTAAGAATGTTAACTAATCGTGATGAATGTTAACTAAGAATGTTAACTAATCGTGATGAATGTTAACTAATTGTGATGAATGTTAACTAAGAATGTTAACTAGTCGATGTACTAGGGTTATACGTTAAAGGTTCAACAGATGAGTCGATATGTTAAGGTTATACGTTAAAGGTTCAACTTATGAGTCGATGTGTTAAGGTTATACGTTAAAGGTTCAACGGATGATTCGATATGTTAAGGTTATACTTTATAAGGTATCGTTGTATACGAGATCTTCAAAGGAGTAGTCGATAGGGTATCGTTGTATACGAGATGTTTAAAGGAGTGTCCGTTGTATGCGAGATCTTCAAAAGAGTAGTCGATAGGGTATCATTGTATACGAGATGTTCAAAGGGTATTGTTGTATATGAGATGTTCAAATGAGTAGTCGACAAGGTATCGTTGTACACGAGATGTTCAAATGAGTAGTCGATAAGGTATCGTTGTACAGGAGATGTTCAAATGAGTAATCGATAGGGTATCATTGTATAAGAGATCCCGCCAAAACTTCCCCCCCAAAACTTCCCCTCAAAAGATCCCGCCAAAACTTCCCCCCAAAAGATCCCGCCAAAACTTCCCACCATAAGTTCCCGCCAAAACTTCCCCCTAAGATTTCCCCCCAAAAGCACTTTTTTTACCATAAAAGCATCTTCATAACCAAGAACTAAACAGATCACACATACTTTTGCCATCTCAACGACCAACACACACATTGTAATTATAAAGATGGTGGCATATGAATCTTTTGCGTGTCGTTGTGGAGCCGGAGATGTAGTTCTAAGAGAATCGTATAAGCGCGATACCCGTGGTAAACTATACTATGCTTGTCCACTATCGAAGGTGATCAATCACATGTGTTTTTATTTGTGTAGTTTACAAATAATTTGATTAGGTATGTTTAACATAAATTTTCCTTACTCTTTAATTAACAGCCCCGGGAAGGTACTTTTGGATGTGAATTTTTTCTATGGAAAGAGGATCGAGTTCGTCTATTACTTGGTTCTTCTGGAGCTTCAACTTACTCACCAAGACCTTCAATGACTCCAGTTTCCTCTCCAAGCTCTTCAACACCTCCATTCTATTCTTTGGGACCTTCGAGGTATGCAGAGTGTGCAAACTGCAAGCTCTTGACTACAAAGCTAAATATACTCGAGGCAACAATGGAAACACAAATGCATCCCGAGCACCACACAATGAATTCAAATGCACTACTACATGAGCTTTACAATAGCGTGGGAACATTAGTTTGCAGTAGTTTGTCATTTAGTCAATTTAGCATCTCAACTTCGTAATGTAATTCGTATGTTTTATCTACTTCGTATGTTTTATCGACTTTGCAATGTAATTCGTATGTTTTATCATCTTTTTAATGTAATTCGTATGTTTTTTTGACTTTATAATATAATTCATATGTTTTTTCGACTTTGTAATATAATTCATATGTTTATTGTTTAATTTTTTATCGACTTCTTTCATGCGATGTGGGATACATACCAGTTATAGCATAACCTCAACACCTGAGCTCAAAAGTTGAGAGAACTGAGAACCTACACGAAATTAATTATTACTCGAGGGAATATCACGATTGTGTTTAAATTTTTATAAAATATTTCTATAAACAATAATTATATACTTTTTTAAAATATATATTGTATAAATAATAATTATATAGTTACACTTTATTTTATAAACAATAATTATATACTTTTTTAAAATAATTTTTTTTTAATATTTTTTGTACAAAATTTATAGGGACTACATGTGGTCCCGAAAAATTGGGCGCATAAAATTCCCACCAAGACTTAAAAATTTTAAACTATGGCTAAATTTTTTTTGTGACGGAACCTATAGGGACTACATGTGGTCCCAAAAAGATGGGCGCTTAAAATTCCCGCTACAAAGACGTAAAAAATTTAAACTTTGGCTAATTTTTTTGTGTGACGAAACTTACACGGACTACATGTGGTCCCAAAACGTTGGGCGCCTAAACTTCCTGCCACCAAGACTTAAAAAATTTAAAATATGGCTAAAATATTTTGGTGACGAAACCTATAGGGACTACATGTAGTCCCAAAACATTTAACACTAAATTTTTTTTTTGATTTTGACAATCATGTTTTCGTCATTAAACTTATAGGGACTACATGTAGTCCCGATAAATATTAGTCAAACTTTAAAATTTTTATGACTCCTATTTTGTCGTGTAGCAAACTTTTTGGGACTACATGTAGTCCCTAGAGAGAAATATGTAGTCTCTAAAAATTTTGGTCAAAGATGAAACAGAAAAGTGAAAGTTTTGTCTTCTAGCGGGCTTTTAGGGACTAATTCATGTAGTCCCGAAAACATTTAGTCCCTAAAAGCCGAATTTCTTGTAGTGTTATGTGTGTGTTTTGTGTGTGTGTGTTTGTTACGATCTGAGAAAGGGACGGGGTAGGTTGTATTTGGAAGGTGGGAGTGGGTAGGCTGTAAAATGACGAAAATACCCCTCCGCTTTTTTTAATTAAAAAGTAAAAATTAATCTGGACTGTTGATTTTTTGTAGATGGAAGGTGGGGATTGATCCCCTTGTATCCAAAGGATACAAGGTATCCAAAATAACCGGACTCATAAACTATTTATTAACAAATATAATATATAAAAAATAAATTTACGGCACAAATACACAAAAATTACATGTTTTATCTCGATCGGGTTTTGGGAAGCGGGTCACTCCAAACCTCGCGAGTCTAACTGTGTTTTGAAAAAAAACCCGATTCAATATGATTCGGTTTTTCTAACGGAACTGGTGAACCGGTTGACTTGACCGAATCGAACCGGTTCCAAAACATTTACGGAACCTGTTTTTGCTAATGATAAACTCATAAAGTGAACCTGTTTTTGCTAATGATAAACTCATAAAGTGAATCTGGTTCGTTTGCATAGCTTGTATCCCACGTAATATATATCAGATGGCAATAATCTTTGATATAAATATACGCAAAAACCTCATACGAAACCTAAACCAAATAGCTGATATTCACAATGGAGGAGGTTCATGTTCCACATGACGTCCTCTTGAACCACATTCTTCCAAGAGTTCCACCCAAATCTATTGGTCGTTTCAGGCGTGTTTCAAAAGAATGGCACTCGTCACTCACGTCGGATATGTTTCTAAAGAAGCACATGAAGCACATGGACCACCATCAAAACAACATTAAACTTCTGGTCTTTTTAAAAACAAAAACATCCACATTCGAGTTTACTACCGTCGATTGTGAAGCACCACCGACTGATGAGGGTTGTTTAACTCCCAGAAGCCGCCCTTTACCACAATTCGGACACACCACTCCTCCTCATGATATCCATGTTCTCACATCTTTTCATGGTTTCATATGCCTAGGCATAAAAAAGGATCGCAACTGTGATCGATACACTGATCTAATCTTATGGAATCCTTTAACCGATGAGTATAAGAGGTTGTCCAAACCTAATTCTCACGGGTATTGCAACACTCCTGGTACGTATTCGAAATTCCAATTGTATTACAACTCTTGGGAAGATGACTACAAGCTTTTATTCGTTAACTATCATGCTTACATATACTCGTTGAAATCGGACTCATGGAGAAAAGTAGACACCATACAAAAAACAGATATACTTCATCATCGGGGTTGTTGGAGTCGAGGTACTTATCTGAATGAAAATCTCTACTTTTTAAAACACCACAAAAAGGGAAAAGTAATTTCAATTATAAGGGTTAACACAAAAAGTGAACGGTTATCAACGATAGAAACTCCGAATATAGATTCTGCTTCTCTATATGCACACAACTATTCTGCCACTATTGTGGTTAAAAGGGACTGCATTCATCTTTGTGTCAAATATGAAACTTATCATGGATTACATGGTTACGGATGGAGGACCTGTATTAAGTTGTGGAAGTTGGATGAAGATGAGAATCTGAAAGAAGTGTTAACTTATCTAGTAAGGCCGCTGCATAATTATCAATATGGTACTCCTATTAGCGATCTTTGTCCATTCTACTTAATGAAGAACGGAAACTGGCTCATGATAAAGAACAAGTACTGGTGGTGGTCTAAGCATAAAAAGATTTATACAGTAGATCTTGAAAAGAGTAAGCACGACAACAGCTTTGAGTATGTGGAAGAAGTTAGAATGGATGGTGATAAGAATATAGTCCTTGAAGAAGGTATATACATTGAAACGTGTGTGTCACCCAATCGATATATGAAGTAGCACCAACACCGATTATTGTTCTTTTTGTTTCCATGTATACAGAAATATAACACATTGTTATCGATCAGCTGGATTGAATCAAGTATGTAATCTTTTTAGCTTGCTAGCTTCTAGTTCTTTGTTAGTCCTATACTCTATAGTCATTCCAATTAAGCTACAAGATTCAAAGATGTTATCTATGGTATTACCCATACAAACCAGGTGTAAGGAACAATGAACCACCACCAACCATAGTACCTAAATTATTTTCATGTTGGAACTTCGACGGGCCTTGAAACTAGTTATATGTAAAGATAAAAGACGAATGAATGAGTTCATGCTGCTGTGCTTCTGCCTTTGTTTAAAACTTACTGTCATATTGGGATGTTTTATTATTAACCTCTATACTAATCATCTTCGTTTGGAATCTAATGGTTTCATCTTCTTCTTGCTTACAGTAAACCGATTAGTATATTGCTTACAGTAATGATGGTTTTTAAACTATACTTATATACAGTAAAACTATACTTATATATAGGTGATTACAGTAAACCGAACAGTATATTACTTATGTGGTTTTTAAACTATACTTATGTGGTAATTTGAGATCAAGTATATTGCTTAAGGGGAGGTAGAATATAGACAGATAGGATAAACCCGAAAGTAGGGAGTCCGAAAAACGTAAGTGCGCAGGTGGGATTAAAGAAAAAACAGCAACAGTTTAACGAAAACAAATAATTATAGATAGTATGTAAGGGGAAAATTTGAGTTTTTGATTCGGGGCACTTTTGAAAAAAGCTGAAATCAAAGAAAAATGATACTAAAATGGCCCCAGAACCCAAAGAATAAACGTAAGTGCTAACTGCATCAAAAATCCTTTCATCAACAAGTCGCTAGAAAACGTACTGCTTATTTTGTTTTCGGCTTATGTGTCGTTCATAAACTCACTTTTTGTTGCTTATTTTGAAACTTTTAGGCTTATACAAGTTTACTGTAAAACAAGGTTTATCGAAATAATTACGGCTAATAGGCCAAGGCTGTAAACGGTTTACATTCATTTTAAAATAGCAAAACTAACTAACAAACGAGTGATTTCATCATTCGCTAACGATTCATTCATAAACTAACTAACAAATGAGTGATTTCATAATTCGCTAACGAACAGTCTAGCTATTTAAACCTCCTAATAAACCTAACTAACAAACGAGTGATTTCATAATTCGCTAACAATTCATTCACAAACAACTAGCAAATACTAGTAAAATAGAAAAATAACCTGTTGATAACAATAATAAAATAGCAAAATAACCTGTTGAGGGAGCAGTAATAAAAACCACGGCGAATTGATCGGAGAAGTAATGAACCACCACGAACTGATTGATCGGAGAAGTAATAAACCACCACAAACTGATTGATCGGAGAAGTAATAAACCACCACGAACTGATTGATCGGAGAAGTAAGGTTGAATCAGTTACATGATCGGAGTGTGTGACGGTGGTGACAGTTACATGATTGTATGGTTGAATCAGAAATATGTGAAAAGAATATTCGGAATGTGTAATGTTGAATCAGAAGTGTGTGAAAAGAATATTCGGAGTAGATGAGTATGGGAGTATTGTGTATGAGTGGCAATTTCCACCTTATATTTAATAGAAGATAAAATATAAAGGATAAAATATAAAGGGTATATTTAATTATGAGCTGGCAATTTTTTTTTAAAATGTATTTATTTTTTTTAACTTTTGTTTTCACATTTATAAGTGCGGCTTTTTGTATAGTTATTTTTACATTTAAAAGTGTAGCCTTTTTTCGTATATTTGTTTTTCTATACTAATAAGTGTGGCTTTTTTTAAACTTTTTTACTTCATTTATAAGTGTAGCATTTTTATAATTCTTTACACTTATATATGTGGATTTATTTTTGAAATATTTATAACACATTTAAATGTGGCAACACTATAATACATATAATTTTTTTTCCACGGTTTCTTATACCATGGAGAAATAACCGTGGAGAACTTCACTTTTTTTTGAACCCATCGATAATAAATCCGTTTGGAGGGGGAGGGGGTTCAAAAATAGTTAAAAACAAAATGGCTGTTTCATAAGTGTTAGAGGGGGGCAAAATGTTTTTTTTAACTTCTACCACGCAAGTGACTGTGGTCACACCGTGGTTCACGCAGCTCATGATGGTGTGGTCACGCCGGCCAACGTCGGGCAACACGGGAGCACGGCGTGACCATACCCTGCCCTCGTACCGAGCCCAGCCCACTGGAATTTTGAAATTGTCCATTTGGCGCTTCCTTTAAAAGCATGTTACATTATTTGTTTAGTACCAAGTTGACGATGTAGCTTTAACCTTGTCAGCATAGCAGTCATGTTTTGGTTAAACGCCACCACAAGCTTCGCTAATCCAGCCTTGGATGCTGATGGCTGGGCAGCAGGGTAAGGGCGTACGAATGAAGATGAAGGATTGTTTTTGTTTGACAACTTCCTACCTCGTCCAGGTTTAAAGCCTCGGCTTGTTCCCAAGACTTTGTCCATAATCTCATCATCGGTCATCCGCACCTCGAGACCTTCTTGACTCGCTCTCAGTTTTAGCATACGGTTCTGCAAATTTACAAAACATGAAAATTAAAGTCATGTTGTTATCGGGTTGCAGCAAGTTAGTAGTCCCAAACAAAAAATAAATGACGTTAGAATAATATTTGCTTGGAGACACATACATAACAACCATATTATAGTATTTGCACCCTGCTCAAAGTTAAGCAAACACATACTAAAGCTAGCTAAACAAAAAACTAGCCATTTCAAATATTAAAAAACGTGTAGTTGCATATGGATCATGTGAATTTACCTCATGTTTCAATATTAGATGATTACATACCATGTTTTTCTTGATAAGCATGCTATTAAAGTCGGTAAATGAAATTGTTAAATAACCAAAACTGACACAAGACTTTATTAACCAAAACCGACACAAGACTCTAATTACACAAAACAATGTACATATGAGTCAATCGAATTTATTTTATTTTATTTTATTTTATTTTATTTTATTTTATTTTTTTGTTTTTACTTTTTTTATTTTTTTATTTTCTTTTTGTAACCGTCAGTCGACTTTTACCCATGTTAAGCTTTCAGCATCCAAAAGAACAATAAGTATGGGCAAGGCAGAGGTTCTTATCTTAAACGGGGTGTTCACTAAAAATATCACACGAAATGGGTCATAATAGTTCAAATCAAATTCGTATTGGGTTAAACTCTCTGGTCATTTTTACATCTACTTGAAAACAAATTTTCACCGATCAACCTCTTTGAGCCTAATTATCTTTAAAATGTAGCTCCACATAAAACCTTGTGAAAATGTGAACCCCAATGACTCGTATACAATATGTACATCCTTTCGCCTTGTACCCAATTTGCAAGAATCTCAGTTGCTAAAATAAACTGTTTTGAACCGCACTCCCAAACACCCCTAAGTCTTATTTGATAAAACAGGTACTGATATTAAATCTGTTCAATAACACTAAACTCACACCACTGCTTCGTACTAAACGCAAACCTAGAAACTGTCTTAAAGAATTGCGTGCTTCTATTTCAACCTTAAAACTATTGTTTTGGCATATCTAATCTAGTAAACTTGTAAAACATAATACATGGGCATAAGGCATAACTTGCATGAATATAAATGAACATAAGACATAATTATACTTACATATCTCGTTTCAAATATTTCTTTGACCCACTTCCCTTCCTTCTGATGGGTCTTCTTGTAGTGCTCAATAAGGTTTGGGAATACACCTGTGGTTTCCCACTGAAAACAAATTCAATCAAGTATATATTAATAGTGAAACAAATTAACAACTATATGATAAAAATCAAGAAAATATTAATCACTTACCTCCTCGTCTCTGCTAGCGGCGTATGACTTACTCCCTTGAGTGGAAGCCTGAGGTTGCTTCGCCCTGTTAACCTTGTTCTTTTCAGACTGGTTCATATCCTTTTCAGAAGTGAAATGATCACATAACTCATGCCAATCACTCAAAGACTTAGCCCCTGGAGGACGAAAGTCTCGTATCTTCACTGGTTGCACGTACCCACCACGCTTCACAAACATCTCGTCCTTGAATTTGTTCTTACGGTTTTTGTATTGACTCTTAAACTGGGCTTCAATCTCTCTCTTAACTTGCTCTGCATCTCGTCCTGACAACCATGGCCTCATATCAAAGTACGTCTGCAATTCAAAAGAAATAGTGATATGATGAATATTTGTTATCAATTTAACATATTAGATTTAAGAATAAAGCTCTATTTACATGGATAGCAGGCCATAAAGTTCCCTTGTACTTAGCAGGTACCGCATCCCATGATTTGTACCAGAATGGAACTGATCTTTCAATCTCGTTCCCAATCAAACCGGTGAAATTTCGACGATTAGGCCCAGTTGGTTTAGCAGTCCTCAGATCGTTAAGGTCAAACCTGATGAGTAGCTTTTTCTTTTGACCTAAATCGAATGTTTTATCGAGCTTAGCATTCGAGCCTTTCTTTTTTCCTTTAGGGTCTACAAATAATAATTCAAATGAGCCAATTAACGATATGTTAAATTGATAAGAAGTCATGAAATTCAAGTATAGGTATTCTATAATGACTTACTTTTGTGGCTGGAGGGAGGCTCCCACGGGCGGTCATCATTTGGGGGACCGTTGTCTCCACCATTTCCTTCTGCTGCGACCATTGCCATCTGTCAAGACAACAATATCATATTAATAGAAGTTCATAGATAAAAAATTACATATGCTAGAGCAAATTAATAAAGGAATAACTTCATAACAACTGTATTAAATTAAAGATCACAAATATAAATACAAGTACTCGAACAAATGCATTAAACAATTTGAACCAATAAACACAATTGTAAAAACTACTCGATAACAAGTTCAATCCGAATCACTAGAATCTTCATCACTACTAAGAACATGAGTAGCATCATAGTCTACATCGTCATTAATAAAATCATCGTCATCTAAGAGATGGCAAGTAGGAATGAAATCAACTTCCGTTGATGGACCAACTCCGCTCAACCCATTATAATCCAAATCATCTAAATTAGCTGTCAATGCAAGATCAGATGAGTTGCTGTCATGAATAATATCTGCTTCCACGACGACGTCCTTATCCCAAATCTTTTGATGATTGACATCTTGGACAACCTTCCAAAAATGTGATCTAGAAGGGTATTCAAGGTAAAAAACTTGTCTTGCTTGTGTAGCAAGAATGTATTGGTTTTCCTTCCACCAATCATCTCTTGTAGATATACTCGTTATGTTATTTTTAGTAACACAAAGTGAGGTGCTGCGAGTGTTATTGGTTTTAAACCATTTACACTGAAACAAGACAACTTTTTCACGAGTAACATAATTAAGCTCAAAAATTTCTTCTAACACACCATAATACATAGTTCCATTCTCCCCGGGTGTTGAAACTCCACTATTTTGAGTTATTAGGCGTTGGTCACGGCTGTGAACCACGAACTTCACACCATTAACTACACAAGAGGTGTAATAAGTTGCATGATCTTTTGGTCCAATTGCCAAGACGAATAGTTCAAGACTACACTCGGATGGCTTCTTTGTATAGAGAGAAGAGATCTATGACAAAGAGAAAAGTAGACGAGGCATTAAAAAAAGACTAACACCACCAAGGAAATTCTATTTGTAAACTAGTTAGATATACATTGAATTTACCTTGTCACAAAACCACAGAGAAAATTTTGTTAGTAAATCATTCTCGGGCATGGCAAGGCGACATTCTCTGTAATTTTATGTTCACAGTATTAGTATAATCATCCAAATATATGATTTACGTAAATGAGTACATATGAAAAGCACGTACGTCTTGTATATGTCGAATTCAGGACTGTTGTCGAGGACATACCATACTAGCTTCTTTTTAACTTCGTCAACGGATGATTCGATGTACTAGGGTTATACGTTAAAGGTTCAATTGATGAGTCGATATGTTACGTGATGAATGTTAACTAATCATTATGAATGTTAACTAATCGTGATGCATGTAAACTAAGAATGTTAACTAATCGTGATGAATGTTAACTAGTTGATGTGCTAAGGTTATCGTTAAAGGTTCAACTGATGATTCGATGTACTAGGGTTATACGTTAAAGGTTCAACTGATGATTCGATGTACTAGGGTTCTACGTTAAAGGTTCAACGGATTAGTCGATATGTTAAGGTTATACGTTAATGGTTCAACGGATGATTCGATGTACTAGGATTATACGTTAAAGGTTCAATTGATGAGTCGATATGTTACGTGATGAATGTTAACTAATCATTATGAATGTTAACTAATCGTGATGCATGTAAACTAAGAATGTTAACTAATCCTGATGAATGTTAACTAGTTGATGTTCTAAGGTTATACGTTAAAGGTTTAACTGATGATTCGATGTACTAGGGTTATACGTTAAAGGTTCAATTGACGAGTCGATATGTTACGTGATGAATGTAACTAATCATTATGAATCTTAACTAATCGTGATGATAGTTAACTAAGAACGTTAACTAAGAATGTTAACTAATCGTGATGAATGTTAACTAAGAATGTTAACTAATCGTGATGAATGTTAACTAATTGTGATGAATGTTAACTAAGAATGTTAACTAGTCGATGTACTAGGGTTATACGTTAAAGGTTCAACAGATGAGTCGATATGTTAAGGTTATACGTTAAAGGTTCAACTTATGAGTCGATGTGTTAAGGTTATACGTTAAAGGTTCAACGGATGATTCGATATGTTAAGGTTATACTTTATAAGGTATCGTTGTATACGAGATCTTCAAAGGAGTAGTCGATAGGGTATCGTTGTATACGAGATGTTTAAAGGAGTGTCCGTTGTATGCGAGATCTTCAAAAGAGTAGTCGATAGGGTATCATTGTATACGAGATGTTCAAAGGGTATTGTTGTATATGAGATGTTCAAATGAGTAGTCGACAAGGTATCGTTGTACACGAGATGTTCAAATGAGTAGTCGATAAGGTATCGTTGTACAGGAGATGTTCAAATGAGTAATCGATAGGGTATCATTGTATAAGAGATCCCGCCAAAACTTCCCCCCCAAAACTTCCCCTCAAAAGATCCCGCCAAAACTTCCCCCCAAAAGATCCCGCCAAAACTTCCCACCATAAGTTCCCGCCAAAACTTCCCCCTAAGATTTCCCCCCAAAAGCACTTTTTTTACCATAAAAGCATCTTCATAACCAAGAACTAAACAGATCACACATACTTTTGCCATCTCAACGACCAACACACACATTGTAATTATGAAGATGGTGGCATATGAATCTTTTGCGTGTCGTTGTGGAGCCGGAGATGTAGTTCTAAGAGAATCGTATAAGCGCGATACCCGTGGTAAACTATACTATGCTTGTCCACTATCGAAGGTGATCAATCACATGTGTTTTTATTTGTGTAGTTTACAAATAATTTGATTAGGTATGTTTAACATAAATTTTCCTTACTCTTTAATTAACAGCCCCGGGAAGGTACTTTTGGATGTGAATTTTTTCTATGGAAAGAGGATCGAGTTCGTCTATTACTTGGTTCTTCTGGAGCTTCAACTTACTCACCAAGACCTTCAATGACTCCAGTTTCCTCTCCAAGCTCTTCAACACCTCCATTCTATTCTTTGGGACCTTCGAGGTATGCAGAGTGTGCAAACTGCAAGCTCTTGACTACAAAGCTAAATATACTCGAGGCAACAATGGAAACACAAATGCATCCCGAGCACCACACAATGAATTCAAATGCACTACTACATGAGCTTTACAATAGCGTGGGAACATTAGTTTGCAGTAGTTTGTCATTTAGTCAATTTAGCATCTCAACTTCGTAATGTAATTCGTATGTTTTATCTACTTCGTATGTTTTATCGACTTTGCAATGTAATTCGTATGTTTTATCATCTTTTTAATGTAATTCGTATGTTTTTTTGACTTTATAATATAATTCATATGTTTTTTCGACTTTGTAATATAATTCATATGTTTATTGTTTAATTTTTTATCGACTTCTTTCATGCGATGTGGGATACATACCAGTTATAGCATAACCTCAACACCTGAGCTCAAAAGTTGAGAGAACTGAGAACCTACACGAAATTAATTATTACTCGAGGGAATATCACGATTGTGTTTAAATTTTTATAAAATATTTCTATAAACAATAATTATATACTTTTTTAAAATATATATTGTATAAATAATAATTATATAGTTACACTTTATTTTATAAACAATAATTATATACTTTTTTAAAATAATTTTTTTTAATATTTTTTGTACAAAATTTATAGGGACTACATGTGGTCCCGAAAAATTGGGCGCATAAAATTCCCACCAACAAGACTTAAAAATTTTAAACTATGGCTAAATTTTTTTTGTGACGGAACCTATAGGGACTACATGTGGTCCCAAAAAGATGGGCGCTTAAAATTCCCGCTACAAAGACGTAAAAAATTTAAACTTTGGCTAATTTTTTTGTGTGACGAAACTTACACGGACTACATGTGGTCCCAAAACGTTGGGCGCCTAAACTTCCTGCCACCAAGACTTAAAAAATTTAAAATATGGCTAAAATATTTTGGTGACGAAACCTATAGGGACTACATGTAGTCCCAAAACATTTAACACTAAATTTTTTTTTTGATTTTGACAATCATGTTTTCGTCATTAAACTTATAGGGACTACATGTAGTCCCGATAAATATTAGTCAAACTTTAAAATTTTTATGACTCCTATTTTGTCGTGTAGCAAACTTTTTGGGACTACATGTAGTCCCTAGAGAGAAATATGTAGTCTCTAAAAATTTTGGTCAAAGATGAAACAGAAAAGTGAAAGTTTTGTCTTCTAGCGGGCTTTTAGGGACTAATTCATGTAGTCCCGAAAACATTTAGTCCCTAAAAGCCGAATTTCTTGTAGTGTTATGTGTGTGTTTTGTGTGTGTGTGTTTGTTACGATCTGAGAAAGGGACGGGGTAGGTTGTATTTGGAAGGTGGGAGTGGGTAGGCTGTAAAATGACGAAAATACCCCTCCGCTTTTTTTAATTAAAAAGTAAAAATTAATCTGGACTGTTGATTTTTTGTAGATGGAAGGTGGGGATTGATCCCCTTGTATCCAAAGGATACAAGGTATCCAAAATAACCGGACTCATAAACTATTTATTAACAAATATAATATATAAAAAATAAATTTACGGCACAAATACACAAAAATTACATGTTTATCTCGATCGGGTTTTGGGAAGCGGGTCACTCCAAACCTCGCGAGTCTAACTGTGTTTTGAAAAAAAACCCGATTCAATATGATTCGGTTTTTCTAACGGAACTGGTGAACCGGTTGACTTGACCGAATCGAACCGGTTCCAAAACATTTACGGAACCTGTTTTTGCTAATGATAAACTCATAAAGTGAACCTGTTTTTGCTAATGATAAACTCATAAAGTGAATCTGGTTCGTTTGCATAGCTTGTATCCCACGTAATATATATCAGATGGCAATAATCTTTGATATAAATATACGCAAAAACCTCATACGAAACCTAAACCAAATAGCTGATATTCACAATGGAGGAGGTTCATGTTCCACATGACGTCCTCTTGAACCACATTCTTCCAAGAGTTCCACCCAAATCTATTGGTCGTTTCTGGTGTGTTTCGAAAGAATGGCACTCGTCACTCACGTCGGATATGTTTCTAAAGAAGCACATGAAGCACATGGACCACCATCAAAACAACATTAAACTTCTGGTCTTTTTAAAAACAAAAACATCACATTCGAGTTTACTACCATCGATTGTGAAGCACCACCGACTGATGAGGGTTGTTTAAAAGGGACTGCATTCATCTTTGTGTCAAATATGAAACTTATCATGGATTACATGGTTACGGATGGAGGACCTGTATTAAGCTGTGGAAGTTGGATGAAGATGAGAATCTGAAAGAAGTGTTAACTTATCTAGTAAGGCCGCTGCATAATTATCAATATGGTACTCCTATTAGCGATCTTTGTCCATTCTACTTAATGAAGAACGGAAACTGGCTCATGATAAAGAACAAGTACTGGTGGTGGTCTAAGCATAAAAAGATTTATACAGTAGATCTTGAAAAGAGTAAGCACGACAACAGCTTTGAGTATGTGGAAGAAGTTAGAATGGATGGTGATAAGAATATAGTCCTTGAAGAAGGTATATACATTGAAACGTGTGTGTCACCCAATCGATATATGAAGTAGCACCAACACCGATTATTGTTCTTTTTGTTTCCATGTATACAGAAATATAACACATTGTTATCGATCAGCTGGATTGAATCAAGTATGTAATCTTTTTAGCTTGCTAGCTTCTAGTTCTTTGTTAGTCCTATACTCTATAGTCATTCCAATTAAGCTACAAGATTCAAAGATGTTATCTATGGTTACTTACTATGGATTAAGTACAATTTTAAGCATTAACGTCATATAACAATATTAAAATCACATGTCTTCTATAAGAGCTTCTTAATACGACAAGAAATTGGACTTGCCCCAACTCCCAGAAGCGTGCTTGTAGTAAATAGATACAAGAAATTTAAAAAGATGTGAAGAGCTGTAAGGCGATTCTGCATTGATCTTCTGAACTGCGTTAAAGAGAACAGCTGATGTTGCATCATTCACTACTCCTTCGCCAAACACTAGGCTGTATAGCAAAGGTGTTTCCTCTAGTCTAGAAACCTGCAGATAGATTTTCACCCAAGAACCAAAACGACGCATAAATATCACATCGATCAGAAAAACATTTGAAACAAAATTTTACCAACCTGTAATGTGCATACAATATCCGTTGATGAGAAGATGGTTCTAAAACGGTACCGTACCATATAGTGTTATGACAGTTAGGTACGAGTAAAAATAACAAGGCCGAAGGGTCAAAAAGAGAGCTGATAAACTATCATACTCAGATACTCGCTGAGAGAGAAACCCTCAAACCGGAAGGGGTAATTTGATTTGTAAAAAGCCCATTAGTTCTTATAATAACTATCCTTCATTATTGCACTGATATTACGCAGAAGCATAAGATGTAGGGTCTTTGAATTTTCTCTTCTTTGCTTTATTGTGTAGCAGTTAGCATAATGCTCCACTTAAAGAATTTGAAGTTTGCTTATAAAACAAAACCAATATCTATGGTCTGCATTTGAAAACTATAAAGGAAAAAACCACTTTTAAAGTGCTCGTTTTGAGAGGGTATTTTTCACAATCGTGGCACAGGGCCTTCGAAATCTATAGGACGGCCCTGACAACGATTATTGTTCTTTTTGTTTCCATGTAGACACAAATTTATCCGTAGATAACTGTGTTTATCTTTATGTAATCGATCTTTTAGTTCGCTAGTTTCTAGTTCTTTGCTACTATATATTCATCATAGTCATTCCAACTGAGCCACAGACTTCAAAGAGGTCATCAGCTATGGTTCATTTTAATAATTTGGTACAATTTTAATCAATATTTATTTTGGGAACACCTCATATGAAGTGTTCAAATTACAAGTAGTGTTCACGCAAGTAAAATGATACATAAAAAAACTAGTGAACTTTGTTCACATTTGTTTGCATAAGGTTCTAATATAATTAGCGAACTAGCATGAAATAAAGTATTTGAACACTAAAGAAAGCGGCCGTGTCAAATATATATCATGGCCTGAGGTGAATTTCGACAAGGTTCAGATCAAGAGCCAGAAAACTAGTTTTCCGATTTCTAGCAGTGGACCAGACCGAGCCCACAACCACTCAAACATATGGTTCGCTTCTGAAAAACCGACATACATAAAGACATTTGCTTCTGGAGTTCTAGTACCGAAGTCATATATATGGCACTACAAAACAAGAG
This sequence comes from Glebionis coronaria, assembly GCA_025667525.1. NCBI lineage: Eukaryota > Viridiplantae > Streptophyta > Magnoliopsida > Asterales > Asteraceae > Glebionis > Glebionis coronaria. The sequence continues at coordinate 590,981,342 of CM046880.1, read as the reverse complement.
TTGAAGTTTCCACATTTAAAAAGCCAATTGTCTGCACTTAAAAATGTGTGAAATTATAATCTCCACAGTTGCTCATATGCGGCAATAATGGGTGTGACTAATTTTACCACATATCTAAACGTGGAAATGTTATCCAAATTTCCATAGTTAAAAGTGTGGAAACAATATTTAAATGTCCACACTTATAAGTGTGGCAAAATTGAAAATAAATTGCTACAATTAAAAGTGTGGAAACATTGTGAAATATTCACACTTAAAAGTGGGGACAAAGTGTGGATCAAGAAATTACATAAAAGTACAGTTTCTGAAAACTAATAAGAAATTACGTAAAATAACTGATTTTCATAAATTTGTAATACCACAAACAAGTATATACTTTCTGACACCAATTTAAAATCATTTAATAACACGAACAAATACAGACTTTATTGATCAAACATTTAACATCTAATACCACAAACTAACAGATTTTTTAAAATTTTCAAGTAAAACTAACACAACTTCGATGTCTTCGTACGAGCCTCGCCTTCTTACTTTTTGACATATCTAATCAATCTTCTTGCATGTATGTAGGATTCACCTGGTGATTATGAACTCCTCCGAAAGGTGTTTGGATACTAGATTGCCACAAATTGGGTAGATTATGCTTGTGTTGCTGTTGTTGTTGTTGGTCCTCCTGAAAGTCAAATACGTTAAAATTACGATTTTACAAAGAAACTTTGTTAGCACATACATTTTTCTAACTAGAAAATGCTTAAAAAACCACGGCAACAATTTCATGTGTGACCCTGATTAAAGATACTCTACGTCGTCATTTTGCTATATATGATGGTTTAAGACAAAACTTAGATTATCTTCTAAATAACCACCAACACCATAATCACTACCAAAACCAACGTAAGTATTCCTCTTCGCCTCTGCATAGAGCCCCCCTGTAACACCGTCTCCATCCAAAACAAGATAATCATCTATTCGATGTGTTGTTGTTGAATCATTACATCATTACATACTTATTACGAACTACATCATCATCACCAATTCACCATCAACAAAGGATTGATTCATCATTCATTCAGGTGACTTACTTAAGTAAGACCTCTTCATTACACTACTCAGTTTACATTCATGTTAAGACCTCCAAATACTCGGTAAAACCAAGTTAACTCGCTCACAAGTAAGTCGGTCGAAACTGGCGCTCTAGTCCTCTACATTTAGCTCATAAGTAAGTAGGTCGAACAAGCTACATTAGCACAATAGTTCAATCTTCATTTATACTAACTAAAACATAAACAACTCAAGTTGCAAATACAATATTGATTTCGTTAATATAGTTCTGCCCCTGTACACACGCTAGCTACTTTCCCAAAGGTATCATACTATCGTTTATCAACTATACGAATAAAACTATTTTGCTATTGAATGCAGGTATCTATCTTTAGTAGATATGTAGTAACTATCTTCTCATATCATGCTCAATTACTAATAGATGTAGCTTAGTTTATCAGGTACTAGTTACTTTTTTCTATTTATGAGCCACTAACTGATTCAAACTAGAAAAAAAATGTCATTATAACCTTATTTGATATAGTTCTGTCCTGCATACGCTAGCTACTTCCCCAAATATATCATTCTCGAATCAACAAGCCTAGTGTAGTTCTCGAATCAATCAGTTTTGAATATGTAAAACTCAACTGTGACCAACAAGCCTAGTATAATTCAGTTTATTACCTATAAAATCGCAAATCGACGCGAGCAACTATCTTTGGCAGGAGCTGAGCCAGAAAGTTACGATCGAGGGGCAAACCTTGATAATTCAGTTTACTTTTTTTATCTATTCCTAACAGTTATATAAGTTACTTTTTTTTATTGTGCCGTTATATATTATTATGAGGAAAATTACAAAAATAGCCAAATATTACCGACCATTCACATTTCACAATACCATAACGTGATGCTCTTATAGTTCTCAACCTATGTTACTGTAAGTTGTAAAACATTACACTCGACTATAACTGGTGACTTAATTTCAAATTAAACATATGCAACTATAATCGCTAAAACACCAACTCTAACTCTAAACCAGTAAGTTACAAACTAACCTGATCGAAACAAGTAATTGCTAAAACATTACCATTCACACAACTGCTCAAACAGCTAGAAAATATTCAATACAATAGCATAAAATCATTCAATAACGGCGGCGATGGTCGGAATAGTAACGAACATATACAAAAACATTACAAACTAACCTGATCGAAACAGTAATGAATCACGGCGGCGATGGTCGGAATAGTAACGAACCACGACGGCATAGATCGTAACAGTGATAAAAACGGCAGCGATGACCGGAGAAGTAACAAACCACTGCTGCGTAGATCGGAGCAATAATAAACCCGACGGAGATGATCGGAACAGTAACAAACCCCGGCAGCGATGATCGGATCAATAACAAACCCGACGCCGATGATCGGAACAGTAACAAACCCCGGCGGCGATGATAAGAACAGTAACAAACCCCCGCCGCGATGATCGGAACAATAACAAACACCGGCGGCGATGATCGGAACAGTAACAAACCACGGCGGCGATGAACAATAACAAACTCGGCGATGATCGGAACAGTAACAAAGCAAAAACTTCTAGACCTTCCTTGTGAGCATCCAAGACCATGGTCTTGGATGCTCACAAGGAAGGTCTAGAAGTTTTTGCTTTAAATTTTATGAATGCTTGTTCCTGGGTGAATCTATCTGTGCAATTTTCGGTTTCTATTGATCATCCGTGATTAAATGCTTCAGTTTTTTCTGCCATCATCAAAAATGGAACTTACATTACTTTTCTTTCATAGCAAGTCTTCAACAGTTTAATTATGATTCACCCACTTTCCTAAATTAGAAACTTATATCTTCACCTGCCATATATATTTAGGAATACAACTTTAACTCAAAATAAAACTTTATTTTTCGAAATACTCAAAGTAGAATCTGCTTTTTTCAGTATATATTATATATATATATATATATATATATATATATATATATATATATATATATATATATATATATTCACCTTCCCTATACTGATGGCAACAATCTCGCGATAAATATACTTAAAAACCTACGTCTCAAATTATAAATCCTTGTCGTTGATCGGAACCACAATGAAACCTAAACCTAAGAGATCGACAATTGAGGTTCATATTCCACATGACGTCCTCTTGAACCACATTCTACTAATAGTTCCACCCAAATCTATTGGTCGTTTCAGGTGTGTTTCGAAAGAATGGCGCTCGTTACTGACGTCAAACATGTTCGAAACCATGTACACCTACCACCATCAAAACAACATTAAGCTTCTGCTTTTTTCAAAAACACAAACATCGTCATTCGAGTTTACCACCATCGACTGTGAATCACCACCGAGTGATAAGGGTTGTTTAACTCCCACGCGCCACCCTTTACTACTATTCGGAGACGCCACTCCTCCTTGGGCTCTGATACCATAATTGTAACACCTCATTTTGAAAAATGGAATATCACAGGATAATTATGGCGTGACATCAAAGCATGCAAGGTAATATGTCATAAACATACATGACCAAAGGGATAGCCGGAATCAAACATCGGTTCCTCAATATAAGCCCAAAACATAAATAAAATAAATGAACTAAGGAAGAATAAACAAGCATAAATATATGAAGGCGTGAGGAGAAGAAGTCTAAGGTAGCTCCCATCCTATGCGTGTCCTCTAGATGCTCCGGTCTAACCTTAGGTACCTGCCATTTTGGGACATGGAAAATAAGTAACGGCTAAGAAATAAACTCAGTGCACGGATATATATCATAACATGAATGGCATAATATAGGAAAAAAATATAAAGCATGAAAAGCAGCGGAAATGAATAAGTCCAGAAAAACCTAGATTGTCTGTCATGTTCACTGGTTTTAGTTCTGAAAACATAGCTTATGTTACTTATAAAAATTCTGTATTAGTAAATATACCCAAATCCAATATAGGTCATGAGGTCAACAACCTGCATGAATACTTGGAGGGGTGACCTCGTCATGCAAATTAGAGGGGATGCCTCTAATTAACTGGTAAGTGGGTAGGAGGGATCAGCTTCTTGTGAAGGATGCAAGGCACACACCACATTCACCATAAAATCCTGACTGAAACATGTAACTAGGATGCACCCATACGCCTCACATGATAATATAATAATAAAATGGCCAAATAACTTAAAAGGGACGCCACGAGCTATCACTCCGCCGTGGTGAAGTCATAACACTAGTGCCTCTAGTGTTATGGTTATGGTACCTCCATAACTAGGTGAAACTGGTCATGCATGTATATGGCTAAGGTAACTAAAAAAACATAAGCATTTACTGAGGAAAATAGTTGGCTGCATACGGGAAATCCTAATGAAGGAAGAGATTGTCCCTTCTGAAGGACGGGAAATCCGTACCTTATGTCCAGTAGAAGCTAATGGAAACGCTGAAGAAACTACTCCGCCTTGACGGATAATACGAATACAAAGATGATTAAGACTAACAAACACGAACACATAGCACTCAAAATCAAAGATCAAATTCGACCCGAACACCCCTTGGTGTTCTTGATATCTGGCGGCAAGAGAGAGAGGCAAGACTAGGGTTTTCTTGATTTTTCTTGTAAACCTACATTATCTTTAATTCCCTGGGAACCTAATTGGTTAAGGATTATACTTGGGTCATGGGTCAAATGCCCATTCCTCTCTTTCTCTTTGTCTAGCCGCGACCAAAATGGAGCCCACAAGCAAAACCGTAGCTTTTCTGTGTTAGTTAAATCTACGTGTTCATTCTTGTTTAATCGTCGTGTTTTAGTTATCGTAATCATGACACATTTATAATATACGTAAATACATGTTATTTAATATCGTGACACGTGTAATGTATTATAAATGGAAAGTTTTAATTTTATCGTATTTTCGTGTATTTTACTGTTCATGTTTACTGTTTATAATATTTAAATGCGGGTTTTACAATAGTCATTCAAACATGGTATCAAAAGCAGGTTAGGTCCTAGACCTAAACCTAATCAATCATGCCTCCTATTTTCTTTTTCTTCTTATCCGCCGTTTCAAAAAAAAATCATCCAAAGTGTTTGATCTGAATATCAAATGTACGTGTTTTAAGAAAAAAAGGTGTTTTACGTTTTTGGTCTTCGTTTTTAATTAACTTGTTTTTCAGCCAAAGGCATGCCAAATTCATTTGAAGCTAAGCATTTAGAGGTGACGAGGAGGTGTGATCTGTTTTTTTTTTGTATGTTTTAGTCTTTAGTTTGGAAAAACAAATCCTGGTCTGTTTTTAATTCTTACGAACATACAATAGCAATTCTACAAAATAACCAAACTTATCTGTTTTATCTTTTTGTGTTGGTGATTTGTGCTAAGGTCACAAATCCACACAATTATCTATTTGGTTGAATGTTTGTGCTAAGGTCACAAATCCACAAATTAGAGTTTATGAAGAAGAATCAGATTTTGTGAGGCGTTTTTGCACTGTTGCTGTAAAGATGGGGGTAGGAGTTTTTTGGGTTATCCGGATGTCTTTTGCTATAATGTTTTGTTTTTGTTTTATACTCCAGTCCAAGCTTTCGCGATTTCGCTGCTCGAACTGCGAGGGAGTGTTAAGGGATAAGAATAATAGGCCCAAGCCCGATTTATGGGTTTAGGGTATTAGGGTTTTACCACTATAAATAGTGGTCAATAATAAAACTTAACTTACAGGTTTAATGTAGTCTTTCACATATATGATACTAAATATCATATATGATAGTAACACTAGTATCATATATGATATACATATCATCTATGATATAAACCAATATCATATATGATTCTGTAATAATTTGTAACCTAACACTAATATCATATATAATTAAACACTATTATCATATATATGATATTTTACGCAAATTAAAAAAAACGAAATTTATTTCATTAAAATATATCATATTGCATATCATGTAGAAGATAATTAAATGCTCGTCACGATGGTATATTTTTTTCGTTTAACACTTAACGGTTTATAAAATATTTAAATTTTAAAAATAAGTGAAATAATTAAATATTAATCTCATCCATTAGATATGATGAGGATGGATGGTGAGATGAGTCTCTTGTTATTTATGATAAATTCCGTATCCAATATAATTTTACTCTTGTATTAATACTTGAAAATAATTGTACAATAATTTGAAGGGGGCTCATAAGTTTTGGAAAAATCATATGCACTGAATATAATGAAATCTTTTATATATATATAAATTATTTATTAATAAATATAATAGTATATAAAAAAATTATGCCACGTAATGTATATCAGATGGCAATAATCTTGGCTATAAATATACGCAAAAACCTCATACGAAACCTAAAGCAAAGAGCTGATATCGACAATGGAGGAGGTTCATTTTCATTTTCCACACGACGTCCTCTTGAACCACATTCTACTAAGAGTTCCACCCAAATCTATTGGTCGTTTCAGGTGTGTTTCGAAAGAATGGCACTCGTCACTTGCGTCGGATATGTTTCTAAAGAAGCACACGAACCGCCATCAAAACAACATCAAACTTTTGGTCTTTTCAAAAACAGAAACATCATCATTCCAGTTTACCACCATCGACTGTGATGCGCCACCGACTGATGAGGGTTTAACCCCCACACGCCGCCCTTTACCACTATTCGGAGACACTGCTCCTCCTCATGATATTCGTATTCTCACATCTTTTCATGGTTTGGTATGTCTAGGCATAAAAAAAGATCGGCGGGTCTCTGATCGATATTGTGATCTAATCTTATGGAATCCTTTGACCAATGAGTATAAGAGGTTGTCCAAATCTAACTCTGACGGGTATTGCAACACTGCTGGTACGTATTCGAAATTCCAATTGTATTACAGCTCTTGTGAAGATGATTACAAGCTTCTATTCGTTAACTCTTATGCTTACATATACTCGTTGAAATCGGACTCTTGGAGAAGATTAGACTCCATTCAAAAAACAGATATACTTTCTCATCGGGGTTGTTGGAGTCGAGGTACTTATCTGAATGAAAATCTCTACTTTTTAAAACATCACAAATACAGCGAAAAAGTAATTTCATTTATAAGGTTTGACATAAAAACTGAACAGTTGTCAACGATAGAAACTCCGAATATATATTTTGCATACGACCTTTCTGCCAATATTGTGGTTAAAAGTGATTGCATTCATGTTTGTGTCAAATATGACACACGTATACATGGTTATGGATGGAGGACCTGCATTAAGTTGTGGAAGTTGGATGGATATGAGAATCTCAAAGAAGTGTTAACTTATCAAGTAAGGCCGCTGCTTGATGATGGATGTCATAGTCCTATTACCCCTCTGTGTCCATTCTACTTAATGAAGAACGGAAACTGGCTCATGATAAAGAACAAGTACCAGTGGTGGTTTAACGAAAATAAAATTTACAAAGTAGATCTTGAAAAGAGTAAGCGCGACTTTGAGTATGTGGAAGAAGTTAGAATGGATGGTGATAAGAATACAGTCCTTGAAGAAGTCCTTGAAGAAGGTAGATACATTGAAACGTTTGTGTCACCCAATCGATATATGAAGTAGCATCAACACCGATTATTGTTTTTTTTTTGTTTCCATGGATACAGAAATACAGCAAATTTATCAGCTGGATTTAATCAAGTATTTAATCTTTTTAGTTTGATAGCTTCTAGTTCTTTGCTAGTACTATACTCTATAGTCATTCCAATTAAGCTACAAGCTTCAAAGATGTTATCTTTGGTTAAGTTTTATTAATTCGGTACATCTTTATGTATATACCGTTACCATTCAAATGAAACATTGAGCTTTAAACGTCATATAACAATATCAAAATCATATGTCTTCTATTAGAAATAAGACAAGAAATTGGACTTGCCCCAACTCCAAGAAGCGTGCTTGTAGTAAATAGATAAGAACAACTAAGGCCATTCATTGTATCTGCATTGATCTTCTGAATTACGTTAATAAGAACAACTGATGTTTCATCATTCACTACTCCTTCGCCAAACACTAGGCTGTATAGCAAAGGTGTTTTCCTCTTGGCTCGAAACCTGCAGATAGAATTTCACCCAAGAACAAAAACGACGCATAAATATCACATCGATCAGAAAAACATTTGAAACAAAATTTGACCAACCCGTGCTGTAATGTGCATACAATATCCGTTGATGAAAATATGGTTCCAATACCTAAAACGATACCATATAGCTTTATGACAGTTAGTTACGAGTAAAAATAACAAGGCCAAAGGGTCAAAAAGAGAGCTGATAAACTATCATACTCAGATATTCGTTGATAGACAAATCCTCAAACCCGTACTTTGGAAACAGCCACCAGCAACCTAAACAGCACCAAGAACCAGAAATCACGATAATCGAAACGTGAGCACATAAGACGACATTTAAAAATTCACATAATTAGCTGACTCCAAACAACATGATAGGGAAAAAGTTATGGAAAAAACTGTTTCTTCTTTTGTGTTTGATATAAGCTACAATTACCTAAATTTCAAGTTTGCCTTTTTTTTGGGAACGTATGTTGCTTTGGGTGCTTGCAGCTTAGGGTTTTTAGTATTTTTTTGAAGTGCTTTCCATGGGATGTAAAAATGAATGCAGCTGTTACATCTGTTTGGGTATTTGGCATGTCGGCTGTATTTGCGCGAACATGAGCTTATTTAAATCATGGCGGGGCGAGCTTCCTAAGCTTGCAGCCATGACATGTGTCCCTCATAACTGAATTGAATTAAGGCAGAGTATCCAAGTCGGGCTGATTGACACGTTTTCGGGTGGATCCGGGAAAGGGTGCGATCATTTGTTAATTTGAGAAACACAACTTAATTAACTCAAAAATATACGCTTGCATCCCACGTTAATGTAATATATTCACCTTCCATATATTGAGGATATATAACTTTAATTTACGAAATACTCAACTTGCAGCCCACGTCAATGTATATCTTCACTTTCAATATATTAGATGTCAATAATTTTGGCCATAAATATACGCAAAAACCTCGTACATCGTATTATTCTTTTCCAAACCTTTTTATCGATACCTAATAATCCAAAAGATATCGACAATGGTGGTTCATGTTCCACATGACGTCCTGTTGAACCACATTCTACCAAGAGTTCCACCTAAATCTATTGGTCGTTTCAGGTGTGTTTCAAAAGAATGGTGCTCCTTACTTACGTCAAGCATGTTCGAAACTATGTACATCGACAACCATCAAAACAACACTAAACTTTTGGTCATTTCAAAAACAGAAACATCATCATTCGAGTTTACTACCATCACTCTAAAGCGCCACCAACTGATAAAGGTTTAACTCCCACACGCCACCCTTTACCACAATTCGGAGACACCACTCCTCCTCATGATATTCATATTCTCACATCGTTACATGGTTTGGTATGTCTAGGCATAAAAGAACATAAGCGCAGTGTTCGATACTCTTATCTAATCTTATGGAATCCTTTGACCAATGAGTATAAGAGGTTGTCCAAATCTTCTCACATTTATTGCAACTGTGCTACTACGTATTCGATATTGGGATTGTATTACAGCTCTTGTGAAGATGACTACAAGCTTCTGTTAGTTAACTATTATGTTCACATATACTCCTTGAAATCGGACTCATGGAAAAAAGTAGACGCCATTCAAAGAGAAGATATACTTTATGATCAGGGTTGTTGGAATCGAGGTACTACTACTTATCTGAATGAAAATCTCTACTTTTTAAAGCTCCACAAAAACACCAAACATTTTATTTCATTTATAAGGTTTGATACAAAAACTGAACAGTTATCAACGATAGAAACTTCGAATATATATTCTGTTTTTGGATATGCAAACAACCACCTTTCTGCCGCCACTATTGTGGTTAAAAGTGATTGCATTCATCTTTGTGTCGAATATGACACACATATACATGGTTCCGGATCCTGTATTAAGTTGTGGAAGTTCGATGAATATGAGAATCTGAAAGAAGTGTTAACTTATCAAATAAGGCCGCCGAGTGATTATGGATTTTATAGCCGGTGTCCATTCTACGTCATGAAGAACGGAAACTTGCTCATGATGAAGAACAAGTATTGGTGGTGGTCTTACGAAAATAAAATTTATAAAGTAGATTTTGAAAAGAATAAGGACCACTTTGCGTATGCAGAAGAAATAAGAGTGGATTGTAATAATAATACAGTCTTTGAAATAGTTAGATACATTGAAACGTTTGTGTCACCCAATCAATATATGAAGTAGCATCAACACTGATATATTATTGTTCTTTTTGTTTACATGTATTAACAAAAATACATACATTGTAATAATAATATAGTCCTTGACTGTATTTAATCGAGTTATGAAACTTAAAGATGGAAATGATGTTAAATGTTATTAACATAGCCAAAAAATGATCTGCTGCAATTGGTGGGTAATGGTTTTTTGCTCGAAATGGGTGGGTGATGGGTCACATGTTGCGTTAAGATATATATTTCACTGGATATATATGCCTTGAAAAATCAAAACAATATCTCTATTGCGGAAAAGATGTCTCGATCAAGCGGGATGAAATTCGTCGAATGCATAGAGGATCTATTGACTCGTCTCGGTAGGAAGAGCTCGTTGGCATTTTGGGTTCTATTACTTTATCTTTAGCCGAAGATAGGTGGAGGTTGCATTGTTAGAGCCCAGGTATCATAACATCATTTTTTTCCACACACGGCTGCGTTACATCAACTTTTACAAAACATGACCCGGTAGGTGAGTTCGCCTTCCAACTTTGTATAAAATTAAGGGTTTAAGGCTTTAAATAACTATTTACTTATTTAAATATATCCATATGGTCAGGGCCGGATTTAGGCATGTGCGGCATGGGCAACCGCACAGGGCCTCCATTTTGTAGGGGCCTCCGTTTTCTTAGACATCAGTAAAGGTATACATCCGTTCGTGGAGTATTGTCTCGTTAATAGATTGTCTTCAATTAAGAATGTAAGATTTTTTCACAAAAAATAGCTTGATCTGCGATTTACAGAGAAAATGTGGTCTGATGTGTTGGGGAAGACAATACTTTTGTGGGGTTAACTTTCTGTTTTGTCTCTTAGCACCAACGTTTTCAATAAGTTCTAATTTTTTTTAATAAAATCAATACTTTTAGAAATTATACTTTTAGTCCTTCTTTTAGCATATGTTTTTTGTTTGAAAATTTGAAATACGTGAAACCATTTTAACTTTAAACTGTCATTCATTTTCAGAAAAAAAAAACTACAAATATATCATAATTTATATTAAGTGATTATTGTAAAGGGTTTTAAAAAATACTACGTATACATTAACATGTAGAACACATTTAAAATGTATTATTTATAGTATAATAAGACAATAAGTTGTTACCGATATGAAAAAAGTTAATGCATAACCGAAATACACTTTGTTAACTTTAATGGTGCCCAAATTTTTGAAGTTGAATCAAGGGCCTCATCTAGACCGTGGCACAGGGCCGTCCCATGAAGGCCTCCGGATTTCATGGGACGGCCCTGCATATGGTACGTGTATTTAAAAAGTTATCCAGATGATACCTCAACTTTCACTTTACGTGTTAATATGATGCATGTAAACTTTTTTTCACCTATTAACCTGTAACTTGACATGACATGTGAAGTTTGCGACGTTAATCCTTTTACAAGCGATCGTTTTAACATGTTTGCAAAATTAGTCCATTTTAAGAATGTTTTTCTCTATAAAAGACAATTTCGAAAAAGAACTGTTTTTTAACATATTTTGAAAACAAATATTTGATCTTTTTTTAAAAAACTCAAAACAAAAAGCATATAAAATTTTATAATTGTTTAATCTAAAGACATTTTTTTTATATAGATCTTTCTTTTCTGAATTTTTAGTTTTCGAATTTCTTTTCGAATTTTTGTTCTCCAAAAAGTTTAAATTTAAAAAAATTTATAAAGTTTTTCTCTAGAGAAAAGTTTCGAATAAATATTATTTTGGAAAAGTATTTTTTGAAAAAAAACACTTATTTTCGAAAAAAATAGTTCTCGAAAAAGACACATAATTTTGAAAAAAAATTAATTTAATTTTTCGAAATTTTTTTTCCGATCTTTTTTACAAAAAGTTTAAAACAAAAGAAGTTTAATATCTTCTCCAAAAAAATATTTTTTGAAAAATTATTTTTTGAAAAAGAAAATTTTATAAAAGAAAAAATATTTTCGAAAAAAATGACTAACGATGAAAACATACAATGGAAAGGACTAACGATGTCACTTTGCAAAAGACAAGAAAACTGCCACGTCATCAAATTTGACAAAATTTGTCGGATCATATTGGCAAAAAAGGTAAGTTCATGTACTATCTGGATAATTGTTCTAGTACACGAACCATATGGATATATTTAACAAAGTAAATAGATATTTAAAGCCTTTAACCCTAAAATTAATATATAATTAATTATTCATTTCTTTGATTCCGTACTTCATCGAGTTGGTCAAAATCACCAATAAAATTAGTCTAAGAGTGCATGGAGTGGTCACATCACCACACCAAAAAACACAATGCTACGTTAGCTTTTTCACTTACACATCCATAGGGCTGTAAACGAACCGGACGAACATGAACGGAGGTTTGTTCATGTTCGTTCATTTAATTTTGACCGGACAAATAAATGAACACGAACGCTTAAACGGACGACTTTTCTTTTTGATGTTCGTTTATTAAGAAAATGAGGTGCTCATGTTCTTTTATGTTCGTTCATTAAGAAACTAAATGAACTTTAAATGAACATAAACGATCAACCATAAATGAACGAAGAAAAAAAATGAAGTTTATCAAATTATGCATAATATTTTGTATTCTAGATGTTGTTTTGTTTAAACATCTTAGTTCTAAAACTACACAGTTAAAAGATATGATACACGAGCATAAACATATAAATGAACATAAACGTACGTTAATGAACGCATAATCGGACGTTCACGAACATAAATGAACGAACGCGACTTTTGTTCATGTTCGTTCATTTAACTAAACGAACGTAAAATGATGTTCATGTTCGTTCATTTAATAAATAAACGAACATAAACGAACTTTTAGCCGAACGGTTCATGAAATGTTCATTGAACGTTCAGTTCGTTTACAGCCCTACACGTCCACAAAAAAACACACATCTTATGGTCACACCATTTCTACACCACCACACCAAATTTTCCACTTATTTTCATAAACTACCCTCAACAATTAATTTATTCAAATCCTAATTTACTTTATTCATTCAAATAAAAAACAATATATCATAAGTTAAATCCTAACAAACCAAATTAAAAAAAATATATAAATGACATAAAAAGAAAAAAAACTAATCCTCCATTTTTTCATCTTCATCTTCATTTTGTAGCCGTCATGCCCAAATGTGTTCCATATGGTGTCGTTGAAGTGAAAGATGTGCATTTTTATCCTGTAGCTCTTTTATTTTGGTACGGTCGGTGTCATGTTTATCTATCCAATGACGTTGCATTCTTGCTGATGGATTAACAAGCAGATCATTAGAATCATCAATACCATATTCGGCTTCATTTTCTTGACTAATCGCCATCTTTTGATCTTCTAAAATCATGTTATGTAATATGATGCAACTATACATGACTCTACTGATGGTGGTTACTCTGTATGATCAAGCCGATTGACGTAATATTCCCCAACGACCATGAAGAACACCAAAAGCATGTTCGACATCATTTCGTGCTCCTTCTTGTTTCTGTTTAAAATTAATGTTTTTGGGTTGACTTGCAACCGAGAACGATTTCACAAAACTAACCCATTGTGGGTAAATCCCGTCGGCTAAGTAATACCCCTTCTGAAACGTAACCCCATTTACTCTAAACGGAGTTGCATGTGCTACGTCATTAAGAAGGTCGTCAAATAACGGAGAAACATCTAAAACATTTGTATCATTATTTGTACCCGCTACACCAAAAAACGCATGCCAAATCCACAAATCATGAGAAGCAACTATTTGAAGTATAATTGTTGGGTATTTTTTTATCACCCTTCCCGTATTGTCTCTGCCATGCTACTGGACAATTTCTCCATTCTCAGTGCATACAATCAACGCTTCCAAGCATTCTCGGGAAACCATGAACATTGTTATGCCTCGCACAAATTTTATGAACGTCTTCAATAGTTGGTTTTCTCAAATAGTGGTTCATGTACAAATCCATAATATACATAGTAAAGAAAAACAAACTTTCAGCAATAGTACGTTCGGCCAATTGCAAGTATTCATCAAACTGGTCAGCCACGCTGCCGTATGCCAGTTGGCGTATGAAGGCTGTGCATTTCAGAATAACACTTGCACTCATTCGACCGGTACAATCGGGCCGAACTCTAAAGAATTCAAAGTGTCTAGGAAGAGGATCCACCGTATAATTTTCAATACCATGGACAATTTTTAAAAATAATGTTGGACTCATACGATATCTTTTACGAAAAATGTGTAACGTGTACTTACAAGGTTCGTCAAAGTAATCCGCCAACGAACTTCGGCAGTCTCACGATCACGTTCAATAATATTTCGGTTGAGCCGGGGTTTGTTTTCTTGTTCTTGCAAGTAATTATAATAATTATACGCGGTAATCAAGATAACGTCGGTTTCATCATCAATGTCAAACGCGGAAGGTCGGTACGCCATTTTTTTGTGTGTAAAATTTTTGTTTGTGTCAAGTAATAATGAAATATGGTTTGTATATATAGAGTGGTTTCAAAAAACTAGCCGTTATAAGTTTTTTTAAAAAAATTGAAATTTTTTGAATTCATCGGTAATAAACCTGTTGGGGGGTGTGGTTTTCAAAAATACTTAAAAACAAATTTAGAGGGTGGCAAAATGATTTTTTTTCAAAAACTTCTTCCACGCAAGTGACTGTGGTCACACCGTGGTTCACGTAGCTCAGGATGGTGTGGTCACGCCGGGAAACGCGGGAGCACGGCGTGACTATACCATGCCCTCTTACCAAGCCCAGCCCACTGGAATTTTGAAACTGTCCATTTGGTGCTTGCTTTAAAAACATGTTACTGTATTTGTTCAGTACCAAGTTGACGATGTAACTTTAACCTTGTCAGCTTTTATAAATAATGTTTAACTTGATATACACTGATTAAAAACCTAAAAGTTTCACATTATACTTCATCATCGGGGTTGTTGGAGTCGAGGTACTTATCTGAATGAAAATCTCTACTTTTTAAAACACCACAAAAAGGGAAAAGTAATTTCAATTATAAGGGTTAACACAAAAAGTGAACGGTTATCAACGATAGAAACTCCGAATATAGATTCTGCTTCTCTATATGCACACAACTATTCTGCCACTATTGTGGTTAAAAGGGACTGCATTCATCTTTGTGTCAAATATGAAACTTATCATGGATTACATGGTTACGGATGGAGGACCTGTATTAAGTTGTGGAAGTTGGATGAAGATGAGAATCTGAAAGAAGTGTTAACTTATCTAGTAAGGCCGCTGCATAATTATCAATATGGTACTCCTATTAGCGATCTTTGTCCATTCTACTTAATGAAGAACGGAAACTGGCTCATGATAAAGAACAAGTACTGGTGGTGGTCTAAGCATAAAAAGATTTATACAGTAGATCTTGAAAAGAGTAAGCACGACAACAGCTTTGAGTATGTGGAAGAAGTTAGAATGGATGGTGATAAGAATATAGTCCTTGAAGAAGGTATATACATTGAAACGTGTGTGTCACCCAATCGATATATGAAGTAGCACCAACACCGATTATTGTTCTTTTTGTTTCCATGTATACAGAAATATAACACATTGTTATCGATCAGCTGGATTGAATCAAGTATGTAATCTTTTTAGCTTGCTAGCTTCTAGTTCTTTGTTAGTCCTATACTCTATAGTCATTCCAATTAAGCTACAAGATTCAAAGATGTTATCTATGGTATTACCCATACAAACCAGGTGTAAGGAACAATGAACCACCACCAACCATAGTACCTAAATTATTTTCATGTTGGAACTTCGACGGGCCTTGAAACTAGTTATATGTAAAGATAAAAGACGAATGAATGAGTTCATGCTGCTGTGCTTCTGCCTTTGTTTAAAACTTACTGTCATATTGGGATGTTTTATTATTAACCTCTATACTAATCATCTTCGTTTGGAATCTAATGGTTTCATCTTCTTCTTGCTTACAGTAAACCGATTAGTATATTGCTTACAGTAATGATGGTTTTTAAACTATACTTATATACAGTAAAACTATACTTATATATAGGTGATTACAGTAAACCGAACAGTATATTACTTATGTGGTTTTTAAACTATACTTATGTGGTAATTTGAGATCAAGTATATTGCTTAAGGGGAGGTAGAATATAGACAGATAGGATAAACCCGAAAGTAGGGAGTCCGAAAAACGTAAGTGCGCAGGTGGGATTAAAGAAAAAACAGCAACAGTTTAACGAAAACAAATAATTATAGATAGTATGTAAGGGGAAAATTTGAGTTTTTGATTCGGGGCACTTTTGAAAAAAGCTGAAATCAAAGAAAAATGATACTAAAATGGCCCCAGAACCCAAAGAATAAACGTAAGTGCTAACTGCATCAAAAATCCTTTCATCAACAAGTCGCTAGAAAACGTACTGCTTATTTTGTTTTCGGCTTATGTGTCGTTCATAAACTCACTTTTTGTTGCTTATTTTGAAACTTTTAGGCTTATACAAGTTTACTGTAAAACAAGGTTTATCGAAATAATTACGGCTAATAGGCCAAGGCTGTAAACGGTTTACATTCATTTTAAAATAGCAAAACTAACTAACAAACGAGTGATTTCATCATTCGCTAACGATTCATTCATAAACTAACTAACAAATGAGTGATTTCATAATTCGCTAACGAACAGTCTAGCTATTTAAACCTCCTAATAAACCTAACTAACAAACGAGTGATTTCATAATTCGCTAACAATTCATTCACAAACAACTAGCAAATACTAGTAAAATAGAAAAATAACCTGTTGATAACAATAATAAAATAGCAAAATAACCTGTTGAGGGAGCAGTAATAAAAACCACGGCGAATTGATCGGAGAAGTAATGAACCACCACGAACTGATTGATCGGAGAAGTAATAAACCACCACAAACTGATTGATCGGAGAAGTAATAAACCACCACGAACTGATTGATCGGAGAAGTAAGGTTGAATCAGTTACATGATCGGAGTGTGTGACGGTGGTGACAGTTACATGATTGTATGGTTGAATCAGAAATATGTGAAAAGAATATTCGGAATGTGTAATGTTGAATCAGAAGTGTGTGAAAAGAATATTCGGAGTAGATGAGTATGGGAGTATTGTGTATGAGTGGCAATTTCCACCTTATATTTAATAGAAGATAAAATATAAAGGATAAAATATAAAGGGTATATTTAATTATGAGCTGGCAATTTTTTTTTAAAATGTATTTATTTTTTTTAACTTTTGTTTTCACATTTATAAGTGCGGCTTTTTGTATAGTTATTTTTACATTTAAAAGTGTAGCCTTTTTTCGTATATTTGTTTTTCTATACTAATAAGTGTGGCTTTTTTTAAACTTTTTTACTTCATTTATAAGTGTAGCATTTTTATAATTCTTTACACTTATATATGTGGATTTATTTTTGAAATATTTATAACACATTTAAATGTGGCAACACTATAATACATATAATTTTTTTTTCCACGGTTTCTTATACCATGGAGAAATAACCGTGGAGAACTTCACTTTTTTTTGAACCCATCGATAATAAATCCGTTTGGAGGGGGAGGGGGTTCAAAAATAGTTAAAAACAAAATGGCTGTTTCATAAGTGTTAGAGGGGGGCAAAATGTTTTTTTTAACTTCTACCACGCAAGTGACTGTGGTCACACCGTGGTTCACGCAGCTCATGATGGTGTGGTCACGCCGGCCAACGTCGGGCAACACGGGAGCACGGCGTGACCATACCCTGCCCTCGTACCGAGCCCAGCCCACTGGAATTTTGAAATTGTCCATTTGGCGCTTCCTTTAAAAGCATGTTACATTATTTGTTTAGTACCAAGTTGACGATGTAGCTTTAACCTTGTCAGCATAGCAGTCATGTTTTGGTTAAACGCCACCACAAGCTTCGCTAATCCAGCCTTGGATGCTGATGGCTGGGCAGCAGGGTAAGGGCGTACGAATGAAGATGAAGGATTGTTTTTGTTTGACAACTTCCTACCTCGTCCAGGTTTAAAGCCTCGGCTTGTTCCCAAGACTTTGTCCATAATCTCATCATCGGTCATCCGCACCTCGAGACCTTCTTGACTCGCTCTCAGTTTTAGCATACGGTTCTGCAAATTTACAAAACATGAAAATTAAAGTCATGTTGTTATCGGGTTGCAGCAAGTTAGTAGTCCCAAACAAAAAATAAATGACGTTAGAATAATATTTGCTTGGAGACACATACATAACAACCATATTATAGTATTTGCACCCTGCTCAAAGTTAAGCAAACACATACTAAAGCTAGCTAAACAAAAAACTAGCCATTTCAAATATTAAAAAACGTGTAGTTGCATATGGATCATGTGAATTTACCTCATGTTTCAATATTAGATGATTACATACCATGTTTTTCTTGATAAGCATGCTATTAAAGTCGGTAAATGAAATTGTTAAATAACCAAAGCTGACACAAGACTTTATTAACCAAAACCGACACAAGACTCTAATTACACAAAACAATGTACATATGAGTCAATCGAATTTATTTTATTTTATTTTATTTTATTTTATTTTATTTTATTTTATTTTATTTTTTTGTTTTTACTTTTTTTATTTTTTTATTTTCTTTTTGTAACCGTCAGTCGACTTTTACCCATGTTAAGCTTTCAGCATCCAAAAGAACAATAAGTATGGGCAAGGCAGAGGTTCTTATCTTAAACGGGGTGTTCACTAAAAATATCGCACGAAATGGGTCATAATAGTTCAAATCAAATTCGTATTGGGTTAAACTCTCTGGTCATTTTTACATCTACTTGAAAACAAATTTTCACCGATCAACCTCTTTGAGCCTAATTATCTTTAAAATGTAGCTCCACATAAAACCTTGTGAAAATGTGAACCCCAATGACTCGTATACAATATGTACATCCTTTCGCCTTGTACCCAATTTGCAAGAATCTCAGTTGCTAAAATAAACTGTTTTGAACCGCACTCCCAAACACCCCTAAGTCTTATTTGATAAAACAGGTACTGATATTAAATCTGTTCAATAACACTAAACTCACACCACTGCTTCGTACTAAACGCAAACCTAGAAACTGTCTTAAAGAATTGCGTGCTTCTATTTCAACCTTAAAACTATTGTTTTGGCATATCTAATCTAGTAAACTTGTAAAACATAATACATGGGCATAAGGCATAACTTGCATGAATATAAATGAACATAAGACATAATTATACTTACATATCTCGTTTCAAATATTTCTTTGACCCACTTCCCTTCCTTCTGATGGGTCTTCTTGTAGTGCTCAATAAGGTTTGGGAATACACCTGTGGTTTCCCACTGAAAACAAATTCAATCAAGTATATATTAATAGTGAAACAAATTAACAACTATATGATAAAAATCAAGAAAATATTAATCACTTACCTCCTCGTCTCTGCTAGCGGCGTATGACTTACTCCCTTGAGTGGAAGCCTGAGGTTGCTTCGCCCTGTTAACCTTGTTCTTTTCAGACTGGTTCATATGCTTTTCAGAAGTGAAATGATCACATAACTCATGCCAATCACTCAAAGACTTAGCCCCTGGAGGACGAAAGTCTCGTATCTTCACTGGTTGCACGTACCCACCACGCTTCACAAACATCTCGTCCTTGAATTTGTTCTTACGGTTTTTGTATTGACTCTTAAACTGGGCTTCAATCTCTCTCTTAACTTGCTCTGCATCTCGTCCTGACAACCATGGCCTCATATCAAAGTACGTCTGCAATTCAAAAGAAATAGTGATATGATGAATATTTGTTATCAAT
Organism: Glebionis coronaria; assembly: GCA_025667525.1. Classification (NCBI taxonomy): domain Eukaryota; kingdom Viridiplantae; phylum Streptophyta; class Magnoliopsida; order Asterales; family Asteraceae; genus Glebionis; species Glebionis coronaria. Next base: position 590,961,212 of record CM046880.1, on the reverse strand, counting down.
TTAACATATTAGATTTAAGAATAAAGCTCTACTTACATGGATAGCAGGCCATAAAGTTCCCTTGTACTTAGCAGGTAGCGCATCCCATGATTTGTACCAGAATGGAACTGATCTTTCAATCTCGTTCCCAATCAAACCGGTGAAATTTCGACGATTAGGCCCAGTTGGTTTAGCAGTCCTCAGATCGTTAAGGTCAAACCTGATGAGTAGCTTTTTCTTTTGACCTAAATCGAATGTTTTATCGAGCTTAGCATTCGAGCCTTTCTTTTTTCCTTTAGGGTCTACAAATAATAATTCAAATGAGCCAATTAACGATATGTTAAATTGATAAGAAGTCATGAAATTCAAGTATAGGTATTCTATAATGACTTACTTTTGTGGCTGGAGGGAGGCTCCCACGGGCGGTCATCATTTGGGGGACCGTTGTCTCCACCATTTCCTTCTGCTGCGACCATTGCCATCTGTCAAGACAACAATATCATATTAATAGAAGTTCATAGATAAAAAATTACATATGCTAGAGCAAATTAATAAAGGAATAACTTCATAACAACTGTATTAAATTAAAGATCACAAATATAAATACAAGTACTCGAACAAATGCATTAAACAATTTGAACCAATAAACACAATTGTAAAAACTACTCGATAACAAGTTCAATCCGAATCACTAGAATCTTCATCACTACTAAGAACATGAGTAGCATCATAGTCTACATCGTCATTAATAAAATCATCGTCATCTAAGAGATGGCAAGTAGGAATGAAATCAACTTCCGTTGATGGACCAACTCCGCTCAACCCATTATAATCCAAATCATCTAAATTAGCTGTCAATGCAAGATCAGATGAGTTGCTGTCATGAATAATATCTGCTTCCACGACGACGTCCTTATCCCAAATCTTTTGATGATTGACATCTTGGACAACCTTCCAAAAATGTGATCTAGAAGGGTATTCAAGGTAAAAAACTTGTCTTGCTTGTGTAGCAAGAATGTATTGGTTTTCCTTCCACCAATCATCTCTTGTAGATATACTCGTTATGTTATTTTTAGTAACACAAAGTGAGGTGCTGCGAGTGTTATTGGTTTTAAACCATTTACACTGAAACAAGACAACTTTTTCACGAGTAACATAATTAAGCTCAAAAATTTCTTCTAACACACCATAATACATAGTTCCATTCTCCCCGGGTGTTGAAACTCCACTATTTTGAGTTATTAGGCGTTGGTCACGGCTGTGAACCACGAACTTCACACCATTAACTACACAAGAGGTGTAATAAGTTGCATGATCTTTTGGTCCAATTGCCAAGACGAATAGTTCAAGACTACACTCGGATGGCTTCTTTGTATAGAGAGAAGAGATCTATGACAAAGAGAAAAGCAGACGAGGCATTAAAAAAAGACTAACACCACCAAGGAAATTCTATTTGTAAACTAGTTAGATATACATTGAATTTACCTTGTCACAAAACCACAGAGAAAATTTTGTTAGTAAATCATTCTCGGGCATGGCAAGGCGACATTCTCTGTAATTTTATGTTCACAGTATTAGTATAATCATCCAAATATATGATTTACGTAAATGAGTACATATGAAAAGCACGTACGTCTTGTATATGTCGACTTCAGGACTGTTGTCGAGGACATACCATACTAGCTTCTTTTTAACTTCGTCAACGGATGATTCGATGTACTAGGGTTATACGTTAAAGGTTCAATTGATGAGTCGATATGTTACGTGATGAATGTTAACTAATCATTATGAATGTTAACTAATCGTGATGCATGTAAACTAAGAATGTTAACTAATCGTGATGAATGTTAACTAGTTGATGTGCTAAGGTTATCGTTAAAGGTTCAACTGATGATTCGATGTACTAGGGTTATACGTTAAAGGTTCAACTGATGATTCGATGTACTAGGGTTCTACGTTAAAGGTTCAACGGATTAGTCGATATGTTAAGGTTATACGTTAATGGTTCAACGGATGATTCGATGTACTAGGATTATACGTTAAAGGTTCAATTGATGAGTCGATATGTTACGTGATGAATGTTAACTAATCATTATGAATGTTAACTAATCGTGATGCATGTAAACTAAGAATGTTAACTAATCCTGATGAATGTTAACTAGTTGATGTTCTAAGGTTATACGTTAAAGGTTTAACTGATGATTCGATGTACTAGGGTTATACGTTAAAGGTTCAATTGACGAGTCGATATGTTACGTGATGAATGTAACTAATCATTATGAATCTTAACTAATCGTGATGATAGTTAACTAAGAACGTTAACTAAGAATGTTAACTAATCGTGATGAATGTTAACTAAGAATGTTAACTAATCGTGATGAATGTTAACTAATTGTGATGAATGTTAACTAAGAATGTTAACTAGTCGATGTACTAGGGTTATACGTTAAAGGTTCAACAGATGAGTCGATATGTTAAGGTTATACGTTAAAGGTTCAACTTATGAGTCGATGTGTTAAGGTTATACGTTAAAGGTTCAACGGATGATTCGATATGTTAAGGTTATACTTTATGAGGTATCGTTGTATACGAGATCTTCAAAGGAGTAGTCGATAGGGTATCGTTGTATACGAGATGTTTAAAGGAGTGTCCGTTGTATGCGAGATCTTCAAAAGAGTAGTCGATAGGGTATCATTGTATACGAGATGTTCAAAGGGTATTGTTGTATATGAGATGTTCAAATGAGTAGTCGACAAGGTATCGTTGTACACGAGATGTTCAAATGAGTAGTCGATAAGGTATCGTTGTACAGGAGATGTTCAAATGAGTAATCGATAGGGTATCATTGTATAAGAGATCCCGCCAAAACTTCCCCCCCAAAACTTCCCCTCAAAAGATCCCGCCAAAACTTCCCCCCAAAAGATCCCGCCAAAACTTCCCACCATAAGTTCCCGCCAAAACTTCCCCCTAAGATTTCCCCCCAAAAGCACTTTTTTTACCATAAAAGCATCTTCATAACCAAGAACTAAACAGATCACACATACTTTTGCCATCTCAACGACCAACACACACATTGTAATTATGAAGATGGTGGCATATGAATCTTTTGCGTGTCGTTGTGGAGCCGGAGATGTAGTTCTAAGAGAATCGTATAAGCGCGATACCCGTGGTAAACTATACTATGCTTGTCCACTATCGAAGGTGATCAATCACATGTGTTTTTATTTGTGTAGTTTACAAATAATTTGATTAGGTATGTTTAACATAAGTTTTCCTTACTCTTTAATTAACAGCCCCGGGAAGGTACTTTTGGATGTGAATTTTTTCTATGGAAAGAGGATCGAGTTCGTCTATTACTTGGTTCTTCTGGAGCTTCAACTTACTCACCAAGACCTTCAATGACTCCAGTTTCCTCTCCAAGCTCTTCAACACCTCCATTCTATTCTTTGGGACCTTCGAGGTATGCAGAGTGTGCAAACTGCAAGCTCTTGACTACAAAGCTAAATATACTCGAGGCAACAATGGAAACACAAATGCATCCCGAGCACCACACAATGAATTCAAATGCACTACTACATGAGCTTTACAATAGCGTGGGAACATTAGTTTGCAGTAGTTTGTCATTTAGTCAATTTAGCATCTCAACTTCGTAATGTAATTCGTATGTTTTATCTACTTCGTATGTTTTATCGACTTTGCAATGTAATTCGTATGTTTTATCATCTTTTTAATGTAATTCGTATGTTTTTTTGACTTTATAATATAATTCATATGTTTTTTCGACTTTGTAATATAATTCATATGTTTATTGTTTAATTTTTTATCGACTTCTTTCATGCGATGTGGGATACATACCAGTTATAGCATAACCTCAACACCTGAGCTCAAAAGTTGAGAGAACTGAGAACCTACACGAAATTAATTATTACTCGAGGGAATATCACGATTGTGTTTAAATTTTTATAAAATATTTCTATAAACAATAATTATATACTTTTTTAAAATATATATTGTATAAATAATAATTATATAGTTACACTTTATTTTATAAACAATAATTATATACTTTTTTAAAATAATTTTTTTTTAATATTTTTTGTACAAAATTTATAGGGACTACATGTGGTCCCGAAAAATTGGGCGCATAAAATTCCCACCAACAAGACTTAAAAATTTTAAACTATGGCTAAATTTTTTTTGTGACGGAACCTATAGGGACTACATGTGGTCCCAAAAAGATGGGCGCTTAAAATTCCCGCTACAAAGACGTAAAAAATTTAAACTTTGGCTAATTTTTTTGTGTGACGAAACTTACACGGACTACATGTGGTCCCAAAACGTTGGGCGCCTAAACTTCCTGCCACCAAGACTTAAAAAATTTAAAATATGGCTAAAATATTTTGGTGACGAAACCTATAGGGACTACATGTAGTCCCAAAACATTTAACACTAAATTTTTTTTTTGATTTTGACAATCATGTTTTCGTCATTAAACTTATAGGGACTACATGTAGTCCCGATAAATATTAGTCAAACTTTAAAATTTTTATGACTCCTATTTTGTCGTGTAGCAAACTTTTTGGGACTACATGTAGTCCCTAGAGAGAAATATGTAGTCTCTAAAAATTTTGGTCAAAGATGAAACAGAAAAGTGAAAGTTTTGTCTTCTAGCGGGCTTTTAGGGACTAATTCATGTAGTCCCGAAAACATTTAGTCCCTAAAAGCCGAATTTCTTGTAGTGTTATGTGTGTGTTTTGTGTGTGTGTGTTTGTTACGATCTGAGAAAGGGACGGGGTAGGTTGTATTTGGAAGGTGGGAGTGGGTAGGCTGTAAAATGACGAAAATACCCCTCCGCTTTTTTTAATTAAAAAGTAAAAATTAATCTGGACTGTTGATTTTTTGTAGATGGAAGGTGGGGATTGATCCCCTTGTATCCAAAGGATACAAGGTATCCAAAATAACCGGACTCATAAACTATTTATTAACAAATATAATATATAAAAAATAAATTTACGGCACAAATACACAAAAATTACATGTTTATCTCGATCGGGTTTTGGGAAGCGGGTCACTCCAAACCTCGCGAGTCTAACTGTGTTTTGAAAAAAAACCCGATTCAATATGATTCGGTTTTTCTAACGGAACTGGTGAACCGGTTGACTTGACCGAATCGAACCGGTTCCAAAACATTTACGGAACCTGTTTTTGCTAATGATAAACTCATAAAGTGAACCTGTTTTTGCTAATGATAAACTCATAAAGTGAATCTGGTTCGTTTGCATAGCTTGTATCCCACGTAATATATATCAGATGGCAATAATCTTTGATATAAATATACGCAAAAACCTCATACGAAACCTAAACCAAATAGCTGATATTCACAATGGAGGAGGTTCATGTTCCACATGACGTCCTCTTGAACCACATTCTTCCAAGAGTTCCACCCAAATCTATTGGTCGTTTCTGGTGTGTTTCGAAAGAATGGCACTCGTCACTCACGTCGGATATGTTTCTAAAGAAGCACATGAAGCACATGGACCACCATCAAAACAACATTAAACTTCTGGTCTTTTTAAAAACAAAAACATCACATTCGAGTTTACTACCATCGATTGTGAAGCACCACCGACTGATGAGGGTTGTTTAAAAGGGACTGCATTCATCTTTGTGTCAAATATGAAACTTATCATGGATTACATGGTTACGGATGGAGGACCTGTATTAAGCTGTGGAAGTTGGATGAAGATGAGAATCTGAAAGAAGTGTTAACTTATCTAGTAAGGCCGCTGCATAATTATCAATATGGTACTCCTATTAGCGATCTTTGTCCATTCTACTTAATGAAGAACGGAAACTGGCTCATGATAAAGAACAAGTACTGGTGGTGGTCTAAGCATAAAAAGATTTATACAGTAGATCTTGAAAAGAGTAAGCACGACAACAGCTTTGAGTATGTGGAAGAAGTTAGAATGGATGGTGATAAGAATATAGTCCTTGAAGAAGGTATATACATTGAAACGTGTGTGTCACCCAATCGATATATGAAGTAGCACCAACACCGATTATTGTTCTTTTTGTTTCCATGTATACAGAAATATAACACATTGTTATCGATCAGCTGGATTGAATCAAGTATGTAATCTTTTTAGCTTGCTAGCTTCTAGTTCTTTGTTAGTCCTATACTCTATAGTCATTCCAATTAAGCTACAAGATTCAAAGATGTTATCTATGGTTACTTACTATGGATTAAGTACAATTTTAAGCATTAACGTCATATAACAATATTAAAATCACATGTCTTCTATAAGAGCTTCTTAATACGACAAGAAATTGGACTTGCCCCAACTCCCAGAAGCGTGCTTGTAGTAAATAGATACAAGAAATTTAAAAAGATGTGAAGAGCTGTAAGGCGATTCTGCATTGATCTTCTGAACTGCGTTAAAGAGAACAGCTGATGTTGCATCATTCACTACTCCTTCGCCAAACACTAGGCTGTATAGCAAAGGCGTTTCCTCTTGTCTAGAAACCTGCAGATAGATTTTCACCCAAGAACCAAAACGACGCATAAATATCACATCGATCAGAAAATATTTGGAACAAAATTTGACCAACCTGTAATGTGCATACAATATCCGTTGATGAGAAGCTGGTTCTAAAACGGTACGAGTAAACATAACAAGGCCAAAGGGTCAAAAAGAGAGCTGATAAACTATCATACTCAGATACTCGCTGACAGAGAAACCCTCAAACCGGAAGGGGTAATTTGATTTGTAAAAAGCCCATTAGTTCTTATAATAACTATCCTTCATTATTGCACTGATATTACGCAGGAGCATAAGATGTAGGGTCTTTGAATTTTCTCTTCTTTGCTTTATTGTGTAGCAGTTAGCATATAATGCTCCACTTAAAGAATTTGAAGTTTGCTTATAAAACAAAACCAATATGTATGGTCTGAATTTGAAAACTATAAAGGAAAAAACCACTTTTAAAGTGCTCGTTTTGAGAGGGTATTTTTCACAATCGTGGCACAGGGCCTTCGAAATCTACAGGACGGCCCTGACAACGATTCTTGTTCTTTTTGTTTCCATGTAGACACAAATTTATCCGTAGATAACTGTGTTTCATGCAATGTATCTTTATGTAATCGATCTTTTAGTTCGCTAGTTTCTAGTTCTTTGCTACTATATATTCATCATAGTCATTCCAGCTGAGCCACAGACTTCAAAGAGGTCATCAGCTATGGTTCATTTTAATAATTTGGTACAATTTTAATCAATACTTATTTTGGGAACACCTCATATGAAGTGTTCAAATTACAAGTAGTGTTCACGCAAGTAAAATGATACATAAAAAAACTAGTGAACTTTGTTCGCATTTGTTTGCATAAGGTTCTAATATAATTAGCGAACGAGCATGAAATAAAGTATTTGAACACTAAAGAAAGCGGCCGTGTCAAATATATATCATGGCCTGAGGTGGATTTCGACAAGGTTCAGATCAAGAGCCAGAAAACTAGTTTTCCGATTTCTAGCAGTGGACCAGACCGAGCCCACAACCACTCAAACATAAAGACATTTGCTTCTGGAGTTCTAGTACCGAAGTCATATATATGGCCGATGGATGACTTATATTTAGCTGAATACTAAAAAGTTCACCTAGGTTCCGATATGATTGTTCCTGGGTGAATCTATCTGTGCAAATTTCGGTTTATATTAAGGGCTAATTCTTGAAATGCCCCAAAATCTTATCTTGTTTCCCTTTTTGCACCCACCAAATGAAAATTTCCCAAAATGCCTTATGCAACTTATGCGACTTATGCGACTTTTCTAAAAATAGAAAAAAAAATTCAAAAATTTTTCAAAATTTTCCCAAAATTTTACCATTTTTGGAAAAGTCGCATAAGTTGCATAGGTTGCATAAGTTGCATAAGATATTTTGGGAAATTTTCATTTGGTGGGTGCAAAAAAGGAAATAAGGTAACATTTTGGGGCATTTCAAGAATTAGCCCTTATATTAATCATCCGTGATTAAATGCTTCAGTTTTTTCTGCCATCATCAAAAATGGAACTTACATTACTTTTCTTACGTAGCAATTAAAGTCTTCAACTGTTTAATTATGATTCACCGACTTCCCTAAATTAGAAAGTTATATCTTCACCTGCCATATATATTTAGGAATACAACTTTAGCTTAAAATAAAACTTTATTTTTGGAAATACTCAAAGTAGAATCTGCTTTTTTCAGTATATATATATTATATATATATATATATATATTCACCTTCTCTATACTGATGGCAACAATCTCGCGATAAATATAATTAAAAACCTACGTCTCAAATTATAAATCCTTGTCGTTGATCGGAACCACAATGAAACCTAAACCAAAGAGATCGACAATTGAGGTTCATATTCCACATGACGTCCTCTTGAGCCACATTCTACTAATAGTTCCACCCAAATCTATTGGTCGTTTCAGGTGTGTTTCGAAAGAATGGCGCTCGTTACTAACGTCAAACATGTTCGAAACCATGTACACCCACCACCATCAAAACAACATTAAGCTTCTGCTTTTTTCAAAAACACAAACATCGTCATTCAAGTTTACCACCATCGACTGTGAAGCACCACCGCGTGATAAGGGTTGTTTAACTCCCACGCGCCACCCTTTACCACTATTCGGAGACGCCACTCCTCCTTATGAGATTCATGTTCTCACATCTTTTCATGGTTTGGTATGTCTACGTATAATAAAGGATAAATATTATCCTCCTCGATACTCTGATCTAATCTTATGGAATCCTTTGACCAAAGAGTATAAGAGGTTGTCCAAATCTGAATTTCACGAGGAATGCAACAGTAGGTATTCGATATTCACATTGTATTACAGCTGTTGTGAAGATGACTACAAGCTCCTTTTAGTAAAAACATTTGGCCATTATATTTACATATACTCTTTGAAATCGGACTCATGGAGAAAAGTAGATGCCTCTGAAAGTACACATATACTTAATCATTGGCGTTGGAGTGGAGGTACCTATTTGAATGAAAATCTCTACTTTTTACAACACAACGGAGACAACGGACAACTGAGTTCAATGATAAAGTTCGACACAAAAACTGAACGGTTATCACGGATAGAAACTCCGAATGTACAGGGTGATTTTCCACATGCAAAAGGTTATTTTGACACTATTGCGGTTAAAAATGATTGTATTCATGTTTGTGTCAAATATGACGTTCGCATACTTTGGGATAATGTCTTCCAATGGCCGATGGCCCGCATTAAGTTGTTGAAATTGGATGAATATGAAAATGTGAAAGAAGTGCTAGCTTATCAACTAAGGCCGGTCGAATCTCTTGAGCGTTTTACCCGCATGTGTCCACTCTACTTAATGAAGAACGGAAACTGGCTCATGAGAAAGTGGTTATCTTACAACCATGATATTTATGAAGTAGATCTCGAAAAGAATAAGCGTGTCAAAGACGGTGACTTTGAGTATGTGAAAAAGGTTAGAGTGGATGGTTATAGGAATATAGTCCTTGGAGAAGTTAGATACATTGAAACGTTTGTGTCACCCAATCGATATATTGTTAGAACCATGGAACGCAAGGGGCGGACCACAAGGGAAAAGAAAGTTCCAGGGTGGCAAAAGGATTTCGTGATGGGTTAGGATACCATCACAGCTATCATGCATGTTTAGTATAAGTCTTATGAATGTGTTTGTGTCGTGATAAGTCTTAGGAGTGTACGTATTTGTGTCGTGACAAGTCTTAGGAGTGTGTTTGTGTCGTGACAGGATATGATACGTCTTATGAATGTGTTTGTGTCGTTACAGGATATGATAATGTCTTCGTCTAATCGTGTTCAATGGATGAATCAAGTTTTAGCAAATACAATCTGTTTTCTTCTTCTCTCTTCTTAGGCGCCTGCACACGCTATGAGGGCTTTTGAATCTATCTCGATACAACCTTTACGAATTGTATCAACGGGTGCTTTAATTTCATTGTTAATGGACGAGAACATGATCCGTTTACTGCTCAAGGACCAATCGATTGCTTTTACTGCTCGGTTAATTGCTATCCAAACCGAACTAGAAGCAACCAAAGGTTTGGTTCAGGTACGTCATGGGGTTGGCGGCAATCATGGGTCAGCAATACTGCGAGCCATGCGGTTGGATGTGCCAAAGTTTAATGGCATGGATCTGATAGTTGGATCTTCTCGATTAATGAGTACTTTACGTTGTTGGAAACACCCGTCGATGAGAGACTTAGGGTTGTAGGTTTCAACCTTGAAGGTGATGCGGCTGAATGGTTTCGTTGGAAGACTCGGAATAAACTAACTCATCACAGCGTGAGACGAGATTTTTGACACTGTTCGAAGCCGTTTTGGTCCATCCAAATTAAGACACTGTTCGAAGCCGTTTTGTATTCATGTCAGCTGGCCGGGCTCAGTGCTTTTGCTCACGAAGTGACGTTGTATTTGTTCAATATCGGACATCAGCTTGTAGGCATATCAAATATTAAAATAGAATAATACTGTAATAATAAAAACTTAAGAAACTTTAAATTTTGTCGAAGTAATAGCTCCTTAACTTCTTTTAGCACCAAATATAATTCATTTAGCTTTGTTATTCGAGATAATCTAGGATAGACCTAGGTAGGGGCGAGCATCGGGAGTGGAGCAGAGAGTATAAAGTATTCGGGCGTATAAGATTATTAATAAATTTAATACAGAATTTTGAGACTGTGTTGCTTTTGAAAACTTAGAGATTTTTAGCAAATACATACGTTACGTGACAAAATTCCATCGAATTCTCGTGTATCTCACTACAAGAAAATAGCTTCTTAGCGACTTTTTTAGCGACATGTTTAGCGATGCATTTATTGCTAGCGAGTAGCTTAGCGTCATAAAAAAAATATGTCTCTATAAATGAGTCGCAGAATTTGCGACATGTAAATTTAAGTCGCAAAATATTGCGACATCTACAGCGATATTTATCTATGTATCGCCATTTAAATAGCGTCAAAGTTTTCGATGTGACTACTTAAATCGCTAATTATGAACCATGTCGCTACTTACATCGCTAGCTATGTCGCTATTTAGTGACGTTGTTATTCCAAGTCGCTATTTATGACGCTAAATGAGCGAATCTGCGCCATTCCGAGTAGCTATTTTTGATGCCAAATTAGCGACTTACTTATTCCAGGTAGCTATTTACAACGCAAAATAGCGACATACTTATTGTGTATCGCTATTTCAATCGCTCTTTCTAGCTCACAATTATTACGATCGTTCTTCGACGTCGGTATTTGTTCGTATTCAAAACAAAAGTAGACTCGAGGCAATTCATTAGAACAATTGTGCAAATGTATAACATTAGCATAAAAAATCCACTCTATGTTAAAAACATTACAAGTACATGTTACAAAATTGCAACTCGGGTTACAAATTACAAGAAATTTATTAAGAGTAAAAGGAACATTGATAGTTTCCAACTACAGATCCAGTTTCATATGGCGTAAACTTCAAGAATCCATCCATTACTTACTCATGTTTCAAACGGGTCGATTTCGAATGGCATCTAGAAGTTGCTGAGTCACCTTTCTCGTTTCCTTAGCAAATGCATTTGCCACTTCGTCAGCAATCACATTTCCCTTCAAAGATCTCGCAATAAAAGTGGGCAATCTCCATTATCTACACAATGCATCCCACGTGCTCTGGTTCATGAACTCTGGTTTTGAGCTTTCTTCCTTTCCTTGGACATGAAATCGCTAATGCTCTTTGATCCAATCTTATCAAACACGCACCTAAAATCAGCTTCAATTGATGGGTTCTCCTTCTCCCACAATCTCGAATTCAATAACTATGTTCCCACTAATTTGTGGTGTATCATCATCATCTGGACCTTCCGTGATTTTCCATACATAAACTTGTCCATCCATGCTGGCGCTACATTTCAAGCATGTCAGCATCAGACATAGACAAACGAGAAAAAAAGATGAAAAACCACCAAGCGACTACCTAGCTAAAAGGTACACATCCTCAGAAAAGAAAGCTGTAAAAAAACAGAAATTGTCTTTATGAACCAATGACCGTACAGGAAGGAAATTTATTGCAACAAAGACCTATCTAGTAATGCAAACAGAAAAATACCGCATACCGTGTACACCAGCAAAATATAGTCTTACTAACAACATAACAAAGGACTCATTTATCTTCTAGTCATTTGTTGTATGGATAAACTACTCTAAGTAAATAAGGGGTAAGTTTCTTTGGAACTTCGTGTGCTAAGTATATCAACATTAACTCACTGCCTACTTTAAAGACACTTTCAGTAAATCTCATATGCTTGGACCATTCGAACTTGATCTGCTTATACATTTTTTCAGAGAAAAAAATGAAAATTCCTTTTTTTTTTAACGGCAATTTTTTACAACTCACACAAATTATCCCACGAATTATGATGTCTCCACCGAGACTTGAACCCACAACTTTTAGGTTCGAGGGTCACTCACATATCGCTGAACCAAGATGCCATTGGTGAAAACATAGAATTTCTAATAAGCAGATGAAATTAAAAGTTTCAGAACACCTTTTCACCATGATTTCTAATCTAAAAGGCTAAAAAAGTATGACAAAACAATATTTTTTCATTTTCTTCTAATATTTTGTTTCTACTAAATACCATATCTTTCATCAACTAAACAAGTATTGTCTATCAAAATTAGTTCATCCGCCCAGAAAACAGCATACCTGCTTCGGTGGATGGTACAGATCTATCAATGTGCCAATGGATGAACCACATGTATTCTACAAGGGATACCACTTATTCAATTAAAACTAGTTGTAGTCAATACAAATTAGTATCCATCCAGTTAGTCCCCGTTTCTAAGTTTATGGCTAATAACTAATCACTACCTTATAGTCAAATCCGGCTCAAAATACGTCTTTTAAACTGTCCCATTCTTCGCTACTCACATCTCAAAGTTCCAAACATACAACAATTACAACAATAAACCTCTTCCTAGCGCATGTCTTGTTCGATCGAGTTCCTAATCTACTTATTACGCTTACCTCACTAGCTCAAGCTTAAGCTCAGATCACATTACACTAGCTAAACCATCATATACTCGATTTTTCGACACATGGGATATACTAAATATACCTTCATGCTACTTCTCGGAAACGAAGCTACAACCACTAATAAATCAACCGATACACCGACAAATCCAAGTTGCATCAATCATACACCATACCTAACAATAATACAAAGAATAATTGTAAAAATAAGCAAATTAACCGAAATATAAATGGAATGTTACCGAATAATCGATCGGAGATGTTAGCGGTATAGCGCTAAATCGCATTCGACGTCGACTTTCCAACTTATTTTAAGAGTTGTTGGCTTATATAAGTTTATTAGGATAAAATTATGGGCATTTCAAAAAGAGGACTAAAAGGGACTTGGCATTAAAAAAAAGACTTCTCAAAACAAAATTAGGCAATTAACCCTATTCGACCTATTCGACCTATTCGACCTATTCGACTATCACTTGGAGGTGACACATAGCATTGGGGTTAATGATTGGGGTAGTACATGTGGGTCCCCACAAGTACAAGCAAGTACACATGGTGTAAGTTTACTTGCTATTCGACCACTAGTCACATCGGTTATTCGACCCGTACTTTTTTAATATAATAATAATTTTTAATAAATTAATCCAAATAGTTATGTTATTCGACTTTGACCAAAATTTTATTCGACTTGTACTTTTTATTAATAAAAAATAAAAACTTTTTCTCAAATATATACTCTTGTTATGCAATATTTTACTTTTGTTATGCAATATTTTACTTTTTAAAACTAATGTTTTTCTATCGAAAAAAAGATATTCAATCAGAGAGCCAAACTCTTACCAAACCTATATCTAAAAACAAATTACAAAATTATATCTTTAAATCAGATCTTTAAATTTGGTTGCAGTGATTGAAAGGTGGTGGATAGACGGATCTTGATTTAGTAGGTCAGATCTTGATAATGTTAGTGGCTGGATCTTGATTATGTTTGGACGGATATTGATTTAGTAGCCGGATCTTCATTTTGTGGTCGGATCTTAATTTAGTGGTTGGATCTTTGTTTTGTGGTTGGTTCTTCATCGCCGTTGACTTAGATCTGAAATTTTTAATTGGTGGAGTGGAGACTTGAATGTGTAGTGGTGTATGTTTAAGTTGATTATTGTGATGTATGAATGGCGGTGGTGATTTTAATCGGTGATGATTATAATGGTTGATAGTGATGGTGGAGTCAACGGTGGTGGTGGTGGTGGTGGCGGTTTTACCGGTGGCGGCAGTAATAGTAGTTGTGATGGTGGTTGTGACGGCACACTGACATCATACTTGGCGCCCGAATATGTGTACTTTAGAGTTGGGACAGTGAAAACTGATGTTTATAGTTACGGTGTGGTTGTATTAGAGGTGGCTACGGGGCGGCGGGCTGTGGACGAGGCTGGTGTTACAGTGGTGGATTGGGTGTGGGATTTATGGGAGGAGAAAAGGTTAGTCGACTTTTGGTAATGCATTATTCACGCTAAAACACACAGTGTTATATTATCAATTCTGTTTGTACAAGTTTTCAAGTCCATGTTGAAATATAATATGTATGATTAAATTTTGTATACTTAGTAGCTATGGTTGTCCCAAGTTGACAAGAGAATTATAACAGTATGCAAATATTAGTCAGGACACAGTTTAAAATAGATATTCGAACACCACTCACGAGTCTTTGCATTTCATTGTCCTGTAAAACACATGATATACATGTAATTTATCAGTCATTTACACTGATATGAGCAGCACAAAGTGTGACTGTGATAGACATTACTCTGTAATAAGGAGGTTAGTAGATAGGTATTTCAGTCATTTTAACCCACATTGTTCTAACTCATACATGGCATTTTTTAGAGTATCTGACTTTTTAGATGACATAATGTGGTACTAAATCAACTAATTTGTGTATTAAACAGTTTGACATTGCTTATATAACTAATAAAAGATTATTAATATGGCTGGTCTCCTCTGCTACTCTGTGTCACGTAAATACCTGGTCAAAACACTTAGGTTCCTTCCTTAGACGCGTTAACTAAACCGTAGAATTTAATCCTATATAAATCTTCCGATCACTAACACCATCTGATCAATATTCAATATCTTTGGTTTTCATACCAAAAACATAAACGGAAATTACGCAATTAGTCAACAACCAAAGTCATGTCTCGGTCACACTTGCAAACCACCTTTTCTCCAAGAAATGTCCAAACACCAATGTTGTTTTCTGTCCGCTTTCTATCCACGTCGCCCTGAGCTTAATTGCTACCGGTTCAAAAGGCCGAACACTTGACCAGCTGTTAGCATTTCTCAAATCAGACACCGTCCATGATCTCAATACCCTTACTTCACATCTTTTGTCCTTGATGGCTGATGGTAGCCCAAGTGGTGGACCTCGTTTGTCTTCTGCTAATGGGGTATGGATTGAGCAAACGCTGCATCTTAAAGCTTCTTTCAAACACATTGTAGAAAATGTTTATAACGCCACTTGTAAGCAAGTTGATTTCCAGACAAAGGTAACTTCTGTTTAAGTGTGATATTGGGTGTGGGATTTATGCGGTGACAGTAATTTGTGTGGTGAGTTTAGTGAACTGATGTTGATGATTGGGTTGATTTGTACACTATTTAGATTATTTTGAATTATTAGCTTCTGAAATTCTTTTTTGGCGTCTTTTACAGCCCAATTGAAGAAATGGAGAAATCTGTTATAGGAGACGCTGTGGCCTAGCTGAGAAGCCCTTGGCCAGACACAAAAGTGTGTCACCTAGATTCTGTCGTCAAATTAGAATCCCAAGATGCTAAAAACACGAAAGCAAAGGGAAACAACAAGGGTAAAACCAACAAAGGCAAAAGGAGATCGAAACTTATGACTACCTTCCATTCTTCTATTCCCGTTCATTTGATCTATCATGGCAGTTTTATGGGGATAATGTTGGTGATACTGTTATTTTTGGTGACCATGATCCTTCATCAGCTAAACCAAAGTTCGGATCATACTGGATCAAGGATGGAAAGGTTGTTGGTGCTTTTCTTGAAGGTGGTTGATTAGGGCTTATGTAATTGTTAACGGAGTAATTTGGTTCAGTTTTGGTTTAATAAAGATCGGTTTTACTGTTTCTTATAAGTCTTAGTACAATCCAAGTTAAAACTTACATTTGGCGTTTCTTACACTGACTTGAGCACACATTCTGTGTATTACATCACAACTTTTTTTCGGTTCAAAACGTGATATATGTAATTTCGGATCGGTAAATCGTTGATTGTCATGACTTGTAACTGATGCAGAAAATGATCACTCTATCTATAGAGGTTAATCGACATTAGTTAGCCCAGATTAAGTAAACTGCACATTTAAGTTAACCAGTAAACCATCATGTTGAACATAACTGATATTTAATAGAAAAAAATCAACGTTTTGGCAGAATCATGATTTAAAGTTAATGATTGAGGCTTCTAAACAAGTAACCATCAAACACATTCACATTCACCAATTCTAACCATCAGATATGTTTCTTGGAACTGTTACTTACTGTGAATGTGTTAAGTTCAGGTACTTTAACCTAGGGATGAACACGGTAACGGTCCCGTCCCGAACCCGTCCTGAATTAGTGGTACCGATTATTTCTCGAGCATAAATTCATGGTACCGGTACCGTACCGAACGGGATTCGGGTATCGGTACCGGTACGAGAATCGGTACCGGTACCGGGAAATCGGGATTTTCCCGTTCTTTTTAGGGAATTTTCCGATTTTGTATCGGTCCCGTCCCGAATTAGTGGTCCCGATTTTTTCACCTTATTTCGTAGTCCCGGTACCGTACCGAACGGGATTCGGTTATCGGGAATCGGTACGGTTCCGGGAACGGTTCGGGTTCAATTCGGGATTCGGGTCGAAATGCTCATCCCTACTTTAACCCATAACCACAAAGATATACAAACACCATCGATGGATAAGTTATTATAATTATTTTAAAAAGTACAAGTCGAATAAATAAATTATACAAGTCGAATAACAAAAGGATCTATTTGGGATTAAGTTTTTATATTTTTTATTAATTAAAAGTACGGGTCGAATAATATTTAAGTCAAAGTCGAATAACATAATAATTGGAGATTGATTTTTTAATAATTATTATTTTAATGAAAAAGTACGGGTCGAATAATCGATGTGACTAGTAGTCGAATAACAAGTACACTTACACACATTGTACTTGTATGTACTTGAATAGGTCCCTACATGTACTATCCAATGATTAAAGAAAATGACAAGTGTCATCGGTCGAATCAGTCGAATAGGTCGAATAGGTCGAATAGGCTAATTGGCTAATTGATACTCTCTTGGACTCTTTTTTAGGTGCCCATATGGTTTTGGTCCTGTTTTTAAAATAGCCCTAAAATTATATAAACCCTCAACTCTCAAAATAAGCTGGAAAATTGAGGCTTATGAAATACAAGCCGAACTAAAATAAACTCACAAGCCCACATATAAGTGGAAACAAACCCACCTTAAATAAACCATAAATTCTAATAAGGCAAGCTCAAGCTAATAAAATCAGCTTATGCCTTATAAGTTTTTCAAATAAGCCATAAGCCAATCAAATAAGCTCATCAGTTAATCAAATTAACAACTAATTTATCAAATCAAATCAAATCAGCTCATAACAAATCAAATCAAATCAACTAATTTAGAATTTATACCGGAGAAAAAGGTGGTGAGCGGTGGTGTTAAGGTGGTTATCCGATCGGTAGTGTTAAAATGGTTATCCGATCGGTGGTGTTATGGTGCCGAGATCCGTATTTAACGCGGTGATTGGTTGATAATGAATATTGTTTTTAGTGTTTTAGGAATGAATATTCTTTAAATGAGTACTTAACGGGGTGGCCATCTAAGTGAAAAAGGTAATGTTAAAATTACTTTTATATTTTAAGTAAAATATAATATAATTCTTATAATATAATATAAAAAAATTATTAAAACAATGATTCAATTAAAATCGAGTAAAATTTAAAAATTGAATCGAACTGATAAATCGAGTAAAATTTAAAAATTGAATCGAACTGATAAATCGAGCCAAATAGGATTTAACAAAATCAAACCGATTTTATTCGGTTTAATTTTTGGTTTTATATAATTATATATAGTTTCGATTTTAGTTTGGGTTAAAAGCTAAGAAAATATACTTAAACTGTTTACTCTATTTCGGTTAGATTAGCTTCGGTTCGAGTTCTGTTTTACTTGGTAAACTTTGATTCGGTTCTCAAATCAAGTTTTATTTAATCGGTTTTTGGTTAAGTTTTGACCCGTTTCTCAGACCTATTTTGAAGACATGGTTCAAACTAACAAGTCACTTAAACTGGCATATCGAGTTATTAAAATAAGTTTATACTCGTAGTTACGTTAATATACATTTGTGATAGATTTTTTTAAAAAGTATTTATATATATAGGTTGCGATATAAATAGCGATTTTCAAGTACGTCGCAAAAATGGCGACACAATTAGCGATTTGTTAATCTGAGGTCGCAATAGTGGCGAATCTCTTTGCGAGTATTCTTAAATATCACAAATTTGGCGACTTCATTTGCGATGTGTTGTTAAATGTCGCAAAATTAGCGACTTCGTTTGCGATGTGTTATTAAATGTCGCAAAATTAGCGACTTCGTTTGCGATGTGTTATTAAATGTCGCAAAATTAGCGACTTCGTTTGCGATTTGTTATTGAATGTCGCAAAATTAGCGACTTCGTTTACGATGTGTTCTTAAAAGTCGCAAAATTAGCGATTTCGATTGCGGTATGTTATTTTAGTATCGCAAAAATAGCGACATAGTTTGTGACACAGTTTGCGATTACAAATGTTGCGACATGATTTGCGTCATATTCTACGACGTTGACGAAAGAGTATGTCGCTAACATATCGCTAAAATGTCGCTGTTTGCGACTTGGATAAAAATATCGCTAAAATACGACGCTAAAAGGCTATTTTCTTGTAGTGTCTCTGAGAAACTCTTAGTTCCGCCCCTGGCGAGCATGGTTCAATTTAATGCGGTTTTTGACTAAAATCAAAATGCAACTGTACTTGCGGTTTTTATAAAAATAAAAACCGCACCACACCACAAACCGTGGTTTCAATTTTGCGATTTTTTTTGTAGTTTTATGGTTTTTAACCGCACCGCACCATCACCTGTGACTTATATAATATATGTGGATTTTTGCGGTTTTAGTATAAAATGTTGATTTTTTCGAATATAAGAATGCATAAATAGAATCTAACAAACAAGTGACTTGTAACTTATAAGAATATCAATGATCATATGCACTAGAAATATTATAACTCGCATAAAATAGTCGATTTGATGTTTTTTAGTAAATTATTTATTGTGTGGTACAGTGCGGTTTTATGGTTTGGTTTTACGGGTCAAAACCGCAACTGAACCACGTTTGCGGTTTTTCTTTCTTCTTAAAACCAAACCGCCGGTCCTTGTCGTTGTGCAGTTTCTGCGGTGCGACTTTTTACGGTTTTTGCGCTTTTGCGGTTCACGATGCGGTTTCTGCTTACCCCTAGACCTAAATACGTTTATAGAGGTTCACGAAAACTCGATTGATTTTTACCATTGAATATATATTCTCGCCAAAAACGTACAAGTCTTGTTAAATTTAAGTCCCATCTTATGCCACACAAAATACAAGTCTTGTTTAGTTAGATAAGAATCATATGGTTCTTGATTGTTCTATATTTATTTAATAATTATAATTTACTTAATAGAAAGAAAAAAAAGTAACCAGACAATAAAGTGCGTTACTAGCCTTAATATTATAAAAGAATTACATGTCTTCTTACTTTTTTTTTTTTTTTTTTTTTTTTTTTAGAGAACGGCACCTCAATCTCACTGAAATCTGACCCCCGAGTTATACCATCCATAACGGGCAGGCCCTGGGACCCGAACCACTAGGGGAAACCCCTAGAACTCACGGCTTCGCACTAAGGAGGAAAATCATGAATTCTTGTCCTTTGCAAGACTTGAACCCATGACCAAACCCCCTCCCCAAGCTCCAGGAGGAGCACATGTCTTTTTACTTTATTAACTAGTTTTAATAATTATGTAATGCAAACCAAATACCTTCTTAAAACATTAGTTAGCTCAAGTGGGTTGGCAAAAACTCAAAACTCGACAGAACACCTAAAACCAAACTAAGTAGCAGATCCTAGCATTCGCACCTCGGTCCACCCAAAACGTGGCTGGTGCATGATTAATTATGAACATGTTCTTAATTTTGAAGTTAGTGCTAATAATAATAATAGTAAACGTAAAGGATGCGATTTCAGTAGAAAATCACGTTCAAATATGACACCTTAATAAGATCTCGACATAAATGGAGGTGGATTTGAGGAAGCATTGTGTCTCAAACCCGTTCCGTTGTATCCTAAAACCATAGGCAATTCATAAACTTGTACAAACTCACACTTTTTGGTTTAGTGATACGTGTGAATTTTCTATCAACTTTAAGATTATGGGTTCAAGCTTTGCATTTATGAAACGTTTGTGGCTTATGGCACCACCATTTCATCGTAGTGATTTTTAGAACCTTATTTTTATTTAAGGTGGTATTATTAGTTTTTCATAGTGTTCTTTACATCCTAAGTTTCTATTCTAATATAATATGTTTTATTATATGTATTTGATGTAACTTATTTTATATATTTGAGTATTTTTTTTTTATAATAGTTTACAAAAGATGTATATATTTATCATAACTCTAAACCTAAATTTGAACCAAAACTTAAAATTAACATATTAAATTTGATCATTTTTAATTCGAATATGACTCCAAACCAAATTTGTAATTTTAGTCATTTATCTTTTGTGTAAGAAACTATTGTAACAACTTATTAAAAAATTATATTTTTTATTTGAAATATCTTTTAATTAAAAAAAATTATTATTTGTTATATTTTTTTTAAAAAAATCTCTTTAATTAATTCAACATGCATTCAATATATTTACAAATTTTTTCATTTTTACTGATTTTTTATTTTAATTCAAATTTTTTTTATTTTAATATTAATTTTTTAGAACCAGTAACTTCGTACTGAAAATCAAAGAAAAAAGAGTTATAAAGGCATCTTTCATTCATATCAATTTTGGTTTTTCCGCACCATATTAATTTTTCAAAGATTGCGCGAGTACTGTGTTATTTTAATAAAATAAAAATAAAAATGTATATTTATGACAGATTTCTAATTATGTGGATTGTTAACCCCTTTGGTCCACTTTATCTTAGGCGCACCACAGTGTAGCCAGTACCAAACATTCTGACGTTTAAGACTACCAGCCGAGCCGGTAAGGGCTTTTTTTTTCTTTTTTTTTGTAATAAAGTGGTTATTTGTGAACCAATTATATCATTTTAACATCACTTTTCTTTACTTAACACATCTCACGAAATATGATGTCAAAAAAATTTCGTGCCAAACCTACATGTCACTTACTTTTTCTTTTAAAACCAAGTGTTTTGGCCACAACCACTTCCCATATTCTAAGAGCTCTAGATGTCGTGGAGTTTTACCTTCGTCAAATCTCGCCACCACACCGGTGAAGCTCGCCACTTCCACCTTTCGTCAGTTACACGGCGAAGAAAACGACGAGAATTGTTGGGTCTCACTTTTTATTTACATGTTAATTTGTTTTTTTTCTCTGACTTTGTTTCATGTTTCTTTGATTTTTTTTCTTTGAACTGGTGGAATTTGCATTTAAAGAGATGAAGTATTTTGTAACAAATTTGGTTATGTGGTGGTGGTTTGATAAAGGAGGAAGTATTTTTTTTAATATAAAGTGGATTTGCATTTAAAACTTTGTAGTTTTGTTTAATTTTAAATTTTGGTTTAAATTTATAGTTTTGTTTGAAAAATGTGTTTTTAGTTTTATAAAATACATTCATAACTTTTGTTTTTTTATTTTTCTTAATTGTTATTTTAATTTTATTTTTATGAAATTAATTTAATTTGTTTAAAAATAATGGGAAAAAATAAAATGGGTAGTGATAGGATCCAAATAAACAGGGTGTCTGTTGTGATAACGTGAGTTTTTTTTAAAGTATATGTGTTAAATGACATGACACGTTGTATGACTTAAATAAAAAGTTTTTTGCTCTTCACAACACCTAGACGTCTAGGAGCACTGGGTGTGGCGATGAACACCATTCGCCAAAATGACGTGGCTCTCGTCACTAGCTCGCCATAACTTGTCACCACACCACCAAACCTCGCCAAACACTCCCTTCAACAGTTAAATGGCGAAGATACATAAAAAAACGGGACCAACTTGTTTTCTTTATTCTTTCTTGGTTTTTTTTATAATTCTTCTTTGATTTTCTTTTTCCTTTTTTTTATTTCCTGGGTTTGGCTGGAAAAGAAAGAGTAAACAAATAATGTTTTTTTATATAAAAAAATAAATTTGCATTTATAACATTGTGGTTTTGTTTATTTTTAGTCTTGATTTCAATTTGTAATTTTGTTTGAAAATGTGTTTTTGATTTTATATAAAAATATTTATAATTTGTATTTTTATTTTCCGTATTCTAATTTTACTTTATAAGAAATGAATTTATTTGTGTTAAAAATAAAGGAAAAAAATAAATTAGTAGTGGTAAGGCCTAAATGAAAAAGAGTGTTAGTTCCCACAACATATATTTTTAAGAAGTAGGAGTGTGAGATAATGTGTCAAACACCTTTACACCACCGGTTTAAAATAGAGGGAGTGGGTTATATTTAGGGGTTTAAATGAGCCGAGTCGAGCCGAATACTGTCAAGCTCGAGTTCGACTCGAATATAAAAACCCGAGCTCGAAACTCGGCTCGAGCTCGACCGAGTATTATATTTCAAGCTCGAGCTCTGCTCGTCATATAAAACTCGAGCTCGAAACTCGACTCGGACTCGATTATTTTCACATGTCATGCTCAAACTCGATAAATACTCGGCATATCAAGCTCGACTCGACTCGATTTATCTATATAAAAGGGTAAGAAAATAAGCTCGATAAGGCTCGCGAGCTTCTCGAGTCGAGTATATTGGAGCTCGAACTCGACTTGAATGTATACTCGAGTAGCTCGAACTTGAGCTCGACTCGTTTAGGTCGAGTCTATTTCGAGTAGTTTACGAGCCGATCTCGAGTAACTCACGAGCTGTCTCGGCTCGTTTACACCCCTAGTTATATCCCACGGGTGGGTTGAATAAACTAGCTCGCAACCTTCATTCCCTTATTATAAGTGGCGCGTGAGTTAGTGGTGCTTAGTAAAAAAACAAGGCAAACTCACCCAGCGTGAGTTTAATTTTCGTGGGCTCAGGTGGTTTTATTTTTTGGATGTTTTTTGTGAGTGGGGTGTGTTTAAGTAATAAAAAAATAGGTATGAAATTTGAGTTGTATTGAGTTTGAGTGAGTGTTATTATCTCCAAAATTTATTTTAGGTGTGTTTTAGTAACTTTTTTAAAAAGATGATGATGCAGTTAGGTGACGGTGGGTCCACTTCCTCTAGTCTTAGGCTATGTTTGATAAGAGCTATTTTAAAGCTTTATAAGAGTTGTTAGCTTTTTTGTTAAAAAAATAATCTAATAGCTCTGTTTGGTACAACAATTTTTAAGAGCTGTTAGCTTTTTATTTTCACCAAGTAGCTCTTAAATAAAAAGCTGTCTGATACAGCTTTTTAAATTGTCAAGAGCTGTTAAAACTTTAGATTACTGATATACCCTCCAACCATATTATAATTTATTTAAACATACCATTTTAAGTCATTTTACATTTTAATTTTACAGTTAACAGCCAAACACTTCTATTAAAAATGGAGTTTTTTAGTAAACAGCTTATAGCTAATTTTACCAAACATAGCCTTAGTCCACGTCAGCATCAGCAGTTGATCATTTACGCGGAAACTGAAATAAATTGAATCCAAATAAATTCTGACTATCAACACTCTTTCTTTTATTTAAAAAAAAAATCTCTTCCTTCAATTCGGTTACCGTTAACGTAACAACCCGCCGGAATATAGTCACCGGACGGCAATGTATAACTTCCGGTGGCTAATACTACTACTATTAGTTTGTACTCCGGTGGTGACGTACGCTGATCACCGGCGGTCAACTAACAGCACTACTCCATGGCAGACTTTAACCGGTATTATATTGTGTAACTTATTATACAATGTACTTTTTAAAGCGTTGTTTTATTGTATCTAAATTATGTTTTAGGTATTATTTCGATTAATAAATTGTTTGACATTGTTAAGTTTGCTGCTGATTATGTTATGTTTAGCTTTATTTGGTGTGATTGTTTACGTTTATTATTCGCGACCTTAGAGCACAGGGAGTCGTCCTGCCATAGAAGCGGTCCCATAGTCAAAAAGTGGTGGAACCACTTTTTAGAGGGAGCGGTGATTTTGGTGATATAGGGGTATTTTTTGTGCCATAGAGAGAGGGTATATATACCCTCTAGATTCCAAAAAAAAATAAGAAAAAATCCAACCGCGTGGGCTGGCCACCACGGCGCGAGAGCTTTGGCACCAACACGCGGAGTCGTGCGCCGTTCCCATTTTGGCGCCAAATATAAGAGGAACAATGCCATGGCGTGACTGTTCCAAGTACTCTTACTAGCTTATTTCATTATTTTGAGCTTATGGAACATAAGCTCAAATTAAGTAAACCCGTGACCAGTGGCGGAACCAGGATATTAAACGGTGGGGGCAAAAAAACACTAGCGACGTGACTCAAGAAAAAATGTAGAATGATAAAACGAAAACTATTACTTATATAATGAATGATTTATAAGGCTTTAGAATGTTGAATGTTAGGTTTTAGTGTGTTAGTGGGGGGCGATTTGAGTTTTCAATGGGGGCACTTAAAAAAAACGTTTAAAATTTTATAAAAATTACACTAAAATCTCATCGTTTCTGTCTAGCCATGGGGCATCGCCACCCCATACTCATTGAATGGATCCCGCCCCGCCCGTGACCCCACAAATAAACTTATATAAGTACCTAAGTAAAACATGTAAACAGATGTACGCGGGGCCAGGAAGAGCCAGCTTTTTTGACATCAGATGTACGCGGCCTCACCGGGTTAATCCTCGGACTTTCTTACCCTTCCTGGCCTGGCCACCCCCAAATGTACGCACCTAGTGAGGTTTGAAACTTTTTTTTTGATAGTTAAGGACCTTACAACTAGGCTATTTGGTGCTAGTTTAAGATGTTAAACAAATACTTAAGTGTTTCGTCTTATATAGTTGGCTTAAAACTTATCTGCTTTTGGTTTTATGTCTCATAAGCTCACTGTTTGTGGCTTAATTTGAAACTTTTCGGCTTATGTTTCATAATGACCTTATGTAAGCCAAGAAGTTTCAAAATATGCCACAAAAAGTGAGCTTATGAAACATAAGCTTAAAACCAAATAAGCCATAAGCCGACTATCTAAGCCGAAGTTCGGGCTTGAATAAAGCAGCTTATGGAAATGCACGCTTGTGAAAAAATAAATTCGAGTTTTGCGAGTAGAGGTGCATTTTAGGTAATTATGTGATTATCAACAAGTCACCAAATGCATCGCCTGTCGGTAGTTCAAACTCACTAGATACACATTTGCGTCCCCAAGTCGTCCATATACATTTTGTATCTTGTGGTGAAGTGTTCCAAGAGTCCATGGTTTATAACTCGTTGGGTGAACAACTAGTTAGGATAACTATATGAGTTAGTTTGAAGATTGTATTCGACATGAGTTTAAAGAGAAGGCTTAGATACTTGAAGTAGCATAACGCCATAACCTGACAAAAGAAAAAATACCGTGGAATGTGTCATGGACTGCAGATGCTCGACTCATGCTTTCGACCACTTATAACGTCAATTAACCTATACTATTTGCATTGTATAAGATTTCCGATTTTGGTTTCTGCAAGTAGTCAAATTTGTGGCTTTAACACTTTTTGTATTTCAATTGCATGTTCTAAACCTCCACTCCCCTGTACTATTTGCAGGAGACCGCCCTTTAGTCATAGCACGTGGTGGGTTTTCAGGATTATTTCCTGACTCCAGTGGAGTTGCATACAATTTCGCCAAGGACACCAGTCTAACCAATACGATCATGTGGTGCGACGTACAGTTGACTAAGGATGCAGCTGGGATCTGCTTTCCGGATCTTAATCTTGGAAACGCTTCCACCATTGACCAAGTGCAAGTGTATAAAAACAGATCCGCGACATATCTTGTCAATGGGGTACCCATTCATGGGTGGTTTCCCGTGGACTTCTCATACAAGGATCTCGAAATCGTCTACTGTAAGTCAAATCCATGAGAATTTTTAGTGTTCATTAGTTCTCACTGTTCGTGTGCCATATCAAGAGTTCTTGCGAGTTTAATCTTATATTCATCAGAAACTGAAGAGAGAAGTATGTAAAGAACCTCTAATTACGAATGAATTACAATACAGAGAAAACTTTATTTGGCTTTGGTGAAGAGTAGTGCATACTGCTTTTACTGAATACATTAGTGCCGTGACGTCTTGCAAAATACTGACAGTTCTGTTGTTGCACTGCACAGTAAAACAGAACCTCGACTCTCGAATTCCATATTATGATGGCTTGCATTCGATCATGAAGGTTAAAGACATTGATAAGATGATGCAATTGGACTCACCGAGACAAATGTGGTTGAATATTCAGGTATGTATCATTTACTGCATACAGCTGCCAATTTATGACTTGTATTCACAGTACAATACAGGCTAAGAACATTAGATGAAACGTCAACTTTAAACCAACCACTATAACAGAAAAATGTTGACCCGTCAATACTCAATACTTTTAACAGGATGGATAATTGATGTACTCTGTTGCTAACCTTGCATTTCGTTATGATTTTGCAGCATGATGCATTTTACGGTCAACACAATTTAAGTATGAGAAATTTTGTGATTGCTACCACTAAAAGCGGCCATGTCAAATATATATCATCGCCGGAGGTGGATTTCCTAAAAAGTATTGTGACAAGGTTCAGATCAAGAGCCACAAAACTAGTTTTCCGATTTCTAAAAGAGGACCTGACCGAGCCCACAACCAATCAAACGTATGGTTCGCTTCTGAAGAATCTGACATACATAAAGACATTTGCTTCTGGAGTTCTAGTACCTAAGTCATATATATGGCCGGTGGATGACTTATATTTACAGCCATTTATCTCCTTGGTCTTGGATGCTCACAAGGAAGGTCTAGAAGTTTATGCTTTAAATTTTATGAATGATGTGCCATTCGCATATAATTACAGTTATGACCCTGTATCGGAGTATCTGTCTTTTGTTGAAAATGGCAAATTCTCTGTGGAGGGTGTGCTTTCTGACAACCCGTTAACTCCATCAGCTGCTTTTGGTAAGTTTGTAACCCTTCATCAGCTATTCTGCATATATCAGCTGTTCTGCATATATCGCCATGCTTTTTACTTTGACAAATTCTTTCATAAAAGCTTATTACTACCGAGTACAAGTCAAATCCCGAAATTTCTAATTGCACAGAGGACAGTTGTGCCTAAATATTAAAGTTGAATATTGACTTCCAATAGATGAATGTTTTTGCGTACATAAACACTTGAACTTCAGAAGGTAATTATTTATGCGTACATAAACACTTGAACTTTCAATAGATGAATGTTTTTGCGTACATAAACACTTGAACCAATTTCATGGCCGTATCAAGTTGGGCCACATTCTTCTTGCCATGTTCCCACTGATCGATAAAATTATTGGCTGGTTAAGTTTGTTCTGCTGCATCTATTAGCATCTTGAAAGAATATGCCATCTTTCCATTAATGTGTTCTTTGTGTTTGGTTTGTTTTAGAAGCTAATATTTTTATTAAAATCTTGCAGATTGCTATTCTCACATGGGGGCAAATCAATCACAGCAAGGTTTGTCATTTTCGGCATTATATGTTTTAACACAATCAGTTAATGTGAGATTTTTCTGCTCAAAATGCTGATCATATATTTCTGCCCTAGATATTATTTAACAGCTACTAGCTATAGGTGGCAATGTGACCCATTTACTTATGTATGGAGGACTGTTCTTTTAATCTCAAAAGGGTCAAATGGGTCAAATGTAAAACATAATCTATATTGAGAACAAACCAAATGGGTCGCATGGGTCAAACAGGTTGCAAGTTTCCGAAAGATTACTTTAAATCCATACCAATATATCACTTCTGTATAAAACAACGTTGAAACTGACTTGTATCTTATCTTTTGAAATTGATACAGCGAAGGTTTTAATTATCTCATCTGAAGGAGCGAGTGGGGATTTTCCTGGCTGTACCGATTTAGCATATAAGAAAGCTGTTTCAGATGGTGCTGATATCATTGACTGTCCAGTTCAGATGACAAGTGACGGAGTGCCTATTTGCGTAGGTTCTATAAACCTTATGGATAGGACAACGGTTGCTAACTCAGAATTTAGCAACCTTTCATCAAGCTTTCCCGAGCTTCAATCCGGTAATGGGATATATACCTTCAGCCTCACGTGGAGCCAGATTAAGAGCCTGAGACGTAAGTGATCTAATCTACGCGAATATGACACATTTATCCTATCATATATCTGTTTATCAATCACATACTTATACTACTATACTCTCGCATTCAAATCACATACATCGTCTTTGTCCAAAGTTTTATCAAATGATCATTCTACAAGAAGATGGGACAGATCATACATTTTTCGGAACCTCGTTTTGGTTTTAGTGTGTAAGAAAGCTTAAAACTGTAATCACATTTTTGTCTTTATATATTTCAGAACCTTAGACAATATGGTATCACTATTGAACTTAAAAGAGGTACCACAGAAACAAAAAGTATTAGTGTCGTGTTTCTAGCAAAATCCATGTCAATTGGCATCATTTACTGTATTGGACCTCAATATTTGAAGTGTGCCTCTCACAAAGACCAACTCACTTGTTGCCTGAAACATTTTAGCTTATACCACATGCTATGCAAAATAATGTTAATTTCAAAAGCAATACTTTTAATCCCCTGAAAGCTTATATTCGTTTTGGTGGATAGTGTTCTGTCGGTATCTTTAATCTGCTAGGGTATTCGTTACTGCGTTTTTGGCATTGGTCGTTCCTTTAAACAATGCGTATCTCCTGATTTGCTATTTCATTGTATTTTGTTTTTTTCCTTTTGTGTTCTAGCAACAATGTTCAACCCATATGCAACAAGTACTTTGTATCGGAATCCGAAGCACGAACATGATGGAAAGCTTATGAGCTTGTCCCACTTTTTGGACTTTGCAAGTAATGCTACTTCTGTTTCTGGTGTGCTAATCAACATACAGGTGGGTTTGTTTTCTGAATCCTTTCATGCCTCGGAGTTTCTTTACATATAGCTGTTCACATTGGCATGATGCATACTCAAATTTATTGCAATGAGACCACTGATAGTTGAATGAATTATGGGATGTACCATGCTTATTCTGGTTTAAGATGGATGCTCTTCAAAAGCTAGGTTGAACCATGAATGTGAACTTTATGATTGTAATCTATCCCTACCCATTCACATATTTTCCTGCTTAAAAGATCTTCCTGTAGGTTATCTATTAGTATAATAATATCTTGAGCTGGCAAAAAAAATGAAGGTTAAGCTGGTTCTTTTACGGGTCGGGTCGGGTTTACCTGCTTTAACGGGTCTGGTCGGGTTTACCTGCAAAGTGCAAACCATTTCGTTTGAAGTGTTGAAAATGATAAACAACCAGTTTGAACCTTTTTTGCTGTAAACATAATTCGGCCTTCTACCAGTTTGACCCATTTTCACGGTAAGCGTAATTCATTCGCCTACCAGTTTGACCCATTTTCCATTTACCGTTATAGCTACTCATTGACCTGTGACGATAAATCACTCAAGATGAACTGATGTATAAGTAAATGGGTCCAAACTTCCACCTAGCTAAATACTAAACAGTTTTCCAGTTCTCCTAGGTTCCCATATGATTGTTCCTGGCTGAACCTGTCTGTGCAATTCTTAATTTCTATTGATCATCCGTGATTTCATGTTTAATTTTTTTCTGCCATTATCAATAATGGAACTTACGTTACCTTTCTTACCTAAATTCCAGCATGCAGTCTACCTAGCAAAATATCAAGGACTAAGCGTAACCGATGCAGTGATGGATGTCTTGCACAAATCTAGCTATAATAGAAATTTGGCCAAAAAGATATTAATCCAATCTTCAGAGAGAGAGGTTCTAAAAAAATTCAAGGCAAGAAGCAACAGGCATGAGCTTGTTTATGAAGTTAATGAAAATATCCGTGGTGCCTTCAACTCAACCATCTCAGAAATGACCGAGTTTGCTAATTCAGTGATCATTAGCAAGGAATCTATCTACCCAAAGTCAAATGGGTATCTTTACGGTCAAACTGATGTTGTGCAAAAACTCCAGGCTTCTAAGCTCCATGTATATGTGCAGAAAATGAGCAACGACTTCCTTTCAATACCATGGGACTTCTTTACAGATCCGTATGTAGAAATAAACACATATGTGATGGCAGCTGGCGTTGATGGTGTTGTCACAGATTACCCAGCTACCGCCTCCAGATACAGAAGTAAGTTTCCCATTTATGAGATTTTACGTAAATGCTGTAATCGGATCAATCTACTTTGGGTGGTACCATGTGCTCATTTGGAAAAGAATAGCTATAAGGAAATATATATTATCCATTGAATTTACTCCCATTAAGGCTGCCTGAAGTTTGCCTTAATACCTGCAAAGTGTTTGGATAGTAAAGGGTTTAAAATGGGTCTCGGTTAGGAAATTAAAAGTATATTATTTCACCATATGTTAATTCTAAGCGTAGTGTTTCACGGTTTCACTTTCACCTATATATGAGACAAGCTCCGGAAAGTACACTCTTTG
Organism: Glebionis coronaria; assembly: GCA_025667525.1. Classification (NCBI taxonomy): domain Eukaryota; kingdom Viridiplantae; phylum Streptophyta; class Magnoliopsida; order Asterales; family Asteraceae; genus Glebionis; species Glebionis coronaria. The sequence goes on along the minus strand of CM046880.1, from coordinate 590,930,210 downwards.
TTAACCATGGCCTTAGTTGATTCTTTGCTTGGCCCTCTAGGAACGGGTTGTTTTGGGAACGGTTATGGGCCAGGCAGTGAACAGTCTATGTTTTAGGGACCATTTGTCCATCTGTATCTCAGTATCAACTCGGTTGATAAACTCTATCGTTGGAATCTATTCATTTGTTTTGGGGTAACTACAGGGAACAAGTGTTTAAGCCTACCAGACGAACAGATCCCAAATTACGCAAGACCTGCAGAGCCTGGGAGATTGTTTGAACCCATGGCACCTAAATCGATGCCACCAGCCGGAGCTCCCAGTCCAGTCCTGAACGATAGTGACCTGGCAAGTCCACCTATCCCTCCAGCAATACAGAGACCACATCCACCTCCACCTTCTGGTGATGAGTCCACAGTGTCACCTCCAGGCTCAACAAGTAAATCACTCAGAACTGTTGTGAACAGTATCCTAAGTTTTATAGGTATGGTTATAGGACAGTTATTAATGTACTGATAAAATAGTGGACACATTATGCACATAGGACAACTGCGGAAGTAGCACCAAACGATAGAAAATTCACCAATACGATTTAAGATTTTAAACAGACCGATAAATCGCAGAATCTATATAAACCTTCATAAACCCCATAGAGTTTAAAGGCCAACCTTCCTAGCCAAGGTTTATTCATCCCTTAATGGCAGTTTTACGAATTCCAGTTTCATGCTTGATAAACCACTTCATACTCTACACACAAATTATCTTGAAATAAGGTGTAAAAGTCTCATGGGTTTTGTCAAAAAGGTAAAAGTCGTAAAATATCAACGTACTTTCGAAAATTTACCACAATGGGTTTTGTCAAAAAGGTAAAAGTCGTAAAATATCAATGTACAAATTAACCACAATAAAACACTTACTTTTTTATTACTAACACCACCAATATACATTCAAATATTTCTTTAACTTGAATCACTGTTAGTTATAAATATATAAACATTAGTTCATTTATATTAACGGGCATTTTTTGTTATTCTTTTTTACGATTTTAATTTTGTTTTACTTTCGAGTTCTTTTTTTAAGTTTTTTTAAATCGTTTAAATTTAAAAATAAAGTTTGAAAATTGTTTTTTTAAATATTTTCAAATTAGTTTTGGTTTCTATACAAATTGTCACATTCTTTTCGAAATTTTTATACACCTTTTCATCGCGATTTAGAAAAAAAAATGTAACTTTTTCTTGAGATTTCGAAAAAAGTCGTGTATAAAAGCTAAAACTAATTTACAAAAGATTAGGAAAACAATTATAATTTTCTTTTTCAAATTTAAGTGATTCGAAAAAATTAAAAAGATTTTGAAAGAAAGAACTAAAAAAATTGAAAGAAAAAAAAAACAATTTCCTTTAGATTTTTTTACCTGAGAAAGAAAACAAAAAATTTTAAAGAAAAAAAATATATTTTTTAATTTTTCCGATTTTTTATAGTTTTTTTGAATTCTTTTTCTTTCGAAAAGATAAAAGCAAAATATTCGTAAAAGAAAAACAAAACGGCCGTTCATAAAACGGATTAACGTTGCGAACGATCGTTGGCTAAATGGACTAACGTTGATACATTATAACTAACCGTGGTTCAAATTAAAAAGATATTTGAAACTATATTTATGGTAATAGTAATAAAAAGTAAATGTTTTATTATGATAAATTTTTGAAAATACGTTGTTATTCTATAACTTTTACCCTTTGTCAAACTATTATGAATATAGGTTCAAGTAAATCATAGGCAAGTTATTCGGAATGAAAAACAAAGGGTTAAGTTAATAATATAGAAATGTATTTTTTAAATTTTATAATTTTAAGCATAAAACTTTTTTATTGATCGCATCGGTAACCAAATTTGTTACAATCTATTAATATCACTGGCATGATTTAGTATCATGATACCAATCGGTGTCAGAAGATGTTTTTATGGTGTAAACGTCTCTATTCCTCGTAAAATGGTGCAGAAGGTCAGTCATCGTCTTGAACATACTCTATATGGTTACTTTATTGGAAAGAGAATGGCTTTCCCGGTTGTGGATTATTATGTTAGAAACAATTGGGTGAAACATGGGTTGACACGGATCATGATGAATTCTAGGGGTTTTTTCTTTTTCAAATTCAAGTCACTTGCTGGTTTGGAAGCAGTTTTAGAGGAGGGCCCATGGTTGATTCGTAAATCTCCGATCATTCTCAAAAAATGGTCGATGGATACTAGGTTGATTAAAGAAGAATTGACTCGTATTCCTGTTTGGGTAAAATTACATGATGTGCCTATTCAAGTCTTTGAAGAAGATGAAATTAGTTTGATTGCTTCTTTCATTGGAAACCCTGTGATGCTTGATTTCTACACTAGTTCTATGTGTAAGGAGTCATGGGGTCGGAATAGTTTTGCCAGATGCTTAATTGAGGTTAATGCTGAGGCTGATTTTGTGGATGTTGTTACCATTGGTGTCCCTTCTCTTTCGGGGAGGGTTTTATAAAGGAAACTATCCGTGTTGAATATGAATGGAGACTTCCTAGATGTGCTGAGTGTAAGACTTTTGGTCACTCTATTGATCAATGCTCTAATAAGGTGGTTGCTTCTCCTATAGTTCCTACTGCTAGTACTGGTGTATCTACTTCTGGTGCTACTCCTGTTGTTGAGAATAATGATGGTTTCCAAATGGTGACCAAAAGAAAGAGAAATATGACGAAATCTTTCAAGTGTGGTAAGTTTACTAGTTCAACGGTTCAACCGAATGTTAAATTTGTTCCTAAAGCTACAATTAGTAACCCGATGCAGAGAGTGACTAGTGCGAAGACTGTTTCTTTGCCCAAGTTGAAGTCTATTGATACGTCATCATCAGGTGTTGGGCTATCTACATCAAATCCTTACTCTGTATTGGATCATGATGATGAAGATGACGAGGTTGAAATGGTTTATGATGAAACAACCAATTTATTCCCTAAAACAAATGCAGGTGGAAATTCCTTCATGGAAGCTGTTAGCTAGTTCATTTTGTTGGGTATTGGGTGTTTTGTAAGTGTTTATGGCTTGTCATAAGCACTAGATTTAGGTGTTTATGAACCTGTTTAGCTTGAGGTTAATGTGGTACCTTAGCCACATTCCATTTGTACTTCACTGTTTTTTTTGTTAATATATTTACCGGGGAAACCCATTACCAAAAAGACATGGCATATAAAAGTTTTTTAACATTAGTTGGTTTACAAATGAGAAGTGATTTGCAAACTCCTATATTTGATTATGTATTGATATTTATATCTTTATAAAATAAACATGAGTAAACATGCCAAAAAAATATATATGTCAAGCTACACTATATTTTGAGTGTGACAATCAAAAGAATGTGCAAATCATCTCCTTTTACAAATAGTTGTTACTCTAAAATAAAATTTTCTCCAAAATTTATTTTATTTTCTCCAAATGAAGAAATTCTCGAAATTTTTTTTTAACATATTTTCAAAAAGATAACTTTTGAGAAAAAAAATTGAAAAAGATTTTTTTTAATTAAAAATTATATAAAATTTAATAATTGTATAAAATTAAACACATTTTTCTTTCTATAGCTTTTTCTGAAAAAAAAAATATTTTTTAAAAAGAAAATTTTGAATGTTTTTTACTATATTTTTCTTCAAAAAGTCTAAAATTAAATATACTCTTTATCCTATTTTAAAAGTAAAAAAATTAAAATTAGAAGTATTTCTATCCAAAAAAAATTTCTCTAGAAAGTTTAAAATAAAAAATACTTTTTGAAAAAAAACCATGTTTTTGAAAATATTATTTCAGAAAAAACCTATAATAATAAAAGTCAACGAGCTATTACAAAGGTCATTATCGAAAAAACATTAACAATAATAAAAGTAAAAAGTGTTAAAAGAAACCTGCTAGCAACTTGTTATTACATATCATTTTAAAAAAAAATTAGTAACATTGAAATGAATTTGAAAGTTCGATTACTTATATTAATCAACAAAAAAATTCATCTATTTTCAAATAACAAAAAAGTTCGTCGTCGAGAATCGTAAATTTTAAAAAATATATTCCTATTTTATACGCTTAACGAAAAAACAAAATTCAGATGTTAAAATGAAAGAATACTCTTTTGTATATTTGTACGGAGTATTACTATGAACCGTTTGGTATGGGGTAATCACCCCAAAAATTTTGGTTTTTACTTATTTTACATATTTGGTTGATATTTTGGGTTAGCTTGGTCCCACTCAAAAGCATATTCAAGAGGTTTTATAAAGGGAAAATGGTGAATCTGGTTAATTTGAGCACGTAACATTTATTAGTGGTCAAGCCAAAAGATTTTGATAAATATGGTCACCATCACAAAGGGTTAATATACACAGAGGTTACTAAAGTTTGGTTAAAGTAACGATTTTATTAGTAAAGTTTAAAACCTTACACTTATATTACTATAGTATACGTGTTTGATTTATTTGTTACTAAACATTCAAGAAAACTTTCCCTCCCGTTACTCATAAGAGGGGTTACCGGTTAAACAACCGGTTGCTATGTCACATAAGCTTTTGGTGGGCCCCTTTTTTATTTCATGACCTTTGCAACCCTACCTGTAACACTCCCAAATTTTGGATAACAAAGGAAGGGTCATTAGGAGTATTACTTCATAGCACAACACACAAGTTACAAAGAGAACGACTCAAAAAGAGGCGTTTGAAAATTTTAGTTCATTCAATAATTTAAAATCAGAGTTTACAAGCAGATCCCAATCATAGTGTAATAATAAACAGTTTTAAAAAGTTTATCGAATGATATTCAGTATTATATTGCCTTCAAAATATCTCATGCGACTCGTTCAGCTTCTAAGTACCTGAGACAAGCATGCTAAAACCGTCAACACAAAGCTTAAGTGAATTCATAGGTTTTTAAGTAAAAGCAGTGGACCACAAGATTTCAAGTATTCAGTTTCCAAAGTAAGATGGCATCCATTATCGCACTAAGCTCATGAAACCGATACGTTAACAGAGTTCAGATAAGTTTGCCCTTAGTAGGTAATTTGCCACATTACCTAGAGTTCTCAAATACAATGTGTCCGTTTGACCAGTTCGGTCGGTCAAGTAAGCGTGACTTACCCGGACAGGGATGTCAATCCTAATAGATCTATTCAAAGCATTCGTGTTTACTCGACCAGTACAGTCGGCCCAAGTAATTAACGGTTCATGACTAAAAGGGACTTGTTGTAGGCAATAGTGTTCCTTAGTGTAAATGATAATGACATAAAATACATAAAGCAGTAAAAGCGAGGCTATGAACTCACCTTAGCGATAACGATATCAAACGAGGATAATGATCAAGATATAGTGACGAGAGTGAAATGATGAAATAAGATAAGTCGAGGAACCATGAGCTTATAACAACGACCTATAATAAAGTGGCGCGTCTTAGAAATATAGACAACAACGTACAAAATTGAAATAAGTTTTAGAAGCACAATTACATTAAAGGAAAGATAACTAACCAACTGAGCTAGCTCAGTTGGCCACCAAGGGTAACCTTGGGGAGTTATTCTTGAAGAGGTCTCGAGTTCGAGTCTCACCAAGAACCTTCAGGGGCCCGAATTAAGAAGCAGGAGTGGGGTTTATCCCCTAAGGAGAAAGTTCGAGGCTTGCATACTGCCCAATTGTATGTCACTGTAACCTCGAATCACTAACTACTAACTCGCCGTTATAAAAAAAAAGGAAAGATAACTAGATTAATATTTCGGATTAGATTTGAAAAGATAGGATAGACAAGGGCCAAAAGAGTTATTTAGAAATTTATATATATTAATTTGTATTTATCTTTATAGTTTAGGGACCAAAAGTGTAAATTAATATTTAAAATGCATGAAAAAGGTTTTGTGAATGATTTTGACGTGAAGCCTCAAATCCCTCATTCTCATTTGCATACACTACAACAATTTTAACTTTCAGTGACAAAATAATTTAGAGACGACAAAATTTCGTCACTAAAAACGCCTATGGGCCCACTTTTTCAACAATGCTTCTAAAAAATGGTTGACTATTAGAAACCTTCGTTTAGGAACGACAATGTCGTCACCTAAGATTTTCAATTTTTTTCAAAAATTAAATAATCTTTTTACTCTTCCAAAATTCATTTTGTTTCAATTATAGGGACGATAATGTCGTCACCAAGTAGTTTAAATTATTTTTAAAATTAATTTAGTCTATTTACTCTTATATAATACTTTTTCTGCTTATTTTAAGGACGACAATGTCGTCACTAAGTAGTTTTGATTTTTTCAAAATTAATTTAATCAATTTACTCTTTTATAAATTATTTTCTATTACTTTTAAGGACGACATTGTCGTCTCTAAGAAATTTTCAATATAATCAAACACATTTAAATCTATGTACTCGTTTATAAATCTTTTCATATTAATTTTAGGGACGTGAATGTCGTCTCTAAGTAATTTTCACATTTTCAAACATAGTGATAGTTATTTGATACTTTAAAATAATTTGTTGTTAATAATAGGTACGATAAAGTCGTCCCTAAGTAATTCTCATATTTTTAAAAATATTTTCCATATTAAAAATTATTTTTTTTATATTCTTAAGAATAACTTAAGTTATTGATAGTAGTTTCAAAAACATTTCTTTTTTTAATTCTTGGGACGACATTGTCATCCTTAATTTTATTTTTATATTTTGTTAAAAAATCATTGCTAATAAACACAACAAGTTAGCAAAATCCTTAAGAACGATATTTTTTCCAAAAAAAAATAAAAAGTAATTTAAATTTGTGACTTTTTACGGTATCGTTGTGGAGGGAACTTTTGGAACCAATTTTTATGATAGTAACTTTTGGCGGGAATGATAGCCATCGACTCATATCGTGTACATTGATACCTTATGAACTCATATCGTGTACAACGATATCCTATCGACTCATATTTTGTACACTGATACCTTATCGACTCATATTGTGTACAACAATGGCTATCATTCCTGATATGAGTCGACTCATATTGTGTACAACGATACCCGATCGAATCATATTGTGTATAACGATACCTTATCGACTTATATCGTGTACAACGGATGATTATGATAGTCATCGACTCATATCGTGTACAATGATACCTTATCAACTCATATTGTGTACAACGATACACTATCGACTCATATCGTGTACAATGACATCCTATCGACTCATATTGTGTACAACGATGGCTATCATTCCCGATATGAGTCGACTCATATTGTGTACAACGATACCTTATCGACTTATATCGTGTACAACGGATGATTATGATAGCCATCGGCTCATATCGTGTACAACGATACCTTATCAACTCATATCGTGTACAACGGATGATTATGATAGCCATCGACTCATATCGTGTACAACGATACCTTATCAACTCATATTGTGTACAACGATACCCTATCGACTCATATCGTGTACAACGACATCCTATCGACTCATATCTTGTAAAACGACATCCTATCGACTCATATCGTGTACAACGGCGTTCTATCCTGTACAACGACATCCTATCGACTCATACATGAGATCTTCGACGGATGATTATGTATGCTAACTCATATCGTGTACAACGATATCCTATTGACTCATATTTTGTACACTGATACCTTATCGACTCATATTGTGTACAACGATACCCTATCGACTCATATTGTGTACAACGATGGCTATCATTCCCGATATGAGTCGACTCATATTGTGTACAATGATACCCTATCGACTCATATTGTGTACAACGATACCTTATCGACTTATATCGTGTACAACGGATGATTATCAAAGCCATCGGCTCATATCGTGTACAACGATACCTTATCAACTCATATCGTGTACAACGGATGATTATGATAGCCATCGACTCATATCGTGTGGATGATATCATCGTTACAGGTAATAACACAGGCACTCTCGACAATATGGTTTGTCAACTTGGATCAGCTTTCGCATTAAAATATCTCGGGCCCCTTAACTACTTCTTGGATATTGAAATTGTTCCTCATGTGTCCGGCATTCTCCTGTCTCAAAAGAAGTATATTGTATACATGGGCCGTACTCGTTAGGTTATGATTAGTTACTTTGTTATCAAGTAATTGTATTAGTATATATACATAGACTATATAATGTATAATTACAATTACAATTACAATAATACAAACCTGTTGAGGTTTTAAAGTCGTTTTCGGCTATTCTAAAACAAAATGTTTGAATCACAACCGTTAAATAACCTCGAATCAAAATACAACACACTACCGTATTCACGATCGTCAAATTACTTTTATAATTATTTAAATAATTTATACGTAATTTAAAATTATCATTAATTAGTTTTATTTATTTTAAAGAGTTAAACACATTTAATTGCAATAGGAAAAAATAATATATATACATTTTAGAGTCGACTTGTCGTCACTAAATAAAGATAGAATGAAAAAATTCGAAACTTTTGGTTTTCCTTGGCTTTTTTTCGTTTTCCCTCTTAAGTTTTCGCATTATCCCGCCATGGTAGTGGTAATGACGAATCTTCATCATCATCAGATGAAGAGCAAGGGTAGGGGTATATCTATGTAGTATGCTACTTTTATTGACTTAGTTTCGTTATTTCTGTTTGTATCTTACTATCGGTCTAAATGAACCGTATTTCGGAAAACTATCATTTCGTTGTATGTTTTGGAACTAAGAAGTGGGTTAATGAAGTTTCCTATTTTTATTTCATACTTTTGAGTAATTTACAGATATTTTGTTTGGGCAATTTTCTTTCCGGATAAAATTCCAAAAAATGCAGGTTTGCTATGCTATTGCTCTCCTGATGGGGCTTCTGTGCAGTTTATTTAGGGATGACATCGTCTTTGAACAAGTCGTCCCTAAATCTATTTATTTAAAACAATTACAAAATATATAAATATTATTTTTTTTAACAAAATAACTATAAGGACGATATTGTCGTCCCTAAGAAATATATATTTTTAATAAATTTGAAATTAAAAAAAAATTATTTTTATATAAAAAAGTTTTGGGACGATATTGTCGTCATTAAAAGATATTTATTCTAATTTCCATAATTTTTTAAAAACATTAATAAAAGAACATAAATTAAATTAGAAAAAGAATAGGGATGACATTATCGTCCCGAAGTAGACTGGACCCACTAGTTTAAAAGTTTTGTTTGAGTTTATGCGGGCCCCAAATGTCGTCACTATAAGAGTTGACTTGTCGTCACTAAGAATTTTGGGGACGGAGGTTTAGGTTCGAAATTTTAGTGACGACATGTCGTAACTAAGATTCTTAGAGACGACATTTCTTAACCTTCAGAGACGATACGTGTCGTCACCAAAAGTTAAAATTCTTGTAGTGATATTACATGCTTTCTGTTTATTTCAGGCGAATAGTAAAACAAAATAACAATCATAAGTTAATATTGAACAATACCTCCACGTCGAGATACAAGACGAGTGATTCGGAGCTATGATGCACGAGAATAAAGACCTAAACGACCACGCATACTAACGAAGTTTAATATGCTCGATACTTGAACCAAAACACAAACTCGGGTCCGCGGCTAAGAAACCGAATACCAATGATTATGAAACGAAAGCTCGAATATTAGCGACTTGATCCAAGTCCGTGATAGAACCGAACCAAAATACGAACTTCGAACCTCCATTCATTGTCATTTCCACCGTGACCCTTTATTAAATTGACCGATTTTACAACTTCCTTCTTGTGATGGATGGTGGCGCATGAACGCGATTGTCACCTCCACCGTGACCCTTCACTATATGAATTGCAAAGTTTTATAGCAACCATGAATGTTTTAGCAGCCATCTATATAAACGTGACATTCTTTAGCAAAATACCATCTCTTGAGGTTTAAAGAAGTAAACTTAAGTTGAGCATCATATCATCATTAGTTAGGATCATGTGTTCAAGACTCTACCATTTCGAGCAAAGGTTAGCCAGGGTGTGACTAGTGAACAACGACATATAGTTACTTAGTTAAGGTTTTGGACAAAGACGTGGAGACGTGGCACTAACGTTGCCATGCAGATAGCTGCGTGTAGAGCCAGGGGCATACCCACATGGGAGCTGGGTGTAGCACGGGCTACACCCGATTTTAGGTCACGAAGGGTAAATTTTTTATAAATTGCGTATTTTTTTGATATGTGCAACACCCGTTTTTATTTAATGTGAGCCAACTTTAGTATTATTAGTAATCGTAAAAAAATTTGTGCAACACCCTGTTTTAAATTCTGGGTCCGTCTTTGTGTAGAGCAGAAGAGAAATGCTATTTTTATGTATGAAAAAGACGTCAAGGGATAAGTTCATAAGTATATATGATATGCTGGTAGATGGACAGATATTACGATTTCAAAGGATAGGAAGAGAGAATTGCATAATTCGTCCTTTAGGTTTGGTCATTTTGCATGTTTCGTCTTAAATATTTTGAAAGTGTCGATATCGTCCTAAAATTAAACTATTTCGCAAATTTGCATCCTTAATGTTTAGTCATTTTGCAAGTTTCGTCCTAAAAGTTTTAGTTATTTTGCAGGTTTCGTCCCAATAATTTTCCTCATAAGGACGATACTTACATTAAAATTTTCCCACAAGGATGATCCTTGCAATTTCCTAACATTTAGGATGAAACATGCAATTTGGCGAAACTTTAGGGACGATTTATGCAATTTACTCGGATAGGAATAAGATATTATTGACTTAATATATTTTATACTTCCAGCGTTAAAGATCATTTCATATCTTTATTTTATGTACTAAATTTTGTTTAATATTAAACTATTAAAATTTCATACTTTATGTTTCATTTGTAAAGAGATTATTTAATTTGACGTGAGTATATAAAAAAAGTGAGATTTAATAAAGTTTGTTTCATAATTTTGTAAAAGAGGGATTATCGAAGTCCGATATTTTAAAAGTTACGCGATTTGAAAGATACGGGCTAAACATGAAAAATAAATGCCCGATATAAAATAAAAACGTTGATGTTCGGAGAACATTTATATTTCGATATATAAATGAGGGCCTAATATTTAATAAACGTTAACGCGTCATCTAGACGAATGACACTTAAATGTTTATCATAAATTTACGAAAAATGTCCATAAAAGGAACAATTAAAATAATGACAAGAAAAATATTTCTATGTCATAACGAGGATATTTACGATCGATAACGGATGTAAATCTTGCAGATAAATAATAATTGACACGTTCTCGATACGTTAAAGCCATAACCTTGTCGGTTAACCGAGAATTCAATATTTTTATTATAAAAACAAAGATGACAAATAAAATTCGGGTTATAAATATTAATCCGAAAATTAAGAATTGCTACACTACATATTATATTCTATGCCACTAGCAACAGATTTCAGCTTCACTATTAATGAAGCATCGAGAATCATCATCATCTTCCGACGATGAAGAAGATCGCCGACATCTCATCCATCAAAACGACATCCCGACCTTCCAGATCGACCACAACAACAACAACATTAATTACAAAAGGTATTATCATTACTATTTATTAGCAGTAATTACTAGTCTTGTAACCGTTCTTTATATTCAGAACCACCTCTGGTGGTTAACCCATCTATGAATAATTTGAACAAATCTTTAAAAGCTATGAAAACCACAAGAACCATGAATCCCGATGCTAATATTACTATGAAGCATAGGGATATATTATCAGAATCTTCTGATGTCAATTTCAAGATGGGAACAACTCGTTTGAATTCTAAGGTTAGTGAATCGTGTGTTGTTAATGATGGAATGGAGTATTCAGAGGTGGTTGTTGATGTTAATACTTTTTGTGGCTTATTTTTAAACTTGTCAGCTTATATAAGCTTATCATATAAGCTTATATAAGCTTAAATAAGCTTATCATATAAGCTTATATAAGCAATTTATTTTCCAAAATAAGCCACAAAAAGTAAGCGTAGTGAAACATAGCCCACAACCAAATAAGCCATAAGTCGGCTATATAAGCCAAAACATAAGCTACTGAATTCGATTTACGAATTTAAGCCAAGTTCTGTTTGATATTTAAACTCGATATCAGTAAATAATCATGGTTGGTTATTCAATAAGATTCCAGTATAACTCTAGATTTAGATATTTGAGTTTTTTAGTAAGGTTACTGAACTTGATTTATAAATTTAGAACTAGTTTCTGTTAGATATGCAAGTCGATAGCATAATGTAACTATATCTGCATAAGGTTATGACTTAAAAAGTACATTATGTCAATATAATCATAGTTTCTTTTCGCCAATTGTGGATTGAATGTGGAATTACGAGTTATGTAACAAACTTGTTTCTTTAATAGTTTAACAGTATTGTAATTCTAGTCGATAAATTCTAATAGTTCTTTAAGTTAGTTTTAATCAAGTCAAGTTTACATTCCATGTAGAATCGTAAAAGGGCCATATTTTGAATTTAGGAAGTTATTTGTTGTTGTTTGTTCAGTTGTTCTGAACTTGCACCGTAGATTTTGATATGTAAATACTTATTCAGTTTTATTAAGGTCACTGATGTCGAGAGTATTGTAACTGAAGAGGATGATGTTGATTGTTCCTTACTGTTATGCGCCCAAAAAAGAACAGTAACATAAATTTAGTCATGAAAATAATCATCAAACAAATGACGAGCCAAACTAACATTTAATAGATAAACCGTTCATGCACACGACACATACAACTTTGAATGTCTGAAACAGTATTAAACACGAATCAAACCTAGAAATTTATAGCTTAGCTAACCCTTTGTGTTGACATGTTGAAAGATTCTCTTATACCTGTTTAACGATACTAAAATGAAGAAAATGACTCAGAAAAATAATAATTCGACCACTAACATTTTCAGTATTGGAACAGGAATGACGAAAAACAAATTCTCGAGAACTTTAAATCAAATTACAGGGTGTAGGAAACGAAAAATGCTTTGAGATAGATGATTTTAGACATGTGATCAAACAGATACACGATAGATTCAAATGGTTTGAAAACTGCCCGATGTTTTTAGTAAAAACTGTCTCAAACGCGTCCACTTTTACACCTTTATATCCTATTTACAGTTAACTGATATGTTTAGGCATTCAAATAGCCTTTGTGGTATCAATCCTATATTAAATAAAACCACACGAGTCTCTTTCTTACAAAAGATAATCAACTGATACATAACATCAGTGGATATGTGCATTTTATAGGGTTGCAAACTGGTAAATAACGTTAATTCTTAGGTATATACATTTTGCGCCATACTATCATATGTAAGATGAAAAAAGGTAACCATATTCTCTTTCAGACTTGCCTGTGATTGTTGCGGAAAAGTATAAGCGAAATTGGTTGATCAGGTGAGAGATGGAACAGCTGCCGTACGATGTATACACATGTTGTAATGCTGAGATACAGTCACCAACAAACATCAGTAAAGCGGTATATGTAGTATTGTAGTGAATACTTGAAAGCTTGGTTACTTACCTCCCAAAACACACAGAAAAAAGTATCCACAAGAAAGCACTCGTCCAGCTTGATTCCTTATACCCTATCCACACCTGAAAAGCGACAGTCGGGTTTTTATGTCTTGGGTAAGTAATGTATTAACATTTTAATACAGATGATATAGACTTACCGATAAAGCCATGAAATCAAAGTTTCGAGCTTAACTTTAACAACACTTCTTTTGTTGCTTTTTTTGCAGTGAAGAAGCGGATGAGTTTTGCAGAACACTTGAAGAGAATGAGGACGAATCACGAACTATATCGGAGATGGCAGATGTACTATATCACGAAATGGTCCTTTTAACCCGTAGAGGCTTAAAAATTGAAGAAGTTCTTGAGGTTCTTAGACGCAGATTTTCTCAATTAGGTGTGGAGGAAAAGAATAGCCGCAAAGGTAAAAGTGTCAAGTGAATATCCGAGTCATCAGTCACATGGTGATATTGTTGTTTTATTGGATATTTGGAACTTATCCAGCTTGTGTTTTTTCGGAAGATTTATTTTAATCAATCTTTTTCACAGGTGTATAAACCATGAAATCTGTTGAATTTTTTATGAAATGACATTTGTTTATAAGAGATACATTTTGACTTTTGAGGTCAAACATATTACTCTCACCTTGTCGAGTTTGTTTCAATAATAAATGTTACCTTTGAGTTATACAAAGCTTTTGGAAGGAGACACAAATCTTCTTCATGTCAAGCTGTAGCTTATTTATTGTTGATGACTTACATAAAAAACAAATTTGGAGAAAGGTTACCTGTTACTCAAGGTTAAAACATAATGAGTAACGGGGAGTTCAGGTAATCAATACTATAGTAACCTAAGTGTAAGGTTTTAAACTTTAGTAATAAAATCGTTACTTTGGTCAAACTTTAGTAACCTCTGTGTATATTAACCCCCACCACAAACGCTTAACTTTGCAGTGAGAAGTGCTCAACAATAAATGATCAACTTACGGTACTCAACCATAAAATGCTCAACTTTGCACCATGAAATACTCAACTTTACACCATAAAGTGGCCAACTTCGTAAACTTGAGGATTTTTTTTAATTTTAATTTTTTTGCAAAGTTGAGCATTTGGGGTTTGAGCACCGTAAGTCGAGCATTTGACATAGGACACGTGTCATAAATATAATAGAATTGAGCAGATATACATTTGTGCATGACCATATATATTAAAATCTTTTGACTTAAATATTTAGTGGATAATAGGAGTTAGATTTGACCATTTTGCTTTTTTTCCCTTTTATAAAAGTAGTAATGTAGTTGGCCAAGATTTGGAAAAAAGCCGAACCATCTTTCCTCACAAAACTGACGTGGAACATCCATGTCCTAGAGTACCCATTCTTTTTTCTTTTTATATTATAAAATAATAAGTTTTATTATTAAATAATTTTTATATATATACTTTTTTCTCTTATAAAAAATTCAAAACTAAACTTTAAACCTAAATTTAAATCAAATCAAATCAAAATCTAAATCTTAAACCCGCCTGCAAACCAAACGGGCCCTTAGTTTCAATTACTAGTTTAAAATGCCAATTTATTTTGACCCATTTATGACGCAAAGTTCAAACTTTCAGTTTTAATTGCTAGTTTAAAATACCAATTGTAACATCATACTTTATTATAAAATTTGTTGTTATCATTTTTGTTAATACCATTTGTGCATTAATACCATAAGTTCTTATGAATAGCATAAATAGTAGCCTCATTCTGTGTTCCAAGACAACACAAACTCACAAAGCTTATTAATTTTCTCTCCCAACCCACTCACAAGAATTCTAAAAACATTTCAGACAATTTGACAATTACAGCACGTACAGTCGTTGTACCTTGGGAAACAACGGTGACCATTATACACGGAAGTGCTTTAAGGTAATCGTGTTCAACACGAAACTCGGTCTAATTTATTCGTGTATGAAACTTCGTCCAGGTTCTTCTCACCTTTATTCTCTTCGTGTTATTATAAGTTTGAATTTTTTATAAGCGATATTTATTTACTACATGCCTAGTGGCGGAGCTTCAAATTATTTTTTAGGAAGGCCAAAATATATATTAAGGAATCTAAGAGGGCCAAATACTCTACTTACACAACAAAAGCAGTCAGCTATTTTAGCATAAAAATCCAAAATGTGGGGAGGCCAAAGCCTTCCTTGTCCGCACTAAGCTCCGCTCTTATTCATGCCCCTCATCACACGGGTCAAGGTACATGTATATTGTCAATTTGTTTATATACTTGTAGATTATTTGAAATGTGATTACGTGATTTATAGATTATTTGTGAATTAGTATTATGAGTTAAGATGAATGTAGATCAATAATCTATTATAGACCAAATCAACTAATTATATTCATCTATTTAAAAAAAACTCACTTCTTACTTTTTGAAAAAAAAATTAAATACTTTACAAATAGTATATCGTCACGCGATAAAAAATACATAATTGCAACAAAAATTAAATCTTTTTTAATGAGGGGCACATGTATAGACTTTCGCCGAATTTTTTTTTGTCTGAGAATCATATATATTTCCCAGAATCATATATGATTTCAGAAAATCATATATGATTTGTGATACGAATCATATATGATTCGTGATACGAATCGTACATGATTTTCTCAGTAAAATAAATAAATTCGTCGGAAGTATACACATGTACCCCTCGTTAGAGAAAAGATTTAATTCTCGTCTCGATGATATGTTTCGTTTTACGTAACGATTAGCGCTTTGAAAGATATTTTATTTTTAAAAAAATAATAAAAATAGATAGATAAAAAAATGGAGGGCTGAGATTGCATAAGGGTCTATGCTGAATTTCTAATTTACATTGAACTTTTCCCTTAGTATTATCATCAACCAAATTTATTGATCACCGGTAAGTATTACCAACATGCTAGTCCTACGTGACACCCGGTTAAAATAACGATTATTTATTGTATTATTGCAACGTTAGTCTTCTAAAAAAACTTTTTGCTATTTTTGAAAAATTAGTTTTACTTTTTGTTCCAGAAAAATAGGTTCAAATAGTTGTTTTTTTCAAGAAAAATAAAGTAAAAACTTTGTGTTGTTTTCAAAAAATATATATATATATAAATTGTTTAAATATTTTTATATTTTTATCTTTTCTTAAGATAAAAGTAATAATTTTTCTTTAAGTTACAAAAATTTAAATTTATTTTACGAAAGTTTAAATTTCTTTCATATTGTCAAAATAGCTTGAAAAAATATAGTACGTAATATTTTTGGTGTTATATGAATATTATTACCTTCTCTGTTAGAAAAAAGCATATTACTTTCAGCATTAATTGGATTTTAATTTTTGTTCATCATTGAATCGTATGTTTATAACAAAAGGCAAGTCCGATTTATAGAATACCTCATAGAGCCATAAGCCTTCTTGTTAGGTACGGTTGTTGTCAATATACAATGGGTGAAACATTACGTATTAAAACATAACTACAATAATAAGTTAGATGAAAATAGTATTAAAACAACCTCGGTCTGACGAAACAATGCCGGGATTCGTACAACATAGGTTGAGTAGTATGTGTCTTAGGGTGTGTTTGGTTTGTTGGGTGAATCACAATCGATATGAGTTTCGGTATAGATCGGAATGACAATGAATTGAATCAAGTGTATCATTCTCATTCATAATAATATGGGCCCATGAAATATAAAGAGAGATCTACATATGCATTTTTGTTTTTATGCTAAATAATATGTGAGCCATTATCATAGATTTGAAAAGGAGGCAATTTGATGAGAAATGAGTATGCATTAATTTTTGGATATGATATGCATAGTAAAATGTTAACTTAATCAAACAAACATCTATTTTTGAAATGAAAGTATTCACTCATTCCGGTTAATACATACCAAACGCACCCTTAGTATGTGTAAACGTGTTCCGGCAAATTACCTTTCTGGCGAGTTGTTGATTTTTCAATGAAAGTGGTACTGATAATGAATAGTGCACTTTCTTAACTATTTTTTTACCCAGACACTTTTTATGTAATTTTTACAAAATATTTTATCTCTATTTATTTTAATAGTGAACAATTAAATTAAACCATTATAAAAAAATATAAACAATAAATATATAAACATTATCAAAAAAAATATAAAAATAATAAACATTATCACACCTCACCGCCGCCCACACCACTGTCATCCATCACCTTCGGTCGATCATTCTGACGGAGGTCACCAATTCAATTATGACTAATGAAGACCTATTGCTGCTTCAGTCACCATTGATGATGGAAGTTACATGGAACAAAGAAGACGAGGAGTTGTTTCATTCAGCATTGGTGATGGTTCCCGAGGATATGGAGGGACGATGAGAGATGAAAGCCGAAAGGGTTCCTAGAAAGACTGTTGAAGATGTCTTATCTTATCACGGGGCTTTGGTTTTTGACGTGATTGAGATTAAGTCAGGTCGAGCTGAGTTGCCAAGCTATGCAGATGATGTTAATGATGGGAATGAGGTCGAACTTTCATAAATAACCACTTCCACAAGGTGGTTTGGAATAGATAGTTGCCAAGCTTGTATTGATATGTGGTGACTTCCTCTTTATTTATGACTTGACACAAAATACATGTAATCGAGAAGCCAATTTGTTTTTATATTTTACATGAATAAAATAGACATTTTTATATATTGACAGAATTATATGTGATTCAAACAAAATCACATGTGATTCATTTAAAAAGGATTTGTTAGAAGAAGTTAAGCTTTCAAAATGCTTGAATCACATGTAATGCAAAAATCACATATAATTGTCACCGAATCACATGTAATTCAAGCAAAATTACGCGTGATTCACACATGTAACTTTGCTGATAATTACATGTGATTTTGCTTGCATTACACGTGATTCAAACATTTTGAAACCTTAACTGCTTCTAACAAATCCTCTTTAGATGAATCACATGTGATTTTGTTTGAATCACATATAATTGTGTCAATATATAAAAATGTTTTGTTGTTATTCATGTAAAATATAGAAAATAAACTGCCTTCTGAATTACATTTGATTTTGTTTGAATCACATGTAATTTTGCTTGAATTACATGTGATTCGCTACATGTGATTTTTCTTGCGGATGGTGCGGTTTGATGCGGTTTTTGATTAAAATCGAACCGCAACTGCATTTGCGGTTTTATAAAAATAAAAACCACACCCCACCACAAATAGCAGTTTCGGCACTGTGATTTTTTGCGGTTTTTGTGGTTTTGAGGTTTTTACCGCACCGCAACATCACTTGTGGATTTTTGCGGTTTTAGTATAAAATGTTAATTTTTTCGGATATAACAATGCGTAAACTGAATCTAACAAACACGTGACTTTTTACTTATAAGAATATCAATGATAATATGCACTAGAAGTCTTATAAGTCGCATAAAATACTCGATGTGACGTTTTTTAGTATAAAATAATTATTATGTGGTGCATTGCGGTTTTTAGGTTCGGTTTTACGGGTGAAAACCGCAACCCAACCGCGTCTGCGGGTTTTCTTTCTTCTTAAAACCAAACAGCCGGTTTTTGTAGTGGTGATGTTTCTGCGATACGATTTTTTGCGATTTATGCGTTTTGGGGTGCGGTTTGACCTAGGTACGTTTATAGAGGTTCACGAGAACTCAATTGATTTTTACCGTTTGATATAAATTCTCGCTAAAAAGCGTACATGTCTTGTTAAATTTAGTCCCATCATATGCCACACAAAATACAAGTCTTGTTTAGTTAGATAAGAATCATATGGTTGATTGTGCTATATTTGTTTAGTAATATAATTTACTTAATAGAAAGAAGGTAATCATACAATAAAATGCGTTACTAGCCTTATTAATTGTGTCACTAATATTTTTACAATTATATTTTCACTTTTACTATTTTTTTAATATTCAACCATTTAACGTAATTTATATCTTCCGTCCTACTGTTAAATTTTCTATTTTCAAAAAATAATCTTAAAGCTAGTCGTTCAACGGACGGACCTTAAAGCTAGTTTAACATATATTACTTGGTTTATTTGTAAAACTAATGCTAAGTTATAAATAAATAAAAAACACATTAGAATTTTTTCAAGACAATTGATGCCAAACAAATTATATTCATTGCTTCATTTCATTTCTTTAATATTCTTTTTAACAAACATAACCTAATAGAAAAATGGTTGTTCTAAGGTTACTTTTATCCGTCACATAAAAGATACTCTCACACTAGACGCGTTAGCGTCACATTATCAGTCTCATGGGTTTTATCAAAAAGGTTAAAAGCTGTATAATAATAACGTACTTCTGAAAATTTATCACAACGGGACAACTATTTTTTTATTATTAATACTTTCAAATATTTCTTTAACTCAAATCACCGTTAGTTATAATACATCAACGTTAGTTCATTTAGCCAATGATCATTCGTAACGTTAGTCATTTATATTAACGGGCGTTTGTTTGTTATTCTTACGATTTTAATTTTGTTTTACTTTCGAATTCTTTTTTGAATTTTTTTTTCATGTCGTTTAAAATTAAAAACAAATATTGAAAATTGTTTTTAAAAATATTTTCAAATTAGTTCTTTGTCACTAAGTTTTTTTTATTAAATTTCTTTTTGATAATGACGTCTATATATAAATAGTTGACTTTTATTATTAAAGGGTTGGCTTTTTCAAAATTTTGTTTGTTTTTCAAAAGTAAATATTTTTGAAAATAAATATTTTTTTCCAAAAATATGTTTTCATTCAAAAATATTTTTTTATTTAAACTTGTTAGAGAAAAACTATTCAAAAAAAGTTTTTCTTTTCAAATTCGTATAATAAAAATTTCCCAAAGAAATATACGAAGAAAAATGTATATGATATTATATAATTATAATTTTTATATAACTATTAAATATTATATAATCTTTAATTAAAATAAACTTATTTTGATATTCTGTTTTTTCTTAAAAATGATCTTTTTCAAAAATTTATTTTTTTATCATACAAAGTTTTTCAAAAACAGGTTGCAAAAAGTTGGTTACCGATGTTGATAAATAAAAAAGTTTGTTGCCTAGTATTGTAATATACTAGGCTAAATTAGAAAATTATAATATAATATATACTACCTCACAAGGCCTTTTAGCACCGATGATGATAGAACTACCACCTCTTGTTGATTATTGTTACTGAAACAAAAAATACATAAAATTTAACAATTATATATCCAGACGAGTAATACTGTAAGTTAGTGAGTATACTCCATTGGTTGCTATCTCCCACTGCGTAGTAACACTTAATTCTACACAATAATACTTGTATATCTTTCATATACAAATGAAAATCTACGTTATAAAACTTGTCTTTATTTAAAATCCATGTCATGATGTCGTTATTTAAAATCCAATCTTTATACGATATGTGTCATAAACCCTGTCATTATTCATATATCGTGTATTACAAGAGCGAGATATACTTGTCTTTATTTTTATATATCTTGTAGTAAGGGTGTCCAAAAATTGGACCCGATCCGAATTTGCTCCAAACCCAAATTCGAACCCGAATAAGTTTAGGGTCACTCAAACCCGAACCTCTTTATCTTAAATTTTGGCTTGAAGTTAAGTTTGATAATTTTAGGTTCAGAATTAAGATTGAAGATAAACCTTTTATAGAATAGTATATAGATATAGATTATTTTCATTTTGCGTACATGATGTTTTAGCTTTTAAGTGATTTTTGTCGAGTCACTCGGGTTGAGACTAAAACATCCATACGCGAACCTGATCCTAAGTAGAACTCGGGTCACTCTGGTTCAGGTCAATTCGGGTCGAATCAAGTTGATTCGGGTCAATTCGGGTTCAGATCGACCCGAATATAAGCAAAAAAAGTCTAGAATTTTGATTATTTAAGTATATTTAGAATGTAAAAAAATGTTATTTGAGTCGGGTTGGTCGGGTTTTGGTCAAGTCCAGTCAAGTCAATTCGGTTTGATTCGAATAAAGTTTTTGAACCGAATGATCCTGAATAAACTTATTCGGGTCCACTTTTTGGACACCCTTAATACAAGATATATATAAAAATAAAGACAAGTTTTATGACAGGTATTTTGCTCTTGTAATACAATGATATATAAATAATGACAAGTTTTATGACACATATCGTATAAAAGATTGGATTTTAAATAACGACATCATGGCACATATTTTAAATAAAGACAAGTTTTGTAACGAATAAAAGATATACAAGTATTCTTGTGTAAATTTAAGTGAATCTACGCAGTGGGAGATAACAACCAATGGAGTATATTCATTTACTCACTAATTTACAATATTACTCGTCTTGCTATATAAAACCAATTAATTTTATTTATTTTGATTTCAGTAACAACAATCAATAAATGGTGGTAGTTTTGTCATCATCAGTTCTAGAAGGTCTTGTGAGGTATATTTTATATTATAATTTTCTAATTTAGTCTAGCGTATATTAAATTAAGGTTAAGTCAATAAAATAGAAACGTACTTTCTATAATTTACAATACTAGGTAACATGATAATATTTTACATAAGTTACAAAATATTTTTCTCTAAACAAATAAAATTTTCAAAACTTAACCTAGAATTGTAAATTGAAATATGTGTTTCTATTTTATAAACTTAACCTATTACATTATTACTTGGTTTCTCTTATATAGTTCATAGTTATTTATTTATAACAATATAAAGTTTACTTTGAATGTCTTTCCTTTTACATGAAAGGTTTTTGTCATAATATTTTTCTCTAAAAATTTTAAAATAAAAAAATATTTTTTGAATGAAAGCATATTTTTGAAAAAAATATATTTTTTTCCGAAAATATTTACCTTTGAAAAAAAAACAAAATTTCGAAAAACTATTTATATGTATAAGTCAACTATTTATATATATAGATATCATTAGCAAAAAGAAATTTAATAACCAAAAAATAGTGACAAAGGAAATCTGCTAGCAACCTGCTATTACATGTCACTTTTTAAAAAATTGGTGATATTGAAACGAGTCGCTTTTTGAAAAAAATTGATGATATTGAAACGAATTTAAAAGTTTGATTACGAAGGTTGGTTAATAAAAAAGTTGATTGCCTAGAAGTGTAAATTGAAATATGTGTTTCTATTTTATAAACTTAACCTATTACATTATTACTTTGAATGTCTTTCCTTTTACATGAAAGGTTTTTGTTGTATCAACAGTCTACAAGCAGTAGCGACCGCGTGCCGGATTTACTCCAGAGGTAATCGATATATTGTATTCTTTTGTAGACAATGTAAGTTCTAAGTATGGCCCAGTCATACTTACCAGCGGTTATGGACAAGCTGAAATATATAAGGAATGTTGGCAAAGTGAATATTCAAGATAAAGCCTAATGCGACCTAGTAGGATAAAGTGAACAGTTGGCAGAATTGTTCACCTAAAGTTGATTAAATGTATGTCTCCTTATAGACATGCATTTAATGTTGTGTACTACTTCCATTCACAAGTGGACACGTACCAACTACTCCCACTAAGGTAACATCATCGTACCACTATAAATAGGAGGGAGAATGAAGACAAACTTAAACCTCAGAATCCCCAACTGTCTACCAGCGACTGGGAGAATGAAGACAAACTTAACCCTTGTGCTTAGAATTATTATCTAAGTCTTTTCTCTCATTTGAACCTCTGAGTCCCCAGTTGTCTACCAGCGACTCTAAGGTTCACTCGTAAACTTGAGTCTCGAATCAAGTTTACTAAAGGGTTCTTTCTTTATTGCCATTCAACGGGTGTATTAACTCGTAAACTTGAGCACTACGCGTTTGAAAAGTAATTCATCTTGTGTTATATTTGTACTAGCTTAATGACCCGTAGAATTACGGGAGATTTTAAAGGAATATTTTGTAAAAATTTCTCCGTGTGAATCAAATAAAAAACAACGGACGTACAGTAACAATTGAAAGAGTTATTGAGATAATACGTGGATTATTAGATAAACAATTGAGTTTATAACAATTAAAGTGATAATCGTTCATGCATTGCAGTCTCCAAATTTCTTGGTATTGAATAGGAAACGCCGGTGACCACTAATCAAATTAATAGACAATGCATGTTCCGTAAACACCTGGTAGTCCATTAAAAATGTTAGCAAAAGTAGTATGTATTATGTAAATAACATATTAGAGTATAAATATGGTATAAACATGTGATGTATGTTTGTGCATACCTTTTGAACTTTAATAATGAATCTTAATTACTTTTGTATATAGTACAGACTACATAACACTACATATTGATGCAAGTGTATCAAATTAATAATTTTTTAACAATATAAAAGTGAATCAAATAAATCGAAGGAGTACGATCACGTTTGTCTTCGAATCAATGAAATAGTAGTATACATATACTATTTAAACTTTTAGATGCAAGAAGAATTATTAACGTTCTTTTTCATATTTAATAGAATTTCAACTTTAGATGCAAAAGAATTATTATGTTTGTTATTATTAATTCACATTCATTGAAATAGATGACTCTGGTTCATATTGTATGTATGAGATAAATATTCGTCTTCAACCGAAATGTCACCATCCCTACTACCCCTGAATAACCACCATAATCACAACTACAGTGATGCAACGCCAAAAAGATTGACTATATAAATATTAAAGTTGGTTGAGAATGAAATATTATAGTTGCGGTTAATAATAACAAACATAATCATTAATGAAATAGATTCATAATTTTGGAAGATCAAACAACTTAACAATGATCCTAAATGTAAATATACAACACACATGTGTTACACAAACTGATCATCAATATACAACAGCCAAAAGAAAACTAATTGTAAAATCATGTGTCTATTACAAAAACTGATCATCAACATGAAAGTGTCAACAATTTTGTGAATAAGTAAAGTAACTTATGCAGAATAAATTTAGCAATCCAGAGCAAGAAATTCTATCAAAATGGAAGAGCAAAAAGTTAGATTTGTTTTCAAACAAAGAATCTAAACCTAAAGCACAAACTAAAAGGTCAAACACTTGTAAAATCACGTGTCTATTACATGATTCTGTATTTTTAATTATCAACCCTATGACCATCTTAATTTCCGACTTACATATTAGAACGTAAGTGCATTCTCATCTCTATCTCCATAAGAATCGACACATTAATGCGTGTCGTAGAAACAAAAGTGTCATCAATTGCAAATATATTTATATCATATTGTAACAAAAAGGAACCAATATTTCAAAATGCATTATCTTGGCTATCTGTAGTATAATTCGTCACCATCAAACATTTCAAGAAGATAAAAGAAACTAATAAATTCATACCTTTTAGGCGTTGCAGATAGATGGACCATTAAACTTGACAACTGATGTCCATGATGCAACAAAGAAGCTTCAAATTCCACCACCTACTACACATGGTATGTAAAGAGATCATTAAGTTGGGTCGTGGTTTATACTTTTATCTCAAAGAGGTCATATGAAACATATTGTTTATCTCAAAGAAACCGGCTAAAGGTCCATCTAACCCAGCTTGGCCGAACTTATGAAAAAAGTTTCAAATTTTATAATAACAACATGGTTGGATACTCATATATAAGACTTTAGCTTCTTAGGTGTGGCAAAACAACCTACCCAGTTTTTCTTCTTTATTTGGTATAATCTTAATGATATGGGTGATTGAATAGATGTGGCGGTGTCTATCTATAAGGTTGAGCATTCATGAAAGCATAACAAATTTTGAAGTATCACATTATGTGATTTTTGTAATCTATTTATGCATTTAATCATCAAATCAAGAACAACATGTTTCGTTTAAGACTATGAATTATGAGAATTTAATCAGTAACTCAAACAAATAATGAGAACAATCATATGTGTAGCTGTGACAATATTATTTTATAGAATCTAGTGAGGTTATTTCATTGGTTCATTTTTCATTTACCATACATAATTATTAACTAATTACCTTAAGATCCCATTTTTGTAACTAAAATTCTAAGCATCATATACATTAATATACATGATTGAAGGCAATTTTATATGTACTCCTACTGCACTCAGCCATTAAACTTTCATTCAAAACTAATTTTTCATCGAAGTTCTTTTATAACTAAAACCCCATCATAACCTTTATGGAAAAACTGGTCAATTCCATAGCAAAAAACTAATTTATCATCCAAGTTCTTTTTGTAGATAGGTATGCACTCAACTTACCTACAGAAACATTTTCTCCTATATCAGTGGACAGATCATTATGGTTTTCATACGGGTGGATGTTTTAACTACAGAAACATATCTAGTTTGAATAGTCTTGTGCTACTCCATATATGCAAAAAGAAAAACAAACAAACCTTGTTTACTGGGCGAATATTTTCTCCAAATCTGATGAGCGCACAATAGACATCATCCAACATTGAGTGAGTGTCACATAACAATGTCATTTGAGGCTCCATTGTTTGAACTGCATGATAATAAAAATTAAATGAGAAACGATATCTATGATACCATAGAAAAGATAGCTTTTTTGCTTAGAGCTTATCAAGCTCAAAAGGCCACCAGAAATAAGCATTAATATCAATATGTTTAATAAAAGGTCGTTACGCAGCGAAGAAAACCAACAAAATCACCATCCAGACACACTCATATGCGAGTCTTAAACATAAAGCTAACCACCCACCTAAGCTAAAAACGTCACCTACCAAACAGCATTGCCACACACCAGAAATGGCGGCAATGAATAGATCGGTGGCAACGAAGAGAGCTTTCGGCGGCAATTAAAACACCAATCAATATAAAGCGATTTTTTGGTTTAATGTTATCTGGCATCGATTCAAATTTTTAGGGTAAATGTGTGTGGCTTAATGAAATATATACATACAATGGCCTAGGTTATTTTAGGATGATTTTTTTGAATGTATTTACATTAATTGGTGACACGAAACTGTTTCGAATGACATTAATTGTGACTGGAAACTTCTTAGAGAAGAAACAGATTTTCAATTATAGAATTATTAATTGATTGGTAGTTTTAAATACTTTTAATGCTACACCCAAAATACTTGAGAGTATAACACGTTTTTGTTTTTATTAATTCTAAAAATAACCAGTTTATTGTTCAAAGTTAAATAATTCTACAAATGAAATTTTTTATTTTCTTTCATTATATAAGTATTTAAGGTTAAAATAGTTACGTTTTTACAAAGTTAATAAAAATTGTTTATTAAAAAGAGCATGTTCTAATATTTATAATTAAATAATTAAATGATTGGTTAGAAGTTTTTAAATAACTTTCATTCATCTTTTATATAATAAGTATTTAAATTCATTTATTAAGAAATTAATTTCTAACTTTTTACTGTAAAAATTACAAATTGTTAGTTTTTAGATCTATTTTATATAACACATTATACAAATTATGTTTTTGTAAAAGATTAAGGAACTTTTTTTACACATTCAATTCACATGTTATTGCCTTTTAAATGAATGTTTATAAACTTTTTTTTCGAAAATAATAATATTTTCATAAAAAACGTAGCTACAAAAACTTTTTTTATATACAGAAAATAAATATATACCTAAAATATGCATACGATTTTTTTTATATACACAAGAAATTTTATATTAAATAGATTTATGAGTTGACTATGAAAAAAAAACGCTTGGAATTCTACTTCAGTTCAAAACTTTAAAAAACTATTTTTGGCAATGAATTAAATTATTTTTTCCTGGTACAAAACAGAAGATATAACATAATATGTATTGAGTTATTTTTGGTAAATAATTAAATTGTTCATTGCATTGAGGTTTTGTACATAGTTTATTTATGGTAGACATTTTAATTCTTTCATTTAATGCTTGTGCTTTAAAGAGTTGTAACATATTCTGTTTTATTATATAAAATAGATACGATTTAAAGTATCAAAAATTGTCATATTTTAGGACTTTTAGTTATGTTTTAAGACATCTCGAGACACATTCTTATAGGACGAAAAGATAATGAATAAAATATATTTTAGTACCAATGAAAAGGTCCTAACACAAAGGTGCTTTATTAGGTTTAATTAATGGCACTAGTGTTCGAATAAGTAACATAATGTTTCATATGTAGTAGCTATGCAGCATGTTTAACACTAATTAACAAAAATAAATGAAATCAACTGAATCTCAAGCATGTAACCAAAATGGATAAAATTCAATAACCAAGATAATATTTCATTTCCATGAAAGATGTTTTCAAAATCTAACATAACTACCAGAAAACTAAAGATAACAAAACAACACACTAGTAAAGGTACATTCCTTGATTAAAAGCATAAGATAGATAAAAACTAAAAAAGAATCTAAGGGATAATAGACTCAATATTAATGGATGCTTGTTGGTTCTTTTTTCATTCACTCACCTATGTGGGGTTGTTGACAGGGTAGTGGGATGTCGTTAGAGTTGGTAGGCTCAATTGGGATCTCATAAAAGATAGAGGCTAAAAGTACGCAACTGGATAGATTTAATATGAAAAGGAGGTATAAATAACCCGGTCAAAAGAAGAAATGGAGACGAAAAAGCGGTTAATAAGAAGGTACATCTAAGCAGTCGAACATATAACAAACTGCATGGGTGGCGCATAGTACTTCCTTTGGTAAATCAACAAAAGAGTAAATCAAGATAACCAACATACGACAATCATAACAGATTAGATTGACACAATAACATTGTGCATGTGAAACATTTGAGGTGAGGCATCACCACTTGAAATATTTTTCATAGGCATCATTAATCCGGAGTAGAGCGCAAGAGCAGATGGTCCAACAATACTCAAATGGTGATACATGTTGGTTCGTGCCCTAGATATATAAACAAGCAAACATGAAAGGTGTATTATATAAATATATAGGATATCCTGGCTAAGTTATGAAATGGATAAAACAATGAATAGGTTTCTCATATATGGGCTCAACAACATGTTCATTTAGGCATCTTATTTTTAGATGTTCTTTTCCGGTTAGTTTTAGTGTCGGTATGTTCTACCTTTTTGAACTTATTTATTCATTTTTTTTAAATACTTTTAAAGTTTAAAAATAAACAAATCTAAGTTTTTTTATAATAACAAAATCTAAGTTTTTTAATAATAACAAAATCTAACTTTTTAACAATAAAAATCTAAGTTTAATATTTTTAGTATTAAAAAAATTTAGTTATTATAAAAAAATTAAAAAAAAACTTAGATTTTGTTTATTTTTAAACTTTAAAAGAATTTTCGAAAAAAAAATAAAAAAAATTCAAAAAGTTAGAACATACCGACACTAAAATGGACCAGAAAAGAACATCTAAAAAATAAGATGGCTAAATGAAACATGTTGTTGAGCCCAAATATCACGAACCTATTCATTGTTTTATCTATTTCATAACCTAGCCATGATATCCTATATATTTATATAATACACCTTTCATGTTTGCGTGTTCATATATCTAGGGCACGAACCAACATGTATCACCGTTTGAGTATTGTTGGACCATCTGCTCTTGCATTCTACTTCGGATTAATGATGGCTATGAAAAATATTTCAAGTGGTGATGCCTCGCCTCAAATGCTTCACATGCATAATGTTATTGTGTCAATCTTATCTATTCTGATTGTCGTATGTTGGTTATCTTGCTTTACACTTTTGTTAATTTACCAAAGGAATACTATGTGTCACCCATGTAGTTTGTTATATGGGCGACTACTCAGATGGACCTTCTTATTAACCGCCTTTTCGTCTGCATTTCTTCTTTTGACTGGGTTATTTATACCCCTTATACTACTTTGGGTGCCTCTCTTTTTCATATTAAGTCTATCTGGTTGCGCACTTTTAGCCTCTGTCTTTTATAGGATCCCAACTGAGCCTACCAACTCTAACGACATCCCTTCCCCTCCAATAACCCCGCAAAGGCGAGTGAATGAAAAAAGAACCAACAAGCATCCACAAAGATTGGTCCATTATCCCCTTAGATTCTTTTTGGGGTTACTTATCTATCTTATGCTTTTAATTAAGGAATGTTTTTTCTACTATGGATGGTCTATCTTTGCTAGTGTGTTGTTTTGTTATCTTAGGACTGTTTATAATACTTTAGTTTTCGTAGTTATGTTAGATTTTGTAAAACTCCTACCTTGGATTGTTATTATAGCTTGGTTGAAAACATCTCTCATGGAAATGAAATATTATCTTGGTTATTTTAATTTTATCCATTCTGGCTACATGCTTTAGATTCAGTAATCTTTAATCATAAAATAATTTTACTCATTTGGATTAAGTGTGGAAGATCACTCACCCATGGATAAGCTTAAAGTCCAAAAATCACTCACCCATGGATATTCTAATGGAGATAGCATCTTTGGTACCATTAAATTTTATGTCCTCTTCCAATTCTGTTGTGGAAACTGAAAATGAAAATAAGAAAATTTCAGTTGTAGTTATACCATTGTGACTTTAGAGGAAAATGATAAACACTGATCACAATATCACATAGTATCACATATATGTGATCTATCCCAAACATGTCTTTACTCAAATGAAAGTTCTAGACATCTATCGAGCCCATATATCAAACCTTGCTAAGACGCCATATATATTTAATTAATGCACATTTCTTGTTTGTTGCTATATATGTGTAGGGTTACGAACCAATGTATATCATCGTTTAGACTATTTTTTGACCATTTGCTCTTACACTCTACTTAGAGCTAATGGTCGTTATGAAAAATATATCAAGGGCGGATCCACACCTCAAGTACCTCACATGAAAAATCTTATTGTGTCAATCTCATCTATTTTGATTTTTTGTCTACATGTATCTTAGGTATAATATATGTTCTTTTGGATGCTTATTGTTTCTGTTTTCTTTCATCGGCCTAAGCGGAGGTTTTGCAGGGCATGGGTGAAGTTCGATTTGGGAGGCTTTGTTGGAATTGGATATGTTTAATATGACAATTAGATGTGTCCAAAATAGTCTAGTAGTACAAAAAAACTATCAAAAGAAGAATGGGGATGAAAAGGCACCAAATAAGGTCATTTACCGAGTCAATCATACAACAAGCTCCATGGGTGACGCATAATATTCATTTGATAAATCGGTAAAAAGCAAAACAAGATAACCATAGACGGCAATCAAAACAAATGAGATTGACACAATAAAATTTTGCATGTGAAGTACTTGAGGTGAGGCATTAGCCCTTGAAACATTCTTCGTAACGACCATTAACCTTAACTAGAATGCAAGAGCACATGATAACATAATCAAATGTTAATACATGTTAGTTCGTTTCCTACATATATAAACAACCAAATTAAGGTGTCGTCATAGGCTATGAAATGGATATAAACAATAGACAGGTTCCTACTTCCTAGAAAGGTTTGATATATGGGCTCTAAAATCATAAGACTCAATTTTCTAAATATTATAATAATTAGATAACTTATATATTTTAGGTTTTTTGACAAATATTATCATGCCAAATGGTTATTCAACGCAAGTGGCCTTAAAATTTTGTTGTAACATGAGATGTAAGATCATGAAACACACCTATCGGAAACTTACTTGTAGGAGGAGAAACAATTCAAGTACGTGCACATTCAACTCGATCACGTACGATGGTTTATCGGCAACTTTATAGAACCTTAAACCTCAACAAAACCATGCCGTTTCTTTCTTCATTGTATCGGCCTAGGTGTCTCCCCGCGCCGCCTCTCTTGTGATGTTATGATGCAAATAACATGTTGTAATGTGTCTGATATGAGAAATTTGAGAGGGTAAAAAGCTGTTCATAATAGGTAATCTTTACAAAAATGAGAATGCTAATTTATAAGCCTCTAATTATCACATTTAGAGAGTTACATATTTACCTAATTCATCGTACGTGATGCACTCGAATTATAATTAACATTAATTGCATTGACCAAATTCTTCTTAAAACGTGATTGAAGGTATTTTTAAGCTTTTTTACCTGTCAAATCAATAATAAAATGGTTAGAGTTAAAAATAATATGCATCACAGATTAATGGCATTGACTAAAACATGATGGCATGGCATTGACTAAAACATGATAGCGGACCCATGTATTCCGTTCGGAGGAGGCACTCCTCATGGCTAGGAGTAGGAATCAGGTCGGGTTGGTCGGGTTCGGGTTATTTGGGTCGGGTCGAAGTCGGGTTAAGACTAAAAATAATTTATCCGAACCCGACCCGATTTGAACTCGGGTTAGTCGAGTTGGGGTCTATTCGGATCGGGTCTAGTCGGGTTCGGGTCAACCCGAATTCGAGTGAAATATTTTAAAAAAAAAATTTACTTTTTTTAATACAATTTATATTAAATTTTTATTTTAAAAATAAAAAAAATAAGAAATTTTCTTATTCGGGTTGACCCGAACCCGAATTAAACATAAATATTTTACTCGATGTCCGACCCGATTTCAAATTCGGGTTAGTCGGGTTGACTCGGCTAACCCGAATTGAAATTTCAACCCGAGTAACCAGACCCGAATAAGCTCGGGTACGGGTTCGGGTTCGGTTCGTGTATTTTTTCTTTAATTTTGATAAATTTTTTTTATTTTTTTTAGAAAGGCAACATTTTATAAAAGCTAAAAAAAAGATATACAATACAATGCGTCGCACCTTAAATTAACAAGATAGTTAACAGAGGATGAGACCCATCAAAATAAAAACAAAACACTATGTAGACACGCAACATTAAGAACCGAAAGAGCACCACTCCAAAATAACAGCAGGCCAACCTTCGCATCGACTAACTCAATATTTTTGACATCCCAGGATCTTGCAACCACATCTGCCAATCAATAACATTTTTTTTCGACCTTCTCGTAACCCATTCAAAGCTTTTAACTTGAATCAGTTCCAACAAAGTCTAGTTCAACGACACTCCTTTCAACTTGTTCCTTAATGAAGTGATATCTGACATCAATGTGCTTCGTGCGGGAATGCTGTACTGGATTGCAGGAGATGGCTATGGCGGACTTTGAGTCACAAGACATAGGTACTTTATCAAAGTGGAAGCCGTAATCCGTTAGTTGTGTTCTCATCCAAAGAACTTGAGCACAACACGCAGATAGAGACACATACTCCGCTTCGGCTGATGACAGTGACGTACAATCCTGCTTCTTGGAAGACCATCCCACGAGCTTATCTTGACCTAGAAATTGTGCACCAGCAGAAGTACTTTTTCGTGTATCAAGACACCCTGCATGATCAGAATCTGAATAGGCCGAGAAAGAAACCGGTTTCCCTCGGATACCAGAGTCCCATGTGAATGGTATTCTTAAGGTACCGAAAGATCCGTTTAACCTCCTTGAGGTGCTTTTCAGTGGGTCGTGCTTGATATCGTGCACAATAACACGTAGCATGTGATATATTTGGTCGGCTTGTTATTAAGTACATGATGGAGCCGATCATAGAACGATATCTCATTTGATCTATGACATCTCCCTCCAAATCAAAATCTAGGAATGTGGTTGATAATGGTGTCCCAACGAGGTCACATGAGGTCATACCATGCTTTTTGATTATCTCTTGACAATACTTAGCTTGGTTGATAAAGATACCACTTGGGGATTGGTGAACTTGAATTCCTAGAAAAAATTTTAGTTCGGCCATCATTGATATTTCAAATTTGCTGTGCATTACTTTTTCAAACCATTTTGAATGTTTTGGGTTTGTAGACCCGAAAATAATGTCATCAACATAAATCTGCACAAGCAAAATGTCATCCCCATATTTATAAGTGAACAAAGTTAGATCAATGGAACCTTTTGAGAAACCTTTGGATACCAGAAATTTTGAGAGCTCGTCGTACCACGCCCTTGGAGCTTGTTTGAGTCCATAAAGTGCTTTGTGGAGACGATACACCTTTTCAAGATAATGAGGATTAATGAATCCTTCCGGCTGAGTGACATAGACTTCTTCCTTCAAAGGACCGTTAAGAAACGTCGTCTTTGCGTCCATTTGATAAACGATGAATCCCTTATGTGCAGCATAAGTAAGGAAAATCCTGATCGCTTCCATACGAGCTACTGGTGCAAATGATTCTTCAAAATCAATACCCTCTTTCTGGCCATACCCTTTAGCCACTAGCCTGGATTTATTCTTGATGATCGTGTTTTCTTCATCCATCTTGTTTTTCCAGATCCATCGAAGATTTAATGGTATTACATCGTATGGTCTGTCAACAAGTTCTCAGACTTTAAGTCTTTCAAATTGTTGAAGTTCATCCGTAATCGATTCAATCCAAGTGTGATCTGCCAAGGCTTCTTTGATATTTGTTGGTTCAGCTGTACTCACGGCGAGTGCGAACATACAAACATCACCAACGGTTTCAAGTTGTCGTCTTGTACGAACGGGCTGTGAAGGGTTTCCAATTACGTGAACCAAAGGATGATCTCGGGTCCAATGATGTGATGAAGGATGTCGTTGGTAAAATGTATGCATATTTGACGGATCAACATGTCGAGTAGAAGACTCTCCAGTTTCGTGTACCGGTGTACCGAATGGGTTGATAAAGTCGTCTTCGTCATTTAATGCATAAACTGCTTGATTTGTGTTCACTGGAGCAATGACAGTAGTTGTGGATGTTTTAGGAGCGGTTGTTGATGTGATATTCTGAGGGGGTAAATCTGCAGCAACCCGTGTTGAAGTAGATAAAGTTGTATCCTTTTGTTGACGATGATCGGTATCATCATTCTTATCATGAGTGACAGCGGAAGACTTCGATACAACATGTTTCTCCCCCGTGAAATATTCATCATACATCGGTCCATATAACATTTCCAACTCTTCAATTGTCGTGTTTACTGTCATATCTGCTCTTGGAACATTTCCTTGAACCAGCTTTGAACTTGACGGTTCATTGTTGTGATCTTGAGTTTCGAGTTTCGTGCGGTTGTGAACGGAAGTCGTTTATCGTTGTGGATCGGGACTTAAATTGTTTTGTTCAAGTGCCATTTCTTGCAATTCATCAAATCTGATATGAATAGTCTCGACTATCAATTTTGTTCTCTTGTTGTAAACTCTATATCCCTTAGACTGAGTTGCATATCCCACTAGAATACATGCGTCACCTTCTCTTTCATCTTATCCGAATTTTCACCATATCGTATAATGTAACAAGTACATCCAAAAATGTGAAGGTGTTTGAGTGAAGGTTTTCAATATGGATTCTCTTTTGAAGTATTCTCATATGTTTCCTTAATCGTCTACTCAGCGACACCTGGCGTCGTGTCGGTTGCTGGAGTTGTAGGAATGGTGATTGTAGTGGGAGTATAGGGTCCGTCTGTGATGCAACGGCGAAGAACATCACCATTGGGTTTAGTGTCAAGATATCGAAGAAATCGTGATTGCCATTGTGCATGTCAACCGGACACAAGCATTGGTGGTCTCTTTTTATTTCTCGCCACCATGATGTTGTTGTTTGTGACACGATACTCTTGAGTAGAATCCATGTTGAAAAAACTTGAAATTGTTGAAGTGAAAAGGATCTTAAGTAGATGTGTTGATTGTTGTTGTCGAAGAAAAAATGTTAAAATCCCCTAAAAATTGTCTTCACAAGAAACCAAAAATTCTAAGGTAAAAAACACACGATTTGTTAAAAAAATTCACTTTCGGAAAATTTGAATATTCGAGTTTCGGAATAATCTTCAGTTTCGGAACAATCTTCACTTTCGGAATAATTCTTCAGTTGAAAGTTGCAGTTTCAGAATTCTTTGTAGTTTCGGAATTCTGTGAGTTTCAGATAAAAGTTTTGAGTTTCGGAGAAATTTGAGTTTCGGAGAAATTTGAGTTTCGGAGAATTTTGTGAGTTTCGGATAATCTTGAGTTTCGGATAAAATGTTAGTTTCGGGAAAATAAGAAGTTGAGTTTCGGATAAAATTCAGTTTCGGGAAAATGTGACTTTCGGAAAAACAGTTGTTTTCGGTTTCGGAATAACTGTTGAAACGACTTTCGGGATTTTTGTTGAGTTTCAGAAAAAATAAGGAAAGTTTGAGATTCAGATAATTTAATTGAATTGAGTTTCGGAGAATTGGTACCTTTTGACTTTCGGAGAACTTGCCACCTTTTGAGTTTCGGATAAATTCCAATCTTCAGTTTCGGAATATTTCAAAACCCTTATCCGAAAGTCTTTCTCTGGCAAACTTAAATCAAGACGAACCACTTTTCTTCGAACCGTATCCCAAAATAAATCTAGACGCCCTAAAATCTTGTGATTTTAACCACAATACTAACCTAAATCCCTACCAAAACTATGTAGGAGATTTATATCAAGATTTAGAGCCCGAAAAACACTAAAAAAAAATCAATTCGTGATGATTTTAGATTAAATCAGACAAATCAAATCACTAACAACAGCCAATCACTAATCTACCCCGTGGCGATTGATACCAAGTGTTGTTCCCATATTTTATCACTTCACTATGGTTGATTAATTGAATTAAAGAAGAAAGATATATGATTTCTAGAGAGAGAAAGGAGTGAGAGAGATGATTAACTATGTGAGATTAGATTAAGAAAAATGAAAGATCCAACCTCTCCTAACATGCTAGGAGAGGTATATATAGTCGGGCTTACATGTAGCCTTAATGGACTATATTTGTTTAATGGGTTGGGCATGAATAATTGCTTAGTACCTTAAAAGAGGCCTTTTAAGCTAGCCATCAAGCCCGTAATGTCACGACTATTTTAACTAACTATTACAACGTTCTAATAAATGTTACAATATAAACCTATGACCGAACATTCTTGTTTGACTCAACATTTTGAGGCTAACAGGTTGTGAATGAACAAGAAAGGGATAGGGTGTTCAATAATGAACCAACAGAAACATTGTTTGAAGGGCAAACATTGTTTGGGGATGAGGAGGACAATAGCACAGAGGATGATGATACTGATTCTGAGGATGATGATGATTACATTGTAGATGAAGATACATTTTTAGAAGAGGTGAATGTAGACATGGTTGATTATCACTTTAACATAGATGCAGATGTAGAGTGGGTTAGGCATGATAAGGAGGTAGAAATGGTTGCTGATTTAGATCCAAGTTAGGTAAATGCAATTGATAATGACCAATTTGATAGTGGAACAGATTCAGAAGATGATGGGATTGAGCATATTAGGTGAAAGAAGCTTAGAGAGATAAAAAAAATTAAATAAAAGTAAACATAACATTGTCTTCAAGCATTTTTTCTATGTTGGTCAAACTTTTTCAAGTGCAGCTTAAGTAAAAGAAAGAGTAAGACTTCATTCTATTGAAACTAGAAGGAATTTGTGGTTGGCAAAGAATGATAAACAGAGAATTAGAGCAAAGTGTAATGGAAAAAACCCTGTGTTTTTACTAGAGGATGAAGGGCCTAGTAATAGTGAATATGTTGGGCCTAATAAGAAAAGGGCTAAAAGTCTAACAGATATGGGGGCAAGTGAGCAAGTAGGGTCTAATAAGAAAGGGGTCAAAACAGGTGGTAAAGGAAGGCCCAAACAACTTGTACCAGATGAATGTCCATGGGCTTTGCAGGTTACTAAGGTTAAAAACTCTAAATCATGAGAAGTCAGGACATATAATAATGTACATAACTGCTTGCAATCAAGGAAAGTCAGTGCTTGTACTTCCAAGTTTTTGAGTAAAGGCATCATTAACCAAGTTGAGAAAAACCCACATATACCCTTAAGAGCTCTCCAAGATGAGTTGCAAAAGAAGTTTGAGCTAGGTGTGTCTATTTAAAAGGCAGGTAGAGCTAAAACAACAGCTGATAATCAAGTCAAAGGAGATTATAAGAACCAATATACCATGTTGAGAGATTACTGTCTAGAATTAAGAAGGGCTAATCCAGACACCATAGTAAGGATTGAAGTTGAAAGAGATGCAACTACTTATGATAATACAAGAATTTTCAAGAGGATGTATGTTTGTTTAGGCCCCTTAAAGAAAGGTTTCAGATCTTGTGGTAGAGAGTTGTTGGGATTAGATGGTGCATTTATGAAGGGACCATATCCAGGGCAACTACTCACTGCTATTGGGTTAGATGCAAACAATGGCATTTATCCACTTGCATATGCCATTGTTGAGAAAGAAACAACATGTTCTTGGACATGGTTTTTAGAATGCCTAGGTGATGATCTTGGGTTGATAAAGGAATTAAATTTCACCTTTATGAGTGGTAAACAAAAGGTAATTTGTCTTTTTCCTACATTTGACTTTTTGTTCCATACTTGGTCTCTAACATTGTAAATCACTAAAACTTTGTCTTTTTCTACAGGGTTTATCTATTGCTATAGCAAATGTTTTTCCTTGTGTAGAGCATAGATATTGCCTTAGGCATATCCATGAAAACATGAAAAAACAGTGGAGTTGACTAGATTATAAAGAGCTATTGTGGAGATGTGCTTTTGCAACAACTGTTCCATATTTTGATAAGGGCATGGAAGCATTGAAAGAGTTTAACATAGAAGCTTTTGAATGGTTGGCAAAAATACCAGCTCACAGTTGGGATAGATCACATTTCTCAAGTAAAATGCCATTTTGTTTAATCTACTTTTTGCTTAATTTATAGTTAAACAGCCACTTATTACTCCCTCATTATAATGATAACAGGTAGAGCTAGATCAGACATCTTGTTGAACAATCTGTGTGAGTGTTTCAATGGTAAGATTTTAGATGCTAGGGATGCACCAATAAACATAGCCTTAGAATACTTTAGGGAGTACTTAATGAGAAGGATGGTCAATGTTTTAGTTGTGATTAAAAAGTCAGAAGGACCACTTACCCCTTCTACAACTAAGTTATCGGGTATAGTCATTGAAAGGGCAAATAGGTACACAGTTGGGTACAATGGGGGTGAAAAGTATGAGGTTAAGAGCACATATGGTACTCAGTGTGTGGTTAATGTAGTTAAAAAGGTATGTAGTTGTAGGAAGTGGGAGTTAACAGGGATTCATTGTGGACATATCGGAGATGGCAGATGTACTATATCACGAAATGGTCCTTTTAACCCGTAGAGGCTTAAAAATTGAAGAAGTTCTTGAGGTTCTTAGACGCAGATTTTCTCAATTAGGTGTGGAGGAAAAGAATAGCCGCAAAGGTAAAAGTGTCAAGTGAATATCCGAGTCATCAGTCACATGGTGATATTGTTGTTTTATTGGATATTTGGAACTTATCCAGCTTGTGTTTTTTCGGAAGATTTATTTTAATCAATCTTTTTCACAGGTGTATAAACCATGAAATCTGTTGAATTTTTTATGAAATGACATTTGTTTATAAGAGATACATTTTGACTTTTGAGGTCAAACATATTACTCTCACCTTGTCGAGTTTGTTTCAATAATAAATGTTACCTTTGAGTTATACAAAGCTTTTGGAAGGAGACACAAATCTTCTTCATGTCAAGCTGTAGCTTATTTATTGTTGATGACTTACATAAAAAACAAATTTGGAGAAAGGTTACCTGTTACTCAAGGTTAAAACATAATGAGTAACGGGGAGTTCAGGTAATCAATACTATAGTAACCTAAGTGTAAGGTTTTAAACTTTAGTAATAAAATCGTTACTTTGGTCAAACTTTAGTAACCTCTGTGTATATTAACCCCCACCACAAACGCTTAACTTTGCAGTGAGAAGTGCTCAACAATAAATGATCAACTTACGGTACTCAACCATAAAATGCTCAACTTTGCACCATGAAATACTCAACTTTACACCATAAAGTGGCCAACTTCGTAAACTTGAGGATTTTTTTTAATTTTAATTTTTTTGCAAAGTTGAGCATTTGGGGTTTGAGCACCGTAAGTCGAGCATTTGACATAGGACACGTGTCATAAATATAATAGAATTGAGCAGATATACATTTGTGCATGACCATATATATTAAAATCTTTTGACTTAAATATTTAGTGGATAATAGGAGTTAGATTTGACCATTTTGCTTTTTTTCCCTT
Source organism: Glebionis coronaria (assembly GCA_025667525.1). NCBI lineage: Eukaryota > Viridiplantae > Streptophyta > Magnoliopsida > Asterales > Asteraceae > Glebionis > Glebionis coronaria. Next base: position 590,890,695 of record CM046880.1, on the reverse strand, counting down.
TTATAAAAGTAGTAATGTAGTTGGCCAAGATTTGGAAAAAAGCCGAACCATCTTTCCTCACAAAACTGACGTGGAACATCCATGTCCTAGAGTACCCATTCTTTTTTCTTTTTATATTATAAAATAATAAGTTTTATTATTAAATAATTTTTATATATATACTTTTTTCTCTTATAAAAAATTCAAAACTAAACTTTAAACCTAAATTTAAATCAAATCAAATCAAAATCTAAATCTTAAACCCGCCTGCAAACCAAACGGGCCCTTAGTTTCAATTACTAGTTTAAAATGCCAATTTATTTTGACCCATTTATGACGCAAAGTTCAAACTTTCAGTTTTAATTGCTAGTTTAAAATACCAATTGTAACATCATACTTTATTATAAAATTTGTTGTTATCATTTTTGTTAATACCATTTGTGCATTAATACCATAAGTTCTTATGAATAGCATAAATAGTAGCCTCATTCTGTGTTCCAAGACAACACAAACTCACAAAGCTTATTAATTTTCTCTCCCAACCCACTCACAAGAATTCTAAAAACATTTCAGACAATTTGACAATTACAGCACGTACAGTCGTTGTACCTTGGGAAACAACGGTGACCATTATACACGGAAGTGCTTTAAGGTAATCGTGTTCAACACGAAACTCGGTCTAATTTATTCGTGTATGAAACTTCGTCCAGGTTCTTCTCACCTTTATTCTCTTCGTGTTATTATAAGTTTGAATTTTTTATAAGCGATATTTATTTACTACATGCCTAGTGGCGGAGCTTCAAATTATTTTTTAGGAAGGCCAAAATATATATTAAGGAATCTAAGAGGGCCAAATACTCTACTTACACAACAAAAGCAGTCAGCTATTTTAGCATAAAAATCCAAAATGTGGGGAGGCCAAAGCCTTCCTTGTCCGCACTAAGCTCCGCTCTTATTCATGCCCCTCATCACACGGGTCAAGGTACATGTATATTGTCAATTTGTTTATATACTTGTAGATTATTTGAAATGTGATTACGTGATTTATAGATTATTTGTGAATTAGTATTATGAGTTAAGATGAATGTAGATCAATAATCTATTATAGACCAAATCAACTAATTATATTCATCTATTTAAAAAAAACTCACTTCTTACTTTTTGAAAAAAAAATTAAATACTTTACAAATAGTATATCGTCACGCGATAAAAAATACATAATTGCAACAAAAATTAAATCTTTTTTAATGAGGGGCACATGTATAGACTTTCGCCGAATTTTTTTTTGTCTGAGAATCATATATATTTCCCAGAATCATATATGATTTCAGAAAATCATATATGATTTGTGATACGAATCATATATGATTCGTGATACGAATCGTACATGATTTTCTCAGTAAAATAAATAAATTCGTCGGAAGTATACACATGTACCCCTCGTTAGAGAAAAGATTTAATTCTCGTCTCGATGATATGTTTCGTTTTACGTAACGATTAGCGCTTTGAAAGATATTTTATTTTTAAAAAAATAATAAAAATAGATAGATAAAAAAATGGAGGGCTGAGATTGCATAAGGGTCTATGCTGAATTTCTAATTTACATTGAACTTTTCCCTTAGTATTATCATCAACCAAATTTATTGATCACCGGTAAGTATTACCAACATGCTAGTCCTACGTGACACCCGGTTAAAATAACGATTATTTATTGTATTATTGCAACGTTAGTCTTCTAAAAAAACTTTTTGCTATTTTTGAAAAATTAGTTTTACTTTTTGTTCCAGAAAAATAGGTTCAAATAGTTGTTTTTTTCAAGAAAAATAAAGTAAAAACTTTGTGTTGTTTTCAAAAAATATATATATATATAAATTGTTTAAATATTTTTATATTTTTATCTTTTCTTAAGATAAAAGTAATAATTTTTCTTTAAGTTACAAAAATTTAAATTTATTTTACGAAAGTTTAAATTTCTTTCATATTGTCAAAATAGCTTGAAAAAATATAGTACGTAATATTTTTGGTGTTATATGAATATTATTACCTTCTCTGTTAGAAAAAAGCATATTACTTTCAGCATTAATTGGATTTTAATTTTTGTTCATCATTGAATCGTATGTTTATAACAAAAGGCAAGTCCGATTTATAGAATACCTCATAGAGCCATAAGCCTTCTTGTTAGGTACGGTTGTTGTCAATATACAATGGGTGAAACATTACGTATTAAAACATAACTACAATAATAAGTTAGATGAAAATAGTATTAAAACAACCTCGGTCTGACGAAACAATGCCGGGATTCGTACAACATAGGTTGAGTAGTATGTGTCTTAGGGTGTGTTTGGTTTGTTGGGTGAATCACAATCGATATGAGTTTCGGTATAGATCGGAATGACAATGAATTGAATCAAGTGTATCATTCTCATTCATAATAATATGGGCCCATGAAATATAAAGAGAGATCTACATATGCATTTTTGTTTTTATGCTAAATAATATGTGAGCCATTATCATAGATTTGAAAAGGAGGCAATTTGATGAGAAATGAGTATGCATTAATTTTTGGATATGATATGCATAGTAAAATGTTAACTTAATCAAACAAACATCTATTTTTGAAATGAAAGTATTCACTCATTCCGGTTAATACATACCAAACGCACCCTTAGTATGTGTAAACGTGTTCCGGCAAATTACCTTTCTGGCGAGTTGTTGATTTTTCAATGAAAGTGGTACTGATAATGAATAGTGCACTTTCTTAACTATTTTTTTACCCAGACACTTTTTATGTAATTTTTACAAAATATTTTATCTCTATTTATTTTAATAGTGAACAATTAAATTAAACCATTATAAAAAAATATAAACAATAAATATATAAACATTATCAAAAAAAATATAAAAATAATAAACATTATCACACCTCACCGCCGCCCACACCACTGTCATCCATCACCTTCGGTCGATCATTCTGACGGAGGTCACCAATTCAATTATGACTAATGAAGACCTATTGCTGCTTCAGTCACCATTGATGATGGAAGTTACATGGAACAAAGAAGACGAGGAGTTGTTTCATTCAGCATTGGTGATGGTTCCCGAGGATATGGAGGGACGATGAGAGATGAAAGCCGAAAGGGTTCCTAGAAAGACTGTTGAAGATGTCTTATCTTATCACGGGGCTTTGGTTTTTGACGTGATTGAGATTAAGTCAGGTCGAGCTGAGTTGCCAAGCTATGCAGATGATGTTAATGATGGGAATGAGGTCGAACTTTCATAAATAACCACTTCCACAAGGTGGTTTGGAATAGATAGTTGCCAAGCTTGTATTGATATGTGGTGACTTCCTCTTTATTTATGACTTGACACAAAATACATGTAATCGAGAAGCCAATTTGTTTTTATATTTTACATGAATAAAATAGACATTTTTATATATTGACAGAATTATATGTGATTCAAACAAAATCACATGTGATTCATTTAAAAAGGATTTGTTAGAAGAAGTTAAGCTTTCAAAATGCTTGAATCACATGTAATGCAAAAATCACATATAATTGTCACCGAATCACATGTAATTCAAGCAAAATTACGCGTGATTCACACATGTAACTTTGCTGATAATTACATGTGATTTTGCTTGCATTACACGTGATTCAAACATTTTGAAACCTTAACTGCTTCTAACAAATCCTCTTTAGATGAATCACATGTGATTTTGTTTGAATCACATATAATTGTGTCAATATATAAAAATGTTTTGTTGTTATTCATGTAAAATATAGAAAATAAACTGCCTTCTGAATTACATTTGATTTTGTTTGAATCACATGTAATTTTGCTTGAATTACATGTGATTCGCTACATGTGATTTTTCTTGCGGATGGTGCGGTTTGATGCGGTTTTTGATTAAAATCGAACCGCAACTGCATTTGCGGTTTTATAAAAATAAAAACCACACCCCACCACAAATAGCAGTTTCGGCACTGTGATTTTTTGCGGTTTTTGTGGTTTTGAGGTTTTTACCGCACCGCAACATCACTTGTGGATTTTTGCGGTTTTAGTATAAAATGTTAATTTTTTCGGATATAACAATGCGTAAACTGAATCTAACAAACACGTGACTTTTTACTTATAAGAATATCAATGATAATATGCACTAGAAGTCTTATAAGTCGCATAAAATACTCGATGTGACGTTTTTTAGTATAAAATAATTATTATGTGGTGCATTGCGGTTTTTAGGTTCGGTTTTACGGGTGAAAACCGCAACCCAACCGCGTCTGCGGGTTTTCTTTCTTCTTAAAACCAAACAGCCGGTTTTTGTAGTGGTGATGTTTCTGCGATACGATTTTTTGCGATTTATGCGTTTTGGGGTGCGGTTTGACCTAGGTACGTTTATAGAGGTTCACGAGAACTCAATTGATTTTTACCGTTTGATATAAATTCTCGCTAAAAAGCGTACATGTCTTGTTAAATTTAGTCCCATCATATGCCACACAAAATACAAGTCTTGTTTAGTTAGATAAGAATCATATGGTTGATTGTGCTATATTTGTTTAGTAATATAATTTACTTAATAGAAAGAAGGTAATCATACAATAAAATGCGTTACTAGCCTTATTAATTGTGTCACTAATATTTTTACAATTATATTTTCACTTTTACTATTTTTTTAATATTCAACCATTTAACGTAATTTATATCTTCCGTCCTACTGTTAAATTTTCTATTTTCAAAAAATAATCTTAAAGCTAGTCGTTCAACGGACGGACCTTAAAGCTAGTTTAACATATATTACTTGGTTTATTTGTAAAACTAATGCTAAGTTATAAATAAATAAAAAACACATTAGAATTTTTTCAAGACAATTGATGCCAAACAAATTATATTCATTGCTTCATTTCATTTCTTTAATATTCTTTTTAACAAACATAACCTAATAGAAAAATGGTTGTTCTAAGGTTACTTTTATCCGTCACATAAAAGATACTCTCACACTAGACGCGTTAGCGTCACATTATCAGTCTCATGGGTTTTATCAAAAAGGTTAAAAGCTGTATAATAATAACGTACTTCTGAAAATTTATCACAACGGGACAACTATTTTTTTATTATTAATACTTTCAAATATTTCTTTAACTCAAATCACCGTTAGTTATAATACATCAACGTTAGTTCATTTAGCCAATGATCATTCGTAACGTTAGTCATTTATATTAACGGGCGTTTGTTTGTTATTCTTACGATTTTAATTTTGTTTTACTTTCGAATTCTTTTTTGAATTTTTTTTTCATGTCGTTTAAAATTAAAAACAAATATTGAAAATTGTTTTTAAAAATATTTTCAAATTAGTTCTTTGTCACTAAGTTTTTTTTATTAAATTTCTTTTTGATAATGACGTCTATATATAAATAGTTGACTTTTATTATTAAAGGGTTGGCTTTTTCAAAATTTTGTTTGTTTTTCAAAAGTAAATATTTTTGAAAATAAATATTTTTTTCCAAAAATATGTTTTCATTCAAAAATATTTTTTTATTTAAACTTGTTAGAGAAAAACTATTCAAAAAAAGTTTTTCTTTTCAAATTCGTATAATAAAAATTTCCCAAAGAAATATACGAAGAAAAATGTATATGATATTATATAATTATAATTTTTATATAACTATTAAATATTATATAATCTTTAATTAAAATAAACTTATTTTGATATTCTGTTTTTTCTTAAAAATGATCTTTTTCAAAAATTTATTTTTTTATCATACAAAGTTTTTCAAAAACAGGTTGCAAAAAGTTGGTTACCGATGTTGATAAATAAAAAAGTTTGTTGCCTAGTATTGTAATATACTAGGCTAAATTAGAAAATTATAATATAATATATACTACCTCACAAGGCCTTTTAGCACCGATGATGATAGAACTACCACCTCTTGTTGATTATTGTTACTGAAACAAAAAATACATAAAATTTAACAATTATATATCCAGACGAGTAATACTGTAAGTTAGTGAGTATACTCCATTGGTTGCTATCTCCCACTGCGTAGTAACACTTAATTCTACACAATAATACTTGTATATCTTTCATATACAAATGAAAATCTACGTTATAAAACTTGTCTTTATTTAAAATCCATGTCATGATGTCGTTATTTAAAATCCAATCTTTATACGATATGTGTCATAAACCCTGTCATTATTCATATATCGTGTATTACAAGAGCGAGATATACTTGTCTTTATTTTTATATATCTTGTAGTAAGGGTGTCCAAAAATTGGACCCGATCCGAATTTGCTCCAAACCCAAATTCGAACCCGAATAAGTTTAGGGTCACTCAAACCCGAACCTCTTTATCTTAAATTTTGGCTTGAAGTTAAGTTTGATAATTTTAGGTTCAGAATTAAGATTGAAGATAAACCTTTTATAGAATAGTATATAGATATAGATTATTTTCATTTTGCGTACATGATGTTTTAGCTTTTAAGTGATTTTTGTCGAGTCACTCGGGTTGAGACTAAAACATCCATACGCGAACCTGATCCTAAGTAGAACTCGGGTCACTCTGGTTCAGGTCAATTCGGGTCGAATCAAGTTGATTCGGGTCAATTCGGGTTCAGATCGACCCGAATATAAGCAAAAAAAGTCTAGAATTTTGATTATTTAAGTATATTTAGAATGTAAAAAAATGTTATTTGAGTCGGGTTGGTCGGGTTTTGGTCAAGTCCAGTCAAGTCAATTCGGTTTGATTCGAATAAAGTTTTTGAACCGAATGATCCTGAATAAACTTATTCGGGTCCACTTTTTGGACACCCTTAATACAAGATATATATAAAAATAAAGACAAGTTTTATGACAGGTATTTTGCTCTTGTAATACAATGATATATAAATAATGACAAGTTTTATGACACATATCGTATAAAAGATTGGATTTTAAATAACGACATCATGGCACATATTTTAAATAAAGACAAGTTTTGTAACGAATAAAAGATATACAAGTATTCTTGTGTAAATTTAAGTGAATCTACGCAGTGGGAGATAACAACCAATGGAGTATATTCATTTACTCACTAATTTACAATATTACTCGTCTTGCTATATAAAACCAATTAATTTTATTTATTTTGATTTCAGTAACAACAATCAATAAATGGTGGTAGTTTTGTCATCATCAGTTCTAGAAGGTCTTGTGAGGTATATTTTATATTATAATTTTCTAATTTAGTCTAGCGTATATTAAATTAAGGTTAAGTCAATAAAATAGAAACGTACTTTCTATAATTTACAATACTAGGTAACATGATAATATTTTACATAAGTTACAAAATATTTTTCTCTAAACAAATAAAATTTTCAAAACTTAACCTAGAATTGTAAATTGAAATATGTGTTTCTATTTTATAAACTTAACCTATTACATTATTACTTGGTTTCTCTTATATAGTTCATAGTTATTTATTTATAACAATATAAAGTTTACTTTGAATGTCTTTCCTTTTACATGAAAGGTTTTTGTCATAATATTTTTCTCTAAAAATTTTAAAATAAAAAAATATTTTTTGAATGAAAGCATATTTTTGAAAAAAATATATTTTTTTCCGAAAATATTTACCTTTGAAAAAAAAACAAAATTTCGAAAAACTATTTATATGTATAAGTCAACTATTTATATATATAGATATCATTAGCAAAAAGAAATTTAATAACCAAAAAATAGTGACAAAGGAAATCTGCTAGCAACCTGCTATTACATGTCACTTTTTAAAAAATTGGTGATATTGAAACGAGTCGCTTTTTGAAAAAAATTGATGATATTGAAACGAATTTAAAAGTTTGATTACGAAGGTTGGTTAATAAAAAAGTTGATTGCCTAGAAGTGTAAATTGAAATATGTGTTTCTATTTTATAAACTTAACCTATTACATTATTACTTTGAATGTCTTTCCTTTTACATGAAAGGTTTTTGTTGTATCAACAGTCTACAAGCAGTAGCGACCGCGTGCCGGATTTACTCCAGAGGTAATCGATATATTGTATTCTTTTGTAGACAATGTAAGTTCTAAGTATGGCCCAGTCATACTTACCAGCGGTTATGGACAAGCTGAAATATATAAGGAATGTTGGCAAAGTGAATATTCAAGATAAAGCCTAATGCGACCTAGTAGGATAAAGTGAACAGTTGGCAGAATTGTTCACCTAAAGTTGATTAAATGTATGTCTCCTTATAGACATGCATTTAATGTTGTGTACTACTTCCATTCACAAGTGGACACGTACCAACTACTCCCACTAAGGTAACATCATCGTACCACTATAAATAGGAGGGAGAATGAAGACAAACTTAAACCTCAGAATCCCCAACTGTCTACCAGCGACTGGGAGAATGAAGACAAACTTAACCCTTGTGCTTAGAATTATTATCTAAGTCTTTTCTCTCATTTGAACCTCTGAGTCCCCAGTTGTCTACCAGCGACTCTAAGGTTCACTCGTAAACTTGAGTCTCGAATCAAGTTTACTAAAGGGTTCTTTCTTTATTGCCATTCAACGGGTGTATTAACTCGTAAACTTGAGCACTACGCGTTTGAAAAGTAATTCATCTTGTGTTATATTTGTACTAGCTTAATGACCCGTAGAATTACGGGAGATTTTAAAGGAATATTTTGTAAAAATTTCTCCGTGTGAATCAAATAAAAAACAACGGACGTACAGTAACAATTGAAAGAGTTATTGAGATAATACGTGGATTATTAGATAAACAATTGAGTTTATAACAATTAAAGTGATAATCGTTCATGCATTGCAGTCTCCAAATTTCTTGGTATTGAATAGGAAACGCCGGTGACCACTAATCAAATTAATAGACAATGCATGTTCCGTAAACACCTGGTAGTCCATTAAAAATGTTAGCAAAAGTAGTATGTATTATGTAAATAACATATTAGAGTATAAATATGGTATAAACATGTGATGTATGTTTGTGCATACCTTTTGAACTTTAATAATGAATCTTAATTACTTTTGTATATAGTACAGACTACATAACACTACATATTGATGCAAGTGTATCAAATTAATAATTTTTTAACAATATAAAAGTGAATCAAATAAATCGAAGGAGTACGATCACGTTTGTCTTCGAATCAATGAAATAGTAGTATACATATACTATTTAAACTTTTAGATGCAAGAAGAATTATTAACGTTCTTTTTCATATTTAATAGAATTTCAACTTTAGATGCAAAAGAATTATTATGTTTGTTATTATTAATTCACATTCATTGAAATAGATGACTCTGGTTCATATTGTATGTATGAGATAAATATTCGTCTTCAACCGAAATGTCACCATCCCTACTACCCCTGAATAACCACCATAATCACAACTACAGTGATGCAACGCCAAAAAGATTGACTATATAAATATTAAAGTTGGTTGAGAATGAAATATTATAGTTGCGGTTAATAATAACAAACATAATCATTAATGAAATAGATTCATAATTTTGGAAGATCAAACAACTTAACAATGATCCTAAATGTAAATATACAACACACATGTGTTACACAAACTGATCATCAATATACAACAGCCAAAAGAAAACTAATTGTAAAATCATGTGTCTATTACAAAAACTGATCATCAACATGAAAGTGTCAACAATTTTGTGAATAAGTAAAGTAACTTATGCAGAATAAATTTAGCAATCCAGAGCAAGAAATTCTATCAAAATGGAAGAGCAAAAAGTTAGATTTGTTTTCAAACAAAGAATCTAAACCTAAAGCACAAACTAAAAGGTCAAACACTTGTAAAATCACGTGTCTATTACATGATTCTGTATTTTTAATTATCAACCCTATGACCATCTTAATTTCCGACTTACATATTAGAACGTAAGTGCATTCTCATCTCTATCTCCATAAGAATCGACACATTAATGCGTGTCGTAGAAACAAAAGTGTCATCAATTGCAAATATATTTATATCATATTGTAACAAAAAGGAACCAATATTTCAAAATGCATTATCTTGGCTATCTGTAGTATAATTCGTCACCATCAAACATTTCAAGAAGATAAAAGAAACTAATAAATTCATACCTTTTAGGCGTTGCAGATAGATGGACCATTAAACTTGACAACTGATGTCCATGATGCAACAAAGAAGCTTCAAATTCCACCACCTACTACACATGGTATGTAAAGAGATCATTAAGTTGGGTCGTGGTTTATACTTTTATCTCAAAGAGGTCATATGAAACATATTGTTTATCTCAAAGAAACCGGCTAAAGGTCCATCTAACCCAGCTTGGCCGAACTTATGAAAAAAGTTTCAAATTTTATAATAACAACATGGTTGGATACTCATATATAAGACTTTAGCTTCTTAGGTGTGGCAAAACAACCTACCCAGTTTTTCTTCTTTATTTGGTATAATCTTAATGATATGGGTGATTGAATAGATGTGGCGGTGTCTATCTATAAGGTTGAGCATTCATGAAAGCATAACAAATTTTGAAGTATCACATTATGTGATTTTTGTAATCTATTTATGCATTTAATCATCAAATCAAGAACAACATGTTTCGTTTAAGACTATGAATTATGAGAATTTAATCAGTAACTCAAACAAATAATGAGAACAATCATATGTGTAGCTGTGACAATATTATTTTATAGAATCTAGTGAGGTTATTTCATTGGTTCATTTTTCATTTACCATACATAATTATTAACTAATTACCTTAAGATCCCATTTTTGTAACTAAAATTCTAAGCATCATATACATTAATATACATGATTGAAGGCAATTTTATATGTACTCCTACTGCACTCAGCCATTAAACTTTCATTCAAAACTAATTTTTCATCGAAGTTCTTTTATAACTAAAACCCCATCATAACCTTTATGGAAAAACTGGTCAATTCCATAGCAAAAAACTAATTTATCATCCAAGTTCTTTTTGTAGATAGGTATGCACTCAACTTACCTACAGAAACATTTTCTCCTATATCAGTGGACAGATCATTATGGTTTTCATACGGGTGGATGTTTTAACTACAGAAACATATCTAGTTTGAATAGTCTTGTGCTACTCCATATATGCAAAAAGAAAAACAAACAAACCTTGTTTACTGGGCGAATATTTTCTCCAAATCTGATGAGCGCACAATAGACATCATCCAACATTGAGTGAGTGTCACATAACAATGTCATTTGAGGCTCCATTGTTTGAACTGCATGATAATAAAAATTAAATGAGAAACGATATCTATGATACCATAGAAAAGATAGCTTTTTTGCTTAGAGCTTATCAAGCTCAAAAGGCCACCAGAAATAAGCATTAATATCAATATGTTTAATAAAAGGTCGTTACGCAGCGAAGAAAACCAACAAAATCACCATCCAGACACACTCATATGCGAGTCTTAAACATAAAGCTAACCACCCACCTAAGCTAAAAACGTCACCTACCAAACAGCATTGCCACACACCAGAAATGGCGGCAATGAATAGATCGGTGGCAACGAAGAGAGCTTTCGGCGGCAATTAAAACACCAATCAATATAAAGCGATTTTTTGGTTTAATGTTATCTGGCATCGATTCAAATTTTTAGGGTAAATGTGTGTGGCTTAATGAAATATATACATACAATGGCCTAGGTTATTTTAGGATGATTTTTTTGAATGTATTTACATTAATTGGTGACACGAAACTGTTTCGAATGACATTAATTGTGACTGGAAACTTCTTAGAGAAGAAACAGATTTTCAATTATAGAATTATTAATTGATTGGTAGTTTTAAATACTTTTAATGCTACACCCAAAATACTTGAGAGTATAACACGTTTTTGTTTTTATTAATTCTAAAAATAACCAGTTTATTGTTCAAAGTTAAATAATTCTACAAATGAAATTTTTTATTTTCTTTCATTATATAAGTATTTAAGGTTAAAATAGTTACGTTTTTACAAAGTTAATAAAAATTGTTTATTAAAAAGAGCATGTTCTAATATTTATAATTAAATAATTAAATGATTGGTTAGAAGTTTTTAAATAACTTTCATTCATCTTTTATATAATAAGTATTTAAATTCATTTATTAAGAAATTAATTTCTAACTTTTTACTGTAAAAATTACAAATTGTTAGTTTTTAGATCTATTTTATATAACACATTATACAAATTATGTTTTTGTAAAAGATTAAGGAACTTTTTTTACACATTCAATTCACATGTTATTGCCTTTTAAATGAATGTTTATAAACTTTTTTTTCGAAAATAATAATATTTTCATAAAAAACGTAGCTACAAAAACTTTTTTTATATACAGAAAATAAATATATACCTAAAATATGCATACGATTTTTTTTATATACACAAGAAATTTTATATTAAATAGATTTATGAGTTGACTATGAAAAAAAAACGCTTGGAATTCTACTTCAGTTCAAAACTTTAAAAAACTATTTTTGGCAATGAATTAAATTATTTTTTCCTGGTACAAAACAGAAGATATAACATAATATGTATTGAGTTATTTTTGGTAAATAATTAAATTGTTCATTGCATTGAGGTTTTGTACATAGTTTATTTATGGTAGACATTTTAATTCTTTCATTTAATGCTTGTGCTTTAAAGAGTTGTAACATATTCTGTTTTATTATATAAAATAGATACGATTTAAAGTATCAAAAATTGTCATATTTTAGGACTTTTAGTTATGTTTTAAGACATCTCGAGACACATTCTTATAGGACGAAAAGATAATGAATAAAATATATTTTAGTACCAATGAAAAGGTCCTAACACAAAGGTGCTTTATTAGGTTTAATTAATGGCACTAGTGTTCGAATAAGTAACATAATGTTTCATATGTAGTAGCTATGCAGCATGTTTAACACTAATTAACAAAAATAAATGAAATCAACTGAATCTCAAGCATGTAACCAAAATGGATAAAATTCAATAACCAAGATAATATTTCATTTCCATGAAAGATGTTTTCAAAATCTAACATAACTACCAGAAAACTAAAGATAACAAAACAACACACTAGTAAAGGTACATTCCTTGATTAAAAGCATAAGATAGATAAAAACTAAAAAAGAATCTAAGGGATAATAGACTCAATATTAATGGATGCTTGTTGGTTCTTTTTTCATTCACTCACCTATGTGGGGTTGTTGACAGGGTAGTGGGATGTCGTTAGAGTTGGTAGGCTCAATTGGGATCTCATAAAAGATAGAGGCTAAAAGTACGCAACTGGATAGATTTAATATGAAAAGGAGGTATAAATAACCCGGTCAAAAGAAGAAATGGAGACGAAAAAGCGGTTAATAAGAAGGTACATCTAAGCAGTCGAACATATAACAAACTGCATGGGTGGCGCATAGTACTTCCTTTGGTAAATCAACAAAAGAGTAAATCAAGATAACCAACATACGACAATCATAACAGATTAGATTGACACAATAACATTGTGCATGTGAAACATTTGAGGTGAGGCATCACCACTTGAAATATTTTTCATAGGCATCATTAATCCGGAGTAGAGCGCAAGAGCAGATGGTCCAACAATACTCAAATGGTGATACATGTTGGTTCGTGCCCTAGATATATAAACAAGCAAACATGAAAGGTGTATTATATAAATATATAGGATATCCTGGCTAAGTTATGAAATGGATAAAACAATGAATAGGTTTCTCATATATGGGCTCAACAACATGTTCATTTAGGCATCTTATTTTTAGATGTTCTTTTCCGGTTAGTTTTAGTGTCGGTATGTTCTACCTTTTTGAACTTATTTATTCATTTTTTTTAAATACTTTTAAAGTTTAAAAATAAACAAATCTAAGTTTTTTTATAATAACAAAATCTAAGTTTTTTAATAATAACAAAATCTAACTTTTTAACAATAAAAATCTAAGTTTAATATTTTTAGTATTAAAAAAATTTAGTTATTATAAAAAAATTAAAAAAAAACTTAGATTTTGTTTATTTTTAAACTTTAAAAGAATTTTCGAAAAAAAAATAAAAAAAATTCAAAAAGTTAGAACATACCGACACTAAAATGGACCAGAAAAGAACATCTAAAAAATAAGATGGCTAAATGAAACATGTTGTTGAGCCCAAATATCACGAACCTATTCATTGTTTTATCTATTTCATAACCTAGCCATGATATCCTATATATTTATATAATACACCTTTCATGTTTGCGTGTTCATATATCTAGGGCACGAACCAACATGTATCACCGTTTGAGTATTGTTGGACCATCTGCTCTTGCATTCTACTTCGGATTAATGATGGCTATGAAAAATATTTCAAGTGGTGATGCCTCGCCTCAAATGCTTCACATGCATAATGTTATTGTGTCAATCTTATCTATTCTGATTGTCGTATGTTGGTTATCTTGCTTTACACTTTTGTTAATTTACCAAAGGAATACTATGTGTCACCCATGTAGTTTGTTATATGGGCGACTACTCAGATGGACCTTCTTATTAACCGCCTTTTCGTCTGCATTTCTTCTTTTGACTGGGTTATTTATACCCCTTATACTACTTTGGGTGCCTCTCTTTTTCATATTAAGTCTATCTGGTTGCGCACTTTTAGCCTCTGTCTTTTATAGGATCCCAACTGAGCCTACCAACTCTAACGACATCCCTTCCCCTCCAATAACCCCGCAAAGGCGAGTGAATGAAAAAAGAACCAACAAGCATCCACAAAGATTGGTCCATTATCCCCTTAGATTCTTTTTGGGGTTACTTATCTATCTTATGCTTTTAATTAAGGAATGTTTTTTCTACTATGGATGGTCTATCTTTGCTAGTGTGTTGTTTTGTTATCTTAGGACTGTTTATAATACTTTAGTTTTCGTAGTTATGTTAGATTTTGTAAAACTCCTACCTTGGATTGTTATTATAGCTTGGTTGAAAACATCTCTCATGGAAATGAAATATTATCTTGGTTATTTTAATTTTATCCATTCTGGCTACATGCTTTAGATTCAGTAATCTTTAATCATAAAATAATTTTACTCATTTGGATTAAGTGTGGAAGATCACTCACCCATGGATAAGCTTAAAGTCCAAAAATCACTCACCCATGGATATTCTAATGGAGATAGCATCTTTGGTACCATTAAATTTTATGTCCTCTTCCAATTCTGTTGTGGAAACTGAAAATGAAAATAAGAAAATTTCAGTTGTAGTTATACCATTGTGACTTTAGAGGAAAATGATAAACACTGATCACAATATCACATAGTATCACATATATGTGATCTATCCCAAACATGTCTTTACTCAAATGAAAGTTCTAGACATCTATCGAGCCCATATATCAAACCTTGCTAAGACGCCATATATATTTAATTAATGCACATTTCTTGTTTGTTGCTATATATGTGTAGGGTTACGAACCAATGTATATCATCGTTTAGACTATTTTTTGACCATTTGCTCTTACACTCTACTTAGAGCTAATGGTCGTTATGAAAAATATATCAAGGGCGGATCCACACCTCAAGTACCTCACATGAAAAATCTTATTGTGTCAATCTCATCTATTTTGATTTTTTGTCTACATGTATCTTAGGTATAATATATGTTCTTTTGGATGCTTATTGTTTCTGTTTTCTTTCATCGGCCTAAGCGGAGGTTTTGCAGGGCATGGGTGAAGTTCGATTTGGGAGGCTTTGTTGGAATTGGATATGTTTAATATGACAATTAGATGTGTCCAAAATAGTCTAGTAGTACAAAAAAACTATCAAAAGAAGAATGGGGATGAAAAGGCACCAAATAAGGTCATTTACCGAGTCAATCATACAACAAGCTCCATGGGTGACGCATAATATTCATTTGATAAATCGGTAAAAAGCAAAACAAGATAACCATAGACGGCAATCAAAACAAATGAGATTGACACAATAAAATTTTGCATGTGAAGTACTTGAGGTGAGGCATTAGCCCTTGAAACATTCTTCGTAACGACCATTAACCTTAACTAGAATGCAAGAGCACATGATAACATAATCAAATGTTAATACATGTTAGTTCGTTTCCTACATATATAAACAACCAAATTAAGGTGTCGTCATAGGCTATGAAATGGATATAAACAATAGACAGGTTCCTACTTCCTAGAAAGGTTTGATATATGGGCTCTAAAATCATAAGACTCAATTTTCTAAATATTATAATAATTAGATAACTTATATATTTTAGGTTTTTTGACAAATATTATCATGCCAAATGGTTATTCAACGCAAGTGGCCTTAAAATTTTGTTGTAACATGAGATGTAAGATCATGAAACACACCTATCGGAAACTTACTTGTAGGAGGAGAAACAATTCAAGTACGTGCACATTCAACTCGATCACGTACGATGGTTTATCGGCAACTTTATAGAACCTTAAACCTCAACAAAACCATGCCGTTTCTTTCTTCATTGTATCGGCCTAGGTGTCTCCCCGCGCCGCCTCTCTTGTGATGTTATGATGCAAATAACATGTTGTAATGTGTCTGATATGAGAAATTTGAGAGGGTAAAAAGCTGTTCATAATAGGTAATCTTTACAAAAATGAGAATGCTAATTTATAAGCCTCTAATTATCACATTTAGAGAGTTACATATTTACCTAATTCATCGTACGTGATGCACTCGAATTATAATTAACATTAATTGCATTGACCAAATTCTTCTTAAAACGTGATTGAAGGTATTTTTAAGCTTTTTTACCTGTCAAATCAATAATAAAATGGTTAGAGTTAAAAATAATATGCATCACAGATTAATGGCATTGACTAAAACATGATGGCATGGCATTGACTAAAACATGATAGCGGACCCATGTATTCCGTTCGGAGGAGGCACTCCTCATGGCTAGGAGTAGGAATCAGGTCGGGTTGGTCGGGTTCGGGTTATTTGGGTCGGGTCGAAGTCGGGTTAAGACTAAAAATAATTTATCCGAACCCGACCCGATTTGAACTCGGGTTAGTCGAGTTGGGGTCTATTCGGATCGGGTCTAGTCGGGTTCGGGTCAACCCGAATTCGAGTGAAATATTTTAAAAAAAAAATTTACTTTTTTTAATACAATTTATATTAAATTTTTATTTTAAAAATAAAAAAAATAAGAAATTTTCTTATTCGGGTTGACCCGAACCCGAATTAAACATAAATATTTTACTCGATGTCCGACCCGATTTCAAATTCGGGTTAGTCGGGTTGACTCGGCTAACCCGAATTGAAATTTCAACCCGAGTAACCAGACCCGAATAAGCTCGGGTACGGGTTCGGGTTCGGTTCGTGTATTTTTTCTTTAATTTTGATAAATTTTTTTTATTTTTTTTAGAAAGGCAACATTTTATAAAAGCTAAAAAAAAGATATACAATACAATGCGTCGCACCTTAAATTAACAAGATAGTTAACAGAGGATGAGACCCATCAAAATAAAAACAAAACACTATGTAGACACGCAACATTAAGAACCGAAAGAGCACCACTCCAAAATAACAGCAGGCCAACCTTCGCATCGACTAACTCAATATTTTTGACATCCCAGGATCTTGCAACCACATCTGCCAATCAATAACATTTTTTTTCGACCTTCTCGTAACCCATTCAAAGCTTTTAACTTGAATCAGTTCCAACAAAGTCTAGTTCAACGACACTCCTTTCAACTTGTTCCTTAATGAAGTGATATCTGACATCAATGTGCTTCGTGCGGGAATGCTGTACTGGATTGCAGGAGATGGCTATGGCGGACTTTGAGTCACAAGACATAGGTACTTTATCAAAGTGGAAGCCGTAATCCGTTAGTTGTGTTCTCATCCAAAGAACTTGAGCACAACACGCAGATAGAGACACATACTCCGCTTCGGCTGATGACAGTGACGTACAATCCTGCTTCTTGGAAGACCATCCCACGAGCTTATCTTGACCTAGAAATTGTGCACCAGCAGAAGTACTTTTTCGTGTATCAAGACACCCTGCATGATCAGAATCTGAATAGGCCGAGAAAGAAACCGGTTTCCCTCGGATACCAGAGTCCCATGTGAATGGTATTCTTAAGGTACCGAAAGATCCGTTTAACCTCCTTGAGGTGCTTTTCAGTGGGTCGTGCTTGATATCGTGCACAATAACACGTAGCATGTGATATATTTGGTCGGCTTGTTATTAAGTACATGATGGAGCCGATCATAGAACGATATCTCATTTGATCTATGACATCTCCCTCCAAATCAAAATCTAGGAATGTGGTTGATAATGGTGTCCCAACGAGGTCACATGAGGTCATACCATGCTTTTTGATTATCTCTTGACAATACTTAGCTTGGTTGATAAAGATACCACTTGGGGATTGGTGAACTTGAATTCCTAGAAAAAATTTTAGTTCGGCCATCATTGATATTTCAAATTTGCTGTGCATTACTTTTTCAAACCATTTTGAATGTTTTGGGTTTGTAGACCCGAAAATAATGTCATCAACATAAATCTGCACAAGCAAAATGTCATCCCCATATTTATAAGTGAACAAAGTTAGATCAATGGAACCTTTTGAGAAACCTTTGGATACCAGAAATTTTGAGAGCTCGTCGTACCACGCCCTTGGAGCTTGTTTGAGTCCATAAAGTGCTTTGTGGAGACGATACACCTTTTCAAGATAATGAGGATTAATGAATCCTTCCGGCTGAGTGACATAGACTTCTTCCTTCAAAGGACCGTTAAGAAACGTCGTCTTTGCGTCCATTTGATAAACGATGAATCCCTTATGTGCAGCATAAGTAAGGAAAATCCTGATCGCTTCCATACGAGCTACTGGTGCAAATGATTCTTCAAAATCAATACCCTCTTTCTGGCCATACCCTTTAGCCACTAGCCTGGATTTATTCTTGATGATCGTGTTTTCTTCATCCATCTTGTTTTTCCAGATCCATCGAAGATTTAATGGTATTACATCGTATGGTCTGTCAACAAGTTCTCAGACTTTAAGTCTTTCAAATTGTTGAAGTTCATCCGTAATCGATTCAATCCAAGTGTGATCTGCCAAGGCTTCTTTGATATTTGTTGGTTCAGCTGTACTCACGGCGAGTGCGAACATACAAACATCACCAACGGTTTCAAGTTGTCGTCTTGTACGAACGGGCTGTGAAGGGTTTCCAATTACGTGAACCAAAGGATGATCTCGGGTCCAATGATGTGATGAAGGATGTCGTTGGTAAAATGTATGCATATTTGACGGATCAACATGTCGAGTAGAAGACTCTCCAGTTTCGTGTACCGGTGTACCGAATGGGTTGATAAAGTCGTCTTCGTCATTTAATGCATAAACTGCTTGATTTGTGTTCACTGGAGCAATGACAGTAGTTGTGGATGTTTTAGGAGCGGTTGTTGATGTGATATTCTGAGGGGGTAAATCTGCAGCAACCCGTGTTGAAGTAGATAAAGTTGTATCCTTTTGTTGACGATGATCGGTATCATCATTCTTATCATGAGTGACAGCGGAAGACTTCGATACAACATGTTTCTCCCCCGTGAAATATTCATCATACATCGGTCCATATAACATTTCCAACTCTTCAATTGTCGTGTTTACTGTCATATCTGCTCTTGGAACATTTCCTTGAACCAGCTTTGAACTTGACGGTTCATTGTTGTGATCTTGAGTTTCGAGTTTCGTGCGGTTGTGAACGGAAGTCGTTTATCGTTGTGGATCGGGACTTAAATTGTTTTGTTCAAGTGCCATTTCTTGCAATTCATCAAATCTGATATGAATAGTCTCGACTATCAATTTTGTTCTCTTGTTGTAAACTCTATATCCCTTAGACTGAGTTGCATATCCCACTAGAATACATGCGTCACCTTCTCTTTCATCTTATCCGAATTTTCACCATATCGTATAATGTAACAAGTACATCCAAAAATGTGAAGGTGTTTGAGTGAAGGTTTTCAATATGGATTCTCTTTTGAAGTATTCTCATATGTTTCCTTAATCGTCTACTCAGCGACACCTGGCGTCGTGTCGGTTGCTGGAGTTGTAGGAATGGTGATTGTAGTGGGAGTATAGGGTCCGTCTGTGATGCAACGGCGAAGAACATCACCATTGGGTTTAGTGTCAAGATATCGAAGAAATCGTGATTGCCATTGTGCATGTCAACCGGACACAAGCATTGGTGGTCTCTTTTTATTTCTCGCCACCATGATGTTGTTGTTTGTGACACGATACTCTTGAGTAGAATCCATGTTGAAAAAACTTGAAATTGTTGAAGTGAAAAGGATCTTAAGTAGATGTGTTGATTGTTGTTGTCGAAGAAAAAATGTTAAAATCCCCTAAAAATTGTCTTCACAAGAAACCAAAAATTCTAAGGTAAAAAACACACGATTTGTTAAAAAAATTCACTTTCGGAAAATTTGAATATTCGAGTTTCGGAATAATCTTCAGTTTCGGAACAATCTTCACTTTCGGAATAATTCTTCAGTTGAAAGTTGCAGTTTCAGAATTCTTTGTAGTTTCGGAATTCTGTGAGTTTCAGATAAAAGTTTTGAGTTTCGGAGAAATTTGAGTTTCGGAGAAATTTGAGTTTCGGAGAATTTTGTGAGTTTCGGATAATCTTGAGTTTCGGATAAAATGTTAGTTTCGGGAAAATAAGAAGTTGAGTTTCGGATAAAATTCAGTTTCGGGAAAATGTGACTTTCGGAAAAACAGTTGTTTTCGGTTTCGGAATAACTGTTGAAACGACTTTCGGGATTTTTGTTGAGTTTCAGAAAAAATAAGGAAAGTTTGAGATTCAGATAATTTAATTGAATTGAGTTTCGGAGAATTGGTACCTTTTGACTTTCGGAGAACTTGCCACCTTTTGAGTTTCGGATAAATTCCAATCTTCAGTTTCGGAATATTTCAAAACCCTTATCCGAAAGTCTTTCTCTGGCAAACTTAAATCAAGACGAACCACTTTTCTTCGAACCGTATCCCAAAATAAATCTAGACGCCCTAAAATCTTGTGATTTTAACCACAATACTAACCTAAATCCCTACCAAAACTATGTAGGAGATTTATATCAAGATTTAGAGCCCGAAAAACACTAAAAAAAAATCAATTCGTGATGATTTTAGATTAAATCAGACAAATCAAATCACTAACAACAGCCAATCACTAATCTACCCCGTGGCGATTGATACCAAGTGTTGTTCCCATATTTTATCACTTCACTATGGTTGATTAATTGAATTAAAGAAGAAAGATATATGATTTCTAGAGAGAGAAAGGAGTGAGAGAGATGATTAACTATGTGAGATTAGATTAAGAAAAATGAAAGATCCAACCTCTCCTAACATGCTAGGAGAGGTATATATAGTCGGGCTTACATGTAGCCTTAATGGACTATATTTGTTTAATGGGTTGGGCATGAATAATTGCTTAGTACCTTAAAAGAGGCCTTTTAAGCTAGCCATCAAGCCCGTAATGTCACGACTATTTTAACTAACTATTACAACGTTCTAATAAATGTTACAATATAAACCTATGACCGAACATTCTTGTTTGACTCAACATTTTGAGGCTAACAGGTTGTGAATGAACAAGAAAGGGATAGGGTGTTCAATAATGAACCAACAGAAACATTGTTTGAAGGGCAAACATTGTTTGGGGATGAGGAGGACAATAGCACAGAGGATGATGATACTGATTCTGAGGATGATGATGATTACATTGTAGATGAAGATACATTTTTAGAAGAGGTGAATGTAGACATGGTTGATTATCACTTTAACATAGATGCAGATGTAGAGTGGGTTAGGCATGATAAGGAGGTAGAAATGGTTGCTGATTTAGATCCAAGTTAGGTAAATGCAATTGATAATGACCAATTTGATAGTGGAACAGATTCAGAAGATGATGGGATTGAGCATATTAGGTGAAAGAAGCTTAGAGAGATAAAAAAAATTAAATAAAAGTAAACATAACATTGTCTTCAAGCATTTTTTCTATGTTGGTCAAACTTTTTCAAGTGCAGCTTAAGTAAAAGAAAGAGTAAGACTTCATTCTATTGAAACTAGAAGGAATTTGTGGTTGGCAAAGAATGATAAACAGAGAATTAGAGCAAAGTGTAATGGAAAAAACCCTGTGTTTTTACTAGAGGATGAAGGGCCTAGTAATAGTGAATATGTTGGGCCTAATAAGAAAAGGGCTAAAAGTCTAACAGATATGGGGGCAAGTGAGCAAGTAGGGTCTAATAAGAAAGGGGTCAAAACAGGTGGTAAAGGAAGGCCCAAACAACTTGTACCAGATGAATGTCCATGGGCTTTGCAGGTTACTAAGGTTAAAAACTCTAAATCATGAGAAGTCAGGACATATAATAATGTACATAACTGCTTGCAATCAAGGAAAGTCAGTGCTTGTACTTCCAAGTTTTTGAGTAAAGGCATCATTAACCAAGTTGAGAAAAACCCACATATACCCTTAAGAGCTCTCCAAGATGAGTTGCAAAAGAAGTTTGAGCTAGGTGTGTCTATTTAAAAGGCAGGTAGAGCTAAAACAACAGCTGATAATCAAGTCAAAGGAGATTATAAGAACCAATATACCATGTTGAGAGATTACTGTCTAGAATTAAGAAGGGCTAATCCAGACACCATAGTAAGGATTGAAGTTGAAAGAGATGCAACTACTTATGATAATACAAGAATTTTCAAGAGGATGTATGTTTGTTTAGGCCCCTTAAAGAAAGGTTTCAGATCTTGTGGTAGAGAGTTGTTGGGATTAGATGGTGCATTTATGAAGGGACCATATCCAGGGCAACTACTCACTGCTATTGGGTTAGATGCAAACAATGGCATTTATCCACTTGCATATGCCATTGTTGAGAAAGAAACAACATGTTCTTGGACATGGTTTTTAGAATGCCTAGGTGATGATCTTGGGTTGATAAAGGAATTAAATTTCACCTTTATGAGTGGTAAACAAAAGGTAATTTGTCTTTTTCCTACATTTGACTTTTTGTTCCATACTTGGTCTCTAACATTGTAAATCACTAAAACTTTGTCTTTTTCTACAGGGTTTATCTATTGCTATAGCAAATGTTTTTCCTTGTGTAGAGCATAGATATTGCCTTAGGCATATCCATGAAAACATGAAAAAACAGTGGAGTTGACTAGATTATAAAGAGCTATTGTGGAGATGTGCTTTTGCAACAACTGTTCCATATTTTGATAAGGGCATGGAAGCATTGAAAGAGTTTAACATAGAAGCTTTTGAATGGTTGGCAAAAATACCAGCTCACAGTTGGGATAGATCACATTTCTCAAGTAAAATGCCATTTTGTTTAATTTACTTTTTGCTTAATTTATAGTTAAACAGCCACTTATTACTCCCTCATTATAATGATAACAGGTAGAGCTAGATCAGACATCTTGTTGAACAATCTGTGTGAGTGTTTCAATGGTAAGATTTTAGATGCTAGGGATGCACCAATAAACATAGCCTTAGAATACTTTAGGGAGTACTTAATGAGAAGGATGGTCAATGTTTTAGTTGTGATTAAAAAGTCAGAAGGACCACTTACCCCTTCTACAACTAAGTTATCGGGTATAGTCATTGAAAGGGCAAATAGGTACACAGTTGGGTACAATGGGGGTGAAAAGTATGAGGTTAAGAGCACATATGGTACTCAGTGTGTGGTTAATGTAGTTAAAAAGGTATGTAGTTGTAGGAAGTGGGAGTTAACAGGGATTCATTGTGGACATGCTATAGCAGCCAGCTTCAACATGTCACTTAATGGACATCAAATGAATATCCAAAAAGAATGGGTGGATAAGTGTTATTGGTTAGCTACTTGGGAAAAGACATACAGTTACACTCTAGGTTGTTTGAATGGTAAGGTCATGTGGCAGAAGTCACAAATTCCTACAACACTCACCCCACCAAAACATAATACTCTAGTTGGTAGGCGAAGGAAAAATAGGAGAAAAACAAGGGATGAGAAGGCTCAAATGGTGAAGGATGGAAGGTTGTCAGGGGCCTATAAGACAGTGACATGTGTAAAATATGGAAATCAAGGCCACAACAAAAGGTCTTGCAAAGGGCAAAAGGACCCAAATAATGCAATAGGATCAAGTGCAGCAGGATCAAGTGCACCTGCAACAGGATCAAGATCAAGATCAAGATCAAGTGCACCTGCTGCAACAAGCTCAAGATCAAGTACACCTGCAGCAGCAAAGAAGAAAAGAGCATCTGATGCACCAGGATCAAGTGCACCTGCAAAGAAGAAACATGCTACAAAGTCCAACAAGAACTGATGCCATGTTTTTTTATGCAATGTTTGTAATCTGAACAAGTATCATTTATGTTCTAATACTTTAGTCATCTAATCTATGTTTGTAATCTGAACAAGTTTCATTAATGCTTTAATGACTTGGTGCTTTTGTTAACTTGTTGTGTTTCATTTATGCTTCATCTGAACCATGTAAACAAATAACATATTAAACTTGAACTCCATTCCATTAGCCAAAATTAATTGACCACAACATCATCTG
The DNA here is from genome assembly GCA_025667525.1 of Glebionis coronaria. Classification (NCBI taxonomy): domain Eukaryota; kingdom Viridiplantae; phylum Streptophyta; class Magnoliopsida; order Asterales; family Asteraceae; genus Glebionis; species Glebionis coronaria. The sequence continues at coordinate 590,866,167 of CM046880.1, read as the reverse complement.
TAGTCAATTTGATGTTCAAGCATTACATAACAAGAAAGTATATGAAAATGACACAATACATAAAAAAAACTAAGAACCATGAAGACAACATCCAACTATCAAGACCACAAGCTTCAAACCACAGCCTTCCTCTTCCCCTTTCCTTTGTTACCAGCAGCCCCCCTCTTTCCCATCTTAGTCACAATTTGCTCCCAAGTTGTGTTGTTGGCAAGTCCTAAGACAACATTGTAGATAGGAGTTGGGCTTTTCATGATGTTTCTGGCAACATAGGTGACATCAGGGCCTTTCTTTTTCTGGGTGACTTCTTTGACTTTCAGAGTGTCCTCATAAAACTCTAGTGACTCAGAGCTTTCATCATCAACATCATCAGTATCCTCAGAAAAGGAATCAGCAAAAGGACTACCAAAATCCTCATCCCATGTATCCCAATAATCTTTATCAGCATGATACTCAGCCTCATCAACATATCCATACCATTGTAGCACTTCATATGGGATAGTCCCATTCTTGAACCTTTCTGCAACAGTCTTGGTAACATAAGTCCTATGCCTTGAGGTGGATCCAATGGGAGGAAGTGCTCTTAGCCTGGATGAGCCTTCACAACCCTTTTCAGTATTTGTCCACTCAGCATCACCACTTGGACAAAAGACAGCCCCACTACTAGTGTCACTCAACTCAATCACAACTTTTTTGACATTTTTTTATATCAGATAGGGTTAGATAGAGAGAAACGGTGATTGAAAAGTGATGTGTGTGGCGTTGGTATTTATAAGCCAGTAGATGGGGGGTTGGGTATTTACTCATAACCATTCAATGCCCTCAACCCCTCAACCCCTCAACTACTTATCTACAAAACACACAGAGTTAGTAAATGAGTCTGCAAATATTACTGACCTTAGTAAATGAACAAGACAAAACATGATCTTCTAGAAGAGATGGAAAATATTTTTCATTCATAACCCCAAAATTCATCTTACATTATCAGATTAGCCTTTACATTTTTCTTAGGCCAATCTGGAAAAAAATAAAACTAAACCAAATCCTAGCCAACTAATCAACAAATATTTTTTTAGCAAACAAACTTCATTCCTAAGTTTTTTGAGGGAATCTTCATGCCTATTTCTAGCCCTAAGCAACACAGGTATGATTTGAACAGCACGAGGACACATTGGTGGATCAACCCAATCAATCCACCTACATGTTGGTCCTTGGAATTCGCAAGCATAGAAACGACGACCTGGATGACGATCTGTCCAAGAAGTCTTGATTGTAGCAATACGACCACATGAGCAGAAAACCATATCTTGATTTTGATTTTAGGGTTTTGATTTTAGGGGTGTGTGTGTTGTGTGATCGTGTGTGTGAAAAATGGGTCTGGGTGATATAAATGCATGGGGTAGTTAGGAAAGGACCAAAATACCCCTCCCTTTTACCACTTAACGTGCAAAACTAACTCCCATCCAAGATAGGGACTACTTTTTATCCAAGTTGTAAACGATAGGGACGACTGGTGCACTTATTTTGAAAGAGTGACGAGACTTGATTTTTAGTGCAAACGATAGGGACTATTCTTGAAATTTTTTCTTTTAAATTATGAAATTGTGTAGTTTCAATTTCGAATGTGTATTCTATTAATATATTTAAAAGATGTTTCTTATGAAAAATAAAGTTTGAAAATTTTAATGCTTAAAAGAGTTTTTATGCTTTCTTATACTTGTAAAATGTGTAGTTATGATTGGATATTCATATAATGAGGTGTTTTAAATATGAGTATTAATTATGTTTGTGTGTTTAATGTTTTAGTCATGTTTGTACGCATTGTACATTATGCACATATATTTTTTTTTAAGTAGAAGCGAGCAACTTAGAGAGCTCTATGATTCGTTGGTTGCTGGTGATCACCTTGTGACAGAGAACCAGCAAGCAGCAACTACTCAATGCACTTTAATTTGGGATTATAATTTACATATTAGGAGAAGGCAAACGGGCAACAAGTTGCCCTTTTTGTATAGCAAAATCAAGTCTACTAAATACAACGTTTGATATTTTAATTGTGAGGTTTTAATTACATTTGTGTTGTTGTAATTATTATACTATTAATTATATTTGTAAAATGTTTTATTACTTGTACGATGTGCTCTTTTAATTGTAAAATGAGGTGAGGGGTGTTTTAATTATAGAATTTAATGTAATTAATTATAAATTTTAATGTAACGTATTATAAGTTTTCTACTTTTAGTATGCATATTTGTTTTCCTTGTACAAATGATATTATATATTGTAAGTTAAAATTTCAACTATTCTAAAAATAAAAATGCAAAATGATTTATAAGATTGATACTCATTTTTTATTTGGATTTTAGATTTTTACGCCTTATTGTCAAAAAAAAAAAAAAATGCTTCCTCATAGATGCTCGTAAGTGTTTCTTCATCAGGAGTGTAATCATCGAAGATTTGTCTGTAAGGTTGAACACTGAATGTATATAAAATTATGTTCAAAAATAAAATGTATATAAAATTTGTTAAATGAAATGAGATTGGCTAGCAAAGAAAGAAGCTACTTGAGTTCCTTTTGGTCAGCAAAAACTAAAATGGTATAAGAAGTTATGGTACATCTTGAGTTTTGTCACATTTTCAAACAAAAAAACTCATTCTGAAGTTTCGGCTTACGTCCTTTTCTTTTGAACGGCAGTTTGGTGCAGCGGAGTATTTTGCGTGCCACTGAGGCATCAAGTCTCTCGACCCAAGTTCGAAAACATCTCACGAAGAGAATTCAACCTCCATGCTAGCCATCCAGTTTCCCATTAAGGGGGCTTCAAGGCATTGCGATAGGATTCAAACCCGGCTGTCAATTCTAGGAAAATCCCGACCTCCCCACATGAAGAGTATAACCAAATACATCCATCCAATTGAGCTAGACTTCATTTGCTTTCGGCTTACGTCCTTACTTCTGCATTAGACCAAAAGTCTCAATACATACCACTTTCGAGTTTTCATAGAAGATTGTGACCATAACCGCCTAGAAGATTGTTTGAACTTATGACACCTAAATTGATGCCACCAGCCGGAGCTCCGAGTCCAGTACTGAACGACAGTGACCTGGCGAGTCCACCTATCCCTCCAGCTATAAAGAGATCACGTCCGCCGCCTCCACCTTCTGGTGATGAGTCCACAGCCGTCAACTAATGACCTGTTTAGATCATTTTGTGTTTTTCATAGGTACCATTCAAAATACACTTAAGAACACAGAATTAACCTGAACGACTAGTATTTATGTTATAACAATTTATATGTAACCATATATTCTATTCAAAATAGCCGCTTTCAGGCACCAAACTCAATGTTCAGGAATCGTGAGTCTTCAAAAGGAATGCTAATACAATCTATCTCTACCAGCTCTAAATGAATGCGTTCAGTATCGACTACTACTCTGCAAGGTACAACATTTTCTTTACTCAATACGATATTACAATTTTCATACACACCCTCTTTAGGAGGAAGATTCAATAAGCATGATTTGGGAAACGAGATGTTTTTGTTGTTCAATAAGCCCTGGCCATCATTCAACATTAGTATAAGTCGATGCTGGCGACCAAGAAGCTCAGAAACATATCTCATGTCTCCTTCTGAAAGTGCATAACGAACACGGGTCGATGAGACTTGTCCTCTTTCTTTTGCATCAGTAAATCCTCCGTCTAATATGATCTGTTTTTTGTCCATCACGGGGTTTATAATATAAGCCTCTATACCGTACTCTTCACATAATCTTGATAGCTCTGTCACATCCCCTGCAGCTCTATAGCCAAACCGGTAATTTTTGCCTGCCATTATTTAAACATAATCTTAGACTGTAGAGGTCAAATAATCACTTTCGAAAGAACATCCAAACACCTCAAAATATGTTCAATTTGACATACCTGCTACAACACCACGCACACCAAGCTCTTTTGATAACTTTTCCACAAACTGACGTGGAGTCAGATTACGCACTTTAGAAAATTCAACTTCAAGCTCTGTGGGTGTCACTTCGCCACAGCAAGCAGACCAAGATGAAAGCACACGTTCACGGTCACATTTAGCAACTACAGGAGCCCTGTTCAACCACCCACTAGAATTTCAGACTTGATAGAGGTGAAATATGGATGTGTTGGCTACTGAGTCAAATGGGACTGGTTGACCGGCCAACACTTTCTTGTCTTTTAAAGGTATTATACAGTAGAGTTTTTGGCATAAGATACCAATTCATGTCATTACGAAACGTGCATTTCAAACCTTTATTATACACCTTATTTTAGACAAATAAGAAAAACACTTACCTAGGTTCCCAGCCAAGAACTTCTGCCATTCCAGTAAATGAAAGCAGGAACGGAGTGCCTGCCTTTGCTGCTTGGATAGCAAGCTCACGATGGCCGATATGCAGTGCATCAAACTTTCCTAACGCTACTATCCCTCCTGTAAAAGAAACTTGAACTGTTAAAAATAGACCAACAAACATAGCATAGTTGACTAATTTTTGTTGTTGGACTCGTGCACATGTTGTTGTACTTCGTCAGTCCCAAAATTATTGTCCACCTTACTATCTTAAAAGTCCTAAAATAATAATTTGCTTCAATATGTAATAACGCAAGTACTTCAACTATGCAGCCCCACACACCCTCTTGATAATTTGTCAAAGGGTAAAACTGTCTTTCTGTTACATTAAAGTCGTCATAACTACAGTATAGTTTTTAAGGCACTCGTGCCTAGTGGACAATTATTTTGGGATGGAGGGAGTTTAAAAATACCAAGATGTAGCAGGTATATCAACGGGGATGCACATAGATAGAGGAATACCTGAACCAACTGGCTTAGCTCAGTTGGCCACCAAGGTTCCACTAAGTGGTTTCCTTGGGGGAGGTTTCCTGGAGGTCTTGAGTTCAAGACCTGCCAAGGGCCTTTCAGGCGAAGCGAATAAGGAGTCTAACATAACTAGGTGTCTAGGTGAGGAATCGAAGAAGACATTCTTCCGCTTGGATGTCATTGCACGATTCGACCCACTAACCACTAACCACTAACATTTGCCGTTCTAAAAAAAAATAAAAATAAAAAGATAGAGGAATACCTGCCACGGATGACAACTGTTCAGAGCGAGGCGTGCTATCATCTTCTTGTTGGCTTTGTGAACACATAAAACGACAGATTAACAGCTTGAATCCACATCAATTAATAAAGGAAACAAAAGAATATTAAAGTGATCTATGAAATGCATACCTTGCCGCCTTCATATCTGAAGAAGACAATGAGAGAACCCTTCTTGAAGCCCCTTGCACAGTAATTGGTAACCTGATACCCCTAAAAAAGTGCAAAAACGTCAGAACAGCCAGAGGTTTATAAACTACATCCAACTTTCAGATCATACAGATTAGGCTTTTACCCGTTTAGGTGGACGAACAACTTCTGATTCGCGAGCATTGCTTGTTTCAGCATTCAAACAAGATAAGATGCCTTGATTAAGTTACTCCTACTCGAGAAGAAAAGACTCTTTTAAGACATCTGGAACAAATGTGCTAAAATGAAGTTGCAATATCCACCGCTGATGTGATCCTGAAAGCCATGAAGGCTGATATAAATGAGAGTCAAACAAATGTGCAGGTAGAGCGTGTGAAACTTGTGATTTATATTTGTGTTTTTTCATCTAATAAAATAAACGTACTACTTGTTTCGCTAAATAAACTATTCGGACAAAAGACAGAAAACGTGTTACAGAGAAAGATTGCAAATGCCTTTATCATACGATCAATTGGTTGTTTGAAACAAAAGTGAAATCTGATGGTGCTGAAAGTTAATGATTCTTAGAGAATAAGTTGTAAGGAATAAAGCAAGAGATGACCACTAATAACTAACACATTTGGTCCCAAAATAACTGGAATCGTCTAAAAGAAAATATCGACCTGAGCATATGAAGCATCCAATATCTAGAATATCAAAAGTTAGGTGAATTGTGTGGACAAGAGTCAATGTTCTGTACTCTTGTACTAGCATTTATTAGCAAGCCAAGGTACAATCTTGGACAAATATTCGTCAATAGATTGTAAACTCTTACCCATTTAAAATTTACAGATTAAAACCATCACCAAAGTTGGTCCGAAGGTCTCAGAAGAGACCCCGGTTCAAACCACACTGGGTGAACATCTTAGGGATGGCTAAAAGTCCGAAAACGGCCATGGGAACACCGGCTACGCCAAGAGCCAGAAAAGACTCGACTTTCCCCAAACACGGATCCCTCTCCATTTTTCCATTTAGATTATAGCCCGATTGGCGCTAGAATGTGGTTGAACTCGGTCTTGGGTCATAAACCTAAACTTGCATATAGCCCGACTATAATGCTAAAAAGCAAACTTTTTTCAGAAAGACTCAGAAACCACAAGCCAACTAAAGCAACATGCCAGCGATTACCAAAAGTGTTTAGGAAATTTTCAAACAGCGATTATCAGATAGAAAACACTTCTCGTTTAAGGAAGACTCTGAAACCAGGATAAAAACTCATTATTTAGGCAATTTTCAAAATGACTATTCTAACTTACAGAAGTATACTCAAATAAGTAAATTTACATTTTCCACCAACTATACTAGCTATAATTTGTTTACTTTAACATATTATAATCTACTCGAATAAACGAATGACAAAATGTTAATGCATACTACTGTATTTTTCTAGCCTTAAATGGATGAATATTTTCTGGCATTTACTAGTAATCTAGGATACAATCTTGGACAAATATTCGAAACCTCACATAACATTTTTAAACTCTGACCCATTTCAAAATTAAAACCTGAAGCTAAATTTGCAGGTGGTTGAACATGGTTTTTGTGTCCTAAACCTAATGTTGTCGATAGCCCAATTGAATAACGAAAGAAGCAAACTTTTTTCAGAAGACCACACAAAAAGTGAAGCGTCCACAATTTAGGCGGTGTGCATTCCAAAATGGCTATTATAACTTACATCATCACATTCAAACAATCAACAAAATCAGCGATGGTTAAGTAGGTGTTGGACAATTATCTGAGATTGGATATGGCTGTAATGCATGTTCCAGATTATCAGATTTCCTAGTTGGAGCGTGAATCCAACTCGTCCTATTGATATGTTTAGTTAGTATAATAATAAAGTGTAATCCTAGTTATACTCTAACGAGAATAGGTTAGTCTATATATACCGAGGGTAGGGAATTACCTTTGTAACAGATTGGAGCTTTGAGTTAGTTTTTCTTCAATAAAAGGTCTCTGCGTGTTAGGCAGTAAACCTTCCTGTGTCGTGTTCATTGTTTTCTGTTTTTCTTGTGTCAAATACATACCTGTGTAAACTGTTGTACGCAGCCTAACCGAGGTATCTACCATCCGTTTTACCCGTTATAAGCGGACAATATCTACCATTCATGGGCTAGTTAGTACCAAGTTTGTGGCAATCCTTTAACGAATCTTAAGTGACTCCTAGAGGTACATAGCACGCTTATAACGGGTAAACGGATGAGGTTTTCTCTGTTCAGGTTGCACGCGAGGGCGAGTCTTTGACTCAGATGTACGCAGCCTATCCTTAACAACACAACATAAATAAAGATAACCCATATAACAAAGTCCGGAAACGGCCACAGAAATACCAGCTAAGCCAAGAGCCAGAAAAGACTCGACTTTCCCCTAACAAGGATCGCTCTCCGTTTTCCCATTTAGATTATAGCCCAATTGGAAATGGCAATGGCAATGGCTGGTGGCTGAACATGGTTTTTGGATACTAAACCTAAACTTGCATAGATCCCGATTATAAAGCTAAAAAAAGCAAATTTTTTCAGAAAGACTCGAAAAACCCACAAAAACTAAAGCAAATCCTTAATGTATAACAAGGACCAACATCTAAAAAACGATAAAAACCCATTATTTCGACACTGCGTGGTTATTATAACTTACAAAATCATACTCAAATACGCAGTAATCACTAAAATGATCAAAACTCAAAATAAACGACGGTTAAGTAATTTCACATTTTACATGAACTACTCACTATACTTTGCTTAAATTTGTTTACTTTAACTCTTAACTCATAACAATCTAAAAAACCAACGCCAAATTTGTCTTTTCTTAGAATCCATGCCTTGTCCCACATCGTTCATGAATAGAGAAGACGCTGGATAATTTAAGGTACAAGAACTAGTCTTTGAATCGAGTGTACGCGTTTTAGTATAACGTATAGGCACTATATGAAGAACAAACCCGTAAGGCAGAGGTTTCCAAAGCGGACAATATCTACCATATTCACGGGCCGGTTTGTACCAAATTTGTGACAATCCGTTAACGAATCTTAAGTGAGTCCTAGAAATCCTTTAACAAGACAAAATAAAGACAACCCATGTAACAAAAACCTACATTTATATGCTACATCCAGCCATTAATGTTAAACTTAAGTTTCAAGATTAATAATCTTGATAAGTGCAATTACAAGTGAGTTAACTATATAAAGCAATATAAAAAAGAACCCAGATGGCAGATGTGACTTAAAAACATAAGTAATAAAATCTCACCGGAAAAAAGTTGTTAGACGGTGGTGATGGGGTGGTGCTCCGGTGAGAGTTGCGGCGGAGCTACGGTGGTGTGGCTGCGTGCGGAGGAAATGAGTACACGATTTAATAAAAAGTGTGTATCTTTTGTTTGTGTTTTTTTTATCTTTTTTTAAGACTAAATTATTAAAAATGAGACATTATTATTCCTTGTTCTTCATTTTTGTCCTTTAACTTCATGTTTTACTCCATTTTTTTGGTACTCGTGAATTATTCGAGACTGACTCGTAAGCTACTTGAAACTAACTTGATTTAAAAAAGTTGAGCTTAAGTTCGAGCTATTCGAGTATATTCGTAAGTCCATTTCGAGCTTCAAAATGATCGGCTTGTGAAGCTCGCGCCTTTTATGGAGATTTGATTAAATTACATTTTGATGTATATAAATTTATTTAGTTCCAGTATAAACGGAGTCGAATCGAGCTTGATATGTTGAGTATTCATTGAGTTCGACTATTAAATGTGGAAATAATCGAGTTCAAGTTAAGCTTCGAGCTTGAGTTTTATATGACGAGTCAAGCTCGAGCTTGACAGTACTCAACTCAACTTGTCTATAAACTAGATGTAGGTAGAGTTCGAGTTTTTAAATTAACTTTGTTTTCACACACAAGCATATATGAAAGATGTTATAATTTATAGAGTTTCATTAGCGCAAGCTAGTGGAAACTCAAGCTTGATTTTATCTATATATTGTATATAATAGAACCACATGAAATTTAGTGATTCTTGTCATTTGCAATGACACTTTTTATCAATATTAAAAAAAAGGTCTACAAGATCGATTAATCACCGATTAATAGCTACAATGTCTTCAACCTTTTCGATTAATTAAAAAACGATTAATGGCGGTTAAATGTCGTCAATGACGGTCAACGGAGGTCAAACTTGCCGAAAATACTAAAAACTCAGTGTAAACTTATGTGTATCACTTATAGTAACTATTTAATGAATGATAAGTACTAGTATTTAAGAATAATATTGCAAAAATACCTAAAACTCATTAAAAATACCCAAAACTTGACGAAAATATCAAAAATTTGTTAAAAATATCAATCCGATTAATTCCCTAGAACAATTAAAAGTTATAAAATAATCAACCGGCCGACTAATGATTCACGATTTTTGCAACATTACCTTTTATACTCCTTTAAAAACGGTCCTCATTATAAGTGCAACAGATCGATTAACTTTACTTATAAACAAAGAAAATGACAACTCATAACTATTAGAGGACCATTTTTCTAAATTTGAAAAACTTCACATATCAATCTTGTGCACAGTTTCTGAATACCCTCACACAAAGATCAAAATCAGAAAGACAAAAATCAAAAGGTTGGTAAGTTAATTTAATGTCTTACATTATCATATTTTCATATATATACATATACATGTGCATAAAGTTTCAATCTTTATATATGTTTCACTTTTTTTGTTTTAGTTTGGTATGGACCAAATGTGCACATAAAATGTTCCATGAAATGCCACTTTCAGTTAGGATCATTATTTTATTCTTGTCGCGATGGTATAATTATTATGTCATAACGAACTTATATAAGCCGAAAAGTTTCAAAACAAGCCCAAAACCAAATAATTCCTAATCCTAAGCCGGCTACGCAAGCCGAAACAAACACAAACACCCCCCTTATTTTGATTAGTGTAGAAGTTTATGCTTTAAGGGTGCTATTGGAAGTCCTTGAAACCTCCTATATTTTTTATATTCCGGCTTTTTTGGCCGACTAGCCCTAGGATTTTGAGTACTGTCACGCGGACTCAAACGTGGTAAAGCCTTCCATTTTGGTAGGTTGGCGTAGCCACTTCGAGTTCGTTTTCATTGAGTATGGTGTCGGACTTGAGACCTCTTACATTTTAGTGATGATGGTAATAAGTTTTTTCCAACCCAGACACCCACGGAGGTTATATAGTATGGTTGTTAGCTTTTTGGTGTTTGTGTATTTAGTACAAAGAACAACTTATATTTGCGAAGAAAAAAAGTTGTATTGGCAGAAGTACCGTGTCGCGTTTGCATCTAAAATGTACTAGTATTGTAAACGGTTACCACGTGTAGTACTTTAGTTTCTAAATTGCTAGAAATAAATGTTTGGGGGTGTATAGTTTAGCTTATGGCTTTTGCAAAATGCTGTTTTTGAGCTCATGAATGAGAAACTATTAAGCACTTTCCAGTAAGCGGTTGATAAGCTTAAGGGGTGTTTTTTGGGTTTAGCAGATGGCTGTTGCAAAATGCCCTTTTTAAAATAGCTTATTTCCTTCCCAAAAGTCATAGAAGCCTTTTGACATAAGTAATCAAACGCCTTCTACAGTGATACAATCCTTTTACATAAGCGTAATCAAGCACTTATAGAACGCCAAAACACTCCATTATTGTATTTTGATAATACAAAAAGCTTATTGGCACTTTAAATAAGCTTAGTTAAACACCCCCTGTAGTTAACATGTTAACATCGTTGGAGCATCGTCTTATTGTGTTTGCTTAACTACTGACTTGATAATAACAGATCTGAGGATAAGTATGCAAGTTTGGTTTTTGGGTACTGATTTGGTTGCAACTTAATTTCGTCAGGAGATTACTGTGTGGTTGGTTTGGTTGCTCTTACGTAGTTACACCAGGTCTTAGTTTCATCATAGCTTTTGAGGTTAGGGTAATCTTTTGCAGTCGGGTGATAGGTTCCACTTGATGGTTATCAGCTGTCACCGGTGTTATGTTTTTTTTCTTATATTTTCATTGTTTGGACTCAGACAATACCAGGCTATGTTCTTGACAGTGTGCAGCATACAAGTTCAGATGTCGTTGTGCTTTCCATCGACACCTCACAAGTTGTGGATGACTGTGGCCATGTTCCTTTGCGGCTCATCCCTGTTTGGTGGTGGTTTGTATCTTTCTTACGTACATATCGCTCCTCAACAAGCTCGAATACAAGCCCGAAATGATTTTGTAAGAGATAAATTGAAGAAGAAATATGGGTATGACAAGTTCAGTACCCAGCCAAAAATCGAATAAGTTCTATCGATGCTTTGTGTAGGTATGTTTATATGACTGCTATTTCTTTTACTACTTTTGACTGCATTTGAACTAATATCTTTTTAATATCGGGTGCCGCTTGCTAATGATCAATTCCACAATGAAGGACTTCTGTTCGTCTTTATCAGCATAGATGCATGATGATATGAGGAAAGCATCGCTTAAGCCATTTGTGTGAAAAAGATACGAGAATTTCTCAGATAGTTGTAGTATACTTTTCTGTAATCGTACATTTTGGATTATAGACTGTCAAGTTATTAATCATCACATATGTGAAACCTTCGTTAAGTATGGGAGCACTGTCATTTTTATTTCTGAATGTGTTTCAGATGTAAACAGTTGATTATAATAACTTTAGAAGTTTAACACTATAACCTCTGGAAGATAATCATTATGCAGTGACTTATACCAGGGCTGTAAGTGAGGTGAGTGATCATAAGCTACCCTAGCTCGACTCGCTAAGCTCAATCATAACCAGGCTCGAGCTTAACATCAGACTCGTTTGATTTACAAGCTTTAGCTCGAACTTCAGACATCGAGCTCAATTATATATCAAATAGACTTGCAATTTGGCGATAAGGAAACTAGAACGACTAGGTTAACTCGATAAACGAACTGAACCTGATCTTTAGAGATGCCTTGTAAGGCAAACTCAAGTGTTATAAATAAAGCTCAAAATGAGCTGAGTTCGAGCTCTAGCTTCTCTAATGTTAAATGAGCTGATGAAAGTTCTACCTATCAACGTCGCCCCGAAGGAAGTCACTATCAAAGAGCTCGCCCTACTGAAGTACCAAAGGTGCGCTCAGCCCGGTGACTAAGAAATGGGTTTGCGCTTGAATTTCAGTGATGAGGTTTTACGAGGGAAGCTTAAAAGAAAGTTGCTTATTTATTCTTGGGTTGTGATCAGAGGTAATCTGTTACTGGTCGGTTAAATCTTTATTTGAGAAAAAAGCGAAGTAGATTACAATTATTCAGTTGTGACATCCACAAAACAATTTGAGACTCCATTACTTAGACCGACATATTTCAGAATCAATCTCCCATGGCACGCTCGAGACATGGCTAAACTGTATACGCCAGCCTCTGCAGCATGCTGAAGTAAGAACACCAGCCTTTGCTCGAGTGAAATCACAAATTAGGCACTAAACCTAAAATTTTAAAAAAGCCTTTTTGGCGCAGTCCTTCCACATTAATGTTTCTCAAGAAAGCTAGTTAGTTCGCATCTTTCAAAACCACATTTTTCAATTGAACCAACCAAGTCGCCAGTTTACACCACTTGAAACCCAGGTCACCTCGCCTAGGTCTCAAACTGTTAAAACCCAGATCACATCTGCTCAAACCCAACTTATGTCAGTTCAAGCTGGAGTCAAGCTAGTTAAAACTCAGGACGTACTTGTTCACACCCGGGTCATAAAGGTTGAACCGAGGTAACCCGATTACTAGTATCACAGACTGTAATACAGACTGAACATAGGCAATCTGTTAAAACCCAAGTTGTGAAGGTTGAAACCCAGGTTGAACCAAGGTAGCCTGCACATGCTCAAAACCAACTCGTGCTGGTTTTAGCCCAGGTTGAGCCAGTACAAACTCAGGACATGCAGGTTCAAGCCCTCAGTGAACATTGTGATTTAAATTGTGAGCCATCAGGTAACCGGATTATTGGTCACATTGTGATACAAATTTGCAGAATATAAGAGAATCATGCAACTGAATCAATAGTGCTAGTACTGATAAAACATAATAGTAAGGCTTACATAAGTCGATATTTTAACAAACAAAACGCATCAAAATTTAGGTTCCATGCCTTTAAAAGGTAAAAAGGAAAGCAAGATCTATAGATTCGAAAACAAGACTTAAGCTGCACCCTTGCCCTTCTTCTTTTGGAGCTTCTTGATGTAGAATTCGAGCTCCTTACCCTCCAAGATGTATCTGAAAACATACAAACAGAAAAAATAAGAATCCTGAAAGGGCTAGCTTAAAAGCCATAACTAAAGAAGCTTAAAGTCATGGTGAAAAAGCTAAATCAGATTGTGTTTTGTCCGTAAACAGTAAAATGAATAGAGAAGAGTCAAATACTGCAAAAATAGATGGTATGTGATCATACAATCGTTTGAAGTTTAAAAATGGCCAACAACTAATAATCTTGGCGGAAGACCATTTTAACTGACAATTGCATATAGATAAAAGTTGGAAAGTTGACAAGAAACATACCCATCAGCACGACCGCACTGGCCAGGGCGTGATGAAATGGCAGCATAGAGACGACCTCCTGAGAATTGCTCCTCAACATGGGCGTCAAGCTTGTACTCTTCTTGACGCTTCTCAATCTTTCTCACAACATGGTTGCTCTTCTTTGCTTCCTCAGGAGCAGCCTCTGCCTCCTACAAAAAACAGTCGTGTACAAAATGTAAACAACAGAAACTTCAAATATCCTGCTTAAACTACAGTCAGACTATATATTGTATAATATTAAATATCACTTAGCAAATTAAATTGTAAAAGATGAAAAAGGAGATACCTCTCCCTCTTTCTTTGTGGCACCAGCTACGACCTTCTTCTTCCTACTAAGATCCTTATCGTAATGCTGGAGGACAAATTGCTTGAAGGGAGCAGCATCAACCTGAACAATAGCACCCTTCACCAGAGTCTGGGTTCTGACCAACTCATTGTTTGAAGCATTGTAAACCACATCCAAAATACGTGTCTTTCGGGTAACTGCTTCACTTCCCCAAGAAAAGTTACCAGTATCTAACCTCAGTGCACGCCACTTCACATTTCCACCACGAACACGGACTCTTCTAACTGTCTTGTTGGAAGAAATTTTGGTGTTGGCTGGCTGCCTTCCGAGCTCATACCTGAAAAAAATTTACAATAAAGACAATCAGTGAGTTAAAAGCATTCATATTATAATAATGTTCACGTGTCTAAGTGATCCAACTCAAATCACACAAAACACTTGCATAATGAAGCATTGTCAATTGCAATCTAATCATTCAAAGCATCCTTCAAAAAGTAAAACATCAAAATTAAAAATCATCCAAGATTTAAAGACAAATTTGGTTTGAAAACAGTATTCAATCACAGATTATATCAAAACATGAACTGATGGTTCAAGTGTATAACACACAATGTTACTGTCAAAAAACGAAACAGTCTAAACGATATCATAATTTTAAGACTTGCGAGCGCAAAACATAAGTTACAATGAGCTAATCACAAACTAAAGCTAACAATAAACAACAATGCCTACAACTACAACTACAGATATACGCTAATTGAAATAACTTTTATAAGTCAGAAAATCTTAACACCATGAGATAATTACAAAATAAAGCTAACAATACAACAACGGCTACAATCACAACTGAACAGAGCTTCTAGTTCAAATAACACAGAACAAAACTTACAATAAGCTAAATACAAAATAAAGCCAATAACACACAGCAATGCCAACAATTACATATGTACTAGTACAAATAACTTTTACACCGTCCGAAAATTTTACAAAGAACAAAACTTACAATGAGCTACTAACAAGCTTAAGCTAACGATACACAGCTAGAACTAAACATAGCTACTAGTTCAAATAACTTTCACACACTCGATAATTCTTCATGTGTCCACAATGTTCTATTAAAAAGTTTAAAAAATACATCAAACCTCAACTTTCGTACAAAAGCTTGAGGTGTTTGTTTCAGCTTATATATTGGTGTCTGCGATTATTTAATTTCAGCTTACATTTCATAACCCAGCTTTCTGGCTCATTTTGAGACTTAATGGCTTATATAAGCTTATCATATTAAGCTAAACTTATATAAGTCCACGAAGCTCAAATTAAGCCAGAAAATATAGCTTACAAAACACAAACCAAAATCAGAAAAGCTAACAAGACCACATATAAGCCAAAACAAACACCCATTTAACCATTAAACAAATCAAAAAGCAACCTAAACAGCTTAATCACCATATCAAAACAACATAAAACTTATAAATCTCATTTCAACAGTTACCATTTTTATAAAAAAAACAACTTAAAAAAAACTTATAAAACTTAAAAAAAATACCCATGACACTAGATTTATACAAAACTTATATAAAAATAAAATAAAAAGATATAAAAAACTTTTTATAAAAAAAAAAGAAAAAGAAACATACTTTCGCTTCTTCCTCCATGCCTTCTTCTTACCACCAGTAGCACGTCTCTTGTGCATCGAATCACGTGAGATACCTGCAACAACAACAACAAAATCAACATCATTTCGTTTAAAAAAAGAAACCCAGATCATAAATGTTGTTCTTAAGAAGAAAAAAGATTAATTTTTTGATGTAAATGAAGCATACCCATGTTTGCAAATGAAAGCTGCTGCAACTGCTATGCGGCTGTGATGGATATATATTAGGGTTTGGGAACACAAATGATGTATACCTTATAAAACCTAGTATTCTTAATGGGCTTTTGACAATGTTACGGCCCAACTTAATAACTTACTATTACTTGGCCTTGAGAAAATGTTATAGTCTAATGACACCATTATTATTTTCAAAGGTTTTTTATGTTAAGACTGGTGGGAGTGGGGTGAAACCTACTAACCGCCACCTCAGCGCCACGTCAGATTTTTACTAAACTCATCAAAACTCACCCACGGAGATAATGACACTCACCTAAACTTACTACAACTCACCTTTCATACCTATTTTTTTATTATTTAAACACACCTCATTCACAAAAAACACCCACAAATAAACCTAACCCAAAAAAATAAAAACATTTGGGCCCACATAAGTTTATCTCACCCAGGTGAGTTTGCCCCTGTTTTTTTTGTCACAGCTACTAACTCGCGCGCGAGTTATATGGGAGGAATGGGAGCAGCGAGCTAATTTGCCAAACTCACCCGTGGGTTATAACCCACTCCCACCAACCTAAAAGAAGTAAACTTGTTCACGCGTTTAAATACAACTAGCAGGCTACCCGCGTGTTGCGGCGGCAAATACCGTGTAACATAATTTTCGGAGAATTTAATTTTACATTTTTCTTACAACAACATCTCGAAAAACAACAATTTGAGTTTTGGGTAACTTTATGTAACTGGCTAGCCGAACCCACGATGATTCTGGTTTCCTGTTGAACCCATTGGCACGGTTCGAGTTTTAAAACTATATACACTATCATTTTAGGTAGACAGCATATGTATATTTTTGTAGATATATGCTTTTAGTTATTGTATAATATGTACTCCCTCCGTCCCAAAATTATAGTCCACCTTTCTATTTCGGTTTGTCCCAATTTAATTGTCCACTTCTAAAACTTCTAAAAATATGTATAAATTTTAGATAGAGATTACTAATTTACCCTTAAGTGAAATCATAATTACAAACTTTACAAAAGTTTTTAATTAATTGGTTAAGGATAAAACTGTCTTTCTGCAAAAAGTAAGAGAGAGAAAGCTGAAAAGGTAATACTTTTCTTAAAGTGTGTGTTTTTTGTCGGGGGACAATAATTTTGGGACGGAGGGAGTATATTTTTGAAAATAAATGATGTATACCTTATAAAACCTAGGTTTTTCTTAATGGGTTTCTCGAAATGTTACGGCCCCACTAGAGAACTAACTATTACTTGGCCCGGTTCAAAAAAGGTTATAGTCCAATGACTAATTATTTTCAAATTTATGTTAAAAAAAAGTAAAAGTTGTTCACCCGTTTAAATACCATAAATGAAGACAGGGTTTTTTTTATGGTAGAGTTAGGTATTCGAGATTTTACAGCGAGCCAGACTGCTATAAAATTCGTCTCGTGTATAGTGATTAAACACGAGAAAGCATGTGTTGAAAATCAACACGTGTTTATTCCTTTCACGTTTTATACGTTTGGTTTCCTTGTACGCGATGTGGTGGAGTTACTTACCAGAATACAACGTGTTATGAATAGTAATGTTTTAACTCTTAAATCCACAAATGTTGTATTTAATGGACTTGGTTTTACGATACAAAAAGGGCTAGCGGCACAGCTTGTTGCCCGTTTATCTTCTCCTACTATGTAAATTATAACTATTGAATAAAATCGTAGGTTTATTTTTCTGTTAAACAAATAAAGACTATATATCTAAATTCATATTTACTTTGGAGTATGGCTCAGCATTATAGATCAGAGATCATGTCGAACAGAAAAATGGCTCGAATTAGATCGATGAGTTTGGATTGAACATATTTTGGTTTAGTTTTCGTTTCACCATTTTCTTCATTTTAGGTCCTCGGTTTGGCCCGGATCAGTACCGTTTTACGTACAACCGATAATTATGTTTGTTGAACTATATCAGACCAACAAATCAGAATGGACCGGGTTGACCTTGACATGGACCGAACATGTTGGTTCGGTCCTCGATTTGGACTTTTGGAACAAATCATTTTTCGATATGATCTAGTTTTTGGATTGTGCTCAACTCTAATTTGGACTTTTACTAATGTTTTGAAACCCAATTTGATTTGATTTAATTTGTTTGATTATTGAAAGTCGATTTGAATACACGACTCGTTAGATAGAAAGCTTTGTCAAGTGTTTGAATAAGCAAAATGTTCTTAAGTATGTATTATTACCACTTAGCACTATTAAACTTGTTCACAGTAGTCTTCCCATGAAAAAAAAGGTCATTGTTCCAAAATTTTAAGTCGGCATTAGGAGTATAATTTATGTTTTATCTCATGGTGTTTTCAAGATTTTGCTAACGTGTGAATCACATATCTTTTTTTTTACCATTTTGCAGTCTTGTACATGGTTAGTAACCCATGGTTTTTGAACTTACTAAATGCATATATGTCTTATGGGCAATTGAATCACTTGAAAATCATGGAATGTCGAGATCTTATGAGACAAAAGGTGAACCGGTGTTTTATCATGTAGATACATTTGAGATGCGTCGACAGAAAGAGCCTTTGAAACCGCCTTCAAGAAAGACGAGTACATGTTTAAGGAGAGATGGAGTATCAAGTAGGTCATTAGTGTGTTGAGATGGGCCAAGATTTTTGGGATGATTAGTTTAAGGGAGAGATGGAGTATCAAGTAGGTCAGTGGTGTGCTAAGATGGGTTAAGATTTTTGGGATGCTTAGAGGTGGCAACCTAAATTCAAGTAGAAACATGTAGCTTTTATGTTTCATATCACCCTTTATTATACGTGCTGAATTTTCGCTTAGTTGTGTTTTATTGAAGTATTAAACTTCAAATAAATAGTTTTTGTTTATGTGATACACTTTTATTCCTCATTTAGTTTAACGGGAAAAACATAACAGACACATACCACAATTCAAAGTACCACAATCTTGAGAAGCAATACGTAAAGGAAAACGACCCGCGAAAGGTTATAAATCGAAAAAACAAACATCAATTCATTTGGATGACGATGATGAGGTAGAGGTTCCACGTGTTACTACCTGTTGGTCAGCCGCTAAAGAAACATTATTAGCGAATACTTGTATCGAGGTTTCGCAAAACGTTGAAATCGGAAATGACCAATCCGATAGTGCATTTTGGAACTAATTGTGGAAGAATTCAACTGTCGTGTCACGTATAATCGTCGTACGAATTATATGATTATGGGTAAATGGTCACGAATTAACGGTGAATGCAAAAAAATCAATGGTATTTATAAGCATTTGCAACTTAAAAGCGGTGAAATGAGAGTGATCATTATCGAGAATGCAAAGACTAGTTACAGTCAATGATTCGATTGGACAAAGTTTACTTACGTCCACATTTGGAATGTTTTGAGAACTTATCCTAAATGGGACACGACCGAGCCGATCGACTTGTAAAATCTGGAAGAACTGTTCTTAAACGTGCAAAAAACTAGTTATTTTGTACAACAACAAAATCATGTGTTTGGACTTTTCAAGTTTTGTGTGATGAACAACCCTTAGACTATGCACCTTCTGTCTTAGCTCAAATAACATCCTGTGAACCCTCACATGAACCTACAGAGACTCTGGCACCTCAATCAAAATGGTGTAGAAGCCAAAATATTCTTCTTATGTTATGTGCAATTAACACTACTAATTGCCAACCATTTTTAACATTTACGACTTTCAACATTCTATATACAATAACATGTTTTTCAACATTTCCTAAAATAAAGAATTCAACCATCTGATTTTTCAACAATGTGTAATATTTCAACATTTTATTAAACTAATTTTCAGCCATGACATTGGTCTATTATAATGTAGTACTAGACGAGTACCCGCGCATAGCGGCGGAAATTTTTAGCGGTTCATAATTAACGATATGCGATATTGTGGTAAACGTTTCGTGTAATGTTCAACATTATGCATCAAAAGCTCGTAATGTAGCTAGAACCGTTGTAACATGCAATATGCGATATTTGGTAAGTGATCGTGTTTAGATAGTTTCTTAGCAGGTTTAAAGATATACATTTATCAATCCCTAAAAAGTTAATAAGTTAGTGACCAATGGTCGTATTCATATCCAAAAATGTTGCAAAACATTAAAATAGCAATACGTGAATTAGGTTCAACCGTTTAAGTAAAAAACCGATCAAAACTTTCAGACAACATACACATATCTAATTTTCTCACGAGGCCTGATACCCATATTTATTCCTAGTGTAAACCCTAAACTAATTTTAAAAATACTCATATTTATTCCTAATGTAAACACCGAACTAATTTTAAAAAATCCATTTGACCAGCAAATCTAAAAGAGCAAACTATTTTTTTTTCTAAGCGAATTATTTTCACATTTAACGACAAGTTAATAAGGGGATTTATTTCATAATCACGCCGACACACGAGAATAATAAAGGGGTTTATCTAAAAGTTTATAAATACACTTTTACCCTTCTCTTTTCTTTATTAAGCTACCCGCAACAATGACTACGTTTGACCCAGAAAAACACTCGCTAGGTTTCTCTATCCCACGACCAAAAACGACCCTTTTGTCACATCAATATGACATACACTACAAAAAAAGTTACCCCATACAAACACCTAAGGAACTTGGTCCCAAGGGCGACACTCCGTCCTACGACTGAGTAACAACTCGGTCGCCACCGAGTTTGACACTCGACCCGTTGCGCAGCCTTAGTAACTTCTATCTTGTGAGTGTATGGATTTTTCCAAGTGTATTAAGATTGATACAGTTTACTGCAGCCATCCCTCATTAGGGTATTGTTTTCATACTCAAATAAGGAAACTATACAAACAGGATATACAAGATAAAATAGGATATACAAGATAAAATAGCAATCATATATTTGGAGTACATGTGACACTCGTATCATTTTCCTTAAATTGGTTCATCATTTGTATATTTTGTTTCTACAACCAATAAATAACTATTAAGACCATCGTCTTCGGAGGCAAGAGAACTATATACGAAAGATACTCATGTGTGGTAAATGCAAAATTCAAAAGTAAGATCCAAAAAATTTACCAAACTTTCAATGTAAATTAAACTTTGATGATGTACGAAATTATTTTGTAATGATGTTTTTTAGGTGAGTAAACAATAATCTAAACCACCTTGATTATTTATTGCAAGATGCATAATTAAATCCGTAAATTGTTCGTTGATAGCAATTTACAGTTTCAACTTGCGACCTGTGTTCATGTTTAGTTATTTAACAGATTGTATCTAACTTGTGCAGTTGATTTCCTATGTGACTCCAATGTTGGTAAGCATCTAAACAAAACTGAAACTCACTACACGTACTTGGGCACAAATTAAGTTATGCTACCACAAATTATTATTTATCTCATGTTCATGTATAAATATACAATAGAATATTAAACAAAATTTCAAGAAACCCATATACAAAAAAAATAAAAAATTAAACAAATCACAAATAACAAACATACAAGGCCTTCCGCATCAAGAAACCCAATCACCCGTATCTAGTCTAATGGAAAAATCTAACAAGACTAGGATGCAATGTTGTACATGTATGAACCTTATTTTTCCCACCAAGCCTATGTTGGTCCCATTTATGAGACTATGATCAGTCTCTGCAACATCACCACAAAAGACAAACAAAAAAGGCAGAAACGAACCTAAATCATAAATCATCTCCTCCTTTTGAATCTCCATGCATTTATCAATCCTTCCACTATAATCTTCCTTTCTCCACTTCACCAAATCCATACTCATCACACCCGTGTTAAAATAACATGTCTTCTTCCCGTCAAATACATACAAATTCGAGTCATACCAAAACTATCCGTAAAGTACTTAGTAAAATTCGCGTGATAGTACACCGGAGCTCCAATAGTCGTCCACCAAGATAACGTAACATACCAAAGTTCTGAATATCATCCACTAATTATAATATGAAAAAAAAGACAAATGACCATTATATTGTCACACTTTGATCTAGTTATCACCCAAGTAAATATGACGTACAAAGGATCCTTCGGTGTTTGTCCGATGACTCATTGGTTTCCTGGTTTTTGCTTATATGTGTATATAAAATAACAAAATATTACCTATTGTTTTACAATAAGTTTTATTTGTACTTACATTATACACTAGTTTTAATCCAATCCTCTTTTTTCCATATAGCTAGTTATTGATTGCTCAGCTCTATTACCAAACATCTTAGCTTCCTCTACATATGAAACGATACAAGATACATAAGATGTGTGTTTTTATATGAGCCGTTATTGCGTACATATTCGATCTAAAAGTATAGAACGAATTATTCCATGGGGTAGACTATTAACAGTGGCAAAGCTTTGTAGGCACTCAAAAGCTAAAATACACAAATCATGTCAATTAACTATATGCAATCTAAGAAATCAAAAGCATTAATTGTTTATAGACACAAATGCCATTGTACCTTGCTGCGAGTATAATAGAAAAAAGACTCAATGGTGTTTCTTGGGTCCCTTTTGATCTTGCTTATGAGAAACAATTGCTTCATGTGTTGACATTGCACACCTAATATGATTCTGAGGAAGAATTGCCATGTGTATATATATATATACACTATGTCTGTTTCATCTCAATGCGCCTCCTATTGATTACAAAAACTATAATAGGAATGTAGTGTAATGGGTTTAGTAATGTCGTGTAAATACAACATGTATTGACTGTATTCCATTCCATCTATTTAGTGTAGGCCAATATCATTCTAAAAATAGGCTTCAAGAATTCGGTTTCAACTTTGTGTTAGTTGTAAATGAGTGGTTTTTTAATGAGTTTGTAAATGCTCAATAAGGGTAGATATAATTTCCTTTTATATGTTTCATAAAAGCACACGCCATTAGTCAAACATTCCAGTAACTTTTTTGAATTTGAAATTGTTGAATCCCACTGTTTGTAATATTTAATATATGGCAGTGTTGAATTTCCAACATTTTCAACTTTCAAGATGCGTACTTTATAATTTAGTATATATATAGATATAGATAGATAAGGGTAAAAACTATGCAATACCAACTTATTTTTAAATTTGTGTCGACTTTAAACACTTACCTTTTTATCTCGTGACATTAACGACGAACTCTCATATTTTTTCTGACTATACCAATATGACCGTGAAATTACCATATTACCTTTTTAAATGACCAAAACACCCTTTATTTATTTTCTTTTATATAAATTTCATCTAAATTTAATTTTTCCAGAAAAATACATCCCCAAATTAATAATTCTTTCTATAATCCAAATCGACCAAAAACAAATTAATAAGTCGACTTATTTCGTTTTTCATTCTTCTGCTTATATATTTTGCTCTCTTTCCGTCTCTCTAAAAGCAATCGGATCGATCTCACAACCCAAAACCCCATTTGTTTCTTCCACATTCTTCCACTTAACCTATGTGTTTAGAACTTCAAATCATGACAATACGAGATCTTGACCACCGGATTTATCAACTATAATTATGGTGAGTAATTGATTCTTTTTATTAGAGTCTTTTTAATAGTTGATTTACTAATTTGTGTCAGTAACCTCACATTCACTTTGCTAACTACTGTATCTTAATTGTTGTTTAAGGTGGAAACAAAAAGCTGTGGGAAATGATCATATTTTCAACAAAAGAGGACCATCTTCGCTCTTTAATCTATGTTTGAATCAAAATGTTACCCTTACATAACTAATGCTTTTAGATATTTGATTCTTTGAAAGAAGAAAAGTTTTACGATGGTTGAGGTTGAAACAAATGATATAGTTTAGTTATGGATGATGATTTTCTAGACCGAGAAGTAGAGCATGAGTGAGAAGCAGAAAAAACAAAACACAATGATTTATTGTAAAGTTGTGATGAACATGGCAAAAGATGTAATTATCTTTAAAAAGATCAGGGTACTATAGTCATTTCACAGTCATATTGGTATAGTCGGAACAAATTTGAAAGTTCGTTGTTAATGTCACGAGATAAAAAAATAAGTGTTTAAAGTCAGCACATTTTTGAAAGTAAAGCTTCATACAATTTACAATATATGCTCATATCTATACTTCTATATCTATACTACATTATAAAAGCCTCTTATCATAGTTTTAAAAACTTGAATTTTCAACAATTCCATTTATAAAATCTTACAAACCATGGGATTTTAAGGCTCTAAGCAATTCTATATACTTGGAAGTCTTTATATTAGCCTCATTAACTGGAATGTCTGACTATAACGAAAAAGGAAACAACGTCTATGGTGGATATTGGAATGAGTTAGCATGTGGCTATTGATTCTAAGAAGGAAATAACGTGTTATATTAACAGAAAGTATGATATTTGCATAAACCATTTGCAATAAGTATGGAATCCCTCCCATTTTTAGAAGGTAATGCAATCCCTCCCCTTTATACATGAACCACAGCTAGCAAACACGATTTTCTCAATTAATTTATTAGAAACTGCAAATCGTATATAATGAACCAATCCTAAACCTAAAACAATATATTTTAACTCAATTTTCTTCACTCTAACTAAGCGCTCATCCATTTGATCTCTCTCTATACCAAAGACACAAAACCGAGTTTGTTGCCACTTAAATTGCCGCCTCCATAACTAACTTCGCTCTCGGTTGTTATGGGGTGCTAGGTGATTTTTGTAGGTGATTTTGTTGTCGGTTTCGGTGTGTTTGTTGTTTTTTCCCCTATCTTTTGTTAGATCAAAAGTGTTAGTTCCACCTTTTTAAACCGATTTGTTTCTACAATTGTGTTTAGTGACCACTACAATTAGTCATTGGTTGTTGTTTTAGAACCTAGCTGTGTTATTTGTTTGTTTCAACGGGTCATGGTCCATTTTTGTTAGATTTGTGAGTTTGAAGAAATTGGTATCATTTGAGATCGATGACGTTTTTGGTGTTATTCTGAGGTGTTTTATTTAGGTGACTAAAGCTCTATAATACAATATCTTGAGGTCATTACAACATCTGTTTAACCACATATATATTTGCAAATCTATTGGTTCTTTTATTTTGTTTGGGCAAGATGTTTGTCTTTTTGGAACGTAAGGTTGTTCATGGTTTAAAAAAATGGTGAATTTTTAATGATAATGATAAGGTAAAATAAGATACACATTTATAT
Source organism: Glebionis coronaria (assembly GCA_025667525.1). Lineage (NCBI taxonomy): Eukaryota > Viridiplantae > Streptophyta > Magnoliopsida > Asterales > Asteraceae > Glebionis > Glebionis coronaria. The sequence continues at coordinate 590,841,011 of CM046880.1, read as the reverse complement.
TGCATTGTTAGGAAAAATCCAAAATATAGAAAGAGCTCAAAATTATTGTTAAACTTTGGTTGTATTAAAAGTTTTTGTTTGAATGGTATATAGAGTACCGTCTAACGCCGGGTTTAGCTTAAAGAGTTATTTTCGTAAAATAAAATGAAAGGATGCTTATATTTAAAAAAGTGAAACGGGTTCTCGTAATTGATGAGGACAACAAAAGAAAGAACATGTAGCATTCGTGGCCATATTAAAGTTTGTGACAATAAAAACAAAATCCTTCAATCCGCTATGGTCTTCACGTATGACGTATGTTAGTCCAAATTGATTGAAAAGAAAATGTCCATGTCGCTAACACCTGAAAGTTTAAAACTAAAATGATTACAAATGGATACGTGGATTTTAAGTAAGACTTTTAATTTATGTAAAAAATATAGATTATTATAAACTTTGTCAAAGACCATGCAAGACTTCCTTGTATACAACATTTGTAGTTGTTTTACATACATTCCCGTCTGTGTCACATACAACAACCTTCAACCCTTTCTTGCTTTTTACTCGAGAGACAGCTACATATAGTTGACCGTGAGTAAAAACTGGACGTGGTAAGTAGAGACCGACTTTAGAAAGTGATTGTCCTTGACTCTTATTAATGGTCATTGCAAATGAGAGTGAAATAGGGAACTGTTTTCTGACAATTTTTAGCGGTAAACGCTTGTCAGATGGAGTTATTCTTAACCTAGAAAGGATAACTACCTTTCCGAAATGTGTTCCATTGATAATCCTGGCACTAATACCAGTTCTCATTAGATTAAGCATTTGCAACCTTGTTCCATTACACAATCTGTTTGGTTAATCGATATTTCTCAAAAGCATTATAGGCACACTCACCTTTAATGTTAACCTGTGATTCGGGACACCTGAGAACTTCAATCCATTTATAAACTCAGATGAGAAAACAGATTCATCGACGGAAGCACCACGATCAGCTTTGTCTATGTTGTCGCAACTCAAATAGACAGTCTCTTCGCCAGGAAATCTTTCTAACAACTTCTCGTTTATAAAGTCAACAATTTCATTAGTTGGCGCCAGAATTGCCTTTTCTTGGAAGTAGGAAGCATCATTTATGTTGTCAAGAAGATTCGGGTACGTGAAATCCACAAAAGACGTGACTGGATCGTCAGTTGCGTCTATCAGAATATCTTGAGGCACATCTATTTCAACCTCTCCGTCATTATCTTCCCCAAGTTTACCGTCTCCTAACTTTAGTATCCATTCGGCAAAATCTCGTATCTCGTCAACATCCTCTGGTCTTGAACCTACTGTAAGTCTCATATTCGCTGTCAACTTAAGCACTCTGCATTGATCCCACAAGTAGGACTGCTTCAATGAGACACTTACAATGTCTTGACGCGATCCTTTTGGAACAACGGGAAGAACCTGCCTAAAATCTCCTCCAAAAACAACTGTCATACCTCCAAATGGATCCTGATTCATTTCATGCCTGTTTGTCCTTAGTACGTCCTTTAACGTTTGATCGAGAGCCTCAAAACAAAGTTTGTTAGCCATCGGAGCCTCGTCCCAAATAATAAGTTTACATTTCTTTAGCAACTGCCCAAGATCACTTTGAGGACATATGGAGCAGGTAGATGTTTCATCTAAATTTATCAGAATACGAAACCGCGAATGTTCAGTCCTACCTCCCGTCATCAACAAAGACGCAATACCGCTAGATGCAACGTTTAACACAATGTCTCCTCGTCTCCTAATACCAGCGACTAGTGTCTTCCATAGGAAAGTCTTTCCTGTACCTCCATATCCGTAAACAAAATACACGCCTCCGCTTAGCTCCTCAACAGAACCCATGATAGTTGATAGGTGTGTAAACACCCATCCTTTTTACCACTTAATTACAATAATAACCGAGCCAAAACGTGTATTGTATGTCGTAAATGTCGGAATTATGCGTGGTTTGTGTTTTTGTTGTGATTTAGGACCAAAATGTGAAAAGGGAGGAAAACACGGGCTTTCACGGGCTTTTATCAAAGAAAACGACAAAAGACGAAGTCAAAAGATCAAGGGTGCAAAAAGAACGGAAGTCCAAAACCTATTATGAAGATTTATCGAAGAACAAGTCTAAAGACGGAAGTTTAATAAAGCCGAAGAACTCGAGTCTAATAAAATAAAGAAATTATAAGACGAGTTTAATTAATCCCGAGACAAAGTCGATAAAGTCGAAGAATTTAAGAGACGAGAAGACATGAAGAAAGAAAGAAAGAGGAGGCAACACATGCACCTCCCCATTTTCCTATAAATACCCTCCTAAACTCATTTAGGAGGGTTGGTTAGTTTTAGTTTAGGGTAGTTTTCATTTTCATTTGGTAGGTGATTCTAGAGAGAGAAAGTGACAGTTTCTCTTACTAGGATCTCAATCTTTTATCTTCCTTTCTTGTTTTTAATCAAAACTTTACTTTCAAATAGCTTAATTCTTGTTTTAATCTTAATCTTATTCCATCTTTCTTAGTTTTTTTATATGATCTTAAATCCGATCTCTTTATATACATGTCTTGTTGATTTTGATGTTTAATTAAAAAGTTCATCTTTTTATTTCATCTAAGCTTTTATACGAATTAAGCTATAAGTTTGACAATCTTATTGGCTTATTTTGTATTTAGCTTGTTTACTTTTTTAGTTTTCTTAAAAAGTTTATGTTAATGCAATAATGACTAAAAACGTTACTTGCATTTTTTGGTCTTGCTTGGTTTTGATTACGACAATATGTAAAAACAAGCATTTACGAAAACAACGAAAAACGAATTCTTGAGTTCAAGTATTTTTCATTTTACCCATTTTCACTTAAGGTATGGATAAACAAGTACTAACCTTAATCAAGTGATCAAGTGATTTAATCTTTTCTTAAAACTCACTTTTTATTAAATGTGACAAGTTTTTATTAAACTTTATTTTTAAGAAAATGTTTTATTAAATTAATTATTTGAAATTTGAAAATGGCATATTCTTATTCTGTTAAGAATATCCTTTCAGGATATTTTTTATACCCAGATAAGACCTCCACCACTAAAGGACAAAAAGGAGCGGAGTCTAGTCCGGCGGTACCTTAGCGCCTAGGCGGTACCTTATCGATAAGGTACCGCGGGCTGTGATAAGGTACCGCGGGCAGATATAGCCGTTGGCTCCTTTATCCTTTAAATAATGGACCATTCTCAGCTTTTCACCTTACCTCTTTTGCACATTTATTTCCAGATTCAAACCCCTTCTTTAATCACTCAAATCTTTGATCATTTGTTTGATTATTACTTGTTTAAGAAGTGAATCTTGTTCTTCCATCCTATCCTCTCCAAGTGCAAAGAGAAGAACACTATCCTAGTGAAGTGTTGAGTCCACCACCAAAGATCCATTGAAGATCAAATTTTATATACTTGTAGTTGTGTCATAGTAGTGAAGATCCAAGTAGTTGTGTCTATTTGGAAGTTGTGTATGTACTAAGTATAGTTGTGTAGATTGGTCCTAGCTATGATTAGGGCTCGACTTTTAGCTTAGAGTCGGAAATTGGTTAAGCGACGTGTACGATTTTCTCCACCATAAGGAGCTTGTTGTGTAGTGAACTCTCGAGTAAGGAGTACTCGAGGAGTGGAGTAGGAACGAGGAGTGAGCTTCGTTTCCGAACCACTATAAATCCTTGGTGTTCGGTTTGATCTTTCTTTACCCTTAACTCTTTACATTCTTTATTCTTTTTGCATATACATGTGTTAATATTAGATTAGCTACACTATCATTCTTTATTCTTTGTGGATATATTTTTGTTAGTATTAGTTTAGCTACACTATCATTGTTCATATTGTGCATAAGAAGATTTCACATATTTCCTCAAGCCTAAGTTTTTGAAAAAGGATTTTTGGAAACCATATTTTAACAAGTAAATATAAGAAACTATTCAACCCCCCCCCCCCCCCCCCCCCTTCTAGTTTCTACAATTGGTATCAGAGCGGGTTGCTCAAGATTTTTTAAAGTATATTGTATTTTAAAACTTGAATCGATCTATGGATTCCAACAAGTACCTAGAAGGGCAATCTATGCAAAGACCACCACTTTTTGAAACCGATAGTTTTATTTATTGGAAGAATAGATTTGAAACTTATGTGAAATCAAAAGATTTAGATCTTTGGCATGTTATTACCGATGGTGATTTCTTACCCTTTCAATTTAATGAAGTTTCTAAAACAAAAGAATTAGTCACTTTTTACAAAGCTAATGATGATACTAAAAAGAAACTTTCAAAAAATAATGAGGCTAAAATGGTGATTTATAATGCTTTGCCTAAGAAAGAGTATGAAAGAATTTTTATGTGTGAAACCGCTAAAGATATTTGCAACACTCTTTTAGTAACCCACCAAGGTAATAGCCAAGTCAAAGAAAGTAAAATCGATCTTCTTGTCCAACAATATGAACAATTTGTCATCTTAGAAGATGAAACTATTGATAGTGCATTTGCTAGGTTTAACACTATTATTACTAGTCTAAAAGCACTTGATGAAGGTTTTTCTAGCAAGAACAATGTTAGGAAGTTTCTAAGGGCCTTACATCCAAAGTGGAGAGCAAAAGTCACGGCTATTGAAGAGTCGAAAGATCTCTCAACTTTATCACTCGATGAACTCATAGGAAACTTGAAGGTTCATGAGATGATAATTTTGAAGGACTCGGAATTAGTAAAAACCAAGAGTGAAAGGAAATCTCTTGCACTTAAAGCCAAGAAGGCACAAAGTGACCATGATAGTTCCTCGGAAAGTGATGACGAGGAGTATGCATTGGCGGTGAGAGATTTCAAGAAGTTCTTCAAGAGACGAGGTCAACACGTTAGGCAACCAAACTATGACAAGAAACCATTGTCAAAGAATCGGTTTGTCAAGAACGAAAAAGGTGATAGGAATTGCTTTAGATGTGGTGATCCAAATCACTTCATTGGTGATTGTCCAAAGCCCGCTCGTGATAAGAACCACACGGCATTCGTTAGTGGCGCTTGGAGCGATAGCGGTGAAGATGATGATGACAACCCCAAAGAGGAGAAATGTCTTATGGCTCACACTTCTAAAGAGGTACATTCCAAGACCGAATATTATAGCAATGATAGTTCCACTTTAGATGATATTTAATTTGAAGGCAAATATGATAGCTTACACAAACTTAGTCTTAAATTCATAGAAAAGAATAAAACCTTAAAATCAACCAAAACTACGCTTGAAAATTATATCAATGAACTTAGGGAGAAATTGGCTAAACTTGAGAAAAACAAAGAGGTTGATTTAGGTTGCTTAAGTTGTGAGAAACTTAGATTAGAGAATGATGATCTCAAGAGCACCTCCATTAAATTGGAAAAGTTCATGAAAGGTACTAGTGCTCTTGATGATATGTTAAACAAACAAGTTCATTCTAAGGAAAAACTTGGTCTAGGTTTTAACTCAAATGAAGCTTCAACTAGTGAACCAAAACAAGTCAGGTTTTCACAGAAAACACCCTCTGGACGCGGTTCCACATCGTATGGTGCGGTTCCTTATCACTATGGAACCGCGACCATAGATAAGGTACCGCGGCCAGAAGTTGAGTTTTGTGAAAATTCTGAACTTTCTGAAAAATCTAAGTTAAATGAAAAACCAAAGCATCTTACTGTTAATAAGGTTCAATTACCCATACTTGACGACAATGCTATTGGTAAGTTCTATAAGCCGTTAAGTAAACCTCTCATGGGAAATAGAAATTTATCTAGACTATCTTCTACTCCACCTAGAGTACGGAATGAGTCTAAGCCTAGAAGTAGAACGACAACGCCTACAAGAGATAATCAAAACAACTCACGACCTAGAAGTAAAACTCCAACACCTAGAAGGAATAATAATAACTCTAAACCTAGATCAAATACACCTAGGAGAAGTAATGAACATCAAAATGGTTACATGAATTACTACCCTCCTCCATTTTGTTCTCCATGGGGAATCCCCTCCTCATTCATGCATCCCAGCCAAATGCAAGGGATGTTTAGAACTAACAATTTTGGACCCATGAGATATTGGGGACCAAATGTTTGATCTTGTGTGTTGTTACCTAGATATGCTTGGGAATTGATTTGGAGCCCGATGAGTGGATTAAGGATAGTGGATGTTCTAAACACATGACGGGTAATCGAAGTTTGTTCTCGCATTACAAAGCATATGATGGAGGTAACGTCACATTCGCTAGTAGTCTACGTGGTAATATCATTGGCAAAGGTACGGTTTCTCTTGACTCCATGACCATTGAAAATGTTGAGCACGTAGATAACTTAGGTTTTAACCTTTTAAGTATAGGTCAAATTTGTGATAATAAGTGTAAGGTCATCTTTTCGGAACATGACAGTGAAATCGTAAAAGATGGAAAACTTATTGGAAAAGGTGTTAGAAAGCATGGGCTTTATGTCATGAAGGTTAATAAGAAGTCAAAAGACAACTATGTCTTGCGACTATAGATGATAGTTCTACTCTTTGGCATAGGAGATTAGGTCACGCTAATATGCGTTTAATTCAATCTTTAGTCTCTAAGGAGTTGGTAAGACACCTCCCCAAGATTAAGTTTGATAGTCACTTTTGTGATGCTTGCAAAGTTGGAAAGCAAGTTCACTCAAGTCACAAAGCCAAGAATTTGGTTTCGACCTCTCGGTGCTTAGAGCTCCTACATATGGATCTCTTTGGACCTTCCGCCATACGGAGTTATGGAGGTAACCTTTATACCCTAGTTATAGTTGATGACTATTCTAGATTCACTTGGACTAGATTTTTGGCATCTAAGAATGAAGCTTTCGATCACTTCGAAATCTTTAGTCGAAGAATTCAAAATCAACTAGGATGTTCAATTGTTTCTATTAGGACGGATCATGGTATGGAATTTGATAATGAAGTGCAATTTGGTGCCTTTTGTGAAGCTCATGGTATTACCCATAACTTCTCGGCTCCTCTCACTCCACAATCAAATGGGGTAGTTGAAAGGAAGAATAGGACTCTCCAAGATATGAGTAGGACGATGTTAAACGAGCAATCTTTGCCTCAAAAGTTTTGGTGCAATGCCGTGGATACATCGACTTATATTCTCAACCGAATTCTTATTCGACCTTTCCTAGGAAAGACCCCCTATGAGATTCTTAAAGGTAAGAAAACCTCATTAGAATACTTTAGGGTGTTTGGAAGCAAGTGCTTTGTCCTCAACACCAAAGACTACCTTACCAAGTTTGACCCAAAATCTTACGAAGGTATACTTTTAGGTTATTCCCAAACTAGTAAGGCCTACATAGTCCTAAATAGAACCTCAGGGGTTATTGAAGAATCACTCAACGTAACCTTTGATGAAACCCCTCCTTCACCCAAGACACCACCATTGGTTGATGATGACTTGGATGAATTAGAAGTAGTTAAAGCCAAAGAGGTTAGAAAAATAGGAGTTGAAGACCTTAGTGTTGAAAATGAAGTAAACATTAAGGAGTCTAAGGATCATACTCTCAATAATGTCATTGGTGACTTAAATCAAAGGACCCTAAGATCTCAAGTCCAAAACCAAAGCAACTTCTTTTGTTTTGTCTCCTTGATTGAACCAAAGAATGTTAAAGAAGCTTTGACGGATGAGAGTTGGGTCATTGCGATGCAAGAAGAATTGAATCAATTCGTTGCCAATGATGTTTGGGAACTTGTTCCTCCACCTAGAAGTTAAATGGGTATTTAGGAATAAGCTAGATGAGAATGGTGTTGTGTCTCGTAACAAGGCTAGACTTGTAGCTCAAGGCTATAATCAACAAGAAGGGATTGATTATGACGAGACATATGCACCGGTAGCTAGATTAGAATCAATTAGAATCCTTTTAGCCTACACTTGTGCCTTAGATATTAAGCTTCAACAAATGGATGTAAAGAGTGCATTTCTTAACGGTTTGATCAATGAGGAGGTGTATGTGGCTCAACCTCCCGGCTTCATTGATTTTGAGAAACCGGACCATGTTTACAAGCTTAAGAAAGCACTTTATGGACTCAAACAAGCACCCAAAGCTTGGTATGATAGACTTAAAGCGTTTCTTGTTAAACATGAGTATACCATGGGTATGGTAGACAATACACTCTTTACAAAGAAGAAAGGTCTTCACCTCATAACCGTACAAATATATGTTGATGACATTATATTTGGCTCAACTTGTCAAGAATTGTGTGATGACTTTGCCAAAATCATGCTTGATGAGTTTGAAATGAGTATGATGGGAGAACTTAACTTATTTTTAGGACTCCAAATTAAACAAATGGACGATGGTATTTTCTTTAGTCAATCTAAGTACGCTAAAGAAATGCTAATGAAATTTGGATTAGAAGAATCTAGACCAATGAAGACCCCTATGGCCTCGGATACTAAACTCACCGTAGATGATGATTGTGAGTCGGTAGACAACACCAAATATAGAGGTATGATTGGTAGTTTGTTGTACCTAACGACAAGTCGACCGGATATCATGTTTAGTGTTTGCCTTTGTGCTCGCTTCCAAGAGGCTCCCAAAACCTCTCACCTTGAAGCGGTTAAGCGTATCTTCCGATACATTAAAGGCACTATACATTTAGGATTATGGTATCCTAAAGGGACCGGCGTAGAAACCATTGTCTACGCGGACTCGGATCATGCGGGAGACTATGTGGACCGGAAAAGCACTAGTGGAGTTTGTACCTTCATGGGTTGTTGTTTAACTTCTTGGTTCTCCAAGAAACAAACCGCTCTTACGATATCCACCACGGAAGCCGAGTATGTGAGTGTCGGAAAAGCATGCCAACAAGCTCTATGGATGAAGCAAGCGCTTGTTGATTACGGGATTTCTCTTGATGATGTTCCCATCTTGTGCGATAATAAAGGCGCTATAGACCTAAGCAAGAATCCCGTGCAACATTCGCGAACCAAACACATAGAAATTAGACACCATTTCCTTAGGGATAATGTTGAGAAGGGGAACATTACTATTGAAAAGGTGCCCTCCGAGGACAACTTAGCCGATATCTTCACTAAGCCACTTAAGAGGGAACCTTTTAATTACTTGCGTCTAGGTCTAGGATTAATGGAACATCTTCCTTAAATTCTTTTCTTCTTGTGTGTTTTCTATTACCACTTTGAGTCCTTGAGTCATTTAAAATCCCTTTGAAAAATCTTCTCCTCTCCTTTTCAAAACTCTCAAAGTCTCTTTCGAAAATGGTTGAGAAATTCGTTTGACATTGTTAATTCAATCTAAAAACGATTTTTCATAGATTCTCGCTATTAATGTAGAGCTTACATAATTCATATGTATGATTCTCTCAAACATAGCAAGAACAAGATTGAATCATGGAGGATCATTATGTCATGACTTAAGGTCTTGTCTTACACACCTCCTACATTGATTTTCTAATCCATGTATTTTGGTCAAATCTCTATTTGGTAAGTTTGCATATGTTTTCTTTGTCTATCTTTGCTTTTAAGCACATCCCTATGATAAGTTAGACTAGAAAAATAAGATTTGTTGAAAAATCTTTCTCCAAACACCAAACCCTGCTTCTGCAGGCGGTTCCATATGTGAACCGCGGTACCTTATTGATAAGGTACCGCCACCATAGATAAGGAACCGCCTACAGTGGCCTTCCTTTTTCGGGTTTTTGTCTGAAACTCCAGATTTGCTCCAACTTTTTTGAGAATCTTTGTTTCAAACCCTTTGACCACCCCAAAAATACCCTAAGCCTTCCCTATTTAAACCATAAGCATTTTGCATTACTTCACATCCAAAATGTCTTATTCTCCCAATGAAAGCCTTGAATCTCCTCCATTTTCTCCAATTGCTTTCAATCCAAACCCACCCAAGAACCCTCTTAATCACATTTCTCCTACCAAGAATGTTGATTGTGGAACTTCATTTCTTCCACCACCACCCTTTAGTGTTCTTCCTCCTTCTCATGATAATGTCATGCACCATGGAACATATTGTCATTGTTGTCAATATCAACATCTTGCTATGGCACACATCTATGAGGAGTTGAGCTACATCAAGAGTCTCTTAATCAAGCCTCCTCTTCACTTTGATTATGAGATCTCCAACAAGCCACCACCACCACCCTCTGCTATTACCTTGTCTTTCATATAAGCATTGATTGCTTATCCTCAAAACACCAAATTCAAGCAAATCTTAGAATTCTAGAATAACTAGGATTAGATTTATGCTTTTGGCTTGTTTCTTTTTCCATACTTCTTTGTATGATGTTTCTTTAGTAACCTATCTTGGATCTTTGTCCTTGTGTTTTCTTCTCTTTTTATTTTTTTATGTGACCTTTTGCTATATATTGTTGGTTGTTTCTTTTGTTCAACTAACCCTTCTATGTAGCTTGTCACCATATCTCGATTCCCCGGTGCCCCAAGCTAGGGGGAGTAAGCACCAAGGGGGAGTCTTTGCAAAGTCCGTTTCTTCAACATCGGCTTACGCAACCTTTTTGCTTCGACAAAGGGGGAGAAATGAATAAACTCGTCTTCGAAAATCTTATTTTTGTGTGATTGAGTTTATGTATTATCGGAATCAAAAAGGGAGAGATTGTTAATGCAATAATGACTAAAAACGTTACTTGCATTTTTCGGTCTCGCTTGGTTTTGATTACGACAATATGTAAAAACAAGCATATACGAAAACAACGAAAAACGAATTCTTGAGTTCAAGTATTTTTCATTTTACCCATTTTCACTTAAGGTATGGATAAACAAGGACTAACCTTAATCAAGTGATCAAATGATTTAATCTTTTCTTAAAACTCACTTTTTATTAAATGTGACAAGTTTTTATTAAACTTTATTTTTAAGAAAATGTTTTATTAAATTAATTATTTGAAATTTGAAAATGGCATATTCTTATTCTGTTAAGAATATCCTTTCAGGATATTTTTTATACCCAGATAAGACCTCCACCACTAAAGGACAAAAAGGAGCGGAGTCTAGTCTGACTGTACCTTAGCGCCTAGGCGGTACCTTATCGATAAGGTACCGCGGGCTGTGATAAGGTACCGCGGGCAGATATAGCCGTTGGCTCCTTTATCCTTTAAATAGTGGACCATTCTCAGCTTTTCACCTTACCTCTTTTGCACATTTATTTCCAGATTCAAACCCCTTCTTTAATCACTCAAATCTTTGATCATTTGTTTGATTATTACTTGTTTAAGAAGTGAATCTTGTTCTTCCATCCTATCCTCTCCAAGTGCAAAGAGAAGAACACTATCCTAGTGAAGTGTTGAGTCCACCACCAAAGATCCATTGAAGATCAAATTTTATATACTTGTAGTTGTGTCATAGTTGTGAAGATCCAAGTAGTTGTGTCTATTTGGAAGTTGTGTATGTACTAAGTATAGTTGTGTAGATTTGTCCTAGCTACGATTAGGGCTCGACTTTTAGCTTAGAGTCGAAAATTGGTTAAGCGACGTGTACGGTTTTCTCCACCATAAGGAGCTTGTTGTGTAGTGAACTCTCGAGTAAGGAGTACTCGAGGAGTGGAGTAGGAACGAGGAGTGAGCTTCGTTGCCGAACCACTATAAATCCTTGGTGTTCGGTTTGATCTTTCTTTACCCTTAACTCTTTACATTCTTTATTCTTTTTGCATATACATATGTTAATATTAGATTAGCTACACTATCATTCTTTATTCTTTGTGGATATATTTTTGTTAGTATTAGTTTAGCTACACTATCATTGTCCATATTGTGCATAAGAAGATTTCACATATTTCCTCAAGCCTAAGTTTTTGAAAAAGGATTTTTGGAAACCATATTTTAACAAGTAAATATAAGAAACTATTCAACCCCCCTTCTAGTTTCTACAGTTTAGTTTTTTTTAAAGTTTGCTTATTTCGTAATTTTAAAGTTTTCAAATTTATGCTTATTGATCTTTTAATGTTTGATTTTTATAGTTTAAAGTGTTTTAGTGCTTATTGTGTTAATTTTCTTATTTTTGATTAAGTGTTTTTTAGTTAATTTTTATAAAAAGTTGTTTTTAAATATTTTTATTATTTAGCATTTTTAAAAGTTTTTAAATTTTGGTCTATTAGCTTTTTCTTAAATTTTATTTGGTTAAGTTTTTAGATAAGTGCTTATTTGGTATTTGCTTATTTGCTTATTGTATGCCATCGTAATTGATATGTGTCTAAACACACATCTTTTCTACCACTTAATTACAATAATAACCGGACCAAAACGTGTATTTTATATCTTTTATGTCGGAATTATGCGTGGTTTGTGTTTTTGTTGTGATTTAGGACGAAAAGGTGAAAAGTGGAGAAAACACGAGAATTCACGGGCATTTACGGACTTTTATTGAAGAAAAAGATGAAAGACGAAGTCAAGAAGTCAAGAGTGCAAAAAGAACGGAAGTCCAAGACCAATTCTGAAGATTTATCGAAGAAAAAGTCAAAAGACGGAAGTTCATCAAAAGCCGAAGAATTCAAGTCTATTTTATTGAAGAATTTAAAGACGAGTTCAAAGAAGTCCCGAAGCCAAAAGTCCTATAAGTCCAAGTTTAAAGAAGATTAGAAGAAAGGGACTAATGGTGCAATTAAAAGAAGATTAAAGAAGGAGGGACTAAGCATGCAATTAAGGAAGCTTCCTAAGCAAGCCTTAATCTCCCCTATATATAGATTAGATCATTTTCATTTTTCTCTTGTTGGCTAGATTGACAAACTAGTTCTTCCACCTTTATTTTATGCACTTTTAATTACTTGTCATTTAAATTCATGTTTTGCACCTTTAATTACCTTTAATTTCAAGTAAGTGTTTCTTTTAATTACTTGCACCTTTACTTTATCTTGTTAATCTTCTTCTACCTTTCTTTGATTTACACGTTTTTAATTTGTTGATTTGTTAAAGATTCGATTTTTATGCTTTTGATTGTTTTAAATCTCTTATTTTCATAGCTTATTTGATTTATTTTCAAGTTTACATAGTTTTTACAAAAGTTATTTTTATATAAAAAGTTGTTTTTCTTAAAGTTTATCTTTTTCGTGTTTAAAAGTTGTTAACTTTTAGTTTGTTAGTTTATTTTCGCACGGTTTTACCTTAGGATTTAGTCTTGAGCTTATTAGGATTATAGCTTAATTGTTAAGCTTATTTTTGGTACTTTTCTCCGTATTCCGATTGGTACAAATCGGAAAAGGGTTTTACTTTCCGATTAGGGGGTGTCTTGGTATTCCGATCAGAAAGGGTAAGGTGGTATTCCGATTGGGAAAGAGTGACAGTTATTCCGATTGAAGTTCCTAGCCACATTCCGATTGAGGTGCAAGTGAGGATATTCCGATTGGAGTTCCGATCTTCATTCCGACCAAGTTCCTTTTCATATTCCGACGGGGTAGGATTGTGGTATTCCGATTGGGACATTGGTGACAGATATTCCGATTGGAATTCCGACGACACATTCCGATCAGGTCAGGGTAAGGCTGATCGGAATATATTCCGATTGGAGTTTATTTTCAATAATTTGTCTTGTTTAATTTTTAGCTTATGTTTTTAAGACTTATCTAATTTTAATTTCCGTCACGCTTTAATTTTTAGTCATTTAATTAATTTTAATTCTCGTCACATTTTTTAAATATCGCACCTTTCTTTTAATTAAACTTAGATTTATTTTTCACGCACTTTACTTTAACGCCACTTTACTTTCAACGACATTTACTTTTAAGTCTTTGCACATTTAAATTTAAAAACAAACCAAAAATATTTGTTTTCACCAAAATAAAACTGAGTCACACATTAAACATAAGATCAATTCGACTAGACACACATAAACGAACACAATTTTTAATTAGGTAAAAATACTACTTATTAAATGGCGCCGCTGCCGGCTCTTTTCGTAAAGATCAACAGTTTTTTGTGAGAGACGCGTTGCTTTTTGGGATCCGTTCACTTGTGAGCGTTACCTTTCTTGCATAAAAAATCCAAAAAATCATACAAAGTAAAAATTGATAAAAAACCATAAAAATTAAAAATTTCAAAAAAAAATCCAAAAAGATTTTATCTTTATTGTGTATATATATTGTCTTTGTGTTTGGTTTTGTTTTCTTTTGCATTTTCAGGTGTATGCGTACTAGATCTTCTAATTATCAAGAGCCCGAGCCTCAAGAAGATTTAAGTATGGCAGGTGTTAACAACAATAATCAACCACCGCACCTCAATAATAATAATAACAACAATGCTCTTCCACAGCCCGATCTTCGGACCATGGAGGAACTTTGTCAACCAACAATGTTTGGACGAGGAGGACCGATTGCGCCGATGCAAATCAACGCTCCTGAGTTTTCGTTGAAGCACCATATGATTCAGCAAGTGCAAACAAACCCATTCCGTGGACTGCCTGATGATGATGCCAACAAACACCTCGACAAGTTCATTACTATCACCCAGAGCATGAAGTTGGCTGGTGCCACAATGGATGAACTTCGCCTACAACTCTTTCCACACACTCTATTACATCATGCCGAGAAATGGTTTGATCGTCTCCCGAAGAATTCTATTCACACTTGGGATGATATGACTCAACGCTTTTTGTCACGCTACTTTTCACCATCCATGGTCACGAGCCTTCGCAATCAGATCAGCGGTTTCATGCAAGATCCCGATGAATCTCTTTTTGACGCTTGGGAGAGATATAATGTCTTGATCGATCGATGTCCAAACCACAACATGCTTCCGGTCACCTTGATCGATACTTTCTACAACGGATTGACTTTTCGAGATCGTGATACGATCAATGCAGCCGCCGGTGGCACATTCATGAAAAGGAGACCCGAGGAGTGTAGAGAGTTAATTGAGAACATGACTACTCATCACAAGAACTGGGATTCCTCTGCATCTTCTAGGAACAACCCGAGAGTCAATGTTTCCTCAACCTCAGCAAACCCTGAGATGACCGAACTCACCCGCATGATGACTGAAATGAGCAAAAGCATTACGCTTCTCGCTTCAAATCAACAACAACAACAAGTTAAAGCGGTTGCTAATCCTGGTGAAACATGTGGCGGTCCTCACTCATACACCGATTGTCCTTCGACACAAGGAAATCCGGAAAATGTGTATGCAGCTTATGGTAATTATTCACCGGAAAATTACCAAGCCAGACAACAAGGGGATAGAAATCTGCTGAGCTACCGTTCAAACAATTACCTTTCACCCGGTTTTTCTCCTCAAAACCAAAACCCCGCCAACAACTACACTAGAAGCAACCAAATCCCACCAAGAGCTTCTAATCCTTATCACCACCCGCCCAACAAAACCCACCCAGTACTCCGGATATTGAGGCCATCATGAGAACCCAAGGTGAGCAAATCAAGAACTTGCAAAGCCAAATTATCAATCTGAAAGGAGATATCACAAAGCAAGGAAATGAGATAAGATCTGAGCTTCGAAATGATATTCAATCCTCCTTCAGCAATCAAACCAATGATTTGAAGAATATGCTTGCTAGTTTCTTGCCCCCTGCTCAACCTTCTTCTTCAAGTTCTCTACCTTCAACCACCGTCACTAATCCGCGAGCCAATGTGAGTGCTATTACTACCCGTAGTGGAGTCACCATCATAGGACCACCAATCCCACCCCCATCATCTACACCTCCTCCACCACCATGTATCCCTACTCCTCCTACACCTAGTATTAGTGCACCATTACCGTCTCCGCCTCGACGTGATGAAGTTTCCACAAATGACCCTTCAACATCTCAACCTTTACCTACACCTACACCCTCACCACCCAAACCCAATATCCCTTATCCCTCTCGTTTGGGCAAGAATAAAATGCTTAACAAGGAGGACGCTCAAGTGACTAGCTATATCAAGATGATTTCTCAAATGAACTTCAACATTAGCTTTCTTGAAGCACTTGTCCACATGCCCAAATTTGTTAAAGCATTTAAGGAATTGCTTAACAAGAAAGAGAAGCTGATTGAACTCGCCAACACACGCTTAAATGAAAACTGCTCTGCAGTTATTCTTAAAGAACTTCCGGAAAAGCTTGGAGATCCCGGTCGTTTTGTGTTGCCTTGCGTGTTCAACAAAACTGAAGAATTTACTGCCCTTGCTGATCTCGGGGCTAGTATTAACTTGATGCCGTTGAGTGTTTGGAAAACACTATAATTGCCCGACCTCACTCCAACAAAGATGACTCTTGAACTTGCGAATCGCACTCTCGCTTACCCCGTTGGTATAGCCGAAGACGTGTTTATCAAAGTTGGCGCATTTACTTTCCCGGTCGATTTTGTCGTAGTTGATTATGAAATGGACCCTCGTATTCCTTTAATACTTGGTCGGCCATTCTTGAGAACCGGACGAGCTTTAGTAGATGTTGCCGAAGGTGAATTAATCTTACGAGTCGGGGATGATGCACAAGTTTTCAAAATGGGGAAGCTTACAGGCAAATCTTTTGGAGGCCGAGAATCAGTGAATATGATAAATGTGCTCGATGACTTTGTCGTCCATGACAATCCTCTATTCAACTCTTGCATCGATAATCCACTTTTTCTTGATGATGTGGATGATTCTTTCCCAACTTTCGAAGCTTCTCCCATTTATGATTTGCCACCGATCTTCGATGCTTATGATGATGATTCTAGCTCAGATTCGGATGATTTTGATTGCACTTCTGAGTATCCCGAGCTACCCACACTCGATGATTTCGATGAGGCTGATACTCTATCGAGCGATTCTTCACATGATGAAGATCCTCCGCCATCACTCGATCCTACTTTGGACGATTATTCATTTGAGGAAGATTTCTCTGAATTTCTCAACACATACTTCCCTCATGAGAGTGATGCTCCTCCTTTGGACTTTGAAGATTATCGCCTTGATCCTACTTTGGATTTGAAGAGCATTTTGTCAAAGGAGAAGAAACCGGTCGACACCGAAATCCGTTGCACTTATGATTTGACACCTCTTTGTCCCACTTCTGAGGACGAGGTTGTGCTTCTTTGCGGATCTTCTTCACACTCAGCTGAGCCTGAGTGCTATTTTCCCTTAAAGGAAAAGGTGTTCGACCCTGGTATTGAAGTCTTTAAGCCATCTCAGTATCCACCTGATGCAATAAAAGGAAAAATCTTTGGACCCATTGAAGACATGCTTGCACCACTTCATCCTTGCTTCTACTATGCTCCATCACTACTTAAGGGAACCTTGCCAATTCTCTTTTGGCTTGCCTTGTTCTCCTTAAGCTCTTGCTTATTGATGGATGAAAACTATGTCTTTGATCCTGGTGGATTTGTTTCATGCTACTTCCGTTGATGATCAAGGTCGAGTCAGGCTCCCGACTCGGTAAACAAAAACCAAGCGCTTCTTGGGAGGCAACCCATGCATCTATCTTTTCGCTTTCTTTACCATAAGTGTAGGGGGGACCCTTTGGATTGCTATTTCCTCTCCTCACTTCTTAATCAGGGATTCGAGCTTCAATGATCCACTCTTGATGATTCTTAACGACCTGTGATTCCATGTTCTACTTCTTCTCGGTTCTATCCTAAACTCTTTTCGATTCACTATTTTATATTTCCTCAATATTAATATAGGAATCTCTTTAGTTGTCTTTTCCTTAGCAAAATTTAAAAACGTGCACAATGTCCTAAGTGTAGGGGAGTTTACTCCCACATGCTTAAACATTGAGGACAATGTTTATCTTAAGTGTAGGGGGGACTTCTATCGAAGTTAAGTGGTCTTTTCCTTGTATTTGTCCTCATTTTAACCGGAAAATCAATTTTTCGACATTTTTCAAAATTTTTGATCTATTTTGGCCTATTAGTTTTTACCTTTGTATAGTTATTTTCTTTCCTTATTAGAATAAATGTTTAATAAGTGGTTTTAATTTTCAAACGTTGTGAATCTTTTGACTCAACCCGAGTTTACTTGTCTAAGTTACTCTAGCTAGTATCCTTAACGTGTTTAAGTCAAGTTTTGCTAGGCTTTTATATAGGGAGCTATAAAACGCGAAAGTCTTAACTCTCACGGGTTAAGAACAAGAACTTTTCGCAAGTTCCTATAATTGATCCTAGAGAGTCGTTTATCAAGGGAACTTTAAAATGCGAAATTCTAAAACTTGAAAAAGTCTAAGAATTTGCAAGATCCTATAGGTGACTCGAAAACCCAAAACTTTGATTTAATAGGCTAAGTATCCACGAGTCTCATTACTTGAGATTTTAAACTGTGGAGAACGAGAGATGATAGAGCCAATTATAAGTCGGTATTCTTTCGTGAATTTATGTGAGTTAATTATGAGCCTATTCTCCCATCGCTTGCTAATAATTTATCTGCTAATAAATAAGGTTGTACGATTTGAAAAGTTACTTAGCTTCTAGCCCCAGATCGTTTAAAAGTTGCTCGGTATGGATTAGAGTTCATAGCCAAGGCATAACTTATTGAAGCGGGACGCGAAGATTGGCGAGTCCAAAAAGGCCCTAACAAGGCATGAGGGCTATATTTTGTTGCTAAAAGATCCAAAGTGATGTGAAGAATCATTTATCGAAAATCAATATGAAGGATCGAGACACACGACGTAAAGCAAACTCCCCAAAAGTCATGGAGAAGTGTATCCGAAAAGACCCTAACAAGGTATGAGGATAAATAGATCCAAGTCATAAAAGGAGGCGGATCGTTGTATATCAAAGTCCAAAATAAAGATTGGAGAAAAATGAAGAAGTCGTGGTCCAAGTATGAATCTCTCAAAACTTCAAGTGAAGAAATTCCTATATGAAGAGAAGACCATTATTTCAGGAACGTCTCTTAAGATTTGAAGTATGAAGTCGCTGCCAAATATCGGTCCGAGAGAGGTCTCAAATCGCGAAGCGAGTTATGCCAAGATATGAACTTTATGAGGTCCCGAGAAGCAGTTTTAAAAGATTTGGTCCTTTAGCTAACTATTGATTAAATCGTTCACTTTATTTTCAGACATAATAATTATCGAAATAAGTCAAACAATGCATCTTCGTGATCATTCAAGACAAACAATAAAATATAAGAGATACCCATAGGAATAAGGGAGTCTAAGTAAATAATTGGCCCACATGAGTTCGTGTTAGTCTACTAACTTATAATAACAATGATCTCGTTTTTAAGCTTGGTTTGGAGAAAGTGAAAATTTGAGGAGGATGATTATTCATGACATTTCCAAAACCCAAGGTATGCTTTTTAATTTCTTTGCTTTGAATTTTTGTAATTTTCTATCTTTTTAACAAAGGCCAACGTGGATTAATTATGATGAAAAGTGTAAACATGCTTTGTAACTAATGCATTGCATGAGGACATTGCAATGGTCAAGTGTAGGGGATTTGATATGTGTCTAAACACACATCTTTTCTACCACTTAATTACAATAATAACCGGACCAAAACGTGTATTTTATGTCTTTTATGTCGGAATTATGCGTGGTTTGTGTTTTTGTTGTGATTTAGGACGAAAAGGTGAAAAGTGGAGAAAACACGGGAATTCACGGACTTTTATTGAAGAAAAAGATGAAAGACGAAGTCAAGAAGTCAAGAGTGCAAAAAGAACGGAAGTCCAAGACCAATTCTGAAGATTTATCGAAGAAAAAGTCAAAAGACGGAAGTTCATCAAAAGCCGAAGAATTCAAGTCTACTTTATTGAAGAATTTAAAGACGAGTTCAAAGAAGTCCCAAAGCCAAAAGTCCTATAAGTCCAAGTTTAAAGAAGATTAGAAGAAAGGGACTAATGGTGCAATTAAAAGAAGATTAAAGAAGGAGGGACTAAGCATGCAATTAAGGAAGCTTCCTAAGCAAGCCTTAATCTCCCCTATATATAGATTAGATCATTTTCATTTTTCTCTTGTTGGCTAGATTGACAAACTAGTTCTTCCACCTTTATTTTATGCACTTTTAATTACTTGTCATTTAAATTCATGTTTTGCACCTTTAGTTACCTTTAATTTCAAGTAAGTGTTTCTTTTAATTACTTGCACCTTTACTTTATCTTGTTAATCTTCTTCTACCTTTCTTTGATTTACACGTTTTTAATTTGTTGATTTGTTAAAGATTTGATTTTTATGCTTTTGATTGTTTTAAATCTCTTATTTTCATAGCTTATTTGATTTATTTTCAAGTTTACATAGTTTTTACAAAAGTTATTTTTATATAAAAAGTTGTTTTTCTTAAAGTTTATCTTTTTGGTGTTTAAAAGTTGTTAACTTTTAGTTTGTTAGTTTATTTTCGCACGGTTTTACCTTAGGATTTAGTCTTGAGCTTATTAGGATTATAGCTTAATTGTTAAGCTTATTTTTGGTACTTTTCTCCGTATTCCGATTGGTACAAATCGGAAAAGGGTTTTACTTTCCGATTGGGGGGTGTCTTGGTATTCCGATCAGAAAGGGTAAGGTGGTATTCCGATTGGGAAAGAGTGACAGTTATTCCGATTGAAGTTCCTAGCCACATTCCGATTGAGGTGCAAGTGAGGATATTCCGATTGGAGTTCCGATCTTCATTCCGACCAAGTTCCTTTTCATATTCCGACCGGGTAGGATTGTGGTATTCCGATTGGGACATTGGTGACAGATATTCCGATTGGAATTCCGACGACACATTCCGATCAGGTCAGGGTAAGGCTGATCGGAATATATTCCGATTGGAGTTTATTTTCAATAATTTGTCTTGTTTAATTTTTAGCTTATGTTTTTAAGACTTATCTAATTTTAATTTCCGTCACGCTTTAATTTTTAGTCATTTAATTAATTTTAATTCTCGTCACATTTTTTAAATATCGCACCTTTCTTTTAATTAAACTTAGATTTATTTTTCACGCACTTTACTTTAACGCCACTTTACTTTCAACGACATTTACTTTTAAGTCTTTGCACATTTAAATTTAAAAACAAACCAAAAATATTTGTTTTCACCAAAATAAAACTGAGTCACACATTAAACATAAGATCAATTCGATTAGACACACATAAACGAACACAATTTTTAATTAGGTAAAAATACTACTTATTAGTAATGCTTAAGGGTTTTACAAGTACGATCAAGTAAGTGTGATCGCATAAACCCTAGGGTTTCTACTTGCGATCCATTGCTTCGATCACCTAGTACGATCGTCACCACGATCACACTCCATAATCCTCACCACGATCACTTGTTGCGATCGTGGGTACGATCATAGAGTGCGATTGGTCGTTGCGATCCGTGGGTACGATCCAACATTACGATGGAATCAAACATGTATATTGCGATGGAGTCCCACATGCATGCATGCACACTTTGAGTACGATGGAATCTAAATAGTTAACAATTAAGTACGATGGAAACAGGATGCGGTGGAATTGTTTAACATGCATGCATGCATGCTTAATGTTTAGCGCCATTTTCACCTAGTAGGCTGGCTGCTTCCAGCAGCTAGCCTGCTAGCTTGTTTATTTAATAGTATTGTTCCGTAATTGTTTAGTTTTGTCTGAAAGTTGTTCCGATTTCATTTTTAAAAGTTACGTATTTTTAGTTGAATTTTTCGTCGATTTTTAGTATTAATATTTTTTCGTAAAGTTTAAGTTTTATCTTTTATTTAGTACCCCGCTTTAGGTTTTGTCTCGTTTAGCTTTAAAATACCATTTTAATTTTATTCTCTCCTTTTTCATTTAGTAAACTTTATTTTCGAGTCGATAGTTAATTTCATCTTTTAGTTTTATTTTTATTAATTGTTTCGCTTTA
Source organism: Glebionis coronaria (assembly GCA_025667525.1). Lineage (NCBI taxonomy): Eukaryota > Viridiplantae > Streptophyta > Magnoliopsida > Asterales > Asteraceae > Glebionis > Glebionis coronaria. The sequence continues at coordinate 590,819,288 of CM046880.1, read as the reverse complement.
AATTTCGTTTTATTATTTGTTTTAATATTCGTTTTAATTTCGTTTTAATTTTTAGTTTTTAATATTCACCTTGTTTTACTTTTATTATTTGTACTTGTCTTTAGTTTGTTTTTAAATACTTTTCGCATTTACTTTTTAATTAGTTATAGATAATTAACTTCCTTTTTTCTTAACCAAAAACAACTGAGTCACACATTTAACCGGAAATCAATTCGATTAGACACCGAGAAAACGAACTTTTTAACCTAGCAAAACCGAGTTATTAAATGGCGCCGCTGCCGGCTCTTTTCGTGAGGATTAACGTTTTTTTGTGAGAGACGCGTTGGCTTTTGGGATCCGTTCACTCGTGAACGTTATTTTTCGTGCCCAAAGTTTTCAAAAATCCAAAAACATTTGAAAAATCATAAAAAGCATTTCTTTTTCAAAGTTTTGCACCAAAAATATTCTTCTTGCTTATCTATTTTTCTTTATGGATTCTTATGTCCATTGCGTCGGGTGTGGGAAACAATTATCTGGGAACGACTCTTGTCAATGGTGTACATGTGAGCGGTGCGGAAACGATATCGACAATACACAATTCCTATTCGGATTTTGTCCTTTGTGTAACTCGACTAATTCGTCCTTTTTGAATCCACCTCCTCCTGTTCCCCCGTGCATCTATTGTGGAAGCGATTCTCATTGGCATGTTTCGTGTCCAATTCGATACCCGCCCCATGGCGAGCAAGAACTGGGTTACAATTATGACAATGTTAATAGCCATCTACAAGAAGCACCAGATTTTTCTCCATACCCATGTTGCCAAAATTGTGGGGGACCTCACGATACTTCTTATTGTCAGCCAATGAATTATTATGAGCCAGATCCGTGTCCTCAATTTTCTTCACCGATGGATTATTATGAACCAAATCCGTGTTATAATTCTTCTCAACCGATAACTTACTTTGAGCCACATCCGTTCTATAATTCTGGTTTTCATAACTGTGAGCCCCCACATCCCAACCTCAATCATCATTCCTCTCAGAGAATTCGTATTGCCCAACAACTCACTACTTTGAATGAAGAAACACACTCCATTGTTTTGCAACTTCAAGAAGCCGTTGTTCTGCTTAAAGAAGTTAGGGAGGAGGAAAAGCGACAGCAACAAGAGCAAGTATCTAATCTTAGTGATTATACCCCTCCTCTTGTGCGTCAATACTATTATGATGATGATGACGATGAGAATACTATTTCTTGGAATGATCTAGTTGCTCAATGTCCTAGCGCAATTGTACTTCCCTCTCTTAATATCCCCAACGCCTCTAAGGATTGTGATACTTCGAGTGAGATTAGTGATTTTGGTCTTGATAAATTCTTTGATGAGGTTTGTGATGTGCTAACTTTTGAGGAGCTTACGGATGAGGTCGCTCTTAATGATGATGTTCCTTCCACCAACACTTTGGGAGATGATTCTTTGGCTTTCTCTAATCCTCTTTTGGATCAAGATGATGATTTTACTTCTAGTGATGACGAGTCACTATCCGATGAAGACGTTCTGCATGAAACTTTCAAGATTTATTCGAACCCTTTATTTGATTTTGATGACGCCTACATATCTAGTGAGGTGAATCCCCGCTTTGACGAAGAGATTGAGGACATTAATAGCCCTGATTCTCTTGCCATTAATGAGCATACTTTGTTAGCCATACCTCCTTCTATCGCAGAGGTGGAAAGACTTGACTCTACTGAAAAAGAGACGCCGGTGGAAGGTAATTGTTCTCATACTTCTCATATTATATTGCCACCTCATCCTACCGCGTGCTCACCCAAGCGGGTGATGTATCGCTTTTACTCTCCTCGTTTCATACCGGGAAATGAGAATGAGTGCTTTGACCCGGGAGGTGACAATGATAATTCTATAATTGATACCATTACGGCTTTGCCGAGTGCTCAGCATCCATTGTCTTTGGGGGGTGACAATGTGCTTACTTTACCCACCTCACCTCCCGTGGATCTTGATTTCACATACTTCTCGTATGTTGAAAGGACCTTTCTCCCATTCAAGACTTATCTCCCGCATCTCCTTTGTTGATGTCAACCAGGAACGAGGACAAGGTCTTTGATCCCGATATTACATTTGAGGCTTCCCCATGAACCATTTAATTCGGGGACGAGTTAGGCTCGTGACTCGGTTAATAAAAACAAGCGCTCTTCGGGAGGCAACCCGATTATCTATCTTTACTTATTTTCACCATAAGTGTAGGGGGAGCCCCGTTGGTGTTTCTTGCTTTCCTTCTTATCATGTGCATGGATTAGAGCTTCAAAGACACACTCTTGATGACTTTTGACGAATCGTGATTCCGTGTTCCCTTCTTCCCGGTTCTATCCTAAACTCTTTTCGATTCACTATTTTATATTTCTCAATATTAAAATAGGAATCTCGTTAGTTGTCTCTTCCTTAGCAAGATTTAAACAACGTGCACAATGTCCTAAGTGTAGGGGAGTTTACTCCCACATGCTTAAACATTGAGGACAATGTTTATATTAAGTGTAGGGGGACTTCTATCGAAGTTAAGTGGTCTTTTCCTTGTATTTGTCCTCATTTTAACCGGAAAATCAATTTTTTGACATTTTTCAAAACTTTTGATCTATTTTGGCCTATTAATTTTTCCCCTTTGTATAGTTATTTTCTTTCTTTGCTAGAATAAATTCTTAATAAAGTGGTTTTTATTTTCAAACGTTGTGAATCTTTTGACTCAACCCGAGTTTACTTATCTAAGTTTACTCTAGCTAGTATCCTTAACATGTTTAAGTCAAGTTTTGCTAGGCTTTTATATAGGGAGCTATAAAACGCGAAAGTCTTAACTCTCACGGGTTAAGAACAAGAACTTTTCGCAAGTTCCTATAATTGATCCTAGAGAGTTGTCTATCAAGGGAACTTTAAAATGCGATTTCTAAACTTGAAAAAGTCTAAGAGTTTGCAAGATCCTATATGCGAGTCGAAAACCCAAAACTTTGATTTAATAGGCTAAGCATCCACGAGTCTCATTCCTTGAGATTTTAATTTGTGGAGAACGAGAGATGATAGAGTCAATTATAAGTTTGGTATTCTTTCGTGAATTTATGTGAGTTAATTATAAGCCTATTCTCCCATCGCTTGCTAATAAATTTATCTGCAATAAATAAGGTTGTACGATTTGAAAAGTTACTTAGCTTCTAGCTCAAGATCGTTTAAAAGTTGCTCGGTATGGATTAGAGTTCATAGCCAAGGCATAACTTATTGAAGCGGGATGCGAAGATTGGCGAGTCCAAAAAGGTCCTAACAAGGCATGAGGGCTACATTTTGTTGCTAAAGATCCAAAGTGATGTGAAGAATCATTTATCGAAAGTCAATATGAAGGATCGAGACACACGACGAAAAACAAAAACTCCCCAAAAGTCATGGAGAAGTCTATCCGAAAAGGCCCTAACAAGGTATGAGGATAAATAGATCCAAGTCCAAAAAGGAGGCGGATCGTTGTATATCAAAGTCCAAGTAAAGATTGGAGAAAAATGAAGAAGTCGTGGTCCAAATATGAAGAATCTCTCAAAACTTCAAGTGAAGAAATTCCTATTATGAAGAGAAAACCATTATTTCATGAACGTCTCTCAAGGTTTGAAGTATGAAGTCGCTGCCAAATATCGGTCCGAGAAAGGTCTCAAATCGCGAAGCGAGTTATGCCAAGATATGAACTTTTTGAGGTCCCGAGAAGCAGTTTTAAAAGATTTTGTCCTTTAGCTAACTATTTATTAAATCGTTCACTTTATTTTCGGCCTAAATAAATATCGAAATAAGTCAAAAATGCATCCTCGTGATCATTCAAGACAATAATAAAATATAAGAGATACACCTAGGAATAAGGTATTCTAAGTGAGTAATTGGCCCACATGAGTTCGTGTTAGTTTGCTAACTTATAATAACAATGATCTCGTTTTTAAGCTTGGTTTGGAGAAAGTGAAAACTTGAGGATGATGATCATTCATGACATTTCCAAAACCCAAGGTATGTTTTTGATTTCTTTACTTTGAATGTTTATAATTTTTTATCTCTTTAATAAAGGCCAACGTGGATTGATTATGATGAAAAATGTAAATGTGCTTTGTAACTAATGCATTGCATGAGGACATTGCAATGGTCAAGTGTAGGGGATTTGATAGGTGTGTAAACACCCATCATTTTTACCACTTAATTACAATAATAACCGAGCCAAAACGTGTATTTTATGTCATAAATGTCTGTGTTTTTGTTGTGATTTAGGACCAAAATGTGAAAAAGGGAGGAAAACACGGGCTTTCACGGGCGTTTATCAAAGAAAACGACAAAAGACGAAGTCAAGAGATCAAGAGTGCAAAAAGAACGGAAGTCCAGGACCTATTCTGAAGATTTATCGTAGAACAAGTCTAAAGACGGAAGTTTAATAAAGCCGAAGAACTCGAGTCTAATAAAATAAAGAAATTATAAGACGAGTTTAATTAATCCCGAGACAAAGTCGATAAAGTCGAAGAATTTAAGAGACGAGAAGACATGAAGAAAGAAAGAAAGAGGAGGCAACACATGCACCTCCCCATTTTCCTATAAATACCCTCCTAAACTCATTTAGGAGGGTTGGTTAGTTTTAGTTTAGGGTAGTTTTCATTTTCATTTGGTATGTGATTCTAGAGAGAGAAAGTGACAGTTTCTCTCACTAGGATCTCAATCTTTTATCTTCCTTTCTTGTTTTTAATCAAAACTTTACTTTCAAATAGCTTAATTCTTGTTTTAATCTTAATCTTATTCCATCTTTCTTAGTTTTTTATATGATCTTAAATCCGATCTCTTTATATACATGTCTTGTTGATTTTGATGTTTGATTAAAAAGTTCATCTTTTTATTTCATCTAAGCTTTTATACGAATTAAGCTATAAGTTTGACAATCTTATTGGCTTATTTTGTATTTAGCTTGTTTACTTTTTTAGTTTTCTTAAAAAGTTTAGTTTTTTTAAAGTTTGCTTATTTCGTAATTTTAAAGTTTTCAAATTTATGCTTATTGATCTTTTAATGTTTGATTTTTATAGTTTAAAGTGTTTTAGTGCTTATTGTGTTAATTTTCTTATTTTTGATTAAGTGATTTTTAGTTAATTTTTATAAAAAGTTGTTTTTAAATATTTTTATTATTTAGCATTTATAAAAGTTTTTAAATTTTGGTCTATTAGCTTTTTCTTAAATTTGATTTGGTTAAGTTTTTAGATAAGTGCTTATTTGGTATTTGCTTATTTGCTTATTGTATGCCATCGTAATGCTGAAGGGTTTTACCAGTACGATCAAGTAAGTGTGATCGCATAAACCCTAGGGTTTCTACTTGCGATCCATTGCTTCGATCACCTAGTACGATCGTCACCACGATCACACTCCATAATCCTCACCACGATCACTTGTTGCGATCGTGGGTACGATCATAGAGTGCGATCTAGGGTGCGATTGGTCGTTGCGATCCGTGGGTACGATCCAACATTACGATGGAATCAAACATGCATATTGCGATGGAGTCCCACATGCATGCATGCACACTTTGAGTATGATGGAATCTAAATAGTTAACAATTAAGTACGATGGAAACAGGATGCGATGGAATTGTTTAACATGCATGCATGCATGCATGCTTAATGTTTAGCGCCATTTTCATCTAGTAGGCTGGCTTCTTCCAGCAGCTAGCCTGCTAGCTTGTTTATTTAATAGTATTGTTCCGTAATTGTTTAGTTTTGTCTGAAAGTTGTTCCGATTTCATTTTTAAAAGTTACGTATTTTTAGTTGAATTTTTCGTCGATTTTTAGTAATAATATTTTTTCGTAAAGTTTAAGTTTTATCTTTTATTTAGTACCCCGCTTTAGGTTTTGCCTCGTTTAGCTTTAAAATACCATTTTAATTTTATTCTCTCCTTTTTCATTTAGTAAACTTTATTTTCGAGTCGATAGTTAATTTCGTCTTTTAGTTTTATTTTTATTAATTGTTTCGCTTTAAATTTCGTTTTATTATTTGTTTTAATATTCGTTTTAATTTCGTTTTAATTTTTAGTTTTTAATATTCACCTTGTTTTACTTTTATTATTTGTACTTGTCTTTAGTTTGTTTTTAAATACTTTTCGCATTTACTTTTTAATTAGTTATAGATAATCAACTTCCTTTTTTTTAACCAAAAACAACTGAGTAACACATTTAACCGGAAATCAATTCGATTAGACACCGAGAAAACGAACTTTTTAACCTAGCAAAACCGAGTTATTAATAGTGTCATAAACGCCTTTTTATTTTGCGGTTAAAGAAGCGTACAGGCGTCCATACTCGTTCTGCAACTGAACGGGATCATAATCAGTCTCATCATATATAAGACGATTTCCAAATGCAGTCATGTATCTGTCGTCTGGATAAGGCATCTCAGGCCAACTACGTAGGGAATAACCTCTGGATCACATAAGTTCTTCTATATAGAACAAACATACATTCTTCTTTTCTTCATCACCGACAATCAAATCTGCAAAATAATCACGTCAATCTTAACAAAAATAAGCATATGGGAATCATTCTTAAAATTATAAATTACATGTTGTGTACTAAATAAAGGAGCATAAAGGTTTACATGGATCGTTCAAAAGCTATCTCTTCTTGCGTTGCACATCCTCTGCCATCAAGTGTCATGTTTCTAACCAAACTTCCAAAGGTTTGGTGAGTTCCTTTTGCGTCAGCAATGTAACAAACAACTCACGGATTTGATCAGGAGGTGCCCAATGTCCAGCGTCTTTAATACTCTCGACATACTCTTTGTCGTCCTCTAAAAGTCCAGCCGCATAGCAAGCTTCTTTGTATGTAGGATAAACAATCTTGTTAACTGTTTTTATCCCATCATGGTCTATACAACCTTTCGCACTATTTAACAGCATCCTACAATAGTAGGCATCTCCTGTAGATATAGGCACATTATGAATTCTACCAATCGCTCTTCCTTTCTTCCTAAAGGTCCATATTCTTTTAGATGCGTTCCATACAAAATTTTGTTGGAAACTCAGCATACGTAAGCTCTCGTGCAACCGGATGGAGTTCATTCATTTTTAACCAACCTTCAAACATACTATGTCCAACAGTAGGCTTATGAATGACTGTTTCAAGGTCTGAGTTCTCGTCGTAAACTATTTGCTGATCCCCTGGTAAGTGAAACGACAACCTCTCAACAACAGGTGTTCGGTAATTGTGAGAACTCGTATTTTCTGGTAAATTATTTTATACTATTTATTCCAGCTCACTCGATTTTCATTAGTTATTATGATTTTTTTTATTTCACGATTTACGAGGTCTCGTGTGAGAACGCGGATTTTCGGTAATTTTCTTTTACTTGTTATACGTGTTTACTAATACTTTTACCATATTCCCCATTTATTTTACAGTGATTACGTGTCATCCTCGAAATTTTAGTTAAATATAAAATTCTATGGATTTCGCTAATTTACGATATTATTTGGTGAAATGCCTAAACTTTATAATTTTAATTTCTTCGAGGTTTCATCACGTTTTATATGGCTTATTATTGACTCTTTGCCTCAAAAACAATGAAAATTGATATCTAGACCTATAACGGACGCAATGGTGAACTTTTGCATTTTTACGTTTTCCGGTTGTCGGACTGAGTTTTCGGGTCCGAACGCCGCAAGAAAAATTATTTTTACATGATTACTAGTCATTCTTGATTCCTTGATCCAATTTAGTGAAATTTAGGTCAAACAAGTGTTTACGAGTTATTTCGAAAGTTTTTCGTTTAAAACGAGAACGGGTCTCGGGTTTTGGTCGGAACCCGCTAACTTTTAAACATGACTAATGGGTAATATGTAAAAACTAAATTTTGGGCTTGTAATCATAAAATCAGCTGAATAAAGCCCATTTTAAGGTCAAATAGTCAAGTTAACATAAAATGGGGTCAAACTAAATTTCACATAATTTCATTATTACAAAAAAAAATACGGTTCTCTTTTTTTTTCTCTATACCCACGAACACACACACTCCCCCTCCACCATGGATTTTTGATTTCCAACAAAACCATTGTTTTAAAGGTACAATTAAATCCTTCCTAAACCTATTTCTTGCATTCAATTACACATGCTACAAGTTTTTACATGAGGTTTAGTTTGATTGATTTTCAAAAAAAATCATTGGTTTCTCATTGGTTTTTATGGGTAATTATTCTTTTCTAATAGTCAATTTATGTTATTCTTTGGTAAAAATTTGATTTGGGCATGTTACCATGTCATAGGGCCACAAAATTTCAAAGGATCAAGGAGGAGGAATTGTTTAATTTGCGTGTTTGGATTGATTCATACTTGTTGTGAAGGTATAATCATAACTAGTATATTGAATTTGATGTTATTAGTATTTTTGGATTTCATTAATCTTTGATTTTGAGCTCATGGGTAAAACCCACTGAGATTATGAATACTTAGGGCATATTATGACTTAGGACACTTGCGTGGCGATTTGGTTTAGCTTAAGAGTTGCGTGTTCGCGGTTAGGTTGCTAAATGGGGTCGTTTTTATAGTATGGAAATCACCACAGAAACAAACAGGTCATGGCAAAATTTTCTCAAACATACGACCTTGTTTTTATTTGAAAAATGGATACCCACTGATGTGCATAGTATGTGGCGAGTTGGATGGAAACGGGAAGTGTCCGGATGAGCTCGGAATGGTCGTTTTACTAAACTAGGTCAAATCTGAATATTATCATTAAAACGTGGGTAAATTGACTTGGGTAAAAAGGTTGAATACATGATTTTATAACTTTTTACAGTAGGCACAGACATAATAAAACTTCTCTTTTTGGTTTCGTGTCAAAATCTTATACCGTCTGGGATTTATGCTCAATTTACCGAAGGGTACGAAAGACGTTTACAACTTTCTATTTTGATAGTCAGTCGCTAAAAGTGCATTTCCCGTTGATTGGAAATAGTTCTAGGATTGTTCTAGCCCAACTTTTAAAGGTAAGAGAAATACCGTTACATGTCAAAAACTCTCACCTCCTGTACTATTATAGATATTGAGATATGACCAACTCTTCACAGCCATTTTCAGAAAACTGAATTTAGTCCAATATTTCAACATTATGCACCGAGCCCAAAACATGTTTGAAACCCGCATATAAATGCTTGAACCATCATATAAGGTTAATGTCATGTTATTACAGTAGGTTCAAAGTATTTTGGTCAAATTTCATCTTAAGCATAGGTCTCGCCATTGCACGCAAGTTACTTGGTCATACTATGTCACGTTACTTCTAAAACGTTATTTGCTACATTGAACACTTTCTTATTACGTGTCACCATTGCATAGGTCCGTGAAGACTCCATTTTGCTTAGCACTTTTTCCTTGTGATCACTTGCTAAAGGTGAGTACATAGCCCCTTTTCGTTATTACATATTTTTACTACTCGCGAGGTGAGAAATACACATTTATGGAACACACTCATTATTTTTTTTTACTTGTATGCTATTCGAGAACTTGTATGCTGCTTCTAGTTATTACTAGATACAACTATTATTGCTTAGTGTGCTCAAAAGTCCCCTCATCATGAAACGTTAGTTATTCCATTACTTTGCAAAGCGCGAGTGTTATGGGTGGATCCATCGGGACTGACAATCCCCGTCCTTGTATTACGTGACGCATTTACATTTGAGGTATTACGAGTTGTTTGAGCAAACACTCACTTTAGGGGCAAATTGATTACGTTAAGGTTTCGGTTTCATGAGCTAATGCAATAATACATTTGAAAGGTATGGTGATCCCATAACCCTTCTGAAATGATTACTTTTGATACTACTACATAATGAGTGTTGTGTTCCATACTACTTTACTTAAACCTATGTTACTCGCTCAACAATTTTTGTTGACGGTTTACATGTTATTTCTCAGGTAGGAATGCTTAAGCTGGGACAGGAGCTCGTGGATGTGACGTGCCGGCGATTCTGTAGTCCTTTTTCCGTCCATGTTCATTCAACTTTACTTTACTAATTAATATCATATTTTGTGTCACTTTGGGTCAAATCTCACTAAAGGTAAAGTCGGCAGAAAACGTTGTTGTAAACTTTGGGGTTGTTGGCACTAAAACTAATACTTGGATAGAAGCCTATGATGCTTCGTTTGTTATTGTATTTTTAAACAACTGGGACCGCTTTATATTTAAATTTCCGCACTTTTATTTAATTAGGGATGTAATAACAGGTTTTTATTACAACATTTTAGTACTTATATATCAGTGTTCATGATAACATAGACGTGGCACCCCATGATGCCTAAGTGGACCCTTACAGTTTTCGGGGTGTTACAGATTGGTATCATGAGCCGTGGTTATAGGGAACTAAGTCATTTTTCAAACTTGGTCTATAACTACAAAGTCTGCCCGGAACGGTCAACATCTACGGGTACTCTCTAATCCTTACTATTGCTTGAGTTATACATATATTTGAGACTTATATAATTTACTACAGTATTTATTACTTTATTCTTGTATTCTTCCGATTTTTCTATACCGACTATTTCTAACGACTTGCCTTTATCGTTTACGCGAGTTTTCGCGATAACTCCAGTTGAGATATTCTAAGCGTTTTAGTCGATGAGATCTTTTTAAATCTCGCTTTGCTACTTATTTATGTCACCGTTTTACTTGAAATTTGAACATTGCTCTAAATTTCATGTTTCATTGATTATTCTTCTTTCGACTTCGAATTATAATATTCGCTTACGTTTCGAAAACGTCATGCTCATTTTTTAGCTAAACGTCTAGCTCGCAACGATTGATTGGATTAGGGCTTTACGCATATAGATTTCTAATATTCTTCCTCATTTAAAATAACATATACTTAGGAGCGCGACTTATTGATATTTCGCCTTTTCTTTGGTATCTATTATGAGTTCGGAAGAAATCGCACGCCTATGAAGTTTTTACTTCGTATATTGAAAATTAAGTCAAGAACGTTGTCCGTTTCTTTTATTTATAGTCTTGTTGACTAGTATTCTTTAAACACCCTTGTGCCGCTACTTTCATTCATTCTTATGAAATGTGTATTTTTTTCGTCGTTTTGGAATCCATAAGCCATCTGCGTATACGAAGTGGTAAATGAAAATTGTTGGTGAAACAAGTTAGACAATAAGGAATTGGCGATAACTGAAAAGCTAAAAAAAATCATTATCCAAACGCCCCCTTATAAAATTTAACGCGCTGCAGAATTCTTTAGCACGCATAACGAAGTTCGATATTTTTATAAATTTCATGTTTAGCCGAATAAAATGATAAAGCTTGTTGAGACGATCGTTTTGATATAAAATTCGACTTCTAATTCCTTATAACCAATATTTTGTGGCAATTGGAACCTTGAGAAAAATAATATAAATAAAGTTTGCTGATGTACACGCATTTCGAGGTCCGAAATCAGGTCAAATTTTATTTTCAGTTTTACAGAATGAAAGAGCTTATTTTTACGCTCGTTTTGGTTATTCGCACACCCTTTAACTCTAAATAACGAAGAAGTTATGTCGAAAACGAGTTTTTATTTTATATGAATTTTTAAAACAGAAAAATACGTACATGTAACTTCTGATCCGATTTTCAATGTAAATTTCGAACGCCTTCTGGTCCGTTTCAGCCTTCGGGCGAAGCACGAAAGTTGTTCGGATCGACGTTTTGCATAAAATCTCTTTTGAGGTCAACTTCTTAAAATACGATATAATGGGTCAAAACTGAAAGTCAAACCTGTGTTTTCTTGAATAAAAAGTCATAGTTCAGCAGATTTTTACAAGGATATTTTAATCATTTTACGTTGAGATTAAAGTCTCGGCTATAACTGAAAAGTTGTCCAAAATTTCATTTTATACAAAATCTCTTTGAGTCCGAAACGCGAAAATATAATTTAGCGGGTCAATTTGACCGAATTAGTTTTGACTAAATATATATACAAAAATGGTAAAATTATACAGGTGACATATTGACTTGCAAAAGTTAACGAAACATGTATAAAACTTGTGTGATGCTTTGTAAAACATAATAGCGCCTAATAAGAAATTCAATTATAATGTTTTGAAATGAAGAAGGAAAAGCCTAATAAAAGTCAAAAGTTGCTCGCCAAATCATTAGGATATTTTAACCAACATTAACACATCGTAAAGACTGACGGAAAATATTAATTATAAAGTTTTTAAGAAATAGAACTTTTCTTACATTTAGTAAGCACACTTCATGTTATACTAAGTAAACGAACATGCTTTTGTAAGTAACAGAAAAACTCTATTAAATTACTCAAACGTTTTCAAAGTGATGAATGTTTCCGAGAGTGGTAACTTCTAAAAGTGAACCTTTTACTTACCGAAATTTCAAAGCGTGTTACCTTGAACACTAAAGAAAAACCTTTCATTACTTTTACTAATTTAACCTTATGCAACTTAATATGTTATCATATCGTCCTAAGTGTATGGTCGAGAACCATAATTAAACAAGACCCCAAGTTATGATATACGAACCCTAATCTTTAAAGTTCCAATAAAATTGATTTGAATTACGTATTTCATGAGAAACATTGACAAGTACTCCTCGTACAAATTTAAAATGATTGACCAAGATCTGTTAAGAAGTTGCTCGCGAGAACGATTTCTCTTTTTAACGCGTAGTAAATTAAGATTACTTTCTAACGATATTGATCATGCGTTCAATTCTTTATGAATTTGAAGATACAAAATAAAGAAAACTTGCTATATCTTTACATGCACCTAACTCTTTTATGCGTTGAAAACGATTTCATATACCAAGATGGAAAACTTACGCGATTAAGTGGTGTTTGGACAAAGAATGTTACATTGTTGTAAAAGTCGTGATTTCACCAAATAACATAAAACGTACGCTTTTACGGATCCCTTTAATATTTTTATATGTTTATATACATGTTGTATATGTCGTTATATCTTATCTCTTGCTTTGCTATTCGTGATTCGCCTCATTTGATCGCATTTGAGACTTCTTTTCTTCGTATTCTTCATCGCAATCAATGTCATGTACATTACGATAATTTCGGTTAAACTCTCGAAAATCCTATCATTTTGTCATCACCTTATTGATCGATTGATAAGTCACCTTTGCCATCCTCTCATGCAAACCACTTGCTATTTTAATAGTTCTTTGTAACAATGGTTAATAAATTTGACCTTACATTGTTTTATGGGTTGATTCATCTGAATATTATACAATTGTTATTAACAATGAAAATACAACGTTTGCAAAATTGCCTTATTTTCACAATTTAATGGTTTAAAACTTATCTCGAGATCTACTTTTAGATAGGTAACATAAAAGGTGCATAGATATATATAAGATACCCTAACAAGTTTGACGAACTAAACGTTGCATTGCTATTCCTAATTATACGTAGTTGTGCACCTACGTATAATTAGAAGGAGCCATGCAAAGCTTATGAGTAGTTACCTTACGATCTTGATAAGGATCAACTTTTACTCAAAATTTTTGAAAGACGAAATTTTTGTCTCATATGCAAGTAGTCCAAATTGAGAGAATCCGCATATATACCTTCATCTTCTTTTGAATAGATTCCTCATATTCGGGTACGTTTTGACTATCAACCCCACTCGAAAATTCCTTTGATTATCTCCTTGATGGACATATTGTCGACTCTTCGTCGAATTTTCAGTCACATATTATGGATCTGGAAGTTGTAGCATTTCGATAATCGCTTCTTTACCTACCCCTTTCGAGTTACGTTCCTACATCTTCAAAACGCCTCCAATGTGAATGAAGAGATTACCAACGAATGGGAATTTATCCACGTGAGTTTTTCGCCGTGTGTTGAACGTACGAGTGAAAGTCATCTTGATTGTATATAACTTCCGTATGATTTACCGCCACTAAAAAAAAACAAATTTCTTTCTTCGTCATCAATTTGTGTTTTCAGAAATTATTGAAAGAGGCATTGAAAATTCTTATTTTCGTCGACTCGCAAGCCGACGTTTGACCACATAATTGTTTAAAGGTTTCGACCTTATAATAAATTTTGACGGATATTGTTGACATGTTATTCTACAAAACATTTTGACGGATTTCGTCATTAATGCTTCTTGACTTGAGTAAGATTCACAAAATGCATTATTAAATTAATTCTTTTAATAAAAAGAAGACTGATATGAAGATAACCCGGTAATGTGACTCCGTGTTATTTTTTTTAACAAATACGTTCGTCGTCTGATGAAGATGTGTGATTATGTCAATTCGCCATGATGTTCGTTTTCCTTTGGACTCGAAGTTATTACGTTCAAACCATGTGTTGCTTGCTTTCCAAAGCACTAACCTAGTCTTTTACTTCATTTTATCAGACGTAGTATGAATCTTATTTCTTGTTCGTTTATCGATCGACGTGAAATTATTTGGACTATAAATGTCTTATGAAACGACGACTTGATTATTCCTTATTTTCCTAATGTCTTATCATTGCTATGATGATTTATCTTTTCTTTAAAGGTTCTCTCGATGATCAAATCGATTTTCTCATACCGTTATCTACATACTGGCAATTGGTGACAATTGTTTTACATCCGTAAACATGTGGTTAAATTGTTAAAACCCTAACGCAAATGCATTAAGCACACCGTGAGTATCTATAAAAAGATTATAAGTTCCATTGAAAACTTTTCGAATATGTTCATAAAGTTTTTAACTATAAAAAATGACTTTCTTAAGTTAAAGAGTTGGTTATAACCACCCATTTTTGACAAAACCGCGACTAAGAATGCTTCTTAAACTCATTTTTAGTCTTTCTACCCAAATTACCATTTTCATGGTTATCTTGGAAATTAATGTTTTAAGATTTTCTTACAAATGATTTGATTTTGAATCTCCGAGTCCTTGATAAATCCATATTATCGGATTTCATTAATTAAGGGCATTCTAATATTTTAACACTGTAACCAAGTGAAACCTTGATTTTCATAATAAAGAGGTAAATTAGCTATGCGTATCGTTGGACCGCATCAACCCTTATCGACCGACGGTAACTCGCCTGCTTGTCCATCTTACTTAGTTTTCTTCAGATTTTCATCTTATTTCCACGTACTGTACTTTATGTATTTCAGATGTTATTTCAATGTTTCACTGTAAAACTTTGCTACGTATTGATACAATTTAGCCGGGTTTAATTTTTATTTCTTTTGGGTACACCCCCGTTAATGAACATGATTTCTTTCTATTTATGGAAAGACAATTCTTCTTGGTTTATTACTACTTTTCATGTGATTACAGTACGTTACTCTTAATTCCAGTATTCTTATACTCGTAACCATCATTATGCTAGTGATACTCCTCAGAATTGCATTTATCCCCATCTTTTTCCTTCTCTAGTTAAACTCTGAGGGACCAGAGTTCCTTTAGGAGGGTCGACTGTGAGAACTCGTATTTTCTGGTAAATTATTTTATACTATTTATTCCAGCTCACTCGATTTTCATTAGTTATTATGATTTTTTTTTATTTCATGATTTACGAGGTCTCGTGTGAGAACGCGGATTTTCGGTAATTTTCTTTTACTTGTTATACGTGTTTACTCATACTTTTACCATATTTCCCATTTATTTTACTGTGATTACGTGTCATCCTCGAAATTTTAGTTAAATATAAAATTCTATGGATTTCGCTAATTTACGATATTATTTGGTGAAATGCCTAAACTTTATAATTTTAATTTCTTCGAGGTTTCATCACGTTTTATATGGCTTATTATTGACTCTTTGCCTCAAAAACAATGAAAATTGATATCTAGACCTATAACGGACGCAATGGTGAACTTTTGCATTTTTACGTTTTCCGGTTGTCGGACTGAGTTTTCGGGTCCGAACGCCGCAAGAAAAATTATTTTTACATGATTACTAGTCATTCTTGATTCCTTGATCCAATTTAGTGAAATTTAGGTCAAACAAGTGTTTACGAGTTATTTCGAAAGTTTTTCGTTTAAAACGAGAACGGGTCTCGGGTTTTGGTCGGAACCCGCTAACTTTTAAACATGACTAATGGGTAATATGTAAAAACTAAATTTTGGGCTTGTAATCATAAAATCAGCTGAATAAGGCCCATTTTAAGGTCAAATAGTCAAGTTAACATAAAATGGGGTCAAACTAAATTTCACATAATTCCATTATTACACAAAAAAAAAATACGGTTCTCTTTTTTTTTTCTCTATACCCACGAACACACACCCTCCCCCTCCACCATGGATTTTTGATTTCCAACAAAACTATTGTTTTAAAGGTACAATTAAACCCTTCCTAAACCTATTTCTTGCATTCAATTACACATGCTACAAGTTTTTACATGAGGTTTAGTTTGATTGATTTTCAAAAAAAATCATTGGTTTTTCATTGGTTTTTATGGGTAATTATTCTTTTCTAATAGTCAATTTATGTTATTCTTTGGTAAAAATTTGATTTGGGTATGTTACCATGTCATAGGGCCACAAAATTTCAAAGGATCAAGGAGGAGGAATTGTTTAATTTGCGTGTTTGGATTGATTCATACTTGTTGTGAAGGTATACTCATAACTAGTATATTGAATTTGATGTTATTAGCATTTTTGGATTTCATTAATCTTTGATTTTGAGCTCATGGGTAAAACCCACTGAGATTATGAATACTTAGGGCATATTAGGACTTAGGACACTTGCGTGACGATTTGGTTTAGCTTAAGAGTTGCGTGTTCGCGGTTAGGTTGCTAAATGGGGTCGTTTTTATAGTATGGAAATCACCACAGAAACAAACAGGTCATGGCAAAATTTTCTCAAACATATGACCTTGTTTTTATTTGAAAAATGGATACCCACTGATGTGCATAGTATGTGGTGAGTTGGATGGAAACGGGAAGTGACCGGATGAGCTCGGAATGGTCGTTTTACTAAACTAGGTCAAATCTGAATATTATCATTAAAACGTGGGTAAATTGACTTGGGTAAAAAGGTTGAATACATGATTTTATAACTTTTTACAGTAGGCACAGACATAATAAAACTTCTCTTTTTGGTTTCGTGTCAAAATCTTATACCGTTTGGGATTTATGCTCAATTTACCGAAGGGTACGAAAGACGTTTACAACTTTCTATTTTGATAGTCAGTCGCTAAAAGTGCATTTCCCGTTGATTGGAAATAGTTCTAGGATTGTTCTAGCCCTACTTTTAAAGGTAAGAGAAATACCTTTACATGTCAAAAACTCTCACCTCCTGTACTATTATAGATTTTGAGATATGACCAACTCTTCACAGCCATTTTCAGAAAACTGAATTCAGTCCAATATTTCAACATTATGCACCGAGCCCAAAACGTGTTTGAAACCCGCATATAAATGCTTGAACCATCATATAAGGTTAATGTCATGTTATTACAGTAGGTTCAAAGTATTTTGGTCAAATTTCATCTTAAGCATAGGTCTCGCCATTGCACGCAAGTTACTTGGTCATACTATGTCACGTTACTTCTAAAACGTTATTTGCTACATTGAACACTTTCTTATTACGTGTCACCATTGCATAGGTCCGTGAAGACTCCATTTTGCTCAGCCCTTTTTCCTTGTGATCACTTGCTAAAGGTGAGTACATATCCCCTTTTCGTTATTACATATTTTTACTACTCGCGAGGTGAGAAATACACATTTATGGAACACACTCATTATTTTTTTTTACTTGTATGCTATTCGAGAACTTGTATGCTGCTTCTAGTTATTACTAGATACAACTATTATTGCTTAGTGTGCTCAAAAGTCCCCTCATCATGAACCGTTAGTTATTCCATTACTTTGCAAAGCGCGAGTGTTATGGGTGGATCCATCGGGACTGACAATCCCTGTCCTTGTATTACGTGACGCATTTACATTTGAGGTATTACGAGTTGTTTGAGCAAACACTCACTTTAGGGGCAAATTGATTACGTTAAGGTTTCGGTTTCATGAGCTAATTCAATAATACATTTGAAAGGTATGCTGATCCCATAACCCTTCTGAAATGATTACTTTTGATACTACTACATAATGAGTGTTGTGTTCCATACTACTTTACTTAAACCTATGTTACTCGCTCAATAATTTTTGTTGACGGTTTACGTGTTATTTCTCAGGTAGGAATGCTTAAGCTGGGACAGGAGCTCGTGGATGTGACGTGCCGACGATTCTGTAGTCCTTTTTCCGTCCATGTTCAGTCAACTTTACTTTACTAATTAATATCATATTTTGTGTCACTTTGGGTCAAATCTCACTAAAGGTAAAGTCGACAGAAAACGTTGCTGTAAACTTTGGGGTTGTTGGCACTAAAACTAAGACTTGGATAGAAGCCTATGATGCTTCGTTTGTTATTGTATTTTTAAACAACTGGGACCGTTTTATATTTAAATTTCCGCACTTTTATTTAATTAGGGATGTAATAACAGGTTTTTATTACAACATTTTAGTACTTATATATCAGTGTTCATGATAACATAGACGTGGCACCCCATGATGCCTAAGTGGACCCTTCCAGTTTTCAGGGTGTTATAGTAATGAACCTCAAAACCAAATATTCTCCACGCCGCCTCACACGCGGACAGATATCTACAATCTAAGTAAGCCTTGATTTCGTCTACAGGTTTTTCAACTTGTTCACCGTCTTTCGTTGTACCCGGTTTGTACAACTATGTCGATTCCCTATCTGGTCCTTTGTTAATGTGCTTAAACAAATACTTTATAGATCCGGTCTGATTGCACCACTCTACATTAATGTGACACTGATATCGTTTTAGAAGAGTGGCATTATACGGTATAACATAACCATTATGTAGCTGAGCTCCTTTAGCAGCTTTTACATACCTACCGTTATCACGTGTTTTATATACAGGGTACCCATCAGCGTCAACGGAGCTGCGTTCGCAGAACTTAAATGGGAAACTTTTGCTACATTTACCGTCGACCATACAAACCTGTTTAGGCTCGTCCGCACCGCAAGGACCGTGCACCATAAAATCAGAAACCACTTTGTATAATTCTGGATCTTCGTTTTTATCCGGTATCTCCGCGGAAATGTTTTGTCAATTTGCTCTGCATTTGGCACCGTGTCGTCCCTATGCAAGAACAAACACAGATGCTTTTGGAATTATACCGTGTACACAACTGTTAAAATAAGAACAATACTCAAAGTTAAATACAAATTATGCTAATAACCAAAGAAATGTTTCGTTATTAATGGACATCTTTAAGCTAATATTTTTTTTGTCTTTACCTGCTAGGTACGCCCAAACAATCGCATATCTTTCACGTCTTTCACCAGCAGGTCAAGTTTTTGTTTGAAAACTCTTGTTAGCACGTCCGGTCTGTCGGAAGATGTAAGGTTATTATCACGCATGAATCGTGCAACCTCTGGCCAGTTTGGATTACATGTTATCGTTATGAACAAATCCGGGCATCCGTACCATCTACATAATGCCATGACGTCCATATAGTTCTGCTTCATGAACCTTGGACCACCGGTAAACGTAGAAGGCAAGGCTATCGGTTTCCCAAGAACTGTCGGGTCGGTATTCCCAGATGCAATGCTTTTACGGATGTTCGAGTATGTATCACACCTTAGTTTAGACTGATTAGACCGGTGGAAATACAAACGTTTAGTCTCCACCATTGTATAACCATCCACAAGAAACTGCTGAAACAAACGACCCCCACGAACAAATAAATTTTCTTGATTGGGTCTGTCGTGTATTTGAAAAGCAAACCACTCACGCATACTAACATATTTTCGTTTCTCCTCATCATCTTTATTCTCCTCTTCATCCGGGTCCGGTATTATTTGGACAACCTTTTTTATGAGGCATTTCAAGATAATAACCATCTTGTCCACGCGGCATCAACAATGGGTACTGCAAAGGAAGATACATCGGATGGAATATGTTGATACGTTGGAAACCTTCTTTACTCTTTTCAATTACAATATCTCTTTGATTTACGCAAGCATCAAAGTCACCTACAATCAGTCCAGCGACCTCGTTGGCAGTTGGTAGATTGTCGTTCCGTCCATGTTTACCACGTTTGGCTACCAACTTTATTTTAATATTTTGCTCGGTGTCTTGATTGTAAATGTCACGCGCCCTTCTAAATGTTTTAACCAAATTACTCGAGGTATCCAAAACATCTTTAACTTCACGAACTATGTTTCTGTCAATAGGATGCTTAGCGTTAGTAGGAGCAGACGATGTGTTAGAGCCGATGCAATTTATACATAACATGTCAATAATATAAACTGTGTGGCAACTTTGGATTAAAACAATATCAAAAACATGCAAACAGTGTAACGAATAAATTACCTTAACGCTTTTACTCTGTTATCTACTTCGTTCTCAGTATCATAGATGTTGATCCCAAACTTAGATCAATTAGCTTTGTGTATACGAGATTAGATCAAGTATAACACGTAGAGAAACCTTTGTATATGCTTTATAAATCTAAGTGTTATGCGGAATTTAACACTTAAACAAGAACACACAAGATGTAAACAAACTTTCACTTTGATTATCAATGTCGAACTTGCTTACAATGAAAGATGTTTATGAACGAAAACTTATATAAAACTTATATCAAACATTAACCTAAAGGCCTTCTTTTATAGACATAAGAAGCCTTGCACAATAAGCTACGTATCAGCTATTCTAGGTAAAGATAAACATAGAAAATACATTGTCGTTTCTATCCTTACTAGAAGTATTCTAGAATATAATAAACGTGTAGATTATATCTTCCATCAGTGCTTGTCTTCAATGTGTCAACGCTTGACTTTAACTTATCAACGCTTGAGCTATCGGCGCTTGTTTTGTTCTTGTCAACGCTTGAATTGTTCTTGTCAGCGCTCAAGTGATCTGGCCTTAATTTATTCCCAACAATCCTCCCCTAAACTTGATATCCACTCTTATGATCAAGTTTCTGAATAAGCATTAAGAACTTGGAGGAGTCTGACAAACCTTCTCATATTGGTAATGAATAAATCTGATCAAATCTTTTGCCACGTCACTTAAATAATCTATTTCCAGCTGAGTGTCCTTCATCTTTTCCAAAACAGCCTTGGATATGAAATACTGAGCATCCACAAGTAGATACTCAGCAAACTTTGTAGAACTCAAATGGTATACACCAGCAGCTGAATATAACCTCCATTGAAGACCACTGAGGTCATCTTCAAGATCCTTCCAAATTGCAAGATCTTCATCTTTTGGCCCACACATTCTTTTGAATGTGGTCCAAAGTTTTATTCCATTAGCTGAAGTTGGTGCTTCAGCCTCATACTTGGTCTTCAGCAACCTCCAAAGGTCCACCAAGTCTTCTCTATCACAACTTGCAAATAAAGATATGAGAGTGGTAAAAGTGTGTACCTCCTTGCCAAATCTGCCAATATTCCAGAACCCACATTCATCTTCCTCATAACTCACAATTGGGTTCCTGGAATCTAATGGTAACACTTGCACCATATCTGAAGCTTCTAATGGGGAGAGCTTGAGGCTCTTTCTTATAACTGCTTCACTTGGATATAGTGGATCCATATCTTTTGGAAACTCAAATTTAAATCCCTTCTTCACTGGCCTGGGAATCATCATAGCTTTCTTGATTTCCATTTCTTCTGCAAGTTGCTCCTTTCTTTCATCTGAAAGAAGCCTGAGAGTGTTTGCTTCCTGCACTCTCACCCAAATGGGATAAGCCCTGTTTTCCAACTCATCAAATGTCAAAGCCTTCAACTTCTGATATGTCCATCCAACTCCATGACATCTGAGCAACATAAAGTAGAGCTCTCTTCTATCCCTTTTCAACTCTGAGAGAATATTGCTTGCCTTGTGTTTCAAAATCACCTTACAATCCTTCTGAACTCTAAGAAGAAGCTCCAAACCCCATATTTGATCTGAAATGGTCAAGTCTGGATTATCCATGCAGCTTTCTTCACAAGAATTGTACATTTGAACCACCTCTTGCATGTCAAAGTCAACCTGCAATTTCAACTCTCTCAGCTTCTCTTTGGCCAACTCATCTCCATACTCAAGCCTTTCAGGTTCTATAATCATTACACTTGAGTCTGAGCTAGCTCCATCACTTTCTTCTTCTGAAGTCACAACAAATGGTGACTTCTCCTTTTCATCTTGTTCCATGATTTGTTCAGCCAATCTTCTATCAAATTTAACCTGGGCTGCATCCTTTGGAACAATCTCTTCTACCAATTTACCCTTACCCTTATCTGATGGTGCAATGGTTGGTAAGGTAGATGGTAATACCTGAGTAGAAACCTCCTTGATGATAGATGATGACTGGGATACATCACCTTCATGAGCAGGTCTATCAACGCCCAAATTTATCCTATCAGCGCCCAAAATACTTCTATCAGCGTCCAAATTTGCCTTGTCAACGCTCAAATATTTTCCCTCAGCGCCTTGTGTAACCTCTCTCAACATAGCTGTAAATGATAAATTTAGGTTGGTGGGAGAGATTAAGGACGTGTCAAAACCTGTTTGTTCCTTCAAAGTTGTAAGGGCTTCAGCAACATCCATTGATTGACCATCTTGGCTGCCCTTATCACTCAGATTTCTTTGATCTTCCTCCCCTTTGGAAGACTCCTCCATACCCCGCCTAGCACGATCACTTTCCAAAACAACAATCCTCTCCCTCAATTTCTTGAGTTCAAGGCCTTGGGAGCTGACAATTTGTACTAAGTCTGCATTTTGCTTTTGCAAGCTAATGCAGACTGCCGTCAATTCCATAAGAGTCATTGGTTCCAGTCTGCCCTCTTCGAAAATGGGGATTTGACCTCCCAAGTCAGATTCATTGGGCAAGGATGAGGACTTAATGATGGTGGGACTGCCTTGGCCAGCATCTAAGCCAGAACCAATAGTCCCAACCTCATCCGGGTCACCAGCCACACTTGTAGTGGTGGTTCTATCTGCTTCATGGCTAGGACCACCAGAGGAGAACACTCCAGTAGTCCTTTGGCGTTTTATCAACCTATATTCAGGGGGTGTGGAAGATGGTGTGGAAGAATGGGTAGATGTGGGTTGGTTAAGGGGTGTTTGGGATTGTGAAGGTTGTGTGTCAGCGTTGGAAATAGGCACATCAACGCCAACATTTGATGTGTCAGCGTCAAAGGGTTGTTGGTCAATTTGCATTTGTTCAGGTGAGGGTAAAGGTTCAGGAATAGGATCAAGTTGTGGTTGAGGGTCAATTTGAGGTTGGGGGTCTGGTTGGGGTTGTGCTGCTGCAATAACAGTAAGCATGGCTGGGGTTAAAGGTAGGTCTCTATGGGGTGGTGAATCCATCTTCATAAAAATAGCTTTCTTTTGCTCAGGGATCTTATAAAAATCATTGTGATCCCTTGAGCAGTATCCTTGATCATCAAAAATCATTTGCAGAAAACGGGGATAAGCCAAAGTCATTTTTGTCCCCTTGTTTTTACACATCCCCTCAAAAATCATTTTAGAATAGTTATATTTTTGCCCTGTTGCAATGCACACAATAGCACTGGCAATGGATCTATTGATCTCATTGTGTGCAGTACATTTGGGACTCAAACATTGAAGGAGGATGTGGATGAGGTACTTCCAGGCTGGGGGAAATTCCTGCTTATGATACTTATTAAGAGTACCTTCATCAGGAAAAGGATATCCCAAAGCCCTAAGCCCTTGTTCTATTTCATTTATGGGAAGGATGGCTACACCATCAGCATCATCAAGATGCAAGGCTTGGCGTATCAAGGCCTCAGTAACCACCCAAGACCTCCCATGAATAATAGAAGTTAATGTGGTCACTCCATTAACTGTTGAGGAACTGACAGTGTTCCAAAACTGCTTAATGTGTGTGACTGGAATGAGTGGTGCATGAGAAAGAGCATACCTTAATGGGGATGCGTTCAAATACGCCACCATTTGTGTGTATTGGGGAAACAAATCATTATCAGTTTCAAGATAAGCAATCATGTTGTGTTGTGATCTGAATCCCAATTCCAATTCTGCTGAGTTAAACTTTGGTGCCATTGATGAAAGCTGTTAATTTTAAGTGTAGAAGATGAAGTTGATAAGAGAAAATTGTTAGACAAGAATTATAGATACCCTGTTTAAAATAGGAGCCAAATTTATCTATATACCCTATAAAGGGTTTATCCCATTTGTTGAAAACTTGAAAGTTGAAAGTTGAAAAATATATAAAGAGCAACTATAACAAAAACTCTGTGGTTAAAAAAATCAAAAGTTGAAAAACAAACAAATAAAGAAAGTTTGAAAAACTCATACTAGCAAAAACCGTGTGATTGAATGTCGAAAAACCTCTCAATTAAGGAAATGTTGAAAAACTTCTAAAATTAGGAAATGTTCATAAAAACTGATAAACTCTATATTACGTGTTAAAATTTGACTTATTTAAGTTTAGAAGGCCAAAAAACTGATATTATATTTACGGAAAGGTTGAAACCTCAGAATTGAAAACTGAATATTTAATGTAGTGTTATATATGGCAATAAATAATATACTGTAATCAATATAATCAATAGGTTTTATATATGGCAACAAATAATAAAGGTAATATACAGCTCACTCCCCTTTTGTATATAAACCTCTTCTTTTTAGTTAGCCACACACCAACCACTGATGCTACATCTTTTTTTTCTCTCTATAACAAAAACATCATAAAAATCCTTCTCTCTCCCGCGGACGTCGTACCACTACTCGCATTACTAACCCTTTGCCGCCACCAACTTTAGGAACCGCTACCACTACTATCAGTCGTGATGGTTTCGTTTGTTAGGTTGGGTGGTATTGTCGGCGTTGTTGTTATTTGGTTGTCCGTTAATAGTGGTTAAATGGTGTATTGTGTGGGTTTATGTGTTGTCGTGTTGAGTTCGAGTCTGGT
This sequence comes from Glebionis coronaria, assembly GCA_025667525.1. Taxonomy (NCBI): domain Eukaryota; kingdom Viridiplantae; phylum Streptophyta; class Magnoliopsida; order Asterales; family Asteraceae; genus Glebionis; species Glebionis coronaria. Next base: position 590,794,337 of record CM046880.1, on the reverse strand, counting down.
GGTTACCGGTGTTAGATTAAATGGTGGTAATAGTCAGTATTTTATGTTATATCTAATGGTAAAAGTTATTGTTTTGTGCTCAACGAATTGGTTCTTAAAATAGATGTGGACTTTGTTTCAGGTTTGTGTTGGTTTTTAATATTGTGTTATCTTTGGCTTTGGTGCTTTTTGTTATAGATCTTTCAATATCTGAGTGTGTGGATTTAATGAGGGTGATGTTTGGCCCGTTCTTGGCGATTCAACCCGGACAATATGTTAATACATGCAACAGGGCTCTTAACTTTTGTGAGTTGTGTTTGTATGTATTTTTTGTTCTTTTAGTATTTTGTGTTAATCGTCACAAAATTATGTTAGCATAGGTTTGCGTGATTTATATTTCATGATGTGCAGGCTCGGGCTGAGGGTTGAAGATCTTTGAACGGGTTATTTTAATTTTCTACAAACTGTTGCCACGTATGCTGGCCGCGGTAGTGTTTAGAAAGAGTTTGTTCTTGACGTTGGAAATAGAGTTAGTTTTGAGCAAAAAATATTGGGAAACTTTTTGTGTGTATTGATTGTTCATCCTTTTACAAGGAAAAGGTAGAAGATATGATAATGTGAGACACTATTTTGTGACAGTCTACTCAATTTGATTTGTCGCTTCATTCATCATGTGTAGAGATAAACATAAATTATAAATTGTGTAGCTTTCCATAGTATTTCACGTGATTTTGAATGAGATCTATAAATGTCGTGTATTAATGAATTTTAGTGACGAGTATCGAGCAATGTTAATTATCTTTAAATTTTCTATTTTCTTATTTAACTACTATATTTTTATATGTTTTTTTATGCATGTTAAATTTTTTGCTTGAGTTGAATTATCGTATGTTACAATTTTTGATAAGGACATTTTGATATATTTTTTTTATCTATTTTTAATGTTACACGAAACACTTACCACAATATTGTATATTTTTAATTAATTACTGCTAGAAATCTGCGTCGCTATGCGCGAGAACTCGTTTAAGAGGATATCTACGGGAACTATATCATAATTTAAATATGTCTTTACCAATCTATATTTATATTACTTATCTTATAAAGAAATTTCATCACATTCTTGAATATTGAAAACAACACTATTTTTAAAATTGTTGAAAGCCATCGATCCTACACGAATTGTTGAAAACCATCAATACATAATGTTGCATTTGCCTACTTTACAACACCACGCAATTTCTATCTAAGAGGATATCTACGGAAACGATACTACTAAAACAATACGTGATTCAATGGAATTGAAACAACTAAACAATCTCTAATATCTTCAAACAATTTGTAGAAACTTTGACGTAAATCAATACAAGACATTGTCTTCACACTCATATACAACTTGACAATATTTTTTAATTTAATAATGGCAATTAGATTTAACATAATTCAAAACTTTTTGAACTACGGACCTGTTACTCTGTTAGTAGATATTTGTATTATATGTATCAGTTATGAGTTCAGCCTGGTTACGGGTGGAAACGAGTCGAGTCGAGCCCGAGTCACAAGAGCTCGAGTTCGGCTCGTTTAAGGTTTACAAAGCTCGAGCTTGAGCTCGTGGTTTGGTACATAAGCTCGGGCTCAACTCGAGCTCGACTCGTTTATACGATTTGACAATGTAAAAATAAAAGTTAGCTCAAGATCGACTTGTAATATATCTAAAAGATAAACCTTGCAATGCGAAAAGTTTATTTGTCTACTAATACTATATAGTAAAATGTTGGAAACTACAACTAAATAACTATCCTTTTATAGTAATATAACATGTTTATCGTTAATTATAGCGTATATGATCATATCAACATATACATGTATATCACATTCGTACACGAAAACCTACCACAACATCGCATATCATTTTATCAATCGCTGGAAATTTCCGCCGCTATGCGCGGGTATTCGTCTAGTAGGAGAAAAAGAATGCATGTGATTGGCCCAAAAATAGGCAAAGATTTTCAAAAATCAATCATGAAAATATTGAAAAAGTTATAAGTTATCTCATGCATTAAATGAAAGTAACAACTCCTAAAATTACGGCTTGAAAATATGTCAAAAAGTAACAATTGGGTAGGTCCCATTGAGTGTCAACGGTCAAAAATAACCTATCAACGCCCAACGGCTATAATCTTGTCAACGTTTGCCTAAAGCCATGTCAGCGTCCAATTTGGTCACAACAACGCTTGGAAATTTCTTGTCAGCGTCCAATAATAAAATCATTTTAAAAAGTGAAAAATGACCTTAACAAGTAATTTATCCTAGAGAAGATAACCAAAAGCTGATAATTATTATAGGGCGGCAAGCACTGTCCAGTTGTGCACACTTGCATAAGCAAGATAGACATAACAGTCCTCTAGTGTCCCTTGCTAACCAAAACTCTTAACAACAAAGTTACCTTATAAAATCCTTGTTACTCCCAGGTTAATCCCATATCAAAATCATTCCCAAGTCTCCCAACAGACCACAACCAATTCTAGGCCAAAAATGTCTTGGCAGCATGCAAAGTTGATATACTATGCATGCTACAGTGCCTCATGATTTAGTAAAACTAACTCATACTCACCTATGGACACAATCTAGAATTGTGATAAGAGTATCATATGGATACCCAAACATCCTAAAGGTTCCTAAAACCTCCCCTTAAACTATGATACAAAAAGTTTGCTAAAATCATGCATGAACATAAAAAATTATGTCAAGATAGGAATGAAACATTCCAACCATCATCCATAAATAAAAACTTGTCCAAATGCTTCTCCATTGATCCATAAGCAACTCTATATCCAATGGTATACTGCTAACACCATCTGCACATTTAGATTGAAAACCACAAAACTAACATTGTTGCTGACAACGCCTCGATAACACATGACAGCGTTGAGGGAAGCTTTGTCAGCGTTAGACAATTATATTGCTGACAACATTGCAAAAACACTTATCAGCGTTCAAGCAACCTTTGTCAGTGTTTGAAAAATATAGTGGAAATTCTAAATCATCAATAAGACCAATAGTAATAATGCATCATCCTGTACATACTTTTACAAAAAGAATCCAAAACACATATTATGTAAGATTGACCATTCCAATACTTGTTACCAAGTATTGAAATCTCCCAGCATCAAAAGGTTTAGTTAATAAATCTGACACATTTTCCTCAGTGTCAACCCTATCTGGTTGTATTAAACCTTTCTCAAAGCAATCTCTTATAAAATGGTGTCTAATTTCTATGTGTTTAGTTTTAGAATGATGTACAGGATTCTTAATGATGCATAAAGTACTATTATTATCAACAAATATCTTAGTATGCATGAAATTATACCCATAGTCCAACAGCTGGTTCTGAATCCACAACACGTGGCCACAACATGCAGCTGCAGCCACATACTCTGCTTCAGTTGTAGAATTAGCCACCACTGTTTGTCTCTTGCATTGCCAAGATATTAATCTGCTCCCAAGAAACTGACATCCACCAGTTGTGGATTTCCTATCAAACTTATCACCTCCATAATCACTATCTGAATATGCAATCAGCTCCAATGGTGAATCCTTTGGGTACCACAAACCAAGACTGGGATAACATCTTAGGTACCTAAAGATCCTCTTCACAGCATAAAGGTGACATTCTTTGGGAGTCACTTGATGGCGTGCACAAGCACACACAGCAAACATGATATCAGGTCTGGAAGCAGTAAGATACATCAAGGATCCAATCATGGATCTATAATGCCTGACATCAACATCTTTCCCATCTCCAATCTTTCCCCAAGGGTGTTCTCTATCCATAGGAGTAGTAGCCCTCTTTTCATGTGGAGAAAAGCCAAACTTCTTCAAGATCTCAGCAACATATTTGTCCTGGGAGATGAAGATACCATCTTCTTTCTGCTGAACTTGTAAACCAAGAAAGAAGTTCATCTCCTCCATAGCACTCATCTTGAATTTGTCTGTCATAAGCTTGGAGAAATCCTCACTCATCTTTGGATTAGTAGACCCAAAAATGATATCATCAACATAGACCTGCACAAGCAACACATCCTTGCCTTTCTTCTTTGTAAACAGTGTCTGATCTATGGTGCCCCTCTTGAATCCATTGTCCACCAAATAGGTAGACAGAGTACCATACCATGCTCTAGGGGCTTGATGAAGGCCATACATAGCCTTTTTGACTCTATACACTTTATCTGGATGCTCTGGATCCTCAAAACCAGGAGGTTGCATTACATAAACTTCCTCAACAATGGTGCCATACAGAAAGGCACTCTTGACATCCATTTGATAGACTGTGAAGCCCATGTAGGAGGCATAGGCTAGAAAAATCCTAATAGCTTCAATCCTTGCAACTGGTGCAAAGACCTCCTCATAGTCTATCCCCTCCTCTTGTGTATAACCTTGAGCTACTAACCTTGCCTTGTTTCTGACCACAATACCTCTTTCATCTCTTTTGTTCCTGAGAACCCATCTTGTCCCTATAGGTCTAACATATCTAGGACAATCAACCAGCTCCCAAACATCCTGAATTGCAAATTGGTGAAGCTCATCCTGCATTGCTTCCACCCAACTTGGTTCTTTGAGAGCATCAAATATTTTCTTGGGTTCTTCTTGTGACAGAAAACATGCAAACAAACATGCTTGCACAAGAGGGGTATCAACCTTCTTGTGTATATTGGCAATAAACCCACCAAGACCTTGATGAGATCTTCTAGTCTGAACTGGAGTCATAATATCACCAATGAACTGAGATGTGGGGTGATTCTTCATTGTGGAAGTGAGAACCCCTCCTTCAAAAAGTCCGGTGTCCTCAACCTCATGCTCCATGTTGCCAATGTCTTCTTCATCAGACTCTCTTATATCAACATAAGGAGGACCTTCTTCATGAGAATTGGAAGGTTCACCTTGTTCAAAAGTGGAAGAGAAAAGATGTGCAAAGGTGTTGTCAACGTCTGAACCTTGTTTGTCAGCGCTTGGGCTAACAACGCTTGAACTATTGTTGTCAACGCCTGAGCCATCAATGTCTGAATTGGTCTTGTCAGTGCTAGATTTGCCTTTGTCAGCGCCTGAAGAACCATGCATGTTTGTATCTGGTGGTATTTGGAAACCACCATTATCTTGTCCAGCAGCAGCAGCAGCAGCAAAAGCATCTGTCCAAATGGGAATTGTGACATATTCTAATGTAGGAGATGCCTTTTCTGCTTGTGATCCAACCCTCTCATTAACCTGTGTACCTGAAACATTAACAACTTGTTCATCCACAACATTTGAAGTTACCTTCACAATGTCTGGATTAGTGACAGGCATATAATTTAAAGTTCTAGATAAGGGTTCCAAATCAAACAACCAATTAGGACCACTCTCAGGATCACTAGGTTTATTCTCTAAGAACCTAACATGTACTCTCTCAACTATACGTTTGTCCTCTTTTAGATAAACCCTATAACCCTTGCTCTGGATTGAATACCCCATGAAGTAACCCTCATCACCTTTTGCACTAAATTTCCCTAATGCATCACTAGTATCTAATACTACTACATGACAACCAAAAGGTCTGAGAAAACCAATATTAGGTTTTCTTCCCCAAAGTAACTCATAAGGTGTTTTGTTCTGAATTTTGTTAACTAATGCTCTATTTTGCACATAATGCTGTATTAACAGCCTCAACCCAAAAGGCTATTGGAAAGTGAGCATCAGCCAACATTGTTCTGGCTGCTTCAATTAGGGTTCTTTTTTTCCTCTCAGCAACCCCATTTTGTTGTGGGGTTCTAGAAATACTAAATTGCCTAGTAATTCCTTTCCTGGCACAGAAATCATCTAACTTCTTGTTCCTAAATTCTCCACCATTATCACTCCTAAGCATTTTAACCTCATTGCCAGACCTTTTCTCAATTTGAGTGATAAAATCAATAAGAACATCAGCTGTGTCACTCTTCATGGCTAGAAATAATGTCCAAGTAAATCTAGAAAAGTCATCTGTGACAACAAAGCAATATGACTTACCATTCAAACTTTCTATATTTGTTGGACCAAAGAGGTCCATGTGAAGCATATGAAGAGGTCTGGAACTAGTATGCACCTGTTTGGACTTGAATGAGACCTTGTGCTGCTTGCCTTTAAGACATGCAACACAAGAGTGGTCATTGTGGAAGGCCTTCTCAGGCAAACCATCAACTAAACCAAGCCTCACAAGTCTATTTATACTCTTTAAAATTTATGTGCCCTAGTCTCCTATGCCACAAATTACTCTCATCTACTAAGGCCTTAGCATAAAAACAAGACATATTGGTATTCATTTTAATCCCATTTAAATTCACATTATATATGTCCTTATGCCTAGGTGTTCTATACTCAATATATTTCTCATCAGGGATCTTAAAATCCTTGCTTAATACCAAACACTCAGTATCAGTAAAAAGAACCTTATTTTTGTTATCACAGACTTATGATACACTAAACAGATTATAATCAAGTTCTTTTACCAGGAAGACGTTCTCAAAACGCAAATTATTGGTGAGAAGGGTTCCTTTGCCTGTGATAGTTCCATATCCTCCTCCAAAGTATACCTTATCACCATCTTTAATAGGGGTGAAATTCGTCAGATAGTCTTCCTTCCCTGTCATGTGCCTTGAGCATCCACTATCCCAATATCCATAATCATTGATCTGTCTTTGAATGCCCTGCACATAAAGAAAACAAATTAGTTTTCTTTGGGAACCCAAGTCTCAAAAGACTTGGATTCATCTGGTTGTTTAATAAGAACAGACTTAGTTCTCACAACAACCCCATTCTCATCCTTTTTAGGATGAAATACCCAGTTAACCCCAATAGGTTTTGTAATGACTTTTGAAATGTAATTAAATCTTTTGCAAGTCATTGAAATCCCATTATTATTAGGGTTTTGATATTTTTTGGGTCTCCATGTTAAGCTTGAAGAAGCTTTAGACCCCTTACCTTGTGGCTGCAAATATTTAGGTCTGGTCACGTTTCTGTCAGCGTTAGAATTTGTCCTATCAACGCTGAAATTACCCTTGTCAGCGTTGAACCTAGGGTTTGCTACAGGAACCCATTGCCTATTTGACCAGGTGTTTGTCTTTTGAAATGGTCTTTGTCCATGAGTGTTAGACCTTCTAGAAAAGAATGGGGCAGGTCTAATCACTTGTGAACTTTGCTGCACACAAGGTTTGGGTCTGACAACGTTTGACTTTCTCACAACGTTGACTTTCTTCCTGTCAGCGCTGAAATTGTTCTTGTCAGCGCTGGCTTTGGGAGCGTTGACACACTTGTATGCCAAATGTGAAAAACTACCACAAGTGTAACAGGCTTTCATAGACACAAACTTAGGTCTAGAAGAGAAGAAACCTGTTCTATGATTGCTAACTTGGCTCTTGGGTGAACTATTATTCCTATACATCTATGCATATTTAATGGTAGGTCTTCTAACAGTATTTGAGCCTAGGTCAACAGCTTTACCAGTGATTGGGTGAGTAACCTTAATTGGTGGTGATTCATTGGGACTTTCACATAGCAAACCTCCCTTAACAAATAAAGTAGGGTTAGCTTTCTTCCACTCATTTAGGTCAGTCAATTTTTGTTGATACTCTTCCACTGGAGTGACAATTCTTGGTGGAGGAATGAATTCCTCCTCTTGGAGCTCTGGTAAACCAGTCCAAGATAAGTCCCTTCGTTGGACACCATAGAAGTCACCAGCTGGTGGTGGAACCAGAGAGTAATCATTCATCCCAATCCCAGTCATGTCCTTAGGATCCCTTTGTTTAGCTACACAGTCTCCTAGGGTTTGGGTGGCTCTATCAAATCTTTGAATTTTGAGGTCAACATTATCTTTATTCTTAACGGCCTTATCTAACTTAGCCTGTAATTCACTATTAACCTTTTTCATGATGTTTCTAACATCCATACTACCCTCTAGCTCATGTTTTAAGATATTGATCTTATCTTTTAAGTTAAATTCCATTTTCTTGTATTCAGAAACGGTTTTCTCAGTTTCAGTAAGAGCTAGTTGGTAATTAGACAATTTACACCTTTCAGTGCTCATGTCATTCTTTAGCTTTAACACCTCTTTGTTAAGTCTTTCAGTGTTTAACCTACAACCTTTGCTACAAAAAGCATCATCATATACCTCATTATCAGATGAAGAGGAGGAGTGTGCCATGAGAGCATATTCAACATGCTCTTCTTCTTCAATATCAGCAATGAAAGCTTTATCCTCTTCAACATCCTTAGCCAGATAGCTCCAATCCCATCCTGTACCATCAATTCCTTGAACTGCAACCATGGCTTTTGAATCCTGAGCTTTAACAACCTGACTTGAGGGTTTACCAGCATCAGATCTTCTAGGAGATCTGCATTCCCTCATGAAGTGCCCCATACGATGACAGTTGTAGCATTCAACTTTGGATTTATCAAATCCAGCTGTGTCTTTAGCATTGAAGGTCATCTTCTTTTTAAACCTTCTGTTCCACCTATTTGCTCTTATACTAGCAAGAGCCATGTTCCACTTGATGTCCATCTCTTCCAAGTGCTCATCACTTATCTGCTCAAGGTCCTCATATGTAATCACTGAACCATTGGGCAAAGAAGCAATGTAAGCACAAACAGTATCCAAATCCAAACCAGCAGGTTTAACTCTTGGGGAGTCATTCTTGAATGTGTCAGCGTCTGAAAAAGAGACGTTGACAGGACTTGTTCCAGCGCTGACATATGATGATCCAGTAACTGGATGCATATAAGAGTCCTTCTGATTGAATTGACCTTCACTATGAGAGAAGAAGGCCATGTTGCTGGTGGTAGATTTGCTTCCATGCTCTGAAAGAGTTTCTTCTTCCAACAGTCTTAGTTTGTTGTAGATGTCATCAAACGAGGAGCTCTTGTAAGTATTATTGGCAAGAATAGATCTTGCCTCAATCTTCCATGCCTCACCAAGACTTTTAAGAAAGGTAGCATTGGTGTCAACATCACCAACTTGTGTCCCCATGAAGGACAACTTGCTTGTGATGTCAAGCAATCTGCTTCTCACACTACTCAGTTTCTCATTGGGTTGAGCTTTGAAGACAGCATAATCATGCAGAAGTTGCTTTTTCTTTTCTTCCTTAGTGTCTGCATTACCACCATATGCAACTTCAAGAGCTTCCCAAAGATCCTTAGCAGATTCATAGCCTCTATATTTGTGCTGGTTTTCTTGTCCCAAAGAGACTTTCAGAATATTTAGGGCTTTCATGTCAACCCTTTTCTTTGCAATATCTTCAGCAGCTACAGCTCTACCATCTCCAGGTTTTTCTTTCTTATCCTCTTCAGGGCATCCTTCAACAACTATTCTTTGACTAATGGCATCAAGAATCTTTTGAGCCTTATTGAATGAGTTTCCATATTCAATAATCTCCCAGAGTGTGTAGTCATAGATCCCTAGATATTGTTCAAAGTTGAACTTCCATAAGTCAAAGTGAGTTGCATCAAGCATGGGAATCTTGATGTTTGGTAAGGCTGAGGAGGAGGAGGTTATTGCTTCAGACATGGTGTTGTTAGGGTTTTTGAGAAAATTAGGGTTTTGGTGTTTTTAGGGTTTAGGTGTTCGTGTATGGTGTTCTTCTAAAGATCAAAAGTTCCTCAACAAGCTCTGATACCACTTGTTGATCCCAAACTTAGATCGATTAGCTTTGTGTATACTAGATTAGATCAAGTATAACACATAGAGAAACCTTTGTATATGCTTTATGAATCTAAGTGTTATGCGGAATTTAACACTTAAAACAAGAACACACAAGATGTAAACAAACTTTCACTTTGATTATCAATGTCGAACTTGCTTACAATGAAAGATGTTTATGAACGAAAACTTATATAAAACTTAGATCAAACATTAACCTAAAGGCCTTCTTTTATAGACATAAGAAGCCTTGCACAATAAGCTACGTATCAGCTATTCTAGGTAAAGATAAACATAGAAAATACATTGTCGTTTCTATCCTTACTAGAAGTATTCTAGAATATAATAAACGTGTAGATTATATCTTCCATCAGTGCTTGTCTTCAATGTGTCAACGCTTGACTTTAACTTGTCAACGCTTGAGCTGTCAGCGCTTGTTTTGTTCTTGTCAACGCTTGAATTGTTCTTGTCAGCGCTCAAGTGATCTGGCCTTAATTTATTCCCAACAATAGATATACAGTTGTGCGAACTTGGGCGTCTCACCATTCTCGGGAAGCAAGCTCCCAATTTTATGATATGTTTGTCCGTGCAAGCGAAAAACATAAGGTCCTCGTCCGTTCTTATTTATTGAGTCGTCAACCGTCCCTCCCATGGAAGTAAAAGCAAACATACTGTTGTATGATCTGATGTTGTTTTTAAAATTTTGACTCTTTGCATCGTTGTTATTAAACAAATCAACCAAATTTTTTGGAGCCGGCGGGGGTTGTTTAATAAAACTTTTCCCTTTTGACAACATATACTATAAGGTTTGTTGTTTGGATTATAGTTGCCTGTTCTTGCTTCCTTCTCCCATACCAAAGCATGACATTCTGTGCACTCATATATAGGGTCGCCATGGTCGTAGTATTCTGGGCATGAACAAAAATAATAAGCAAAATGTGAATAACGGAAAATATTTTCAGTGTGACATTAAGTAGTAACGCTATGTTAATACCTTTAGATATTCCAACGTATTTATCATAAACTTTTCTGACATTTCCATCGTCACCACCAAGATTAAATCATACCGGAGTTTGAGGTATTCGCGACATCCGCTTATTTTTTGTTGGCAACCTTGATGATTCACCGACTTCGTATGTTGAGTTATTTGCTGATAGAGTATGCATGTTTTTTGTAACTTGGGAATTAGAGTTACTTCTAACTAGTTAGCCTACCACTTTGAGGGACAGGTGTTTCAAAAATAACTGAAAATTATTATATATGACAATGAATCAGTTAATTGATAGTAAATAATAGTTGAATAAACATATGGTAAGATTGAAATGTATAAAGTTGTTATCGTTTGTTACATCACTCAAGGGGGATTGTCGTACACGCGTTGATGAACATGCACCTGATGGATCCTTGGTAATAACATACGCAGCAGGAGACGTAGTAGCATTCGCTGTCTTTCTTGGTCTACCTCGACCAATTTTGGGTTGTTGCATCGTTACTGAAACAAATATTGAATATGTTTATAAATGTATTTTTTCTTTAAACGATGTTTTAACTAATTTATACATGAAATGTATAGAGTTATTACCGTTCGTAACATCACTCAACTGAGATTGTGGGACACGTGTTGATGAACCTGTCAAAACTCGTATACCGCCTGACACCGGACTGTTTGCAGGGCTTATAAAACGATTAAAATTGATGTTGTTGCTAGTAAGTATTGGACTTTGGGACACTGCATACATATGATTCATAGATTAACTTTCCAAATATATTGTATATATTTTACAAACATATAAATAGTGTAATGAACTATATGTGACATTACCGGTTGAGTTTCCAGATGCTGTATTGGTATTAATATCACGCGACAACGGAGGCGTAGTAACCTTTGGTGTTTTCCTTGGTCTACCTCTACCAACCACTGGTGTCACGATGTTTGTTTGTTTATCTTGCACAGACGCAATGCGCTTTTTTGGTGTCTAGCCATTTGCATTAACACTATTTTTGACATTATTTGTAACAGATTGCTGATTTAAACCTAACATAATATAACATAAGTTATAATGAATCAAATGTAAAACATACTACATAGTCATGTTAACCTCCAAAAATTGTTACTAAGGTAAGTAAATAACACACCTGATTGTGGTTGATTAGTTTGAAGTAATGTTTGTCTAAACCGTGCATGGTCATTCTGAAATAATGGTGATAGACTTGGCATGGAGGTTATATTTTGTGAGAAATCTGAAACATGATAAATAAACATAGATGTTATGCTTACTTTAAAAAACACCACTGTGCTAATAAAACTAAATATGACTTTTTAAGGTTACATACTTACAATTACCAAAGCCAGAAAGTAGTTGCCGATTATTGCTTGCTTTTTGGGACATTGTATGATGTGTTGAAGAACCTACTCATAAACAGTTAATAAGTTTAGTCTAAACAATGCTCATGTAAGGAAACCTAAAGACAAATACACGACTAACAACAGTATGAACTAACCTGTATGTGATTCAGAAATTGTCAAGCATGTTTGACTAACTTGAGGAACATTGCCCAATGATGGTGACAATTGAGTTAGAAATGTGTTCCTATTTATTCCCAAACCTGTTACTTCATTTAATTGTAAGAGGTTTGTATGTCATTCTTTGGTTAAACAAACGTCACTCGTGTATTAACATAACTAAATGTTAAATACTTTACACAACAGACAGGTTAACTTACAGTTACTAACGTCTGATAAAGGAAGCCTTGTTTGTTTCCCAGTATGCGTAGAAGAACCTATTACCGTTCAAACCAAATAATTAGAATGCATATTTTTTCATACATCTGTAAATCATTCTAACTATAATGATAAATCATTCTAACTATAATGATAACTACTTAGCATTTTAAGTATTTTAAATGGTAGTTTCATAAACCTGTGATATTGATTTGTCCTATGAGAGCAGTGTTGTATTTTGGAACACCTCCATCAAGTGGATCATCTAATAACATAAGAACAAACAAATCAATATCTTGATTAACATGCAAAAAAACGAATAGATTATTTAATGTGAACAACCAACTTACAATTGAGTATTTTAGCAAGTGATACTCTTCTTTTTGGAGACGGTGTACTTTTTTTTGATGTATGAACAACTTGATTTGAATGTTGACGGCTCATGTTGACATTGAAATAAGAGTTTTCATTTGAATGCAACGTGTTTTAATTCACAGCAACTTTCTTTTTACGCTTTCTTGATTCGATCTGATTGTTATCATCCATGTTAATGGATTAGTACAGACGTAGAGACATTTTTTGTGTTTATGATTCTGTGTAGTTGCATAAAACATTGAACAAACAATATTTATAAATGTTACATTTTAATATGCATGATTTTAGGGATTCTTATTTAATACTCATAAATCAGATGATTATATTTGTAGAAGTCACATTTATTGTAATTAGTAAAAATATTATAACTGAAAATAGAACAATTAATAACAAATCAACACCAATTTTAATTCGAATCAAATACAATTAATGAGAGATTTCATTAACAAAGCTGAAAACATAAAATTTATTTCTCAAAAAACATAAGACAAACATTTTTTGAATAGTCCACCATGTATGTTTAATCATCACTGAAGCAGTTGATGTCAACATAGCAGTCATCGTCTAACTCAAGTCCTATTACACGAAATTCCTGAATCATGACATCGACCTTTAAGAACCTGGCACTCACGCGGTTCAAGACCTCTTGACAATCATTATGATCCCCAACATTCAGTTTTAGCCAGTCAACCATAACAGAGGTGTCCAAATCAGCTGTAAACAAAATTTTTTTGTGACGATCAACATACAAACTGGTTATACCAAACTATAACGAAACTATTTAGAATTGAAGTTATTTACCAATTATGGTGGATTCAACTTTTTCTAAGACAGAAAAAAGGAATGAAATCGCATCATCAACCTTTTGTTTTATTTTTTGTGCGTGTTGTTGAGCCACACCATTGTTTGTACTGCCATTGACATCTCCTTGCTCATCCTTATGTTTCTGTTGTTGTTCTTCATTTGGTTCGTCAGTTATTGGTTTGGACGAATCAAGAATGATTTCATGTTTCAAATTAGCCATGATTAGTATATGTTATGATTTGTAGGTTTATGAAATTAGTGAATGAATATAAAATGAGATTTAGGGTTTCATAGACGAATACGTTTTTTTTGTGTGTGTTATATGGGATTAACAAAGGTTCTATATATAAGAGTGTTTAGGCCCTTTATTTACACTTTTAGTCATGAAAAAAAATACAAATGTCATAAATGAGCCAATTATAATGAGTCTTTAAGTTAAACAAATGTTACAAACATATAATTAAACGAATAACAAAAATGATAATTAAAACAATGTTTATTTATAGCTTAATAGGTTAAAAAAACTTAAACGAACAAAAAAAATGAACACCGAAACATAAAAATATAACATGTACTTATTTAACGAAAAACCATACTAAACCTGTTTTTGCAATATTTTCAATTGTCGTCATCTTCATCGTCCGTACTATCACTATCGGGATCATACTCATCATCACTTGCATCGTTACCCGCAGGTTTGTAATCTTCGTCATCCGAAACATCGTTATTCGGACCATACTCTTCATCAGTATCATCCTTTGTTGCACCTTCGTCATCAATAAAATCTAAATCATCAGTAGTCTTCTCTAGAGACTCTTCAGTAACATCATCTGAATGTTCTAAATCAATGCCATTTTCTTCATCAGTTGCTTCATAAAGGACATCGTTAACAACACCTTGTGTCATGTTAATACCGGTGTCACTATTTGGAATTTCTTCATCTGTGGTTTCGTCAATAAGATGTAAAGGTTCCGATTGTGTCATGTTAATAACGATGTCACTGTTAGGAATTTCTTCATCCGTGGTTTCGTCAATAAGATGTAAAGGTTCCGATTGTGTCATGTTAATAACGGTGTCACTGTTAGGAATGTCCTCATCCGTGGTTTCGTCAATAAGATGTAAAGGTTCCGATGTAGAGGGCAAAGTCCTTGCTTTTTTTGTTAAACGGGAACACGAAAAAGATTCGTCCTCATCATCAACCTAAAAATGCAACATGAAAAAAAGTATAAATAAAATATCTTTAAATTATGTACACATAATGAATGAAAGAAAGGAGTTGTTACTTTGTTGTCATTTTTTTCGTTATCAACGTTTTTGTTCTCTTTATCCAGTGGAACAACATTTTCATCGTCAAAATCAGCAAGATGAATAACTTCTTCCTCATCAACGGTTTGACCAACGACATTTTCACTCAGATCTTTGTAGGGCTGCAAAATTGTTTTCTCAACAAATAATAAATTAGACATCTAACTTTAAATATATGTATAAAATTTTTGTTTAAATGATATGTTATGGATGATTTTAACACTAACATTATCACTGATATCCTTGAAGGGCTGAAAACAAAAAAAAACAAAATAGTTAAAAAAATTGCTATCTTTATGCGTATATAATATGTATAATTATTTAATCTAAATGATATGATAATTATATTGCAAGACTAACATCATCAGCATCATCATCGGATAGATCAATTACAAATTTATTGTCGGCGTTTGACGACTTGTTTTCTCCTGAATCCTTCATATTCAGAGTATATAAAATCCTACAACAAATAAAATTAACAAACATAATATAAAAATACTGATTGATAAAACATACATGAAAAATATAATAAGGACTTATGAAAGACACATTACTACCTTAGATGATGTGGTATAAGGTTTTTTGATTGTAAGAAATAGTTTTTTGCATGTGTTTTTTAATATGAAAACCATTAGTTCTTATAGGAATGAGAAATTTTTACTAAACATGTACTTGATCTTTAAAATAAAAGTATTTTTAATAAAAATAATACTTGTTGTTGAATATAATAAACATGTTTTTAACAAACAATGCTTTTAGGTGACAACAAAATCACCTAAATAATTGATGATTATGAAAAAAAAACATACACATTCCATAATGCATGCAAAAACTATACAAAATATATAAAGTACATAATACATGCAACAAACTTATGCATCTTGTTAAACTTCTCATTAAACATTGATAATATTTACTAAATAAATGATATATTTTATTAATTATCCAATTAATTTAAATAAAAAAATATAGGCTATAGGTGGGAAACGTATAACCATAATAATTATGGTATCTCACTTACCAAAACACTCCATCCATATCAAAATTATAAAAAACATAAAAAGCAGAAACAGATGATCATTAACCAAAACAGTTTCTGAGAATCCATTGTTCTTATCTACAACTCAAGGTAAACTCGTTACCTTTTTTCGATTAATTTTGATAGTCAATTGAGCATCTAGATGTCGCATGCATCATCTTATACAAATGAACAGTGCAATTAATTTAATTTGTATGTTATGAGATGTTTGTAAAGAGATTGAATGTTATTTATTGTATGATATGTTATTAGTGATTGAAATCATACTATTATCAGTTGACAGTACCCAAAGATATAGGTCATCCCTTTTAGATTAAGATTAGCAGATAATATGATTCATGTACATATTAATGCAACAGTTATTGGAAGGATTGATTCGACTAATGTTTATGTAACTTTAAATCAAGATGTTAATAGTTTGATTATCAAGTGTCCTAATTAGTTTCCCATTTTTTTATGATCTGCATGTCTTTTTGATTCGTACAGTAACTTAAATTTAAAGTAGATAATGATGAATTGAAAGTTATATTAACCAGATGATATTCAGGTTGCAAACCTAAAAAACGTTTTGAATGGATTATGGCATTTTATTGATTACAAAATGGATCATAGCTTGTCTGTTTAAATATTGGCTATTGTGTTTAAAAACTTTAAAAAGTGAACTGATATAATGATGCATAGAAAATACCATATCAGTCCATATGGTATGTCCTTGAAAGTTTGCTAAATCACCATTATTAGCCATTTTCCATTTTGAAAGTAAATAAAGCTAACTAAGATTATATTCAGGTGCAAACCTGATTTTTTTTAATGGATTATGGCATTTTATTGATTACAACATGGATCATAGCTTGTATGTTTAAATACTGGCCATCGTGTTTAAAAACTTTAGAAAGTGAACTGATATAATGATGCATAGAAAATACCATATCAGTCCATATGGTATGTTGGTAAATCACCATTATTCGAAATTTTCCATTTTGAAAGTAAATAAAAGTAACTAAAAGTATTCCATATGATTCAGTGATAAAAAGTGTTTAATGCGTTTATAGTACATGCCTTATAAAAAATTGCAACTTCTATATTAAGCTATTAAATTTGTTTCAGGCTATCATGGATGATGAATTTATTTTCCCAATGTGCACTGAAGAATACAAAAGCTTTTTGGCGCGTATTGCTACGTTTTCATTAAACACGTGTTAGTTATTTACTAACAACATATTGTTTTACACAGTAGTAACATGAGACATCTATGTTGTAGGTATTACCAAAAGTATTCAAAGTCAGGTTCTTCAATGGTCAGCCATACATTCTTGTTAACAGACCAAACAGGTATCGTTACGTATGCTTAATAAGAAGAGATGGAACAAAGCTGCATTTGTATGGGGACGAATGGGAAGCATTTGCAAAAGATAATTTGGATGATAATGTGCGTATGCTTTACTTTATTAAAGAAGGGATGACTTGTTTTACGCAACAGGATATGCAAATGGCGGATGTGAAGTCAAAGGTTATGATCGGCGTGCTGTGGGGAACCGAGTTGTGAGATGTCTTGTAAGGTTTACGCGCGGAGGGCATGTACACATTATATAATATGCAGATTTTGTTTACAATGATGGTTGAACTGAAAACCTTTAGTGGAAAGAATCAAACAAATGCTTCTTTTTTGTGACAGGTTCTTCCGGGAGATTTTTTGCAAGACATTTGGAAGACCAGATTTAAGGTGTACGTCAACCACACAAGGTACAAACTCAACCATGAGAGGATTCAAACAGACCCAAATAGTATTGTACGATCAAACTACCTATTCGGGACCATGTAGGATAGGCTCGGTGCTGACCTAAAAATTCAGGAATGACAAAATCTAGTTTTTACAAACATGGGTAACTATAGTATACATCTGTCTGTCTTTAAGCACAATGGGATAGCAAGTTTAATGCTCATATCTACCCAACAATGTTGAGGCTTCCGGCTCGTGAGATACCACTTTATGCTTCTAAAGGTATGTACATTGTATTTGTACTAAAGTTTTTAGAAATATAGTTGGATACTTGTGGTAATTGCTACATGTACATATCATGACAGATAAAAGAGCAAGGCATTTCTGTGGACGGGAAGGACATACTACTCACAAGGATGAAGTGAACGTTGTCTACATTGAGCTCAATGCACCTGTGTATGACCTTTCTCAATTGGTGAGCATCAAAGTTCAACTTTAGTAAATTTAATGTAGGCAGTAGTGTAAGAAGATATATAGAGGTTTAATTCTTCAATAAAATCGAATGTATGTAGTAGTAAAATTGAATGTAGGCAGTAGTGTTAACTCATAATGTGTATTTAATATATGCCTCAATCAGGCATTGCCGGTTGATTTCTGCACAACACATATGATGCATACATACACCAGAGCACTTCTTGTTCATGATGATATAAGGTTCCTTATGAAGCTGAGAATGATTCCGGACCGCCTTCGTCTAGAAAGATTGTGCCACGTCAAAATGGTTGGGAAGTGGAGGGTATTTGGAGAAACTTGTGGTTTTAAGACACCCAAAGTGATGCGGATGAAGCTAATGGATGTTGTTCAAGAGGCGGTGGAAGGTAAAAACATGCAGGTTCCCTTATTCCAAATATGTTAAATCACACTTGTGATTGCTGATCACATTTGTATGTCTTTTGCTGCTGAAAATTTCTACAGATTACTTGTTCTGTTTATTTGTCTGTGATGCTTGTGTTTAGACTTGGTTTAAATGTCTGTTCTTAGGTTTCAGTCAAAACTTTGGTTGTTATGTTCACTGTTAGCATGGTTCTTTTGGTAATTTGAATACTTATCATTCGGATGCTTGTGTTTTAATGTATGGAATGCTAAAATTGTGTCATAATGTGTTAGCAGATTGTACCCAATTATGTAATTACCAAATTTGTGTCTAAATGTATGCAATTATCAAAGTTGGGCCGTATATACAAATATATCATTAGTCTTGCGTAAGTAATAATGACTAATATTGGCTTTCCATTATTAAAAATCTTGTAATTGGGCTTTACATTATTGGCTTTAAAACTGGGCTTTCATATATATGTAATTGTGGTTTTGATATACATAACATTTGGGCTTTTATCTAAAATATATATCTTTCAAAAACTTTTAAGAAAAGTTTATGTGTTTTGATTTGGCTGGATTCATATGTTTGTATACATTTTTTGTAATCGTAACATATTGAAAT
This sequence comes from Glebionis coronaria, assembly GCA_025667525.1. Classification (NCBI taxonomy): domain Eukaryota; kingdom Viridiplantae; phylum Streptophyta; class Magnoliopsida; order Asterales; family Asteraceae; genus Glebionis; species Glebionis coronaria. The sequence continues at coordinate 590,775,192 of CM046880.1, read as the reverse complement.
AACATTTAAACTTGGTGATTTGTCGCCATCATATGCCAAATAAAGCTCATCGTAATCATAAACCTATATTTAACCATCATCATCAACATCTCTTTCATGTTGTAATTCGTAAGAAGAAACAATTGTTCAACAAAACTAAGTTATACTTACTTAAGGAATAGAAACAATGTGAAAAGTGTTCAATATTAAATTTGTGTTTGAAATAGTATAACGACATCTTATTAAACAAATGTTTACAAACAAACAATATAGAACACTTGTACATGTATTTACATGATTATTTGAATGATAAATACGTGCCATTGTCTTGATAAAAAAAGTTATGATGAACCTCTATCAAAAATCATTGTCTTGAAAAACCTCTGCTTAAAAACTTATGTTCCAGTCCAAGCTGTAGAATAATCTGCTGACTTATTTTCTTGAAAGTGCCTGAGTATAAGTTATTAGTCCAGACACATAAATTATAAAACAAATGCAATCAAAGATGAGAAAATTATAAAAAAATGTCTATGTTGGGACTCCCCAACAAATATTTTAAAGGAAATATTATGTTGTGTTCATAAAAAAACTAAGATTGGGACTCCCCAATCAAAAAGAAAACAACCATATTCATACTACAAAAACACTCAAAAAGTGTCAAAATATTGTCTTTATATAGTATGACCTTATTCATAACTGCCATTCGTTATTGAAGGTTGGAAATCATAGAGAACTTCAAGGATTCTTTTCCATCTTAATTTCAAGAACCTTCTTTTTTGCATTTGAATTTGCACTTCCCAAGTCGTCTTCACCAGCACGTTTGTCACCAGGACTTGGATCACAAACTTTTTTTGAAGACAATGGAGTGTGATTCTCATCCGTTTGGGACTCAAGATCCTATGACATATGAATAAATAAAATATTAAATTATAAAAGTTTATATGACAAAGAATATAAGTAACTAATAATTTAGATGTTTCATTACCAACGGAATGGCAACAATTGCGGCAGAACTTGTGGCTTCAGACTCCTGTTAACATACAACACAATTTAACAATTACATTGACTATCAAAATTAATACATATGGCCAATGTTTTAAAAAATAATATTTACCTTTATAGGTGTTGCAGTTGGACGAAGACTTTCTATAATGTCCACATCTCCGGTAAGTCGCAAAACAGTAAAGACAGGGAGCATCTTCTTAGCATTGTATTCGTCTCTGCTAACCTTGAAGGCAAATTTCTTTCCCACCAACCCAGTAATGACCGGGGGGAAAACATCCACCTACATTACACAGAAATGTAGCATTATTTTATGGTTACCATTAAACCATGTGGAAGGTAAGTTTGTTACATAAATTAATAAATACCTTGCCAAATTTTTCACACAATAGGAAGGCTGATACTCCAACCAACGATTGTACCTCATCATTCCACAACGTCAATGACATTGTACCACTCTCGTCTTGGACTCTGATTTGAAGCTTGAAACTACACAACAAAACAATACTCAAAATAAATAATTGACAAATAATGTGCCTAATCTATTTATTTATGTATTACTTACAATGTTTTAATCACCGGAACGATGTTGCACTTTTGACAACGCCATTCGTCTTTTCCATCCTGATATGACATGGTAGGTTTTACATCCGTATCTAGATCAATAATATTCGACGACTTGACAGACTTCTTCTTACATGCTTTGCATCCAAGATACCACCAGCCTTCCTCTTCGTGAATTGCTATTATAGTTCCAATTATGATGCTGGAAACACCCTAAGAAAATAATAATTAAAACATGGTTATAATCTGTTGCACTTATTTATAATAAACAAATTTTTTAGATAACTTTATAATTTATTACATGTTCGACATCCAAGAGCTCAGTGATATTTCTAGGAGGGAATCCAGTGACGAAAACATCCTTTGTGGAATTCTTTGAAGCAGTGGAGATATGGTAACCGTATTTTCAGATTCATCTTTGTTGTCATTAGAACAACCTGTAATAGGATCACAAAAAATATATGAGTACATGAAACTGCAACACGGACGCATATAAATACAAAACAAAGGCTTTTAAAAAACTTTAAAAATACCTTCCACAGTATTCTTTAACGTCAACAAAGTTCTCATTAGTAATTGGTTCAGAACAGTCGAACAGGAACAACTTAGTTGCATGATATCCATTCTGAACGCACATATGACCTATAATTTGAGTATAAAATCATAATAAGTATAATTTAGTGCTAAAAAATAAACATACAACGTATAATTTTACACCAAATGTTAACTTTTATGTTACTTACCATCCCATGTTTTCATCACGGCCAATTGAACGACCATCACAATCTTAGCATGGCTAGAGCATTTATTCAAGAAGTCACTCAATTGTTGAGCATATTCTCCCCACATGGTAGCACGCAGTTCATTACCTCTAAATCATAGAAGAAGTGAAAAAAATTAAACCTCTAATAACATTTAATATTATTAAATATGTTATTATTACTTACTCTGCATCGACTAACATGGATGTTTTCTTCTTCCCTTGTTTACCATTTTTATCACATGCATCTAAATCCTCACAGGAACGTATATGGCCTATGATATCTGTTTAAACAGTTTTTAAAAACATAATTACCAAATGAATTAACGAATTGAATAGACAACAATACAAAAAATTATGTTTTCAAGTGTGATATTACATACCAAACTGTCCAAGCTCTTCTTGAGTTAGAGCAGTAATGGATTGAAAAGCCCTAAATGCAAATCCATGGAGAGATCCAGTGTAGTCACTACATGGCTCCACTTCTGTGTTAGACAAAAAACTCAACCGCAAAGCCCTGTCAACCATTCTGAACCTTGGTTGGATTTCTCCCAAAGTGTATCATTTTATAACAACACACTTTCCTTCCACCAGCTTATCCTTGAACTGGTTTACTAATCCCATACGAACAGTGGCTTGCATTCTTGAGTTCTGCAAAGTAAAAGGTTACATGTAGTTATGGACATATTAATTAAAAAACGAACGTATTTATACACATTGATGGTATTGTGACTTACATTCTCATCGATAATCAAAACCTCCATATTTTTTATGTTAGTTTTTCCATAAACCTCCTGCATCCACGTACTAAGCACACGCATCCCAAGCAACACGTTATCCTTAACACCAGAAAGATCATTGATGTAGCCAGGAACGTAGGTAGCCATTGTTAACTAAAGTTTATTGCACCAAAAGTTAATATAAGTAAGGTTTGATGTGCATATGTTGTAGAGTCTAGTTTGACTTATATAAGGATGAACTTGGTATGATTTGGTGTAATCATACTCTTATTTAGACTGATCTCAAAACTTATGCTTTGACCAAATCCTAACAACCTTACGATATTTACAGCAACTTGTTGTTTTGATACAACAAACCAATAAATGTGTTTACATAAATGTCAACATGGTACAAAAATAAGTTTTGAAACATATATTTGGTTCAAAGTTAATATCAGACTTTATTGTATGTTCATTTGACAAAGATTTTTAAATTTAAAATCATAGAGTTTATATAAACAACATATATTTTATAAATTGATGACATAATTTGTAAAATCAGTCATTATTAAAGTTTAAACTGGGCTTAATGATGTGGGTTCGTATTACTTTTTGGTATTGGGCTATTATCAATAATGACTAATATTGGGCTTTCCCTTGCTAAAGTTTAAAATGTTTGCTATATAAACATTTAGAAAAAGTAAACAGTTTAAAAACATAAACAGTTACTGAATATTCATTAATATTATTTCCGCATTTCAAGATGTCAGTTACATGAGTTGTAAAGTAAAATATGAAGAAGGAAAATAAAACATAAATAAAACATGATATAAACTGTTTGATAATTAATCAAGATTAAAAAATAGAATTTAAATTATATTCATTTGAAATAACAACAATAAACACAGTTGAACTGAATATACATTAAATTTCATTGAACAAAGATGCAAAGATTTTCATTACATGAATTTAAAACAACATCTAGAAATTGAACTTAGGAGATTTTTCAGGGTCAAATGAATGATGCAATTCATCATAGTCGGGAGACTCCAACGAATCATCTTCTTCGATGTCGATGTCTTCTTCTGATTCACTAATTGGGTTGTAATGAAAGTAAAAATCATCCTCCCCTTCTTCCTCCTCATCAAGTTCCCTTCTTACCTCAGCAAGTTCCTCCATTTCCTCTTTTTCAAGTTGCGCAAAAATTGCTTCTTCATTTCTTTCTTGCTGCTCTTTTCTATGTCGTTCAATAACCGCTTTTTTTCCTCTTCCAAACTTTGCTGTTCGATAATGCTTTTTCTTCGGCTTCCATCCTCCACTGCCGCTGCAACTCTGCTTCCAGGACATAGCAATCATGCTCATCACAGGGATCATCATGGTTTTGTATTTCACTCTTATTGCAGGGTTTAACTTGATTGTTAATTTGTGATTCTGATATTACTATGTCTTGTTGCGCAGAACCCAAACGTGTTATCCTGAAAGTACAAATAAATCAAAATATAAGATGTTGTTAATATATACAAAACAAATTACAGTTATTAAATAAAGCAACTTACTTGTTAGTATTGACTTGGATTTCTTCTAGATTGGCAGCAGTTGAGTTTCTCTTGTTTGATCCAGACATCTTTTAATTTTGTTTGATGAATTTGAAGAGTGTATGGATTGTTTATTAAACGATTTTGAGATATCCATGATTTACCAATGAGGTGTTTATATAATCGTCAGAAAGAATACGAAAAGGCAGAGTTTATGGTTACAGGAAGTTAACTGCATGCGTGTATTAAGTATTTTGTAAACTTCTAAGAAAAATCTTAGTTTAATGTTAAATGTATTAAAAAGTGTAAACATAGTTAATTCAACTGTAATTTTTGTATTTGTATTTATTGGTTAAAAATTGCATCCACCAATTATTAAAATTCAGTCATAATTATATGTTGTAAAACATTCCATTCATGACAGTTTAAAAATTGCGGTTACTAAAATTGCGTTTAGGTCTGTTCAGAAAACGCTGTTTATAAACGCAATTTTATAAATTACGTTTATAAATCGCAATGTTTTTGTAACAATGACAGTTGTAACCACATAATTCTAAATCTGAGGATAAAAAATAAGAGAAGTATCCATTCAACTTTTATAAAATTAAAATTTTATAAATTTATACATTAATATGGACAATGCCGTGAATAACTTTAATCCATTCAACACATAATTACAGTATGGGCATAAATAAAATTGAATAAATTTACATTACAAAGTCTGATGATACACAACTGCATTGATCCCATCCATTCCAACTGTATCATGTTCGCCCTTCCAACAGTCATGTTGATTATGAATCTGCCTATTTTCCTTCAATTAATATTAATTAACAGAATCATTGGATGCAACAACCAAAAAGCCATTGATCATCAAATCAACCTATATCCTGCATTAAAAAGAAGCAAAACATATTATGTGTGCAAACAATCAGATCAATGCTGTTGCATGAATGGACCTAAATCCATTCAATTCTTGGCAGCATTGTGATGAACAACAATACATATCATATGTGAAAACAATCAGATCAATGTTGTTGCATGAATGGACCTAAGTCCATTTAATTCTTGGCAGCATTGTGATGATCAGCAATACATACGATCATATGTGCAAACAATTAGATCAATGTTGTTGCATGAATGGACCTAAATCCATTCAATTCATGGCAGCATTGTAATGATCAGCAATCGATATCATGTGTGCAAACAATTAGATCAATGTTGTTGCATGAATGGACCTAAATCGGTTTAGGGATCTGAGATATTGCACAAAAAATATGGATGCCGCACATTGTGAAGTTTGTGTTGCAGATGTAGTGTGGAAGGGCTTTATATAGGTTTTAGGATTAGAGTTAATTTACGTTAGGAGCGTCCAAAATTTAACACATAACGCGTTTTAATTATAAAGAATTTTAATGCCATAAAAACACTTCCAAAAATAAGTATTCTGTTTTGATATTGTGAAATTCAAAATTTTTTGAATGTTTTCAACAGACGCTCCTATTGTTTCGGTGTGTTTGTTGTTTTCCCCTATCTTTTGTTAGATCAAAAGTGTTAGTTCCACCTTGTTAAACCGATTTGTTTCTGCAATTGTGTTTAGTGACCACTACAATTAGTCATTGGTTGTTGTTTTAGAACCTAGCTGTGTTATTTGTTTGTTTCAACGGGTCATGGTCCATTTTTGTTAGATTTGTGAGTTTGAAGAAATTGGTATTATTTGAGATCGATGACGTTTTTGGTGTTATTCTGAGGTGTTTTATTTAGGTGACATACAATATCTTGAGGTCATTACAACATCTGTTTAACCACATATATATTTGCAGATCTATTGGTTCTTTTATTTTGTTTGGGCAAGATGTTTGTCTTTTTGGAACGTAAGGTTGTTCATGGTTTAAAAAATGGTGAATTTTTAATGATAATGATAAGGTAAAATAAGATACACATTTATATTGCATTGTTAGGAAAAATCCAAAATATAGAAAGAGCTCAAAATTATTGCTAAACTTTTGGTTGTATTAAAAGTTTTTGTTTGAATGGTATATAGAGTAATTACAAGTTGTATCAATGAAAATGTTTTTTAGTCAAAATAAAAATTAAAAAATGAAAATGCTTTTGAGGCTAAAGGTTTTCTTAGCATTTGCGAATAATCTGGCTTGACACCATAATTTTTAAAAGATTGTTTATGATTTGTGAGACATGGTTCACTTTAAGGTTGGTGAGATATGATTTAGATTGTCATGATGGATTCGGGTGTGTACTTCTTTGATATTTCATTGATACGTATTTGTCACAAAGAAATGAGGCTAATGATGTTTATTCCAAGTTGATTGGATTTAGAAGCGCATGTGATCCGTCATCCGTGTTTAAAACAAAACAAAGATACAAATATTTTATCACGTATCAATGGGCTTTTCGACAGGATATCACAATGCAAAATTTTAAACGTATGGAAAAGGTTGTATTAGGTTTGAAAGAACCATAATCTCAACAGTTTAAAAATTCGAATGATTTGTATTCAAAACAGATATGAATTAATTGACATACAATTATAGGATCAGTATATGTTTTTCTTTACTTGGCGATTTTTGAATTAATATATATACAACTATAAGATCAATTTATTTTTGGCTTTAGTTGGTGACTTTCAAACAATCGATCAATTTATTTACAAGTTATACTTAGGCTACCCGCAACGCACCGGAAAAAATTCGGTCGACTTTCGGTCGCGGCCGAATCGACCCGTTGTGGCGATTCGGTCGCTAGTGTTCGATCGCCATGATTCGGTCTTACCCACGACTGATTTGGGAAAGATTGTGTTTGTGTTGTGTTTATGTTTGTTTTTTTAGTTGGTAAAAAAAAACTTTTTTTTAAAATTTAAAATTTCTTATACTATAACCCCTAAATAATTTTTATTCGAAAATTAAAACATTTATTTCATACTTAAAACATGAAATTCGAATACAACAGGAAAGGAAAAACACTAATAAATAGATAAAATAAAATTACATAATACGATTAGTCAGTTCCCAGATCTGAATCTGAAAACTGACCAAATAACTCCCAACGCATTGTTTCTTCTTCATCTTCTTGGGCCATAATTTGCGCCTCCCACTCCATTCGTGCCATTTCTTCTTTTTCCTGAATTTCTCTGAACACTTTTTCATCTAGGTATAGTTGATACATCTCATTGTCATTAAGTAAGCCATTTGAGTCGTTTTCAATTGGAAAGGGTAGATTGGGAGACACATTTCAGCGTCAGTGTAGTTGTGACGAAGAGCCGATATGAGTTGTTTGAGATCAGGATGAAGAACCGATATGAGTTTGGGATGAAGAACCCAAGTTATTCAGCCATTAAGTATACTTTTCAATTCTAGCATCCAATTTTACCGACTTTCTAAAAAAAGATCTTTGGACATTGAAATCGATATCAGATTGATTACTAAGATACATGTCGATTAAATGACGCTTCTGTGGGGAAAGATCACGACATTTCTCACATGCTGTGCGCAGTTTCGTATTTTCTTCGTGCGCAGCATCGAAATCATCAGCTAACTTCGTAAGCTCATCCTAACGACGTTGTTGTTGAATTATTTGTTTCTGAATCATATCCTTAATCTCGTCATCGGTATGTGGGAAAGAGCATGCCATTTTTTATTTCTGAAAGTATTGTGTGAAAAAATAGAGTTGTGTGAAAAAATATTGAGTTGTGTGTGAAAAATTTGTGTGTAAAAATGTGGTATTTATAAAGAGAAAATAATGATTTAAATAAAATAAAATAAAATAAAATTTGGAATAGGTCGCACTAGGTCGCCTGGTTGGGGCAAACAGGTCGCACTAGGTCGCAGGAGAGAGAAAACTGAAAAAGTAGGTCGCGACTGTAGGGAAACTGTATTCTCTCGAAACCAAGATTTTGTTTCTTTGAGAAATCAGTTTTCACGTAAAACAGAATTTTAATTAACAGATCTGGTGTTACAGATCTATAAACGATAAAAAAAATAGTTTATCATATTAGTTTGTGTTGAAATCATGATGAGTCTATTTTCAAACTGATCCTTTAGTTGTTTATTACATATGATATAGTTTTAACCTAGATTTAATGAAGCCACGATTGAGTTTCTTTGAATCAGATTTGGTACAAGTTTGAATAAACCTGTCGAGTTTATTAGATACCAAATTGTTTTAATAGTTCTTAACTGTATTCCGTTAGAATATTGACAACTTTTCTTGTGGTAACACAATTGTGACCCTAGTGAATCTTGTAAATGTAATTGGTGCGCCAGTTACAGCATGATTGGAATCATGGTGAATTTAGATTCATTGAAACCAAGTGGAGTTTCTTTGACACAAATCTCATAAAAGATAAGTTGCTATTTTATGAGATTATTAGAACGTACTCATTGATCTCATAAAGTGCAAGATCTTATTTTATTAGACTTTTGAAACGTGTTCAATGAAATCAAGAAGAATTTATTTGAAACAAGATGTTGACAATGGTATGAGTTATCATTAAATATCAGATTACATACACTATTTTTATTAAATTAGTGGAAGAGTTTGTTTGACTTGTGTAATTCATTGTAAATTGGGCCGAGTTTAATTATAAACCATATATAATTCTTGAAACCTTGTTGATTTTATAGATATATCTATAAAAACCTTGTCGAGTTTAAAGGTAAATCTATAGAAACCTTGTGGAGTTTCTTTAGTAGAATGGATCTACTAAAACCTTGTTAAGTTTCATTGTAGAAATAGATCATGTGAAGTTAAGATCTTCTGAATGAAGATTGACAACATAATATTAAATATGTGTTTTTTGGTAAAAACATTATGTTATAGCTGATATTTTCTTTAATTGTTTAGTCGAAAGACTTCCTTTAAAGTGGGTTTTATAAAATGGATCTTACAAAACGTTTGCGTGTTAAACAAAAGTCGATGTAATTCGCTTTTGGTTAAGAAACACTATGATTTAACACGTTGTTAATAGTACCAAAATTAGTGTCAACTAAATCATGGGACCTCTTAATAACATTCGGAATGTCACGAGTGACATCAAAAGGGAGACCAATACTTAGTTGTACGGTAGATGCTTTGAAGCATTCAGAAACTTGTTGTGCCATAACTATGCGTTATATGGTGTGAATGACATGAAAATTGAGGCCATGATGGAATCCAACCAAATGGTGCATTCACACTTTAGTATCATGTCATGTATATGGTGATAAGAGTTTGATTAACTCTTATAATGCAGTTGAGAATGGAGAGAACGAGTTTGAGCAACTCTCCAACTACGAATATCAAGGAAAAAGAAGATGTAATTCACATTTGGAAAAGACACTAAGTTAACCAACGTTGTGTGTGCCGAAGATTCGTAGGAATCTTATGTCCGGATGGTTGCTTAATGAAATTTGGCTTTCATATGTGTTTGAATCAAATAAAAATCGATTTAACGAATAACATAAATTTAGTGCATACGGGTTATGCCTCTAAAATGGTTAAGTTGATTATATTTTATAATGGTCATTTTTAAATGTATGATATAACTTACTTTGACATGTTTTAAATTTTTACTCAACATGTTGTCCAATTAAACCAAATTGGATACCTATTTTTGTATTGACACGGATTACAAAATTCAAAACTTAGGTTAAAGTCAAATTGATAAGTCTTTTCTCTTGGTTGAATAGAAATAACCAAAAACCTTGATATGATTCACATGGTTTTATGTGATTTGGAATTTATGCCTACTAAGGTATAGAGTATCGTGTACTTCACCATATTGGCTGAATGTGGTACAAAATATTGCTATTTACACTTACTTGAGAGTAAGGATATAGACAAGCTTGATCTATATACATAAGTTGAGAACCAACTTATTATCGATAATAAGGTGATTCGAAGTTATTGGAGGTGAATATGTGTCTCTATTTCTAAATTTGTATGCTAAACTTAGAGTAAGACACAAATTCATTGCTCTTGATATAGAAAAGAATCATGCCTTAGAAAAAATGGTTAATGCCATGTTCTTATGTCTAGGTTTAAGCCATGACATGTGGGGGGAAAGCGATTAATATCGATTACTTATCTTTTAGATAAGATCCCTTATAAATAAAATAAGATACTTCTTACGAACTATGGGTGAGAAGAAAACTATCTTATAAGTACTTACAAATGTGGGGGATATCTAGCTAAGATATCCGTATGAAATTCATGGTTCGAAAGATTGGACCTAAACCTATGGATTGTATGTTCACAGGATTTGTTATGAATAACAGTGCTTATCGTTTCATTGTACATGAATCGAAAATAGGCATAGTAACGGAATTAAGGAATGATTCATTCTTCGGAAATATATTCCTTGTTTACGAAGGAAATTGAAAGATCATCTAGAATAGATGACGAGGTTGTCCAAGGTCAGAGACAACGAGATGATATTGATCTCTTAGAAGAGAGACAAGATTGACCCAATAAGAGGTTAAACCTATAAGAAACAAAATGGCATGAATCGAGAGATTGGTTAGATTCGGTTTTTGTTTCTTTTATGGTAAAAAAATGGAAAAATGAGTCTACTTCTTACTGAGAAGCATTAACTTCTTTGAAAGGGTATCAATAGAAAGAAGCCATTAAAAGTGAAATAGATTCTATTTTACAAAAGTAAAATTAGAAGCTCGTGGATGTACCATAAGTTGTAAACCACTAGGATATAAATGGATCTTCAAAAAGCAGATAAAAGTCGATGTCACCATTGACATGTGCAAAGAAAGATTGGTAATCAAAGAATTTAAAAAACGAGAAGGTCTATCTTCCTTTGAAGCTTATTCGCATGTTACACGAATTACCTCAGTTATGATGGTACTTTATTGCCGCATTAAGAAGTTTTGGAAGTTTCTTATGTGGATGTGAAAACGATATTTCTAAACAGGGATTCAGAAAAAAGAAACTATACATGAACCAGCCTGAGGGTTTCATGGCTCCTGGACAAGAGAGCAAAGTTTGTAGGCTGGTTAAGTTATTAGATGGCTTAAAGCAAGCTCCCAAACAATGACATCTAACTTTCTGACCATATCATGTCAGAGTGTGGATTCAAAATTGATGTATGTACGTGTGATCAATAGTAAATATGTACTCTTGTGTTTATACATGAATATACTTATAACTAGAAGTGATAACAAGATGAATAAATCCACTAATGATCTGTTGGAGTCAATATTTGACATGAATTTCATTAGTTGGTTTTGTTGAACCCATATGGATTTGTTTTGAAGTCAAACATTAAGAAAAACAATATTATTGAGAGGTTCAATGTGGGGGATTCCGGCCTAGCTAGAGTCCAATGACATCTTTATAAATCTATTTAAAATAGAGGTAAAATTGTTTCCCATTTTGAATACTCAAAGAATATTGGGTATCTTATGTGTCTAATGACGTATGTATGATCTGATTTAGAACTTATAATCAGGCAAGCAGATATATTAGTAATTCAAGTGGGGACCATTTGAATAAGTATACTTGAGTACTATGATACTAATAATATTGCATTATGGAAATTATCCAGTGATAGAGTAATATAAATATGGATTCTTACATATAAGAATCTAGACCCACTAGAGGGGATGTATTTATCCTAAGTGAAAAGCTATGTCTTAGAAATCTTGAAAGTATTTCAAAGAGACAATTATAGCTAAATCTATGATGAAATATGAATTTATTATTTGAGATAAATTTATAGAATATGCAGGATAGTTTACGTTAATTCGTAAAGGACATACCAAGATGGCGTATACCGATAACATCCATGTTTATAAAGTGTGATAGTCAATAGAATTTGACAGAGCTCATATCACAAATGTAAAACGGTAAGTCGAGACATATCCATCATAGATTGTAATTGTTGCAACAACTACTCTCAACTAGAGTTATCACGATTGACTACGTAACGTCAAAGGATAACATCGCGGATCCGCTTACGAAAGGCTTAAGCAGAGAGTTAGTTAGTGAGTCATCTAAAGGAATGAGACTAAAGCCCTTGAGGAATGAGTTTCTATTAAGGAAAACCTAACCCAGTTGACTGGAGATCCCAAGATCTGGGTTCAATAGGACAATCTAATCATAAAAATGTGAGGGAAGTCACGTCAATGTGGGGGAGTTACTTAATAAAGTAACTTTCCTAGTCCATTCCTAGAACAATGTGACTTATTGAGAGGTTAAACATATGGCTTAAATGATTCAAGATGAAATCATAAAGCATGATGATTCAAGATGAAATCATAAAACATATGTTTTTAATGATTCAAGATAAAATCACCTACGTGAGAGAGAAGTAGGGGTCGCTTTGAAGGAAATTGTAGGGGCGCAATTTCTAAGAGCTCTTGCAGAACCAGGCTAGTGTTCATGACCATAACGAACACGACTATGAGGACTTGACAATGTCAGGGAGAGTCTTGTGTGAGTGTGTATTGTCGTCTACGTAAACAGAGGCTAAGTTCAAAGACATCGCGTCTACTTAGATCTAGGAGACTAAGTGCATCTCACAAGGGAAGGTTCAAAGGGTCACACCTACCTATCCTATGCAAGAGTCAACTGTTGGAATTTTATTAAAACTTTTGTGTATTACAACCGATCTCTATTCATGTGGGGGATTGTTGGAAAATATTGTTGGTAAAATAACTTTTGACCAACTTTGGACAAAATTATGTATATGTATGTATCATATATATTAGTGATACTTTATAGGTTCGCGTTCTCCTTGAAGAGAGCTTCGCAATGAGCTTTTATGTGTCCAAAATGAAGGTGATGTGAATGAGATATCGTGTCTCAAAGTTAGGCATTTGGTACCATGCTTAAAGAGGAAAAATAGTTTATTTTTTGTCCCACATCGGTGGGATGAGTAAACTGGAAGGGAGTTTATTGTGTGTAAATAGAGGCCTAATTCCATAGCTTTTTCACACATCAAATCAATAAGTATTATTATTGATTTCCAACATATGGAGTACGCATCTGTAAAGGTGAAATTCCGGGCAGTTTTGTTAAGTCCGACAGTACAACATACTGTTTCGGCTGTTGTATCCTGGGAAACAGACGGCGAATCTGTTTTAAGGGAAGCGTGTCAAACACGTGCCTCAACTCTTTAGTGCTAAGCGTGTGTTTTTCTGTTATTTATATTATGTTATTTAGTTTATGTTAATTTAATTAAATTTATTTATTTGATTTATAAATAAAAGTGTTATAGTTTCCCTACAGCGACCTACTCTGCGTTACAGGTAGCCTTATGGGGCACTAGAACTAGAACTTAAAACTTACGAGTCACACCAAAACAAAAACAAAAGCAACTCGTGATTACAAAAAAAGTTCAGGGGTATTTGCCTGAATTTGTTTTTCCCATGATTAAGCATTGTTTAGAGGATATCACGTACAACTATAAATTAGTTATTACTGAAATCAGTCAAAGAGGATTCTATATATCAAATGTCGTGTTGCAAGAATTTTTATACGTTCTTTGACACATTTAAGAATTTTTGTTTGAGTTTAATTATGGCATTTTATATCCGCTTGCAATTACATTTTTATTTTTTCACCTTTTATTTTGAACATTACATAATATATTTACTACAATGTCGTATATCGTTAGTTATTTGTCAATGTCCGCCTCTATGAACGGGTACTCGTCTAGTGTTGTTTTAAAAACAAGATAGGACCAAAAGATTCAACCGGAAAAACAAGTGGCTACCTGTTCCGCTAGTTAACAAAAGTCGTCCGAACCGGACAGACTGACCGGAACCTTCCGATTATAATCATTTTCTTTTAACTTTTTTGGGGCAAATCATATGATACTCGTTGCCGCATCGTACGAATATTCTGCTAGGTTTTTTTGATATATGAAGTACAAAATTTAGGTAAAAGTAATTCAAGTTGGATATAAAATTAAAATACGGACAAGCAAAGATGTCTTTTTTTTCTTTTTGCTAATATATTTTATTTAGTATTATTTTGACTAGTTTGGCTACGAGTTGCTATGATATTATTTATATAACAACAACATGACATAGAAAATTGGAAATTTAGTGAAGTGAATTATTGATGCACGGAAATGAGATTAAAATGAAAGAAATGGTCCCATTTAAAAACAAACAACTCTGTTGAATCAAAATTATTGGTGTAGGGAAATGAAAATAGATAAAGTTTAGAAAACATTCTTCGAGTCTCCTTAATGCAGGTAATAATCTAAATTATAATTTTGCAAAGAGGTTATCATAGATCAAATATATATTCTGCAAAGAAGCATTGAACAAATTTTTCAAAAAACTTGTAAACTGGTCGAAATATTCTAACTTCAGATGTTTTTTTGGCATCAACCATTATCCATTGCATAAGGAAATAGCTCCGACAACTTTCGTAGCCTATTGAGACACAACTCGGCAACTCTCTTAGCCCAATGAGACATAAACTGAAGTAGGTAGGAGCCGACACTCGAACTTTTAACTTTTTATTCACAATTTTTTTTTCTAAAAAACGTATGAGTTTTGAAGATGGGTACCAAGCTAAGCGTATTGAACCAAAGGCCTCTTGGTCTAGCGGTATGTGAGTTGCCCTCTAACCTTAAGGTTGTGGGTTCAAGTCTCGGTGGAGACATGTGAGATAAATATTGTGAGATAGTTAGTGTGAATTGTAAAAATTGCCGTTCTAAAAAAAAAAAAGAAAAAAAAAAAGAAAAGCTAAGCGTATTGAACAAAATACAATATCCGGATACTAAAAGGATTGTAAATGTAAATTTTGTTTATTTAAATTTTTGTTTTGTTTGACTAAATCTTATTTCCAAAATAACACAGTTGCCTTCACATTACGATTGTCTTGTTGACTAAATTTCATCTCATTCTGCTTCTTCACACAATCCTTCTATAGTAACTTCAATGGCGTCTAATCAACTTCATTTGTTCGAAAGAGTTTCAAGTACGATGTTTTTTTAAGTTTTCGAGGTGAAGAAACCCGACACAACTTTGTTAGTCATCTTTATACAGCTCTTGAGCAAAGAGGAATTCAAACTTACAAGGATGATGTGACAATTGAAAAGGGGGAAACCATCGACACTCAGCTCATCAAATCCATCGAAAATTCGAGATTCTTCATCATTGTGTTCTCTAAGGACTATGCAGGTTCATCTTGGTGCCTAGATGAGCTTGCCAAGATTATGGAGTGCCGGAAGATGAGTGAGCAAACTGCTTACCCGGTCTTTTATGATGTCGAGCCCACGGAAATCCGCAAGCAAAGTGGGGTGGTTGGAGAAGCTTTTAAAAAGCATGAAAATAAAGAAGCTGCTGGAAAATGGAGAGAGGCTTTAAAAGAATCAGCCGATCTCGCTGGGTGGGAGCGAAAAAAGACTGCTAATGGGTAATGATTCGTAATTTGTTTGCTATATGAATACGTGTTAGATTCTCTTGATAATTACTAGTAATCAGTTAGATATTCCTCATTGTTATACAGGGATGAATCCAAACTGATCCAGATAATTGTTAACGATATTTTCCAAAAGATAAGTTCGAGTGAAGTGAGTGTTGATGAAAAGTTTGTAGGCATGGAGACACGAATAGAAGGTGTACTTTCATCCTTAGAACTTGATACTGATGATGTCCGCATGATTGGGATATGGGGGATAGGAGGTGGGGGAAAGACAACTTTGGCAAAAGCTATTTTTGATCGAATATCATATCAGTTCGAGGGTAAAGCCTTTGTTGAAAATGTTAGGGAAGTTTCAAAATCGTCTTTGTATGGTTTGAATAAGTTGCAACAACAAATTCTTCGCAGTGTGTTAAATAAAAAAAAGATCACCGTACGTAGTGTTCATGAAGGAACAAACATGATGAAAAGGATGATACGTGGGAGAAAAGTTGTTATTGTTCTAGATGATGTTGATGATATAGAACAGCTTGAGGCGTTAGCAGGCGAGCCTAATTGGTTTAAATATGGGAGTGTAGTTATCATTACAACACGAGATAAGCAAGTCCTGTTAGCCCGCGGAGTGACGAACTTCATTGATGTCAACCTGTTATCGCATGCGGAAGCGATTTGTCTCTTGAGTAAGAATGCATTTAAAAGAGATATTCCGACTGAAGGGTACGAAGATCTATCAAGGCAAGTTGTGAACTATGCTAATGGTCTTCCCTTAACGATCAAAGTTTTGGGTTCGATGCTATATGGTCAAAATGAACGTCATTGGATACATACCCTAGAAAGACTAAAAGAAATTCCATTGAAGGCAACTATGGAAAAATTGGAACTCAGTTATAATAATCTAGAGGAGGATCACAAGGAAATATTCCTAGATATTGTATGCATACTCAAAGGTTGGAGTGAAGAGGACGCAGTCATGGCGCTTAAAAGTTGTGGATTTTTTGCTGAAGCTGCCTTAAGAGTTCTTGAACAGAAATCTCTCATAACTATTTACGAAGACGATGATCATGGGTCGTGTTTGGGAATGCATGACCATATAGAAGAAATGGGTAAGAATATTGTTCGGCGTCTGAACCCTAATGAACCTAAAAGGCATAGCCGGTTATGGAATCAAGAGGAAACTAAAGAGATATTAGTTAGTAACTCGGTAAGTATCAAGTTATTTTGATTGTTAAACTAAAAGATCACTATGTTTTTCTAAAAGTTTAATTTAGTCATTGTACAAATTTTATTTATTTATTTTACAATTGACGTTGTCAAATCTTCATAATTACCCGAGATCACAAAATTATCATACCAATTTCAGTTTAACAAAGTGTGATTGATGTATTACTCAGATTTGAAATGAATTCGTAAAAAAAAAATGTAGAATTGGGCAATGTTTAAAACAATATTTAGAAGATTTTGTGTTTGAGAAATCAGATTAAAACAAATCTCATGGCTATTTGAATTACAGCGAGCAGCAACACAATGTATAAGATATCTGGATGCAGAGAGATTGTATTTTGATATAATGATGAAAGGTCTCACAAACATGAAGGAACTTAGATTTGTTCGTCTGAATACAATGAACACTATATTTGAATTACAAGCCCAAATTAGCAAGAACTGGAAGCTTCCAAATGGCTTACGATTTCTGAGATGGGATTGGTATCCTTTTGAAAGTTTACCTAAAACATTTCAATCAAATTATCTTGTTGGACTTCATATGGAGTTGAGCATGATGAACCAACTGTGGAAAGATGGAGAAGAAAAGGTATAATAACGTTCATTAATTGCTACATTTCCTCTTTTCTTATCACAGCCTTTTCCAAAGCTCAGGTTCCTAAATTTCAACGATTCATATTTGAATACCCTTGACCTTAGTGTGGCTCCGAATCTTGAGACACTAGTTCTTGATAGTTGTTCTCAATTGGCAAAATTACACATGCCTGCTGAATGTCCAAAACTCATATCTCTCAACCTCATGTGCTGTTCAGATTTGAGGACCCTTCGCCTCGGGAGAACTCCGAATCTTGAGACCTTAAGACTCAAGGACTGTATTGATATGGTCGAACTTCGTATGCCCGCTGAATTTCCAAAGCTCGTTACTCTCGACCTCTGTAATTTAAAGTTGAGGACCCTTCGCCTTGGGATTACTCCGCATCTTGAGACGGTAACTCTTAAAAACTGTACTGATATGGTCGAACTTCATATGCCCGCTGAATGTCCAAAGCTCGTAGATCTCGACATGAGTAATTTAAAGTTGACGACCCTTCACCTCGGGATTACTCCCAATCTTGTGACCTTTAGACTCAAGGACTGTACTGACATGGTCGAACTTCGTATGCCCGCTGAATTTCCAAAGCTCGTTAATCTCAACCTCTGTAATTTAATGTTGAGGACCCTTCTCCTCGGGATTACTCCGAATCTGGAGACGGTAAGTCTCAAAGATTGTGATTTGGTTGAACTTCAGATTCCTGCTGATTGTCCGAAGCTTGTTACACTCGACCTTTATAATTTAAAGTTGAGGACCCTTCACCTCGGGATTACTCCCAATCTTCAGAGCTTAAGAGTCAAGGACTGTACTAATATGGTTGAACTTCGCATGCCCGCTGAATGTCCAAAGCTCGTTTATCTTGACCTCGGGTATACTTTGAATCTTGAGACATTAAGTCTCTGCAACTGTATGGTCAAAAACCTCAGCCTTAATTTTTCAAAGTTGAGGATTCTTCACCTTGAATCGACTCCGGATCTAGAGACCCTAAGTCTCATAGATTCTTGTAATTTGGTAGAACTTCACTTGCCCATCCGTTGCCTAAAGCTCAAAAACCTCAGCCTTGACGATTCAAATTTGAGTAAACTTCACCTCGGAATGACTCCAGATCTCGAGACTCTGAGTCTTGCTGGATGTGAAAGTTTGGTAGAACTTCACATGCCCTTTGAATGTCCAAAGCTCAAATTCCTCAGCCTTTGTAATACAAAATTGAGTACCCTTGATCTTGAGCTGACTCCAAATCTCGAGTCGTTAGATCTTAAAGAATGCCATGATTTGGTAAAAATTAATGCTCCCTTTGGATGTCTAAAAACGCTTTGCTACTTAGACTTAACTGATTGTGGGAATCTTGAGAAACTTATTTCTGTATGCAACCTTGAGATTTCTACAGTAACCATGTGTGATTTTCGATGTTTAAGAAAGCTTACTCTGAAAGGTGGTTTTTCAGAGGTTCCGGAGTTCGTTGTCAAGTTAGAAGGTCTCGAGGAGCTGAATTTGCTGTCTAGAAAGATAGAACATCTTCCAGAAAGTATTTGTTTGTTGAAATATCTGAAAGTTCTCGAACTTAAATCTTTCTGGCTACTAGAGAAATTACCCGAGGGTCTCGGTCTATTACAATGTTTAGAGAAGCTAATCCTAACAGAGTGTGTGTTTTTACGAGATATTCCAAACAGCATATGTGAGATGAAATGTCTCAAATATTTCCATCTCCCGTATTGCCTTCAAGTTTCGGAATTGCCTGAGGAAATTGGACGGTTAGAATGTTTAGAAGAGTTGGATATCACTGGAACAGGCATTAGTCAGCTTCCAGCGAGTATTTTAAGGGTGAAAGGTCTGCGTGTTGTTGGGTCTAGATGGCTTCTTGAGTCATGTGGTTTTACATCGGTGATAGAAACCTTGGGTGATGAAACATTCTGCTACATATAAAGCCGTGAATACCACAAACATCGAAAGCAGAAGGCTGGTGTACCATTCTTAAATCAAGGTAGAGTTCTTAACTTGGACTTCTTCATAAAGTAAAAATTTGTTTATTATTACAACAATGAGATTTGATATGATACTAAAGATGATACAAACAAATTCAAGACAAGTTTTGATTGGCATAAATATCTTCTACTGAATAGGACTTTCGAGTCAAAGTATTGAAGAACATATAGTACTATTAAGTGTTTAATGATACTGAGAAAAGATACTAAACATGTTTCAGGAATACGAAGTTACTTCACTTCTGATCATGGAAATGATTGTCGACTGCGTATAATTTCTTAGTCAGTTGTGTAACGATCGAGGGAACCTATGTTGGTCGCGCAATGCAATTAGTTTAAGAAAATGGAGGATCATGGCTACTTTTCCAAGTTGATGTGGTGTAGTATAGTATGAGAATGCTTATTACTTTGTTCATATCTTAGCAAAATGCATTTTATTCGTTCAAAAAATCCATTTTTCCTTTAATTAATATTATTTTTAATTTTATTTTTTTTAGATTTTTAAAAATAATAAAATCCAATAGCAGTTCCATTTTTGACACAGAAACATATAACACAATTAGGTAGACATTAATTTTGACACGGATCCGATTTCACTAAGCATTGAAGCGATCGATAGTAATGTATATACGGATGTCCAAACAAATGACGAATTCAGAGCCAGGTCGAAGGACGCTGACACGGGTGGTGTTACAGCATGTTGTGATACATTCACGTCATAATTATTACTATTAGTAGTTTTTTGTTCAGACTATTATATATGGTTGCCATTTTTTAATGCTTGCCTCAATCTGTATTGATCTAGAGATGATCTCTGCGGAGACGGATACACGTACCAAGTAAACAAAACATTAGTTTTTCATTACTGAACTCATGATCATGGAATCAGCCAAACTTATCTGAACAATGACTACTGGATTGAATTTAGAGCTTCGTGGGCTTCAAAAATCGAAAGCATGTAGAGTAGAAACCATTAATTTATACGAGGTGGATGAATGTTGGGGTCAGGACTCAGGATATATAGAGATAAGTTCGTATGCTATACGACTTTAGACAAACTACCCCGCAGCAAAGCGCATCCATACCACTCTCGGAAACAGCATAGTATGCTACGTAAACTCTAATACATGTTAAACAAGACATACAACAACCCGGGGCTAAAATTCAGGAAATTTACGTAAAAAGTAGGAAATTTACGTAAAAAGTAATTCAAGTTGGATACAAAAATACAGACAAGCAAAGGTGTTTTTTTTTTCTTTTCGCTAAGATATTAAATTTAGTATTATTTTGACAGTCTGGCTACGAGTTGCCATGATATTATTTATATAAGAACATGACATAAAAAATTGGATCAAAATTATAAACAAACAACTTTATTGAATCAAAATTATTGGTGTAGGGATCAAAATTATAAACAAACAAACAGTCCTCGAGTCTGAATGCAAGTAATAATCTAAATTATATTTTGCAAAGAAGTTATCCTAGATCAAATTATATTTTGCAAAGAATTCGCATAGATCAAATAAATATTCTGCAAAGAAGCATTGAGTAAATTTTTTTTAAAAATTTGTAAATTGACGAAAACATCCTAACCTCGGATGTTTTTTGCCATCAACCATTATCTACTCCACAAGGAAATAACTTCGACAACTTTCTTAGCCCACTGAGACGTAACTTTGCAACACTCTTAGCTAGTGAGACACCAGCTGGAATAGGTAAGAGCCGACACTTGAACTTTTAACCTTTTATCCATAAAAAATTTCTAAAAAAAGTATGAGTTTTCGAATACGGTACCAACTAAGCTTATTGAACAAAATACAATATCCGGATACATAAAGGATTGTAAATGTAACTTATGTTTATTTAAAATTTTGTTTCGTTTGACTAAATTTTTTTCCCAGAAAAACACAGTTGCCTTCACATTACGATTGTCTTGTTGACTTTTACTCATACATCTGCTTCTTCACACAATCATTCAATAGTAACTTCAATGGCGTCTACTTCAACTTCAACCGTTCAAAAGAGCTTCAAGTATGATGTTTTTTTGAGTTTTCGAGGTGAAGACACCCGTCACAACTTTGTTAGTCATCTTTATAAAGCTCTTGAGCAAAGTGGGATTCTAACTTACAAGGATGATGAGAAAATTGAAAAAGGGGAAACCATAGACACCCAGCTCATCAAATCCATTGAAGATTCAAGATTCTTCATCATTGTGTTCTCTAAGGACTATGCAGGTTCATCTTGGTGCTTAGACGAGCTTGTCAAGATTATGGAGTGCCGGGAGGCGAGTGAGCAGACTGCTTACCCAGTCTTTTATGACGTCGAGCCCACTGAAATCCGCAAGCAAAGTGGGGTGGTTGGAGAAGCTTTTCAAAAGCATGAAAATAAAGAAGCTGCTGGGAAATGGAGAGAGGCTTTAAAAGAATCAGCCGATCTCGCTGGGTGGGAGCGGAAGAAGACTGCTAATGGGTAATCATTCTTAATTCAGTCGTTTGCTATATGAATTAATGTTAGATCTTATTGATAACTAGTAATTAGTTAAATCTTTTTCATTGTTACAGGGATGAATCCAAATTGATCCAAATAATTGTTGACGATATTTTCCAAAATATATGTTCCAGTAGTTCAACTGTTGACGGAAATTTAGTAGGCATGGAGACACGAATAGAAGCTTTGCTTTCTTCTTTAGAACTTGATGCTCCTGGTGTCCGAATGATTGGGATATGGGGGATGGGAGGTGGTGGGAAAACAACTGTGGCCACAGCTATTTTTCACCAAATATGCCATCAGTTCGAAGGAAGCAGCTTTGTTGATAATGTAAGGGAGGTTTCAAAAAGCTCGTTGTCCGGTTTAAAGGAGCTGCAGAAACAAATCCTCACAGATATTTTCAGCGGTCAGAGCATCACTGTTAGTAGTGTTTCTGGCGGTAAAAACAAGATGGCGCAGATGATGGGTCGTAAAAAGGTTCTTGTAGTTCTAGATGACGTTGATTGCACAGACCAACTTGAGGCGTTAGCTGGTGACTCTAATTGGTATAAACCGGGCAGCAGAATTATCATCACCACACGAGATGAGCAAGTGCTGGTAGCCCACCGAGTGGGCTTCATTAATAAAGTCACCTTGTTATCACACACAGAAGCAATTCGCCTCTTCAATAGGTATGCATTTACAAAAGAGACTCCAATTGAAGGTCACAAAGAGTTATCACGACAAGTTGTAAAGTATGCTCATGGACTCCCCTTGTCAATCAAAGTGCTGGGCTCGTTACTTTGTGGTCAAAATCAGCCTCAATGGAAAGATGCCTTAGAAAGGCTAAAAAAAATACCGTTGAAAGAAACCATGAAAATTTTGGAATTAAGCTATGATGCTCTTGATGATGATTACAAAGAGATATTCTTAGATGTTGCATGCTTACTCAAAGGTTGGAGAATAAACGATGCAGTCATAGCGCTTAAAAGTTGTGGATTTTTTGCAGAAGGTGCCTTAAGAGTTCTTGAACAGAAATCTCTCATAACTATTTCTGATGATTATTGGCAGTGTCTGGGAATGCATGACCATATAGAAGAAATGGGCAAGAATATTGTTCGTCGTCTGAACCCTAATGAACCGAAAAGACATAGCCGGTTATGGAATGAAGAGGAAATTGAAGAGATATTGGCTAATGACTTGGTAAGTACTTAATTGGATTGGTAAACTAAAAGATCAACATGCTTTTCTAAAAGTTTAATTTAGTCATTTAAAAAAACAAAACTTTGTTTTATTAGATCATTAAACATTCTTCTGCCACATTTTTTGTCCTTGCGGTTTGCCGGGTGTTTCACTTTTAGACCGATAGTCTCAACAATCTCACACCGAGTCGTAAAATGAAACATTCGTTACGAGGTTGGTCCAAAGTTACGAACACTATATGTCTGTGGCTTATATATTGACCGTTAAAAATGAAAGTATATATGTTTATCTATACATATATTTTATAATACTAGACGTGTATTTTTTTGTATAAATCCACAAATGTCAAATAAGCTCATAAGTCCACACAAATAAGCCGAAATTTGTATAAATACCCAAATTTCAATTCGAGAAATTTATAAAAAGTAGGTTGACCTTCTAGTGTATTAACCTCGAGTTATATAATACCAATCAACACGTTTTGTTTTGCAATGAAACAAATCTTATGGTCACTGCTATGTGAATTACAGGCTACCCCAGCAACACAAGGTATGAGAGTGGCTCTATCAAGATCCAAATTAGAAATTTTAATGAAAGGACTCACAAACATGAAGGAACTTCGATTTCTTTACATATACGACCACACATATGTAAGTAGCGGCGATGTTAGCAACTGGAACCTTCCAAAGGCCTTACGATTTCTGTGCTGGCGTTATTATCCTTTTTCAAGTTTTCCGAAAACATTTCAACCAAATAATCTTGTTGGACTTCAAATGTACAACAGCAATATTAGACACCTTTGGAAAGATGGAGAAGAAAAGGTATAATAATGTTTGATTAAACGGTAGTTTATCTTTCCCTCTTTTGTTACTCATTACTAACATGTATCTTTTTTTTTTTTCTTTCTTTCCTTATGACAGCCTCTTTTAAAGCTAAGGTTCCTAAAGCTCGTCTATACAGACTTGAGGACCCTTGACCTTAGTGTGGCTCCTAATCTCGAGACACTAATTCTTGAAGGTTGTAGGAATTTGGTAGAAGTTCATTTCCAGGTTACTCTAAATCTAATGGAGTTATGCATCGATAGTTGTTTTAGCTTGGAAGAATTACACATGCCTGCTGAATGTCCAAAACTCACATCTCTCGACCTCAATAGGTGTTTAAAGTTGAGGACCCTCCACCTCGGGATTACTCCAAATCTTGAGAAGCTTAGACTCAAGCACTGTAAAGATATGGTTGAACTTCGTATGCTGGCTGAATTTCCAAAGCTCGTTAATCTCGACCTCAGGAATTTAATGTTGAGGACCTTTCACCTCGGGAATATTCCGAATCTTGAGACGCTAAGTCTCCACAACTGTACTGATATGGTCGAACTTTATATGCTTGCTCAATGTTCAAAGCTCGTATATCTCGACCTCTGTAATTTAAAATTGACGACCTTTCACCTCGGGATTACTCCAAATCTTAAGTCGCTAAGGCTCAATGACTGTTCCTATATGGTCGAACTTCACATGCCCGCTGAATGTTTAAAGCTCGATAATCTCGACCTCTGCAATTTAAAGTTGAGGACCCTTCGCCTCGGGATTACACCGAATCTTAAGACGGTAAGTCTCAAAGACTGTACTGATATGTTCGAACTTCGTATGCCCGCTAAATGTCCAAAGCTCATAGATGTCAACCTCAGTAACTTAAAGTTGACAACCCTTCGCTTTGGGATTGCTCTGAATCTTGAGACGCTAAAAGTTAACCAATGTACTGAGATGGTCGAACTTAAGATTCCCGCGGAATGTCCAAAGCTCGTTCATCTCGAACTCTGTAATTTGAAGTTGACGACCTTTCACCTCGGGATTACTCCGAATCTTGAGACGCTAGTTCTCCAAAACTGTGCTGATATGATCGAACTTCCGGCTAAGTGTCTTCACCTCGTAAAACTGAAACTCAGTAATACAAGCTTAACGACCCTTCGCCTCGGGATTACTAATTATGAGACAGTAAACCTCGAAAAGTGTACTGATGTGGCCGAACTTCACACTGCAGCGCAATTTCCAAAGTTGATTTTTCTCGAACTCTGTAATTTAAAGTTCACGGCCCTTGACCTTGGGACTACTCTGAATCTTGAGACGGTAATTCTTAAAGATTGTCGTGATTTGGTCGAACTTCACTTGCCCTTCAGTTGCCTAAAGCTCAGAAATCTCTACCTTATTGATTCAAATTTGAGGAACCTTAACCTTGGAATGACTCCCGATCTTATGACTCTAATTCTTAATGAATGTGAAAGTTTGGTAGAACTTCACATGCGCTTTGAATGTCCAAAGCTCAAATTCCTCAGCCTTAGGAATACAAAATTGAGTACTCTTGACCTTTGGCTGACTCCAAATCTCCAGACATTAAATCTTAAAGAATGTCATGATTTGATAGAAATTCATGCTCCCTTTGGATTTCTGAAAACGCTTCGCCGCTTAGACTAAACTGATTGTGGGAGGTTTGAATCATTTATGACGGACAAATGGTTTTCGTTAGTTGAGATTGACTCTTTATATGACTGTGGAGTCCAAGTCATGGCTTACATATGTTATATTTAACATTCAGTTTTTTCGGTTGGGAATCTTGAGAAACTTATGATTTGGTGCGCAACCTAGAGATTTCAACAGTCACTATTTGTGATTTTCAGTGTTTAAGAAAGCTTACTCTGAAAGGCGGTATTCAAGAGGTTCCGAAGTTTGTTGTCCAGTTAGAAGGTCTAGGAGGAGCTGAATTTGCTGTCTACAAAGATAAAACATCTCCCGAAAAGCATTTGTATGTTGAAATATCTGAAAATTCTCGAACTTAAATCTTGCTGGCAGCTAGAGAAGTTACCAGAGAATCTTGGTCAATTACAATGTTTAGAGAAGCTAAGCCTAACAGAGTGTGTGTTTTTACGAGATATTCCAAACAGCATATGTGAGATGAAATGTCTCAAATATTTCCATCTCCCGTATTGCCTTCAAGTTTCGGAATTGCCTGAGGAAATTGGACGGTTAGAATGTTTAAAAGAGTTTGATATCACTGGAACAGGCATTAGTCAGCTTCCAGCGAGTATTTTAAGAGTGAAAGGTCTGCGTGTTGTTGGGTCTAGATGGCTTCTTGAGTCATGTGATTTTACATCGGTGATAAGAACCTCGGGTGATGAAACATTCTGCTACATATAAAGCCGTGAGTAGGACAAACATCAAAAGCAGAAGGCTGGTGTACCATGCTGGAGTGATGATTTTAATATCTCCAAAGGCCCATGCATAGAGAAATTCTTAAATCAAGGTAGAGTTCTTAACTTGGACTTCTTCATAAAGTAAAAATTTGTTTATTATTACAACAATGAGATTTGATATGATACTAAAGATGATACAAACAAATTCAAGACAAGTTTTGATTCGCATAAATATCTTCTACTGAATAGGACTTTCGAGTCAAAGTATTGGTGAAGAACATATCTTACTATATTATAAAGCATTTGGGACTTTTGTAACAAACTTTTGGTTGGCTGAATTTTAAGACTTTTTTACTTAATATATAAAGCAAATTTTTAGATATCTTCCTCACATTAACAAAATTTTGTAACAAACTTTTATAACAACCTATTAAAATAACTTTTTAACTTTAAATTGAAATATTTTTTATATATTTATTATTTACATAATCTAAATTCACTATATTTTCTAAAATTTCGTGCTCTTTAATTCAATATCCATTTCGAAATTTTTTATTAACTTTTAGTTTTTTTTTCATTTATAACGGGTTTATTTTGATTTAACTTTTTTACCATTTTAAATTAATCTGAATACGAACTTCATAGGTAAGATAGTAGCATTTGTTTGCTTTAAAAGTCGTCATTAAGTACTCGCCGCCGCTTTGCGCGGGCACCATACTAGTAGTACTATTAAGTGTTTAATGATACTGAGAAAAGCTACTAAACATGTTTCAGGAATACGAGGTTACTTCACTTCTGATCATGGAAATGATTGTCGACTGCGTATAATTTCTTAGTCAGTTGTGTAACGATCGAGGGAACCTATGTTGGTCGCGCAATGCAATTAGTTTAAGAAAATGGAGGATCATGGCTACTTTTCCAAGTTGATGTGGTGTAGTATAGTATGAGAGAATGCTTATTACTTTGTTCATATCTTAGCAAAATGCATAGTGAGGATTTTATTCGTTCAAAAAATCCATTTTTCATTTAATTAATATTATTTTTAATTTTTTTTTTTTTTAGATTTTTAAAAATAATAAAATCCAATAGCAGTTCCATTTTTGACACAGAAACATATAACACAATTAGGTAGACGTTAATTTTGACACGGATCCGATTTCACTAAGCATTGAAGCGATCGATAGTAATGTATATACGGATGTCCAAACAAATGACGAATTCAGAACCAGGTCGAATTGAAGGACGCTGACACGGGTGGTGTTACAGCATGTTGTGATACATTCACGTCATAATTATTACTATTAGTAGTTTTTTGTTCAGACTATTATATATGGTTACCATTTTTTTATGCTTGCCTCAATCTGTATTGATCTAGAGATCTCCGCGGAGACTGATACACGTACCAAGTAAACGAAACATTAGTTTTTAATTACGGAACTCATGATCATGGAATCAGCCAAACTTATCTGAACAATGACTACTGGATTGAATTTAGAGCTTCGTGGGCTTCAAAAATCAAAAGCATGTAGAGTAGAAACCATTGATTTATACGAGGTTGATGAATGTTGGGGTCAGGATATATAGAGATAAGTTCGTATGCTATATGACTTTAGACAAACTACCCCGCAGCAAAGCGCATCCACAACGCTCTCGGAAACAGCATAGTATGCTACATTTTAAGCAAAGATGTTTTTGTCTTTTCGCTAAAATATTATACAGTATTTAGTAGTATTATTTTGACTAGTTTGGCTACGAGTTGCCATGATACTATTATTTATATAACAACATGACATAGAAAATTGGAAATTTAGTGAAGTGAATTATTGGTGTATTGAAATGAAAGAAATGGTCCCATATATATGAAAACAAACAACTTTGTTGAATCAAATTGATTGGTTAGGGAAATGAAAATAGACGAAGTTTAGAAAACAGTCCTCGAGTCTGAATTCAGGTTTCCTTGTGTAGGATGGTAAAATAATCTAAATTATATATGCAAATAAGTTATCATACATCAAATTATATTTTGCAAAGAAGTCTCATAAATCAAATATATATTCTGCAAAGAAGCCTTGGACATATTTTTAAAAAAAATTGTAAATTGGCAGAAGTATCCAAATTTTTTTTGGCATCAATCATTGTCCATTTCACAAGAAAATAGCACCGACAGGTTTTTTTACCTCAGTGAGACACACTCGGTAACTCTTTTAGCCCAGTGAGACACCAATTGGAGTAGGTAGGAGCTGACACTCAAACTTTACCTTTTATCCGCAAAAAGTTTCTAAAAGACATACGAGTTTTCGAACATGGGTACCAACTAAGCTAAGCTTATTGAACAAAATACAATATCCGGATACATAAAGGATTGTAAATGTAACTTTTGTTTATTTAAATTAAAATTTTGTTTTGTTTGACTATTTTTTATTTCTAAAAAGACACAGTTGCCTTCACATTACGATTGTCTTGTTGACTAAATTTCATCTCATTGTGCTTCTTCACACAATCCTTCAATAGTAATTTCAATGGCGTCTACTTCAACTTCAACCGTTCAAAAGAGCTTCAAGTACGATGTTTTTTTGAGTTTTCGTGGTGAAGACATACGCAACACCTTTGTTGGTCATCTTTATACAGCTCTACGAGTGGATCACGAGGAGAGCTAAAAGAAAATGTGGGATTGAGTGGCAACAGTGGTTCAAGAACCCTTTGGATTGCAGCTTTCTGCCTTGATGGCTTTCTATCTGTTGGGGCTGTTGATATCTCGCTGGTGGTACTTATGTCTTTTGTCATGGTATACTCTTCATGTTGTATTTAGTTTTTCTCTTTGTTTCTCATTTCTAGTTTTTCTTTTTGTACTGGGGCTTCATAAGTCAAGTATCTTGTTGTAAATGAGGCTCTTCTTTTTATTGTATGTTTAGTCTTGTGTTTCTAATATATGCTGGCCTTTCAAAAAAAAATACAGCTCTTGAGCAAAGTGGGATTCTAACTTACAAGGATGATGTGACAATTGAAAAAGGGGAAACCATCGACACCAGGGGAAACCATCGACACCCAGCTCATCAAATCCATTGAAGACTCAAGATTCTTCATCATTGTGTTCTCTAAGGACTATGCAGGTTCATCTTGGTGCTTAGACGAGCTTGTCAAGATTATGGAGTGCCGGAAGGCGAGTGAGCAGACTGCTTACCCAGTCTTTTATGACGACGAGCCCACTGAAATCCGCAAGCAAAGTGGGGTGGTTGGAGAAGCTTTTCAAAAGCATGAAAATAAAGAAGCTGCTGGGAAATGGAGAGAGGCTTTACAAGAATCAGCCGATCTCGCTGGGTGGGAGCGGAAGAAGACTGCTAATGGGTAATCATTCTTAATTCAGTCATTTGCTATATGAATTAATGTTAGATCTTATTGATAACTAGTAGTAATTAGTTAAATCTTTTTCGTTGTTTATCGTCAATCACTCACTATGCTGGACCAAATTCAGCCATGGCTTCTAAGGTAGTACTCCTTCCGTCCCAAAATTATTCTTTTTTGTCTGTCTCAAAAGTACATATAAATTTAGTTCGAAATTACAATATTATCCTCCTTTGTAGTTATTATTACTAATATTAAAAATTTAATTATTTAGTTAAGGGTAGAGAAATAGAAAAATTTTGTTTGATGACAATATATTTTTAGGACAGAGGGAGTACTAGCTAGTTACTTCATTTATTACTGCTACATGTCACCAATGTTTTAAAACCCGGTTTTTGTTGACCCGATCAAAGTTACCGGTTCATCGGATTACCGGTTCAACCGCCGGGTCAAACCGGTTTTATACTAAAAGAAAAAGACATCAATATCTAACATTTTAATAGAAAAGGTTTTGAGACTTTTATGTTTCCAATGTACTTAGTTTTAATAGTCAAAATACAAACAAATATAGGTGGCTAGTAGTCACTAATGTACCTAGTTTTAATCAACACCAACTTTTGATTATTTAACTTCTCCTCCCACTTCAGTCATTACAGTAACAGAAACTCAAAAGATGCTCCCTACTTTCCCTCACTATCAATAATCTGAGCAGAATCCCCTCAACCATGTCTTCAATCAAAACCATCACTGCTAAATCGAATCAAACCCTAACTAATTGACACAGAGAGATGACGCAATGTGTATGCACTTGTATAATTACTTTATACAGAAGGCTCATAATTAAACACAAAGCAAGAATGTTGATCGATCTATTAAAAGACGAGAAATCACCAGTGCAAATTACATTGATTTCTTTCTTTTCTTTCATCCGATTACATTAATCTCTTTCGTTTCCTTTCATGAGGTCGAACCGGCTGATTTCCGGTTCACTGGTTTAACCCGGGTCGACCAAAACTCGGCGGTTTAATCCGGTTTGATTTTGGTAAAAACCCGGCACACAACAGACCGGTTGTCACTCTGGTTCCGATTCAACCGGTTGAAAACCGGTTGAACCGGGTTTTAAAAGATTGCATGTCACTAACTTATACATTTTCATGCATAACTTTCCTGTTTATATATAGAAACTAATTCCATTAGATACACATCCTAATTAAGTACTAGTTCCGTTCATTCATTCTCATAAACTCTTTGTGACTACTTTGTTTAAGCTTATTTTTTTTATTTTGGCTTATTTTCTGAATTATATAAGCTTTTTATCATGTAACGAACTTATATATACCCACAACCCCCTAGTCTTTAGAAAAAAGCCCAGGGCTTATCAAATATATAATCTCAAAAACAAGCCTACGTATAAGCTTAAACAAACACCCACATGTATGTATATGTGCTCAATTACTAATTATATTTACGTGACATGGTTGACGATCAGAATCAACATGACAAGTTTCACACACACGTCGCGACACATCTAACAAAGTGTACAACTTTTCTGGTTCAGAAACACGCAGACTTTCCTGAACTAGTCCTTGATTTTTGTCTTCACACATTTCTGGAGCATACAAAGTTACAATCCAATGTCAATGACATACCAAAGGTTTTTTAATTCTTCTTCAATCTATTACTGGAATATCTAATACTTGCCTTATTCGGCTTTCAAACCTCAATCATTTTACAGTTCTGGAGCACAATATTCAAGAAACTCTGTTCGCAATCGGACGCTGATTTTTTTCTGCAAGTGTTGGATCTCCTCGTCACTCAATGCAAGGTAACATTGTGCTGCCATCCCTCCTAGAGAATAAGTTCATTAGGGTGATGCCACATGAAACTTCATGTAATAGCAACATACTTTTACTCAAAACTTTAAAATATACTACAGTAATATCGTATATGTAGTTTTGAAATCCGTTCTATGATCATACACCTACTTTCA
The DNA here is from genome assembly GCA_025667525.1 of Glebionis coronaria. Classification (NCBI taxonomy): domain Eukaryota; kingdom Viridiplantae; phylum Streptophyta; class Magnoliopsida; order Asterales; family Asteraceae; genus Glebionis; species Glebionis coronaria. The sequence goes on along the minus strand of CM046880.1, from coordinate 590,743,268 downwards.
AAAAATATCAAATATCTTTCAAAAATATACAATGTAATAAATAATGAATTGAAGGAAATGAGAAATTATGTGTTGTTATTAAGCTTATTCAAACCAATGATAAACAAATGAATGGATGGTTATTAAGCTACAATATCAAGCGTCTTCTCTTTCTATTTCTTGATCTTATCAACTTATGATTATTAGTAAAATTTATATTTGTGTATATAAAGCATGTTTGTCATTATATATAACAAAAATATATAAGATACAATAAACATTTAAACTAATCTTCACATCAGCTATAGAAATCATTAACAATGTCATGTAAATAATTTAACCGGTGATTAGTCATGTCACATCAACTAAAGTATTATATCGAGACGAATTTTACAAATACATGTATGATATTAGTATTTTTTTAAAGTGCAAGTATGATATTTTTTCATTTTAAAAATATGTGCCTACTCCACGTCTAGTCAAAAGGGGGAAATGGGCTATGTCATTGACCATTCTGCTAGATCTAAAACAACACAGTGCAGTACACAAGTTTCATGTCAATCTCTTATAGATTTACATGCTTTTCTATGCTTATTCTTGTAATCATGGTTGAATGATACCCCTCCTTTATACAACCAAATAAGTAGGTGATATGTTTCCATCCCTCTACAAGAAACTTATGGTCCAATCAACTAATGTTTGCTGTTTTACAAATTCCAGTCATATATAAGTTGTATTCTAATCATAAAACTCACAATTGTTTATAAGTAAATATAACCAGTCCTGTGTATCACAACTGTTTATAAAAAAATAACTGCTCTTAGTAATAGACTATCTAAATATCGTGTAGTTGATGAGAGTGCAAATAAAAAAATAAGAGTCTCTAAGGAGTTGCAAACCACCTAGTTAAGCTTCATATGAATTGAACTTGCAATTACAGGAGAATAGATATCCATCTGACCAGCGAATTATTGGAATTCTTAAAATAAATCAAGTATTCGAGTATGGGATTTCTGAATATAGATACGTGAAATGAATTTGCAACTATAGAGTTTCTGAATATAGATACGTAAAAATGAATTTGCAACTATCAAGTAACCTTTTTGTTTAACAGAAAGACAATTTGATTTTTAACAAGATTAGACAATTGTGACCAGTGCAACAGTAAAACATTCAATATATATGGAAGTTGAGTTTCACAAAACTAAAACCATAGATCTAAAGTACAAACTAATACAAACAACAAGAATTGTTTAACAAGCAAAATCAAGCAGAGAACAATCAATATCTACACTACACGAATGACCATCAGTTCGATCTAAATATTACAGAAAATTAAAGAATGACCTCTAACATCCAGGCCTGCCCGTTGTAGAGACGATGCTATGCTATCGCTGAATTGAACCGAGACTAAGCTACACCGAATCGTGACAATTGTCGAGTACTTGAAATCAAGAACGAACCAAAACCGAGATCGAAGCAAATATTAACCACTTTTCATTAACTAAAACACTTGCATATCCAAACCACGCACTACAACTTGTAATACTAATAACAATCCCAATTCATAAGCTGTTGATCATCACCAAACAAAACCAAACTCATTTCTGACAGTAAACTCATCGAATCAAGTATTACGTTAACAGTAAACTATTAATCCCCTCGTCGTGAACAGTAGCTATACTAAAGAAACAAAAATTAAAAGAAACTAGAGAAAGATTGAAGAATTAAAGGTGATTTTCATTAATGGATAAAAGAATGATTTGGTTACAAAAGGATAAAAAATAAAGATAACGCTTCTCCTTTTTTTTATATATTTAATTTTGATTATTAATAATAAGATTAAATGCTCATCAATGTTAACGTAAGTTTTTTCATCAATAACTATTATCATTTACTATTCTTAGTTAAGCATTTAGCTTACACTTCTGTTTCATTATGGTTTACATAATTTTGATGGCTGAACTTGTTGTGTTCGAGCGTTATATTTCTTTGATGACCACAGCGAATATGAAAGTTAAGGTCGTTTATTAACAACCATCTCTTTAGGCTGGCACGTGAGTCAGTTACGGATCTTGAGGGTTTCGTATTGGAATTTTTTCAAAATCTTCCCTATCTGACGGTTATCTGCATGATTGTATTCAAAGATGCCTTGCTGGGAGATTTATTGACTGAAAGCCAAACCAAGCAGTCTTCTTGGATAATGTTTTCCCGATTAAGTGCCGATTAAGTGCCAATTGTGCACCTCTTATTGTTGTCTGGCCTATTGACCCAATCCAAGAAGGTATATATATCTAAACAAGCAAGTTGCATATCTTGAGAAATTTATGCACAAATTATGGTATTTTATAAAATGTGATGCTTGTGTTTTAATACCTTATGGAACTTTAGATAAATTAGCAGATCCAAGTTCTAGTACCTTCGGGATTCCTGACTGAACGTACATAGTTCCTTGCGGCCACAATATTATTGATGAAATTGCACCACTTTTCCGAGTGATTTTAAAGAAATAGAACCATGAGAAAATAAAGGCTGAGAAGATTGAACCATGCCATTGCTTTGTGGTCTTCTTAGGTGAAGTTACTGCTGCTGATTTATGTAGTTGCTATTGATTTAGCAATTATACTGTTTCTGATGATGGTTCACTTCTTTACTCAGGAATATGGAAGATAAATGGTTCGGCCCTTGGAAGCACCTACTCTTAAGGGAATCTTTGTACCATGATCAACTTGATATTGTACTAAAGAAAGTGATCGGGGATCTCAAATCAAAATTTGATTTTCATGTACATGAGAAGACTCTCCAATCTGTAATGAGATGTGCGATTGATGCAGCCAAAGAAAAAGAATGCTTGCATGAATTAATTTTGAAAAAAGGTTGCTATATTGGTGAATTAAGTAATCATGGAAGTCTTCGGGAAGATGCCAGCAACAACTCACTTTCAATTAAAAAAGTTATTTGATAGAGAGAATCAGCTTGACGGTAACTTGATACTGAAATAGTAAAGACGCAGGATTTTAAGTCTAAATAACACGAGTAAAGAAAGACAGGAGCTGAAAGTGGTGAGTTTTTTATCTTCGGGATCACACGATCCATTATTTTCTTCTTGGTGTTAGTCGTTATTATTACAATGTATCGTGTAATAATGGAAGGGTATAGTTTACTAAAATACATTTTAGAATATATTAATATACGGGCCCAATACAAGCATATCCTAACATTGAAAGAATGATGAAAAAAGGAAAAATATCAAAAGATTTTGCCACAGCGAGAAACTAGGAATAAGAAAGAGAGACTGGATAATAACAACCATGTCCCCAACATACTCATCGTTACATTTTTTGAATTTCATCTTCTTAACATTATGTCTAATCCAATTTGTACAAACACAAACCCTAATAAACTTGGATTAGACATAATGTTAAGAAAATGAAATTCAAAAATGTAACGATGATTATGTTGGGGGACTTGGCTATTATTATCCCGTCTCTCTTTCTTATTCCTAGTTTCACGCTGCTGCAAAATCTTTTGATATTTTTCCTTTTTTTCATAATTCTTTCTATACTAGGATATGCTTGTATTGGGCTAGTATATTTGTATATTCTAGAATGTATTTTTGTAAATTATATATACCCTTCGATTATTACACGATACATTGTAATAATAACGACTAACACCAAGAAGAAAATAATGGATCGTGTGATCTCGAAGATAAAAAAACTCACCAATTTCAGATCTCACCTCCATTTACAATGAAGCTTTTGGTTGTCTCAACCGAAGTTTAACAGAGTGTATAGTGTATAGATAAAGATAAAATTTGTCTCATAAAGGAAGTAAACAAAAACTTTGATTTTGTTAGTGGCTCAAGTAAGTGTAAAGAAGCTCTTAATGCCCTTGACCATCGCATTAAAAACAAAAGCATCAATGCTCCTGTCTTACAAGAGCTTTTTAAAGTTTACCGTCTATTTCTTTGTTGTTTAGATGCGCCTGATGTAAATCATCATGACTACACTATCAAGAGATATTGCATTAATCTCCTCGAGTGTTATATTTATTGGGAAGATTACCAAGCGGGTAAACAACTAGGGTTATCTGTAATTATCAGTTTTAGAGATTATTATTATAGCACAACGGTACGTAGCAGAAGCTGGTGAGCTTGTTCCAGATTTAGTGAAAATTATTAAGCGCGAGGGTGATAGTGATAATATTGTTGGTGATGAGGAAATTAAGACTATTGCCTCGATGGCGATGGAAGTCATAGCCATGTTTTTAGAGTGTCTTGTTGTTGCTGTTGAATTTCACCAACAAGAAGATTATTGTCAATCACTCACTATGCTGGACCAAATTCAGCCATGGCTTCTAAGGTAGTACTCCTTTCGTCCCAAAATTATTATCCACCTTTTCTTTTTTGTCTGTCTCAAAAGTACATATAAATTTAGTTCGAAATTACCATATTATCCTCCTTTGTAGTTATTATTACTAATATTAAAAAATTAAATTAATTAGTTAAGGGTAGAGAAAGAGAAAATTTTGTTTGATGACAATATATTTTTCGGACAGAGGGAGTACTAGCTAGTTACTTCATTTATTACTGCTACATGTCACCAATGTTTTAAAACCCGATTTTTGTTGACCCGATAAAGTTACCGGTTCATCGGATTACCAGTTCAACCGCCGGGTCAAACCGGTTTTATACTAATAGAAAAAGATATCAATATCTAACATTTTAATAGAAAAAGTTTTGAGACTTTTATGTTTCCAATGTACCTAGATTTAATAGTCAAAATATAAACAAATATAGGGTGGCTAGTAGTCACTAATGTACCTAGTTTTAATCAACACCAACTTTTGATTATCTAACTTCTCCTCCCACTTCAGTCATTACAGTAACAAAAACTCAAAAGACGCTCCCTACTTTCCCTCACTATCAATAATCTGAGCAGAAACCCCTCAACCATGTCTTCAATCAAAACCATCACTGCTAAATCGAATCAAACCCTAACTAATTAACACAGAGAGATGACACAATGTGTATGCACTTGAATAAATGATTTATACAGAAGGCTCATAATTAAACACAGAGCAAGAATGTTGATTGATCTATTACAAGACGAGAAATCACCAGCGCAAATTACATTGATTTCTTTCTTTTCTTTCATCCGATTACATTAATCTCTTTCGTTTCCTTTCATGAGGTTGAACCGGCTGATTTTCGGTTCACTGGTTTAACCCGGGTCGACCAAAACCCGGTAGTTTAATCCGGTTTGATTTTGGTAAAAACCCGGCACACAACGGACCGATCGTCACTCCAGTTCTGGTTCAACCGGTTGAACTGGCCGGGTTGAACCAGGTTTTAAAAGATTGCATGTCACTAACTTATACATTATCATGCATAACTTACCTGTTTATATATAGAAACTAATTCTATTAGATACACATCCTAATTAAGTAGTAGTTCCGTTCATTCATTCTCAGCAACTCTTTGTGACTACTTTGTTTAAGCTTATTTTTTTATTTTGGCTTATTTTCTGAATTATATAAGCTTTTTATCATGTAACGAGCTTATATATACCCACAACCCCCTAGTCTTTAGAAAAAATCCCAGGGCTTATCAAATATATAATCTCAAAAACAAGCCTACGTATAAGCTTAAACAAACACCCCCATGTATGTATATGTGCTCAATTACTAATTATATTTACGTGACAGGGTTGGCGATCAGAATCAACATTACAAGTTTCACACACACGTCGCGACACATCTGTAAAACCCGTAAAAATAAGGTCATAGTTTAATTCTATTTTCAAATATTTTTTAAGTATTTTATAATATTAAATATTATTATGTTTAACGGTTTAAGTTGAAACCGATATTAAATATTTTATTTTAATATTTTGACAAGCAACGAGGACTACTAGTGATCGCGATACCGACGGATGCCCACAATTTTATATTTTATTATCAATCGTTTTGATATTTAATATTTTCGACGATATTGTTTTAATTACGTATGGAGTCGTTATATTATTATTTTTCGTGTGCGTTTAAACTTTTTAATATTTTTACGAAACCCGAGTCTCGTAAATATTTCAAAATTTATGTAATTTACAATTTCCACCCTTTTAAACTATTTTATTACATTTTGGACCAAAACTATCACAAATTGGCAAAAACTATCTTAACCATACACTATATATAAAATTCCCACTAACTACATCACATTTTTTTATCAAAAAAATCACTTTCTCCTTCCTTTCTCTTTTTCTTTGCCATACAACACCAAGAACCCCATCACCAAAACCTTCAATCTTCTTAATTTCTTGTTTGAATCTTCAAAAACCAATCAAAGTCCCATCCTAGATTTTTAAAGGGCTACATTTTGATACCATTTTCATCAACATGCATGAACTTTGAAATTTTGATCAAGAATCTTAGTGAGTAAAGTTGTTAGATGATGTTGCATGTGATTATCTAGTGATAATCATGTGTAGATCATGTTATTTTTGTAAAGAAAATATATTTTTAATTTTTGTGTTTTGATTTTTATGATGATACAAGTGTTAGGATTTGTTTATGGTGATATTAGGATGTTAGAATGATGATAAAAGTTGTTGGAATTGATCAAAAACTTGATTTTGTAAGAGATTTTAATAGTCATTTTTGGGCAGTAGGTTTGAGGCCATTTTCGAGGGTCTTAAGTCTGGATATAGGATGATATTATAGGATTATGTCGTAGAGAATTTCGTTAGCTTCGATTTGATATAAAGTAGGACTTCCAACTCCTAACGAGGTAGAAGATACACTAGTTTGATTTTCGTGTACCGGGAGACGAGTGTCGACACAATCCGAAAATTGTTGTCGATATTTGGATCGAATCTCGGGGACTATAAAATGAGTTTCAAAAGGATTCAAGGGCTGTTCTCAGGTTCCAAGTTTAGCATTTTGAGTCTATTTTTAGAATCAAGTGGCGGTTTTACAAATGGAGTTGTTTAGAATGGTCAAAATGATTTCGTAAGTCAAGGTCGCTAAACTGTCCGGATTTTGTGATTCAAAGATGAGTCGGGCAGGGAACTTTAGAAGTAAAATCTTTTAATGGGCTCTTGGGAGGACTTTCTACATATAGTAAGTGAGTTCTCTGAGTAGTATCATAAAAAGTTGATATGTCTAAATATGGGAAAACGGCTTGGACATTCGGTATGTTCCGGCAGATTTTTATTAAAGACATAGAATAATAAAATGAATATATAGGAGAGTGTAATAGTATCACTTGTATCGTTTTCTCTCGAGTTTGTCGTGATTATATGAGTCGAGTTTTATATTCTTATGTATGGTTTATTTCTCGAGTCTATTATTAATGAACGCACCTCATTTGATAGGTTGCGGTTCTTGTGTTTGAAAGGCATCATCTATCGTCGGCGATCGTCTCATTACCACTATTGGCTAAGGTGAGTCTATAGCCTCGCTTTATACTAGTTATTAAATGATTTTAAACCCGCAAGGGGAATACATGTTTTTATAAACTTAGAACACAATATTTTTATGGTATGTTTTGACCCTCTATGAATGGACCCGTGGTTGCCTTTAAATTGCATTAAGTGATTGCCTTTGTTAAAACCTCAACTATGGACCGTTAATTAACCTATGATGGGTTAACCGCTAGTACAATTAATAGATCTATGGGGGAAGCCGCTCCGGTTCAGTTTTTGTGGACTTGTCATAGAAGCTTAGGCCCGACCTCCACACTGTTTGGACATATTGTATTGAGAAGTCAGGTATACGGCAATGTACCATTAATCTAGAGGTAACCGACAATTAATAAATCTCCTGTCTTATCAGACCTCTAAAGGGAGTGTCTAAGGGCTCGGTTCCATGAGCTTATTTCAATTTATGCTATATACAATTATCATTGTTGATGCAAATTATTATTTGATACTTATAAGCATGCCACAAACTTATAATCTTTGCTTGTGTTCAAATTGATTACATAAACCTATAGATTCACTCGGCATTTTTGCTGATTGTTTTACTCACATGTATTTCAGGTAATCAAGAAGTGGAAGCTTGGAGGTCACGGGAAATGAAGTTGTGCACTGTTTTTGTTGTTCAAACTCTTTGATTTATTTATCGTTCCATTTTTAAAACAAACTAATATGTTGTTTTAACTTATCTTTTGGTAATGATTACTTGGGACTACGCTACTCTGACAAATGTTTTAGGAACGATAAATCTAAAACGTCTCTTTTCGAGTCGTTCTTTATAAATTATGTGTTGTTGTATCATTGTTTAGCACCCAAAGATGTATTTCGCTGCGTGTAAATTTGGGGGTGTTAAAGATTGGTACCAGAGCCATGAGTTATAGAGAACTAGGTCTTTTTCTAAAAACCTAAAATATAACTGTCGATTTTATTTTTCAAAGAGTCGGTGCACATGATTTCGCATGACTTCAGGTTCAAGCTACTTCTGGGATTACAACTTTAGTATACATTATTATGTATGCCTTATTGCTAAGTATTTCTAAATAAATACTATAATCCTTTATCGATATATATTTATGTCGTTAAACTTTTCGATAAAAGTTTATCATTTATTAATGATTAACTTAAATAAATACAATGAATTTTCAAGATCTTTCTTTATATATTTTTGAAGTATTTAAATTGCTTTTATTGCAAAAATTTTATATTATGACCTTACATACCTTCATCTGCGCGCGTTACTTTTATTGCTTAACCCTTTGAGATATCTATATAGATATCCAAATCGTCTTCCGACTGTTTGTGTTTAGACGTCTTGAAACGTAATTTCTAGACCATTGTGTAGCTCAATGTGTCTTTGGAATAGACTAACCGCTATCGTTTGAGTCACACATTTTGAAACATTTCCTATAATCATGTTGAATAATATCATGGTTTTTCATAATATTTTGTTGATTTTTATTATCGTTTTACACAACGTTTGCGTGTTAAACAAAAGTCGATGTAATTCGCTTTTGGTTAAGAAACACTGTGATTTAACACGCTGTTAATAGTACCAAAATTAGTGTTAACTAAATCATGGGACCTCTTAATAACATTCGGAATGTCACGAGTGACATCAAAAGGGAGACCAATACTTAGTTGTACGGTAGATGCTTTGAAGCATTCAGAAACTTGTTGTGCCATAACTATGCGTTATATGGTGTGAATGACATGAAAATTAAGGCTATGATGGAATCCAACCAAATGGTGCATTCAGACTTCAGTATCATGTCATGTATATGGTGATAAGAGTTTGATTAACTCTTATAATGCAGTTGAGAATGGAGAGAACGAGTTTGAGTAACTCTCCAACTGTGAACATCAAGGAAAAAGAAGATGTAATTCACATTTGGAAAAGACACTAAGTTAACCAACGTTGTGTGTGCCGAAGATTCGTAGGAATCTTATGTCCGGATGGTTGCTTAATGAAATTTGGCTTTCATATGTGTTTGAATCAAATAAAAATCGATTTAACGAATAACATAAATTTAGTGCATACGGGTTATGCCTTTAAAATGGTTAAGTTGATTATATTTTATAATGGTCATTTTTAAATGTATGGTATAACTTACTTTGACATGTTTTAAATTTTTACTCAACATGTTGTCTAATTAAACCAAATTGGATACCTATTTTTGTATTGACACGGATTACAAAATTCAAAACTTAGGTTAAAGCCAAATTGATAAGTCTTTTCTCTTGGTTGAATAGAAATAACCAAAAACCTTGATATGATTCACATGGTTTTATGTGATTTGGAATTTATGCCTACTAAGGTATAGAGTATCGTGTACTTCACCATGTTGGCTGAATGTGGTACAAAATATTGCTATTTACACTTACTTGAAAGTAAGGATATAGACAAGCTTGATCTATATACATAAGTTGAGAACCAACTTATTATCGATAATAAGGTGATTCGAAGTTATTGGAGGTGAATATGTGTCTCCATTTCTAAATTTTTATGCTAAACTTAGAATAAGACACAAATTCATTGCTCTTGATATAGAAAAGAACCGTGCCTTAGAAAAAATGGTTAATGCCATGTTCTTATGTCTAGGTTTAAGCCATGGCATGTGGGGGAAAGCGATTAATATCGATTACTTATCTTTTAGATAAGATCCTTTATAAATAAAATAAGATACTTCTTACGAACTATGGGTGAGAAGAAAACTATCTTATAAGTACTTACAAATGTGGGGGATATCTAGCTAAGATATCCGTATGAAATTCATGGTTCGAAAGATTGGACCTAAACCTATGGATTGTATGTTCACAGGATTTGTTATGAATAACAGTGCTTATCGTTTCATTGTACATGAATCGAAAATAGGCATAGTAATGGAATTAAGCAATGATTCATTCTTCGGAAATATATTCCTTGTTTACGAAGGAAATTGAAAGATCATCTAGAATAGATGACGAGGTTGTCCAAGGTCAGAGACAACGAGATGATATTGATCTCTTAGAAGAGAGACAAGATTGACCCAAGAAGAGGTTAAACCTATAAGAAACAAAATGGCATGAACCGAGAGATTGGTTAGATTCGGTTTTTGTTTCTTTTATGGTAAAAAAATGGGAAAATGAGTCTACTTCTTACTGAGAAACATTAACTTCTTTGAAAGGGTATCAATAGAAAGAAGCCATTAAAAGTGAAATAGATTCTATTTTACAAAAGTAAAATTAGAAGCTCGTGGATATACCATAAGTTGTAAACCACTAGGATATAAATGGATCTTCAAACAGCAGATAAAAGTCGATGCCACCATTGACATGTGCAAAGAAAGATTGGTAATCAAAGAATTTAAAAAACGAGAAGGTCTATCTTCCTTTGAAGCTTATTCGCATGTTACACGAATTACCTCAGTTATGATGGTACTTCATTGCCGCATTAAGAAGTTTTGGAAGTTTCTTATGTGGATGTGAAAACGATATTTCTAAACAGGGATTCAGAAAAAAGAAACTATACATGAACCAGCCTGAGGGTTTCATGGCTCCTGGACAAGAGAGCAAAGTTTGTAGGCTGGTTAAGTTATTGGATGGCTTAAAGCAAGCTCCCAAACAATGACATCAAACTTTCTGACCATATCATGTCAGAGTGTGGATTCAAAATTGATGTATGTACGTGTGATCAATAGTAAATATGTACTCTTGTGTTTATACATGAATATACTTATCACTAGAAGTGATAACAAGATGAATAAAGCCACTAATGATATGTTGGAGTCAATATTTGACATGAATTTCATTAGTTGGGTTTGTTGAACCCATATGGATTTGTTTTGAAGTCAAACATTAAGAAAAACAATATTATTGAGAGGTTCAATGTGGGGAATTCCGGCCTAGCTAGAGTCCAGTGATATCTTTATAAATCTATTTAAAATAGAGGTAAAATTGTTTCCCATTTTGAATACTCAAAGAATATTGGGTATCTTATGTGTCTAATGACGTGTGTATGATCTGATTTAGAACTTATAATCAGGCAAGCAGATATATTAGTAATTCAAGTGGGGACCATTTGAATAAGTATACTTGAGTACTATGATACTAATAATATTGCATTATGGAAATTATCCAGTGATAGAGTAATGCAAATATGGATTCTTACATATAAGAATCTAGATCCACTAGAGGGGATGTATTTATCCTAAGTGGAAAGCTATGTCTTAGAAATCTTGAAAGTATTTCAAAGAGACAATTATAGCTAAATCTATTATGAAATATGAATTTATTATTTGAGATAAATTTATAGAATATGCAGGATAGTTTACGTTAATTCGTAAAGGACATACCAAGATGGCGTATACCGATAACATCCATGTTTATAAAGTGTGATAGTCAATAGAATTTGACAGAGCTCATATCACAAATGTAAAACGGTAAGTCGAGACATATCCATCATAGATTGTAATTGTTGCAACAACTACTCTCAACTAGAGTTATCACGACTGAGTACGTAACGTCAAAGGATAACATCGCGGATCCGCTTACGAAAGGCTTAAGTAGAGAGTTAGTTAGTGAGTCGTCTAAAGGAATGAGACTAAAGCCCTTGAGGAATGAGTTTCTATTAAGGAAAACCTAACCCATTTGACTGGACATCCTAAGATCTGGGTTCAATAGGACAACCTAATCATAAAAATGTGGGGGAAGTCACGTCAATGTGGGGGAGTTACTTAATAAAGTAACTTTCCTAGTCCATTCCTAGAACAATGTGACTTATTGAGAGGTTAAACATATGGCTTAAATGATTCAGGATGAAATCATAAAGCATGATGATTCAAGATGAAATCATAAAACATATGTTTTTAATGATTCAATATAAAATCACCTACGTGAGAGAGAAGTAGGGGTCGCTTCGAAGGAAATTGTAGGGGCGCAATTTCTAAGAGCTCTTGCAGAACCAGGCTAGTGTTCATGACCATAACGAACACGACTATGAGGACTTGACAATGTCAGGTAGAGTCTTGTGTGAGTGTGTATTGTCGTCTACGTAAACAAAGGCTAAGTTCAAAGACATCGCGTCTACTTAGATCTAGGAGACTAAGTGCATCTCACAAGGGAAGGTTCATAGGGTCACACCTACCTATCCTATGTAAGATTCAACTGTTGGAATTTTATTAAAACTTTTGTGTATTACAACCGATCTCTATTCATGTGGGGGATTATTGGAAAATATTGTTGGTAAAATAAGTTTTGACCAACTTTGGACAAAATTATTTATATGTATGTATCATATATATTAGTGATACTTTATAGGTTCGCGTTCTCCTTGAAGAGAGCTTCGCAATGAGCTTTTATGTGTCCAAAATGAAGGTGATGTGAATGAGATATCGTGTCTCAAAGTTTGTCCCACATCGGTGGGATGAGTAAACTGGAAGGGAGTTTATTGTGTGTAAATAGAGGTCTAATTCCATATCTTTTTCACACATCAAATCAATAAGTATTATTATTGATTTCCAACATATGGAGTACGCATCTATAAAGGTGAAATTCCGGGAAGTTTTGTTAAGTCCGACAGTACAACATACTGTTTCGGCTGTTGTACCCTGGGAAACAGACGGCGAATCTGTTTTAAGGGAAGCGTGTCAAACACGTGCCTCAACTCTTTAGTGCTAAGCGTGTGTTTTTCTGTTATTTATATTCTGTTATTTAGTTTATGTTAATTTAATTTAATTTATTTATTTGATTTATAAATAAAAGTGTTATAGTTTCCCTACAGCGACCTACTCTGCGTTACAGGTAGCCTTATGGGGCACTGGAACTAGAACTTAAAACTTACGAGTCACACCAAAACAAAAACAAAAGCAACTCGCAAAAAAAGTTCAGGGGTATTTGCCTGAATTTGTTTTTCCCATGATTAAGCATTGTTTAGAGGATATCACGTACAACTATAAATTAGTTATTACTGAAATCAGTCAAAGAGGATTCTATATATCAAATGTCGTGTTGCAAGATTTTTTATACGTTCTTTGACACATTTAAGAATTTTTGTTTGAGTTTAATTATGGCATTTTATATCCGCTTGCAATTAAATTTTTATTTTTTCACCTTTTATTTTGAACATTACACAATATATTTACTACAATGTCGTATATCGTTAGTTATTTGCCGTTAGTCAATGTCCGCCTCTATGAGCGGGTACTCGTCTATTGTTGTTTTAAAAACAAGATAGGACCAAAAGATTCAACCGGAAAAACAAGTGGCTACCTGTTCCGCTAGTTAACAAAAGTCGTCCGAACGGACAGACTGGCCGGAACCTTCCGATTATAATCATTTTCTTTTTACTTTTTTGGGGCAAATCATATGATACTCGTTGCCGCATCGTACGAATATTATGCTTAGGTTTGTTTGATATATGAAGTACAAAATTTAGGTAAAAGTAATTCAAGTTGGATATAAAATTAAAATACGGACAAGCAAAGATGTCTTATTTTCTTTTTGCTAATATATTTTATTTAGTATTATTTTGACTAGTTTGGCTACGAGTTGCTATGATATTATTTATATAACAACAACATGACATAGAAAATTGGAAATTTAGTGAAGTGAATTATTGATGCACGGAAATGAGATTAAAATGAAAGAAATGGTCCCCCATTTAAAAACAAATAACTCCGTTGAATCAAAATTATTGGTGTAGGGAAATGAAAATAGATAAAGTTTAGAAAACATTCTTCGAGTCTCCTTAATGCAGGTAATAATCTAAATTATAATTTTGCAAAGAAGTTATCATAGATCAAATATATATTCTGCAAAGAAGCATTGAACAAATTTTTCAAAAAACTTGTAAATTGGCAGAAACATTTAATTTCAGATGTTTTTTGGCATCAACCATTATCCATTACATAAGGAAATAGCTCCGACAACTTTCGTAGCCTATTGAGACACAACTCGGCAACTCTCTTAGCCCAATGAGACATAAACTGAAGTAGGTAGGAGCCGACACTCGAACTTTTAACTTTTTATTCACAATTTTTTTTTCTAAAAAACGTATGAGTTTTGAAGATGGGTACCAAGCTAAGCGTATTGAACCAAAGGCCTCTTGGTCTAGCGGTATGTGAGTTGCCCTCTAACCTTAAGGTTGTGGGTTCAAGTCTCGGTGGAGACATGTGAGATAAATATTGTGAGATAGTTAGTGTGAATTGTAAAAATTGCCGTTCTAAAAAAAAAAAGAAAAAAAAAACAGAAAAGCTAAGCGTATTGAACAAAATACAATATCCGGATACTAAAAGGATTGTAAATGTAAATTTTGTTTATTTAAATTTTTGTTTTGTTTGACTAAATCTTATTTCCAAAATAACACAGTTGCCTTCACATTACGATTGTCTTGTTGACTAAAGCTATTTTTGATCGAATATCATATCAGTTCGAGGGTAAAGCCTTTGTTGAAAATGTTAGGGAAGTTTCAAAATCGTCTTTGTATGGTTTGAATAAGTTGCAACAACAAATTCTTCGCAGTGTGTTAAATAAAAAAAAGATCACCGTACGTAGTGTTCATGAAGGAACAAACATGATGAAAAGGATGATACGTGGGAGAAAAGTTGTTATTGTTCTAGATGATGTTGATGATATAGAACAGCTTGAGGCGTTAGCAGGCGAGCCTAATTGGTTTAAATATGGGAGTGTAGTTATCATTACAACACGAGATAAGCAAGTCCTGTTAGCCCGCGGAGTGACGAACTTCATTGATGTCAACCTGTTATCGTATGCGGAAGCGATTTGTCTCTTGAGTAAGAATGCATTTAAAAGAGATATTCCGACTGAAGGGTACGAAGACCTATCAGGACAAGTTGTGAACTATGCTAATGGTCTTCCCTTAACGATCAAAGTTTTGGGTTCGATGCTATATGGTCAAAATGAACGTCATTGGATACATACCCTAGAAAGACTAAAAGAAATTCCATTGAAGGCAACTATGGAAAAATTGGAACTCAGTTATAATAATCTAGAGGAGGATCACAAGGAAATATTCCTAGATATTGTATGCATACTCAAAGGTTGGAGTGAAGAGGATGCAGTCATGGCGCTTAAAAGTTGTGGATTTTTTGCTGAAGCTGCCTTAAGAGTTCTTGAACAGAAATCTCTCATAACTATTTACGAAGACGATGATCATGGGTCGTGTTTGGGAATGCATGACCATATAGAAGAAATGGGTAAGAATATTGTTCGGCGTCTGAACCCTAATGAACCTAAAAGGCATAGCCGGTTATGGAATCAAGAGGAAACTAAAGAGATATTAGTTAGTAACTCGGTAAGTATCAAGTTATTTTGATTGTTAAACTAAAAGATCACTATGTTTTTCTAAAAGTTTAATTTAGTCATTGTACAAATTTTATTTATTTATTTTACAATTGACGTTGTCAAATCTTCATAATTACCCGAGATCACAAAATTATCATACCAATTTCAGTTTAACAAAGTGTGATTGATGTATTACTCAGATTTGAAATGAATTCGTAAAAAAAAATGTAGAATTGGGCAATGTTTAAAACAATATTTAGAAGATTTTGTGTTTGAGAAATCAGATTAAAACAAATCTCATGGCTATTTGAATTACAGCGAGCAGCAACACAATGTATAAGATATCTGGATGCAGAGAGATTGTATTTTGATATAATGATGAAAGGTCTCACAAACATGAAGGAACTTAGATTTGTTCGTCTGAATACAATGAACACTATATTTGAATTACAAGCCCAAATTAGCAAGAA
The DNA here is from genome assembly GCA_025667525.1 of Glebionis coronaria. Lineage (NCBI taxonomy): Eukaryota > Viridiplantae > Streptophyta > Magnoliopsida > Asterales > Asteraceae > Glebionis > Glebionis coronaria. The sequence continues at coordinate 590,727,061 of CM046880.1, read as the reverse complement.
CTGGAAGCTTCCAAATGGCTTACGATTTCTGAGATGGGATTGGTATCCTTTTGAAAGTTTACCTAAAACATTTCAATCAAATTATCTTGTTGGACTTCATATGGAGTTGAGCATGATGAACCAACTGTGGAAAGATGGAGAAGAAAAGGTATAATAACGTTCATTAATTGCTACATTTCCTCTTTTCTTATCACAGCCTTTTCCAAAGCTCAGGTTCCTAAATTTCAACGATTCATATTTGAATACCCTTGACCTTAGTGTGGCTCCGAATCTTGAGACACTAGTTCTTGATAGTTGTTCTCAATTGGCAAAATTACACATGCCTGCTGAATGTCCAAAACTCATATCTCTCAACCTCATGTGCTGTTCAGATTTGAGGACCCTTCGCCTCGGGAGAACTCCGAATCTTGAGACCTTAAGACTCAAGGACTGTACTGATATGGTCGAACTTCGTATGCCCGCTGAATTTCCAAAGCTCGTTACTCTCGACCTCTGTAATTTAAAGTTGAGGACCCTTCGCCTTGGGATTACTCCGCATCTTGAGACGGTAACTCTTAAAAACTGTACTGATATGGTCGAACTTCATATGCCCGCTGAATGTCCAAGTCTCAGATCTCTCAAGCTCAGTAGATGTTCAAAGTTAAGGAACTTACACCTAGGGATTACTCCGCATCTTGAGGCGCTAAGGCTCAAGGACTGTTCTGATATGGTCGAACTTCACATGCCCGCTAAATGTCCAAAGCTCGTTAATCTCAACCTCTATAACTTAAAGCTGAGGACCCTTCGCCTCGGGAGAACTCCGAATCTTGAGATGGTAACTCTTCAAGACTGTACTGATATGGTCAAACTTCATATGCCCGCTGAATGTCCAAATCTCCTAGATTTCAAAATCAGTAATTTAAAGTTGAGGACCCTTCGCCTCGGGAGAACTCCGAATCTTGAGACCTTAAGACTCAAGGACTGTACTGATATGGTCGAACTTCGTATGCCCGCTGAATTTCCAAAGCTCGTTAATCTCAACCTCTGTAATTTAAAGTTGAGGACCCTTCGCCTCGGGATTACTCCGAATCTTGAGACGGTAACTGTTAAAAACTGTACTGATATGGTCGAACTTCATATGCCTGCTGAATGTCCAAAGCTCGTAGATCTCGACATGAGTAATTTAAAGTTGACGACCCTTCACCTCGGGATTACTCCCAATCTTGTGACCTTTAGACTCAAGGACTGTACTGACATGGTCGAACTTCGTATGCCCGCTGAATTTCCAAAGCTCGTTAATCTCAACCTCTGTAATTTAATGTTGAGGACCCTTCTCCTCGGGATTACTCCGAATCTGGAGACGGTAAGTCTCAAAGATTGTGATTTGGTTGAACTTCAGATTCCTGCTGATTGTCCGAAGCTTGTTACACTCGACCTTTATAATTTAAAGTTGAGGACCCTTCACCTCGGGATTACTCCCAATCTTCAGAGCTTAAGAGTCAAGGACTGTACTAATATGGTCGAACTTCGCATGCCCGCTGAATGTCCAAAGCTCGTTTATCTTGACCTCGGGTATACTTTGAATCTTGAGACATTAAGTCTCTGCAACTGTATGGTCAAAAACCTCAGCCTTAATTTTTCAAAGTTGAGGATTCTTCACCTTGAATCGACTCCGGATCTAGAGACCCTAAGTCTCATAGATTCTTGTAATTTGGTAGAACTTCACTTGCCCATCCGTTGCCTAAAGCTCAAAAACCTCAGCCTTGACGGTTCAAATTTGAGTAAACTTCACCTCGGAATGACTCCAGATCTCGAGACTCTGAGTCTTGCTGGATGTGAAAGTTTGGTAGAACTTCACATGCCCTTTGAATGTCCAAAGCTCAAATTCCTCAGCCTTTGTAATACAAAATTGAGTACCCTTGATCTTGAGCTGACTCCAAATCTCGAGTCGTTAGATCTTAAAGAATGCCATGATTTGGTAAAAATTAATGCTCCCTTTGGATGTCTAAAAACGCTTTGCTACTTAGACTTAACTGATTGTGGGAATCTTGAGAAACTTATTTCTGTATGCAACCTTGAGATTTCTACAGTAACCATGTGTGATTTTCGATGTTTAAGAAAGCTTACTCTGAAAGGTGGTTTTTCAGAGGTTCCGGAGTTCGTTGTCAAGTTAGAAGGTCTCGAGGAGCTGAATTTGCTGTCTAGAAAGATAGAACATCTTCCAGAAAGTATTTGTTTGTTGAAATATCTGAAAGTTCTCGAACTTAAATCTTTCTGGCTACTAGAGAAGTTACCCGAGGGTCTCGGTCTATTACAATGTTTAGAGAAGCTAATCCTAACAGAGTGTGCATTTTTACGAGATATTCCAAACAGCATATGTGAGATGAAATGTCTCAAATATTTCCATCTCCCGTATTGCCTTCAAGTTTCGGAATTGCCTGAGGAAATTGGACGGTTAGAATGTTTAGAAGAGTTGGATATCACTGGAACAGGCATTAGTCAGCTTCCAGCGAGTATTTTAAGGGTGAAAGGTCTGCGTGTTGTTGGGTCTAGATGGCTTCTTGAGTCATGTGGTTTTACATCCAAGATAGAAACCTTGGGTGATGAAACATTCTGCTACATATAAAGCCGTGAATACCACAAACATCGAAAGCAGAAGGCTGGTGTACCATTCTTAAATCAAGGTAGAGTTCTTAACTTGGACTTCTTCATAAAGTAAAAATTTGTTTGTTATTACAACAATGAGATTTGATATGATACTAAAGATGATACAAACAAATTCAAGACAAGTTTTGATTCGCATAAATGTCTTCTACTGAATAGGACTTTCGAGTCAAAGTATTGGTGAAGAACATATAGTACTATTAAGTGTTTAATGATACTGAGAAAAGCTACTAAACATGTTTCAGGAATACGAGGTTACTTCACTTCTGATCATGGAAATGATTGTCGACTGCGTATAATTTCTTAGTCAGTTGTGTAACGATCGAGGGAACCTATGTTGGTCGCGCAATGCAATTAGTTTAAGAAAATGGAGGATCATGGCTACTTTTCCAAGTTGATGTGGTGTAGTATAGTATGAGAATGCTTATTACTTTGTTCATATCTTAGCAAAATGCATTTTATTCGTTCAAAAAAATCCATTTTTCCTTTAATTAATATTATTTTTAAATTTTGTTTTTTAGATTTTTAAAAATAATAAAATCCAATAGCAGTTCCATTTTTGACACAGAAACATATAACACAATTAGGTAGACATTAATTTTGACACGGATCCGATTTCACTAAGCATTGAAGCGATCGATAGTAATGTATATACGGATGTCCAAACAAATGACGAATTCAGAGGCAGGTCGAAGGACGCTGACACGGGTGGTGTTACAGCATGTTGTGATACATTCACGTCATAATTATTACTATTAGTAGTTTTTTGTTCAGACTATTATATATGGTTACCATTTTTTTATGCTTGCCTCAATCTGTATTGATCTAGAGATCTCTGCGGAGACGGATACACGTACCAAGTAAACAAAACATTAGTTTTTAATTACTGAACTCATGATCATGGAATCAGCCAAACTTATCTGAACAATGACTACTGGATTGAATTTAGAGCTTCGTGGGCTTCAAAAATCGAAAACATGTAGAGTAGAAACCATTAATTTATACGAGGTGGATGAATGCTGGGGTCAGGACTCAGGATATATAGAGATAAGTTCGTATGCTATACGACTTTAGACAAACTACCCCGCAGCAAAGCGCATTCATACCACTCTCGGAAACAGCAAGTATACTACGTAAACTCTAATACATGTTAAAGTTAAACAAGACATACAACAGCCCGGGGCAAAGCCGGGGCTAGAATCCTTGTATTTACGTAAAAAGTAGGAAATTTACATAAAAAGTAAATCAAGTTGGATATAAAAATACAGACAAACAAAGACGTTTTTATTCATTTCGCTAAGATATTAAATTTAGTATTATTTTGACAGTCTGGCTACGAGCTGCCATGATATTATTTATATAAGAACATGACATAAAAAATTGGATCAAAATTATAAACAAACAACTTTATTGAATCAAAATTATTGGTGTAGGGATTTGAAAATAGATAAAAGTTTAGAAAACAGTCTTCGAGTCTGAAATGCAAGTAATAATCTAAATTATATTTTGCAAAGAAGTTATCCTAGATCAAATTATATTTTGCAAATAAGTCACATAGATCAAATAAATATTCTGCAAAGAAGCATTGAGTAAATTTTATAAAAATTTGTAAATTGACGAAAACATCCTAACCTCGGATGTTTTTTGCCATCAACCATTATCTACTCCACAAGGAAATAACTTCGACAACTTTCTTAGCCCACTCAGACGTAACTTTGTAACACTCTTAGCTAGTGAGACACCAGCTGGAATAGGTAAGAGCCGACACTTGAACTTCTAACCTTTTATCCATAAAAAATTTCTAAAAAAAGTATGAGTTTTCGAATACGGTACCAACTAAGCTTATTGAACAAAATACAATATCCGGATACATAAAGGATTGTAAATGTAACTTATGTTTATTTAAAATTTTGTTTCGTTTGACTAAATTTTTTTTCCCAGAAAAACACAGTTGCCTTCACATTACGATTGTCTTGTTGACTTTTACTCATACATCTGCTTCTTCACACAATCCTTCAATAGTAACTTCAATGGCGTCTACTTCAACCGTTCAAAAGAGCTTCAAGTATGATGTTTTTTTGAGTTTTCGAGGTGAAGACACCCGTCACAACTTTGTTAGTCATCTTTATACAGCTCTTGAGCAAAAAGGGATTCAAACTTACAAGGATGATGAGAAAATTGAAAAAGGGGAAACCATCGACACCCAGCTCATCAAATCCATTGAAGATTCAAGATTCTTCATCATTGTGTTCTCTAAGGACTATGCAGGTTCATCTTGGTGCTTAGACGAGCTTGTCAAAATTATGGAGTGCCGGAAGGCGAGTGAGCAGACTGCTTACCCAGTCTTTTATGACGTCGAGCCCACTGAAATCCGCAAGCAAAGTGGGGTGGTTGGAGAAGCTTTTCAAAAGCATGAAAATAAAGAAGCTGCTGGGAAATGGAGAGAGGCTTTAAAAGAATCAGCCGATCTCGCTGGGTGGGAGCGAAAGAAGACTGCTAATGGGTAATCATTCTTAATTCAGTCGTTTGCTATATGAATTAATGTTAGATCTTATTGATAACTAGTAATTAGTTAAATCTTTTTCGTTGTTACAGGGATGAATCCAAATTGATCCAAATAATTGTTGACGATATTTTCCAAAATATATGTTCCAGTAGTTCAACTGTTGACGGAAATTTAGTAGGCATGGAGACACGAATAGAAGCTTTGCTTTCTTCTTTAGAACTTGATGCTCCTGGTGTCCGAATGATTGGGATATGGGGGATGGGAGGTGGTGGGAAAACAACTGTGGCCACAGCTATTTTTCACCAAATATGCCATCAGTTCGAAGGAAGCAGCTTTGTTGATAATGTAAGGGAGGTTTCAAAAAGTTCGTTGTCCGGTTTAAAGGAGCTGCAGAAGCAAATCCTCACAGATATTTTCAGCGGTCAGAGCATCACTGTTAGTAGTGTTTCTGGCGGTAAAAACAAGATGGCGCAGATGATGGGTCGTAAAAAGGTTCTTGTAGTTCTAGATGACGTTGATTGCACAGACCAACTTGAGGCGTTAGCTGGTGACACTAATTGGTATAAACCGGGCAGCAGAATTATCATCACCACACGAGATGAGCAAGTGCTGGTAGCCCACCGAGTGGGCTTCATTAATAAAGTCACCTTGTTATCGCACACAGAAGCAATTCGCCTCTTCAATAGGTATGCATTTACAAAAGAGACTCCAATTGAAGGTCACAAAGAGTTATCACAACAAGTTGTAAAATATGCTCATGGACTCCCCTTGTCAATCAAAGTGCTGGGCTCGTTACTTTGTGGTCAAAATCAGCCTCAATGGAAAGATGCCTTAAAAAGGCTAAAAAAAATACCGTTGAAAGAAACCATGAAAATTTTGGAATTAAGCTATGATGCTCTTGATGATGATTACAAAGAGATATTCTTAGATGTTGCATGCTTACTCAAAGGTTGGAGAAAAAACGATGCTGTCATAGCGCTTAAAAGTTGTGGATTTTTTGCAGAAGGTGCCTTAAGAGTTCTTGAACAGAAATCTCTCGTAACTATTTCTGATGATTATTGGCAGTGTCTGGGAATGCATGACCATATAGAAGAAATGGGCAAGAATATTGTTCGTCGTCTGAACCCTAATGAACCGAAAAGACATAGCCGGTTATGGATTCAAGAGGAAATTAAAGATATACTATTGGCTAATGACTCGGTAAGTACTTAATTGGATTGGTAAACTAAAAGATCAACATGCTTTTCTAAAAGTTTAATTTAGTCATTTAAAAAAACAAAACTTTGTTTTATTAGATCATTAAACATTCTTCTGCCACATTTTTTGTCCTTGCGGTTTGCCGGGTGTTTCACTTTTAGACCGATAGTCTCAACAATCTCACACCGAGTCGTAAAATGAAACATTCGTTACGAGTTTGGTCCAAAGTTACGAACACTATATGTCTGTGGCTTATATATTGACCGTTAAAAATGAAAGTATATATGTTTATCTATACATATATTTTATAATACTAGACGTGTATTTTTTTGTATAAATCCACAAATGTCAAATAAGCTCATAAGTCCACACAAATAAGCCGAAATTTGTATAAATACCCAAATTTCAATTCGAGAAATTTATAAAAAGTAGGTTGACCTTCTAGTGTATTAACCTCGAGTTATATAATACCAATCAACACGTTTTGTTTTGCAATGAAACAAATCTTATGGTCACTGCTATGTGAATTACAGGCTACCCCAGCAACACAAGGTATGAGAGTGGCTCTATCAAGATCCAAATTAGAAATTTTAATGAAAGGACTCACAAACATGAAGGAACTTCGATTTCTTTACATATACGACCACACATATGTAAGTAGCGGCGATGTTAGCAACTGGAACCTTCCAAAGGCCTTACGATTTCTGTGCTGGCGTTATTATCCTTTTTCAAGTTTTCCGAAAACATTTCAACCAAATAATCTTGTTGGACTTCAAATGTACAACAGCAATATTAGACACCTTTGGAAAGATGGAGAAGAAAAGGTATAATAATGTTTGATTAAACGGTAGTTTATCTTTCCCTCTTTTGTTACTCATTACTAACATGTATCTTTTTTTTTTTTCTTTCTTTCCTTATGACAGCCTCTTTTAAAGCTAAGGTTCCTAAAGCTCGTCTATACAGACTTGAGGACCCTTGACCTTAGTGTGGCTCCTAATCTCGAGACACTAATTCTTGAAGGTTGTAGGAATTTGGTAGAAGTTCATTTCCAGGTTACTCTAAATCTAATGGAGTTATGCATCGATAGTTGTTTTAGCTTGGAAGAATTACACATGCCTGCTGAATGTCCAAAACTCACATCTCTCGACCTCAATAGGTGTTTAAAGTTGAGGACCCTCCACCTCGGGATTACTCCAAATCTTGAGAAGCTTAGACTCAAGCACTGTAAAGATATGGTTGAACTTCGTATGCTGGCTGAATTTCCAAAGCTCGTTAATCTCGACCTCAGGAATTTAATGTTGAGGACCTTTCACCTCGGGAATATTCCGAATCTTGAGACGCTAAGTCTCCACAACTGTACTGATATGGTCGAACTTTATATGCTTGCTCAATGTTCAAAGCTCGTATATCTCGACCTCTGTAATTTAAAATTGACGACCTTTCACCTCGGGATTACTCCAAATCTTAAGTCGCTAAGGCTCAATGACTGTTCCTATATGGTCGAACTTCACATGCCCGCTGAATGTTTAAAGCTCGATAATCTCGACCTCTGCAATTTAAAGTTGAGGACCCTTCGCCTCGGGATTACACCGAATCTTAAGACGGTAAGTCTCAAAGACTGTACTGATATGTTCGAACTTCGTATGCCCGCTAAATGTCCAAAGCTCATAGATGTCAACCTCAGTAACTTAAAGTTGACAACCCTTCGCTTTGGGATTGCTCTGAATCTTGAGACGCTAAAAGTTAACCAATGTACTGAGATGGTCGAACTTAAGATTCCCGCGGAATGTCCAAAGCTCGTTCATCTCGAACTCTGTAATTTGAAGTTGACGACCTTTCACCTCGGGATTACTCCGAATCTTGAGACGCTAGTTCTCCAAAACTGTGCTGATATGATCGAACTTCCGGCTAAGTGTCTTCACCTCGTAAAACTGAAACTCAGTAATACAAGCTTAACGACCCTTCGCCTCGGGATTACTAATTATGAGACAGTAAACCTCGAAAAGTGTACTGATGTGGCCGAACTTCACACTGCAGCGCAATTTCCAAAGTTGATTTTTCTCGAACTCTGTAATTTAAAGTTCACGGCCCTTGACCTTGGGACTACTCTGAATCTTGAGACGGTAATTCTTAAAGATTGTCGTGATTTGGTCGAACTTCACTTGCCCTTCAGTTGCCTAAAGCTCAGAAATCTCTACCTTATTGATTCAAATTTGAGGAACCTTAACCTTGGAATGACTCCCGATCTTATGACTCTAATTCTTAATGAATGTGAAAGTTTGGTAGAACTTCACATGCGCTTTGAATGTCCAAAGCTCAAATTCCTCAGCCTTAGGAATACAAAATTGAGTACTCTTGACCTTTGGCTGACTCCAAATCTCCAGACATTAAATCTTAAAGAATGTCATGATTTGATAGAAATTCATGCTCCCTTTGGATTTCTGAAAACGCTTCGCCGCTTAGACTAAACTGATTGTGGGAGGTTTGAATCATTTATGACGGACAAATGGTTTTCGTTAGTTGAGATTGACTCTTTATATGACTGTGGAGTCCAAGTCATGGCTTACATATGTTATATTTAACATTCAGTTTTTTCGGTTGGGAATCTTGAGAAACTTATGATTTGGTGCGCAACCTAGAGATTTCAACAGTCACTATTTGTGATTTTCAGTGTTTAAGAAAGCTTACTCTGAAAGGCGGTATTCAAGAGGTTCCGAAGTTTGTTGTCCAGTTAGAAGGTCTAGGAGGAGCTGAATTTGCTGTCTACAAAGATAAAACATCTCCCGAAAAGCATTTGTATGTTGAAATATCTGAAAATTCTCGAACTTAAATCTTGCTGGCAGCTAGAGAAGTTACCAGAGAATCTTGGTCAATTACAATGTTTAGAGAAGCTAAGCCTAACAGAGTGTGTGTTTTTACGAGATATTCCAAACAGCATATGTGAGATGAAATGTCTCAAATATTTCCATCTCCCGTATTGCCTTCAAGTTTCGGAATTGCCTGAGGAAATTGGACGGTTAGAATGTTTAAAAGAGTTTGATATCACTGGAACAGGCATTAGTCAGCTTCCAGCGAGTATTTTAAGAGTGAAAGGTCTGCGTGTTGTTGGGTCTAGATGGCTTCTTGAGTCATGTGATTTTACATCGGTGATAAGAACCTCGGGTGATGAAACATTCTGCTACATATAAAGCCGTGAGTAGGACAAACATCAAAAGCAGAAGGCTGGTGTACCATGCTGGAGTGATGATTTTAATATCTCCAAAGGCCCATGCATAGAGAAATTCTTAAATCAAGGTAGAGTTCTTAACTTGGACTTCTTCATAAAGTAAAAATTTGTTTATTATTACAACAATGAGATTTGATATGATACTAAAGATGATACAAACAAATTCAAGACAAGTTTTGATTCGCATAAATATCTTCTACTGAATAGGACTTTCGAGTCAAAGTATTGGTGAAGAACATATCTTACTATATTATAAAGCATTTGGGACTTTTGTAACAAACTTTTGGTTGGCTGAATTTTAAGACTTTTTTACTTAATATATAAAGCAAATTTTTAGATATCTTCCTCACATTAACAAAATTTTGTAACAAACTTTTATAACAACCTATTAAAATAACTTTTTAACTTTAAATTGAAATATTTTTTATATATTTATTATTTACATAATCTAAATTCACTATATTTTCTAAAATTTCGTGCTCTTTAATTCAATATCCATTTCGAAATTTTTTATTAACTTTTAGTTTTTTTTTTCATTTATAACGGGTTTATTTTGATTTAACTTTTTTACCATTTTAAATTAATCTGAATACGAACTTCATAGGTAAGATAGTAGCATTTGTTTGCTTTAAAAGTCGTCATTAAGTACTCGCCGCCGCTTTGCGCGGGCACCATACTAGTAGTACTATTAAGTGTTTAATGATACTGAGAAAAGCTACTAAACATGTTTCAGGAATACGAGGTTACTTCACTTCTGATCATGGAAATGATTGTCGACTGCGTATAATTTCTTAGTCAGTTGTGTAACGATCGAGGGAACCTATGTTGGTCGCGCAATGCAATTAGTTTAAGAAAATGGAGGATCATGGCTACTTTTCCAAGTTGATGTGGTGTAGTATAGTATGAGAGAATGCTTATTACTTTGTTCATATCTTAGCAAAATGCATAGTGAGGATTTTATTCGTTCAAAAAATCCATTTTTCATTTAATTAATATTATTTTTAATTTTTTTTTTTTTTAGATTTTTAAAAATAATAAAATCCAATAGCAGTTCCATTTTTGACACAGAAACATATAACACAATTAGGTAGACGTTAATTTTGACACGGATCCGATTTCACTAAGCATTGAAGCGATCGATAGTAATGTATATACGGATGTCCAAACAAATGACGAATTCAGAACCAGGTCGAATTGAAGGACGCTGACACGGGTGGTGTTACAGCATGTTGTGATACATTCACGTCATAATTATTACTATTAGTAGTTTTTTGTTCAGACTATTATATATGGTTACCATTTTTTTATGCTTGCCTCAATCTGTATTGATCTAGAGATCTCCGCGGAGACTGATACACGTACCAAGTAAACGAAACATTAGTTTTTAATTACGGAACTCATGATCATGGAATCAGCCAAACTTATCTGAACAATGACTACTGGATTGAATTTAGAGCTTCGTGGGCTTCAAAAATCAAAAGCATGTAGAGTAGAAACCATTGATTTATACGAGGTTGATGAATGTTGGGGTCAGGATATATAGAGATAAGTTCGTATGCTATATGACTTTAGACAAACTACCCCGCAGCAAAGCGCATCCACAACGCTCTCGGAAACAGCATAGTATGCTACATTTTAAGCAAAGATGTTTTTGTCTTTTCGCTAAAATATTATACAGTATTTAGTAGTATTATTTTGACTAGTTTGGCTACGAGTTGCCATGATACTATTATTTATATAACAACATGACATAGAAAATTGGAAATTTAGTGAAGTGAATTATTGGTGTATTGAAATGAAAGAAATGGTCCCATATATATGAAAACAAACAACTTTGTTGAATCAAATTGATTGGTTAGGGAAATGAAAATAGACGAAGTTTAGAAAACAGTCCTCGAGTCTGAATTCAGGTTTCCTTGTGTAGGATGGTAAAATAATCTAAATTATATATGCAAATAAGTTATCATACATCAAATTATATTTTGCAAAGAAGTCTCATAAATCAAATATATATTCTGCAAAGAAGCCTTGGACATATTTTTAAAAAAAATTGTAAATTGGCAGAAGTATCCAAATTTTTTTTGACATCAATCATTGTCCATTTCACAAGAAAATAGCACCGACAGGTTTTTTTACCTCAGTGAGACACACTCGGTAACTCTTTTAGCCCAGTGAGACACCAATTGGAGTAGGTAGGAGCTGACACTCAAACTTTACCTTTTATCCGCAAAAAGTTTCTAAAAGACATACGAGTTTTCGAACATGGGTACCAACTAAGCTAAGCTTATTGAACAAAATACAATATCCGGATACATAAAGGATTGTAAATGTAACTTTTGTTTATTTAAATTAAATTAAAATGGGTACCAACTAAGCTAAGCTTATTGAACAAAATACAATATCCGGATACATAAAGGATCATTGTGTTCTCTAAGGACTATGCAGGTTCATCTTGGTGCTTAGACGAGCTTGTCAAGATTATGGAGTGCCGGAAGGCGAGTGAGCAGACTGCTTACCCAGTCTTTTATGACGACGAGCCCACTGAAATCCGCAAGCAAAGTGGGGTGGTTGGAGAAGCTTTTCAAAAGCATGAAAATAAAGAAGCTGCTGGGAAATGGAGAGAGGCTTTACAAGAATCAGCCGATCTCGCTGGGTGGGAGCGGAAGAAGACTGCTAATGGGTAATCATTCTTAATTCAGTCATTTGCTATATGAATTAATGTTAGATCTTATTGATAACTAGTAGTAATTAGTTAAATCTTTTTCGTTGTTTATCGTCAATCACTCACTATGCTGGACCAAATTCAGCCATGGCTTCTAAGGTAGTACTCCTTCCGTCCCAAAATTATTCTTTTTTGTCTGTCTCAAAAGTACATATAAATTTAGTTCGAAATTACAATATTATCCTCCTTTGTAGTTATTATTACTAATATTAAAAATTTAATTATTTAGTTAAGGGTAGAGAAATAGAAAAATTTTGTTTGATGACAATATATTTTTAGGACAGAGGGAGTACTAGCTAGTTACTTCATTTATTACTGCTACATGTCACCAATGTTTTAAAACCCGGTTTTTGTTGACCCGATCAAAGTTACCGGTTCATCGGATTACCGGTTCAACCGCCGGGTCAAACCGGTTTTATACTAAAAGAAAAAGACATCAATATCTAACATTTTAATAGAAAAGGTTTTGAGACTTTTATGTTTCCAATGTACTTAGTTTTAATAGTCAAAATACAAACAAATATAGGTGGCTAGTAGTCACTAATGTACCTAGTTTTAATCAACACCAACTTTTGATTATTTAACTTCTCCTCCCACTTCAGTCATTACAGTAACAGAAACTCAAAAGATGCTCCCTACTTTCCCTCACTATCAATAATCTGAGCAGAATCCCCTCAACCATGTCTTCAATCAAAACCATCACTGCTAAATCGAATCAAACCCTAACTAATTGACACAGAGAGATGACGCAATGTGTATGCACTTGTATAATTACTTTATACAGAAGGCTCATAATTAAACACAAAGCAAGAATGTTGATCGATCTATTAAAAGACGAGAAATCACCAGTGCAAATTACATTGATTTCTTTCTTTTCTTTCATCCGATTACATTAATCTCTTTCGTTTCCTTTCATGAGGTCGAACCGGCTGATTTCCGGTTCACTGGTTTAACCCGGGTCGACCAAAACCCGGCGGTTTAATCCGGTTTGATTTTGGTAAAAACCCGGCACACAACAGACCGGTTGTCACTCTGGTTCCGATTCAACCGGTTGAAAACCGGTTGAACCGGGTTTTAAAAGATTGCATGTCACTAACTTATACATTTTCATGCATAACTTTCCTGTTTATATATAGAAACTAATTCCATTAGATACACATCCTAATTAAGTACTAGTTCCGTTCATTCATTCTCATAAACTCTTTGTGACTACTTTGTTTAAGCTTATTTTTTTTATTTTGGCTTATTTTCTGAATTATATAAGCTTTTTATCATGTAACGAACTTATATATACCCACAACCCCCTAGTCTTTAGAAAAAAGCCCAGGGCTTATCAAATATATAATCTCAAAAACAAGCCTACGTATAAGCTTAAACAAACACCCACATGTATGTATATGTGCTCAATTACTAATTATATTTACGTGACATGGTTGACGATCAGAATCAACATGACAAGTTTCACACACACGTCGCGACACATCTAACAAAGTGTACAACTTTTCTGGTTCAGAAACACGCAGACTTTCCTGAACTAGTCCTTGATTTTTGTCTTCACACATTTCTGGAGCATACAAAGTTACAATCCAATGTCAATGACATACCAAAGGTTTTTTAATTCTTCTTCAATCTATTACTGGAATATCTAATACTTGCCTTATTCGGCTTTCAAACCTCAATCATTTTACAGTTCTGGAGCACAATATTCAAGAAACTCTGTTCGCAATCGGACGCTGATTTTTTTCTGCAAGTGTTGGATCTCCTCGTCACTCAATGCAAGGTAAAATTGTGCTGCCATCCCTCCTAGAGAATAAGTTCATTAGGGTGATGCCACATGAAACTTCATGTAATAGCAACATACTTTTACTCAAAACTTTAAAATATACTACAGTAATATCGTATATGTAGTTTTGAAATCCGTTCTATGATCATACACCTACTTTCAAAAAATATCAAATATCTTTCAAAAATATACAATGTAATAAATAATGAATTGAAGGAAATGAGAAATTATGTGTTGTTATTAAGCTTATTCAAACCAATGATAAACAAATGAATGGATGGTTATTAAGCTACAATATCAAGCGTCTTCTCTTTCTATTTCTTGATCTTATCAACTTATGATTATTAGTAAAATTTATATTTGTGTATATAAAGCATGTTTGTCATTATATATAACAAAAATATATAAGATACAATAAACATTTAAACTAATCTTCACATCAGCTATAGAAATCATTAACAATGTCATGTAAATAATTTAACCGGTGATTAGTCATGTCACATCAACTAAAGTATTATATCGAGACGAATTTTACAAATACATGTATGATATTAGTATTTTTTTAAAGTGCAAGTATGATATTTTTTCATTTTAAAAATATGTGCCTACTCCACGTCTAGTCAAAAGGGGGAAATGGGCTATGTCATTGACCATTCTGCTAGATCTAAAACAACACAGTGCAGTACACAAGTTTCATGTCAATCTCTTATAGATTTACATGCTTTTCTATGCTTATTCTTGTAATCATGGTTGAATGATACCCCTCCTTTATACAACCAAATAAGTAGGTGATATGTTTCCATCCCTCTACAAGAAACTTATGGTCCAATCAACTAATGTTTGCTGTTTTACAAATTCCAGTCATATATAAGTTGTATTCTAATCATAAAACTCACAATTGTTTATAAGTAAATATAACCAGTCCTGTGTATCACAACTGTTTATAAAAAAATAACTGCTCTTAGTAATAGACTATCTAAATATCGTGTAGTTGATGAGAGTGCAAATAAAAAAATAAGAGTCTCTAAGGAGTTGCAAACCACCTAGTTAAGCTTCATATGAATTGAACTTGCAATTACAGGAGAATAGATATCCATCTGACCAGCGAATTATTGGAATTCTTAAAATAAATCAAGTATTCGAGTATGGGATTTCTGAATATAGATACGTGAAATGAATTTGCAACTATAGAGTTTCTGAATATAGATACGTAAAAATGAATTTGCAACTATCAAGTAACCTTTTTGTTTAACAGAAAGACAATTTGATTTTTAACAAGATTAGACAATTGTGACCAGTGCAACAGTAAAACATTCAATATATATGGAAGTTGAGTTTCACAAAACTAAAACCATAGATCTAAAGTACAAACTAATACAAACAACAAGAATTGTTTAACAAGCAAAATCAAGCAGAGAACAATCAATATCTACACTACACGAATGACCATCAGTTCGATCTAAATATTACAGAAAATTAAAGAATGACCTCTAACATCCAGGCCTGCCCGTTGTAGAGACGATGCTATGCTATCGCTGAATTGAACCGAGACTAAGCTACACCGAATCGTGACAATTGTCGAGTACTTGAAATCAAGAACGAACCAAAACCGAGATCGAAGCAAATATTAACCACTTTTCATTAACTAAAACACTTGCATATCCAAACCACGCACTACAACTTGTAATACTAATAACAATCCCAATTCATAAGCTGTTGATCATCACCAAACAAAACCAAACTCATTTCTGACAGTAAACTCATCGAATCAAGTATTACGTTAACAGTAAACTATTAATCCCCTCGTCGTGAACAGTAGCTATACTAAAGAAACAAAAATTAAAAGAAACTAGAGAAAGATTGAAGAATTAAAGGTGATTTTCATTAATGGATAAAAGAATGATTTGGTTACAAAAGGATAAAAAATAAAGATAACGCTTCTCCTTTTTTTTATATATTTAATTTTGATTATTAATAATAAGATTAAATGCTCATCAATGTTAACGTAAGTTTTTTCATCAATAACTATTATCATTTACTATTCTTAGTTAAGCATTTAGCTTACACTTCTGTTTCATTATGGTTTACATAATTTTGATGGCTGAACTTGTTGTGTTCGAGCGTTATATTTCTTTGATGACCACAGCGAATATGAAAGTTAAGGTCGTTTATTAACAACCATCTCTTTAGGCTGGCACGTGAGTCAGTTACGGATCTTGAGGGTTTCGTATTGGAATTTTTTCAAAATCTTCCCTATCTGACGGTTATCTGCATGATTGTATTCAAAGATGCCTTGCTGGGAGATTTATTGACTGAAAGCCAAACCAAGCAGTCTTCTTGGATAATGTTTTCCCGATTAAGTGCCGATTAAGTGCCAATTGTGCACCTCTTATTGTTGTCTGGCCTATTGACCCAATCCAAGAAGGTATATATATCTAAACAAGCAAGTTGCATATCTTGAGAAATTTATGCACAAATTATGGTATTTTATAAAATGTGATGCTTGTGTTTTAATACCTTATGGAACTTTAGATAAATTAGCAGATCCAAGTTCTAGTACCTTCGGGATTCCTGACTGAACGTACATAGTTCCTTGCGGCCACAATATTATTGATGAAATTGCACCACTTTTCCGAGTGATTTTAAAGAAATAGAACCATGAGAAAATAAAGGCTGAGAAGATTGAACCATGCCATTGCTTTGTGGTCTTCTTAGGTGAAGTTACTGCTGCTGATTTATGTAGTTGCTATTGATTTAGCAATTATACTGTTTCTGATGATGGTTCACTTCTTTACTCAGGAATATGGAAGATAAATGGTTCGGCCCTTGGAAGCACCTACTCTTAAGGGAATCTTTGTACCATGATCAACTTGATATTGTACTAAAGAAAGTGATCGGGGATCTCAAATCAAAATTTGATTTTCATGTACATGAGAAGACTCTCCAATCTGTAATGAGATGTGCGATTGATGCAGCCAAAGAAAAAGAATGCTTGCATGAATTAATTTTGAAAAAAGGTTGCTATATTGGTGAATTAAGTAATCATGGAAGTCTTCGGGAAGATGCCAGCAACAACTCACTTTCAATTAAAAAAGTTATTTGATAGAGAGAATCAGCTTGACGGTAACTTGATACTGAAATAGTAAAGACGCAGGATTTTAAGTCTAAATAACACGAGTAAAGAAAGACAGGAGCTGAAAGTGGTGAGTTTTTTATCTTCGGGATCACACGATCCATTATTTTCTTCTTGGTGTTAGTCGTTATTATTACAATGTATCGTGTAATAATGGAAGGGTATAGTTTACTAAAATACATTTTAGAATATATTAATATACGGGCCCAATACAAGCATATCCTAACATTGAAAGAATGATGAAAAAAGGAAAAATATCAAAAGATTTTGCCACAGCGAGAAACTAGGAATAAGAAAGAGAGACTGGATAATAACAACCATGTCCCCAACATACTCATCGTTACATTTTTTGAATTTCATCTTCTTAACATTATGTCTAATCCAATTTGTACAAACACAAACCCTAATAAACTTGGATTAGACATAATGTTAAGAAAATGAAATTCAAAAATGTAACGATGATTATGTTGGGGGACTTGGCTATTATTATCCCGTCTCTCTTTCTTATTCCTAGTTTCACGCTGCTGCAAAATCTTTTGATATTTTTCCTTTTTTTCATAATTCTTTCTATACTAGGATATGCTTGTATTGGGCTAGTATATTTGTATATTCTAGAATGTATTTTTGTAAATTATATATACCCTTCGATTATTACACGATACATTGTAATAATAACGACTAACACCAAGAAGAAAATAATGGATCGTGTGATCTCGAAGATAAAAAAACTCACCAATTTCAGATCTCACCTCCATTTACAATGAAGCTTTTGGTTGTCTCAACCGAAGTTTAACAGAGTGTATAGTGTATAGATAAAGATAAAATTTGTCTCATAAAGGAAGTAAACAAAAACTTTGATTTTGTTAGTGGCTCAAGTAAGTGTAAAGAAGCTCTTAATGCCCTTGACCATCGCATTAAAAACAAAAGCATCAATGCTCCTGTCTTACAAGAGCTTTTTAAAGTTTACCGTCTATTTCTTTGTTGTTTAGATGCGCCTGATGTAAATCATCATGACTACACTATCAAGAGATATTGCATTAATCTCCTCGAGTGTTATATTTATTGGGAAGATTACCAAGCGGGTAAACAACTAGGGTTATCTGTAATTATCAGTTTTAGAGATTATTATTATAGCACAACGGTACGTAGCAGAAGCTGGTGAGCTTGTTCCAGATTTAGTGAAAATTATTAAGCGCGAGGGTGATAGTGATAATATTGTTGGTGATGAGGAAATTAAGACTATTGCCTCGATGGCGATGGAAGTCATAGCCATGTTTTTAGAGTGTCTTGTTGTTGCTGTTGAATTTCACCAACAAGAAGATTATTGTCAATCACTCACTATGCTGGACCAAATTCAGCCATGGCTTCTAAGGTAGTACTCCTTTCGTCCCAAAATTATTATCCACCTTTTCTTTTTTGTCTGTCTCAAAAGTACATATAAATTTAGTTCGAAATTACCATATTATCCTCCTTTGTAGTTATTATTACTAATATTAAAAAATTAAATTAATTAGTTAAGGGTAGAGAAAGAGAAAATTTTGTTTGATGACAATATATTTTTCGGACAGAGGGAGTACTAGCTAGTTACTTCATTTATTACTGCTACATGTCACCAATGTTTTAAAACCCGATTTTTGTTGACCCGATAAAGTTACCGGTTCATCGGATTACCAGTTCAACCGCCGGGTCAAACCGGTTTTATACTAATAGAAAAAGATATCAATATCTAACATTTTAATAGAAAAAGTTTTGAGACTTTTATGTTTCCAATGTACCTAGATTTAATAGTCAAAATATAAACAAATATAGGGTGGCTAGTAGTCACTAATGTACCTAGTTTTAATCAACACCAACTTTTGATTATCTAACTTCTCCTCCCACTTCAGTCATTACAGTAACAAAAACTCAAAAGACGCTCCCTACTTTCCCTCACTATCAATAATCTGAGCAGAAACCCCTCAACCATGTCTTCAATCAAAACCATCACTGCTAAATCGAATCAAACCCTAACTAATTAACACAGAGAGATGACACAATGTGTATGCACTTGAATAAATGATTTATACAGAAGGCTCATAATTAAACACAGAGCAAGAATGTTGATTGATCTATTACAAGACGAGAAATCACCAGCGCAAATTACATTGATTTCTTTCTTTTCTTTCATCCGATTACATTAATCTCTTTCGTTTCCTTTCATGAGGTTGAACCGGCTGATTTTCGGTTCACTGGTTTAACCCGGGTCGATCAAAACCCGGTAGTTTAATCCGGTTTGATTTTGGTAAAAACCCGGCACACAACGGACCGATCGTCACTCCAGTTCTGGTTCAACCGGTTGAACTGGCCGGGTTGAACCAGGTTTTAAAAGATTGCATGTCACTAACTTATACATTATCATGCATAACTTACCTGTTTATATATAGAAACTAATTCTATTAGATACACATCCTAATTAAGTAGTAGTTCCGTTCATTCATTCTCAGCAACTCTTTGTGACTACTTTGTTTAAGCTTATTTTTTTATTTTGGCTTATTTTCTGAATTATATAAGCTTTTTATCATGTAACGAGCTTATATATACCCACAACCCCCTAGTCTTTAGAAAAAATCCCAGGGCTTATCAAATATATAATCTCAAAAACAAGCCTACGTATAAGCTTAAACAAACACCCCCATGTATGTATATGTGCTCAATTACTAATTATATTTACGTGACAGGGTTGGCGATCAGAATCAACATTACAAGTTTCACACACACGTCGCGACACATCTGTAAAACCCGTAAAAATAAGGTCATAGTTTAATTCTATTTTCAAATATTTTTTAAGTATTTTATAATATTAAATATTATTATGTTTAACGGTTTAAGTTGAAACCGATATTAAATATTTTATTTTAATATTTTGACAAGCAACGAGGACTACTAGTGATCGCGATACCGACGGATGCCCACAATTTTATATTTTATTATCAATCGTTTTGATATTTAATATTTTCGACGATATTGTTTTAATTACGTATGGAGTCGTTATATTATTATTTTTCGTGTGCGTTTAAACTTTTTAATATTTTTACGAAACCCGAGTCTCGTAAATATTTCAAAATTTATGTAATTTACAATTTCCACCCTTTTAAACTATTTTATTACATTTTGGACCAAAACTATCACAAATTGGCAAAAACTATCTTAACCATACACTATATATAAAATTCCCACTAACTACATCACATTTTTTTATCAAAAAAATCACTTTCTCCTTCCTTTCTCTTTTTCTTTGCCATACAACACCAAGAACCCCATCACCAAAACCTTCAATCTTCTTAATTTCTTGTTTGAATCTTCAAAAACCAATCAAAGTCCCATCCTAGATTTTTAAAGGGCTACATTTTGATACCATTTTCATCAACATGCATGAACTTTGAAATTTTGATCAAGAATCTTAGTGAGTAAAGTTGTTAGATGATGTTGCATGTGATTATCTAGTGATAATCATGTGTAGATCATGTTATTTTTGTAAAGAAAATATATTTTTAATTTTTGTGTTTTGATTTTTATGATGATACAAGTGTTAGGATTTGTTTATGGTGATATTAGGATGTTAGAATGATGATAAAAGTTGTTGGAATTGATCAAAAACTTGATTTTGTAAGAGATTTTAATAGTCATTTTTGGGCAGTAGGTTTGAGGCCATTTTCGAGGGTCTTAAGTCTGGATATAGGATGATATTATAGGATTATGTCGTAGAGAATTTCGTTAGCTTCGATTTGATATAAAGTAGGACTTCCAACTCCTAACGAGGTAGAAGATACACTAGTTTGATTTTCGTGTACCGGGAGACGAGTGTCGACACAATCCGAAAATTGTTGTCGATATTTGGATCGAATCTCGGGGACTATAAAATGAGTTTCAAAAGGATTCAAGGGCTGTTCTCAGGTTCCAAGTTTAGCATTTTGAGTCTATTTTTAGAATCAAGTGGCGGTTTTACAAATGGAGTTGTTTAGAATGGTCAAAATGATTTCGTAAGTCAAGGTCGCTAAACTGTCCGGATTTTGTGATTCAAAGATGAGTCGGGCAGGGAACTTTAGAAGTAAAATCTTTTAATGGGCTCTTGGGAGGACTTTCTACATATAGTAAGTGAGTTCTCTGAGTAGTATCATAAAAAGTTGATATGTCTAAATATGGGAAAACGGCTTGGACATTCGGTATGTTCCGGCAGATTTTTATTAAAGACATAGAATAATAAAATGAATATATAGGAGAGTGTAATAGTATCACTTGTATCGTTTTCTCTCGAGTTTGTCGTGATTATATGAGTCGAGTTTTATATTCTTATGTATGGTTTATTTCTCGAGTCTATTATTAATGAACGCACCTCATTTGATAGGTTGCGGTTCTTGTGTTTGAAAGGCATCATCTATCGTCGGCGATCGTCTCATTACCACTATTGGCTAAGGTGAGTCTATAGCCTCGCTTTATACTAGTTATTAAATGATTTTAAACCCGCAAGGGGAATACATGTTTTTATAAACTTAGAACACAATATTTTTATGGTATGTTTTGACCCTCTATGAATGGACCCGTGGTTGCCTTTAAATTGCATTAAGTGATTGCCTTTGTTAAAACCTCAACTATGGACCGTTAATTAACCTATGATGGGTTAACCGCTAGTACAATTAATAGATCTATGGGGGAAGCCGCTCCGGTTCAGTTTTTGTGGACTTGTCATAGAAGCTTAGGCCCGACCTCCACACTGTTTGGACATATTGTATTGAGAAGTCAGGTATACGGCAATGTACCATTAATCTAGAGGTAACCGACAATTAATAAATCTCCTGTCTTATCAGACCTCTAAAGGGAGTGTCTAAGGGCTCGGTTCCATGAGCTTATTTCAATTTATGCTATATACAATTATCATTGTTGATGCAAATTATTATTTGATACTTATAAGCATGCCACAAACTTATAATCTTTGCTTGTGTTCAAATTGATTACATAAACCTATAGATTCACTCGGCATTTTTGCTGATTGTTTTACTCACATGTATTTCAGGTAATCAAGAAGTGGAAGCTTGGAGGTCACGGGAAATGAAGTTGTGCACTGTTTTTGTTGTTCAAACTCTTTGATTTATTTATCGTTCCATTTTTAAAACAAACTAATATGTTGTTTTAACTTATCTTTTGGTAATGATTACTTGGGACTACGCTACTCTGACAAATGTTTTAGGAACGATAAATCTAAAACGTCTCTTTTCGAGTCGTTCTTTATAAATTATGTGTTGTTGTATCATTGTTTAGCACCCAAAGATGTATTTCGCTGCGTGTAAATTTGGGGGTGTTAAAGATTGGTACCAGAGCCATGAGTTATAGAGAACTAGGTCTTTTTCTAAAAACCTAAAATATAACTGTCGATTTTATTTTTCAAAGAGTCGGTGCACATGATTTCGCATGACTTCAGGTTCAAGCTACTTCTGGGATTACAACTTTAGTATACATTATTATGTATGCCTTATTGCTAAGTATTTCTAAATAAATACTATAATCCTTTATCGATATATATTTATGTCGTTAAACTTTTCGATAAAAGTTTATCATTTATTAATGATTAACTTAAATAAATACAATGAATTTTCAAGATCTTTCTTTATATATTTTTGAAGTATTTAAATTGCTTTTATTGCAAAAATTTTATATTATGACCTTACATACCTTCATCTGCGCGCGTTACTTTTATTGCTTAACCCTTTGAGATATCTATATAGATATCCAAATCGTCTTCCGACTGTTTGTGTTTAGACGTCTTGAAACGTAATTTCTAGACCATTGTGTAGCTCAATGTGTCTTTGGAATAGACTAACCGCTATCGTTTGAGTCACACATTTTGAAACATTTCCTATAATCATGTTGAATAATATCATGGTTTTTCATAATATTTTGTTGATTTTTATTATCGTTTTACACAACGTTTGCGTGTTAAACAAAAGTCGATGTAATTCGCTTTTGGTTAAGAAACACTGTGATTTAACACGCTGTTAATAGTACCAAAATTAGTGTTAACTAAATCATGGGACCTCTTAATAACATTCGGAATGTCACGAGTGACATCAAAAGGGAGACCAATACTTAGTTGTACGGTAGATGCTTTGAAGCATTCAGAAACTTGTTGTGCCATAACTATGCGTTATATGGTGTGAATGACATGAAAATTAAGGCTATGATGGAATCCAACCAAATGGTGCATTCAGACTTCAGTATCATGTCATGTATATGGTGATAAGAGTTTGATTAACTCTTATAATGCAGTTGAGAATGGAGAGAACGAGTTTGAGTAACTCTCCAACTGTGAACATCAAGGAAAAAGAAGATGTAATTCACATTTGGAAAAGACACTAAGTTAACCAACGTTGTGTGTGCCGAAGATTCGTAGGAATCTTATGTCCGGATGGTTGCTTAATGAAATTTGGCTTTCATATGTGTTTGAATCAAATAAAAATCGATTTAACGAATAACATAAATTTAGTGCATACGGGTTATGCCTTTAAAATGGTTAAGTTGATTATATTTTATAATGGTCATTTTTAAATGTATGGTATAACTTACTTTGACATGTTTTAAATTTTTACTCAACATGTTGTCTAATTAAACCAAATTGGATACCTATTTTTGTATTGACACGGATTACAAAATTCAAAACTTAGGTTAAAGCCAAATTGATAAGTCTTTTCTCTTGGTTGAATAGAAATAACCAAAAACCTTGATATGATTCACATGGTTTTATGTGATTTGGAATTTATGCCTACTAAGGTATAGAGTATCGTGTACTTCACCATGTTGGCTGAATGTGGTACAAAATATTGCTATTTACACTTACTTGAAAGTAAGGATATAGACAAGCTTGATCTATATACATAAGTTGAGAACCAACTTATTATCGATAATAAGGTGATTCGAAGTTATTGGAGGTGAATATGTGTCTCCATTTCTAAATTTTTATGCTAAACTTAGAATAAGACACAAATTCATTGCTCTTGATATAGAAAAGAACCGTGCCTTAGAAAAAATGGTTAATGCCATGTTCTTATGTCTAGGTTTAAGCCATGGCATGTGGGGGAAAGCGATTAATATCGATTACTTATCTTTTAGATAAGATCCTTTATAAATAAAATAAGATACTTCTTACGAACTATGGGTGAGAAGAAAACTATCTTATAAGTACTTACAAATGTGGGGGATATCTAGCTAAGATATCCGTATGAAATTCATGGTTCGAAAGATTGGACCTAAACCTATGGATTGTATGTTCACAGGATTTGTTATGAATAACAGTGCTTATCGTTTCATTGTACATGAATCGAAAATAGGCATAGTAATGGAATTAAGCAATGATTCATTCTTCGGAAATATATTCCTTGTTTACGAAGGAAATTGAAAGATCATCTAGAATAGATGACGAGGTTGTCCAAGGTCAGAGACAACGAGATGATATTGATCTCTTAGAAGAGAGACAAGATTGACCCAAGAAGAGGTTAAACCTATAAGAAACAAAATGGCATGAACCGAGAGATTGGTTAGATTCGGTTTTTGTTTCTTTTATGGTAAAAAAATGGGAAAATGAGTCTACTTCTTACTGAGAAACATTAACTTCTTTGAAAGGGTATCAATAGAAAGAAGCCATTAAAAGTGAAATAGATTCTATTTTACAAAAGTAAAATTAGAAGCTCGTGGATATACCATAAGTTGTAAACCACTAGGATATAAATGGATCTTCAAACAGCAGATAAAAGTCGATGCCACCATTGACATGTGCAAAGAAAGATTGGTAATCAAAGAATTTAAAAAACGAGAAGGTCTATCTTCCTTTGAAGCTTATTCGCATGTTACACGAATTACCTCAGTTATGATGGTACTTCATTGCCGCATTAAGAAGTTTTGGAAGTTTCTTATGTGGATGTGAAAACGATATTTCTAAACAGGGATTCAGAAAAAAGAAACTATACATGAACCAGCCTGAGGGTTTCATGGCTCCTGGACAAGAGAGCAAAGTTTGTAGGCTGGTTAAGTTATTGGATGGCTTAAAGCAAGCTCCCAAACAATGACATCAAACTTTCTGACCATATCATGTCAGAGTGTGGATTCAAAATTGATGTATGTACGTGTGATCAATAGTAAATATGTACTCTTGTGTTTATACATGAATATACTTATCACTAGAAGTGATAACAAGATGAATAAAGCCACTAATGATATGTTGGAGTCAATATTTGACATGAATTTCATTAGTTGGGTTTGTTGAACCCATATGGATTTGTTTTGAAGTCAAACATTAAGAAAAACAATATTATTGAGAGGTTCAATGTGGGGAATTCCGGCCTAGCTAGAGTCCAGTGATATCTTTATAAATCTATTTAAAATAGAGGTAAAATTGTTTCCCATTTTGAATACTCAAAGAATATTGGGTATCTTATGTGTCTAATGACGTGTGTATGATCTGATTTAGAACTTATAATCAGGCAAGCAGATATATTAGTAATTCAAGTGGGGACCATTTGAATAAGTATACTTGAGTACTATGATACTAATAATATTGCATTATGGAAATTATCCAGTGATAGAGTAATGCAAATATGGATTCTTACATATAAGAATCTCAATCCACTAGAGGGGATGTATTTATCCTAAGTGGAAAGCTATGTCTTAGAAATCTTGAAAGTATTTCAAAGAGACAATTATAGCTAAATCTATTATGAAATATGAATTTATTATTTGAGATAAATTTATAGAATATGCAGGATAGTTTACGTTAATTCGTAAAGGACATACCAAGATGGCGTATACCGATAACATCCATGTTTATAAAGTGTGATAGTCAATAGAATTTGACAGAGCTCATATCACAAATGTAAAACGGTAAGTCGAGACATATCCATCATAGATTGTAATTGTTGCAACAACTACTCTCAACTAGAGTTATCACGACTGAGTACGTAACGTCAAAGGATAACATCGCGGATCCGCTTACGAAAGGCTTAAGTAGAGAGTTAGTTAGTGAGTCGTCTAAAGGAATGAGACTAAAGCCCTTGAGGAATGAGTTTCTATTAAGGAAAACCTAACCCATTTGACTGGACATCCTAAGATCTGGGTTCAATAGGACAACCTAATCATAAAAATGTGGGGGAAGTCACGTCAATGTGGGGGAGTTACTTAATAAAGTAACTTTCCTAGTCCATTCCTAGAACAATGTGACTTATTGAGAGGTTAAACATATGGCTTAAATGATTCAGGATGAAATCATAAAGCATGATGATTCAAGATGAAATCATAAAACATATGTTTTTAATGATTCAATATAAAATCACCTACGTGAGAGAGAAGTAGGGGTCGCTTCGAAGGAAATTGTAGGGGCGCAATTTCTAAGAGCTCTTGCAGAACCAGACTAGTGTTCATGACCATAACGAACACGACTATGAGGACTTGACAATGTCAGGTAGAGTCTTGTGTGAGTGTGTATTGTCGTCTACGTAAACAAAGGCTAAGTTCAAAGACATCGCGTCTACTTAGATCTAGGAGACTAAGTGCATCTCACAAGGGAAGGTTCATAGGGTCACACCTACCTATCCTATGTAAGATTCAACTGTTGGAATTTTATTAAAACTTTTGTGTATTACAACCGATCTCTATTCATGTGGGGGATTATTGGAAAATATTGTTGGTAAAATAAGTTTTGACCAACTTTGGACAAAATTATTTATATGTATGTATCATATATATTAGTGATACTTTATAGGTTCGCGTTCTCCTTGAAGAGAGCTTCGCAATGAGCTTTTATGTGTCCAAAATGAAGGTGATGTGAATGAGATATCGTGTCTCAAAGTTTGTCCCACATCGGTGGGATGAGTAAACTGGAAGGGAGTTTATTGTGTGTAAATAGAGGTCTAATTCCATATCTTTTTCACACATCAAATCAATAAGTATTATTATTGATTTCCAACATATGGAGTACGCATCTATAAAGGTGAAATTCCGGGAAGTTTTGTTAAGTCCGACAGTACAACATACTGTTTCGGCTGTTGTACCCTGGGAAACAGACGGCGAATCTGTTTTAAGGGAAGCGTGTCAAACACGTGCCTCAACTCTTTAGTGCTAAGCGTGTGTTTTTCTGTTATTTATATTCTGTTATTTAGTTTATGTTAATTTAATTTAATTTATTTATTTGATTTATAAATAAAAGTGTTATAGTTTCCCTACAGCGACCTACTCTGCGTTACAGGTAGCCTTATGGGGCACTGGAACTAGAACTTAAAACTTACGAGTCACACCAAAACAAAAACAAAAGCAACTCGCAAAAAAAGTTCAGGGGTATTTGCCTGAATTTGTTTTTCCCATGATTAAGCATTGTTTAGAGGATATCACGTACAACTATAAATTAGTTATTACTGAAATCAGTCAAAGAGGATTCTATATATCAAATGTCGTGTTGCAAGATTTTTTATACGTTCTTTGACACATTTAAGAATTTTTGTTTGAGTTTAATTATGGCATTTTATATCCGCTTGCAATTAAATTTTTATTTTTTCACCTTTTATTTTGAACATTACACAATATATTTACTACAATGTCGTATATCGTTAGTTATTTGCCGTTAGTCAATGTCCGCCTCTATGAGCGGGTACTCGTCTATTGTTGTTTTAAAAACAAGATAGGACCAAAAGATTCAACCGGAAAAACAAGTGGCTACCTGTTCCGCTAGTTAACAAAAGTCGTCCGAACGGACAGACTGGCCGGAACCTTCCGATTATAATCATTTTCTTTTTACTTTTTTGGGGCAAATCATATGATACTCGTTGCCGCATCGTACGAATATTATGCTTAGGTTTGTTTGATATATGAAGTACAAAATTTAGGTAAAAGTAATTCAAGTTGGATATAAAATTAAAATACGGACAAGCAAAGATGTCTTATTTTCTTTTTGCTAATATATTTTATTTAGTATTATTTTGACTAGTTTGGCTACGAGTTGCTATGATATTATTTATATAACAACAACATGACATAGAAAATTGGAAATTTAGTGAAGTGAATTATTGATGCACGGAAATGAGATTAAAATGAAAGAAATGGTCCCCCATTTAAAAACAAATAACTCCGTTGAATCAAAATTATTGGTGTAGGGAAATGAAAATAGATAAAGTTTAGAAAACATTCTTCGAGTCTCCTTAATGCAGGTAATAATCTAAATTATAATTTTGCAAAGAAGTTATCATAGATCAAATATATATTCTGCAAAGAAGCATTGAACAAATTTTTCAAAAAACTTGTAAATTGGCAGAAACATTTAATTTCAGATGTTTTTTGGCATCAACCATTATCCATTACATAAGGAAATAGCTCCGACAACTTTCGTAGCCTATTGAGACACAACTCGGCAACTCTCTTAGCCCAATGAGACATAAACTGAAGTAGGTAGGAGCCGACACTCGAACTTTTAACTTTTTATTCACAATTTTTTTTTCTAAAAAACGTATGAGTTTTGAAGATGGGTACCAAGCTAAGCGTATTGAACCAAAGGCCTCTTGGTCTAGCGGTATGTGAGTTGCCCTCTAACCTTAAGGTTGTGGGTTCAAGTCT
Organism: Glebionis coronaria; assembly: GCA_025667525.1. Taxonomy (NCBI): domain Eukaryota; kingdom Viridiplantae; phylum Streptophyta; class Magnoliopsida; order Asterales; family Asteraceae; genus Glebionis; species Glebionis coronaria. The sequence goes on along the minus strand of CM046880.1, from coordinate 590,698,229 downwards.
CGGTGGAGACATGTGAGATAAATATTGTGAGATAGTTAGTGTGAATTGTAAAAATTGCCGTTCTAAAAAAAAAAAGAAAAAAAAAACAGAAAAGCTAAGCGTATTGAACAAAATACAATATCCGGATACTAAAAGGATTGTAAATGTAAATTTTGTTTATTTAAATTTTTGTTTTGTTTGACTAAATCTTATTTCCAAAATAACACAGTTGCCTTCACATTACGATTGTCTTGTTGACTAAAGCTATTTTTGATCGAATATCATATCAGTTCGAGGGTAAAGCCTTTGTTGAAAATGTTAGGGAAGTTTCAAAATCGTCTTTGTATGGTTTGAATAAGTTGCAACAACAAATTCTTCGCAGTGTGTTAAATAAAAAAAAGATCACCGTACGTAGTGTTCATGAAGGAACAAACATGATGAAAAGGATGATACGTGGGAGAAAAGTTGTTATTGTTCTAGATGATGTTGATGATATAGAACAGCTTGAGGCGTTAGCAGGCGAGCCTAATTGGTTTAAATATGGGAGTGTAGTTATCATTACAACACGAGATAAGCAAGTCCTGTTAGCCCGCGGAGTGACGAACTTCATTGATGTCAACCTGTTATCGTATGCGGAAGCGATTTGTCTCTTGAGTAAGAATGCATTTAAAAGAGATATTCCGACTGAAGGGTACGAAGACCTATCAGGACAAGTTGTGAACTATGCTAATGGTCTTCCCTTAACGATCAAAGTTTTGGGTTCGATGCTATATGGTCAAAATGAACGTCATTGGATACATACCCTAGAAAGACTAAAAGAAATTCCATTGAAGGCAACTATGGAAAAATTGGAACTCAGTTATAATAATCTAGAGGAGGATCACAAGGAAATATTCCTAGATATTGTATGCATACTCAAAGGTTGGAGTGAAGAGGATGCAGTCATGGCGCTTAAAAGTTGTGGATTTTTTGCTGAAGCTGCCTTAAGAGTTCTTGAACAGAAATCTCTCATAACTATTTACGAAGACGATGATCATGGGTCGTGTTTGGGAATGCATGACCATATAGAAGAAATGGGTAAGAATATTGTTCGGCGTCTGAACCCTAATGAACCTAAAAGGCATAGCCGGTTATGGAATCAAGAGGAAACTAAAGAGATATTAGTTAGTAACTCGGTAAGTATCAAGTTATTTTGATTGTTAAACTAAAAGATCACTATGTTTTTCTAAAAGTTTAATTTAGTCATTGTACAAATTTTATTTATTTATTTTACAATTGACGTTGTCAAATCTTCATAATTACCCGAGATCACAAAATTATCATACCAATTTCAGTTTAACAAAGTGTGATTGATGTATTACTCAGATTTGAAATGAATTCGTAAAAAAAAATGTAGAATTGGGCAATGTTTAAAACAATATTTAGAAGATTTTGTGTTTGAGAAATCAGATTAAAACAAATCTCATGGCTATTTGAATTACAGCGAGCAGCAACACAATGTATAAGATATCTGGATGCAGAGAGATTGTATTTTGATATAATGATGAAAGGTCTCACAAACATGAAGGAACTTAGATTTGTTCGTCTGAATACAATGAACACTATATTTGAATTACAAGCCCAAATTAGCAAGAACTGGAAGCTTCCAAATGGCTTACGATTTCTGAGATGGGATTGGTATCCTTTTGAAAGTTTACCTAAAACATTTCAATCAAATTATCTTGTTGGACTTCATATGGAGTTGAGCATGATGAACCAACTGTGGAAAGATGGAGAAGAAAAGGTATAATAACGTTCATTAATTGCTACATTTCCTCTTTTCTTATCACAGCCTTTTCCAAAGCTCAGGTTCCTAAATTTCAACGATTCATATTTGAATACCCTTGACCTTAGTGTGGCTCCGAATCTTGAGACACTAGTTCTTGATAGTTGTTCTCAATTGGCAAAATTACACATGCCTGCTGAATGTCCAAAACTCATATCTCTCAACCTCATGTGCTGTTCAGATTTGAGGACCCTTCGCCTCGGGAGAACTCCGAATCTTGAGACCTTAAGACTCAAGGACTGTACTGATATGGTCGAACTTCGTATGCCCGCTGAATTTCCAAAGCTCGTTACTCTCGACCTCTGTAATTTAAAGTTGAGGACCCTTCGCCTTGGGATTACTCCGCATCTTGAGACGGTAACTCTTAAAAACTGTACTGATATGGTCGAACTTCATATGCCCGCTGAATGTCCAAGTCTCAGATCTCTCAAGCTCAGTAGATGTTCAAAGTTAAGGAACTTACACCTAGGGATTACTCCGCATCTTGAGGCGCTAAGGCTCAAGGACTGTTCTGATATGGTCGAACTTCACATGCCCGCTAAATGTCCAAAGCTCGTTAATCTCAACCTCTATAACTTAAAGCTGAGGACCCTTCGCCTCGGGAGAACTCCGAATCTTGAGATGGTAACTCTTCAAGACTGTACTGATATGGTCAAACTTCATATGCCCGCTGAATGTCCAAATCTCCTAGATTTCAAAATCAGTAATTTAAAGTTGAGGACCCTTCGCCTCGGGAGAACTCCGAATCTTGAGACCTTAAGACTCAAGGACTGTACTGATATGGTCGAACTTCGTATGCCCGCTGAATTTCCAAAGCTCGTTAATCTCAACCTCTGTAATTTAAAGTTGAGGACCCTTCGCCTCGGGATTACTCCGAATCTTGAGACGGTAACTGTTAAAAACTGTACTGATATGGTCGAACTTCATATGCCTGCTGAATGTCCAAAGCTCGTAGATCTCGACATGAGTAATTTAAAGTTGACGACCCTTCACCTCGGGATTACTCCCAATCTTGTGACCTTTAGACTCAAGGACTGTACTGACATGGTCGAACTTCGTATGCCCGCTGAATTTCCAAAGCTCGTTAATCTCAACCTCTGTAATTTAATGTTGAGGACCCTTCTCCTCGGGATTACTCCGAATCTGGAGACGGTAAGTCTCAAAGATTGTGATTTGGTTGAACTTCAGATTCCTGCTGATTGTCCGAAGCTTGTTACACTCGACCTTTATAATTTAAAGTTGAGGACCCTTCACCTCGGGATTACTCCCAATCTTCAGAGCTTAAGAGTCAAGGACTGTACTAATATGGTCGAACTTCGCATGCCCGCTGAATGTCCAAAGCTCGTTTATCTTGACCTCGGGTATACTTTGAATCTTGAGACATTAAGTCTCTGCAACTGTATGGTCAAAAACCTCAGCCTTAATTTTTCAAAGTTGAGGATTCTTCACCTTGAATCGACTCCGGATCTAGAGACCCTAAGTCTCATAGATTCTTGTAATTTGGTAGAACTTCACTTGCCCATCCGTTGCCTAAAGCTCAAAAACCTCAGCCTTGACGGTTCAAATTTGAGTAAACTTCACCTCGGAATGACTCCAGATCTCGAGACTCTGAGTCTTGCTGGATGTGAAAGTTTGGTAGAACTTCACATGCCCTTTGAATGTCCAAAGCTCAAATTCCTCAGCCTTTGTAATACAAAATTGAGTACCCTTGATCTTGAGCTGACTCCAAATCTCGAGTCGTTAGATCTTAAAGAATGCCATGATTTGGTAAAAATTAATGCTCCCTTTGGATGTCTAAAAACGCTTTGCTACTTAGACTTAACTGATTGTGGGAATCTTGAGAAACTTATTTCTGTATGCAACCTTGAGATTTCTACAGTAACCATGTGTGATTTTCGATGTTTAAGAAAGCTTACTCTGAAAGGTGGTTTTTCAGAGGTTCCGGAGTTCGTTGTCAAGTTAGAAGGTCTCGAGGAGCTGAATTTGCTGTCTAGAAAGATAGAACATCTTCCAGAAAGTATTTGTTTGTTGAAATATCTGAAAGTTCTCGAACTTAAATCTTTCTGGCTACTAGAGAAGTTACCCGAGGGTCTCGGTCTATTACAATGTTTAGAGAAGCTAATCCTAACAGAGTGTGCATTTTTACGAGATATTCCAAACAGCATATGTGAGATGAAATGTCTCAAATATTTCCATCTCCCGTATTGCCTTCAAGTTTCGGAATTGCCTGAGGAAATTGGACGGTTAGAATGTTTAGAAGAGTTGGATATCACTGGAACAGGCATTAGTCAGCTTCCAGCGAGTATTTTAAGGGTGAAAGGTCTGCGTGTTGTTGGGTCTAGATGGCTTCTTGAGTCATGTGGTTTTACATCCAAGATAGAAACCTTGGGTGATGAAACATTCTGCTACATATAAAGCCGTGAATACCACAAACATCGAAAGCAGAAGGCTGGTGTACCATTCTTAAATCAAGGTAGAGTTCTTAACTTGGACTTCTTCATAAAGTAAAAATTTGTTTGTTATTACAACAATGAGATTTGATATGATACTAAAGATGATACAAACAAATTCAAGACAAGTTTTGATTCGCATAAATGTCTTCTACTGAATAGGACTTTCGAGTCAAAGTATTGGTGAAGAACATATAGTACTATTAAGTGTTTAATGATACTGAGAAAAGCTACTAAACATGTTTCAGGAATACGAGGTTACTTCACTTCTGATCATGGAAATGATTGTCGACTGCGTATAATTTCTTAGTCAGTTGTGTAACGATCGAGGGAACCTATGTTGGTCGCGCAATGCAATTAGTTTAAGAAAATGGAGGATCATGGCTACTTTTCCAAGTTGATGTGGTGTAGTATAGTATGAGAATGCTTATTACTTTGTTCATATCTTAGCAAAATGCATTTTATTCGTTCAAAAAAATCCATTTTTCCTTTAATTAATATTATTTTTAAATTTTGTTTTTTAGATTTTTAAAAATAATAAAATCCAATAGCAGTTCCATTTTTGACACAGAAACATATAACACAATTAGGTAGACATTAATTTTGACACGGATCCGATTTCACTAAGCATTGAAGCGATCGGTAGTAATGTATATACGGATGTCCAAACAAATGACGAATTCAGAGGCAGGTCGAAGGACGCTGACACGGGTGGTGTTACAGCATGTTGTGATACATTCACGTCATAATTATTACTATTAGTAGTTTTTTGTTCAGACTATTATATATGGTTACCATTTTTTTATGCTTGCCTCAATCTGTATTGATCTAGAGATCTCTGCGGAGACGGATACACGTACCAAGTAAACAAAACATTAGTTTTTAATTACTGAACTCATGATCATGGAATCAGCCAAACTTATCTGAACAATGACTACTGGATTGAATTTAGAGCTTCGTGGGCTTCAAAAATCGAAAACATGTAGAGTAGAAACCATTAATTTATACGAGGTGGATGAATGCTGGGGTCAGGACTCAGGATATATAGAGATAAGTTCGTATGCTATACGACTTTAGACAAACTACCCCGCAGCAAAGCGCATTCATACCACTCTCGGAAACAGCAAGTATACTACGTAAACTCTAATACATGTTAAAGTTAAACAAGACATACAACAGCCCGGGGCAAAGCCGGGGCTAGAATCCTTGTATTTACGTAAAAAGTAGGAAATTTACATAAAAAGTAAATCAAGTTGGATATAAAAATACAGACAAACAAAGACGTTTTTATTCATTTCGCTAAGATATTAAATTTAGTATTATTTTGACAGTCTGGCTACGAGCTGCCATGATATTATTTATATAAGAACATGACATAAAAAATTGGATCAAAATTATAAACAAACAACTTTATTGAATCAAAATTATTGGTGTAGGGATTTGAAAATAGATAAAAGTTTAGAAAACAGTCTTCGAGTCTGAAATGCAAGTAATAATCTAAATTATATTTTGCAAAGAAGTTATCCTAGATCAAATTATATTTTGCAAATAAGTCACATAGATCAAATAAATATTCTGCAAAGAAGCATTGAGTAAATTTTATAAAAATTTGTAAATTGACGAAAACATCCTAACCTCGGATGTTTTTTGCCATCAACCATTATCTACTCCACAAGGAAATAACTTCGACAACTTTCTTAGCCCACTCAGACGTAACTTTGTAACACTCTTAGCTAGTGAGACACCAGCTGGAATAGGTAAGAGCCGACACTTGAACTTCTAACCTTTTATCCATAAATAATTTCTAAAAAAAGTATGAGTTTTCGAATACGGTACCAACTAAGCTTATTGAACAAAATACAATATCCGGATACATAAAGGATTGTAAATGTAACTTATGTTTATTTAAAATTTTGTTTCGTTTGACTAAATTTTTTTTCACAGAAAAACACAGTTGCCTTCACATTACGATTGTCTTGTTGACTTTTACTCATACATCTGCTTCTTCACACAATCCTTCAATAGTAACTTCAATGGCGTCTACTTCAACTTCAACCGTTCAAAAGAGCTTCAAGTATGATGTTTTTTTGAGTTTTCGAGGTGAAGACACCCGTCACAACTTTGTTAGTCATCTTTATAAAGCTCTTGAGCAAAGTGGGATTCAAACTTACAAGGATGATGAGAAAATTGAAAAAGGGGAAACCATCGACACCCAGCTGATCAAATCCATTGAAGAATCAAGATTCTTCATCATTGTGTTCTCTAAGGACTATGCAGGTTCATCTTGGTGCTTAGACGAGCTTGTCAAGATTATGGAGTGCCGGAAGGCGAGTGAGCAGACTGCTTACCCAGTCTTTTATGACGTCGAGCCCACTGAAATCCGCAAGCAAAGTGGGGTGGTTGGAGAAGCTTTTCAAAAGCATGAAAATAAAGAAGCTGCTGGGAAATGGAGAGAGGCTTTAAAAGAATCAGCCGATCTCGCTGGGTGGGAGCGGAAGAAGACTGCTAATGGGTAATCATTCTTAATTCAGTCGTTTGAAATATGAATTAATGTTAGATCTTATTGATAACTAGTAATTAGTTAAATCTTTTTCGTTGTTACAGGGATGAATCCAAATTGATCCAAATAATTGTTGACGACATTTTCCAAAATATATGTTCCAGTAGTTCAACTGTTGACGGAAATTTAGTAGGCATGGAGACACGAATAGAAGCTTTGCTTTCTTCTTTAGAACTTGATGCTCCTGGTGTCCGAATGATTGGGATATGGGGGATGGGAGGTGGTGGGAAAACAACTGTGGCCACAGCTATTTTTCACTAAATATGCCATCAGTTCGAAGGAAGCAGCTTTGTTGATAATGTAAGGGAGGTTTCAAAAAGCTCGTTGTCCGGTTTCAAGGAGCTGCAGAAACAAATCCTCACAGATATTTTCAGCGGTCAGAGCATCACTGTTAGTAGTGTTTCTGGCGGTAAAAACAAGATGGCGCAGATGATGGGTCGTAAAAAGGTTCTTGTAGTTCTAGATGACGTTGATTGCACAGACCAACTTGAGGCGTTAGCTGGTGACTCTAATTGGTATAAACCGGGCAGCAGAATTATCATCACCACACGAGATGAGCAAGTGCTGGTAGCCCACCGAGTGGGCTTCATTAATAAAGTCACCTTGTTATCGCACACAGAAGCAATTCGCCTCTTCAATAGGTATGCATTTACAAAAGAGACTCCAATTGAAGGTCACAAAGAGTTATCACGACAAGTTGTAAAATATGCTCATGGACTCCCCTTGTCAATCAAAGTGCTGGGCTCGTTACTTTGTGGTCAAAATCAGCCTCAATGGAAAGATGCCTTAGAAAGGCTAAAAAAAATACCGTTGAAAGAAACCATGAAAATATTGGAATTAAGCTATGATGCTCTTGATGATGATTACAAAGAGATATTCTTAGATGTTGCATGCTTACTCAAAGGTTGGAGAATAAACGATGCAGTCATAGCGCTTAAAAGTTGTGGATTTTTTGCAGAAGGTGCCTTAAGAGTTCTTGAACAGAAATCTCTCATAACTATTTCTGATGATTATTGGCAGTGTCTGGGAATGCATGACCATATAGAAGAAATGGGCAAGAATATTGTTCGTCGTCTGAACCCTAATGAACCGAAAAGACATAGCCGGTTATGGAATGAAGAGGAAATTGAAGAGATATTGGCTAATAACTTGGTAAGTACTTACTTAATTGGATTGGTAAACTAAAAGATCAACATGTTTTTCTAAAAGTTTAATTTAGTCATTTAAAAAAACAAAATTTTGTTTTATTAGATCATTAAACATTCTTCTGCCACATTTTTTGTCCTTGCGGTTTGCCGGGTGTTTCACTTTTAGACCGATAGTCTCAACAATCTCACACCGAGTCGTAAAATGAAACATTCGTTACGAGTTTGGTCCAAAGTTACGAACACTATATGTCTGTGGCTTATATATTGACCGTTAAAAATGAAAGTATATATGTTTATCTATACATATATTTTATAATACTAGACGTGTATTTTTTTGTATAAATCCACAAATGTCAAATAAGCTCATAAGTCCACACAAATAAGCCGAAATTTGTATAAATACCCAAATTTCAATTCGAGAAATTTATAAAAAGTAGTGTATTAACCTCGAGTTATATAATACCAATTAACTCGTTTTGTTTTGCAATGAAACAAATCTTATGGTCACTGCTATGTGAATTACAGGCTACCCCAGCAACACAAGGTATGAGAGTGGCTCCATCAAGATACAAATTAGAAATTTTAATGAAAGGACTCACAAACATGAAGGAACTTCGATTTCTTTACATATACGACCACACATATGTAAGTAGCGGCGATGTTAGCAACTGGAACCTTCCAAATGCCTTACGATTTCTGTGCTGGCGTTATTATCCTTTTTCAAGTTTTCCGAAAACATTTCAACCAAATAATCTTGTTGGACTTCAAATGTACAACAGCAATATTAGACACCTTTGGAAAGATGGAGAAGAAAAGGTATAATAATGTTTGATTAAACGGTAGTTTATCTTTCCCTCTTTTGTTACTCATTACTAACATGTATCTTTCTTTTTTTTTTTCTTTCCTTATGACAGCCTCTTTTAAAGCTAAGGTTCCTAAAGCTCGTCTATACAGACTTGAGGACCCTTGACCTTAGTGTGGCTCCTAATCTCGAGACACTAATTCTTGAAGGTTGTAGGAATTTGGTAGAAGTTCATTTCCAGGTTACTCTAAATCTAATGGAGTTATGCATCGATAGTTGTTTTAGCTTGGAAGAATTACACATGCCTGCTGAATGTCCAAAACTCACATCTCTCGACCTCAATAGGTGTTTAAAGTTGAGGACCCTCCACCTCGGGATTACTCCAAATCTTGAGAAGCTTAGACTCAAGCACTGTAAAGATATGGTTGAACTTCGTATGCTGGCTGAATTTCCAAAGCTCGTTAATCTCGACCTCAGGAATTTAATGTTGAGGACCTTTCACCTCGGGAATATTCCGAATCTTGAGACGCTAAGTCTCCACAACTGTACTGATATGGTCGAACTTTATATGCTTGCTCAATGTTCAAAGCTCGTATATCTCGACCTCTGTAATTTAAAATTGACGACCTTTCACCTCGGGATTACTCCAAATCTTAAGTCGCTAAGGCTCAATGACTGTTCCTATATGGTCGAACTTCACATGCCCGCTGAATGTTTAAAGCTCGATAATCTCGACCTCTGCAATTTAAAGTTGAGGACCCTTCGCCTCGGGATTACACCGAATCTTAAGACGGTAAGTCTCAAAGACTGTACTGATATGTTCGAACTTCGTATGCCCGCTAAATGTCCAAAGCTCATAGATGTCAACCTCAGTAACTTAAAGTTGACAACCCTTCGCTTTGGGATTGCTCTGAATCTTGAGACGCTAAAAGTTAACCAATGTACTGAGATGGTCGAACTTAAGATTCCCGCGGAATGTCCAAAGCTCGTTCATCTCGAACTCTGTAATTTGAAGTTGACGACCTTTCACCTCGGGATTACTCCGAATCTTGAGACGCTAGTTCTCCAAAACTGTGCTGATATGATCGAACTTCCGGCTAAGTGTCTTCACCTCGTAAAACTGAAACTCAGTAATACAAGCTTAACGACCCTTCGCCTCGGGATTACTAATTATGAGACAGTAAACCTCGAAAAGTGTACTGATGTGGCCGAACTTCACACTGCAGCGCAATTTCCAAAGTTGATTTTTCTCGAACTCTGTAATTTAAAGTTCACGGCCCTTGACCTTGGGACTACTCTGAATCTTGAGACGGTAATTCTTAAAGATTGTCGTGATTTGGTCGAACTTCACTTGCCCTTCAGTTGCCTAAAGCTCAGAAATCTCTACCTTATTGATTCAAATTTGAGGAACCTTAACCTTGGAATGACTCCCGATCTTATGACTCTAATTCTTAATGAATGTGAAAGTTTGGTAGAACTTCACATGCGCTTTGAATGTCCAAAGCTCAAATTCCTCAGCCTTAGGAATACAAAATTGAGTACTCTTGACCTTTGGCTGACTCCAAATCTCCAGACATTAAATCTTAAAGAATGTCATGATTTGATAGAAATTAATGCTCCCTTTGGATTTCTAAAAACTCTTCGCCGTTAGACTAAACTGATTGTGGGAGGTTTGAATCATTTATGACGGACAAATGGTTTTCCTTAGTTGAGATTGACTCTTTTTATGACTGTGGAGTCCAAGTCATGGCTTACATATTTTATATTTAACATTCAGTTTTTACGGTTGGGAATCTTGAGAAACTTATGATTTGGTGCGCAACCTAGAGATTTCAACAGTCACTATTTGTGATTTTCAGTGTTTAAGAAAGCTTACTCTGAAAGGCGGTATTCAAGAGGTTCCGAAGTTTGTTGTCCAGTTAGAAGGTCTAGGAGGAGCTGAATTTGCTGTCTACAAAGATAAAACATCTCCCGAAAAGCATTTGTATGTTGAAATATCTGAAAATTCTCGAACTTAATAAATCTTGCTGGCAGCTAGAGAAGTTACCAGAGAATCTTGGTCAATTACAATGTTTAGAGAAGCTAAGCCTAACAGAGTGTGCATTTTTACGAGATATTCCAAACAGCATATGTGAGATGAAATGTCTCAAATATTTCCATCTCCCGTATTGCCTTCAAGTTTCGGAATTGCCTGAGGAAATTGGACGGTTAGAATGTTTAGAAGAGTTGGATATCACTGGAACAGGCATTAGTCAGCTTCCAGCGAGTATTTTAAGGGTGAAAGGTCTGCGTGTTGTTGGGTCTAGATGGCTTCTTGAGTCATGTGGTTTTACATCCAAGATAGAAACCTTGGGTGATGAAACATTCTGCTACATATAAAGCCGTGAATACCACAAACATCGAAAGCAGAAGGCTGGTGTACCATTCTTAAATCAAGGTAGAGTTCTTAACTTGGACTTCTTCATAAAGTAAAAATTTGTTTATTATTACAACAATGAGATTTGATATGATACAAACAAATTCAAGACAAGTTTTGATTGGCATAAATATCTTCTACTGAAAAGGACTTTCGAGTCAAAGTATTGGTGAAGAACATATAGTACTATTAAGTGTTTAATGATACTGAGAAAAGCTACTAAACATGTTTCAGGAATACGAGGTTACTTCACTTCTGATCATGGAAATGATTGTCGACTGCGTATAATTTCTTAGTCAGTTGTGTAACGATCGAGGGAACCTATGTTGGTCGCGCAATGCAATTAGTTTAAGAAAATGGAGGATCATGGCTACTTTTCCAAGTTGATGTGGTGTAGTATAGTATGAGAATGCTTATTACTTTGTTCATATCTTAGCAAAATGCATTTTATTCGTTCAAAAAATCCATTTTTCCTTTAATTAATATTATTTTTAATTTTATTTTTTTTAGATTTTTAAAAATAATAAAATCCAATAGCAGTTCCATTTTTGACACAGAAACATATAACACAATTAGGTAGACATTAATTTTGACACGGATCCGATTTCACTAAGCATTGAAGCGATCGATAGTAATGTATATACGGATGTCCAAACAAATGACGAATTCAGAGGCAGGTCGAAGGACGCTGACACGGGTGGTGTTACAGCATGTTGTGATACATTCACTTCATAATTATTACTATTAGTAGTTTTTTGTTCAGACTATTATATATGGTTACCAATTTTTTTATGCTTGCCTCAATCTGTATTGATCTAGAGATCTCTGCGGAGACGGATACACGTACCAAGTAAACAAAACATTAGTTTTTCATTACTGAACTCATGATCATGGAATCAGCCAAACTTATCTGAACAATGACTACTGGATTGAATTTAGAGCTTCGTGGGCTTCAAAAATCAAAAGCATGTAGAGTAGAAACCATTGATTTATACGAGGTTGATGAATGCTAGGGTCAGGATATATAGAGATAAGTTCGTATGCTATATGACTTTAGACAAACTACCTCGCAGCAAAGCGCATTCATACCACTCTCGGAAACAGCAAGTATGCTACGTAAACTCTAATACTCCCTTCGTCCCAAATTAATAGTCCCCCGACAAAAAACACATTCTTTTAGAAAACATCACTATCACTGTATTCTCTCTCTTACTTTTTGGTAAAATGACATTCTTACCCTTATACAATTAATTAAAACTTACTGTAGTATATATCTTGTAATTTCTAGTACCACTAGGTGCAATATGGTAAACTTGTTACTCCACTTACATTTATTTTTAGAATTAGACTATAATTTTGGGACGTCCCAAAATAGTATACGGGACTATAATTTTGGGACGGAGGGAGTACATGTTAAACAAGACATACAACAGCCCGGGGCAAAGCCGGGGCTAGAATCCTTATATTTACGTAAAAAGGAAATTTACATAAAATGTAATTCAAGTTTAATATAAAAATACAGACAAACAAAGACGTTTTTATTCTTTTCGCTAAGATATTAAATTTAGTATTATTTTGACAGTCTGGCTACGAGTTGCCATGATATTATTTATATAAGAACATGACATAAAAAATTAGATCAAAATTATAAACAAACAACTTTATTGAATCAAAATTATTGGTGTAGGGATTTGAAAATAGATAAAAGTTTAGAAAACAGTCTTCGAGTCTGAAATGCAAGTAATAATCTAAATTATATTTTGCAAAGAAGTTATCCTAGATCAAATTATATTTTGCAAATAAGTCACATAGATCAAATAAATATTCTGCAAAGAAGCATTGAGTAAATTTTTTTAAAAATTTGTAAATTGACGAAAACATCCTAACCTCGGATGTTTTTTGCCATCAACCATTATCTACTCCACAAGGAAATAATTTCGACAACTTTCTTAGCCCACTCAGACGTAACTTTGTAACACTCTTAGCTAGTGAGACACCAGCTGGAATAGGTAAGAGCCGACACTTGAACTTCTAACCTTTTATCCATAAAAAATTTCTAAAAAAAGTATGAGTTTTCGAATACGGTACCAACTAAGCTTATTGAACAAAATACAATATCCGGATACATAAAGGATTGTAAATGTAACTTATGTTTATTTAAAATTTTGTTTCGTTTGACTAAATTTTTTTTCCCAGAAAAACACAGTTGCCTTCACATTACGATTGTCTTGTTGACTTTTACTCATACATCTGCTTCTTCACACAATCCTTCAATAGTAACTTCAATGGCGTCTACTTCAACTTCAACCGTTCAAAGAGCTTCAAGTATGATGTTTTTTTGAGCTTTCGAGGTGAAGACACCCGTCACAACTTTGTTAGTCATCTTTATAAAGCTCTTGAGCAAAGTGGGATTCAAACTTACAAGGATGATGAGAAAATTGAAAAAGGGGAAACCATCGACACCCCAGCTGATCAAATCCATTGAAGAATCAAGATTCTTCATCATTGTGTTCTCTAAGGACTATGCAGGTTCATCTTGGTGCTTAGACGAGCTTGTCAAAATTATGGAGTGCCGGAAGGCGAGTGAGCAGACTGCTTACCCAGTCTTTTATGACGTCGAGCCCACTGAAATCCGCAAGCAAAGTGGGGTGGTTGGAGAAGCTTTTAAAAAGCATGAAAATAAAGAAGCTGTTGGGAAATGGAGAGAGGCTTTAAAAGAATCAGCCGATCTCGCTAGGTGGGAGCGGAAGAAGACTGCTAATGGGTAATCATTCTTAATTCAGTCGTTTGCTATATTAATTAATGTTAGATCTTATTGATAACTAGTAATTAGTTAAATCTTTTTCATTGTTTATCGTCAATCACTCACTATGCTGGACCAAATTCAGCAATGGCTTCTAAGGTAGTACTCTTTCCGTCCCAAAATTATTATCCACTTTTTCTTTTTTGTCTGTCTCAAAAGTACATATAAATTTAGTTCGAAATTACCATATTATCCTCCTTTGTAGTTATTAGTACTAATATTAAAAAAAATAATTAATTAGTTAAGGGTAGAGAAAGAGAAAATTTTTGTTTGATGACAATATATTTTTAGGACAGAGGGAGTACTAGCTAGTTACTTCATTTATTACTGCTACATGTCACCAATGTTTTAAAACCCGGTTTTGTTGACCCGATCAAAGTTACCGGTTTATCGGATTACCGGTTCAACCGTCGGGTCAAACCGGTTTTATACTAAAAGAAAAAGATATCAATATCTAACATTTTAATAGAAAAAGTTTTGAGACTTTTATGTTTCCAATGTACCTAGTTTTAATAGTCAAAATATAAACAAATATTGGGTGGCTAGTAGTCACTAATGTACCTAGTTTTAATCAACACCAACTTTTGATTATTTAACTTCTCCTCCCACTTCAGTCATTACAGTAACAAAAACTCAAAAGATGCTCCCTACTTTCCCTCACTATCAATAATCTGAGCAGAATCCCCTCAACCATGTCTTCAATCAAAACCATCACTGCTAAATCGAATCAAACCCTAACTAATTGACACAGAGAGATGACACAATGTGTATGCACTTGTATAATTACTTTATACAGAAGGCTCATCATAATTAAACACAGAGCAAGAATGTTGATCGATCTATTACAAGACGAGAAATCACCAGTGCAAATTACATTGATTTCTTTCTTTTCTTTCATCCGATTACATTAATCTCTTTCGTTTCCTTTCATGAGGTCGAACCGGCTGATTTCCGGTTCACTGGTTTAACCTGGGTCGACCAAAACCCGGCGGTTTAATCCGGTTTGATTTTGGTAAAAACCCGACACACAACGGACCGGTCGTCACTCCGGTTTCGGTTCAACCGGTTGAACCGGGTTTTAAAAGATTGCATGTCACTAACTTATACATTTTCATGCATAACTTTCCTGTGTATATATAGAAAGTTAGAAACTAATTCCATTAGATACACATCCTAATTAAGTACTAGTTCCGTTCATTCGTTCTCAGCAACTCTTTGTGACTACTTTGTTTAAGCTTATTTTTTTATTTTGGCTTATTTTCTGAACTATATAAGCTTTTTATCATGTAACGAACTTATATATACCCACAACCCCCTAGTCTTTAGAAAAAAGCCCAAGGTTTATCAAATATATAATCTCAAAAACAAGCCTACGTATAAGCTTAAACAAACACCCCCATGTATGTATATGTGCTCAATTACTAATTATATTTACGTGACAGGGTTGACGATCAGAATAAACATGACAAGTTTCACACACACGTCGCGACACATCTAACAAAGTGTACAACTTTTCTGGTTCCGAAACACGCAGACTTTCCTGAACTAGTCCTTGATTTTTGTCTTCACACATTTCTGGAGCATACAAAGTTACTATCCAATGTCAATGACATACCAAAGGTTTTTTAATTCTTCTTCAATCTATTACTGGAATATCTAATACTTGCCTTATTCGGCTTTCAAACCTCAATCATTTTATAGTTCTGGAGCACAATATTCAAGAAACTCTGTTCGCAATCGGACGCTGATTTTTTTCTGCAAGTGCTGGATCTCCTCGTCACTCAATGCAAGGTAACATTGTGTTGCCATCCCTTCTAGAGAATAAGTTCATTAGGGTGATGCCACATGAAACTTCATGTAATAGCAACATACTTTTACTCAAAACTTTAAAATATACTACAGTAATATCGTATATGTAGTTTCGAAATCCGTTCTATGATCATACACCTACTTTCAAAAAATATCAAATATCTTTCAAAAATATACAATGTAATAATTAACGAATTGAAGGAAATGAGAAATTATGTGCAGTTATTAAGCTTATTCAAACCAATGATAAACAAATGAATGGATGGTCATTAAGCTACAATATCAAGCGTCTTCTCTTTCCATTTCTTGATCTTATCAACTTATGATTATTAGTAAAAAAAATTTTTGTGTATATAAAGCATGTTTGTCATGATATATAACAAAAATATATAAGATACAATAAACATTTAAACTAATCTTCACATCAGCTATAGAAATCATTAACAATGTCATGTAAATAATTTAACCGGTGATTAGTCATGTCACATCAACTAAAGTATTATATCGAGACGAATTTTACAAATACATGTATGATATTAGTATTTTTTTAAAGTGCAAGTATGATATTTTTTCATTTTAAAAATATGTGCCTACTCCACGTTTAGTCAAAAGGGGGAAATGGGCTATGTCATTGACCATTCTGCTAGATCTAAAACAACACAGTGCAGTACACAAGTTTCATGTCAATCTCTTGTAGATTTACATGCTTTTCTATGCTTATTCTTGTAATCATGGTTGAATGATACCCCTCCTTTATACAACCAAATAAGTAGGTGATATGTTTCCATCCCTCTACAAGAAACTTATGGTCCAATCAACTAATGTTTGCTGTTTTACAAATTCCAGTCATATATAAGTTGTATTCTAATCATAAAACTCACAATTGTTTATAAGTATATATAACCAGTCCTGTGTATCACAACTGTTTATAAAAAAATAACTGCTCTTAGTAATAGACTATCTAAATATCGTGTAGTTGATGAGAGTGCAAATAAAAAATAAGAGTCTCTAAGGAGTTACAAACCACCTAGTTAAGCTTCAGATGAATTGAACTTGCAATTACAGGAGAATAGATATCCATCTGACCAGCGAATTATTGGAATTCTTAAAATAAATCAAGTATTCGAGTATGGGATTTCTGAATATAGATACGTGAAAATGAATTTGCAACTATAGAGTTTCTGAATATAGATACGTGAAAATGAATTTGCAACTATCAAGTAACCTTTTTGTTTAACAGAAAGACAATTTGATTTTTAACAAGATTAGACAATTGTGACCAGTGCAACAGTAAAACATTCAATATATATGGAAGTTGAGTTTCACAAAACTAAAACCATAGGTCTAAAGTACAAACTAATACAAACAACAAGAATTATTTAACAAGCAAAATCAAGTAGAGAACAATCAATATCTACACTACACGAATGACCATCAATTCGATCTAAATATTACGGAAAATTAAAATGAGAATGACCTCTAACATCCAGGCCTGCCCGTTGTAGAGACGATGCTATGCTATCGCTGAACTGAACCGAGACTAAGCTACACCGAATCGTAACAATTGTCGAGTACTTGAAATCAAGAACGAATCAAAACCGAGATCGAAGCAAATATTAACCATTTTTCATTAACTAAAACACTTGCATATCCAAACCACTACAACTTGTAATACTAATAACAATCCTAATTCATAAGCTGTTGATCATCACCAAACAAAACCAAACTCATCTCTGAACAGTAAACTCATCGAATCAAGTATTGCGTGGTCGTTATAACTCTGCGATCTTCTTTAAGGGATCTAGGTTCCGCATATCGATCTTCGGGTTGTTGGTGGTGTCGATTCCAACAAATCCCCTCGTCGTGAACAGTAGCTATACTAAAGAAACAAAAATTAAAAGAAACTAGAGAAAGATTGAAGAATTAAAGGTGAGTTTCATTAATGGATAAAAGAATGATTTGGTTACAAAAGGATAAAAAATAAAGATAACGCTTCTCCTTTTTTTATATATTTAATTTTGATTATTAATAATAAGATTAAATGCTCATCAGTGTTAACGTAAGTTTTTTCATCAATAACTGTTATCATTTACTATTCTTAGTTAAGCATTTAGATTACACTTCTGTTTCATTATGGTTTACATAATTTTGATGGCTGAACTTGTTGTGTTCGAGCGTTATATGTCTTTGATGACCACAACAAATCTGAAAGTTAAGGTCGTTTATTAACAACCATCTCTTTAGGTTGGCACGTGAGTCAGTTACGGATCTTGAGGGATTCGTATTGGAATTTTTTCAAAATCTTCCCTATCCGACGGTTATCTGCATGATTGTATTCAAAGATGCCTTGCTGGGAGATTTATTGACCGAAAGCCAAACCAAGCAGTCTTCTTGGATAATGTTTCCCGATTAAGTGCCAATTGTGCACCTCTTACTGGACCAATCCAAGAAGGTATATATATCTAAACAAGCAAGTTGCATATCTTGAGAAATTTATGCACAAATTATGGTATTTTATAAAATGTGATGCTTGTGTTTTAAAACCTTATGGAACTTCAGATAAATTAGCAGATCCAAGTTCTAGTACCTTCGGGATTCCTGACTGAACGTACATAGTTCCTTGCGGCCACAATATTATTGATGAAATTGCACCACTTTTCCGAGTGATTTTAAAGAAATAGAACCATAAGAAAATAAAGGCTGAGAGGATTGAACCATGCCATTGCTTTGTGGTCTTCTTAGGTGAAGTTACTGCTGCTGATTTATGTAGTTGCTATTGATTTAGCAATTATACTATTCCTGATGATGGTTCACTTCTTTACTCACGAATATGGAAGATAAATGGTTCGGCCCTTGGAAGCACCTACTCTTAGGGGAATCTTTGGACCATGATCAACTTGATATTGTACTAAAGAAAGTGATCGGGGATCTCAAATCAAAATTTGATGTTCATGTACATGAGAAGACTCTCAAATCTGTAATAAGATGTGCGATTGATGCAGCCAAAGAAAAAGAATGCTTGCATGAATTAATTTTGAAAAAAAGGTTGCTATATTGGTGAATTAAGTAATCATGGAAGTCTTCGGGAAGATGCCAGCAACAACTCACTTTCAATTAAAAAGTTATCTGATAGAGAGAATCAGCTTGACGGTAACTCCATACTGAAATAGTAAAGACGCAAGATTTTAAGTCTAAATAACACGAGTAAAGAAAGACAGGAGCTGAAAGTGGTGAGTTTTTTATCTTCGGGATCACACGATCCATTATTTTATTCTTGGTATTAGTCGTTATTATTAAAATGTATCGTGTAATAATGGAAGGGGATAGTTTACAAAAATACATTTTAGAATATACTAATATACGGGCCCAATACAAGCATATCCTAACATAGAAAGAATGATGAAAAAAGGAAAAATATCAAAAGATTTTGCCGCAACAAGAAACTAGGAATAAGAAAGAGAGACGGGATAATAACAGTCAAGTCCCCCGACATACTCATCGTTACATTTTTTGAATTTCATCTTCTTAACATTATGTCTAATCCAATTTGTACAAACACAAACCCTAATAAACATGGATTAGATATAATGTTAATAAAATAAAATTCAAAAAATGTAACGATGATTATGTTGGGGGACTTGGCTATTATTATCCCGTCTCTCTTTCTTATTCCTAGTTTCACGCTGCTGCAAAATCTTTTGATATTTTTCCTTTTTTCATAATTCTTTCTATACTAGGATATGCTTGTATTGGGCTAGTATATTAGTATATTCTAGAATCTATTTTTGTAAACTATATATACCCTTCGATTATTACTCGATACATTGTAATAATAACGACTAACACCAAGAAGAAAATAATGGATCGTGTGATCTCGAAGATAAAAAAACTCACCACTTTCAGATCTCACCTCCATTTACAATGAAGCTTTTGGTTGTCTCAACCGAAGTTTAACAGAGTGTATAGATAAAGATAAAATTTGTCTCATAAATGAAGTAAATAAAAACTTTGATTTTGTTAGTGGGTCAAGTAAGTGTAAAGAAGCTCTTAATGCCCTTGACCATCACATTAAAAACAAAAGCATCAATGCTCCTGTCTTACAAGAGCTTTTAAAGTTTACCGTATGTTTCTTTGTTGTTTAGATGCTCTTGATGTAAATCATCATGACTACACTATCAAAAGATATTGGATTAATCTCCTCGAGTGTTATATTTATTGGGAAGATTACCAAGCGGGTAAACAATTAGGGTTATCTGTAATTATCAGTTTTAGAGATTATTATTATAGCACAACAGTAGCACAAGCTGGTGAGCTTGTTCCAGATTTAGTGAAAATTATTAAGCGCGAGGGTGATAGTGATAATATTGTTGGTGATGAGGTAATTAAGACTATTGCCTCGATGATGATGGAAGTCATAGCCATGTTTTTAGAGTGTCTTGTTGTTGCTGTTGAATTTCACCAACAAGAAGATTATCGTCAATCATTCACTATGCTGGACCAAATTCAGCCATGGCTTCTAAGGTAGTACTCCTTCCGTTCTAAAATTATTATCCAACTTTTCTTTTTTGTCTCTCTCAAAAGTACATATAAATTTAGTTCGAAATTACCATATTATCCTCCTTTGTAGTTACTATTACTAATATTAAAAAATTAAATTAATTAGTTAAGGGTAGAGAAAGAGAAAAATTTTGTTTGATGACAATATATTTTTAGGACATAGGGAGTACTAGCTAGTTACTTCATTTATTACTGCTACATGTCGCCAATGTTTTAAAACCCATCCATTCAAGGGTGGCCTAGTGGCAAAAAGATTTGTGATTATCAGTCCAAAGTGTGTGAGGTCTCAAGTTCAATTCCCACTAGGTGCAAACAACCTTGAAGTGGCCACGCCAACCTCCTGAAAAGGGAGAGCTTTATCTGATTTGAGTCTGTGTGGCGGTGAGCTTAAACCCCGTGGATTAGTCGGGCAATGAGTCAGAGATCACGGTTACAAAAAAAAAAGTTTTAAAACCCGGTTTTTGTTGACCCGATCAAGTTACCGGTTGATCGGATTACTAGTTCAACCGCCGGGTCAAACCGGTTTTATACTAATAGAAAAAGATATCAATATCTAACATTTTAATAGAAAAAGTTTTGAGACTTTTATGTTTCCAATGTACCAAGATTTAATAGTCAAAATATAAACAAATATAGGGTGGCTAGTAGTCACTAATGTACCTAGTTTTAATCAACACCAACTTTTGATTATTTAACTTCTCTTCCCACTTCAGTCATTACAGTAACAAAAACTCAAAAGATGCTCCCTACTTTCCCTCACTATCAATAATCTGAGCAGAATCCCCTCAACCATGTCTTCAATCAAAATCATTACTTCTAAATCTAATCAAACCCTAACTAATTGACACAGAGAAATGACACAATGTGTATGCACTTGTATAAATACTTTATACAGAAGGATCATAATTAAACACAGAGCAAGAATGTTGATCGATCTATTAAAAGACGAGAAATCACCAGTGCAAATTACATTGATTTCTTTCTTTTCTTTCATCCGATTACATTAATCTCTTTTGTTTCCTTTCATGAGGTCGAACCGGATGATTTCCGGTTCACTGGTTTAACCCGGGTCAACCAAAACCCGACGGTTTAATCCGGTTTGGTTTTGGTAAAAACCCGGAACACAACGGACCGATCGTCACTCCAGTTCCGGTTCAACCGGTTGAACCGGGTTTTAAAAGATTGCATGTCACTAACATATAC
Organism: Glebionis coronaria; assembly: GCA_025667525.1. NCBI lineage: Eukaryota > Viridiplantae > Streptophyta > Magnoliopsida > Asterales > Asteraceae > Glebionis > Glebionis coronaria. The sequence goes on along the minus strand of CM046880.1, from coordinate 590,676,677 downwards.
ATTTCCATGCATAACTTTCCTGTTTATATATAGAAACTAATTCCATTAGATACACATCCTAATTAAGTACTAGTTTCGTTCATTCATTCTCAGCAACTCTTTGTGACTACTTTGTTTAAGCTTATTTTTTTTAATTTTGGCTTATTTTATGAATTATATAAGCTTTTTATCATGTAACGAGCTTATATATACCCACAACCCCCTAGTCTTTAGAAAAAAGCCCAGGGCTTATCAAATATATAATCTCAAAAACAAGCCTACGTATAAGCTTAAACAAACACCCCCATGTATGTATATGTGCTCAATTACTAATTATATTTACGTTACAGGGTTGACGATCAGAATCAACATGACAAGTTTCACACACACGTCGTGACACATCTAACAAAGTGTACAACTTTTCTGGTTCAGAAACACGCAGACTTTCCTGAACTAGTCCTTGATTTTTGTCTTCACACATTTCTGGAGCATACAAAGTTACTATCCAATGTCAATGACATACCAAAGGTTTTTTAATTATTCTTCAATCTATTACTGGAATATCTAATACTTTCCTTATTCAGCTTTTAGACCTCAATCATTTTACAGTTTTGGAGCACAATATTCAAGAAACTCTGTTCGCAATCAGACGCTGATTTTTTTCTGCAAGTGCTGGATCTCCTCGTCACTCAATGCAAGGTAACATTGTGCTGCCATCCCTCTTAGAGAATAAGTTCATTAGGGTGATGCCACATGAAACTTCATGTAATAGCAACATACTTTTACTCAAAACTTTAAAATATACTACAGTAATATCGTATATGTAGTTTCGAAATTCGTTCTATGATCATACACCTACTTTCAAAAATATCAAATATCTTTCAAAAATATACAATGTAATAATTAATGAATTGAAGGAAATGAGAAATTATTTGTTGTTATTAAGCTTATTCAAACCAATGATAAACAAATGAATGGATGGTCATTAAGCTACAATATCAAGCGTCTTCTCTTTCCATTTCTTGATCTTATCAACTTATAATTATTAGTAAAATTTATATTTGTGTATATAAAGCATGTTTGTCATGATATATTACAAAAATATATAAGATACAATAAACATTTAAACTAATCTTCACATCAGCTATAGAAATCATTAACAATGTCATGTAAATAATTTAACCGGTGATTAGTCATGTCACATCAACTAAAGTATTATATCGAGACGAATTTTACAAATACATGTATAATATTAGTAGTTTTTTAAATTACAAGTATGATATTTTTTCATTTTAAAAATATGTGCCTACTCCACGTCTAGTCAAAAGGGGGGAATGGGCTATGTCATTGACCATTCTGCTAGATCTAAAACAACACAGTGCAGTACACAAGTTTCATGTCAATCTCTTGTAGATTTACATGCTTTTTTATGCTTATTCTCGTAATCATGGTTGAATGATACCCCTCCTTTATATAACCAAATAAGTAGGTGATGTTAGGTTAATCGTTTATAAGTCTGTTCACGTATGCATGGCGGGAACACTTCTAGTTTAAGAAATCTGCATGTTTTATGTTTTAGTATTCTAATTATGATAGGACTTGGTAAAAAGATCATGGCTGATTCTAAGGATGTGCATGGAGCTGTTAGACCAGTTCTATAGGATAGTTAGTTGGTAGTATTATAGTTCTATTTTTGTGGTCCACGTTGTCTAAGAGGGCTATATATATAGCTAACTCTCATATGTACAAGTAATCAGTTTTCAATCTTAATAAACAAAACACTGAAACCCAATCTTGCTCGTTTTGATTGGTGTTATCGTGTTGTGTGAGTCCGGCTAAGGAGGCTGATTCCTACATTTGGTATCAGAGCTAGGTCGTTGGGCTCATACCTGGTGTACGTGTGGTGTGTGGCGAGAAAGAAAAGACCGAATGCCTTCTATGTATTAAGGCAACGAAAGACCAAAGTGAGCAGCAAGCTTTGATCGTAGAAAGCTTTATGAGACCGCGAGGGCCGAAGAACCTCAAAAGACCGGCGGTACGACTGTTCCTAGACCGAGAATGTTAAGACCGAGACCGAGACTGAAAAAGTCAAGACCGAGACCGAACGAGGCAACCAAGACCGACCGTGACCGCGTGTTGCCCAAGAAAGAAAAGAAGACCGAAAAAGACCGGCGTCGTAGAGAAGACCGAGGAAGCTCCAGCGTGAGACCGAAGACCGAAAAGACCGAATCTAGCAAGAGGAGACCGTGACCGAAAAGTAGACAGAAATGCAGACCGAAAGAGATAACCGTGACAACGGGTTGTCCAAGAATGAAAGTGAGACCGAAGTTTCAACAACACAAGACCGAAATATGTTGTTGATTCATAGGCCGAAGTCCGAAGACCGAAGAATGAAAGCCGATGGCCGAAGAATGGAGGCCAAATACCGAATGAGAAAGATATTGTTGAATTAAAGACCGAAGACGAAGACTGAATTATTAAATCAATAAGACCGAAGATTCATAAAAAAGACCGAACAAAGTTTTATCTCGATCAAGAGATAAAAGACCGGAGCAAGAACAGGAATGAAGCAAGACCGTGGCAAGAACGCTAGCAAGAACGTTCGCAAGAAAGATATATAGCAAGAAAGTTTGAAAGAAAAAGGTATCAAGAATGAGAAAGAAAGTAAGTAAGTAGAAAAGTGTAGCAAGTAGCAAGAGCAGCAAGGAGATGTATCAGGAGCAACTCTTGTACAATGGTAGTATTGAATCAGTAAGTTCGATCGTGGAAGTTGCATTACCGGGATATCTTTGGAGGTGTCTGACAGCCGAGAATCGAGATTTCTTTGTTTGAAAGACAATGAAGACTTGAACACAGGGGGTGTTGAATGGCGTTGGAAGTTGCATTCAACGAGATGATTCGGATGTGTCCGGGAAAAGTCGAGAAACGAAGGTGTTTATGACGTGATCGAGGTGACTTGAATAAATGATTAAGGGGGTGAATGTTGGGTTAATCGTTTATAAGTCTATTCACGTATGCATGGCGGAAACACTTCTAGTTTAATAAATCTGCTGTTTTATGTTTTAGTATTCTAATTATGATAGGACTTGGTAAAAAGATCATGGCTGATTCTAAGGATGTGCATGGAGCTGTTAGAGCAGTTCTATAGGATAGTTAGTTGGTAGTATTGTAGTTCTATTTTTGTGGTCCACGTTGTCTTAGAGGGCTATATATATAGCTAACTCTCATATGTACAAGTAATTAGTTTTCCATCTTAATAAACAAAACACTGAAACCCAATCTTGCTCGTTTTGATTGGTGTTATCGTGTTGTGTGAGTCCGGCTAAGGAGGCTGATTCCTACAGGTGATATGTTTCCATCCCTCTAACAAGAAACTTATGGTCCATCAACTAATGCTTGCTGTTTTACAAATTCCAATCATATATAAGTTGTATTCTAATCATACAACTCACAATTGTTTATAAATATATATAACCAGTCCTGTGTATCACAAATGTTTATAAAAAAATAACTGCTCTTAGTAATAGACTATCTAAATATCGTGTAGTTGATGAGAGTGCAAATAAAAAATAAGAGTCTCTAAGGAGTTGCAAACCACCTAGTTAAGCTTCAGATGAATTGAACTTGCAATTACAGGAGAATAGATATCCATCTGACCAGCAAATTATTGGAATTCTAAATATAGATACGTGAAAATGAATTTGCAACTATAGAGTTTCCTAATAAAAATTAGTTCATGGTCTTACAAGTAACCTTTTTGTGTAACAGAAAGACAATTTGATTTTTAACAAGATTAGACAATTGTAACGGCCAGTGCAACAATAAAACATTCAATATATATGGAAGTTGAGTTTCACAAAACTAAAACCATAGGTCTAAAGTACAAACTAATACAAACAACAAGAATTGTTTAACAAGCAAAATCAAGTAGAGAACAATCAATATCTACACTACACGATCTAAATATTACAGAAAATTAAAACGAGAATGACCTCTAACATCCAGGCCTGCCCGTTGTAGAGACGATGTTATGCTATCGCTGAACTGAACCGAGACTAAGCTACACCGAATCGTAACAATTGTCGAGTACTTGAAATCAAGAACGAACCAAAACCGATATCGAAGCAAATATTAACAACTTTTCATTAACTAAAACACTTGCATATCCAAACCACTACAACTTGTAATACAAATAACAATCCCAATTCATAAGCTGTTGATCATCACCAAACAAAACCAAACTCATTTCTGAACAGTAAACTCATCGAATCAAGTATTGCGTGAACAGTAAACTATTAATCCCCTCGTCGTGAACAGTAGCTATACTAAAGAAACAAAAATTAAAAGAAACTAGAGAAAGATTGAAGAATTAAAGGTGAGTTTCATTAATGGATAAAAGAATGATTTGGTTACAAAAGGATAAAAAATAAAGATAACGCTTCTCCTTTTTTTATATATTTAATTTTGATTATTAATAATAAGATTAAATGCTCATCAATGTTAACATAAGTTTTTTCATCAATAACTGTTATCATTTACTATTCTTAGTTAAGCATTTAGCTTACACTTCTGTTTCATTATGGTTTACATAATTTTGATGGTTGAACTTGTTGTGTTCGAGCGTTATATGTCTTTGATGACCACATCGAATCTGAAAGTTAAGGTCGTTTATTAACAACCATCTCTTTAGGTTGGCATGTGAGTCAGTTACGGATCTTGAGGGATTCGTATTGGAATTTTTTCAAAATCTTCGCTATCCGATGGTTATCTACATGATTGTATTCAAAGATGCGTTGCTGGGAGATTTATTGACTAAAAGCCAAACCAAGGAGACTTATTGGATAATGTTTTCCCGATTAAGTGCCAATTGTGCACCTCTCGTTGTTGTCTGACCTATTGAACCAATCCAAGAAGGTATATATATCTAAACAAGAAAGTTGCATATCTTGAGAAATAATTATGGTATTTTATAAAATGTGATGCTTGTATTTTAATACTTTATGGAACTTCAGATAAATTAGCAAATCCAAGTTCTAGTAACTTCGGGATTCCTGATTGAACGTACATAGTTCCTTTGGCCACAATATTATTGATGAAATTGCACCACTTTTCCGAGTGATTTTAAAGAAATAGAACCATGAGAAAATAAAGGCTGAGAAGATTGAACCATGCCATTGCTTTGTGGTCTTCTCAAGTGAAGTTACTACTGCTAATTTATGTAGTTGCTACTGATTTAGCAATTATACTGTTTTTGATGATGGTTCACTTCTTTACTTAGGAATATGGAAGATAAATGGTTCGACCCTTGGAAGCACCTACTCTTAGGGTAATCTTTGGACCATGATCAACTTGATATTTTACTAAAGAAAGTGATCGGGGATCTCAAATCAAAATTTGATTTTCATGTACATGAGAAGACTCTCCAATCTGTAATGAGATGTGCGATTGATGCAGCCAAAGAAAAAGAATGCTTGCATGAATTACTTTTGAAAAAAGGTTGCTATATTGGTGAATTAAGTAATCATGGAAGTCTTCGGGAAGATGTTAGCAACAACTCACTTTCAATTAAAAAGTTATTTGATAGAGAGAATCAGCTTGACGGTAACTTCATACTGAAATAGTAAAGACGCAGGATTTGAAGTCTAAATAACATGAGTAAAGAAAGACAGGAGCTGAAAGTGGTGAGTTTTTTTATCTTCGAGATCACACGATTCATTATTTTCTTCTTGGTGTTAGTCGTTATTATTACAATGTATCGTGTAATAATGGAAGGGTTAGTTTACTAAATTACATTTTAGAATATACCAATATACGGGCCCAATACAAGCATATCCTAACATAGAATTAATGATGAAAAAAAGGAAAAATATCAAAAGATTTTGCCACAGCCAGAAATTAGGAATAAGAAAAAGAGACGGGATAATAACAGCTAAGTCCCCCAACATACTCACCGTTACATTTTTTGAATGTCATCTTCTTTACATTATGTCTAATCCAATTTGTACAAACACAAACCCTAATAAACTTGGATTAGACATAATGTTAAGAAAATGAAATTCAAGAAATGTAACGATGATTATGTTGGGGGACTTGGCTGTTATTATCCCGCCTCTCTTTCTTATTCCTAGTTTCATGCTGCTACAAAATCTTTTGATATTTTTCCTTTTATTCTTAATTCTTTCTATATTAGGATATGCTTGTATTGGGCTCGTATATTAGTTTGTTCTAGAATGTATTTTTGTAAACTATATATACCCTTCGCTTATTACACGATACATTGTAATAATAACGACTAACACCAAGAAGAAAATAATGGATCGTGTGATCTCGAAGATAAAAGAACTCACTATTTTCAGATTTCACCTCCATTTACAATGAAGCTTTTGGTTGTCTCAACCGAAGTTTAACAGAGTGTATAGATGAAGATAAAATTTATCTCATAAAGGAAGTAAACGAAAACTTTGATTTTGTTAGTGAGTCAAGTAAGTGTAAAAAAGCTCTTAATGCCCTTGACCATCGCATTAAAAACAAAAGCATCAATGCTCATGTCTTACAAGAGCTTTTCAAAGTTTACTGTCTGTTTCTTTGTTGTTTAGATGCTCTTGATGTAAATCATCATGACTACACTATCAAGAGATATTGGATTAATCTCCTCGAGTGTTATATTTATTGGGAAGATTACCAAGCGGGTAAACAACTAGGGTTATATGTAATTATCAGTTTTAGAGATTATTATTATAGCACAACGGTAGGTAGCAGGACTTGGTGAGCTTGTTCCAGATTTAGTGAAAATTATTAAGCGCCAGGGGTGATAGTGATAATATTGTTGGTGATGAGGAAATTAAGACTATCGCCTCGATGATGATGGAAGTCATAGCCATGGTTTCAGAGTGTCTTGCTGTTGTTGTTGAATTTCACCAACAAGAAGATTGTCTTCAATCACTCACTATGCTGGACCAAATTCAGCCATGGCTTCTAAGGTAGTACTCCCTCCGTCCCAAAATTATTGTCAACTTTTCTTTTTTTTTTGTCTGTCTCAAAAGTACATATAAATTTAGTTGGAGTTTACCATATTACACTTCTTTGTAGTTATTATTACAAATATTAAAAATTTAAATTAAATTATTAAGGTTAAAAGTATCATTCTTACAGAAAGTTTATATATATAAACTAATTCCATTATATACACATCCTAATTAAGTACTAGCTCCGTTCATTCATTCTCAGCAACTCTTATGACTACTTTGTTTAAGCCTTTTTTTTGCTTATTTTCTTACTTATATAAGCTTTTTATCATGTAACGAGCTTATATATACCCACAACCCCTAGTCTTAAGCCCAGGGCTTATCAAATATATAATCTCAAAAACAAGCCCACGATAAGCTTAAGCAAACACCCCCATGTATGTATATGTCGTCAATTACTAATTATATTTACCTGACAGGGTTGACGACCAGGATCAACAAGACAAGTTACACACACACGTCGCGACACATCTAACAAAGTGTACAACTTTTCTGGTTCAGAAACACGCAGACTTTCCTACACTAGTCCTTGATTTTTGTGTTCACATATTTCTGGAGCATACAAAGTTGCTATCCAATGTCAATGACATACCAAAGGTCTTTTAATTATTCTTCATTCTATTACTAGAATATCTAATACTTCCCTTATTCGGCTTTCAAACCTCAATCATTTTGCAGTCCTGGAGCACAATATTCAAGAAACTCTGTTCGCAGTCGGACCCTGATTTTTTTCTGCAAGTGCTGGATCTCCTCGTCACTAAATGCAAGGTAACATTGTGCTGCCATCCCTCCTAGAGAATTAGTTCATTAGGGTTATGCCACATGAAACTTCATGTAGTAGCAACATACTTTTACTCAGAACTTTAAAATATACTACTGTAATATCATATATGTAGTTTCAAAATCAGTTATATGATCATAAACCTACTTTAAAAAAATATCAAATATCTTTCAAAAATATACAAAGTAATAATTAATAAATTGAAGAAAATGAGAAATTATTTGCTGTTATTAAGCTTATTCAAACCAATGATAAACAAATGAATGGATGATCATTAAGCTACAATATCGAGCGTCTTCTCTTTCAATTTCTTGATCTCATCAACTTATGATTATTAAAATTTATATTTGTGTATATAAAGCATGTTTGTCATGATATATATATATATATATATATATATATATATATATATATATATATATATATATATATATATATATATATATATATATATATATATATATATATATATATATATATATATATATATATATATATATATATATATATATATATATATATATATAATGTAAATAAGATACAATAAACATTTAAACTAATCTTCACAACAGCAATAGGAATCATTAACAATGTCATGTAAATAATTTAACCGGTGATTAGTCATGTCACATCAACTAAAGTATTATATCGAGACGAATTTTACAAGTACATGTATGATATTAGTATTTTTTTAAAGTGCAAGTATGATATTTTTACATTTTAAAAATATGCGCAGGGAGAAATGGGCTATGTCATTGACCATTCTGCTCCATCTAAAACAACACAGTGCAGTACACAAGTTTCATGTCAATCTGTTGTGGATTTACATGCTTTTTTATGCTTATTCTCGTATTCATGGTTGAATGATACCCCTCCATTATATAACCAAATAAGTAGGTGATATGTTTCCATCCCTCTAACAAGAAGTTGCAAACCACTTAGTTAAGCTTCAGATCAATTGAACTTGCAATTACAGGAGAATAGACATCCATCTGACCAATGAATCATTGGAATTCTTAAAATAAATCAAGTATTCAAGTATGGGATTAGTGAATAAAGATGCGTGAAATGAACTTGCAACTATAGAGTTTCCTAATAAAAAACAGTTCATGGTCTTACAAGTAACCTTTTCGTTTAACAGAAAGACAATTTGATTTTTAACAAGATTAGACAATAATTGTGACCAGTGCAACAGTAAAACATTCAAAATATATGGAAGTTGAGTTTGACTAAAAAAAATGAGAATCCAGCTGAGTTGAATGGAACGTATAACAGTCGTGGTGTAGATATTTGTATTTGAGTTGTAATTATTTCTTGCTCTCATGTTTTGACCTCACATATATAGAAGTGATTATAAAATAATTTAAAAGTATGGTTACAATAGAAATTTGCTTCATTGGTATTTATTATATGCTTGGCAGAATGATGAGGAAAAGACACATGTTGTTTTTCTGGAAGTTGCTCACAATCTCGCAAAAGAAAGTCAAAATGTAATTGGCGATTCGGTTGCAAATCGCTTTAACGCACAAGCGAAAATATTGTCTGAGGTAAATTTGATGCTTACCATGCAATTCTTGAATGGTCATAGGTCTTGTATACAAAGTCCATATAACAATCAAATTTTTTAGGACAAGTCATTGCCCACAGGATTGATACTGAAGCTTTATTTCGTGGCATTATTGACACGCAACTCCAAAGTTCTAAAAGATGGAAGTTACCAGGAAAGTTTGTCTGATATCCATTTCTCGCTAAAAAAATGTCTTGGCCTCTCGGTCAGTGCAGAGTGTACGGAATATGTACAGCGTACCTGCCTCTGTACTTCAATGCCCTGTGGTTTTTGTGTGAGCCACACTGTGTACTGATTAATGAAAATTGTGAAGACATACTTGGTGGATCTGAGGAGATATACTCATCTACCATGCTAACTATGATTGATGAAGCTTTGATGCGGTTCATAGATACTTTTAGGGCTTACAGGTAAAGCCAAGGACTTTTTATATATATATGTGATTTGAATAAAGTGTTTTTTTGTTGCAAATTCTGCTTTTGCTGTTGTGTTAGATATTCTCGCTAATATTACTACACCTGATATATTTTTAAACGAGCTTATATGTTAGCAAAATTTAACGCATTTTGACCAATCTCATCCATATGTCAGTCAAGTTACTAACACAGAACTTGCCTTTGATCTACTGTTGTAGCGTATTGAAAGAAAAGGGGGATGCATATTCGGACATAGTTGTTGCAGCTAATGCTGTTTTCACACTTTCATTAAAAACAAATCAAAGTCTCGAGGTTCAATACCCGTTATGTTGCTAATAAAACTGTATTAGCGTAAACTAAAGTTTATATCCAGCTTATTGTTGTTCCGACTTGTAACAGGAGAATACTACCTTTCTTAGAGAACTAATTTTAGATGACCAACTCCCCGCCAATGAGCTAAAACGTCTTCCCCGGTCTTTACGTAATCTTGGGAGTCTTCTAGAAAAGAGTAATAGATTTGAAGAGGTATAGTTTTCCGCTCTGTTTATTTTGTGTTATGCGCTTTGCGCATGGTAATATATTGGGGTTCTTAGTTATGATGCATTTTGCCTGCAGGCTACCCGTTCAATAAAATTATTTTCTGAAGCAGCATGGAAGTATGTTCTACACAGTTGCAAGATGTTTATGTCAAGAGAACCTTCTTATGGCTTAGTTGACATAACTTATGGTGTCAAGGAAGCATTTGCAGGGAGTGTTACTATGCTGAATTTACTTGGCGAAAACACCCTAGAAATATCTATTGGAAGATGGTTTGAGGCATACTGCATATATGAAAAGATCTCAAGACCGGTCGATCTGGTTAAAAGATGGGTGGTGGTACTTTTGAAAGACAATTCCTTTTGATATTAATTGATGTGGCAAATTGGGGTGGGTCGGGTTCACAAATGAGTTAAACACTTTTGTGAAAAGAGATGTATTATACTAGTCAACATTTAACATGTCCAATGTGATTACAGTAATATAATTTGTTTTTCAAAATGTTTTCGAGTTTATGCAGATCTTATGTAAAGGAAATGATAGCACAAATGAAGTGGATTTAACCCCGTATTCTCTCATGGCATATATAAAACAGGTATTTATGCTCTCATTCCACTAATAATAATTCCTCTCAAAATAATGTAATTTAAGAACCGTTACTGTTTTTTTTATGCTCAACAGCAAAATACATACAAGAATATGATGCTTCGTGATCCAAAATTATCTAAAATAATGGAACAAATTATCTCAAATATCATTGTGGAAGAGATGTGCCTTAAAAATCAAGGCCATTTACACACTGCGTGGAATCACATTGCTAAGGAAGGAAACAACGAGCACTCGGATTTAAAAGTCTGACGATTGCATTAAATCTTTGTGTGAATCAATAACTACCCTCGTGAGTTATCTTCACTTTACTTTCTTCATTTTTCCTTATTGTTTCTTAATTTAGCAGTTGCCTTCCTTATGAGTTGAATTTTTCAATTGGACAAGAGTGACAACAAGAACGAGGGTGACAGCGGCCCAAATTGTCTTCTATTAGCAGAGGCTTATGGATTGCGGGCACTATGTAAACATGAAGCAGAACCAACTAAAGAGGTATTACATCATAAAATGGTAGATGAGGCGTGTTGGACAGATTTGTTAGGCTGTGTGTGTTAGTACACTCGGAATGACTTTGATCAGTTTGATATGGTCAACCAGTTTTACTTTGCTTAATCTTCTATCTTAACCAGTCAAAAATCCGCTTAGTTGACTATTTTGGTCAAAATTGACATATCATTAGAAAGCTAAGCCTTTGTAAATCTTTATACCATATTATTAACTCTCTTCTTTTGTGGTGCAAACAGTATTATGTTCAAGACATTGAAAAGGATTTAGACCTATGGTCGAGCAAAGAATATGTCCAATTTGCTGAAGAGACTCAGTTGGTCTTTCATAATACTTTCAACTTGCTATATAGATTCTCCGATCTACTAGCTCTCAAGGTTGACTTTCTTGTTGGCATTAAAGCTTTCATGGCATTTTATTATTATAGTCTCTTATTGTTATAATGTTCTTTTATGATAGGTGTATAAGAAAGATCTTCACTCAAAGGTATATCAACTCATGATCAAAAGTTTTAATAATAAGGATGAGTGCATTGCCATGTTATGGCAATCAAGAAGCCTTGGTCATGCGTTGTGTCCTTCAACTCTGAGTGTGTGTTCATGACGACTTAGATTCAGCTAGATGGTGATATGTCTATGAAACATTGGACATGTTGCATGCAGAAATCACCATTGCTAGAAGTTGGTTTTAAGCAAATTTTTTCAGTGGACTCTACTTTTACATCCCCTTCTTATAAAGATGATTGGAGGAAAACAATCGATCAAGTTAAGGAGGCTGTTTGTGATGTCACTAGTGTATGATACTATGTTCCTTTGATTAATTATATACTAGCATGATTTATGTTACGATTTGATATATGGTTTGGTTGGGTAACATGTCCAAAAGGGTCACTCCACATACGATTTCTTACTATTGAATCAAGATTTTATAAACAGAATTATGGTAATTCAGTTTTTTAGTTGTTAATACGATTTGTGAGGTTTTAATCCTTTTGGACTTTTAACCAATCTGACCTTCCGTATTAGTTGAATCTTTTAGCTTAATCCATTTTTATGTTAGGTGATTAAACATAACACATGATTTACCCGTATAATAATAACTTAGTCAAAGTTCCACCTTTAACAGTTAAGCTTCTGGTTGTACATCTAGAATTTTAGATATGCTGATCACAACCAATGTTCATTTCCAATTTTAGGGTTGTCGTCTATCCACGGAATCCATATTTCTTGCCTCGCATCTCTACCATGACTTGGGGGAAAGACATCTTGCAAAGGGGTCAATTGTTGAGGTACTTAATTTTCATCCATAGAATCTCTTCAGTCATATGAATTATAAAACACCATCGAACCCTTATTTTATAGTATTATTTTTTGTTTGTAAATAAATAACTACCACACTTTAACTTCGGTCCCTCCTCCCAAACCTTTGTGATAGGTATCCGAAGTACCTTTCTTAGAGATGAGCTTTAGCTGGAATGACAGCTATTAAGACACAAAAGCAAATAGAAATTCTGTAATGCTACTGTTAGGTTTATAGTCTTTATTAGCCTAAGTTAGTCTAATGTCGTGTCTAGGGTAGAAGTTCCGAGTTTTCTAAATAGCTAAGTACAATAAAGGTCGGTTGGTGGTATCGCAGCCCAACCTGACCCGTAGTCTATGTAATAGTCGGTTCCCCCTCATCTCTATAAAAGGAGATGAGGGGGACGAGATTCACAGCGCATTCTTTATCAATAAAACTAATCGGTTCGATTAGGGATATACCTTGTGGGTTTACTTTTCTGTCGATGCTTCTTAGATCGATGTTCCGCATCTAGTATCCAGGTTGTAGTAGTCGAATTACTACAAGTGGTATCAGAGCTTTGGTCTCGAGGTCTCGCTGGTATACTAGGATCAATCGATCGACGAATTGCGTTTGGTGTTCAGGGTCTCTTGGACATCAAGGTAGCAACACCAAGGGTCGACAGTTAAGGGTGGATCTTCAATTGTTGGTTTTCTAATATTAAAGATTGAAGGTTGCTGTGTTTTTTTTTCTATCTTCCATCGTTGTGTCACAAGTGAGGAAGAAGACGGCTTGAAAAAATAAAACACAGACAAGTACTACAAAAGGGCTTTGGCTGGTCTATTATTGTTTGGGCCAAAAGTTATTGGGCTTAATATTTATATTAAGTGTGGATTAAGGCCAAGATATTTTTTTTGTTTTTCTAAGACAAAATTAGTATTATTTTGTAGGACTTTACACAAGGGGACTTCGTAATTCGTGATTGTGAGGGTTTAATATATCACAAGGTTTAGCGAATTATCGAAGGGGCTTTGTCGATTTGTGATTGTGAGGTTTTTTACAAGGTTTAGCAAATCAACAAAGGGATAAAGAGCGTTCAAGACTTGTCGAGGTTGCAAGATTTCTTAGGTTATTAGAAATAGGTTTGCAAAAATAAAATTACGACAAGGGTTACTTCAAAAGGCGTTGGGTAATTTCTTGATTCAAGGATTGTCGATTTATTGGATAGGTTAATTTCCAAGGTTTAGTCGATATTTGAGTAAGAAAGGGTTTTTCTTTTGAAGGGTTACTTGTTTTGATCGATTTTATAAGATTTTTTTATCTTAGGGTTATATCGATAAAGCAAGGATGTTTTACACACAGGCAACTTTGCTATATCGTGTTTTTGTGTAGGTAAATTCACAAAAGGTTAAGCGGTTAGCAAAGGGTTAAAATAAGATGACGCTGAGCAAATTTGACATCGAGAAATTCGATGGGAAGAATGACTTTGGGTTATGGAAGGTAAAGATGATGGCTTTGTTGGAACATCTGGAATTAGATGCAACATTGGAGGAATTACCCGCCACCATAATAGTGGCTTACGATAACGTCATTCAGATAAAGGCTTACAGCGCACTGATCTTGTGTTTGGATGATCGGGTCCTACGAGAGATCACCAGGGAGACGACTGCAGCGGGGATTTGGAAAAAATTAGAGACTTTATACATGACAAAGTCTTTAGCTAATCGTTTGTACTTGAATAAAAAGTTATATACTTTTCAAATGCATCAAGGTAGGAGTCAGTCTGAACATATTGATGAGTTTCACAAGCTCGTAGGTGACTTAGCGGCTATAGATACTGCTATATCAGATGAGGATCAGGCATTATTATTACTCACATCTTTACCACCGTCTTACGATAACCTCGTGGAGACTTTGCTATATGGTCAGGATACTTTGGAGCTAGAAGACGTGCTCGCGACACTTAATTCTAGGGAACTTCAAAAGATGACGGAAGCAAAGGGTGATAGTGGTGAAGGGTTGTATGTGAGGGAGAGATCCGATCAGAGAGATATGGAGCTGGGTGCAAATAGTTCGTGGTCAAGGTCACAAGGAAGGAGCGGTAAACTCAAGTGTTATATATGTCATTCTGAGGATCATTTGAAGAGGGATTTTCCCAGGTATAATCACAAGAAATCTCAAGGTTTTGTAAAAGATAAAGATCAGGTGTTCGGTTCTAGATCTGATGGGTATGGCAATGCTGATGTTATGATGGCTATGAGTGTTGATGAACTTTTGGACTGGATCATGGATTCAGGGGGCTCATACCATATGACATACAGGAGAGATTATTTGGTTGAATTTAAAGAGTATGACGGTGGTAATGTACTGCTAGGTGATGGCAGGGAATGCCGTGTACGAGGGACAAGAAAGGTTCGAGTACGAATGAGGGATGGGTCAAGTTTCGTGTTGGACAACGTCAGGTATGTTCCAGAATTAAGACGAAACTTGATATCGCTGGGCACTCTTGAAAAAGAGGGTTTTACCGTGAAGATGCAGCCGGGCAAGATCAAGGTTATAAAAGGTTCACTGGTGGTACTATCAGGAACAAGAAGGGCTAATTACGTATATACCCTGAACGGTCAGGCTATGACCGGGAAGACAATGAAGGGTAGAAAGCAGTTAGGAAAATTTCAGACTGGGTGGAAGATCAAGACAGGTGATGTTCTTGATTCTTGTAATCAGAAGTCTACACAACAATGTATGAAGAGTGGAGTCGCCAAACATTTAGATGTTGCAGGGTTATAGCAGCAGAATGGGATGGTTGAGAAGACAAACGTGACACTCTTGGATAAGGTACGTTGTTTTCTGATTAAGTCTGGTCTGTCCAAGGTTTTTTGGACAGAGGATACAACCATGTCTACATATGTAGATAACAGGTCACCATTATCAGCGATTGGATTTAAGAAAAGTATTGATATGTTTGGGGTTTTTGGTTGGCTTGCTAGTATTAAGCAAGGGATGCTTGAACCGGTTAAGTTCAAGTGCATATTCCTGGGATACCGTAAAGGTATGAATGTTGATCAACTTTGGAGGTTAGATGACGTTACTTCAAAGGGAGTGCTTTACAGGAATATGGGCTTCAATGAAATTGGGCAATACAAGAAAACTTTCATTGGTTCTGGTGTATGTACAAGTTCAGTGCGGGTGTTGCAAGGAGTTGAGTTTGAGGTGGAATATTAGGAGGATCATGCATTTGAGGTGGAACCTCAGGGGAATGATGATCATATAGATGTTTCAAAAGAAGTACAAACTCAAGATTTGATATACTATCATCTAGCACGTGATAGGGAGCAACACTTAGCACGGGAACTATTCAAGTATAGAGAAGACAGTAATGAGGCTGCTTTTGCAGTTGCTGCAGTGGATAAGATTTATGTACATGAGTCATTGACTTTCAATGATATAGTTGCTTGTGAGGTTCTTTCCAAGTGGATGGCTGGATTGAAGGAAGAAATGGATACTCGGTTAGATGTGCATGTGCTCAGCAACGGTTGCAGGAAAAGCAGTGACGACAGATACGGTAATTACTGGGAGGATACACCAGGTATGTTCATACATCTATTTCTCTATATAGATTGTATGGTATTTTCTTGCGGATGCAAGGGTGAGATCTCGGTTACCAAGGGTTTGCTGGTTAAAGAAAAAGGAGATATACTTGGTATTAAGATCATCAGGAATAAGAGTGGTAATACTCTGAGGGTATCACAGTCCAGGTTTTACAACAGAAAGTTGGTACAGACTTTGTTGAAGGGACACTCCATACTGTCGTTAGAGGATAGTCTACCAGGGGATTGTGATGTGGAAAAGAATAATAAGTGGTCATATATATGCAGTTGGAAGCCAGTAGTATCAGGTGGTCTGCATGAGACCCGACATAGCATCTGCAGATGTGGGTATGTTGGATGGGTTTGATCATGGACTACAGACAAATGTATAGGTTTTTGTGAATTTTGACTACACCATGGGTAGATCGATCACTGTCATGGGTAGATCAATCACAGGGTACGAGTTGCTGATACATGGATGCGCGAGGAGCTGGGAAGCTAAGTTGCAGCACACGGAGGCTTTATGGACAACTAAAGCGGAGTATATGACACTTACGGAGGTTGTGAAAGGAGCTATTTGGCTAAGGGGATTCTTGGAGAGTTAGGCGTGAAGCTTAACACTGTTACAGTTAATTGTGATAATCAGGGCGTGATTCATCTATCGCAGAATCATGTTTTTCATGATAGGACTAAGCACATCAATGTGCGTTATCACTTTTTCAGAGGAGTCTTGGATACAAAGACGATTGAAGTTCTGAAGGTGGGTGCTGAACACAATGCTGCGAATGCCTTGACAAAGGTGATACCTAGACGCAAGTTACAACACAACTTGGAGTTGCTGAGTGTTGGGATAGGCTAATATAAGCCTAAGGTGGAAATTGTTAGGTTTATAGTCTTTATTAGCCTAACTTAGTCTAATGTCATGTCTAGGGTAGAAGTTCCGAGTTTCCTAAATAGCTAAGTACAATAAAGGTCGGTTGGTGGTGTCGCAACCCAACCCGACCCATAGTCTATGTAATACTCGGTTCCCCCTCATCTCTATAAAAGGAGATGAGGGGGGACAAGATTCACAATGCATTCTTTATCAATAAAACTAATTGGTTCGATTAGGGACATACCTTGTGGATTTACTTTTCTGTCGATGCTTCTTAGATCAATGTTCCGCATCTAGTATCCAGGTTGTAGTAGTCGAATTACTACAGCTACTAACTAAGAAAAGGATACATCACACATATATATCAACTTATAAATCCATGTCGATTTTGCATTTAAGTTGAATGTCGTGGAATGGTGTATGTGAAAGTTGGAAAGGGTATAATATGAATAGGTGGGAATAAGTTATGACTGAATGAGGAGAGACCCTATGAGACTTTTTCCAACAGCTCACACCCTATTTAACTCGTAGTAAAAAACCATGATGTGGACCAAATAACTCATTTATATCATTTATCCCCATTGATAAAAATAAAATACAGAACACCTTATTCCATTCTTAGTGGATTACTTGTGTGCGCCTAAAATTGTATCTTTTCTCACGAGTTGCTTCTTCTTTTTCAGGCTCTTTTTTATGCAGTAGAAGCCAGGAATTTTCGCTTAAAGTGTTTTCAAGAAAAATTTAAGTACTTTGTAAAGGGTCGCAAAACTAGTGTAGGTGTTAATGGGGTATCCACTACTAGTGAATCAAAGCTCGAGTATTTTAGCATGACTTCTTCAGCTGCTACATGTTACACAGGTCTGAATCATATTTTCCTGGATCGGATAACGACCAAACAACATGAACGATCAAATATACATAGACAGGAATTAATTTAGGGAAGAACAAAGAAAAGATATGGGGTTTGAACCCTTCCTGATAAACCACAGGATCTATTGATATTAAAGAAATTTGGGTTACATTGTGATTTACAGGATCCTAACTATATATACAAACTGAACGTTTGTGTCTGTTATGTTTGTTGAAGCATTGTAATGCTTAACAAACGACAGTTGTGCCAAAGACATCCGTTTAACCCTAATGGGCCTGCACCCTTCTGTTTGTTTTGGGTTTGGGCCTTCCACATTTACAAATACAGATACAAAGTACAAATACATAACGTATGTTTACAGATACTAAATCTATTACAAGCCTGCATATATTATTCGTCCAACAAATTCCCCCCTAAGATATGAAGGGCTTGTGTCATGGCTTGTAATCTTCTTTCCTGTTTGTTGTAGTTTTCGGGGTGTTCCTTCTTGCAATTGTGGCCCTCGTCTTCCGAGTTTGATGCCAAAATGTTCTATCCTTTCCTTCCCTTTCTGAGAGATTTTGGGAGCACACGCCTTACCAATTGACCATTGGTACGATTCAAGGCTTGATGCAGGAACTTTTGTGCTCTCGCCGTCTTGTAGTAACATACAAAAACATCTAGATAGACCATGTAGCATTTCTTGACATCATCTCCATCATTCCTTGTTAATTTTTAAATCTGCCAATTTTTTTCTTCCTTTTTCTTTCTTCTTATCATAAACCAAATAAGAATCCTTTTGAAAACCTTTTCTTATCATAATCCAAATAAGAAATCATGAAAAAACTTAAAAACCTTGTTTTTATCATAAACAAAATAAAACTTGAAAATCTTAAAAACTTGTTTTTATCATAAACCAAATAAAAACTTGAAAATCTTAAAAACTTGTTTTTATCATAAACCAATTAAAAACTTAAAAATCTTAAAAACCTGTTTTTATCATAAACCAAATAAAAACTTAAAAATCTTAAAAACTTGTTTTTATCATATACCAAATAAAAACTTAAAAACCTATATATTTTCTTATCATAATCCAAATAAGAAAAAAAACTGAAAAAACCTTATTTCTTATCGTAAACCAAATAAGAAAAATCTTTTAAAAAACCTTATTTCCTTTTGATGTTCTTTTCTTCCCTTCTGTCTCTTTCTTTTCTTCAGTGATGATCGATCCATGAAGTTTGATAATGCAGGCGCTCTGATACCACTGTTACACAGGTCTGAATCATATTTTCCAGGATCGGATAACGACCAAACAACATGAACGATCAAATATACATAGACAGGAATTAATTTAGGGAAGAACAAAGAAATGATATGGGGTTTGAACCCTTACTGATAAACCACATGATCTATTGATATTAAAGAATATTGGGTTACATTGTGATTTACAGGATCCTAACTATATATACAAACTGAACGTTTGTGTCTGTTATGTTTGTTGAAGCGTTGTAATGCTTAACAAACGGCAGTTGTGCCAAAGACATCCGTTTAACCCTAATGGGCCTGCACCCTTCTATTTGTTTTTGGTTTGGGCCTTCTACATTTACAAATAGAGATACAAAGTACAAATACATAACCAGGGACGAAGCCAGGACGACATATGACCGGGTGCACAATTTTTTTTGAACCGTAATATAACATATATAAAAAGTGAATTGAAACAAAGGTAGAAACACGTTCCGATTGACTGGGTGCATTTAAGATACAATTAGAAAAAATCAATGTTTTCTTCACAAATTAACACTACACAGAAAAATCCATAGGGGTCACGGGCACCCGTGGGAACCCCATAGCTCCGTCCCTGTACATAGCGTATGTTTACAGATACTAAATCTATTACAAGCCTGCATATATTATTCGTCCAACACTACATCCGCATGGGAGTGGGATTATCACGACACTATTATGACTCCTTATAATGTTCTCCGTTGCACCCTCGACAGTACTCTCCAGGTAAAGTTTTCAACTTCATAGATTACATGAGGTTTATACCTTTTATTTTCAAATTGTTAAACATCATGTTACATGTTTGGGTAAACCTAAATTAGGTAGGGACCATCATGGAGCTTCTCGGAGACGGAAGCAAAGCTGAGAAAGACATTTTAAGATGGGGAAAATTAATCTCTTCTTCCCAAGGATTGCCAGTATTTATAGTTAGTTTCTCTCGCTTGTTAGGTATGCATTCTTTTATTTTCTTACACATTTTCTCTCATGTTCATTAAAGCAATATTCTGTGAATCATCCAATGTTGTGACTTAAGTAGATAGTTTCATGTATAATACATAAGGGCGTGCATGCATGAATGTGCACGCATTCAAAAACATACATTTTTAAAGGCGCACATGCATGTATGTGCACACACACACACACACACATATATATATATATATATATATATATATATATATATATATAGTGTAACTTTATTTACAGAACTCATTTAAGTGACAGAACTTGCAGAACTCACCTTTTTACCCTTAATAATACACAATGTACAATCGATCAGTGCAAAATGGCATTTTTGTAAATATTTATACCTTATTTCAGAAAAAATAAATTAATTAAGGGCAAATCAGAGATTTTAAGTTTCCCAAATTACATGTATTAATCTAAGAAATTGATATCTTTTTAAACCGTCTGATTTTTTCATCTTTTTTCTTTTTCCTCAAAAACCTAGCTACCATGCTTCAAAGCCTCCATTTACAAGTTTGGATTCAGTTGAACAAAAAACCCAGATCTTCCGATCTATATCATCTTTTATTATGTCTCTATCTCCAGATCTCAATTACTTTATATTTTAATTACATGTTTTAATGTTTGTACTAGTCGATAGATCACGACGTGTTCGAATGTAACCGCCTCCCACCATCATTATCTAAACCACCGCTGCAACCGTCAAATGATTAAATTACCACCTTAATCAGTATCCACTAAATTAAATCCGTTACCACAAACCATCACTATTCGATTTGGTTTAGCGGTGTTCTGGATTCACTCAAAAAACACACAACCTGTTTTGATTCGGTTACTCCATTTTGTGTTCGCCGGTGTGTACATTGCTTTATGGTGAATAATAAAGATTGGAGTTTAGATCGGCCGGTTATTGAATCAAATCTGGATTTCTCGATTTCAGCCTTCATAAACAAAAAAGGTACACAATTATGCTATGAAGTTTTTGTTGGAGGTTCGGTCAGATCCAGAAAAGTGTAGCAGTTGTGTTTAAATAAAGACGCTAGACGGATCTGTTTCATTTTTCTACATGGGTTTGAGTTTCGAATTCGTGTTCATTTTCGAGTCTAACTTAGGTGGGTTTCATTAATTTTATATTTTGCTTTTCTTATTTTATTTTCTCCAAGAAAGTAGAAAATATACGTTTTAGCGAACATATACGTTTTTGCAAACATATATGTTTCTGCGAATGTAAAGGGCTCAAATGCATGTACATGTGCTTTTTCTGCAAACATATACGTTTTGATGCAAATATATAGGTTTATGCAAACATATATGTTTTTTGCGAACATATACGTTTTCTGCAAACATATACGTTTTGATGCAAAAATATAGGTTTTCTGCGAACATATACCTTCTGCAAACATATACGTTTCCAGGTAAGTAATCGACTCAAATGCATGTAGATGTACGTTTTCTGTAAACATATACGTTTTCCGAAAACATATATGTTTTTCGAAAACATGTACGTTTTCTGGAAACATATACGTCTTCTTCAAACATATACGTTTTGTGCAAAAGTAATGGACTCAAATGCATGTACATGTACTTTTCTGCAAACATGTACGTTTTCTGCAAACATGTACGTTTTATGCAAACATGTACGTTTTATGCAAACATGTACGTTTTCTGCAAACATCTACGTTTTCTGCAAACATGTACGTTTTCTGCAAACATGTATGTTTTCTGCAAACATATATGTTTTCGACAAACATATACATTTTCTGCAAAAATATACGTTTTCTACATACATACATGTTTCTACCATAATTTTGTACAATAATTTTTTAATTTATTGTTTCAGGTTAATGAAGATGATGATATTATTGAAGATCGAGAAGTCGATGAACACAAATATACATGAAGATTATTTGATTTTAATTAGAGATATGATAGTTTCATGTGTTTTTTGTATTTTTAATTACTTGGAATGTAACTTATAACTACATGAATCTTGTTTATTATTTCATAATGATTTATGTTCTTTTATTTGTGTTTCAAACTTCCAAAAAACTAACGGCTGCATAAATATATTGGTAGATTGATATGAAAATATAAACAACTACTACTAGAAAGATATATAAGTTTACGTTTTTGAAAAAACATACATGTTCGTAAGTTTACGCTTTTTGAAAAACATACATGCGCCTCATTCTTATTCAAGAATGCATCCTGAAAGAAAAAGTAAAAAAATTCCAGATCCTAAAATTATTGGTTTACCATTATACCCTTTAAGGTAAATATAAAATATTTAATATCAAAAAAATCTGATTGGTTGAATAGAGTTCTGTGAGTTCTTTCAATAAAATTAGTTCTGTAAATAAAGTGCCCCTATATATATATATATATATATATATATATATATATATATATATATATATACATATATATATATATATATATATATATATATATATATATATATATATATATATATATATATATATATATATATATATATATATATATATATATATATATATATATAGGGGGCCGTTAACATGGTATACACTCTTAAAGTAGGTTACGGTAGGCATGGCTATGGACCGTTGGATGAGAATGATTGTATCAAGATCAGATTTTATTAAATAAATGGCATAGCTGTAATTATATAGAAAAGGAGGGGCATCATGTATCAATCTAGATGACCCAAGATTAACTGATAAAACATTTGCAACGAAATTCACTCCTTTTATAATAATCGAAAAGTCAAAACCACCTACAGTATCCCCAAAAGTTTTAATCGTCCGGATTATCAGTCTAACCCAAATCAAAACCTACGATTACAAATAATTAGGTAAATATGTCAATCAATCAATGGTGTACATTCACCACATTTCAGGGAAATTTATTCAGTATCTTGGAATCAACGTCGGGATTCCATGGGTTCATTAGATGGTAAGTGCTACATTGAGTATATTTTTTATGTTAAGTGTTGATGCATCAATATATGTTTCTTCTTAAGATCCCCATATGAATATCAAAACTAGCTTGTGCATTAGGTATTGTTAGGCTGTTTCAATTAATTTATTATATCTGATGTGGCCTCGAGTATTTTTATTAGGGTATGGGGATACATGATGCTTGAAGACGTGTTTTCGACGAGGTTAGTATTTTTTTTATGACCATCTTCTGTTTTCAGAGTAGTTGTGGTATTCAAGATTTATAACCATGAAGTAGGTGTGTGTAATCATCTCTAACTATAGTTGTTCTTTCACTCCTTGTTTAGCTTGTGAAACCTGCTTGTGTATCGACATTTATGAAGATCATTGTTGTTCTCTGTTGATTGTGTACGAGTTGGGTATTAGTGCGTATCAGTTAGGTATTAGTGCGTAGCAGTTGGTTAGTTTGTACCATCGATTAGCTTGTAATCAATTAGCACTTCGGGAAGCTTAAGGACAACTTTACATATGTAGTTATATATTGTTCCATTATGTGAATGGGTCATCGTAAGTGGGTTACTTCTAATGTAAAGAACATCTCAACTTGGTTCTTTCATATTTGATTTTGATACATGTGGTTTACGTGTAAGTTCATATGATGTTTGTTTTGATTTATGGAGGATAGGAAACCTTATATGACTTAGAGATCAAGTGTTTGTAGCGCTTAATTTCTCGCAAAAACCAAAATACAATAAAGAACCTTATTATCAAACATATGATACATGCCACAAACCATGAAATGGTGAAAAGAAACAAGAAGATGCCGATGGAGCTATCAGATAGAGTGTGCGCAAAGTGTCACAAACAATGAACATATTCCAACAAGGCTGGATTTCCATCATAGTGTCAACTTTGATCTGAATGTTTCACAGTAGGGATGAGCATGGGTACCAAAACTACTGTACGGTATCGAAGCCATGTTGGTACTTGACCCATGTTGGTATTTTTTTACTTGGTACGGTACCGGTAGCTTGAACTCTATACCGACCTGTACCGGTACTTTATATCTGGTGCTGACCCGTACCAGTACCAAGAAGGGTGTTCCCGAGTTTGGTATCGGAATACAAAATTCTCATTACTTAATGTTTCCATTTATGCTAGAATTGGTTTGGTATCGGAATACAATACTTAATGTGTTCATTTATACCAAAATATTATAACCAATTCCAAGTGAAGATGAAATGAAATGATGATTATATACACGAACAATAAAGCCAATTAACCATTATATCATTCATACAATAATTAAAAAAACAAGTATGCGAACAAAGCAAACAAAAGAAACCGTTGAAACATGATACACTCCACCTTGCAATTTTATTTACACCTTTTGTAAACGAAACTTATACAAAATGCTACCGATACATATACTTTTCTCGACTGATACGTGGTGCCCGAGTTTACATGTTCTCTCGACTTAACACTTCCGATTTTACATCTGATACGCACAACATTTGGCCGAGTTTACACACCCACGGTTATGACCGGCCAAGAATCATCTTAGCTGTAACAAAAACAATAATTTATAAGACTCTACAACATAAATACGTGAAAAGACAAACAAGCAATCATGTACACATGATCGAAATATGCTAGTGATACAAAACCACATAAACAACTATTTGAAAAGTGATACAATCATAGTCTCGCTACATACACACACGAACAAAAGAAGGACCATAAAAATGGACAAAATTTTGTTTGTGGGACGACCTATTTCAACCTGATATATTTTGACTCGTTTATAACTCACACCAACGTTGTACCCCAAAGGCAGTAAAACACCAGGTGTCATTCCTCTGATCTGCTACGATTTTACATAGAAAATGAATGAGAAAGAAATAAAAGAAACATAATTTAAAATATCAAACTAAAATTAAATTTATACACACCTCAAACTCAGCATTTGACCAAATAATAAAATGTTTATTAACAATTTTTGGTCACCGAGAGAAAGATAGTATCGGTACACCTTAATATAACAGTCTGACACAAAACAAACTGATACACATAAATAACCGACACACGAGAGCATACGGTTTTGGTTCCAACCCTTTTTAACCACTTCATTTTTACACATAATTTTTGTAGGCCTAATAACGAGTTTCTGTAACCAAAACAAATTCAGCAATCCACAACTCGGTAAGTTTTACCCATCACTTAATGGTAGCAAGTTAGCAACAAACTGTCACTTGGTCTAGTACAAATTGACACATCTTTACACGAAGTTATAAGCTAAATAACTACTCTAATAACCAATCAATACATAAATTACCAATTGATATAACAAAATATCACCATAAAAATTTTCAAAACTAGACTACGAAATTGTTAACACAAATCATGTAAATCATGTAGTGCACGTGACGGTATGTACATAAACACCATACACACCAATATCTTATTCATACACATTAGTTAAGTTATAAATTTAGACAATATTATATAAATAATTGATACACAAAAAAACATGTTAAAAAACTCAAATTAAACCAATTTTATATAAAATTTATACCGACCAGTGTTTCTTCGCAACAAAACGATTCCGGCACAATCTCAACTAGGGTTTCAAAAACATGATTCCGAAATAAAAAGTGAGGGGTTCCGGATTTGAAGATGTTATTGAAATAAAATTTTTGCCCAGATCCCAACGGGGGTTATAGTTTATTGCCTAGATTCCAGCGACAATGGGAGATCTTTCACAGTAACGTTAGGGCCAGATCTTCATGTTTCATTGAGATAGATTATATGACGGTTTTTCTCTTTTTGTTATAAATGATAAAAGATGGAGGATATTTCTTATGAAGAGTTACAAGGAGTGAAATAAGGAAGCATAAATTTCCCAAATTGCCCTTTTATTCATTTTATCATTATTTGTTTTAATTAAAATCTAAAATTTTACATTTAAGTTAAAAACTGCCACATGTCAACTTCTAATTGGTACCTATTATAACCTATTTTAAGGTGTAACGCATTTGAACGCAAATATATATATATATATATATATATATATATATATATATATATATCTATATATATATATATATATATATATATATATATATATATATATATATATATATATATATATATATATATATATATATATATATATATATATATATATATATATATATATATATATATATATATATATATATATATATATATATATATATATATATATATATATATATATATATATATATATATATATATATATATATATATATATATATATATATATATATATATATATATATATATATATATATATATATATATATATATATATATATATATATATATATATATATATATATATATATATATATATATATATATAGGGGTGCGCTATTTACAGAACCCATTTTTTGGTACAAAACCTACAGAACCAATTCAGACCAATCAAAATTTAGTATTATTATATATTTTTATTTAAATAAAAAGGGTATATTAGTAAATTGCACATTTTCATATTTTACTCAATTTTTTATTAAAAACATTTTTTTCCCTTTAATTTTCAAAATTAATTTTTTTTTCTTCAAACATACATGTTTTCACATATTTCTTGTACGCATGAAACTTGCTTCTTTTTTCTTAAATGGTAACTGCACTTATATTTCTTTAAGTTTCTAGTGTATATTTTTTTAATCTTTAAATTTTTTACTAAAAACATAAGCATACAAATCTACCTTTAATTTATAACAAACAAATATACGAAATTTACACAATATTTGATACAAAATAAAATATAATTCATCTACAAATGGATCTTCTTAAATACATATGTGTACGTCATTCAAAAACATGAGTGTACTCTTGGAATAACATATGTGTGCTCTTCGAATAACATATATGTACAGCTTCACTCATCCAAGAACATATTTGCACGTTTCGCTTTTTGGTCCGATTCATTAGAACATATGTGCCGTCAACCGAAAACATATCTGCAAGTTGCATTTCTTCGTTCAATTCATTTAAACATATGTGCCTGT
Organism: Glebionis coronaria; assembly: GCA_025667525.1. Lineage (NCBI taxonomy): Eukaryota > Viridiplantae > Streptophyta > Magnoliopsida > Asterales > Asteraceae > Glebionis > Glebionis coronaria. The sequence goes on along the minus strand of CM046880.1, from coordinate 590,649,444 downwards.
TCACCAAAAACATATAGGCACGTTGCAATTATTGTGACCACCTGATCCTGCTTTAACTACATAAAAGAACATAGTTGGTTATTATAGCATTTAAGATAATATTATAAAAAGTGCAATCATAACATTAGACAATATTCAAAAAAACATTTCATATTTTTTTAGTCTACTACGAGGAGTTCTCATCGCCTTTAGGACGAATGGACCAATCTTCCGTGAGAGTTTGCTCGGTACCTCGATGGGTAGTATCCCTCCCAATTAAGATTTTTTCCATTCTCAAAGAAACTCCATATTTAAAAGACGTTTTCACCTAACCCTTTACATCGGTGCACCAAAGTAGCCACTCAATAAACTTTTATGTAATCTCATATAATTATTTAATTACTATTATAATCAGTGAGAAATATTATCTATTTATATCTATGTACTAATATACCATATCTAACAAGACATACATGTTCTTGAAACATACACGTAACAAATCAACTACTTTTGTAAAAGAAACTAATTTTTTATGCTATACGCAATGCAAGTTGTCAAGTGAGGGGTACTAAGATTGTCTATTGACTTCTTGTTATAGTATATAAGTAGGCTAAGCAAATTCAGCACGAACGAGTGTTAAAAAATAAGTTTACGACATACTGTAAAAGCTTAAAAAAAACCTTATAGTAGATTGTTTTATATTCTACTATATCATATGCGCCAAAATATATGTACGTGTAACATAGATGTTCAATACCAGTACCATAGTTAAAAAAACATAACATATCTGTTCAAAAAAATAACATAGATGTACGTGTAATATATATGTTAAAAAAATAACATATATGTTAAAAAAAATATCAGAATTATTTGTAAACTAAAATATATAAAAAAAAATTGGAGGAAAAACATTTTTTTACCTTGACCCACATGATACATCACACCTGAGTACAAAACAAATCATATTTGACTTCTAGTGCGTTGTCCATAAATTCGGGTTGACCGCTCACATATGATATTTGTAAATTAAAAAGTTCTTTTCATTTACTTAAGGAGCAACATACAACCTACATGTATACAAGTATGCCGTGCATTACGAATTGAGGTTGGCACAGTTGGTCAAGGCACTAGGCTCCTTAACCAAAGGTCTTAGGTTCAAGCCTGGGAATGGAAAAAATCTCATTTGGGAAGGATACTACCCATCGAGGTACCGAACAAACTCCCGCGGGAGATTAGTCCACTCGTCCTAAGGACGGTGGGAACTCCTCGTAGTAGACTAAAAAAAAGTATGTCGTGCATTCCTTTTCTAAATGAACATCAGTATTTATGTATGAATTAACCCTAACTTTAATTATTAACTTACTATGGTTTCTTTAACCAACCCAGTAGCAAGAATTTCTAACACAAATCTATAACTAGATCTGAAAATTATTTTGAAGACCCATATAATTACACATAGCAATCTTAATGAAAGAAATCATTTAGTTCTTGCACATACGAAATCCACTCAAAATCAACATGACTTACCGAACAAAACTGGGTGTGGCGAACTCTTTTTCTCGATCTGAAAAGAAGGTGCCAAATCAAACGCCAATCTGAAAAGTTGGCACGAAAATCATGCGATATGACATGCGTTGTTATATAAGTCATTGGTTTTTTTAATTAGAATTGTTTTTTATATATCTTTGGAGATAGTTTTTTGTGATCTGATTCATAAAAATGTGATAAAGACGAAGATGGAAACAAGATATGAGAAAAAGTGGTTCATGTTCTATTAGCCCTATTTAATTGGAGGTTAAAATGGTGTCAGTTTATGGAAATTAACAAACTCGTAATTCCTATAATACCCTTGACAATTTTATTTTCTTTTACTAATCACTTTTTTAGTTTACAATAATTACATATATGGCTTGTTGCATTAATATGATGTACAACATGCATAACTAAAAGTAAAAAAATGGTTCTGTAAGTTCTGTACCAAAAAAGTGGTTCTGCAAATAACACTACACTATATATATATATATATATATATATATATATATATATATATATATATATATATATATATATATATATATATATATATATATATATATATATATATATATATATATATAGTGTAAGGTTATTTTCAGAACCAAAAAAATGTACAGAACTACGAGAACTATTTATTTACTCCTAATAATACATAAAGTACACGATATCAATGCAAAGTGGCATTCCTGTAAATATATGTAAGGTAATTTGAAATTAAAATCTAAATCAAGGACAGTATCGGAATTTAATCATTCCTAAAAAATAGACCCATTCCCCAAAACGGTTTACTCATTCTTTTCGTGATCTTAACTCTCTTTCTCTCTTTTCTACTTTTCTTCTCAAGAACCTAGCCCAATTCATAAACTGCAATCCCAGATAACCATTAAATTGGTGTTTCTAAGAAGACACATATTGTAACTTTAAACCATCGATCTTTGAAACTAATACGCCCGATCCAACGGTTTGTCAAGTAGTGGTGGCTGTCGTTTTGGTGTTCCGGATGTCAACGGTGAGTAGGTTTAATTACTTTATGTCACATGGATCTAATGAATTTGTTTCATCTTATAAAATATTAAAGCTCACAAGATCATATTATAGTAATAAGATTACATTTGTGATGTAAAAAGATCTAAAACACGTGTTTCACCATGATGTGATTGGTGAGTAGATTTCTTTTATGTCATATGTATCTATGTGTTTCACATGGATCTAACTAATATGCTTACTGATGTTTCTTTTTACATGTCAAGTGATAATTTTAATTTCTTCTTGTTTGGTATTTTAATCTTATTCAAAAGGTTTTGGTCGATAATATGAATGTCAATCTTTTTTTCTTGAGTTTGATTTTATATAAATGTATAGACTAGTTCACAGTTCATAAAAATATTGGTTTGATTGTAAGTTTCGTACATCTATAAAGGTTTCTAGCTAATGACATATTTTTACATATTGGCTTAGTTATGTTTACAAGATCAATTAACATGACTTTTAATAGTTTTTGGGTTTGAACTATAGAAATTATGCCGTAAATACATGTGCACATTTTTTGTTACCTAAGTCTCATTTACTTATGTATGGTAAATACAAATGCACAATTTTTATTAGTTAAGTCTCATATTCTAATATATAGTTGTTTTGCTTTAAAACTAAATATAGTGGTGTCATACTCTTGCTATATATGTACCATGTTATTTGCTTTCAACTAATCTATTTTGCACCATTTGATGTAGGAAAATATTGTGCACATGTGTTTTGTTTGTTTTTATGATAAAATAATTCGTTTATTATTGTATGCGATTACAGGTTATCTAGAAAGAAGATGGTTATGCAAGTACAATAAAGTAGATACAAGTGCATGTAAGCCAAGTCTAGTGCGTATGTATAAAGGCGTATGAATGGGCCCATGCTCTTACGGATACAAAGAAAGATATTGTCTAATGAGGGAAAAATACATGTGCATATACAACAATACCAAATGTGGTTGTGTCAAAGATTAGTAGACACGTGTATACATCAACAAAACACCTATTTGTTCTTTTATTTTAGTAGTATGTGAATCATATGTCATTTAATCTTAAATTTTGTGCAATGTTTTTGTTTTGAATTGTATAAAATACATGTAAAATACTTTTGGCTATCATTTCATATACTTGTGAAAAACTGTGAATTGTAAATATTTATGATCCAGTCATACTAAGGCTTAATTCGTAACATTAGAATGATATTTAAACTAAATTATCAAACACATATGCAAAAAATGCTTTTCGAAACTCTATATATGCTAGGAAAAAATATTTTTTAAAAAATTCCTAAAATATAGGAACTGAACAAAACGTTTTTTATTTAAAAAGTTAAAAAAATGTAAATTTACCTATTTACCCTTTTGAATTAAATTAAAAAGATAAATATTAAGAAAATTTTGATTGGCTGATGTTGGTTCTCGCAGTTCTGTACTTTTTTTTGGTTCTGAAAATAACCTCACCCTATATATATATATATATATATATATATATATATATATATATATATATATATATATATATATATATATATATATATATATATATATATATATATATATATATATATATATATATATATATATATATAAACTATAACATTTGTGTATTATAGCTCTTCTCAAATTTTCAAGCCCTAAAAAGTGAGAAATCGTTCATCTGATCTCTACAATTCTCTTCCCTTTTTTACTACATAAATGAATAGTCGTTGTGTTCAACTCTAGTGGCAGAAGTAATGGCTTTTGAATGCTGGTTATGAGCATCCTTGGTAAAAGGGATTATGAGCATCCTTGGTAAACTTATTTTTTAATTTCAATTGGGTAAAAGGGATTATGACTTTATGAGCATCCTTGGTAAACTCATTTTTTAATTCTATGTTAGCCATTCGTGTAAGTTATGACAAGAATCTTTTAAGTTGTAAATCAAATAGTTGTATGTTCACGATTCCTCCATACTTTTAATGTTTACAACATATTGAATAAGTGTATAATCATACATATCCTCATTTGGTACAACTCATGTTTTAGTTTCTTGTCTAACAATGACGGAATTGATTAGTTTTCTTGCTTTTGATCTTTGATCGGATCAATCTGTTTGATGAAACTATTACTGTTTGTCGGTTTGTTAACAAGATAAAGTTTGTGTGGTAAGGTTCAATCGTGGGTGATAAAAGAACATTTGATTCTTTCTTCGAGCAAAGTGATTGTTGTTGTTCGAAACCAATTTTTATCTTTACTCTATGTGCATATATGCATGTTTTGGACATACATTTCATATCATGTGCATATATGCATGTTTCATTTATCAATATATTTACTTCACTCGGTTGTCAAGTCATACGAATGAATGTTGTACACATTTTCAGCTAAAATATACCGCAAGCAACAGAGTTATGATTTAGCTAAGAAGGAGGTAGACGGTGCAAAAAGAGAGTTTGATGAGAGCTGCAGTGTCTTATCTTGCTCGAAGTGCAGATTGCTTTTGGGAGTTACAGTTGACGAAGAATTTCGCGATTATTCAAGAATAAATGGTCAACTAGAGTCTGTAAAAGGTCTTTATGGAGCTGCTGAGACCTACCTGCAAGACAATGAATGGAAAAACAACAAAAGTGACTCTTGTTGGCATTGTGTACGTCTTGCGGTTTTGAAGTCGGAATCTCTGCAGAGTTTTATTCCAATGAAATGGGAGCGCATTCGTAGACTTTGTTTGCTCGGACTACTAATAAAGATAGGTATGATACAGCTGGTAATTTAAAAGTTAGTAATACAGCAAGGTTATGTTCGCAGCTGAAAACTGAATATATCTTTCTATGAATGATAACACAAATTTCTTTACATGGCAGGAATATGCTTCATGCTCAAAGGTGATATGGAGAAAGCACATGATGCATTCTTAAGGAGTATATCAAATCTGGTCGGCGGGAGCACGGTTTGCTCATCAGATGCGTCGGTTTCGTTCACTTATCTGGTCAAGTTAATTGATAAGAATGAAATTGTAGATGTGTTTCCAGTTGAGAATGCGTCACTGCTTTACCATATCAGCTGGATTTCGATAAGAAACTTTACTGACAATAGGTAAGACTAAATTATTGATCATGCTAGATTATAAGCCTATTAGAATGTGTTGGTTTGTGTCAATGCTTGTTATTAACGTTATCCTCCCGAGTCAACACTTGCTGTTAATGTTATCCTCTCGATTCATTCCACTACTTTGAAAATGTGTACAAATTTTGCATGCTCGAAAGACAGCTACATCACGTTAGTTGTATAACACAAATTTGACAGCATAACACTAAATGTTCGCAGCCAGATTCTTACCGACTTGACACACTTTATTCTGTTGCCACGGGCTCTTTAATTACTGACTAGAACATGGAATGGTTTTACATAATAATTGGTGAGCTATACACATATAAACAACGTAATTTCTGAAATTATTGTCTTTTGCTACCCCCAATTAACCACACATCCAATCACATCGATGATTATCAATATAATGCATTAGATGTTTATTAAAATTATTGGACCTAATCAGATACCCATTTGTAACCTTAGGGACTTATTGTGTAACTTTCCTTGTTTGCAGTTACACTTTGGACTTGGGTTGAAGAGAGCTTAGTGAGGTGGAGGGTCTTTCATGGACAAATGGAACTTGAAGCACTTATGGATAAATTGCACAAGCGTACAAAGGAAGCCAACGTATCTTTTGACCCTTGGTCATATATGGAGACGCTCCCATTCTTGTTTTGGTTATCTGGGTTTTTGTGTGTGTTTCTTGTTCAAATACTCTCTCTCTAAAATGTAACCCAGATCAATGTTTAATCTTTTTGTTCTTGTTTTTGTAAGACTATTATCATTTAGATAATAGGGTTACACCAGTGTAGCTGTGGTAACCTTTTAATGTTTTGTTTCGTATTCGTTTTGATTAATAGAAGTTTGATTCAGTGTTCAAATCTTCTTATTTACCCTTATGCATTATTTCTTCATGGTATCAGAGCACTGGTTCTCTGAAATCGTTGGAAATATATTTTAGGGTTTCAAAATATTTTTGGGGGTTTTTTAAATTAAAACGTTTTTTGGATAGATCTGCTATTGAGATAGTCAGATTTAAAAAGATTTTGTTCTTATTGTTGCTTATTCATCCTAAAATCGATTTTTTAATTTTAGGGTTTCAAAATATTTTGGGGGTTTTTATATTATACTTGTTCTTAACCTTGTTCGTGGTGCAGGGACGTTACTTAACAGATCTATTTCATAGATCTGTTGCTGGGTGCACTTTTCCCTAATTTTTCTTAAATTAGGGTTTGGTGAGGAGGTTCTGTTTCCTCTAGACTAAGTGAATCTAGAAGAAACAGTTCGATTGTGCTTTTGGTTTATGCTTTGTAACACCTCTGCTCTCTCTCCTTATTTGTTTATTCTGTTATCTGCTTATTTATTTGTTCATACTTGTTCCTTTGGTGCTATCTGTGTTTATACTCTCTCCTTTTTTGATACTTGTTTTTTGGCTGATCTTATTTTTGATTGTTGGGGTATTTTGCTTATCTGGACCCTTAATCACTGTCTTGCCCTTGACCTGCCACCCTTGAGTGGTTTGGAAGCCTGGGAACTTTGTTGACTTTGATTAAGTTCATTTCTTTGGGAGTTTAGTTTCTGTGTCCCTTCACTATGACTAGTGTTCATGGTGACACAGACACTGAACATCAAGATGACCAGATTGGGGAAGAATCTGTTGTCACCTTGATAAGTAAGCTTGATATTAGTGACCCTTTGCATCTTCACCCAAATGACTCTGCCACATTGACTGTGATTTCTATTAAACTTAAGGGAACTGAGAACTATCAAATATGGTCTAATGCTATGCTTTTGGCATTGGAAGGAAAAAATAAAACTGGTTTTATAAATGGATCTTGTAGAAGGTCTTTAACTAATGAAGTGTTGGGAAGACAATGGGACAGAGTCAATGCTGTTGTGTTAGGATGGATCCTTAATTCTATTTCTGATGAATTGTTTCTTGGTCAAATCTTTTCTAAGAAAGCTGAGCATGTTTGGAATGATTTGAAAGAAACCTATCATAAAGTTGATGGGTCTGTGATATTTAACTTGCATCATAAGATAAATACCTTGAAACAAAATGGCTTAAATTTGTCTGATTATTATCATACCTTGAATGCTTTGTGGAAACAATATGATGCTATGGTTGAGCTTCCTAATTGTGTGTGTTCTGCTACTAGTGAGTTTAAAAACCATAATAGTCTTTTGAAATTGATGCAATTCTTAATGGGTCTTGATGACTCTTACATGACTATTAGAAGTTCTATTCTTTCTAGGGAGTCTTTACCTGATGTCAAAGGGGCTTATGCTATTATTTCTAGTGAGGAGTCTCATAGAGTTGCCTCTGGCAATGTGTCTAGTTCCTCCCAAAGGAATCAGACATCTGCCTTCTTTGCTAATGGGCCCACCAGAAATGTGGTTCAAAGAAATCAGAGTAATAACTCTGGTGGCTTTAGACCTAATTTCAATACTAACCCCAACTACAATAGTAACCCTAGACCTAATGTGCCTAATGGGAATACATATAGACCCAATGGGAACACCTACAGACCTAATGTGAACTCTGAAGTGATTTGTGAAAATTGTGGGTACAATGGGCATAGTATTGATAGATGTTTTAAACTCATTGGGTACCCTGCTGATTTTGGTAAAAAGAGACCTGGGCAAAACCCTAAAGGAAAAAATGTTTCTAACAATTCTGTGGGGACTAATCCCAATTCTGTCTTTTCTGATGAACAACTTTCTGCTTTACTTTCTCTTATCAAAGAGAACAATGGAAGTGAGAAGGGTGTGCAGGCCAATATGGCAGGTACTTACCTTAATTCCAGTAAAGCCTTCAATGATAACTTTAGTAACTTTTTTTGTTCTAATATTCATTCTAAAGTTACTCAACATGGTAAAGTGGTTGACTCTGGGGCTAACCAACATATGACTAATGATGAAAAAGAACTTGACAATGTTTTTGATATTTCTCACTTAAAAATTAAAGTCAGTCATCCTAATGGGACTGAAGCTTTCATATCTAAGATTGGAAATCTGAAACTGGCTAATGGCCTTGTCTTGTTTGATGTGTTGGTTATTCCTGAGTATTGTGTTACTTTGATATCTGTGCATAAATTAGCTAAGGATAATAAGATTTTTGTGGTCTTTGATGAGAATAAATGCCTTTTTTTGAATCAGGATTTGAATCTGAAAAACATTCTAGGGATTGGTAATCAATGTGGTGGTTTATACTACTTAGATACTAAAGGTACTAAGTGTAATGCTAGTCAAACTGTCCCTATTTGTTCTTTATCTTATTATGATTGGCATTGTAGACTTGGCCATCCTGGTGACCCTGCTTTAGATATCTTAAAAGCCACTTTGAAACTTGATAAAAATGATAAGTATGACTATTGTAAAGTTTGTCAAAGGGCTAAACAATCTAGAAAGCCCTTTCCTTTAAGTGACCATAAGACTAAGTGCTTGGGGGACATTGTTCATCTTGATTTATGGGGTCCTTATAAGGTGACATGTCACACTGGTCATAGATATTTCTTAACCATTGTGGATGATTTTACCAGAGCTGTTTGGGTATATCTCATTAAGTCCAAGGATGAAGTTGTTACTTTTTTAGATGTTTTTCATAAAATGATTAAAAATCAGTTTAAAAGAAACATTACAGTCTTTAGAAGTGACAATGGGACAGAATTTGTTAATCAAACTTTTAATAAATTTTGTAACAACAATGGCATCCTTCATCAGACTTCATGTGCTTATACCCCACAGCAAAATGGGGTGGCTGAAAGGAAACATAGACACCTATTGAATGTTGCTAGGTGTCTTATGTTTCAGGGGGGAATTCCTTTGAAATTTTGGTCTGAATGCATTCTAACTGCTACTTTTCTCATTAACAGATTACCCTCTTCTGTGTTAAATGGAAAGTCCCCTTATGAAATGATTTACAATACTTGCCCTAATCTCTCTCTTATCAGAATGTTTGGCTGTTTATGTTTTGCTACTATCTTGAATAGTCATGATAAACTGTCTAATAGGTCTGAAAAATGTGTTATGATGGGTTATTCTAATTCTCAGAAAGGTTATAGGCTTTTTAGTCTTGATAGGAATCAGTTTATTGTCTCTAGAGATGTAAGTTTTTTTGAGTCTATATTTCCTTTTAAGGATTCTTTCTCAAAAAACAAGCATAATGAGTCTAATGTCCCTAGTCTTGGTCAAGATAAAAATTTGCTAAACTTTTTTGATTTAGATAACCCTGAGCTACCTAATGATGATGAGAGAGTAACAAGTAGCCATAATAGTGACAATGAGTCACAAAGTGAGGGCAGCCACTCTCCCAACCTTGGGAACAATATGGACACTGTTGATTCTCCAAATATTGGAGATGATGCTCATAACAGTGAGGATATTGAAGCTAGGTTGGAAGAGGAGGCAACAACACTTGATGAAAACAATGAGTCTGAAGGTCACTTGAATCATATTCCAAGTGCTCCTACTCAGGGTGTTAGAAGGTCTACCAGACCTTCTGTTTTTCCAAAAAACTACAATGATTTTGTTGTTAACTCTAAGGTTAAATATGGTCTTGAAAAATTTGTAGGGTATTCTAGACTTAATCATGAAAACTTCTGTTTTGTCACCCAACTTAACAAAAACAGTGAACCAAAGAACTTTTTTGAAGCCTCTCAGAACCCTTATTGGGTTGATGCTATGAACTCTGAGCTTGCTGCCCTTCTTGAGAATGACACCTGGGATATTGTTGAATTGCCTAAGGGTAGGAAGGCCTTAGGTAGTAAGTGGGTTTGGAAACTTAAGTTTAAGTCTAGTGGTGAAGTAGAAAGATACAAGGCTAGGGTTGTTGCCCAAGGCTTTGGTCAAAAGGAAGGTATTGACTTTGATGAAACCTTTGCCCCTGTTGTCAAAATGGTTACTGTTAGATGTTTGCTTAATATTGCTATTATGAATTCCTGGCCTGTGTTCCAACTTGACATTAATAATGCTTTCCTTTATGGTGATCTTGATGAAACTGTTTACATGAAACCACCACAAGGATATCTTTGTGGTGGTGACAACATGGTTTGTAGACTTAAGAAGTCATTGTATGGGCTTAAACAAGCTCCCAGGCAGTGGAATGCTAAGCTTACAGCTGTGTTAAGTGAAAATGGTTTTGTCCAAAGTAAATCTGATTATTCTTTGTACACTAAGTCCTTTGGTAATATTTTCCTTGCCTTGCTTGTGTATGTTGATGATATCATTATTACTGGAAACAATGTTGGTGAAATTGAAAAATTCAAGATATTTCTTAAAACTAAGTTTATGATTAAAGACTTAGGCAAGTTGAAATACTTCTTGGGTATTGAAGTCATTGATACTAATGGTGGCATTTGCTTGAATCAAAGGAAGTATGTTTTGGATCTTCTTTCTGAGTATGGTATGTTGGCTTGCAAACCTGCTAGCACTCCCTTGGTTACTAAGCTTGTTATTTCTAATGAGGCCACCATTGATGACCCCTTACTTGATAATATTGTTGATTTTCAAAAGCTGATGGGTAAGCTTATTTACTTAACCAATACCAGACCTGATATATCCTATGCTGTTCACTGCTTGAGTCAATTTATGCACTCTCCTTTGAGATCTCATCTCAAAACTGCCTTCAAGATATTAAGATATCTTAAAGGTTCTCCAGGTTTGGGCATTCACATTAAGAAGACTTCTGGTATGTTTCTAAATGCTTATTCTGATGCTGATTGGGCTAAGTGTGTTGTTACTAGGAGATCTGTTACTGGTTATTGTGTTTTTGTTAATAACAATCTTGTTTCCTGGAAAAGTAAAAAGCAAAACACTCTCTCCAAATCTTCTACTGAAGCAGAGTATAGAGCTCTTGCTTCAGTCACCAGTGAAGTCATCTGGATTTTAAAGATTTTAAAAGACTTAAAATGTGAAAATCTTTTGCCTGTTACTTTGTACTGTGACAGCAACTCAGCTATTAAGATAGCTGCTAATCCAGTCTTTCATGAGAGAACAAAGCACTTAGAAATTGACTTACATTTTGTAAGGGAAAAAATTTTAAGTGGTGTTGTTAAGACTTGTAAGGTGGATTCTGCTAATCAAATAGCAGACATCCTCACAAAGGGATTGGATACATTGCAACACAATGTCCTTGTTGAAAAACTTGGCATGCTTAATATATATGAGGTATCTGATTAAGGGGGGATATTAAAATTATTGGACCTAATCAGATACCCATTTGTAACCTTAGGGACTTATTGTGTAACTTTCCTTGTTTGCAGTTACACTTTGGACTTGGGTTGAAGAGAGCTTAGTGAGGTGGAGGGTCTTTCATGGACAAATGAAACTTGAAGCACTTATGGATAAATTGCACAAGCGTACAAAGGAAGCCAACGTATCTTTTGACCCTTGGTCATATATGGAGATGCTCCCATTCTTGTTTTGGTTATCTGGGTTTTTGTGTGTGTTTCTTGTTCAAATACTCTCTCTCTAAAATGTAACCCAGATCAATGTTTAATCTTTTTGTTCTTGTTTTTGTAAGACTATTATCATTTAGATAATAGGGTTAAACCAGTGTAGCTGTGGTAACCTTTTAATGTTTTGTTTCGTATTCGTTTTGATTAATAGAAGTTTGATTCAGTGTTCAAATCTTCTTATTTACCCTTATGCATTATTTCTTCAATGTTACTTTCTACCGGTACTGATGACTAACAACACTTACTGATTCCCTTATTAGGTTGCACGTTTGCCCTATCAAAGACAACTACAACATTATCATACACGCTATAAAGTTCTTATTTATTACTGAATACCAAAGTACTCAATATGTCACCAAAAGGTGAATTAATTGTCATGTCTTGTTCTTCATGTGTAAAGGTCATTTATACGGATTGTTAGTTTATCTAATGTAATTTAGGACCTTGACTTAGAGGCCAGGGAATAAAGAGATGTAACACGACTCTTCTTTAGAACGTTATAAAACTTGAATAAGATGCATCTAGAGATATGGTTTAATGAAGACTTTTAAGTTTAATCTTGTATCTCATTTAAGCTTTCCTTTTAGAGAATGATCAGATGTTTTCTTGTAACCTCATTGAACTTGTACTGGGAAATAGTTCATTATATTCTCTATTTGACTTGTCAATGAGCTTTTTCCTGATACGCTGTTTATATATGAAAAGCCGAACCTGCCTTTAGATGATACTAATATCTGTCATTTCTTTTGTTATGTGTGTTTCAATTCTGGAAACAGTTTAAGCGACAGGAGGATTCCCATGCAGGTTGTTGTGCCTGCATTAAAGCTAGCTTTTATATTGTCACATGAAGTTCCCGAACTCCTTCAAAAGGTAAAGATACATAAAAGTGGACTGCTTAGCATGTCATCATTATTTCTGCTTCATCAATTAAGTTTAGGCGTTTGGTTAACCATTTAGTGGTTTCAGAGGTTTAATTGAAATAAATGGGGGCGTTTGATTTTTATTTAGCATGGACAAGTGTGTGAGTTAGGTAATAGGTCCAAAAAAAATTGGGTAAAGGATTTCTTATCCTGGAAAATACACATTATTAGTATTAAACAAATACCGCCCATGTTAAACATGTTTTTATCTTAATTTTCAGCTCAAATTTTGTCCTTTGATGATATCTTCACAGGTTTCGAGGCTGCTTTCTGTTATCTATGCACTCTCTCCAACACGGGATCATTTTTCTATCTCGTCATCTTCAAATGATGTATCTGAAAGTCAATGGGCGTCGTTTTTTCATCAAATGACAATCGGAACTAATTATAGTTACAAACTGATTTCACGAGATTATGGGAAAAGGAATGAGAACGTTATGGATGTTGACGTAAGTTTTTTCATCAATAACTGTTATCATTTACTATTCTTAGTTAAGCATTTAGCTTATACTTCTGTTTCATTATGGTTTACATAATTTTGATGGCTGAACTTGTTGTGTTCGAGCTTTATATGTCTTTGATGCCCACAGTGAATCTGAAAGTTAAGGTCGTTAAACATTTTTATTTTCAGTTTTCTTTCCGCGGGTCCAGCTCAAGTTCTATGAGGTTTGATAGGTATGTGTCAAGACTCTTTTGTAGCATTGGCAAAATGGGTGGGTTGAGAACTTGTCGATTCCTTGGTATGGATTCAAATTTGTCCGGTTGACCTGGAACACCTGTTTAAATTAAGAGAAAGATTAGTTACCTCATCAAAAATTATTACATAAAATTTTACCGTTAGAATAATCATCTTCTTTTTCTTTTGAATCAATTTGAATTTTCTTTAACTAGTAACTTTACCTGTTAGAGGTAAAACATAATCCTAGCTAGTCGACCCATAACCCATTCATAAGTAAACTAGTCGAAACTGTCACCTGTAGAATTCAGGAAGAACCTGATGTGTAAAAGCACACATGAAACCTCCTTTACTAACAACCATCTCTTTAGGTTGGCACCTGAGTCAGTTACGGATCTTGAAGGATTCGTATTGGATTTTTTTCAAAATCTTCCCTGAGCGACGGTTATCGCATGACTGTATTCAAAGATGCCTTGCTGGGAGATTTATTGACTGAAAGCCAAACCAAGGAGTCTTCTTGGATAATGTTTTCCCGATTAAGTGCCGATTGTGCACCTCTTATTGTTGTCCGGACTCCGGCCTATTGAGCCAATCCAAGAAGGTATATATCTAAACACGCAAGTTGCATATCTTGAGAAATTTATGTACAAATTATGGTATTTTATATAATGTGATGCTTATGGAACTTCCGATAACGTAGCAGATCCAAGTTCTAGTACCTTCGGGATTCCTGACAGAACGTACATAGTTCCTTGGGGCCACAATATTATTGATGAAATTGCACCACTTTTCCGAGCAATTTTAAAGAAATGGCAGCATGAGAATATAGAGGCTGAGAAGATTGAACCATTGCTTTGTGGTCTTCTCAGGTGAAGTTACTGCTGCTGTTTTATGTAGTTGCTATTGATTTAGCAATTATACAGTTTCTGATGATGGTTCACTTCTTTGCTCAGGGATATGGAAGATAAATGGTTTGGCTACTCTTAGGGGAATCTTTGGACCATGATCAACTTGATTTTGTACTAAAGAAAGTGATCGGGGATCTCAAATCAAAATTAAATTTTCATGTACATGAGAAGACTCTCCAATCTGTAATGAGATGTGCGATTGATGCAGCCAAAGAAAAAGAATTCATACATGAATTAATTTTGAAAAAGGGTTGCTACATTGGTGAATCAAGTAATCATGGAAGTCTTCGGGAAGATGCTAGCAACAACTCACTTTCAATTAAAAAGTTGTTATTAGATGCAATTATCCTGAATGGAAGAGAATCAGCGAAAAGACAAAAGACAGATAGGGAGCCTGGAAAAAGAAAACCTGTCATACTGGTGCTGGACTATGACATCTAGGTAATCTTGTTATCTTTGATGCATTTCACGTTAAAATTGTTGCTGATTTTTGGTGCTTCTTTCCATAGTTGGTAAGTCGGGAAACGGGTCAAATGGGCAGGGACGGTCAGACCCCTTAGTTAACACTTTCTTGTCTATCTTTCTTGAGTTCAATAAATAAATATAATTTAACGTCTTCAATAGGAGATGTTGCATTTATAAATAGTTTGGGTAACTTTCGACCAATTTGGCCCGTTTTCAGTTTATCTAAATTTTAAATCTCCGCCTGTTTGATCGTTGGAGATACAATATGGCAAGTCAACCCACATTGTACATTAGGGTAAAAAAAAAACCATCTCCCATAAAGTCATATAAAGAAAATCCTAAACCGGGGTTGTTTAGGTGGCCCTTTCTAGGAGCATAGATATTTAAAATGTGCCAATATACTTATATAGAATTTTATCGTTTCACTTTGTATTGTATTGATAACTGAATATTAGCTAAAACTTAGTTTAAATAGGTCGACAATGGCTAAATGTGTCAATTGTGTCCTGTTGTGCATATGAGGGCTTGTAAACCAACCCGTTATTTGATCATTTCATAAATATAAAATGCTTTAACCGGATAGCAAAACCGCCCATTTTCCCACATCCTTCTTTTAAGCTCTGGTTTATGACATTACCAAATCAATCAATCTTGTTTTGTATAAATTTATTTTATTTAGCTTCATATATAGTGAAAAAGAACATGTTTTCTTGTTGCAGATGCTTCCGTGGGAGACCATCTCTATACTAAGAAACCACGAGGTGTATCGGATGCCTTCTGTTGCCAGCATTCAATACACACTTGACTGGTGCTCCAAGAATCAGAGGACTAATCCTACACGCTTCCCTACGATTGATCCACTTGACGCATACTGCTTCGTAAACCTTGCGGGTGATCTTGCTAGTGCAGACTTATGTTTTGGTAAATTGTTTAAATCCCTCAAGTTAGATGTAAGTGTTTTTAGCTCTTTTAGTGCCCATTATCTGCGACTTGAACGTGTTCAATAGAATCCAAAGTATTTTATGTTTTTTGACATCATATTGGAAACTGTCGCTTAATTATTATGCAGGGAATATACGGAAAAAAACCTACTGACTGGCGAGAACTTACTAAGGATCAACGTTTGGCAATAGGAAACGAAATAGCAAACCACGATCTCTTTATTTATGTGGGCCACGGTCCAGGTATAGTTTTATTATATGCATACAAGTCTATTAATGTAAATCTTTCTATAGTTATGATATACTAGTTTTGCTTATTTTTTATGGCGTTTTAGGGTTGCAATATATATCGGGATCTGAAATTGAAAAGCATGATGAGTATCCAGCGGCCGTTTTGGCAGGCTGCACAAGTGCAGCTTTTCGGTTAAGCGGGCCATACATCCCACGATGCGCTGTATTACATTATCTATCTGCTGGTTCGCCTTTTGTAAGTGGCAACTTATGGGATTTATATGGATCAGGTATAAGATTGCTATACTCTAAGCATGGATAGATCAAAGATCAAAGATTTCTGCAGAATGGAATCAAGTTCATATATAGTTCTACACTTAATTGTGAGGACCAACCAAGGATTGGGTCAGTGTTTTTTTTTATATTATGTCGTGGTGTTTTCGATCATCAACTGGTTTGTGCAGTTACCGATGGAATCAAAGTAGTGATGCAGAGCAACAGTCTCCTTAATGAAAACAGTTATGGAATCTTGGTGTGTTTTTCTTCTTGTGAATCTGTTTTTTTTTTTGTTACATAGCACAAACGATGCTATATGCATATCTTCTTTGTCACCCGAAAATTTGTTTCCAGGAAACTCTTTGTCGTCACCTGTTTAACTAAGAGATATGGTTGTCATCTCCTAGGTTGCACGGAAACGCAGTCGGGATGCCGTATTAAACGTCCCAGAAATGGAAAAGGCGGGGATCCCGGGAAAAGTGGAAACGTTTCTTAAACATTCCTGACACAAAACATCACATTTCCTATGGTGTGCATCAATTTTTTACCACAACAGCCAACACGTTCAAAAATAGCTAATGTAACTTTCAGTCGCACAAGCATCTAAGAGGATTGGACAAGTCATGCACCGTAATTTTTATTGGGTACTTCACTCACATGAACATTGGCAAATACAGAAAGAGGAATATAACTACACAAGAGTCACAACCACAAACTACACTTATAACACGATCATACATACTAGATAGGATCCCCTTGTTTCTTGTAAAGAGACGAAAAAAGGGTACTCGTCTTCATCCATGAAGATAATTTTAGACTGCATTGGTGAAATTGAAATCCTGATTCGGCTTTGGAGAAATCCAATCTTTGATCTATTAATAGAGCTTGACGGTAACTTCATACTGAAATAGTAAAGACGCAGGATATTAATTCTAAATAACACGAGTAAAGAAAGACAGGAGCCTGAATTTGTACAAACACAAGTTTTAAAATTTAAATTAGTAAATAAACACATAATAAAGAAATATAGGAGCGAGTAAGTCACATCAGATAGTGCACCTTAGTACCAGGGAAAATCGTGAAGGGTTGATCCTGAAATTGTACATATACAAGTTTTTTTATTTCCGGATAAAACACATGGTAATATTTAAAGAAAGACACAAGCTTGTAAATAACATTAGCAAACTGACCGTTAACCTTGACGCAGCATCATCATCATCAGCATCAAGATTATCATCATCATCATCTTCTATGATTGATCGGAAAAAAGAAAAGTAAAAAATCTATATGTTATGAATGATAGCATGCTACCATCTTACTATTGTTCATTGTTGATCACAAAAGACACAACGGCGCTTATTTAAGAGTGTAGAAACGTGATTTGTTTCAGTGAAAGAAACATGAATTAGGCGGTCTTATACTTCCAATTTTATGAGTTCATGCATTGGGTGTGTATAAAGATATATGTTACCTTCTATCCAGTACCCATGAGGACGTACTTTATCGTCATCATAATCATAATCATCATCATCAATGTAAGTAGTTTCATCTTCATAATAGGAAGATCTTTTCTCTTCGTAATCTCCTTCATTGGAGTCTATTGATAGCTTTTCGGGAACACAAAAACCGGAAACAAGTTCCTTTTCGGGATTATGCTTCTCGTCTTTGGTAAGATAAGTTAGTATATATACTTACAATACCATGAAAGAAAAAAATGTATACAATTAAAACATACCATGGTTGATGTCATCCAAAATTTCCTTGTGGTCTTGAGGAGCAGAGACAAGTGCCATAGTTGGTTTTGATTCTACAAAACCAATGCAATTCAAAGAAACAGTGAGTTATTTGTTTAAGCTTATGTGTTTTTGGGCTAGTTTGAAACAAACATACCATGGTTGATGTCATCAAACTTTGCCTTGTGGTCTTGAGGAGCAGAGACAAGTGCCATAGTTGGTTTTGATACTACAAAACCAATGCAATTCAAAGAAACAATGAGTTATTTGTTAAAGCTTATTTGTGAGCTTATGCGATTTGTTGGCTAGTTTTGAAACATAAAATGTTATGATAATAAGCTTAAACAAAACACATAACGAATTGGAATAAATAATAAATCTACCCAAACATTAATTAGTTAAGAAAAACAACAAAGAAGATCACATATAAACAAAAATTACAAAGATTTGATGGAAGAAGAAGACTCACAGACAAAAGAAACGATGTAAAAATGATTTAGGGTTTTGAAATCAATCACAATAAGTAATGCTTTCATTTATCGGGCTTCTCTATTCGGCCCTTCTTTTCATACAATAAACTTCTTAGGATATTGGGTTTGGGCTTTAAAATAAATTATCTTGTAAAATAAGTCCATAGCTTATAAATCATAAATATTTATTTACCCAGAAAAAATATCTAATATAAGGCTAAAATGTTTGTTCCTTTCACTTCCGGTTCTATATCACTTTCCATCTTATGCACCTAGTTCCGAAATTACTTATTTAAGAAAATTTGCCAACTAAGAACCGAACCGATTATTTACTAAATCAAAACTGAAACCGAACCGAATAACATCGTTTCAGTTTAGTTAGTTCGAACCGACTAACTGTTGGTATGACCATAACCGAATTGAAACCGAATCGTAGGTTACAAATTGATTATTTAAACAATTAGTCTACTCAATTACCCGATTCACACACTATGTTCACTATGAAATAACAAGAAGAAAGAAAATACCATCCATTTTTTTCCATTGTTTTAGTTGGATAAACTAGGTCTCATATGACGCGAAAACATTACAAATTAACAAAAGTAAGTAACAAAAGAGGATGTTTGTCCCACATCGCCCAATCCGTCAATGTTTACATACCACACTTCTTATAAGTGATGAGGCAAGCTGTCATAATGTAATCGTTTCGACCAACATTTCTGGTTCTTACCTTTTGGTCCTATTAGTTTGGGCTATTAAGATACTAGGAGTTATCTAAATCACTAAATAAATTTTTAAGCATAAAGCATTTTTTTTCTCAAACATGATAACTGATTTTCTTGGAAATATAATTATCTGTATGGGAATGATTGGTTTATAGTAATTACTTATTAAAAAATTTGGTTGATCACATACATTAGAGTAATATAATGTGTACAACCTATGTAAGTAACTCAACATAACTAACTAAGCTCTTAACTAATTACTTTTTTTGTTGGGAAAAATTGTAATACCCCATTTTGATAAATGGAATATTAAAGGATAATTATGGCGTGTCATCAAAGCATGCAAGGTAAATATCTAAAACATTAAACGACCATAAAAGAATCCGGAAACAAACATCGGATCCACATAAGCTCCACACACGAAATGCATAAGTAGAATGTAAAGGAAAAGGACTAAAAAATGTCCAGCAAAGCAAAAGTATGTAAATGCATTAAAGAATGAAAGAAGACTGGCGCCTCATTCCATGCACGTACTCTTGAAATCCTAGCTTTGCCCTTAGTACCTGCCGTATTGGGACATGGAAAGAGAAATACGGCTGAGCAATACGCTCAATGTGCGGATATATAACAATGAATGTAAAACATCAACATAAGCAAGTAACGAAATGAAATAAATAGCAGCGGAATAAATGTATGTCCTGAAAAAACTGGTTTAAGTTCGTAAGACTGGTCTATATTTCTGAAAAGACTTATGTTTACTTTATCTTGAAAATCTGTATTTTAAATATGCCTGGAGCCTATATAGGTCATGTTGTATCAACGTGCATGAATTCTTAGAGGGGTGACCTCGTCATGTAATTAGAGGGACGACCTCTAATTAATATATAAAATGAGTGGAGGGATTAACTTCTGTAAAGGATGCAAGGCACACACCGCAATTGCCATGAAATCGTACTACTTGTCCTAGGATGCACCCATTCGTCCCACATGATAATAGTAACATAGGCCAAATACTGTATAATGGGATGCTGCGAGCAATCACTCTCACCGCAGAAGAGTCATAACACCGGTGCCTCCAGTGCTATGGTTATGGAACCCCCATAACTAGGTGAAACTAGCATGCATGTATATAGCTCAGGCAATCTAAAATAATCATACATATACTGATGTGTTTAAGACACTTAAACTACTGGGGAAAACATATGGCTACAAACGGGGAAATCCTAAGTATAGAAAAGAATGTCCTTACTGAAGGACGGAATATCCGTACCTTATGTCTAGTAAATGAAGACGAAAACGAACGTAGAAGATCACTCCGACTTCACAATAGCTACATAATGAATGCACATGAATAAGATTCGGTTTTACTTATACATACTTGTCATTTAGTTTACTTGACGTGTTCATACTTATTATACTTGTTCTTATCTTGTCTTAATATTTCATGTTTTTATCACGTGTTTTTTATAGTTTCATGTGTTTTAGATTCATGTGTTTCATATTTTAATTGTTATAGTACTTGTTATAACATAATGAGTAACTTTCTAAAAATAGCAGGTTTCTATATATAGCAACTTTCCAAAATATCAGGTTTCCATATATAGTAACCTTCCAAAAATAGTAAGTTTCTTAGATAGTAAGTTTCTAAAAATAGAAAGTTTCCATAATTAGTGAGTTTCCAAAAATAGAAAGTTTCCATAATTAACATGTTTTCATAAATATCATGTTACCATATTTAATGTATTACCATAAATAGCATGTTACCATATTTAGTGTATTTCCATATTTATTATGTCGCCATAATTAGTATAATTACATAATTAACATGTTTCCATAATTAATCGTAGGCTTATTTTATATCATGTACAATTATACTATAAAGTTTAATAATTAATAAATACTTTGCTTAACATATTATTATTAATTAATAATGTCATGTCATGTTATTATAAGTTGATATTAATTAATAATATTACATATTTCATGTTATTAAACTTTACTATAAAAGATATTAATTAATTAACCTAAATTTTAATTAATTAAATCTATGTTCATGAATAATTAAATAATTAATTATTATAACATAAGTTTATTTAAATAATGTACATACATGTTATATCATGGTTTGTTTAAATAAACATATCCTAAGTTTTATTTTAATTAAACCATAAATTAATTAATACCATTAATTAATTAAAACATAACATAACTTATTTTTACATGTCGGTTTAATTTACATGTTCTTGAAAAATGCCAAGTTCCCGAGCCCCAACCCGAGACCCGACAACCGAGCACCACAGCCCGAGGGTTACAGCCTCGCTGTCGTGACTCGACCGAGCCACAAATACCTCACCGAGAGCCAAAGGCTCTCGGCTCGTTGCTGTGCCCGAACCAAACAGCCCCCAGCCAAAGCTGGGGTTCCCCCTGCTTGCGTCTAGTACCCACCGAGCCCCCACCATAGGTCTCGGTTCCATCGCTATGCCAAGAACCCCGTTGTGGGTCATGGTCCTTGCGGCTACCAACCACAACACCACCACCGTCAACCATGGCTTGCGGCTAGTGGTTCATATCCAACACCGACCGTCAATGGGGTTGCGGTTGTTGGTCACGCGACACAACCGAGACCTTAGTGGTCTCGGTTGGCTACGATCTAGACAAAACCAAAAACCCCCAATCTATGTTTGTTTAATTCTTGGTTGATCTAACATAATTAAATGTTTTCTTATTTTGTTTTTAACAATTCTCGATCATATCATAAATAATAAAAGAAAAGAAAAGGATTCGAGATGCCAAACCCGTGATTGACAAGGAATGAACACGAACACGATACCTTGTACAAACAAAGATCAAAACGAATCTTCCTTGTGGTTTTGGTGTGTTGCCACGGCCAAAGAAAGAAAAAGGAGAAGGAGAAGTGTTTTATGGTTTGTAATTTTCTGTGATCTATGTTTTAAGTTTTCCTTATTTTATGTAAATACGGATTTGTTAATGGGTTGGGCCTTTGGCCCCTTTTCCTTGCTTGTTTGGATGCCGAACCACACACACACATATAACATTTCTTTTATTTTTCGTGACTTAAAATATTATCATGCGTGTTCATTTAATGTTCGTGTTTTATAACTTGTAAACTTTGAGTATTACACGTGTATACTTATCGTGCATTTATAGTCGTGTTTACATACGTAATACATACGATAATGAATTAATATACATACAATTCGTATTAAATATTCTTGATACATGACGTATATTAATTAATTATTAAAATTTAAATTTAACCGTAATTTCGTGCATTAAATGATCTTAGGATTTTTCAAGCGGGTTTTACAAAAATAGTTAAAAAAATAGCTGATTTATTTTTATTAACCTTGAGCACATTCATCCGGACATATACACTTGCGCCGGAGGTCTTTTGTAGAGTCCCTACTCTCGGTTTTCCAAACACAAGTGTAAACGCTAGTTGCATGTAAATGCTACTAGTACTAGAAGTAGCGTGAATGATAAATAAGATGCAATTTCTCTTATCTTTTTTGGCGTGATCCGGTATAAGATACGTGATGATTTTGCTTTGAGTCTGTAGTGGAAGTGAAAACGTAGAGGACTAGTTTATTTTGCTCTAAATTTCAGACTTATGCGTGTTATTTGATCTTATGGACAATAGCAATAAAGCAAGCTTAGATAAAGAGGTTGTTAATGCAAAGCAATGCGTAAAAACATTGGTAGTACTAATTAATCTTCCTTAGTTTTGATCACAACAAATTACAAAAATATTTAGTGAGTCTATCCAATTTATTCCTACATTAACGCCTTTTAAACAATCCACTATATTCCTTATTCGATATTATTAAGAGGGTCTTTTCATGTCTCTATTATGATATATGAGTTACTATCCAATTCATTCCTACATTAACTCCTTTTAAAATATAAAAAAAACTGCCTAAAACGTACCCTATCATATTTCCATGCCACATTGAGAGCCCTTTTAATTTTCTCACCATTGAATATAAATAAGACATTGGAATGATATTTTCCAGCCACACTTTCTAAGTAATACTACTACTCAAGGGTATGTTGAATCAACAAAAATGTCATCATGACTTGCGTGAGTGCTAAATATTACGACGTTAATCATTTGCCCATGTGGATTAAACACTCATTTTACTATCTCTTAAACCCAATGTTTGGTCCATCCAGGCCAACTTGGCATATCGAGTTGTTTATGAATATCTACTTTTGACGTTGTTAAAAATTTCCCCCAATCGTAGAATTGAGATCAATAATCAAGTATTCATTATCATGCATTTAGAATTTAGAAACATGTAACATCTTCAAAAGATTAATTGAAGTGATGTTGACAAAATCTAACCAAGCTTACATGTTTTAGAGTCTAAACCATATAACGGAACCATTGAAGGAGCTTTTGTCCTTGAGGCGCAACAAAAGAAAAGACGTGTTATCTTCCATGTCTATATGTTTACTAACGTGTTGCTTTATTGCATCATCAGGTTAAGGCTTGAGTGAGGTTAAGGAAATTTATAACTAGGATATATTGAACAACAATAGGGAGGTTCACGAATCCCTAATGAAAATTAGGGTAAAGGGCTCACTAATATGTACTCATCAAAGTCGTGTAAGCTGAAAAAAAGAGACACCTTAGGAGGATCATGTTGGAATAGTCCCAGTGGATAGACATCTTTAATAACATGAAGAATAAGAAACACAACTCAAAGTATACTCAAGAGTAAATAAAGGGATACACAGATGGTGAATACTCAATCTAAAAACGTAATAACACATATCAGAATCTCGTTAACTCTTTATGTGAGAATGTTTCTCCCCTATTTATGAATGAATGGTCCACGAAAAGCATGCAATAAAATTGTGACAATCTTTGGTGATTCTACCATAGATGCTCAAAAAATCTTCAACCTTTGACGCCCATATCCATCATTTGGCTTTCATGAACTAAAAGCACATTATGTGCTTCATTAAATCAAAATTAAGGAACGAACCAAATGAGGTATACTCATGATATAGCCGGGGCATCGCCTGGGTCTGAATGCCTCGTTTATATGTACTTTTCAGACAGACAAAAAAGAAAAGGTGGATAATAATTTTGGGACGGAGGGAGTACTACCTTAGAAGCCATGGCCGAATTTGGTCCAGCATAGTGAGTGATTGACGATAATCTTCTTGTTGGTGAAATTCAACAGCAGCAGCAAGACACTCTAAAAACATGGCTATGACTTCCATCATCATCGAGGAGATAGTTTAATGTCCTCATCACCAACAATATTATCACTATCACCCTCGCGCTTAATAATTTTTACTAAATCTGGAACAAGCTCACCCGCTTCTGCTACCGTTGTGATATAATAATAATCTCTAAAACTGATAATTACATATAACCCTAGTTGTTTACCCGCTTGGTAATCTTCCCGATAAATATAACACTCGAGGAGATTAATCCAATATCTCTTGATAGTGTAGTCATGATGATTTACATCAAGAGCATCTAAACAACAAAGAAACACACGGTAAACTTTGAAAAGCTCTTGTAAGACAGGAGCATCTTTTAATGCGATGGTCAAGAGCATTAAGAGCTTCTTTAAACTTACTTGACCCACTAACAAAATCAAAGTTTTCGTATACTTCCTTTATGAGACAAATTTTATCTTTATCTATACATTCTGTTAAACTTCGGTTGAAACAATCAAAAGCTTCATTGTAAATGGATGTGAGATGTGAAAGTGGTGGGTTTTTTTTATCTTCGAGATCACACGATCCATTATTTTCTCCTTGGTGTTAGTCGTTATTATTACAAGGTATCGTGTAATAATCGAAGGGTATATATAGTTTATAAAAATACATTCTAGAATATACAAATATACGAGGCCAATACAAGCATATCCTAATATAAAAAGAACTATGAAAAAAAAGGAAAAATATCAAAAGATTTTGCACCAGCATGAAACTAGGAATAAGAAAGAAAGACGGGATAATAACAGCCAAGTCCCCCAACATAATCATCGTTACATTTTTTTGAATTTCATCTTCTTAAATCCAAGTTTATTAGGGTTTGTGTTTGTACAAATTGGATTAGACATAATGTTAAGAGGATGAAATTCAAAAAATGTAACGACGATTATGTTGGGGACTTGGTTGTTATTATCCCATCTCTCTTTCTTATTCCTAGTTTCCCGCTGCGGCAAAATCTTTTGATATTTTTTCTTTTTTTCATCATTCTTTCTATGTTAGGATATGCTTGTATTGGGCATGTATATCATTATATTCTAAAATGTATTTTTGTAAATTATACCCTTCCATTATTACACGATACATTGTAATAATAACGACTAACACCAAGAAGAAAATAATGGGTCGTGTGATCTCGAAGATAAAAAAACTCACCACTTTCAGCTCTTGTCTTTCTTTACTCGTGTTATTTAGACTTAAAATCCTGCGTCTTTACTATTTCAGTATGAAGTTACCGTCAAGCTGAATCTCTCTATCAGATAACTTTTTAATTGAAAGTGAGTTGTTGCTAGCATCTTCCCGAAGACTTCCATGATTACTTAATTCACCAATATAGCAACCCTTTTTCAAAATTAATTCATGCAAGCATTCTTTTTCTTTGGCTCTCATTACAGATTGGAGAGTCTTCTCATGTACATGAAAATCAAATTTATTTTCTCATGGTTCCATTTCTTTAAAATCACTCGGAAAAGTGGTGCAATTTCATCAATAATATTGTGGCCCCAAGGAACTATGTACATTCAGTCAGGAATCCCGAAGGTACTAGAACTTGGATCTGCTACGTTATCTGAAGTTGCTACGTTATCTGAAGTTCCATAAGGTATTAAAACACAAGCATCACATTTTATAAAATACCATAATTTGTATACATAAATTTCTCAAGATATGCAACTTGCTTGTTTAGATATATATACCTTCTTGGATTGGTTCAATAGGCCGGACAACAATAAGAGGTGCACAATCAGCACTTAATCGGGAAAACATTATCCAAGAAGACTCCTTGGTTTGGCTTTCAGTCAATAAATCTCCCAGCAAGGCATCTTTGAATACAATCATGAAGATAACCGTTGGATAGGGAAGATTTTAAAAAAATTCCAATACGAATCCCTCAAGATCCGTAACTGACTCAGGTGCCAACCTAAAGAGATGGTTGTTAGTAAACGACCTTAACTTTCATATTCGCTGTGGTCATCAAAGACATATAACGCTCGAACACAACAAGTTCAGCCATCAAAATTATGTAAACCATAATGAAACAGAAGTGTAAGCTAAATGCTTAACAAAAAATAGTAAATGATAACAGTTATTGATGAAAAACTTACGTTAACATTGATGAGCATTTAATCTAATAATCAAAATTTAATATATAAAAAAAGGAGAAGCGTTATCTTTATTTTTTATCCTTTTGTAACAAAATCATTCTTTTATCCATTAATGAAATTCACCTTTAATTCTTCAATCTTTCTCTAGTTTCTTTTAATTTTTGTTTCTTTAGTATAGCTACTGTTCACGACGAGGGGATTAATAGTTTACTGTTCACGCAATACTTGATTTGATGAGTTTACTGTTCAGAAATGAGTTTGGTTTTGTTTGGTGATGATCAGCAACTTATGAATTGGGATTGTTATTAGTATTACAAGTTGTAGTGGTTTGGATATGCAAGTGTTTTAGTTAATGAAAAGTGGTTAATATTTGCTTCGATCTCGGTTTTGGTTCGTTCTTGATTTCAAGTACTCAAAAATTGTTATGATTCGGTGTAGCTTAATCTCGGTTCAGTTCAGCGACAGCATAGCATCCTCTCTACAACGGGCAGGCCTGGATGTTAGAGGTCATTCTCGTTTTAATTTTCTGTAATATTTAGATTGAACTGATGGTCATTTGTGTAGTGTAGATATTGATTGTTCTCTGCTTGATTTTGCTTGTTAAACAATTCTTGTTGTTTGTATTAGTTTGTACTTTAGACCTATTGTTTTAGTTTTGTGAAATTTGCATTAGACTTTAAGACAGTGTTTTGGTATTAGTTTTTGAACTGATTTAGTTGTTACTGACTTACTGCATTGTAATAGTAGATTAGTGGTTTGTGATTGGGTAATTAGAATATTAACAGTTTGTGAATCTTGGTGTGTTTTTCTGCTTGTGAATCTGTTTCTTTTTTGTTACATAGCACAAACGATGCTATATGCATATCTTTGTCACCCGAAAATTTGTTTCCAGGAGACTTTTTGTCGTTACCTGTTTAACCAAGAGATTAATTATCATTTAGCAAATTTGATTAACATTGTTAGCTAGTCAAACTTCCTGTCATTTACAAGTGATAGTCAGACCTTTAAATGGTTGTCATCGCCTAGGTTACACGGATTCGCAGTCAGGATGCCGTATTAAACGTCCCAGAAACGGAAAGGCGGGGAAACATCCCCGGGAAAAGTGGAAACGTTTCTTAAACATTTCTGACACAAAACATCACGTTTCCTATGGTGTCCATCAATTTTTTACCACAACAGCCAACACGTTCAAAAATAGCTAATGTAACTTTCAGTCGCACAAGCATCTAAGAGGATTGGACAAGTCATCCACTGTAATTTTTAATCGGTACTTCACTCACATGAACATTGGCAAATACCAAAAGAGGAAAATACAGAAGAGTCACAACCACAAACTACACTTATAACATGATCATACATACTAGATAGGATCCCATTGTTTCTTGTATAGAGACGCAAAAAGGGTACACCTCTTCATCCATGAAGATAATTTTAGACCGCACTGGTGAAATTGAAATCCTGATTCGGCTTTGGAGATCTTTGATCTATTATATATTAATAGACCCTGACGGTAACTTCATACTGAAATAGTAAAGACACAGGATTTTAAGTCTAAATAACACGAGTAAAGAAAGACAGGAGCCTGAATTTGTACAAACACAAGTTTTAAAATTTAAATAAGTAAATAACACATAATAAAGGAGCTAGTAAGTCACATCAGATAGCGCACCTTAGTACCAGGGAAAAAGGTGTAGAATTTATCCTGAAATTGTACATATACAAGTTTTTTTATTTCCAGATAAAACACATAGTAATATTTAAAGAAAGACACATGCTTGTAAATAACATAGCAAACTGACCGCTAAACTTGACGCAGCATCATCAGCATCAAGATTATCATCATCATCATCTTCTATGATTGATCGGAAAAAACAAAAGTCAAAAATCTATTTGTTATCAATGATAGCATGCTACCATCATACCATTATTCATTGTTGATTTCAAAAGACACAACGGCGCTTATTTAAGAGTGTAGAAACGTGATTTGTTTCAGTGACGAAACATGAATTAGGTGGTTTTATACTTCCAATTTTGTCAGTTCATGCATTGGGGGTGTATAAAGATATATGTTACCTTCTGTCCAGAACCCATTAGGACGAACATCATCGTCATTATAATCATCATCATCATCAATGTAAGTTGTTTCATCTTCATAATAGGAAGATCTTTTCTCTTCGTAATCTCCTTCAACAAATTCCTTTTCGGGACACTTTCTCTTTAAGCCGGGACGCATAGCAGGTGGATTATGCTTCTTGTCTTTGGTAAGATAAGTTAGTATATATACGTGCAATACCATCAAAGCAAAAAATGTATACAATTAAAACATACCATGGTTGATGTCATCAAAAACTTCCCTGTCGTCTTGAGGAGCAGATACAAGTGCCATAGTTGGTTTTGATTCTACAAAACCAATGCAATTCAAAGAAACAATGAGTTATTTGTTTAAGCTTATTTGTGAGCTTATGTGTTTTTCGGCTAGTTTGAAACAAACATACCATGGTTGATGTCATCCAAAATTTCCTTGTGGTCTTGAGGAGTAGAGACAAGTGCCATAGTTGGTTTTGATTCTACAAAACCATGCAATTCAAAGAAACAATGAGTTTATGATAATAAGCTTTAACAAAACATGTTATGATAATAAGCTTAAACAAAACACATATTTGTGAGCTTATGCGATTTGTGGGCTAGTTTTGAAACATAACATGTTATGATAATAAGCTTAAACAAAACACATAACGAATTGGAATAAATAATAAATCTACCCAAACATTAATTAGTTAAGGAAAACAAAAGAAGATCACATATAAACATAAATTACAAAGATTTGATGGAAGAAGAAGACTCACAGACAAAAGAAACGATGTAAAAATGATTTAGGGTTTTGAAATCAATCACAATAAGTAATGCTTTCATTTATCGGGCTCCTCTATTCAGCCCATCTTTTCATACAATAAACTTCTTAGGATATTTGGTTTGAGCTTTAAAATAAATTATCTTGTAAAATAAGTCCATAGCTTATAAATCATAAATATTTATTTACCCAGAAAAATATCTAACATAACGCTAAAATGTTTGTTCCTTTCACTTCCGGTTCTATATCATTTTCCATCTTATGCACCTCGTTCCAAAATTACTTATTTAAGAAAATTTGCCAACTAAGAACCGAACCGTTATTTACTAAATCGAAACTGAAACCGAACCGAATAACGTCGTTTCAGTTTAGTTAGTTCGAACCTACTAACTGTTGGTATGACCATAACCGAATTGAAACCGAACCGTAGGTTACAAATTGATTATTTAAACAATTAGTCTACTCAATTACCCGATATGTTCGCTATGAAATAACAAGAACAAAGAAAATGCCATCCATTTTTTTTCATTGTTTTAGTTGGATATGTTCCATATGACGCGAAAACATTACAAATTAACAAAAGTAAGTAACGAAAGAGGATGTTTGTCCCACATCGCCCAATCCGTCAATGTTTACTTCCTAAGTTCCAAATCCTACAATTAATATAGCAATGCAAACTGGTTTAAACCTGCAGGTTCATCGTGGTAACGTAACAATCACAGATATAAACAGGCCCACATATTGGTAAACCTTGTAGCGCCACTCTAATCGGTTCATACTATTGATCGAACAACTGTTTTCAAAACTTGATCGAGTCTTTTGTTCCACATGGGTGGAAGAAGGGAAAGCTTGCATGTATATATATATATATATATATATATATATATATATATATATATATATATATATATATATATATATATATATATAGTGTAAGGTTATTTTCAGAACCAAATAAATGTACAGAACTGCGAGAACCACCTTTATACATTTAAAAATACATATGTATTTTCATTATTACGTTTAAATTAACATTTAATAACTGTTTTATTGGTTATAGATCCGAGTGTGATGATCGATATGAAGAGTGCACATGTGTTTTCATATTATCCAACGAAAAGAGAGTTATAATACATACAAAACAAATACATGTGCATGGTCCTAGGATACATGTTCCTAGTGACCTACGGCAATGAAAATTTATATATTTCTACCTAATGAACTAACCTGATGAATATACATGTGCATTTTAATAGTAAATAGGTGGTTCTCGCAGTTCTGTACATTTATTTGGTTCTGAAAATAACCTCACCCTATATATATATATATATATATATATATATATATGGGGAGTGTTATTGTAGTGTACAACCTTAAAATGCAATATAATAGGTACAGTTGTGAGCCATTAGATGAATATTTGTTGATAAGATCTTATTCTAGTTAAACAATTGACTAATAGTGGCACACTTGTAAATTTGTGAAACATTATGCCATTTTATATACATACCATTTAATTGTTACGATTGTTCGATGCGATTTCTTGTTTTCAAATTCTATGTATATATTCAACTTCTTTAATTATTTTCTATTAAAATAATTATCAATCATAAAAAAATTAAACATGTTTATGAACAATTTATTTTGATTTCTTTTAAACTAACGAGTGATACATTATTAAATATAAACGAACATTATCTACGCCAATTCATGATACAACATTTCTTTGCAAAATATAAAGAAATTTGAGACGCAAATGTCGGTCTCTTTATGCAATTCTTTTTAGCATGGGACATTTTGTTTCCATTTTGCTTTATGAGTCTATACAAATAGGTTTATTTTTATCAACCGGATCATAAAATACTTTATTGATACACATCCATAAAAAAGTAATGGCTATTCTTTGAAAACGCATAACAATTGACCTGTGCTTTTTATATTGTGTTAAATAGTGTTGTAAAAATCGGTCTTGGCGGCCGATTAATCAGGGATATATCGCTTGGCGGAGATTAGCCGCCACGATTTTCATTTATCGGCCTTATTAGTCGGTTTGGTCAAAATCGGTCAAAAATCAAATAAATGATATATCGGCCAAATCGAAAAAAAGGATAAATCGGCCAACTCGGTTTCGAATATAAATCGGTCAAATCGGAAAAATCGGCCTAATCGGACATATATTTTCAAAATTTTATAATTTTATACATAAAAAATCCAATCCGATTAATCTTCGATTAATCCCCGTCAAACCGATTAATCGCTTGACGGGACCCAGACGCCGCACTAGCGCCGAGCGATTTTTGCAACCTACACAACTTTCTCATACACATGAAAACTGCTCAAAAGTAGCTAAGAATAAAAAAAGCGAATGTAGATCGTCGAGAAAACTAAAAGCAATTTATATCACTTCAAGATGTATGAACATAAAATTACCAAAAAAAACCCATTACATAATTTGGTATATGACTATAACTTTTGACTATTTATACACAGCCAAAAGAATACAATACATTAGTGCATAGTTGTGTCTGTGATTGACAAAGTTACTAATTTGATACAAGTATATTAAAAACTAAGCTGATGCCTACTGATCACACACTAATCTACTACTACTATGTTACGAACATGATGTACTAGCATGCTTTGTAAAGTTCTCTCATGAAGTATTTAGAAATTGAAATTATAGAATCTTACCTTTGTCCAACTCGTCACGTTACACTAGCATTCCCGACCACAGACCAAATACCACGTCAACAACAATAAAACTGACAATCCATGTTAAGAAATACACGCATGATCAATTGACAATAAATGACACATAAAAACTGATACACTAACAAGGCACACCGACTTATACACCCACTAGTTGACACACGAACAGAAATTGGGTTGATACACAAAAAATGATTTGCTACGCTAACCGAATCGCTTGACACAAGAACCGAAAAGGGTTGATACACATCACGAAAACCGTATTGAACTCGATGCCTTGCCGTTTGATATGTATAACACCTTAAATAGAAAAACTCACGCCATACGTGAAGACTGTCACCAACAAAGACCAAGCGACATTTAGGAAATTGTTTTGGCGAGTATAATAAAAGGGGCGTAATCGACAAAGGTTGTCGCCAGGAAAATGGATACCATTTGACATAAAGGGTTGTAGACACATGATAACTGTAATGGAGATAGGCCCATTTGAATTCAACAATTGTTTTTAACGAAAACCTGTTGACACACAACCTCGACGAAAACAAATTGATGTATCAGATTGATTTCAATTGATAAGGCACATGAACCAGTTCTCCAAAACAGAAAAATAACTCATGCACAAATTCATCATGATTTTCTCAATTTTAGTGTCCCATCAATCATTATAATATAACTAATATTATACTCTTTGCTACCATTTGTGCTATCTGAAATCCCATTAAAGGGCCTCCTCACCGTGAAACAAAACTAAGCAACATTCCAGCGAGGTTCAGATTGGAACCTGATTACGACATGTGAGTGGAAAGGGTCCCGATCTATTGATGTTTTCGTCAAAGTAACGTAACTCAAGTTCATAAGTTTTGAGATCCAAGATGTATCACACTAAGATATGAAACATTCTGTTTTTTATTTTGATAATCCGGTTTTGAAGATGAGAGAATAAGAGATCTAGCTAAAGAAAAATATGGAGCCAGATATGTATTTGTTACGAGAGAGAAAATAAAGATAAACAATATTACTGTATTACCCTTACATATATTTAAATTATATTTGTATTTTCTTTAAATAAGAATGACACATGTCCATTTGCTATTGGTGCCTATTATAACTTATTTTAAAGTGTGATGCACTTGAACACAAATCATATATATATATATATATATATATATATATATATATATATATATATATATATATATAGGGGAGAGATCAAATAAAAAGACTTTTTTTGGTGAGAAGGATAAGAAGGATTTTCAGCCATTGATTTAAAATCAATGGATGAGATTAAACCATAATCCTAACTAACTAACTAACTAACTAACTAACCATCAAAACATGATTTTTAAAAAGTTTTTCAAAAATTCTGAAAAAATTCCAGTAGATCGGGTATGTTGGTGCGAAAAACTTTTGTAAAAAAAGTTTTTTTAATTTGAAGTTTTTTACGTTTTTTTAATGCACAAAAACGAAATTTTGATGCACAAAAACGTTGTTTTTACGTTTCTTACGTTTTTTGTGCATAAAGAACTCATTTTTATGCCTAACTTCTTTTGACTTTTTGCTTTAAAATTTGATTCCACATCAAACTATAACAAATTAAAAAATTTTGTGCATGAAAAAAATTTGTATACCAAATTTCACCTTTTTGTGCATCGAATTTTATTTTTTGTGCATTAAAAAAACGTAAAAAAACTCAAAATTAAAAAAACTTTCTTCACAATTTTTTTATGTACCAACATATCCGACATTGTGGAATTTTTCAGAATTTTTTGAATTTTTTTTTAAAATTATGTTTAGATAGTTAGTTAGTTAGTTAGTTAGTTAGTTATAAGTATGGATTGATCTTATCCATTGATTTTAAATTAGTGGCTAAAAATCCTTCTTATCCTTCTCACCATAAAAAGTCTTTTTATTTTAACTCTTCCCTATATATATATATATATATATATATATATATATATATATATATATATATATATATATATATATATATATATATATATATATATATATATATATATATATATATATATATATATATATATATATATATATATATATGTATATATATATTGTAACCTAACTAGCATAGTTATGTTGATATGTAACTCCAAACCTAGCTCTAATCTTAATCCTGAACCTAAAATTACCAAACCTAACTTCAAGCCAAAAATTAATATAAGGATGTTAAATTTAAGTCATTAGATCATATTTGTTAAATTAATCTCATCCATTCATTTTTTGAAACAAACTTTGGTAACAAACTATTTAAAAAACTTTTATTTTTAAATTAATTTTTTTTATAATCTAATTTCGCCATATTTTTTAAAATTTCGTGATTTTTAATTTAACATCCATTTTAATATATTTTGTTAAATTTTAGTTTTTCATTGATACTGAGTTTATTTTAATTTGATTTAGTTTTTTTATAACTTTCATTTTACTTTGAATATACATTTGATGAGTTAAAATGTAACATTTGTTTGTTAAAAAATAGTTATCGGGTACTCACCGTTACATTGCGCGGGTACCATGCTAGTAAATTTTTAAGCATAAAGCATTTTTTTCTCAAACATGATAACTGATTTTCTTGGAAATATAATTATCTGTATGGGAATGATTGGTTTATAGTTATTACTTGTTAAAAAATTTGGTTGATCACATACATTAGAGTAATATAATGTGTACAACCTATGTAAGTAACTCAACATAAGTAAATAAGCACCTAATTACTCTTTTTGTTGGGAAAAATAGTTAAAAAAATAGCTGATTTATTTTTATTAACCTTGAGCACATTCATCCGGACATATACACTTGCACCGGAGGTCTTTTGCAGTCTCCCTACTCTCGGTTTCCAAACACAAGTGTAAACTCTAGTTGCATGTAAATGCTACTAGTACTAGACGTAGCGTGAATGATAAAGAAGATGCAATTTCTGTTATCTTTTTTGTTGTGATCCGGTATAAGATACGTGATGATTTTGCTTCGAGTCTGTGGTGGAAGTGAAAACGTAGAGGACTAGTTTATTTAGCTCTGAATTTCAGACTTATGCGTGTTATTTGATCTTATGGACAATAGACATAAATAAAGCTTAGATAAAGAGGTGTTGTTAAGATGTGTCATGTTTGATCTACGAGTTATGTAGTGCACAATTTGTGGTCGTGGACTCGCAGGAACTTGGGATGGCCAGGGAATGGTCCGAAATCCACCACAGGGTTAGGCCACGTACATAAAAGCCAAAAAAGGCTTGACTTCCCCGACTAAACTAATTAAGAATCCTTCCCCGTTTACCCGTGGCATTACTAAGAAGTTATAATTTTGTAACGTTGTTGATGAATGGGCAGCACTTCATATGTATCCTAATGCATATGAGTATGCCGATTTGCTCTTATTTAAGCATTTTAACTACTGTTGACGTGCAACTTTTCTTATTCAAAACACATGCTGGAGAAGGATTTGGAGATGATCTTAACAACTTCAACAACAAAAGAAAAGATAAACAAGTTTAATATTTGGAGTACATGTTTTATCTTTTTATTTCAGAGTAAAATGCAGATATAGTCACTATGGTATGTCATTTTTGCGTATATTCTACCTCGTGTTTTGAAACTGCATGCGCAATACCTGTGAGAATAGTTTGAGTTCATTTTTGATACTTTTACCTAACGGAACATATTGTTTGACCGTTACCATGATTTAACAAAAGAATAAAATTGTCTTTTCTTTTGCTTTCTTATAAAATTGTCTTTTCTTTTGCTTTCTTATAAAATTGTCTTTTCTTTTGTTTTCTTGAAACCTAAGGATTCTTCGCCATTGCTTTTTATAGATAGTTATCTCGAGATTTATAATTTCAAGTCACAAATAACCACTAGTACAACTAATCTGGATTATTTGAGAGCTAAAATAATCAATTCTAAAGTAGCTGCAACAAAAGTTAGGGAATCAGGGGTCATTATGCATCAGCACAACAAACATTATCTCATACACCTATTTTTAGAGCTAATCAAATATAATTCCATCATACAAGTATATTACAAGCGCGCAGTCCACAGTTGTGCCATACTGAAGCTGCCATCTATTACAAGTCTAACAAGATTATTTGGTTGAAATGTTTTGGGTAAACTTTCAAAAGGATAAAAATCCCATATCAGAAATCGTAAGCCATTTGGAAGCT
This sequence comes from Glebionis coronaria, assembly GCA_025667525.1. Lineage (NCBI taxonomy): Eukaryota > Viridiplantae > Streptophyta > Magnoliopsida > Asterales > Asteraceae > Glebionis > Glebionis coronaria. The sequence goes on along the minus strand of CM046880.1, from coordinate 590,612,947 downwards.
TCCAGTTGTTGTTAACTACTCGACTTCCCTAGATGAAGAAATCTAAGTTCCTTCATGTTTGCGAGACCTTTCCTTAAAATTTCAAAATTCAATCCCTTTGCATCCATATGTCTTATACATTGTGTTGCTGCTTGGGTTCCCTGTAATTCAAAAAGCAGCGACCATGAGATTTGCATAGAGGTGGCAAATTGATGGGCTTGGTTCGATTTGGGTCATAGGTATAGTTTGGGTGTCTTGACTGTTTTCTAGAAACATGACATGAGTTTGGGTCTACATGGTTCATGTTTAAATCAGTTGGTCTGGGTTTAATGGGTTTTACTGACTAGTAAGGTGTTTTTTTAACTGAATGATTCTACTAACCAAGTATTCTTTCTTATACGCTTCATATGTTTTCGACCATTTTTTTTTACATTTTTGTCTATTTTAACGTTTTCGTCCGTTTTCATCTTATTTGTTAAGTTTTCTTGTGTTTTGTTACGTTTTTGTCCATCTTTTTTACGTTTTCCTCTTCTTTTTTTTTCTTCCATCTTTTTACGTTTCTACGTTTCTTACATTTTCGTCAGCTTTCTTACGTTTTCGTCAATTATCTTACGTTTTTCGTATGTTTTTTTATGTTTTCGTCTGTTCTTTTAATATTATGTTTTTTAGGTTTTCCTCTACTTTTTTTACGTGTTCGTCCGTTTTGTTATGTTTTCGTTAGTTTTCGTCCGTTTTTATATTTTCGTTCATTTTATTACGTTTTCGTATGTTTCATCCTTTTGTTCCTTTTTATATTTTTTTAGTCTGGTTTTTTTTATATTTTCATCCACTTTCATATTTCCCTCCGAAACGTAAGAAAAAAAACGGAAACCTACAAAAATAGACGAAAACGTTAAAAACGGCCTAACACTTAAAAAACATACAAAAACGTAAAAAATGGTCGATAACATAGAAAAATGGACAAAAACGTAAAATAACATACGAAACCGCAAAAAACAAAAGAAAAATGTCAGAAAACAGAGGAAAACGTAAAATAACAGACGAAAACTGAATAAACCGTACGAAAACGTAAAAGCCAGAAATGTAAAAAACAAACGAAAATGTAAGAAGACCGACGAAAGCGTAAAAAATATACGAAAACGTAAAAACAGATGAAAACGTAAGAAAACAGACGAAAACTTAAGAAAACCTAAGAAAACCGACGAAACATTAAAAAACTACAAAATGTAAAAAAAACAGAAGAAAACATAAAAAGACGGGCAGAAACTTAAGAAAACAGGCAAAATGTAAATAAAAACATACAGAAATTTAAGAAAATAGAGAAAATATTAATTAACAAACGAAAACGTAAAATAACATATAAAGACATAAAAAACTTACAAATAAAAAAAAAACAGACGAAAACGTTAAATAACATACAAAAACATAAAATAACATATTAAAACGTATAAAGCAGAAGAAAACGTAAAAAAACAGACGAAAACGTAAAAAAGGGCAGAAACCTAAGAAAACAGGCAAAAACGTAAAAAAACATACGCAAATTTAAGAAAACAGACAAAAAAGTAATTAATAACGAAAACGTAAAATAACATATGAAAACATAAAAAACTTACAAATTTAAAAGAACTACGAAAACGTAAAATAACATACGAAACATAAAATAACATATTAAAACGTAAAAAGCAGACGAAAACATAAAAAATTAGACAAATACTTTAAACAAACAGACAAAAAAAGGAAAGGAAAAAATAAACTTTTAAGTTGTAACCTATATTATAGGAGGCCCATCTACAAGAGCGGAGTCACTTTACGTGGTTGCGGGGCGATGCTCCAACTGAGTTCATGCGGATACATAATATATGTAGAAAAAAATAGTAAAATTGATCGAAAAAAGTAAAGCAAAGTGCCTCATCTTTCTCAACTTGTTAACAATTAGAGAGTCGTCTAATCCTAAAAACATGTTTTTCCTTGAATTTGTTAGATCGGATATATGTAAGAAGTGAAGTACAGGTACTATGTGTTGTGTGAAAGTGGTATGAAAAACTGAAAAAATGAAGTACAGGTAGTAGTGTGTTGTGTGATATAATATACAGTAAATATTAAGAAGTATGTTGAGTTAACAAAAAGCATTCCGTTTATTTATCAATTATTTGTATTAATTTTTTTTGTGCAAAACTGTCAGGATACTCATATTTTTCATCAATATGTGAGATTCTCATCAGAAGAAAACCACTTGATTCTCATCATATGAATATCTCTTTAATTTCCTCCGCGGGCTAAGAGGACTTGCTTATCTCTTGTGGTAATGATAACTACACTTCCATATTTAAACCAATAAGGCTCGCCTACTAACAACTCAAGTTGTTCTGTATCATCAACATCGTCCAGAACGATAAGAACTTTTCTTCCCCGTATCATCCTTTTCATCATGTTTGTTCCTTCATGAACACTACTTACAGTGATGTTTTCTTTACTTAACACGCTTGAAAGAACTTGTTGTTGCAACTTATTCAAACCATACAAAGAGGATTTTGAAAGTTCCCTTACATTTTCAACAAAGGCTTTACCCTCGAACTGATAGGATATTCGATCAAAAACAGCTTTTGCCAAAGTTGTCTTTCCCCCACCTCCTATCCCCCATATCCCAATCATGTCGACATCATCAGTATCAAGTTATAAGGATGAAAGTACACCTTCTATTCGTTTGCCTAAAAACTTTTTGTCAACACTCGTATTACTGGAACATATCTTTTGGAAAATATCGTCAACAATTATCTGGATCAATTTGGATTCATCCCTGTAACAATGAGGAAAACAAGATTTTCGAAAAGATTTTCGAATTGGGAGGAAAACAAGCTCAATACTACAATACTTCTGACATACATATGATTTTATAAAAAATGTTTTACTTAAATATATTTTTAAAAAAAATTCAAAACAAACCCATAAACTCTCTAATAACTGTATAATAAACCAACAAAAAAAACATAACGTTATATATTTTGTTATCAACGGTTATTTTATATAGTAAACTCTCTTAGACAAACATTTGAGAGATATCAACTTTTTCGATAGTAATATATAGTGACGACTACATTTTGGATTATGAACAAAACGAGACCAATATTGACATGCTTTCTACATACTTACGAGTTTCTAAATAAAATTTCGCCTGTTAATATACATTTTTAAAAGGTATTTACAAACGATACCCTTAATTTATTTATGAGCTTTAAAAACTACCTTTCAGTTTAATAAAGGGCTAATTACCCAAATAGACTTGTCATTAAGTCCATTTGTCAAAATACCCCAAACTATTTATTTATTCCAAAAGTAGACCAAGCTACTTTAAGCTACCTTAAGCTACCTTATGTTACCTTATGCAACCTTATGCTACCTTATGTTACCTAATGCTACTTTATGCAACTTCTAACAAATTTACCAAAATGTCCTTATTCACCATAAATGTGTATGATGCAAGTACAACTTGTGTAAGAATGTGTAAGTGTATTTTCTATGCGACTTTTACTTTTTTAATAATTTTTTAAATGCTTTTATAATTAATATATTTAAACTACTTTTTATGCGACTTTATGTTTTTTTATATAAAAAAAGGTATACACACACAATTACTAAAGAGTTTTTTATACTAGAATTTCTAGTTGGGTTTTACAGGTCGGGTTTTTTTGGTCACGTTTTTTCGGGTCAGCCTTTATTCGTTTATATTCGAGCTAACATTAGATCAAATTTTAGTCATACAAGACAACATTCTTTATTTTGATAATCATATACAAACAGAAAGTCAGAAACCATAGAAGCATTTAGAAAGTCAATTTTATTTTCCAAGTAGATGAAATTTCCAATTTATATCATGAAAGACAAAATAAAAAAAATACTAAAAACCACTGCAATGGCAAATGACAATGAAACAGTGCCCTCTTGTAAGCCTATGCACACAATAAGAGCTGTTACGGTTGAAGAATGTGATGATGGCATGCCACCTGAGCTAAGCATTCTTCTGGTGTAAGTTGTCCAACAGCATCTCGTGGTGTTCTCAGTGGCAGATCTTCTTCAATGATTTGAATCTCACCACATGGCTAAAAACAAGTTATATTATTAGAAATATTTGTAAAAAGAGATATCAACTATTAATTTATTATATATCTTTGAATCAATTAGAACATACTGCTCTCTAGACTTCGATCCAACGACGTTTTAGACGAAACCGCTGTTGACCACGTGTAACTAATTTATGGAACCATCCTCCAACCGCCGTTATTGCCGAATCTGAAACAGCAAAAAGAACATCAAATCAATACTAGAATCACATTATATCAGATACCTATCTGAATACATAAGTAACTAACTTCGTCATAGTTTCTACTTTTGGTAACCAGTTGTCTTATGTAATTATGCTAACTCAAATTTTGCCACTTTTATGGTCTGATCAGGCTTAAAAAAGGTCGTTACCTAAAATAGAAATTAGACCAAAAATTTCTTTTAATAAGCAATTAGCCTTATATTAGAGCGTGAGTGGTTCCAGCACCTCAGCGGTTGTCCCAGTAGTTGCAAATCTTATTCTCCCATATCAGTATCCCTGTAAACACGAACCTGTACAATCGAGTTAAAACATCTTGTTACCACAGCCACAATAAAATTACTTACAGAAAATTGAATACTATATTATACGGTCTGTGATCCTTGGAAAATTGAATTCCATCTAATTTCCTAGAAATAACCACACGATAGTGTATTAGACGGTCTGTGATCCTTAGAAAATTGAGTTCCATCTAATTTCCTAGAAATAACCACACGATAGTGAGTGAATGTCTCCCGTACTAAAACAGTAGTTAATGTTGTGGTTCCAATATAATCACTAAGAAGACAATCACCTTGGTTCTAAATATAGTAATATTTGTACCTCGAGGCAATTAACTTAAATATATAATATAGCCTATTAACTTATGCTTATAAGAAGTGACCTTGTTATCTTTTTTAGAAACCAATAAGGTCAAAAAAATAAGCTAATCCACACATCCATTTCGGCTTATGTTTCATATGCCAAAACAAAAACTCCTTCAATTTTTTTGGACTTAAAAAGCTAGAATTCGGTCTGTCATTTCATCAAACAGGTTATGTACATCTTCTTATAGTGTAATCACATAAACCAAATAATAAAAAGAAGAGAGCCAATCAGTTCCTTATTCTTGAAACTACACTGTTAGAACACATACCAATGTACCATAGTAAAAACAAAACAACTTTTCTTGAACACAAATCAGAAATTTCATACTTTGTTTACTATATGTATTAAACATTCAATCACACACTCGCAACAAACACTTGCTTTGTATTGCTTAAATAGACAGATCGGTTGAACTTTTCTTTTCAACAAATCAAAAGAAATAAATAAAAAAGGTATGATAATTAGAAAACAAAAGTGAAAACTTAAAAACTTACCCAAAAGTTTGATAATTCGATATAGGTTTTCAACTAGTGAAATTTTTTAGAGTATTTTAAAAATCGACGGTTACTAAGTTGGTTACATGAAACATCAGTTACTTTGTGAATGAAGAGGTTGGGAGAAAGATAAATTCACCTTAAGTTATTCTCAGCTTGCCACGTCAGTCATTTTTCATATTTCCATCATATGTATTACATAGTAGAATTTAGAATTTTGTAGACAATGTTTGGGTCAGTGTCGATCGTTCTAAAAACTCGATGGTGTTCCAAACAATAGCAGAAGGTGGTTGGGGGTGATCATTGTAATCGATTTACTTCTATTGGTTGGCCGATAAAAGGTAAATCTTTGTATCTGAACGGTTCTGGAACTATGTCTTGCAATAACTATTTACGGGACACGTTAAGAGTTGCTTGTTAATTAGTAGTACCTATTTTTATTAATGAGTTGATTGACTTAGATAGTTTTTTGTTTTTATGCTTTTGCTGTCTGGATGTCCGGAACTCGGCTAATGTTATAAGTAAACGAATCATTCACCTTAACTGATTAGCTAAATAATAAGTAGTCTCACTGTTTTGTGAGTAAGTGACCCATTTAACATACTTTGTGACCAATTGCTTGCCATATTCGGTAATCTTAAGCAACAATTTTTCCCAACTAATCTAAAAAATGCAACAGATACTTAACAAAGATAACGGGTGTTTAGATATAATGATCTAAGCATCTGGTAATAGCACAAGCAATCTGATAATCTATAATTCTAACAAAAATTATATAAAAGAAACCCAATTGGAATAACATTAAGAAATCAATGACCCATGAAGCAAAAACAGTTAAAAATCAAGACTTCAATAGCTAAAACCACTAATTGATTAATTAGACATAAAAACTAAAATTGAAGACAAATAATTTATGTACCTGATTATGTACAGATCTTGCGTTTAACTGATCCGGCGAAAGAGCTGCTTAATTTACAGATCTGGAAGGATCTGTATATGGATCCGGAAACCACCGATCTATTTTTCGAGGTTGTATAGTCACGCCGGAATATACACTACGCCGGAATATAAATGGATACCGGAAATAGGGTGGTGAGGATACGAAGTTATGGTAGGGTGTTGGGTGACTAGAAAGAGAAAACAGATAATATATTGTGTGTCAAAGATTGTAGCTAAATAGAAAAATGAGAGAAAAATTGAGAGTGAAAAAATGTATGTAAAAAAAAGACAATAAAAAAACAATTTGTTCAATCATTTAACACAAAAAATTCGCATAAAAAGTAATTTAAATATTAATTATAAAGTATAAGAAAAAATTTATTCAAAAAAGTACAAGTCGCATAAAAATTCCACTTACACATTCTTACGCAACTTGTACTTGCATCTTACATATTAGTACATAAGGACATTTTGGTAATTTTGTTAAAGTTGCAAAGGTAGCATAAGGTAGTTTAGTCGCATGTTCTATTTTTGAAAGTTTTAAGTAACATGGGGCATTTTAACAAATGGACAAAGCACTTGGTCTATTTGAGTAATTAGCATTTTAATAAAATATAAACATGTAAATGTAAAATGGTCAACATGCTAATTATGAACAAATTTATGAAATTTTAGAGAGGAAGGTATGGCAACAAGCCCACCCCCTCAATTTTTTGCCTAGTTACCTGCCAACTCTGCGCCACATCATACGAACACAACTAACCAAAATATCCCTTCACTCACAACACACTCACCCCCTCTTCATTTGGGCCCCACCACTATCTTTTATTTTTCTTTTTTTTTCATTTTCACACAAACTAAAATTTATTTCACACAAATAAAACATTACAAATACGGAAATAAAAATTACAAATACAGATTAAAAAATCACGATACGAAAAAAAATAATAAGATACGAAAAAAATACGAAAATTTAAAAACACAACAATTAATATAAACTACTCATTTTGGGGTTGACGACGCTCCCAAATATGGTCAATAAGACAACGTTGAAGCCTTGTATGTGTCGGCTTATCACGAAGTTCTTTTTGTTGTCTTTGACGTATTGCACAACGCTCGACCCATGTCCTTAATATATTTGCCTGTGGACAAACATACATTTCTGCACCTTTAGATATCGCACCCCCTGATTTTTCAAAATCATGTTGTGTAATATGATCAGGTGTACATGATTCTACGTAACTTGTTCATAGTAAATTGACGCGCTGGCTGAGCAATAATACGTCATCTCCCTTGTAAGACACCAAATGCCCTTTCAATATCCTTTCGGGCACCTTCTTGACGGTGTTTGAAAAAAGCTGTTTTTCATCGCGTGCAATGCTAAATGATTTCACAAAAGCTGACCATTGTGGGTAAATACCGTCTGCAAGGTAGTACCCTCTATGAAAAGTTTTCCCGTTTACAACATACGGGGCCTCGGGTTCATTACCATCCAAAAGATCATCAAATAAGGGTGAATGATTGAGAACGGTAATATCATTGTTTGAACCTGCAACCCCGAAAAATGCATGCCAAATCCACAAATCGTATGATGCAGTAGCCTCTAGTATTATGATTTTGTATTTTTTATCCCCTCTACCAAATTGGCCGTGCCATGATCTCGGACATTTAATTCATTCCCAGTGCATACAATCTATAGCTTTTGAATGTCAGCTGGTGTGGGTTTTCTTGAAAATTCGGGTTGAAACAAATCCATTACGCACATCATAAAGTAATCAAGACAATCGTGTGCGCAATGTGCACCTATTTGCAAGTATTCATCTAATGAATATGACAGTGTACCGAACGCCAATTGGCGTAAGGCAGATGTGAATTTCATAATTACACTAAAACTTTTTAAACCCGTTGCATCAATGCGGCTAGTAAAAAAGTAAAAGTGGTTGGGTAGAGGATTATTTGTTTGATTGTAATTTTCAATACCTTGAACAATCTCTAAGAAAAGAGAACGTCGCATTCGATACCGCTTCAGGAAATACTCCTCGTGATACTTTGGATACAGGCCGAAGTAATCTTCCATCAAACGTGCTTCGGCGATTTCACGTTGACAGTTAATGTATCTACGCCTTCGTATTGCCTTGGCTTCTTCTTCTGCAAGCTGGGTTATGTAATCTAAATCGTCTATATTTTCTTCACCGGACCATTCGTTCTCATTTTTTGTATAAGGTTTGTTGTTTGAAAGAGAGATTTTTGTTGTGTGTGTGTTAAAAATAAAAATATTACGATTATATATAAGAAAAAAAAAATTATTAATATAAAATGTAACCGTTATAGCCCAACGGCTATATGTTCCACTATCTCCTCGTCGTCAACATTTCGCATTTGCGAAATCCACACGGCGAAATGGGGGGGGGGGGGGGGGGGGGTAGGTGTGGCGACGAACCACGACGAGACACGACGAGGGGCCACGTCAGCGCGACGAGCCACCCCTCGTCGTTACACCCTCCTCTCTTAGTTTTTGCAAAACATATTGGCTACACGACTGAAAATACAACTTCAAAAAAAAAAGATAGTCACGACACAAAGCACGACATTATTATGTAAAACGTCATTGAGATTATTTCTTCTTTCAAGGTTAGCCATTATTGTGAACCCTTTGCACTATCGGTCTACTTCTCCATTAGTCATGCAATCTCCGCTGCAACGCGCGGGGCTATATATCTCGTTTCTTTTAACGAGTGCACGTGTTTAAAAACCAAAGTTAGAAATAATGTGAGACTTTGTGCGATAAAATAGTCAAACTTTAAGTCTTAGCGTGAGGGGTGTCGCTGCGACATATTAAATAGTTGTGGGTCGTAAATATTATTAAATCCAAGTCTCAATACAAAATATTATTGTAGTAAATCAAAATCCAAGTCTTAAATATTAGAAATCTCTTAAACATTCAAAAAAAACTCGTCACGTTTTACGTCTTTCTTCGCATTTTTGCTTTTTTTTTCACGCTTCAACTCACGAGATGCCTAAAGTCGACTCCTTGGTCTATTTCATAACGTAAAAGTCGCAGTTCCTACTTTTGCGTCACCAAGAAACGCTTTTTTGCTTTTTAGAACCTTGCTAGAATCAAGTAACAAGGTACCCGTATTTTGAGACGACATGTGCCTTGCAATACCACTAGCGAAGAATTTTATATATTCTATCATAATATCTTAGATTACAAGAATTTTATGTGCGAGTAACTTTAAGTAACATCGAACTAATTAAAAAAATGGCAATGTATTTACACAATGTTGCCCAAATGTAAATTAAAGTGGCTACTTGATAATGTAATACTATTTGGTCATGATGGAAGTCAAAGCATCTCGAAAGCAAGCAAAAGGCTAAGTCTGGCAAGGAGTGGTAGAGCTTATTAGAGGGATGAGAGGTGAATGAGAGTATTTATAAATTTTAGTACTTGTTTGATAAAAGGGAACAGTGAGTTTTTTTTAATTTTTATTGGTCGTTTAGCAATAGGATGAGTGAGCATTTTGAGGCGGTGCAATTTTTTAAGAATACTACTTTTTCAATATTTCTTTTAAGAAACGGTGACAAATGAACGGTGAGAGTCACAACTAAGGTTCACTTCTAGTGCTCACACCTACTGATCACTGTTATTACTAATATGTATCGTCCACTGCTACTGCCCACAACTACGGCTCGTTTCGACAAACACACCTTAAATACCATAAATACTCTTCTATTTAAAAAAAATTAAGAAGCGTTTATTTATGTAAAGGCTACATTTAAGCCAATTAATTAAAGGATGCTAGTTTTATTTGTCCATTTGACTAAACTCATTTATTAAGTAGTTCTATAAAGAAACACCTTTAACTCTCGGTACTATTTTTTTACTCATTCTGGTTATTGAAGCACCGAAAATGTTCATTAAACTTCACTTTTTGTATTAAACTTATAACCATAATCCTTACTTCAAGAAAACCTCAAAAGTGAACAAACTATCGAAACTCAACCTATAAGTTGACCAAAAACTAGACCGTTGACTTAGGACACGAAATGACAAGTATTTAATAACTATCAACTGTTACCATGGTCTTATGATTCTCAACTGGGTCGCGTCTGAATTGAATAAAGTGATCAAAGTTGATTTTTTTTTTAATTTTTTTTGGTAACCGTGATTTCCGACTTATTGGCCGACTAATCTACGGGGTTTAAGCCCACTGCCACACAGACTCAAACCAGGTAAAGTCCTCCTTTTCAGGAGGTTAGCGTGGTCACATCAAGGTTGTTTGCACCTAGTAGGAATTGAACTTGAGACCTCACACACTTTAGAGTGATAGCCACAAATCTTTTTGTCACTAGGCCACCCTTGAGTGGTTAAAAAGTTGATATTGTTTAATAAGTTATTAAGTGATAATGAGGGTTTTCTTTGTGGAAGAGGTGGCGGTAGAGGCTGCAACAGGTGGTGGTGACGCAGTGGAGATGGGGTTTGAATGGTGGTGAGTGGAACTTGGATTTGTGAAAAGATAAAAATAGATGTTGGAACTTAATTATATTGTGCATAAAAAGACTGATATGAATTTGGAGAAATAAAGGCCCCTTTGGTTTGAAGTATAGGTGTAGGTAGGGGTGTCAAAAAAGTTGACCCGACCTGACCCGAACTCGAACCCGAATAATCATATTCGGGTTGGGTCACTCGGGTCCGAAAGCGTATTCGGGTCAATTCGGGTTGACCCGAATTGACCCGAGTTTTAAATAGGCTCGGGTTCGGGTTATATATTTTTACCCTTGACCCGACTTGACCCGACCCGAGTTGACCCGAACCCGACCAACCCGACTTGACCCGACTAAAATTAGACTTTTTACATTGTTTTAGTACAAAATTAGGCCACTTTTTACACTTTTTTCTCAAACTCGGGTTGACCCGAACCCGAGTTGACCCGACCCGAGTTGACCCGACCCGAATTGACCCGAACCCGAGTGACCCGAGTTCTAATTAGGCTCGGGTTCGGGTTATATATTTTTTACTCTTGACCCGACTTGACCCGACCCGAGTTGACCCGAACCCGACCGGGTCAACCCGAATCACACCCCTAGGTGTAGGTATATAAATTAGGTGGTTTAGGATCAAGTTTTAAATAGGGTTTGAGTTTATTTTAACAGAAATAGGACTTACAAAGTTAAATACCTTTTCTAAATTAATACTCCATCTGTTTCATAATAATTGTCCATCGAAAAAACACGTATTTAATAAAAATATTATTTTTTCAGCTTTCTCACTCTTACTTTTTATATAATGATAATTTTACCTTTAACTAATTAATTTACAATTTTTTTATTTTTTGTAATATTACTTTCAAGTGAGGGTGATATGGTAAAATTAATCTATATTTCTTCTATTTTTTGAAGTGGACAATTAATTTGAAACGTCCCAAAATAGTAATGTGGAGTATAATTTTAAGATGACGATTATGCTAATTTAATTAGTTATTTTAAACAATAATATGTTAATATATTATTTTTTAAATATATGTGAGCAGAAAAGACGAAAAAGTATGAAAATGAAAACAAAGAAAACCCCACATATGTGAGAAAACTATGTATACTACCCTCCTTTTGTAAAACCCTTCATTTTTGCTAAAAGTCTAAACCCACAGGCTGTTAAAACAACCAAACGGTTGAATTTCATTTTTCAATTCAAAATCCAAAGTAAATCGGGAAACCAAACGGACCCTAAGTAAAAGTGATTGATGGGTAGGTTTGGCTTATTAGATGGTGTGGGTTTTTAATATGAAATATTAAAATAATGATATATTGATAGTTGATGGATTTTATGAGATGTAGAAGATTACCGTGTGATAATCTACTTCGACTTCATTGGAAAGTTGCAATCTGCAATAAGGCGAAAGGTACCTTCCATTCATATAAAGGGTAACCACGTATCTGGGCTGAGATTCATAACTTCAGATGTAAAATATCGATGATACATAAGATATTACTTCTATACTCACATATTTTCTCTATTTCAAACACTCATGGTAGAGTCATCATATATTGGACCAAAATCGTGAACCTGACAGTCTAGTAGCCTAAAAAAAATTTGAACAGGTTCCATGGCCACTTTGACCTGTAAAAGTCAACTTTGAGTCCAAACGTAAGAAACATAGGGCAACAGTAAAAAAGATACATGTATACCATTTTACTTGTTTCTTTACACCATTATAACCCCAAGTGATACATGGAACAAGAAGTAATGTTGATTTATATGTTAGCTTCTTCCCTTGTTCCCGGCTTCAAATTCTGCCGGAAAATGGATTTTCGCCATTGCCAGTGAAGTAACTTCGTATTCCTGAAACTTATTGAGTAGCTTTTTCTCAATACCAGTAAACAATTTATAATATATGTTCTTCATTAGTTTGACTTAAAAATCAATTTTTTAAGAATTGCAACCCATTGTAGAAGATTTATATGCAAATCAGAACTTTTTAGTATCATGTCAAATCTCATTATTGCAATAATGAACAGATTTTGACTTTATGAAGAAGTCAAAGCTAAGAATTATACCTTGATTCAAGAGTATATAACTAGTATACGATATGCCGGCGACTTACTACAGGGAATCATGAGACGTGGTTCCTTGATGTATGTCCTTATACTTTGATTTAAACGGCCATCTGAAACCAAACCATCGAGGGCGGAGATTAAACTTCAAGTTCAGTGTGTTTTCATTGACTTAGAGAAAAAATTACCTCCAGCTTGATCAGCATACTCCGATGATCAGACCCATGAAGTAGAATGAATCTTTCTATTCTTCTTGGCAACAGCAACATCAATACGACCAGAAGCTACAACAACAAGAACAACTGGTGCACAACCTGCAGACAAGGTGAATCCTCTTGCTTACTGAACCATATATTAATAACCTTTTAAAAAATAGGGTGAGCATCTGCGGAACTATGAAGTGACATGAGAGGAGGGTCAGGGCCCTCCCATGATTACACTTTTCGTCCTCTTAAATCGTCAGATTTTTGTTTTGGCCCTCTCACAATATATTGTCAAGCTTCGCCATTGAAAGTGAGGAACATCATTTACATTCGACACCCAAATAATTGCAATCATCAACAAACATAACACAATTTATAGAGAACTGATAAAGTACCTGTTAAAAAGGTTCTTAATGCATCGACTTCTTTGGGCGTTTGGAGCTGTTCAAATTCATCACTTGCCAACAGTCTAAGTGAGTTCTGGTATGTTTCCACAGAGGTTTTTTCTCGGATGGAAAACCACATGACTCAAGAAGCCATTGAGACCCAACATTACGCAGACATTTCACCCTAAAAATACTCTCTGGAAGATGACGTATGCCTGTTCCAGTGATTTCCAACCCTTTTAAACATTCTGACCGTCCAATTTCCTCAGGAAATGCCGCAACTTGAATACAATTACAGAGGTCGAGAGTAACAAGCTTTGGACATTCAGCGGTAATATGAAGTTCTACCATATCAACACAGTTGTAGAGGCTTAGCATCTCAAGATTTGGAGTAATCCCGAGGTGAAAGGTCATCAACTTCTTTAAATTAAAGAGTTTGAGATTAACGAGCTTTGGAAATTCAGCAGGCATACGAAGTTCGACCATATCAGCACAGTTATAGAGGCTTAGTGTCTTAAGATTCGGAGTAATCCCGAGATGAAGGGTCCTCAACTTTAAATTACTGAGTTTGAGATTACTGAGCGCTGGACATTCAGCGGGCATGTGAAGTTCGACCATATCAGTACAGTTGTTGAGGGTTAGCTTCATAAGATTTGGAGTAATCCCGAGGTCGAGGGTCCTTAACTTTAAATTACTGAGTTTTAAACGTTTCAGATGTTTCATCTCACAAACGCTGTTTGGAAGATCTTGTAGAAGTGTACACTTGGATAGGATTAGACTTTCTAAACATTCCAATCTTCCAATATCCACAGGTAACTTATCAAGCAGCAAACATGACTCAAGTTCGAGAGATTTCAGATGTTTCATCATACAAATACTATCCGGAAGAGTTTTAATATTTATAGACCGCAAACCTAGCTCCTCTAGACAATCTAACTGGTGAAGGTTCTTGGGCGCTTCTGGCATACCACCTTCAAGTGTAAGCTTTCTCAAACACTGTAAACCACAGATAATATCTGAAAAACAATCGACGTTCATGCGAGCATCGGAGCCTAAAAAAATAAGGCTCTCAAGATTTCCAAAAGATGAAGCTGGGTCTTCTTTATAATAACAGGAAAACTGAAACTCTGACCACGCATGGTGGGGATAAAAGATACCTGTATCTGCAATCAGATGTAACTCAGATAAAGGAACAACCTCAGGTAAATCACGCTCTTTGTCAAACTCAAAGGATTTAAACCTCCCACAATGACTGATGTATAAGTAGCTAAGCTTTTTCAGACATTCTGCAGGAGCATTAATATCTTCCAAATCATAACAGTATTTAAGAATCAACCTTCCAAGATTTGGAGTCAGCCCAAGGTCAAGAGTCCTCAACTTTTGATTGTCAAAGAGGTCGAGAGTTACCAGCTTTGGACATTCAGCGGGCATACGAAGTTCGCCCATATCAGTACAGTGGTGAAGCCTTAGTGTCTCAAGATTCGGAGTAATACCAAGGTGAAGAGTCGTCAAATTTAAATTATCAAGGTCGAGATTTACGAGCTTTGGACATTCAGCTGACATACTAAGTTCAACCATTTGAGTACAGTCTCTGAGTCTTAGGGTCTCAAGATTCGGAGTAATTCCGAGATGGAGGGTCGTCAACATTGACTTTTTGAGGTTGAGAGATCTGAGTTTTGGATTTTCAGCAGGCATGTGTAACTTTTTCAAGTTATAACGATCATCGATACGTAACTCCTTTAGATTTGGAGTAACCTGGAAATGAACTTCTACCAAATTATAACAATCTTCAAGATTTAGTGTCTCAAGATTCGGAGCAACACTAAGGTCAAGGGTCATCAACCATGAAAAGGAGAACTTTAGGAACCTGAAACAGAAAATGGAAAGATAAATGTTAATTGTTGTAATGAGTAGCAAAAGAGGGAAAGATAAATTACCAATTAATGAAACAACCATTATTCTACCTTTGCTTCTCCGGCTTTCCACAGTTGAACGATATTGCTGTACTCCATTTCAAGTCCCACAAGATTTTTTGCTTGAAATGTTTTTGGTAAACTTGATAAAGGATAACCAGTCCATTTCAGAAATCGTAAGGCATTTGGAAGGTGTAGACTAACTTCATCAAAGTTCCGGTTGCTAACTTCACATTCACTTACATCTTCCATATACACTAGAAGAAATCTAAGTTCCTTCATGTTTGCGAAACCGCTCGTTAAAATTTCAAAATTCAATTCATATGCATCCAGTCTTATGCATTTTGTTGCTTGGGTACCCTGTAATTCAAATGGCAGTGACCATGAGATTTTTTTAATCTACTTTAAATTTCTCGAATTGAAATGATATGTTTAGGTTAGGGTTTCCATTTTTTTTTATCAAATTCAGGTCTTTTTTATTTCTTTAGAGAAATTGGGTGAATGGTTTTTTGTTATTTGAGCGTGATTTAGTTACTTATAAAGTTAAGTTTGAGATTCTATGGTTAGGGTTTTAAATTTTTCCACATTGGATTGTCATCATGGAAACTATTTTGTATATAAAATAAAACAAAATTAAGTTTTTGTACAATGACTAAATGGAAAGAAGAGAAATGGAAAGGCGAAAAAAAGAGAAAGGGAGAGGAAGCGATTTTTTTTTTTTTTTTTTCTTTTTAATCTTGTGTTCCCGAGTTGAAAAAAGAAAAGGGATGTAAGAAGAAAAACTTTCAAATCTGTTCTCTCGAAATCATCCTAATTTGGGAAGATTAGGAGAGAAAGTTTGTCAGAATTTCCTCCCTTCTTCTTTTCTCCCCTCGGCAGAAAAAACTCAGGAATGCAACTCTTTCTTAGCTTCTGTTCTTTTATCTCTAATTAAAAACTCAGGTGACCTTACTTTTAGGTCAAAAACCCAAATAAGCTGATACTTACCATGTTATTAGTCAATATATCTTTAATTTCATCGAGAATCCATAACCGGCTATGACTTTCAGGTTCATTGGGGTTCAGACGACGAACGATGTTCTTGCCCATTTCTTGTATATGGTCGTGCATATCTAACTCTCCATCTTCACCATAAGTTATAAGAGATTTCAGCTCAAGAACTCTTAAACCAATTCGAGCACGAAACCCACAGCTTTCAAGCGCTATGACTGCATCGTCTTTCGTCCAACCCTTGAGATGGCATGCAACATCTAAGAATATTTCCTGGTAATCTTTCTCTAGACCAATATAGCTTAACTCCAAAACTTTCATAGTTTCATATAGTGGAATCGTTTCTAGTCTTTCTAATGCATCTTTCCAGTCAAAATCATCTTTGCCACATAGAAACGAACCCAAAACTCTGATCGTTAAGGGAAGACCAGCAGCGTAGCGTACAACTTGCTCCGATAGCTCTTTGAATCCTTCAATTGGAATCTCTCTCCCAAATGCATGCCTACTAAAGAGACAAATTGCTTCCCTGTCGTCTAACAAATGGACATCATGAATCAAGTTCACTTTGTGTGCTATTAGTACTTGTGCGTCCCTTGTTGTAATCATAATTCTACTTCCCGGCTTAAACCAACTACGGTCGCCGGCTAACGCCACAAGTTGCTCTACCTTATCAACGTCATCTAGAACAATGAGAACCTTTTTACCACACATCTTCTTTCTCAGCATGCTTTTCCCCTCAAGAACACCATTTACGCTGATGCCTTGATCTGATAGAACATCCGAAAGTACTTGTTTCTGTAATAAATTCAAACCACGCATAGACGATGTTGATTTTTCCCTGACGTTTTCAACAAAGCTACAACCTTCGAACTGATAGGATATATGATCATAAACCGCTTTAGCCAAAGTCGTCTTGCCCGCTCCTCCCATCCCTTTGATCCCTATCATGCGAACATCGTCAACACCTAATTCTAATGATGAAACAACATCGTCTATCCGGGTCTTCATGCCTATTAAGTTCTCATCAACGTCCAAATTAAGAAAACGTAAGTCTAATGATATCTCTTCCACAATCTTTTGAACGAGTTTAGCTTCACGCCTGTATGTTAAAGATGCCGTTACACAATCAATTGCAGATCTATAACATATAAAATCGTAAATGAGGTAATAACATACTAATATAATCATAAGAGATGCCATGGATATACGCTTCTTTGAGCGTAGCATAGATGGTTAAATGTACAACAATAAACAATACTACTAGTAATTTTTAGCTGAAAATACACCTTGATGTCTTTCGATCCATTCGACCCGTGGAGACATATAAAACAACTCACCAAAAAATAAATCAGAAACACTATTATACTTGATGAATATCATACCCATTATCAGTGTTCTTCAACTCCCAGCCCGCGAGATCAGCTGCTTCTTTCAAAGCCTCTCTCCATCTCCCAGCAGATTCATTATTTACATGTTTGGTGAAGGCAGCTCCAAGTGCCCCATTTTGCTTGCGGATTTCTGAGGGCTCAATATCGAGGAACACGGGATAAGAAGTATGCTCAATCATCTTCTGGCATTCCATAATTTTCAAAAGCTCGTCTAAGCACCAAGATGACGAAGCATAGTTCGTTGAGAAAATAATAATATAAAATTTTGAGTCTTCAATGGCTCTGATAAGCTCATCACTAATAGTTTTCCCTTTCTTTATTTTCTCATCATCTTTATAAGTTTCAATGCTTTTTCGCTTAAGAGCTTCATAGAGATGACCAACAAAGGTGTTGCGTGTGTCTTCACCTCTAAAACTTATAAAAACATCGTACTTGAAGCTCTTTTGAACGGTTGAAGCTGAAGTAGACGCCATTGAAGTTACTGTTGAAGGATTGTATGAAGCAACTGGACGAGATGAATAGTCTTTATAGAGCAATTATTGACAAGATAATGAATGTGAAGGCAATTGTTTTTTTGGAAATCAAATTTTGAATAACGTGGAGACATAAAAACCATTTATTTGGTCAAATGTTTCATACTTAAACAAAAGTCATTTACAATGCTTGTGGATTTTGCTCGATGCTTCTTTACAAAATATATATTTGATCTTTTAATATTCTTTGTAAAACAAATAAAAAAGACTTTGAATCTTGTAAGTTTATGGACTTTAATTTTAATAAACGTGTATTAATATCGAACTCGAGATTAAGAGATTGAACACAATACGTGAAGAGTTAATTTATTAGTAAATGTATTTTATATATATTTATCAATTAAAATGAGCCTTAAACATTTAACGGTCCTTAAGTTTTAATAGTTAAGGACTAAACGAATAATGTGGATAAAAATAGAAGAGAAAAGAAGGTTTCAGAAACACCCATACGGGGTGTTTTCCGATCAGCTAGAAGGAGAAAGAGGAAAAGGAAAGTTTGTTTCCTAATCCTAATAGAATTACTAAATTTGGGCTTCAAGTTTAATACCCCTATATAAACCTATGAGATTATTGATATCCCTTATAACTTTCACCCTCTCTTTTCTCTCCCTCTCTGCGATCGGCCGATTATCCCTCTCTAGGGTTTCGGTTTGATTCTTTTCACTTTAACGTATTGCTCGTTTTATACGTACTAGTATTACGGTAATGATTAACCCCTTACCGTTTTGTTAATCGATCCAAGGTATAATCACCGAGCAATACGTTAAAGTGGAAAAAATCAAACCTAAATAGGAGATTTGTTCTTGTTCTTTGGAATTGCATTACAAAAGGTACGTATTACGTGCTTTGATCTTTACTTGTGCTTTTGATGTAGTTTGAAACAAAGATAATAAAATTGAATCTGTTGATTCACAGGGAATACTAGAAACAATAAAAAATAGATAAATTGGATCTATTGATTCCAATGAATACTATAAACAATTTCTTCCAACAATCATTGATTCAACGAATACCGATTATTAGGTTGAAAATCAAACAATAAACCCTAATCTTGGTTTATGTCAATTAACAGAAGACATTTTTTTATTAATCACTGAATAAAAATAAACCCAAGCCTTACATTTATAAGAAAACTAAACTTGGAGAAAAAGTTAACAGATTATTCTAGAAAAATAAAATAAGAAAACTAAATAAAATACGGACATAAAAAATAATCGCCAGAGTTATATAATAATGCTCCTCCATCATGATGGAGAAGCATAAAAATAAACTGGTTATTTAGTTTCCTTAGTTTGTGATATCTTTGATTTAGTTTTCTTATTTGTGGTATCTTTTATTTAGTTTTCTTATTTTGTGTTTTTTAGGAATAATATTTTTATCTTTTTCCTCAAGTTTAGTTTTCTTATAAAATTAGGACTTTTTATTGTATGAGATTATAATTGAGATATGAATAAAAATATATGACTTTTTAGTCTTCTGTTAATTGACTTAAATCCGGGTTAGGATTTATTGTTCGATTTTCAACCTAATAATCGGTATTCGTGTGAATCAACGATTGTTGGAAGAGTTGTTTCTAGTATTATTTTTTGAATCAACAGATCCAATTACTTATCTTTGCTACTTTATTTTTTTCGCTACATCACATCTTCAAGATAGATATCATAAACTGCCATTGATTCTTCTTTTACACCTAACATAACATCCGAAGATGGCACATCATTTTCTTCCGCGGGCTATTCATCATAAACTGGGGCTCTTTCATAATCACCACAAACGACATCATCATCATCACCATCGGGATCAACAAATGAGTTTTCTGGCTCTTCATCTTCGGTACCCAACCGTTACATCACCACGCTTGTTCATCAAGTGATCCATCCGGCCAGTTAATTGATTAATTAACTGATCCAATCGCTCCTCCAGTCTTGCCATAACACGCTACTCCAATTCTTGTTCATACACACCCTGAAGATTCCTACTTCTCCTTAGAGACATCTTAATCAGGAACTTCGGCTCTTGATACCAACTGATGTAGCGAAAAAAACAAAGTAGCAAAGATAAGTAACTAGGTCTGTTGATTCAAAAAAGAATACCATAAACAACTCTTCTAACAATCTTTGATTCACACGAATACCGATTATTAGGTTAAAAATCGAACAATAAATCCTAACCCGGATTTAAGTCAATTAACAGAAGACTAAAAAGTCATATTTTTTATTCATATCTCAATTATAATCTCATACAATAAACCAAAGTCCTAATTTTATAGGAAATCTAAACTTGGGAAAAAAGATAGGAATATTATTTCTAAAAAACACAAAATAAGAAAACTAAATAAAAGATACCACAAATAAGAAAACTAAATCAAAGATACCACAAACTAAGGAAACTAAATAACCAGTTTATTTTTACGCTCGTCCATCAAGATATCATTAAGGAGGAAGAAGGATTTTTTGGGGAAGGAAGATTTGGTGGCAAAGAAGACAACATCGAATATGTTGTAGTTGTGGCTAATGATCTTAGGGTGTGCTTGGTTAAGGGTATTAGGGGATAAGGAATGGGAAAGGGAATGATTAATACTGCTTGGTTAATGAAAATATAGGTAATCATTACCCACTAATGGGTAGTGAACCATTCCACTATAAATTGGAGGTAATGGATTCAAGGTAATAGATTGACGTATACGTGTGTCTTCACCTACCACCACCACCTGACCAACCACCACTATCACTGACCACCACCACCATCACTAACCACCACTCTCCAATGCCACCACTCTTCGACGCCACCACCACCACTGACCACCACCATTGTCGCTACCACTACACTCCTAACGCCACCACCACTCTCTGACACCACCACTCGGACGCCACCACCACCACTGACCACCACCATTGTCGCTACCACCATCCTCCTAACGCCACCACCACTCTCCGACACCACTACTCTTCGACGCCACCACCACCCTCCTAACGCCACCACCACTCTCGGACACCTCCACTCTCCGATGCCACCACCACCACTGACCACCACCATTCTCGCTACCACCACCCTCCTAATGTCACCACCACCAATCTTTGACACCACCACTCTTCGACGCCACCATCAACACTGACCACCATCATTGTCGCTACCACAACTCTCCTAACTCCACCACCACTCTCTGATGCCACCACCACCACTAACCACCACTATTGTCGCTACCACCACCCTCCTGACGTCATCACGACGCTTGTCATCGTCACAACCATTGAATATCACCCTAATAGTTGTTGCCACTATCTCCAATCACCACAACGTCTTATATTTACCAAGTGTAGGATCTTGTTTATCTAAGGATTAGCCATTGTTGTATAATCTATTGAATGATGATAAATGGAAGAACTTTAGAGAGAGAAAGAAGAGAGAGAAAGGAGAGAGTTGAAAGGAAAATGGAAAATGTGATTATTGAAAAGTAGAAGTGAACCAACAACCCCTCCTAACATGCTAGGAGGGGGGTTTATATAGCCCACCCTACATGTGGGCTATATGGGCTATATTGGATCACGAGCCCAATATTATTGGAGTGACCGATCCTTTCTAAATACGTAAAAACGTATTTCCAACAATCTCTCCCAAAGGGAGGTCACTCCAAGTTACAATGTCCTAAATAGTCTAAAGCTCGTGATCTATGCTAATAATGATGTGACCGAGACTTTCCATGGAAAAACGTATTTCCAACAATCTCCCCCAAAGGGAGGTCACACCATTTTACAAAATCTTAAACCTAGCATACTATGCTTTAGTCTTCGATCTTGTTCTTGTGAATATGCTGATGAGATCTTTGACTTTAGTCTTGAGCATGTTCTCTTGCCTTGACCTTGTGCATTCATCACTTGTGATATTCGCCTCTTCGTGACTTCATGTTCCACACACTTATACCTTTATAATTCTTGAAAGCTTCAGAGTTTGATACAGCGGAAGACTTGACCTTCAGACTTTCTTGAATTAGTTGAAGTACTGAGTGTATGCAGTATAAGCATGTGGGGACGACTTCTTCTTGGATTCCGCAACGCCACCGTCTTCAAATGCCGCAACATAAGTAGACACGAAAGAAATGGCTTTGAACATTTCATTCTAAATCGGTAGCATTTTACCTCCGGTCGGTGAAGACCGTTGGACGATATTAGATATCGTACCCGTGACGGATAGTTTCAATTAAGTAACTTCCTGACAGGATTTCGCGGGTAAACCCGTTCTCTTTATTCGACCGTCCAAAGCTGACTGCGAACATAAAGAGTGAATCATTTGGATAATAATATCCGCATGATTTGAAGCCGTCAATTCATGTTCCTGGAACAAGTGAAATTCAATTAAGAACCGCACCATCGTTGCTTTCCAGTTGTCACAAGCTTGATTCGTATAGAATCTTGCAAGTTACCTACCAAGTGCTGTTTGAGGTTAACACTAGAAGGATTTCCACTCATCACCGTGAACACAACGGTATCACTCTGAGTGTTCTGGCAAGATCACTGAGATATTGCGTAGAGGCCTGGAACGTGTTTAAATTCATTTAAGAAATAAACAGCTGTTGCTTTCCAGTTATCACAAGTTTGATTCATAAAGAATCGCACAAGTCACCTACCATGAGTTTTTTGATATTCGCTCAAGAAGGATTTCCATCTTCATTGTAAATACTTTCGTATTACTCGGATGTTCAGGCAAGATCATGAAGATTTTGCGTAGGACTCTTAAGATCTTTCTTACTTTTCACAGTGTGTGAAGAAGCAAGGAAATATGAAAGTGTGTCCTAATGAGATATTTGATGATCTCAAATGGCTCTAGACTCGATCGTGCACTTTGGATTTTAGTGATCGGAGGCTGGAGAGGAGTGCCACCTTTTCAATACCAATTTATTCGGAGTGAATAAATCAATAGATAACGTGTTGTCTCCGTGTGATTAAAACAAATATCTTTTAAGAGATATCTGAGTTAGCTGGGATGGGTTGTGCTTTGCATCACTGGGTCCATGATGTCTGTCTTCAATATCAAGAATCATTAAACAATGATCTTAATAGCATATGTATTGACCCGGTTTCTGCCTGAGTTGTAAGGAGGGCTTCTTTCTTTACACCCTTTATCTTTACAATTCTTTTTCATTCTTCAACCCCTTCAATGCTTACCAATACGTCATCACTAGCACCTTGTTGTGATTGTTCCAGTGCTAACTTAAGTACTTGGTCGGCATTCAGCTACGTTCACAATCTTTCTCCATCTTTCCTAAGGACTACTATTTCTAGCTATGGAATGTCCTTTGGAAGATTCCTCCGGTTCTAGAGGAATCATTGGACTTTAACCTATCCTACCATCCTTATGTCACCACAATCTTCACCGTCGTGAATAGAGATGTTTTGGGTAAGTGTATGTCACCATGAAATCCATTTTGATAGTGCAAATCCATTTTGCTCCCCCTTAACATATGCCACGATATCCGAAAACATTTCGCACATGTTGGGATGAGCTAGCACGTTAAGTCAAACCATTTGTGATTGATCATTTCCCATATTAAATCACATTTTCTCCCCCATATTAAAAATATTAACCCAATCGATGTTTTTAATATCAATTGATTTAATAGCATTTTAAGAAACTTTTGCGAAGAAAAATGCAAAGCCAATTATCTTCATGAATTACACAAGCTCCCCCTCAAATTAATGAGGGTGTACTTGAAACGTAAATTAAATACCTTTTAAACACAAGTGTAAGGTATTTATCACGTGCAAAGATCATATATGATAATGTATTCACAAGATTAGCAATTTATGAGGTTGGACCTGAATGATGGAGAACATCATATGAAAGAAGCACATGGTTCTTGTTCACGAATGTTGGTCGCCTCATCATGTCTGAAGTTATCTCTTGACTTCATTTGATTGATATCGTTGTCTTGACACCAACATGTGAACTTGGCACTTTCGGCGTCAAAGATTCTGAATGCTGGACAATTGCTCCCCCTCAATTGTTGACCCGTGTTCTATTGAAAGAGCTGTAGTCACCGTTTGAGTAGTCGCCTCGTCGAGTATGTAGATATCAATTGTAAATTGCTACGGTTGGTGGAGATGATAACTTCATAAAAACAAGATTTCTCTTGTTTTAACAAATAAATGCACTGACACGTACATATATTCGTGTTAGATTGTGTTATTACGTAAACACAATCCCTTACATGGTTATAAAGTAAACCATGCCCGAGAAAATTAATTCCCGTTGTTGAGTCAAAGCTTTCCGGTGAAATGCTTGACTTGAGTATGAAAAGCGGGTTACTATCTGAAAAAATAGCAAACCATTTTGAGCATGTTTTAAAACATTTGAACTTCTGCTCGAACTTTATTTACAACCCCGTGTCATTATTGAATGACATTTCTAGTATCGTAAATATTATCGATTCCAGAAGACATGCTCTTTTTATCAAAACATTTTTTTTTTTGAACACACAATTTTGAAAGATTTAGAAAACCTTTTTGAGAAATTCTCGAAAAATTGTGTTCAACGTTTTGAAAACCAATTACTTGAGCTTAAGATGTTGAATATCTTACAAAACGAGCTCAAGTCCGAGAAGTTGGAAACTTCCCGTTGTTAAGGATAAGTTACCATCGGCGATAAACTTTCCTTTTAATTGAAGAACGAGTTCTAAGCTGACATTTACTTAGAAGTCGTTTTCATGAGCTTGAAAACTTTGACTTGTTTAACGGAAAGCTCATGACCGAGAAAGGTGAATTTCTCGTTATGAGGAAAAGTTCTCTTATTTAAAAGATTCACTTTCCTTTCTGAGCTTAAAACCTGGAATGTTTTAATACAAGCTCATGACCGAGAAAATTTAATTTCCCGTTACGAGGATAAGCTATCTTTAAAGATAAGCTTTCCTAAAATTGAAGTCCGAGTTACAGTCTGATATTTAACTGTAAGTCATTGTGCATGAGCTTAAAAACTTTGAATGTTTTTAATATAAGCTCATGCCCGAGAAAAATTAATTTCTCGTTGTGAGGATAAGTTTATCATCGGCGATAAACTTTCCTTAATTTGAAGATCGGGTCATCATCTGACATTTAATGAAGAGCCTTATACACGAGCTTAAAACCTTTGAATGGTTTTAGGATAAGCTCGTGTCCAAGAAAACTTAATTTCTTGTTAAGAGGGTAAGTTATCGTTGCGTAGATAAACTTCCCTGTCTCTGGAGTCCGGGTCATCGTCTGTCATTTAACGAGGAGCCATTGTGCATGAGCTTAAAAACTTGGAATGTTTTTGATATAAGCTCATGCCCGAGAAAAATTAATTTCTCGTTGTTAGGATAAGTTTATCATCGGCGATAAACTTTCCTTTCTTTGAAGATCGAGTTATAGTCTGTGATGTGACTATAAGTCCTTTATGCACTGTAAATTTAACTGGAAATCCCCTGAGACACTTGTTTCTTAGATATCAGCTTCTTTAGCAACCAAACTCTGAGAGTGTCCTTAATTGAATGGTATACAATGATTGGACCGCTTCGTTCTTTTGGAACATCCTCTTTGGTACCTGCATTTTCATTAGGAATTTGCATGCTTGGATAAGGGTTAGCGATATCTATCTTAGAAGCAAGTGGGGGTTCACAGTTGGCCTTACTTGTGCCAGAGGTGTTCTGAGGAGATGATTCACTTGTCTTAGCTGGTAAGCGTTTCCTTTTATAGAAAACCTTAAGTTCAGGCTTAGGTGATGCATCCTCCTTTTCAATTTCCTCCCTAGTAGGCTTAATAGAATCGGAGGCTATCCTAGTTAAAGGGCACTCGTTTTCTACAAGGGTGAAAGTTCTACCAGTGGGGCGCCACATTTTACCAATGGGTTTGATTTTGGCAACCCACTGGGATTTAAGTCTAGCACGGGAGTTCACCTCATTAAGTAGTTTCTTGATACACGAATCATGATTTGCCGTAAAGACACATTTTCTACATGTTTTACAAGTAGCATATTTAATGTCCGAGTAAGATCTAGAATTCCTAGATGATTGATTGATGCTCCTAGGATGTGACATGCTACGGTTAGCAGTGTTGGGTAAACTAGAAGGCATCTGACTAGGTTTGAAATTCCTATCTCTTACTTGTGTCTTTTGCTTAGCTTCCCTGAGACCAAAAGTATGGCGAACGTCATTTGAACTAGTTCCAGACGTATTCTTAGGACTATGTCTAGGGAAATTAGAGGCAATCATGTGATTATGTCTTGCAAAAGCTGTTTTAGTCACATTGGGCCTAGATGGTGGAGTGACTGTTCTAGAAAGATGAACCATATCAACTTGGGAGGCAAACCGCGGTCTCGAGGATTATGATCGCTCGGATCTAAATGCAGTAGGTTGTCTGACAGTCGGTTGTCTGACGAACTGATTTGTAGGCGGTTTCCCCAAGATTGATGGTTTTTCAAGCTTAGTGTCCACACTAGTTCCTTTGGTTTTCCTCAATTCATTTTTTAACGCAGCTATAGCAAAGACCTTTTCCTGTACTTGAGCTTTTAAAGTCTCATTCTCTTTGAGCAATTCATCTTGAGATGCCAACTTAGATTCAAGCAACTTAATTTGTTTCAAAAGATTATCTTTTTCAGCTTTAGAATCTAGAGCAGTTTGATCCAATTTTCGTTCAAGAATAACGTTTGACTTTTCAAGTTTTTCAAAATATGTTTCAAATTTCTCCGTTTTCTTCGAAAATTCAATTTTGGCATCCTCAAGCTCTTTGGATTGCTGAGCTAAAATCGTTTCAAGCTCTTTAATCCTAGAATCAGAAGTATTTAAAGAAGCAGTCATCAGACACTTATCATGATGTTTAGCATTTTGAACACTTTCTCCCCCATTATGACTCACATCGGATGAATCAAAACTGGTATCGCTATCACTCTTTTTCATCCCATGTTTGGCATAATTAGGTTCAGAATGCTCAACATGCTGTATATTGTTGAGACTCGGCACCTGAGCAGTTGGTGCTGGTGACTTGCTGCTTGTTTCATGCGTTCCTCCTGATTCCTTGCCATTGCTTACCTTGACGACCAAACTGGCACCTATTTCTTGCACCGGGCAGATCTGATCATCGTTTGACGACAACGTGACGTTTGACGACAACGTGACGGGTGTCTCTCTCTCATGTTCATGCAATGATTTAGACGACTCCTTGATTTTTTGAATCTGACCCTTTTTCAACCGTATCTCGTTGTAATTAACTAACCTGGCCTCAATACACTTCTCAAGTATATTGATGTGATTGAGTAAACCACTTCTAAAGGTTTCAGTCTGGCAACCCGTATGAAAGTTGAAAATCTGGTGAAAGATTGGAGTCGAATAATCAAGAGGAGGTTCCATTGTTGAGGCAAAGAAATCCTTAAATTGTGTGCGAAGGATTTCTAGACATATCTTCACTTTAACCTCATAAAGATTATCCCTTTCAAATTGCAACTGTAATGCATCCAAATTACTGAAAATCTTTTCTTTGAAATTATCCACTTTTCCAAAGAACAATTGAACTATGGGTGGAAGTTCGGTCATGTTGTTCGGATAGAGAATTGCAAGATGTGTCTTGAGCTCGTGAAAGATTTCCAATGTTTTTTGACGCAATTTGAGCTCGTTGAGTTGCATGTGTTGCAGTTCTCCCTCATGGCACGTCAAATTCGATGATTCCATTGTACGTTGATGACAAAAAAATAAAATTTGTGGTCGTTGTTGATTTCGGGATTTTACAGTTCGCGAAGAAATTTCGAAAGATCCGTAAATAAGTTTTTCTTTTAAAAAAAAACTAATATATCACTAATTTATAAAATTAGCTAAATTAAAAAAGTAATTTTAAAATATGAAAATATAAAAAATTAACTTAACTTTTAAAAAATAAAAAAGATTGCTTCACTTAAATCCAAATTTGATATGTATCGATTAAAAAATAATAAAAAAAATCTTAGATTTAATTTGTCAAAGATGAGTAAGTAGTACCCACGTAGAAGAAAAATACTGACACAGAATAGATAAAAAAAAGGAACGTGGCTTAAATAAAAACTAGAAACAAGGTACGAAGCAAATAAAAAAATCAAAGATAAAAAATGTTTCAAAATGGCCTAATTGCAACTATGAAAACAAGGTACGAAACAATGTACGAAGCAACTATGAATCCCAATATACACCGTCTATGTAATTCTTTGATAAATTTTGTGATCTTGACACGTGTGCTGATGGTCTATGATAAGAAACGAATACTGGCATACACCCGATTCGTCTTAGGCTAAAACATGCTCACTGAAGTTTAATAAAAAAAAATTTAAAAAACGTCTATGTTATGATTGGACTAAACATTTTGGGCACCATGACACAAAAACGTATTTCCAACACCAAGCACCAACAATTGTAATGATAATACTAAGGAATATTCATTGCATTCCTTTATATTCCCTTACCCTTATCCATTGTCATTCCTCTTAGATTATCCAAGCGTTGAGTATTCAAAACCCGCTGTCTCAAACCCTTATGAGTTACTTTGGTTGCAAAAAGTAAATGGGTGGATGTTAATATGTTGATTGAAAAAAACATATATCAAGAAGCCGCACCCATGGTCGATAAGTTTGGCTTGAAGACGATCAAGGTTCGAGGTAGATTCATTATAAATAAAGGGTTTGATGCAAGGGATACAAATTTGGATGCTACGAGTACAAGGGACGAGCGACACAAACTCGTGGACGAGTTTTTTGAAGTGAGGGAGAATGATGAAGGAGCATAAAAATAAACTGGTTATTTAGTTTCCTTAGTTTGTGGTATCTTTGATTTAGTTCTCTTATTTGTGGTATCTTTTTAGTTTCCTTATTTTGTGTTTTATAGGAATAATATTATTATCTTTTTCCCCAAGTTTAGTTTTCCTATAAAATTAGGACTTGGGTTTATTGTATGAGATTAGAATTGAGATATGAATAAAAAATATGACTTTTTAGTCTTCTGTTAATCGATTTAAATCCGAGTTAGGATTTACTGTTCGATTTTCAACCTAACAATCGGTATTCGTGTGAATCAACGATTGTTAGAAGAGTTGTTTATGGTATTCTTTTTTGAATCAATAGATCCAATTACTTATCTTTGCTAAAACAACAAAGATAAATAATTGAATCTGTTGATTCCTAAGAATACCAGAAATAACTCTTCCAACTATCGTTGACTCAATAGAATACCGATAATTAGGCAACTCCAACAACCGTTTATTCACACGAATACCGGTTATTAGGATGAAATCAAACAATAATCCTAACCTGGATTTAAGTTGATTAACAAAAGACTAAAAGTCTGTATTTTTTTATTCATAACTTCATAACTGAATACAATAAACCCCAAGCCCTATTTTTATAGGATAAACTTAACATGGAGAATAATTTAACAAATTATTCTAGAAAACTAAAATAACAAAAGTAAATAAAATGTAGACATAAAAATAATCTCCAACAGAAATAAAAATAACGCACAGGCATTATTTAAAGAAACTAAAGAAAAAATTTCATGTTTGGTCTCTATCGTTTACACAGAAAATCAAGTATGGTCCCTATTTCATTTTAAGTCCACAGATCGTCCCTATCATTTACATTTTCGATCAAAAATCATCCCTATCTTGGATGGACGTTAGTTTTAGCAGTTAAGTTCAATGAAGAGAAGGGTAGTTTGGTCTTTTACTTACTATATCCTCTTAAACCTTATCTCTAACCCACCACCACCACCAACACAAAATTAAATATCAAAATCCATCCACCACCGTCACCCACACCTACCCTCATCAATCCTTTTCTAACATTCACATCACAAATCTTTAATCCCAACCAAAATCCACTCACGTCATTTATATCAAATCCGGATCTAAAATCTCATCTTTTTCTCATCTTTTATACTCGAGATCCATATAAATGATGCACTCTACCTCGAAGGAGTTGACCGAATTCTCCAGATCAACTCCACTTAACAAACCCATCTAGAACCGAATAACCTCAGCCACCTAAACCATATCAACCGCCGACGCTGCTTGAGGATCCTTAATCACCGTCAGTACCACTTTTTGAGCTCCTTTTTAGATTCAAGCCTTCAACACACCCTTTCGTTATTCCAGCCATAGTCACCATCTAGAACTTAATAACTTCAGCCATCCAACCCATACTAACCGCCATTGTTGATGGGTTAATTTAAGCATAACTGCTGACATACCAACATCTTTCTCATTATAAGAAATCTCATCCTCCCACATCACTTTCTAATCCCTGATAACCATTCACAACACATGTATCATATTTATCACCCACCAGTTCACATTCATTGACCATGTCCCGTTTCCCACTCAACTCTTAATCATCTCTACATGCCTTTAAATAGTCAACCGCAACATCAAACACAAAAACAGACCAATGCTGCCAATCATTCTATAGTCAGCTCCTCGAACCCATACACTTACTCCAACAACATCAGAAATGAGTTTCCTGCCTCATCACATAAAAAAACATCGATCTTCTTTTAAGAACATATGGCGTCATGTGGTCATAAGGACAAAATCGTTTTTTATGATCTTTGTGTCTCGAAGCTATTATTGATGTGATTGTGTAAATATGATTTCATTTCGATCTGTTTTTTCGATTGGGATGTGAGAACACATGAAATATATGCGAGTAAAAAGATCAGAGAGATAGTAAGGAAGGTTGATTTAATGTTTTGACGCTGCATGAGAATTAAGGGAAGAGTGGGATTGAAGAAGAAGAATTTATAAAGGAGGATGTTCAGTTTGGTAAGTCTTTTCTATGTAGAAGATGGAGTCACTGGATCAAATGATATCCGTGAAATGAAGGACGGTGGTTTGATAACTGGTGTTAGGTGAGAGAAAAAAGGACGGTGGGTGTGAGGATAGATAGGGTGAATACGTGTTTTGTTTTTGTGTAGGTGATGGTGGGTTTTGGTGGGTTCGAAGTTGATGATGAAGTGGTGACGGCGGCGACGATCGAATCTTGAATGATTGTAGGCAAGATCTAATGGTGATAATAGATCTGGGTTTTTGTGATAAAGAAAGAAAGTGACAGAGAGAGATATGTGAGAGAAAAAGATTAAAAGAAAAAAAGAGTAAAGGACCAAATTACCCCTCCCCCATACCACTTAACGACCAAAATTAACTCTCATCCAAGATAGGGACTATTCTTGATCCAAAATGTAAACGATAGGGACGATCGGTGGACTTAATTTGAAGTAGGGACCAAACTTGATGTTTGGTGTAAACGATAGGGACAAAACATGAATTTTTTTCGAAACTAAATAAAAGACATAGATAACCAGACAAATAATACTCCTGCATCATTCTTCCCTTCTTTGAAAAGACTCGACCTCGAGTATTGATTGTCTTTAAACCCAATGTATTGACCATGATAGTTTGGATCATTGTAGAAGAAAGATGATTAGCCACAACTACAGTGTCTTCAATGTTGTCTTCTTCCCCACCAAATTATTTTTTCCCATAAATCCTTCTTTTTCCTCAATGACATCTTTAATATCTGTATCATAAACTAGCATCGGTTCTTCTTCATATTCATCAAATATGGGAGGTCCATCATAATCATCACTCGCCGCACCATAATCTTCCCATTCATCGGAAGATGAACCACCGACCTCAAAAAATGGATATTCTAACATCTTATTCAGGAACCAGGCTCTGATACCAACTGATGTAGCGAAAAAAAATTAATCATTGAATCTGTTGATTCCTAAGAATACCATAAACAACTCTTCCAACTATCGTTGATTCAATAGAATACTGATAATTAGGAAACTCCAACAACCGTTGATTCACACGAATACCGGTTATTAGGATGAAATCAAACAATAAATCCTAACCTGGATTTAAGTTGATTAACAAAAGACAAAAAGTCTGTATTTTTTTATTCATAACTGAATACAATAAACCCCAAGCACTATTTTATAGGATAAACTTAACTTGGAGAATAATTTAACAAATTATTCTAGAAAATTAAAATAACAAAAGTAAATAAAATGTAAATATAAATAATCTCCAGCATATATAAAATAATGCTAATACATTATTTAAAGAAACTAAATAAAAGACATAAATCACCAGATAAATAATACTCTTGCATATAGATAAATTGGATCTATTGATTCCAATTAATACTAGAAATAATTTCTTCTAATAATCGTTGATTCAACGAATATTAGGTTAAGAATCAAACAATAAACCCTAATCTTGGTTTATGTCAATTAACAGAAGATATTTTTTTTAATAAAAATAAACCCAAGCCTTACATTTATAAGAAAACTAAACTTGGAGAAAAAATTAACAGATTATTCTAGAAAAATAAAATAAGGAAACTAAATAAAATACGAACATAAAAAATAATCGCCAGACTTATAAAATAATGCTCATCCATTAGTTTTTATAACTGTTATGAACTACATAAACCATCAGTAGCATCACGAGTTGTTTTAACATGTTATAATTATCGATATCTAAAGATCTTTAACTAATAATTGTCTTGAGTTAAAACTACATGTTTTTTTTCGTTTTCATAAAAAAACTAGGTTTTGTTTTAAGGCCGATTTTTTGGTCGATTTATTAAAAAAATAATTGAAACCCTAAAATTACATGTTTTGATCTTTGATAAATTGCATGATTAATTGTTATCTATATTAACTAATAAACCAAAATAATTTACAAGCCTCTTAAGCTTGCAAAATTAAAAACCTTTCCTTAATTAACCCACATGTACAACACATTTAAGCTTGAGCATTAAAATTGCCATTAAAACATTTCCTAATTTACCATCTTTAAAGTTTCACCAATGTACAATGATAATTCCTGGAACATTCAAGCTGAACAATTGTAAACGGATGTAATACATAAAAATACTATAAACGAAAATAATATATAAAAATACTATAAATAATCGGATGTAACATATATTTTTGAATAATATTTGAAAATATTATTAAATATATATATATTTAAATAAAATATAATATAAATTTTATAATTATAAAAAGTCATAAGTTTTATTAGTTTTTTTTAGTTAAAATAAAATGAAATAAAATTATGAAAACTAATGATACAAATTTAAATTAAATATATATCGAAAAACGTTATCGTATTCAAATGTTCAAAGAAAAAGACGTACAAAACTACAAATTATTTAAAAAAATATAATTTCAAAGCATTCGGAATTCTTGGCTAATGAAATAAAACAAAGTATAAGTACATAAAGCTTTCAAGATTAAAATCACCATCAATTAACTATTATAAATAGATTATTTATGCAATGTTTTAGTGCACATTTTTCTTAAAACAAAAAGTCAAAACTCAGAACTTGATGTATGCAATCACTTAATTTTAGAAACTGATTATTCAGTTATTAACATTAAAAGTTTAAAATTCAAATAAATAAATTAAAAAATAAGGACAATTAACTAGATAAAATAAAAAACCTAAATAATTTAATCAAGTTAAAAATAATAATTAATATAAAAAAAATATTTTGTAAAAGTCGGTGTAAAATTTTGAAAAAAAAACTGAAAGCCTTTACATTAAAATGTTACCATTTTAAATTTTCTCCAATGCCCATCACATTAAAATCATAATAAAAACTTTACCTTATTTAATAATCCTACCAAAACAGTTCAATATGACTTCTTCGAGTTTTTAACTAAATAGTTGCCTTTCAAAAAACTATTTACCATTATATGGCAAACTTATAAATATTCACCATTATATAGCGTTTGGCTAATAAAATCACATATACTGATATACATATCGTTAATTAAATGTTAAGTTACATTTATAGTTTTATACCCTCATTGTTCTAAATGACGACGACGCAATCTAAAGACCAGTAATCAAATGGTAAACCGTGAACCCGCGTTACCCTGATGGTAAAACGGAGTGGTGGTTGGGATTCAAATTTAAAAGACGGTAGAACCGAGTGACAGTTACTATTTCGACAAGCAAAGCTATACAACAAACCTTTATGTTGCATGTCGGTAAAATCAATCACGCCATTTCAGTTGTCCAGATAAATTTTTGAATTATTCTCATTACGTTTTGGCTGGTTTCATACTTTCATGTATCATAAGATAGCAATAATCCTTTATGAATCATGATTTTTTTACATAACAGATTTCAAAAATTATATTCATAAAGAAATTTTGAAATTTTTGTGACAACTTACTCAATGATTTAGAGATCAGTATTGTGCGTGTAATTCCGAAGAATTTATGGAGGAGAACATATATGGTTAGCATTACTTCTACAATAATTGTTGTTTCTGTTAGTTGTTTCTTTAAAGATCACCTTAGCGGTTCGACATAGTTACGGATGTGGAATAAATAATGGTGTCACTGCGTACCGAAATAACGCGAAGAATTTAGAGACAACCGAGGGATAGGGGATATCTGAGGAATATTTGTGATTGGATAAAAACACCATACAACGGTTAATACTTTTGAGTTTGCCACATAATGGTAATTATGTTTTTTAAAAACAAGTATAAGCTTTATTCATATTTATTTTTGTTAAGTATTTAATCAATATTGTAACAGCTTGCACGGTTTCACCTATTCAAAATTCAAAAAATTACATAAAACAGTTTCTTCTGGCATGGCATACATAAAAAACACACATACACATCCATCTATGCATCGTGTGATTCAGTCATGCAACTTTCTTAATGTTGCAATTTACATTTAATTTTGTTTCATACAAATATGTGATATTTTTTATTGATTATTTTATATAGTTTATTTTTGCAGGTAAAATGTGATTGAAGAAGATTAATCATGTTTGGTATGTTTCTTTATGTTCATTCTTTAGATGTTACATTAGAGCTATTTTGATGTGTTGTGTTGTGGATTTGTAGATTTGTGGATTTGCATACGCTTCAACATCGAACACAGGTGTGTATCTGTCTGTTTTTAATATTAAGGTTTTGAATTATTAGTTGCAAATTATTGAAATTACAATTATTTTGTTTTGATCGATTGCCCTAAAATATATGTGTGTTAACGAGAAGTTGAGAACCCTGAAAATTTTAGGGAAATCACCTTGAAAACTTACATGACTATAATTTTTTATTATTGTATTGAATTTATCAATAACCAAAAAAATTCGTTACGACTCATTTTGGTTTTAGTAGTGTCTTATTAGCACATGTGAAGTCACTGAAACTGCATTTTCATTGCTTGCAGCAATAACAATTTCTTCAATCTCAACCGAATGTCACACATATATTGTTGTTGAGATGATCAATCATGGGTGAATTCCTTCTACCATTTATATTCCAGATATGAACTACTATGGAACGAAGGTTATTGTTAATTACCCTTTTGTCCACTGTAGAATGAGAAAATAGTTATGTTAGATTTTTAATGATGGCTAAAACCAATTTTGTTTTGCAACTATCCAAAAAGGTCTGTATTTGCTTCAAATGTAATATGATTCACTATTCTAGAACTCTCTTTTATATGTGGAATTTCTATATCCATGCACAAAACTGTATATAGTTTTGTGAGGCTATAATAGGTGGAAGAAAGGGGGGTTGCTGATGTAGTTTTTTTTCTACCAATTTTAAGGGAACAAAGTGGGTTTGCTGATGTCGAATTATGTCTTACTTGATTTATTTTATCAAGTTTGGTTTTAAATAAAATCTGAAGCGTGAAGACTAATTAAGACTAAAGGTTGGTCAAAAATAAACAAGAGTGTGTAAACAAGTTCTGCCTAAAATAGTTTATCACATTGTATGCATAAATAACACTGGGCTGGTGGCATTTTTCTGAACATTTCTTTTAGTAAATATTATGATTAGCACAAACCTTAGGTATCGATGCAAAGGTCGGAACTTTACACCAGATAAAATAGATCTGGGTTGCTTGAATATACGCATGTAATTTGATAGTAACGGACAAGGATGAGTTCTTTAAGGTGACAAGTTGGGCAAGTTGTGTAGCAGTTCAACTTGAGGTTTTCGTTATGAATTGCATAATAATATTATTTATATAAAACCGAATCCAACAAATAAAAACGATTGAGAAGGGAATGCATTATAGTCTTGGACTATGTATAGCTTTGAAACACGTTGAGTTATGCTTTGTTTTAAAGTTATGATGTGTTTGAAGGACAACTGAACGAGTATTTGACTACATGCCTAAGATAAACAGCTATTCAGGGCAATATCTTTTTTTATAAGATAAGATAACAGCATCAGCAAGTTTTAGTATTGAGTCCTCCTTATTGTATGGTTAGTGATTGTTATGAGTAAATATTGAAAACTTTACCATTTTCTAGAAATATCATCTGCATGATGTGTTATCAATTTCTGGATCATTTGTGTTTTATTTACAATAAAAATATACATCTTGCATCTTTCTCTAAGGACAGTTTAGGACGCTTTCCATTTACGGGTTCATTTGTTACTACTTCCTCCGAAAACCATACTGTAGAACCATAAGCATTCTCTCCAACTCGATGAAAACCGGTTGTGAAAAACCTGTTTGGCGAAATCAAAGTGTCATTTTTGTCTTCTAACTTTGAGAAAACTTAACACATACTAACATAAAGCTGGTATTTGGGGTACTATTGTCATGGTGTCAACAAAAACATGAAACTTGGCAAACATGTTATATTTCCTATGCTGAAGTGTGCGGAAATAACATTGATAAATATAGAAATAATAAAGCATTTACATCGTGGATTTATCAGTGGTGATCATAGGAGTCAATTTTCTACTACTATCATGTCTTCTTTTATAAACTTTATTTTAACTTTTACAAAGATAGTCAAAATGTGTACGTAGAACATTCATCCAATATAATGAATAGAGTATATCTCAATGTTTTGATTTCGGCCGAAAAACATGCC
Organism: Glebionis coronaria; assembly: GCA_025667525.1. Lineage (NCBI taxonomy): Eukaryota > Viridiplantae > Streptophyta > Magnoliopsida > Asterales > Asteraceae > Glebionis > Glebionis coronaria. Next base: position 590,575,705 of record CM046880.1, on the reverse strand, counting down.
GTATCAGTTCTCACATTTTTGAAACCCGATTAGATTAGCCAAGTTTGCAGTAATCCGGGTGAACCGGTCCTCGAGACTTGGTCAGGTATTGAGATTTTTGTGTTTTTTCACAAATAAAATATATAGACTATGCGTATTTACAACGTAATATTTTTTATAGTATATTTGTTTATAAATAGTTAATACATTCAATATATTGAAGATTTTATAAATTATATACATAATTTTCTTCTAATCATTACAATGTAAATTTTTATAATTTTTTAAAAAAACCGGGCTAACCTGGTGATCCGATAAACCGAGTCGATTCGAAAACTGAATTTCAATACATTAGTGTATCTCATAAAATTTAGAAGCAAACAAAATCCCAAGATCCACTGTGAACAAAAAACATTAGTTAAATTATTGTCAAGAGACTGAGAATGAGTTATGATGAAGTTGATTTAGTTAGTGCTTAGATATTGAGGTGGACAAATCGGAGTTTTTTTTAAAAAAAATGGATCTGTTTTAATCCGGTTTGGTTTGACTCAACTTGTGAACAAACCGGTTTGACTTAAACCAGATCAGTTTAAAACCAGTTTTTTGCTGGATTTTGCTTTGTTTTTAACCAGATCGAATCGATTTTAAAACAAAATTAGTTCGATTTTAACCGGTTTTTAATCCGAACCTGGACATTTTGTTAAACCGGTTACAAACCACCGGATTGAATTGAGAAAAACCGATTTAAAAAAAGGATTTTTTAAAAACGGTTTCGGTTTTTATTTCCAGATCGAATCATGAACGAGTTTTTTTTCCCACCTCTACTTATATATGTCATAAGCTATTTAAAATCACCAAAGTTAAAGATCAAAACGTCTAAACATCTATTAGTATGATTCTTACAAAATCAAATGTTTGTCGAATATTCAAGTATTTTTAAATTATTTATTTCATGTATTGACGGAACATGTTTGTGTTCTCTTCTTTCTTGCAAATATGTTTGTTACTTCGTTCAAAAATACTTTAATAAACTATTTTCAACGTTAGACAAGTCATTAAGCTAAAACGACCACCAATGTAGTTTACAAAGAATTATTACACAGTATATCGAAAAGGTTCTAATAATATGTACAATATACATTTTCAAATGCTTTTCTAATATTTTGTAATTTATAGATACATCTAAATTATCATTCATAGTTTCCTTTTAATTAATTTATGATTCAACTATTAGGTGTTCGAGAAGCATTCGTCGTTGACTTTATTCGCTCTCACATATGTCATAGTTGAGAATCAAAATGAATGAAACTATATTATTATGATTGTTACAAATTGAATGCTTATTGAATAAATTATGTTTTTATAATTTATTTCATCTATTAGCATAACCTTTTCTTTTAATATTAACATTTTTATTAGTTTTTACCGAGGTTGATAATTACTCCATCATATTTGCGCTTACTACTAAAAAATCATTCATAGCAGTTTCTATTTCAGTTTCATTTATAATTACCATTAACAAAAGCCCAAGACAATCACTTTTAAAAGTGGGTTTGTACATTCCACGTCCTAATTTCACTCACGAACAATTATACGTAGTTGTTTCAAGAGTGAAAAGTAAAAACTGTTTAAAGGTTGTAGTTTGTGATTCAGAAGAAAACGTATCTAAAACGAATACAAATGAGGACAATAAAAAAGTGTTACACGATCTATAGACACGGTTCTAATGGTATGTGGAATATATGTTTTCAAATATCTTTTCTAATAGTTTGTAAATTATAATTACATCTACACTATTTTTCATAATTTCTTTTAATTACTGATATATTCAACTGTTAGGTGTTCACCACAAGGCTGTTTGTTGATGACTTTATTCGCTCTCACATATATCAACGTTGAAGACTAAAATACATGGATCTCTATTATTTTGATTGTTACAGAATTAAGCGCTTATCGAATAATTCGTCTTTTTATTATTCTTTACATATATCATCAGAACCTGTTTATATTATTTTTAATACGAACATTTGTTTGTTATTTTTTATTAAAATCACTCAATAAAGTATACCCGACGTTAGACGGGTCTTTAAGCTAGTGTCATGTAAATAAGGTTAAGATCCGTTGAGATTTCATTAAATTGTTAAGTGCTTTGGGTGGATCCATGACGAACGTGCATGTTTTTCATGGATCATATGATTTATATGTGGTAATTGTTACGTATATGTGCTACTTGTTTATTGAATAAAATCGTATGCATGTGGCTATTTGATTTATTTATTGCACATATAAATTGTTATTATGTGTTTATGATATAGTGTTTTTTGTTTGCCTATTTGTATATTTAAATTACATGAATTGTTGTAAACAAGGGTAGATTTTTTAAAGAAAAATAATACAGACTAAATCATATAAAAATGGGCAAATGACTTAAAAATGCATCTAACTTGACACTTTTTTGCGTTTTGTGTAGCCATCTTTTTTCTTTCCCATTATGGTCATCAAACTTTCAAAAGCCGGTCATTCTATGTATTTTGTGACCATTTTACCCTTATTTTTTCGAAATTTTAAAGGGTAAAATGGTCATTTTACATGGTAAAATAGTGACAAAATACACACAATAACCGACTTTTGAAAGTTTGATGACCATAATGGGAAAAAAAAGATTGCTACACAAAACGCAAAAAAGTGTCAAGTTAGATGCATTTTTAAGTCATTAGCCCTATAAAAATTAAGAATTGTTTTGAGATTTAAATGAAATTCAATTGCGTTGATTGGTAATTTTGCAATAACAATTAGAAAGGCTCATCCACTTTTGACAAACTGTGTGGTGGTATAATGTGTCGCTGGTCGAACCCGACTAAGGAAAGAGGTTACGCTATTTGTCGCTGACTGAATTCCCGGCTCGCTTGTGCGTCAAATTGGGGTTACCTACGATTATTATTATTGTTTTAAGGTTGATTTGCCGCAAATTCACATCCGAAATACAATGAATAAGGTTATTGCTTTGTGCTTTAGCTGAGTTCTAGAAAAAGTACGTTGTAAATTTTTTTGCGAGTAATTCTTTAATTGATTTAACCAATGCCTCAACGATAATTTATGTATATATAATCTTACCGAAAAAGTTTATCAAACTTATGTTGTGGAGATGTATGCTGCTTCTCCATACATAGATTTTGATTTTTCATATAAAACTAATACCCGAAAATTAAAGTCAAATGACATCTAATTGACGAACACTTGAAGTTACAATGCCGTCATGTGAAACCATGGACGAGATTGTGATGGAAAGAAAACTTTCGTGATTGAATGAGACTTCACATGAATAGTTTTATATTCTTTAGATTAGATGACTTAATTAAGTTAATTAGTAAGATCTAGAAACTTAAGGCATTAAGAGGGGATGAAACATGTTTACAATGCAACAAGTTCTGGCAATGTAAGTCCCTAATATGGGTTCTAGTTTTCAAGGAAATACTATGGTTAATTTTATTTACGGGGTAATTTTATTTTCTTTAAAGTATTATTGAAAATACTAATACTTGAACTTATTTCTGTAGAAATGGCTCAACCCGAAAACAACAACGCTTTAAGTTCGGCGTTCAAAACTTTCTTTGAACGTCAAGAACTGACTGGTCAAAACTTCAACGATTGGTACCACTCACTAAGACTTGTCTTGAGAGTTGCGGGTACTTATGAATACTTGTTCACGCTAGTTCCTCCACAACCCCCTGAGGAGGCTTCCGACACTGATAAGTAAGCATAGAAAGCTGAATATAAGAAGCATAATGATGTGACTTGTTTAATGCTTGGGAAAATGTCACACGCTCTTCAAAAGCAGTTTGAGCATCATCCTACACAAACCATGCTTGAAGAACTCAGAAAAATGTTTGAGAAGCCGCAAGCTGTGGAGATATACGATTTAGTGGATGCTTTGCACAATTGCAAACTAGCCTTAGGAAAATTTGTAAGTGCTCACTATTTGAAAATGATAGGTTTCATGGACCAACTACATGCACTGGGGAAATCCTACGACAATGATATGGCGATTAACTTAATCAATTGGTCCCTTAAGGATTTTGGTGATTTTGTTAGAAATTTCAATATGCATTGCACGGGGAAGAGAGTGAGTGATTTGTACGCAATGCTCATTGACTACGAAAAGGGTTCAAAGGACAAGGCACCAAACTTTACTCCTCAAGTACTTAACATACAAAAGGGTAGAGTGAGTATGCCAAAACCGTAATCGAACAAAAAGATGAAAGGCAAAGGCAAATGTGATAAAGGCAAAAGCAAGTTGTGACTTATCAAAAGCATAAGCAAAATTTTTCTAAGATGAATCAATCTCAAAAGGATGAGCATTATCACCACTTCGGTGCCAGTGGTCATTGGAAGAGGAACTGCCCTCTATATCTTGAAGAGTTGCGAGAAAGTAAGAAAAAGAAGTCCGAGCACAGTGTTGCAGCTTCAGGTAACTTATTTATGATTGGATTATTTAATTTAATATACAAATTAAATTCCTTGGTATATGATACGAGATGCGGTATTAACATTTGTAATATGCTTCAGGGGTTTAAGATGTAAAGGAAGCTATCCTATGGAGAGTAATACCTGCAAGTGGGAAATAGAGCACAAGCAGCTGTTGAAGCCATAGGAGTGTTTAATTTAGTATTACCTTCGGGTTTAGTACTAATCTTACAACAATTGTCATTATGCACCTTCTATTGTTAGAGGTGTCATTTTCTTTTCTTGTTTGTTGGATCTTAGATTTGTTCACACTATTGATAGTAATAGAATTTCTGTTTTCAAAAATGGTATTTTCTATTTTAATGCAGTTGTTTTGAATGGTGTGTTTGAAATCAACATGCATAATAATATTTCCAAGAATAATAATAATTCTGTCTTTAGCATGAATAAGAAGAGAAAGTTAGACTCGAACTCTCCTTATCTTTGGCATTGTAGACTTGCCCATATTGGGAAGACACACATACAAAACCTTTAACGTGAAGGACTTTTGGAAAATATCAATGATAAATTATTTGATAAATGTGAGTCTTGTATCTCTGGAAAGATGACCAAGAAACCTTTTAATCGTAATATTGAAAGAGCTACAGATCTACTTGGCTTAATACATACAGATTTGTGTGGACCACTTAGACATGTGTCAAGGAAATGTGGTAGCTACGTATTAACATTTACGGATGATTTCAGCCATTATGGTTATGTTTATTTACTTAAGCATAAACATGAGGTATTTGAAACATTTAAAGTGTTTAAAGCTAAAGTAGAACTGCAACTAGGTAAGAAGATTAAAGCTCTTCGTTCTGATAGATGTGGCGAGTACTTAAGCCAAGAGTTTAAAGATTATCTAAGTGAGAATAGAATTGTTCATAATCTTACTTCTCCTTATACTCCACAACAAAACGATGTATCTGAAAGGAGATATGGTACGATCTATGTTTAATCTTACAACTTTACCATTATTTTTTTTGGACTATGCCTTAGAATTTGCTATTCGTATTCTAAATATGGTTCCCACAAAGAAGGTAAATAAGACACCATATAGCGAAGTACTTACGAAAGCCAACATATGAACACGTTGTAAAGATACATCGAAATCATAACACTCTCCATGGTTTTCCCCGTATGCTTGGGAGTATTGAATGTATGCACTTGGAATGGAAAAATTGTCCAGTATCTTGGCACGGTCAATACGGTAGGGGTGATAAAAAAATACCCTAACATAATGCTTGAAGTTTTGGCTTCACAAGATTTGTGGATTTGGCATGTGTTATATGGGATAGCAGGTACAAATAACGATATTAATGTTTTAGATAAATCCCCCGTTATCAGATGACTTGTTAGTGTAAGTTTATGGACTTTAATTTTAATAGTCGTGCGTTTGGATCGAACTTGAGGTTACGGGATTGCACACAATACGTAAAGAGTTAATTTATTATTAAATGTATTTTATATATTTATTAATTAAAACGAGCTTTAAACATTTAAAAGGTCGTTAAGTTTTAAACGTTAAGGACTAACAAATAACGTGGATAAATATAGAAGAGTGAAGAAGGTTCCGGAACACCCTTGGTGGGTGTATTCCGATCGCTGGGAACAAAGGGGGGCAAAGGGAAAACAAATTTCTTTCCTAATTTGTTATTGTTGAACTTGATGGCTAAGTTTGGTACGCTATAAATACCCATGGGATTATTGATACCCCTCATAACTTTTCCCCTTTTCTCTTCTCTCTCTCTTGCAATCGACCGAGCCCCTCTCTAGGGTTGTTCGGTTTGATTTTTCCACTTAAACGTATTGCTCGTTTTGTACGTCTAGTTTTACGGTTAACTCGTTATTATACGTGTGTACAAGAACGTAATATAATCTCATTATAGACTATATCTTGGATCGATTAACAAAACGGTAAGGGGTTAATCATTGATCCTCATCAACCCTAAATTGGAGATTTGTTCTTGTTCATTGGAATCGCATTGCAAAAGGTACGTAACCTTAATCGATAATTATGAATGTGTTATTATTATGATTCTATGTTTTAATTGTTTCCGCTATTACGTGCTTTGATCTTTACTTGTATTTTTATAATTGTTATGACCTACATAAACCTACAGTTAGATGAAATTCAACCAGTGGTTCCGTATTTGGTAAACGGTAATCAATATTTACATGGGTATTATTTGACCGATGGAATTTACCCGAAATTGGCAAGTTTCGTGAAGTCGTTTACGGTTGCAAATGATCCAAAGCATACATACTTCAAACAACGTCAAGAAAGTGCACGAAAAGATGTCGAACGTGCTTTCGGTGTTCTCCAGGGCCTTTGGGGACTTATTCAACAACCAGCTCGTCGTGCTTACGAAGTCAACACGTTACGTCGAATCATGTATTCGGGTATCATAATGCATAACATGATTTTAGAAGATCAAGAGATGGTGGTTGTTAACTGGAAGAATGTTTATTATAATCCGGCGAGGTCTATGCAAAAATACTGGGTCGATCATTGTGGAACTCAACGTCGTCAACTGTGTTTACTAGGATCATATCTCACTCTGCTGATTACCAGATTCATGATGCCATGGGCCTTGAACTCTATTACGATTAAAACTCTTTTCTTATTACTATGTAAGTTTGCTAATTGGTATGACGGTTTAAACTTGAAAGTTTTCGTTATGTAATCAATAAGAATTGTGTTTTTAACTAGTACTGTATAATACTATTATGCATCGTAAGAAAAGGTTTTGTGAAGGTAGTAATTAAATCTTTACCATGTAGTAGTTCCTTACGAAGAAAAAAGCTCAAAGTTACAAAGATTGACAAGAACTATTTGTTTTCTACTTTAATGGTTCATTGTTTCATATAGACCATGTTAATAAATATGTCGTACACGGTTTATAAGTCGTGTGTTCCTAAAGTAGTGGCTGTGAAGTAATCGGTCCGTCACATAGTATGTCGTACACGGTTTAGCGTATTTATCAACATTATGCTGTCCTTCCCATGAGTTTGGCTCTTAATAAAAGACGATAACTAATAAGCTTTGATTAAAAGGTAATTGTTATTAGTTTACTTATATAAATTAAGTAAAGACAATTACTGTTTTTCAAGCAGAGATGTAGCTTGTCATCTTCACCATTGTCGAAGTGAAAGGCATATGCGATAGGCATCATGACTCATGAGTTCACTCACGCATTATCTCTTACAAAAGTGTCATAAGTACTAAAATTAAACTATAAAGAAGCTACGGGCCTTCTTAATCTGTGAAATGCACCATTTTTATTAATGGCTATATGTCGCACACCATTTCATCATCAAAAGCAGAATCTTGTTCAGACATTCTTCGTCTCTTGGGTGTCAAACCACATGACTCGAGAAGCCATCTATCCCCAATAATACGTAGACCTCTTAAACCATATAGGCTATCCGGAAGATGACTTATACTTGAACCTAAAATGTTTAACTCTTTCAAACTTTCTAAACGACTAAATTCTTCAGGTAATTTCTTAACTTGAATACACCGGGTAAGTTCTAAACGTTTCAGGAGTTTCATCTTATAAATGCTGTTCGGAATGTCTTGTAGAACTGTACACTCGGATAGGACTAGACTTTCTAAACGTTCCAATCTTCCCAAATCCACAGGTAACTTCTCAAGAAGCAAACATGACTCAAGTTTGAGAGATTTCAGATGCTTCAACATACAAACACTATCCGGAAGAGTTTTAATATTTGCAGAATGCAAACTTAGCTCCTCTAGACAATCTAACTGGTCAAGGTTCTTGGGCGCTTCTGGAATACCACCATCGAGTGTAAGCTTTCTTAAACACTTTAAACCACAAATAATTTCTGAAAAAGAATCAACGTTTATGCGAGCACTGAAACCTAAAGAAATAAGCCTCTCAATATTTCCAAAAGATGAAGCAGGGTCTTCTTTATAATAACACCAAAACTGAAACTGTGGCCAAGTATTGCCGGGATCACATATACCTGTATCATCTGCATCATATTCATCTGCATCATCTACATCATCTGGATCATATTCATCTGTATCATCTGTATCATCTGCATCATCTGTATCATCTGCATCATCTGTATCATCGGCATCATTTGTATCATATGCGTCTGCAATCAGATGTAACTCAGATAAAGAAACAACCTCAGGTGAATCACGCTTTTTGTCAAACTTAAAGGATTTAAACCTCCCACAATGAATGATGTCTAAGTGGAGTAGTTTTTTCAGACATTTTGTAGGAGCACTAATTTCTCCCAAATCACCACAATATGCAAGAGTCAATCTTTCAAGATTTGGAGTCAGCCCAAGGTCAAGAGTCCTCAAATTTGTACACTTCATGACTCGTAGCCTCTCAAGATTCAGAGCAATCCCTATGTGAAGGGTCCTCAACTTTAACTCTTTTAATTCGAGAGATCTGAGTTCTGGACTTTCAGAGGGCATGTGTAATTTTTCCAATCTCTTACATATATAGATATGTAACTCCTTTAGATTTGTAGTAACCTGGAAATGAACTTCTACCAATTTATTACATTTGCGAAGAATTAGTTTCTCAAGATTCGGAGCCACACTAAGGTCAAGGTTGCTCAACAGTGCTTTAGTAATCTTTAGGAACCTGAGCTTTAAAAGAGGCTGTCATAAGAATAGAAAAAAAAAAGATAAATGTTAATGGGTAACAAAAGAGGGAAACTGAGAAAAACTAGCAATTAATGAATGGAAGTATGGAACCATTAAAATTCTACCTTTTCTTCTCCATCTTCCCAAAGCTGAATGATATCACTGTAAAGCATGTCAAGTCCAACAAGATTTATTGGTTGAAATGATTTTGATAAACTTGATAAAGGATAATAATCCCATTTCAGAAATCGTAAGGCATTTGGAAGGTTCCAGTTGGTTACTCTAGTTTTATATATAAACGGGCCCTTCACATGAAGAAATATAAGTTCCTTCATGTTTGCGAGACAGTTCGTTAAGATTTCAAAATCCAATCCATCTGAGTCGAGTCTTATACATTTTGTTGCTGCTTGGGTGCCCTGTAATTCAAAATATGACATTATGAAGTTAATTTAGTGACTTTCTGGTTTAACAACCCAAATAATAACTTGTGACTTACCCAGTCATTATCCAGTATTTCGTCATTTTCCGCATCAATCCATAACCGGCTATGCCTTTCAGGTTTATTAGGGTTCACACGACGAACAATATTCCTGCCCAGTTCCTCTATATGGTCATGCATATCCAACCGCCCATCTTGACAAATTATAATAAGAGATTTCAGTTCAAGAACTCTTAAACCGATTCGAGCACGAAATCCACAGCTTTCAAGCGCTATGACTGCTTCGTCTTTCTTCCAACCTTTAAGTATGCATGCAACATCTAAGAATATTTCCTTGAAATCCTCCTCTAGACCATTATAGCTTAACTCCAAAACTTTCATAGTTTCATTCAGTGGAATTGTTTCAAGTCTTTCTAACGCATCTTTCCAATCAATATCATCTTTCCCACATAGAAACGAACCTAAAACTTTGATCGTTAAGGGAAGACCAGCAGCATAACGTACAACTCGTTCTGATAGCTCTTTGTACCCTTCAATTGGAATATCTCTCCCAAATGCATGCCTACTAAAGAGCCTAATTGCTTCCTTATCATCTAGCAAATGTATATCACGGATCAAGTTCACTTTGTGTGCTATTAGTACCTGTGCATCCCTAGTTGTTATAATAATTCTACTTCCCGGCTTAAACCAACTACGGTCACCGGCTAATGCCACAAGTTGTTCTATGTTATCAACATCATCTATAACAATAAGAGCCTTTCTTCCACACATCTTCTTTTTCAGCATGCTTTTCCCCTCAAGAACACCACTTACGGTGATGCCTTGATCCGAAAAAACATCCGAAAGTACTTGTTTTTGTAATAAATTCAAACAAGACATGGACACTGTTGATTTTTCCCTGACGTTTTCAACAAAACTACAACCTTCGAACTGATAGGATATGTGATCATAAACAGCTCTGGCCAAAGTCGTCTTGCCCGCCCCTCCCATCCCCTTGATCCCTATCATGCGAACATCATCACGACCTAATTCTAAGGATGAAGCAACATCGTTGATTCGGGTCTTCATGCCTATTAAGTTTTCATCAACACCCAAGCTAATAAGACGTAACTCTAGTGATATCTCTTCAACAATCTTTTGAACGAGTTTAGCTTCATGCCTGTAAGTTAAAGAACCCAATACACGATCAATTTCATATCTATAATACATAAAACGGTATATGAGGTAATGACATACTAATATAATCATGAGAGATGCCGTCGATAACCTTTTCAATTAGCATAGATAGTGAAAGAATAGAAGAATATACGCTGGGTTGCTTGGATAATTTTAATAAAAAGTTGGTTAAAGATAACTGATATAACTATTGATGACTTTCGATCCATTTGAGCCATTGAGATATGTAAAAAAAACTCCCACCAAAAAATAAATCGGAAACGCTATGATACAATGGAAAAAATACCCATTATCAGTGTTCTTCAACTCCCACCCAGCAAGATCAGCTGCTTCTTTCAAAGCTTCTCTCCATTTCCCAGCAAATTCATTACTTCCATGTCTGGTGAAGGCAGCTCCAACAGCCCCATTTTGCTTACGGACTTCTGTTGGTTCGACATCAAAGAAAACGGGATAAGCATTTTGACTTTCTGAAGAAGTCAACTCTGTAAGCAAACATCATGCGTTAACTTATAAACTCAAACCTTGAATGTTAAACGTTTCAGAATCATGGTCTGATATTATGTTGTACTGAAAAACGTTCAGTAATTTTTATAAAAGCCAGTCAAACACCACCATATTCTTTATAAGTGCAGTTTAACTTTGTAAAGAGGTCAACCTTGTGACATGAAGTCCAACCTTATGAAAACAATCAACAATGTGAAAATTTCAGCATATTTTTAGACATTCTAAACAGAAAATTTCAGCAGGCAATTTCATAACTCTAGTACAATATGAGAGATCTAGATATTCTATACGTTAGATGCTGTTTTGAATATCTTGTAAAAGGTAACACCCACTTACGTTTAGCGTATAGCATCTCTAAACGTTCTAATTGGCCTATACCCTCAGATAACTTCCCAAGAAGACGAGAGCTGATTATAACCAATTGTCCCTATGTGTGAGCAAATATAGTCCATGCTAATTCTGTTTGCAGGTAATAAAGTTTTAACACCGATGATTGGATGACCCCAATACAATGGATCGCATGCTATATGCATCATTTATCTAATTTCAATATTTGCTTACATTTTTTTGCAGGGACATGGCATAAATCATGTAACCAAAGCAATAGGCATGGCGAGGCATCACTCGCCCTTCTAATACATTGATACTTATTGCTATTAAAATCATACAAGGAAGAGCAGGCATGATACAGAAATGTCGATTGTAGTGTCCGTTAATGCTAATTTAAGTTGTTGATACTAAGATACATTTTGTTATGTTTTTTGCTTTATAAGGTACTCTAATAACTAGGCCTTCACGAGTTTGACTTTCAAGAAAAATATTTGTTGCTTTGACTTTTCAGGTCAATATTGTTCTATAATTTCACAAATGAAGGATAAGTGCTTAATAAACTCTGAAGGATGAGTGTTTAATAAGTGCATTATACCTTATTACAGTTTCAAGACTCAGTAGATTATATGAAAATCGATAATTTTGACTTAAACGTCAAACATATGATGTTTAATGATTTCATCCCAAATTAGACTATATTTCTGTTAATGGCTAATACCATGATAAGCTACAGCTTATGAAGAAGTCATAAAGATAAAGGAACATAATTACACATCCGACATTTGATAAAAAAAAGCATGATCCTGCTGTGAGGAGGGCACGATTCTGCTGTCAAATGAAGGCCAAAATGCAAAGCCTAACTAATAAGAACTATAAATCATAAACTTATTACATCAATGCTCATCAAGTAATTAACATGTAGCTTAGAAAATCACCTAGTGGAACTGATTGGTGATTACTCATGGCTTATTGAGACCTTCTTCATCTGTGAAATGGTGCAGATGCAGAATTGTCATATAAATTTTAAATTTCTAATGACGTTACTCGTTAGACAATTAGTACAGAAACAGAGAAATTACCTGTTAAGATAGTTCTTTATGTACTGAGCCTTTGGGTGCCATTGTTATCAATGGCTATATGTCGCAGACCATTCATCACCAAAAGCAGAATCTTCATCAGACATTCTTCGTCTCTTTGGTGTCAAACCACATGACTTGAGAAGCCATCTATCCCCAATAATACACAGACCTCTCAAATCATATAGGCTACGCGGAAGATGAATTATTCCTGAAGCTGTTATGTTTAACTCTTTCAAACATTTTAAATGACCAATTTCTTCAGGTAATTTCTCAACATTAATACAACGCGTAAGTTCTAACAATTTCAGATATTTCATCTCACAAATGCTGTTCGGAAGATCTTGTAGAAGTGTACACTCGGATAGGATTAGAATTTCTAAACATTCCAATCTCCCAATATCCGCAGGTAACTTCTCAAGAAGCAAACATGACTCAAGTAAGAGAGACTTCAGATGTTTCAACATACAAATACTATCTGGAAGAGTTTTAATATCCGTAGACCGCAAACTTAGCTCCTCCAGACAATCTAACCGGTCAAGGTTCTTGGGCGCTTCTGGAATCTCACCTTCAAGTGTAAGCTTTCTTAAGCATTGTAAACCACATATAATATCTGAAAAAGAGTCAACGTTTATACAAGCACCAAAACCTAGAGAAATAAGCCTCTCAAGATTTCCAAAAGATGAAGCTGGGTCTTCTTTATAATAACAGGCAAACTTAAACTGTGACCAAGTATTGCCAGGATCACATATACCTGTATCATCTGCATCATCCGTATCATCTCCATCATCTGCATCATCTGTATCATCTGCATCTTCAATCAGATGTAACTCGGATAAAGAAACAACCTCAGTTGAATCAAGCTCTTTGTCAAACTCAAAGTATTCAAACCTCCCACAATTATTTAACTTTAAGTGGAGAAGCTTTTTCAGACATTCTGCAGGAGTATTAATTTCTTCCAAATCATAACAATTATAAAGCTCCAAACTTTCAAGATTTGGCATCACACCAAGGTCAAGAGTCCTCAACTTTTTATTTTCATTGAGGTCGAGATTTACGAGCTTTGGACATTCACCGGGCATGTGTAATTTTTCCAATTTATTACAATTATAAATACATAACTCCTTTAGATTTGGAGTAACCTGGAAATGAACTTCTACCAAATTCCAACAATATTCAAGAATGAGTGTCTCAAGATTCGGAGCCACACTAAGGTCAAGGGTCCTCAACTGATGTGAAGAGGTGAAGTTTAGGAACCTGAGCTTTAAAAAAGGCTGTCATAAGAAATCAAAAAAGGGAAGATTAATGTTAATGAGTAACAAAAGAGGGAATGATAAACTACCAATTAATGAATCAACCCTTATTCTACCTTTTCTTCTCCTTCTTTCCAAAGTTGAACCATCTCACTGTACCAGATATAAAGTCCAACAAGATTTTCTGATTGAAATGTTTTCGGTAAACTTGAAAAACGATAACAATCCCATCTCAGAAACCGTAAGGCCTTCGGAAGGTTCCAGTTGCTAACTTCATCTCCACTTACATACTCCGTATCCACGTGAAGAAATCTTAGTTCCTTCATGTTTGCAAGACCTGTCATTAGAATTTCAAATTTGAATCCTAGCTGGCCAACATCCAGTTTTATACATTTTGTTGTTGCTTGGGTACCCTGTAATTCAAATAGCAGCGACCATGAGATTTGCACTAGAAGGCCAATCTAGTTTTTCAAAATTTCCAGTTTATGAAGTTAATTTCTCGAATTGAAATGAAATGTTTAAGTTAGGGTTAATATTCGGGTCTTTACGATTTCTTATGAATTTAAGTTTGGGATTTGATTGAAGGTGGCCGTGGTTAGTATACAAGTCAGAGTACATACGGCATTAGTAAATTGAACTTTTAGAGAAGTATACTGACTTTTTAGTTTAACAACCCAAATAATAATAAGATACTTACCGAGTCATTAGCCAATATCTCGTCAATTTCCTCTTTATTCCATAACCGGCTATGCCTTGTAGGTTCACTGGGATTTAGACGGCGAACAATATTCTTTCCCATTTCTTCTATATGGTCATGCATTTCTAAGCGCCCATATTCAGATATATTCATAAGAGATCTCTGTTCAAGAACTCTTAAACCACTCCAAGCGTGAAATCCACAGCTTTCAAGTGCTCTGACTGCATCGTCTTTTCGCCAACCTTTGAGTAAGCATGCAACATCTAAGAATATTTCTTTGTAATCATCATCAAGAGCATCATAGCTTAATTCCAAAATTTTCATAGTTTCTTTCAACGGTATTTTTTTTAGCCTTTTTAAGGCATCTTTCCATTGAGGCTCATTTTGACCACAAAGTAACGAGCCCAACACTTTGATTGTCAAGGGGAGTCCATGAGCATATTTCATAACTTGCCTTGATAGCTCTTTGTGCCCTTGAATCGGAGTCTCTTTTGTAAATGCATACCTATTAAAGAGGCGAATTGCTTCTGTGTGCGATAACAAAGCGACTTTATTAATGAAGCCCACTCGGTGGGCTACCAGCACTTGCTCATCTCGTGTGGTGATGATAATTCTGCTGCCTGGTTTATACCAATTAGGATCACCAGCTAACGCTTCAAGTTGTTCAGTGTTATCAACGTCATCTAGAACAAGAAGAACCTTTTTACGACACATCATCTGCACCATCTTGTTTTTACCCCCAGAAACACTACTAACAGTGATCTTTTGATCGCTGAAAATATCTTTGAGGATTTGTTTCTGTAGCTCCTTTAAACCGGACAAGGAGCTTTTTGAAACCTCCCTCACATTATCAACAAAGCTGCTTCCTTCGAACTCATGACATATTTGGTTAAAAATAGTTGTGGCCAAAGTTGTTTTCCCACCACCTCCCATCCCCCATATACCAATCATTCGGACATCAGGAGCATCAAGTTCTAAAGATAAAGCAAAGCTTCTATTCGTGTCTCCATGCCTACTAAATTTCGGTCAACACTCGAACTGCTGGAACATATCTTTTGGAAAATATCATCAACAATTATCTGGATTAGTTTGGATTCATCTCTGTAATTGTGAAAAAGATCTAACTAATTACTAATTACAAAAAAAAATCTAACATTAAGTCGTATAGAAAATTAAATAAGAATAATTACCCATTAGCAGTCTTTTTTGACTCCCACCCAGCAAGATTGGCTGCTTCGTTCAAAGCCTTCCTCCATTTCCCAGCGCATTCTGTATTTTCATGTTTTTTAAAAGCTTCTCCAACCGCCCCACTTTGCTTGCGGATTTCGGTGGGCTCCACATCATAAAAGACTGGGTAAGCAGTTTGCTCAGTCGCCTTGCGCCATTCCATAATCTTGACAAGCTCATCTAAGCACCAAGATGAAGATGCGTAGTTCTTAGAGAACACAATGATGTAGAATCTCGAGTCCTCAATGGATTTGATGAGCTGGGTGTCGATGGTTTCCCCCTTTTCGATTTTCACATCATCCTTGTAAGTTAGAATCCCATGTTGCTCAAGAGCTTTATAAAGGTGACTAACAAACTTGTTTCGGGTGTCTTCACCTCGAAAACTTAAAAAAACATCGTACTTGAAGCTCTTTTGAACGGATGTAGTTGAAGTAGACGCCATTGGAGTTACTATTGAAGGATCGTATGAAGAAGCAGATGGATGAGATGAACTACTTTTCTAGAGCAATAAAGTAGTCAACAAGACAATCGTAATGTGAAGGCAACTGTGTTTTGTGGAAATAAAATTTGGTCATGAAACCAATTTTTAGATAAACAAAAGTTACATTTACACTCCTTCTGTATCCGGATATTCTATTGTGTTCACCAAAGGAGCTTAGCTCCGTTGTTACCCACTTTCGAAAAATCTATGACCTCACTAGAGAGATTTTGTGGACAAAAGGTTAAGGTTTGGAGTCTCGGCTCCACCTATTCCAGTTGGTGTCCCAATGGGTTATAAGAGTTATTGGAGCTATTCCTCGTACAGTGGACAATAACTGGTTTAAAAAAAAAACCCCGAGGTCAAAATGTTGTCGTCAATTTACATTTTCTCTTTAACATAGATTTTGTGGAATGCTTCTTTAAAATATATATTTTATCTATGATCGAGTTCTTTTAATATTGTTTGTTATAGCAGAAATGGGAGACAAGTAAAAAACAAGCTCAGTTTACCAAAAAACATCATGTGTGGTCTTACTGTTTTCTAAACTTGAAGTTGTACATCAATAAGTTTGCTTAAATAAAGTTGTTTGTTTTTATATGAACCATTTTTTTAGTTTAATCTCATTGCCCTACACGAATAATTCTTCTTCTAAAATATGGTTACAATTCCTAGTTAGCCAGGTCAAAAGTTTTTAATAATAATAGAGATATCTCAGCAATTTCTATCGAGGTAAGTCGAAACTTTCTGTGATGATAATTTCAGAAAAAGCTAATTTGGTTGCCTAAAACCAAACATCATATCTAACTTCATTTTTGTCCCTCTTAAATCAAAAACTCCTATATCAACTTCTAACATCATGATAAAACTACTACTCATTATACTGGAAATGTCTTCGCTAAACATGAAAAAGGATAACCTTCCAAATGGGCTGAAAGTGCTTTGACGGGTTACTTACCATCCCATATTCCCAGCTCAATAAATCATTCCCTTGACAAATATTTGATCATTGTAAGATAGTTTTGACAATCATTCGTGACACAACCTGATTAAATCTGCCCCACCCATTCCGACTAGAATCTGCTTTGACCTGATTATTTATATTAACAAGATAAGTTTTGTATTCATATTTAACCTGACCCGTTTAAGTCTGCACAGAACTACCCATTTTGACCCATGCCTGCTTTGACCTATTACTTACCCGCCACGCCAAAATGCCAAATGTCATACTATTCACATAAATTAAGGTATTGCAATACAAGATAGTTATTGTAATCCTATTTAACCAAACTATTCTAACCTTATTGCCCCCTCTAGTCCAAGAAGTCAAATCTACTAATAGATGAATCCTATCTATCACTTTAGTTCTGTTCACATCTACCATAAACTTTCTTAGCTAAAATAAGAAGATGTCAATGCTAATGGCTGCAACGATTAGCCGCGCTAAAGTAGGGTCTAAAAACTGTAACTTAAATCATGTAAATGGAGTTTATAATAAGCAATCCCAAACACCCCCTTAGTGAATAACTACACGTCTGCTGTCTACACCATCACATTACATGTGAATATATCCTATTGATCAAAATCAATAGCATAACTAGTTGTTCATGTCAGTGTCACACAGATACATCCTTGTTCCACTATTTCTATTCATAAAACAATGATGTTAAACAAATTCTCATGTTATCAGAAATTATATACACATTAGCCAGGGGCGGATCCATTCTTTAAGTATGGGGTGGCAGCACCCCCTATGGGTAGCCGAAAAAGACGATATTTTAGTATAAACTTTTTATAATTTTAATCTTTTTCCGAAAGTGCACTCCACTCAAAACTTAGATTGCCCCCACTCACATTGTAAAACCCAAAATTCCACTCTCTGAAACCATATAAATTCTTGATTTATAAGTAAAAATACTCGATTTATCATTAAAATCATAATTTTTTCCACCGCCTTTTATTGTTATCGTCAAAAAAAAAAAAAATTTGCCCCCCACATTCGATATTCCTAGTTCCGCCACTGACATTAGCATCCAATTATAAGATGGGATTGTTCAAGTAATCGAAACACTACAACTCACAAAAAGATCATGTATACCGCTCAATGAATTTTCATTATTCAACTAAAACTACACATTACGTGCACCAAAATGTAAAGCGTGAGTCAACTTACAGATTATATTTGTCGATTGCATGTTAGTTTTGTTGTATGTTTACTCCTACCAACTTCGTTAAGCGAACTAACCCAACACCTAATCTGTTCACAAAAAACACACAAATGAAGGCTTCCAATCGAGTTACAGTATCAAGTTACGCGTAACCCAAAAGGTCCACGGTAATGTGTTTACTGTTTGAAATATATAACACTATATAACCAGTTAATTTCAAGGGTATTTAACGGAATTTAAAAAATTGAGGAAAGTCAATTTCGACGGTATTTAAAGTATATAACAATGTATGATAGATTCAAAGTGACTCATATATCCTCCTATCATAAGTGGCAAGTGCTATGAGTTTAATGTAATCATTACCTCATAACAAACATCATATATGACTTTGACACCGATACCTCCATTCCACCTCAACTTAACACGATGATTAAGAAGTGGACCCAAGAAAAACATAAAAACTTTGACTATATTCAAAAGAGAAGTGATTAGGAGATCTAAAGTGCATGCCTAATCTTATGCCTAAATGGCTAAATATATGTGGCACAAAATCATTGGTTGAAACAATCAGATCCACTTCTTTATAACACAATAAGATAATGACACATAATTTAGGCATAACATTAGACATACATTTTAGGTCTCCTAATTTTTTTCCTATTCAAAACTAACATAAGACACACATCACTATAATTACACAACAACAGCACATTATTGCAGCCGTAAATATTCCCCCAATTGTGCAGAAAAATTCTAATGGAGCTCCACTTCCACCATCAGATGCAAGCCCCCACCAGCCTCCAATATCACATGTTAAACCGCACCCACGAGCATTTAGGCCAAACGACCCATTAGAAAACAAAGCGAATGTGACCGGAGAGTCGAGACCCCACCAACTCCAAATCTTCCACCAAACTGGCAACACTTAAAGACAACTGATAAAGTAATGGTCAAGATGCTCCACTTCAGTCTCACATAATGGACACAAGCAGAGGCAAGAGGGACACCATTTTTATCTTCAGTTTAGATGACTTATAACTGCACTCACTTTTAAATTCATGCGACCCCCTGGCATTTGGTGAACCTCTTCAATCCACATGAACTTTAGGGTGTTAATTGAGATGTCGATTGATAAAAGGCTGGATATCTTTAGATATGAAATGTTTGAGGCCAAAGTGTGAGATTGAAAACTCCATATTTTCAATGTTTAAATTTACACAACCTTTGACCTGTAAAAGTCAACTTTGACTCCAAACGTAAGAAACATAAGGCAACAGTAAAAAAGATACATGTATACCATTTTACTTGTTCCTTTACACCACTTTTACCCCTAGTGCTACATGGAACAAGAAGTACTGTCGATTTATACGAGCAGCATTAAACCCGTACTCGAACATGTGAACTTCAGAAACAAATACCACAACAACACTGCAATCTTCATCAACCCTAAGACAATCTATAAGGAACGGAGAAAGTACCTGTTAAAAAAGCTCTAATTGCAGTGACTTCTTTGGGCCTTTAGAGCTGTTCAAAATCATCACTCGACCACGGTGCACCAGCGTTCAAGATAAGAGGTTTGTATACTAAAAATACGAGATGTAAAACCACATGACTCAAGAACCTGTCTAGACCCAACAATACGCAGACCTTTCACCCTATATATACTCGGTGGAAGATGGCGTATGCCTGTTCCAGTGATATCCAACTCTTTTAAACATTCTGACCGTCCAATTTCCTCAGGCAATCCCGCAACTTGAATACAATTACTGAGGTCGAGAGTTACGAGCTTTGGACATTCAGAACGAATCTGAAGTTATTCGACACCAAAGTAAAACTACTAAAGCATGATCACCTCAAACACCACTTCTTAAGTTTGAAATAAAAAATATTATCTTGATTTGGATGCACAAATACAAGATATTATTTCAAATTACAGTAAAATTCGCCTCTCGCAAACAAATAGTACCGAAATCTATTGGGAATCTTGAAGCTTCCTAGTCAATTACTTCCAATCATACAAACGAATATTCTAGTACAATCAAATATCTGATCATGATCATATTTTATAACATACAAAATCATAAGTTCAACATCAGCTATATTGAACAATCAAACAAGATAACAAGAACTAGATAAACCCCCAAAGATAATCAGATAACCTTTAAGTTAGTCGAATTTAGGAAAATTAAAATTGATCAATTCCATCTTTAAAAAAATAATCTGAGGAGAAAATAAGAAACATAAAAGACAAAATGAATATAAAGACTTGACAAGTTGAAGATTTTTCTACACCTTCTTCATTCAATAAAGTCTAGCTCTCCCTTAACAACTAAAAGCCTTACCCTCCGCTAGTTGACTTATGCGCCCTAAGGGGCAGACAGCTTGCTAGTTAGTATGACTTCCTGTAGGGAGATAGAACTCAGCAAAAATAATAATGGACACATTTTTTGTACTGCAACTTTGACTTTCAAACTTTATGAAGAAGACGACCCTCCCCTATATTCTTTTTATCTTTTATTTTAGCATCTTTTGTGAATATCAATTTTACTATTTATACCCCTAAATTATATGTATGAACTATTTTTTCTTTGATGATTATTTAATATTTTTTTATAAATTTCTTACTGAGTCACACGTCCAATCACTAAATCAATATGATTAAATTATTGGGTCACGGGATTGATTAATATAGTCGAGTGAACAGATAACCAACTCGACTATTGGATCAACCCATTTGATTCATCGGTTCATTGATTTGATCATCAGGTCAACCTGATCGAGTCAGCTGCTCACGGGGTCGACCATCAGTCAATCCGATCAAGTCGCCGAATCATAAGTTCGACTATTAAATCAACATGAATCAACGTGATTAAGTCACTAATTCACTGATTCGACCTCAATCAAGTCACCAAATTACTGACTCGACCACCATATCAATTACTTGTCACTATCTGCTAGACGATTTCCGTATCTTATCTATAGTCTCTGATTTCAACACGTATTTAGCAAAAGCATTAATGACACATTCATAGTTTATTTTGGTCAGCTACAATTTTCGGAAATGGTCAACAGTGTTGGCCGAAAACCATGAACTAACTCATTGTATATAAATTCGAACTCGTAAGTTATTTTTTATATAGGAGAAAAAAGAAGTCAACTATGTAAACTGAAATCCATAAGAAAAATTGACTTCAATTTTGAATGCTTCAAAGTGGTAAGTTTTACATAAAACAAACAGATTACAAAATATTCATGTTGATACAACTATATATATTGAGCACAAGTAAACATTGAGCACGGAGATTGAACATCGAGTTTGTTATGGCATGTCAAGAGAGCACGTCATCTGTTTGTTCGATGAAGTGCTGAGATGCATAGCCTATGTAGATGAAACGAAACAAGTTTTGTTAAGGTTACGGATTATTTAGTTCTGGTGTTGCGCATAAACTAATTAATGTGTGGTTGAATTAATCACCTTTTGTGCTGATCTTCCCAGTCATCGCCTACCCGCCAAAATGCCACCTTTAAACGTCATCCTATTCACATAAATTAAGTTATTGCAATACAAGATAGTTATTGTAATCCTATTTAGTCTGACTGTTTTGACCTTTACAAAACTACCCATTTTGTACTAAACTGGCTTTAACGTGAAACTTACCCAGCCTTATTGCCACCACCTCAAGTCCGAGAATTCAAATCTAATGCAATATATAAGATCGAATAATGAAATTATCAGATGAATTCAACATATCATTTCAGTTTCAGTTGATTGGCTGGGTAAAGCTAGGGTCTAAAAACTGTAATTCCAACCAAGTAAAATCACTTATCTATATATACTTATTAGTAATGAGGTTTTTAACCTATTCACATTACACAAGATATATAAGATGTGACTAAAGATGCAGTATCCTATTTATCAAAATCAATAGCATAAGTAGATCTTCATGTTACATAGGTACATCCGTATCCACTATTCCTATTCACAAACCGATGATATAAAAAAAATCTCTCAAGTTATCAAAAGCTATATACAAATCACGTGCATGGCGTGACCAACCTTACAGAGTTACAGATTATAATTGTCGACTGCGCGTTAGTTTTGTTGTATGTCGACTCCAACCAACTTTGTTAAATGAGCTAATCCAACACCTTATCCGTGGACAAATGCACACAATGAAGCCTTTCATCGCTATTTAAAGTATATAACAGATGAAGTTATAAATGCTACATAAATCATCCACATCTAACAAGATGATTAAGAAGTGGATCCAAGAGAATTACATAAAAACTTTACAAAACATACAATAGCTAAACAGATTATTGCTGCAGTAAATAGTGACATAAGCTCAAGAAAAACTGCATACAGAAGGAGCCATGACAGATATCCTCAAACAGTGGCGGACGCAGGAAAATGTATTGTGGTGGGCAAAAAAATTTTTTGACAATAGCAAGATGAAAAAAATCAAAATTCGAATAAAAAATCGAGTATTTTAACTTAAAAATTAAAGATTTTTAGGTTTTAGAGTGTTAAATATTGGATTTTAAAGTGTGAGTGGGGGGCAATTTGTGTTTCGAGTGGGGGCACTTTTAAAAAACGCTCAAAATTATAGAAAAAATACACTATAATTTCGTATTTTTGGTCTAGCCATGGGGGGCGCCGCCACCCCGTACAAAAAAGGGTATGTCCGCCCCTGTCCTCAAATGCAGCTCCACTTCCACCATCAGATGCAAGCCTTCAATATCCCAAACTAGAGAAGCCATGGCAGCCCCTAATATAACATTTTAAACCGGAACCGCAAGCATTTAGGCTAAACGACCCATTAGAAAAGCTCGATATGGAAGAGCAGATCAACAAAAATATTTGCAGACAAAGAGCAGCCTACTGTGCCAAACACCCATACACACTGCAATATTGCAGAGTTCTGTCCAAACTGCACCAAACCCCCTAAAAGGGGCGTGCAATCCAACAAAAATAATTGCAGACAAAGATCAACCTACTGTGCCAAACACCCTAAAAGGGGCGTGCAATCCAACAGTTCCAATTCGTAGAATGAACAAACAATTCAAAGGGGTGTGCAATCCAACAGTTCCAGTTCGTAGTACGCCTTGATGTATGGCGGGCACTAATCCACGATTTAGATATGCAAATTATCTACAGGAAGATCTCCTCTTCCCAAATAGCACACTGAATATTGAAATACCGCTTGCACAACCTTTTTAGTCCAATGACATCCATTAAGACCAATCCTACCAAAACTTAACCTTTTAATCGATTTGAATCCTCTGATTGTGCAAATAAGCCTATAAGGGGTCAAAATGAATACGACAATTTGAGATCAATGGTGATGTGTTTCATTCATATTTATAAAGGTGACTAACAAACTTGTTTCGGGTGTCTTCACCTCGAAAACTTAAAAAAACGTCATACTTGAAGCTTGTTGGAACGGATGAAGTAGAGGTTGACGCCATTAATGTAAGAAGGGTTCAAGGCTTCCAAGCTGTTTTCAATTTGAAAAAGACAGTCAGCAATGATGCTTAAATTCTGAACAAACAAAAGCATATTTATAAGGGCTTTTTGTATCATTTCACATTATGTTCCAGCTGTTGGTTCAAATTATAAAAAAATCAAATTTAATTGTTAAAAAGTCATTGCTTGTTTCAGCAATACGAACAAGATAGGTTTATTTCACCAAAAGAGTGGTGTTTATTTCGATGTTACAAATTAGTAAAATTCGCCTCTAACAAACAAAGAGTATTGAGGGAGATGACAATGGGTAAGGATAAGGGAATACAAAGGAATGCAATGCAATGAACATTCCTTAGTATTATCATTACGATTGTTGGTGCTTGGTTAATATAAGTCATGGTGGTGATTGGAGATGATGGCAACAATTGTTAGGGTGATAGTCAGTGGTCGCGACAATGACGATGTTGGTAAAGGAAGCAATTAATAAAATTAGTGGCGGTTGAGAACGGGGACCATTACAGACGATTGCGTACTTGTGATAGCAGAGGTGACGATCAGAGGTGGAGGTAGTGGTAATGGTGTGGTTTGGTGGGTATTGACGGTTGGTTGGTGGTTGCAGTAAGCGGTTGTGGTAGTTGGTATAGATGATGACGGGATGTGGAGGTTGTGGTAGTGGTGATTATCATCGATGAGGTGATGGTGACGGTGACGCCATCGGTTGTCGTTAATGATGGTGATAGAGTGTGGTGGCGGCATCGTTAGAGGTGGTGGTGTGGTGGTGGTAGCGGTGACGTCATCAGTAGCCGTTAATGATGGTTATAGAGTGTGGCGGCGACATCGGTAGAGGTGGTGGTAACGACAATGGTGGTGGTCAGTGATGATAGTGGTGATAGGTGGAGACACAATTATACATACGTCCATCTATTACCCGGAATTCATTACCCCCAATTGATTTACAGAGGAATAGTTCAGTACCGTTAACTATATTTTCATTAACCCTATTAATCATTCTCATTCCTTATCTCTAATACCCTTAATCAAACACGCCCATCTGAAGCTTCCTAGTCAATTACTTCCAATCATACAAACGAAAATTCGAGTACACGTATCAAATATTTGATCAGAATCATATTGAACAATCAAACAAGATAACTAGATAAACCCCCAAAGATAATCAAATAACCTTTAAGTTAGGGCTTGTTTGTTTGGTTTTTCAAATAAGTCCTATAAAATTAAAATGTCTGTTTATATGTATATGATGCATGTTTGTAGATGGTTATATTACTGTTTGTTTCGTGTGCTGAATAAAGTATATGAATTAAATAAAATTACTGTTTATACCCTTTAAAATTAAATAAGAGAAGAAGTTGGAGGCTAAATTTGTAAAATAATGAATTAAGTCATGGACTTAATATGGAGACCCTCTACATGGTGGCTTTTTCTGAAAAGTCGTATATTAGTTTTAAGCACAAAACAAACACACTACTACTGACTTAATTTATATACTAATTTTTCAATTAAGACTCTATAAGTCCTAATCAAACACCACCTTAGTCTAATTAGGAAAATTAAAACTGATCAACTCCATCTTTATAAAATGATTTGAGGAGCAAATTAAAAAAAAAGACAAAAACGTATATAGACTTAAAAGTTGAAGATTCTTATACACCTTGTTCATTCAATCAACTCAACATAACAATAATAATAATGGACCCATTTTTGTACTGCACTTTGACTTTCAAACTTTATGAAGAAGACGACCCTCCCCTATATTTTTTTTTATTTAACACCTTTGTAAATATCAGTTTTACAATTTATACCCCTAAACTATAGATAAACTATTATTTTTTTAAGTAATTTTTTAACATTTTTTATTATTAATTTCTTGACTCATCGGATCATGTGTTCAACCACCGGGTCAACTTGATCGATTCATTGGTTCGCTTATGCGACCACCGGTAAACCCGATCGAGTGAGCATGTCATGTGATCGACCACCGGGTCAACGTGGTCGAGTCGTCAAGCCATAGGTTCGACCAGCATATCAACTCGGTTGAGTTACCGGTTCTCTAATTCGACCAACAAATTTACTCAGTCGAGTCATCGAATTATCAGTTCGGCCACCAAATCACTTAGTATAATTGTTACTTATTTACTGCTAGGCAATTTTTTTTTTTTTTTTTTTTTTTTTTTTTTTGATAAACATGTAATTTTATAAACCATTTTAAAAGTTACACCATATCATGTCCTATCAAAGGCCCAACCGAGTGAGGCACAAACCCCATACATGTCATCTATACTATCATTTAACATTATTCTAGCTAACTCGTGAGCAACTCTATTCCTCTCACGTCGCATAAAAGACCTGGTACACTCTTCAAACGAGAGGCATAATCGATGTATATGGAGAAATAGAGCTCTAATGTGAGCCAACACTTTGTCGTGTTTGAGTGCTTCTACATGAATGTTTGAATCACTTTCAAAAACAACTCTTGTATAGCCCTTAGCTAGAGCTATTTGTACAGCCCATAGACATGCTTTTGCCTCGGCATCAACGGCCGATGTCGCAAAGTTGATATGTCTGCTGCCCATACTAGAACTGCCCCAGTATGAGATCTCATGACAAAACCTAGACGTGCTACACCATTGTTTCCTACACCAGCATACTATTAATCTTTATCTCTCCGCATGTTCGAGGAGACCATGCTTGTGAAGGTGCATTATTATTAGAGGACATAGTGTTTACTACACTATGATTTGCTCGGGAAAAATCTTGCAACATCACATGAGTAGATTGTTTCACGTCATTCTGGTTTAGCTCTCCTTGTCAATAGCTTTCGAATTTCTTGCGCACCATATTCGCCACATTAACATCAACATCAATTCGCCTACATGAACATATACATTACTATCTAATATTTATAATCTATCGATAGTCTTTATCTCAACAAGTATTTAGCAAAAGCATTAATTACGAAATGCATTAAAATTCAATCATCCCAGGTTCTAAATTCATAAACGCATGTATTATAAGTTTATAACGTTTTTTAATTCATAGTTTATTTTGGTCAGCTACATCAATTCAGAATGCTTCAAAGTGGTTAGTTTTACACAAACAGCAGATTACAAAATATTCATGTTGATCTATTATCATTTAAATCTATTAGAGACGAAGCCTTCGTAGTTTAGACAATTTTTTTTGGAAAGGCTCGAAGTTTAGACATTAGAATAGCTTTGATGTGGATGGGGTTTTTGATTGAGCCACAAGGAAACCATTGAGCACACAGATTAATCATCGAGTTCATTATTGAATGCCGGTGTTGCAATTAGTGTGTAGGTGAATTAATCACCTTTTGTGCTGATCTTCCCAGTCATCAGAGCCACCTAATTTCAGAATTTGGTTTCGTTGTTAGGATGAGGATCAACGGTAAAACATGCATCATGTGCATAAAATATCTTATCGGCATATGAATTTACAAACACATAGAAAGTACCGGTAACATAGTTCTTTTGGCCTTTTGATTCGCCTTAAGTCATCCTTTAGGTGTGTGAAGTCAACATTATCATGAACATCCGCACGTTGTCATTATCAAATTCATCACCATTATCATGAACACGATCACCATCAGCATCCTCTGCATCATTATCATTATCATCGTCACTTTCTCGTGACTTTAAGTACGACAATAATATGAAACGTTTTTTGCCAAAGTGTGAGATTTAAAACTCCATATTTCTCGCGGATCATCTTCTAAACTGGATACAAACCAAAGTATGATCCGAATCCATGAAAGGATTCAACCAAAAAATAATAAGTTATTTCATTGTTTATATTCACACAACCTTTGACCTGCAAAAGTCAAATTTGAGTCGATTTCTTTTCACCATTTTTTACCCCTGGCGCTACATGGAACAAAAAGAGATGTCGATTTATATGTAAGCTTCTTCAGTTTTCCCGCCTTCGAATTCTGTCTTAAAGTGGATTTTCACAAATGATTGGCAGTGAAGTAACTTCGTATCCCTGAAACATGTTTAGCAGCTTTTCTCATTATCAGTAAACACTGTATAATAGTATATGTTCTTCAATACTTTAACTCAAAAGTAAACTTTTTAATCATTTCAACGTATTGTTGAAGATATTTATGCATATAAACACTTTCCTTGAGTTTGTTTACAATACGATAATCTTTAGTATCATATCAAAGTAAAGAACTCTACCTTGATTCAAGAGTATATTTTATAGTATTACTGACTTGATTCCTTGGACATATTTCCTTGTACTTTGATTTTAAAAGGCTAGCTGAAACCAAATTATTGAGGGCGGCGATTAACTTTCAACTTTAATATGTCATGTAATTGTGTAGACTGAAAATAAATAAAACAAAAATGCAGTACAAAATAAAAAGAAGAAAACCAAGACGAAGTAATGTATGATAGTTTCTGGTCTAAGTTAGATGTACCTCCAGCATGGCCCGGACACTCACACAGTCTGACCCATGAAAAAGAACGAATGTTTCTATCCTTTTTAGCCAAAGTAACATCAATACGACCAGAAGCCAAAACAGCGACAACTGGTGCACCTGCAAACAAGATGAACCCTCTTGCTTACTGACTCGTAACCTTTTAAAAATAAAATGAGAATCATAAGATGATTAACAGAGGAGAGAAACTACCTGTTAGAAAAAATTCTCTATGCAGTGACTTGTTTGGGACTTTGGAGATATTCAAATCATCACTCCAGTATGGTACCAGCCTTCTGCTTTTGGTGTTTGTGCTATTCACGGCTTTATATGTAGCAGAATGTTTCGTCATCAGAGGTTTTTATCTCGGATGTAAAACCATATGACTCAAGAAGCCATCTAGACCCAACAATACGCAGACCTTTCACCCTTAAAATACTCTCTGGAAGCCGACTTATGCCTATTCCAGTGATATCCAACTCTTCTAAACATTCTAAGCATCCAATTTCCTCAGGCAATTCCGAAACTTGAATACAATACCGGAGATGGAAATATTTGAGACATTTCATCTCACATATGCTGTTTGGAATATCTCGTAAAAAGACACACTCTGTTAGGATTAGCTTCTCTAAACATTGTAATTGACCAAGATTCTCGGGTAACTTCTCTAGTAGCCAGCAAGATTTAAGTTCGAGAATTTTCAGATATTTCAACATACAAATACTTTCCGGGAGATGTTTTATCTTTGTAGACACCAAAATAAGCTCCTCTAGAGCTTCTAACTGGACAACGGACTCCGGAACCTCTGGAAAACTGCCTTTGAGAGTAAGCTTTCTTAAACATCGAAAATCACAAATGGTTACTGTAGAAATCCCAAGGTTGCATACAGAAATAAGTTTCTCAAGACTCCCGACCGCTAAAACTGGATGTTGAATATAAAATGATGTAAGCCATGACTTGGGCGAATTATTTTCAGAGTGCAATGGCCATACATCAAAGGACTCCGCAGTGACATATAATCCTAATAAAGAGTCAACATCAACTAAAGGAAACCGTTTGTCCATCAAAAATGATTCAAACCTCCCACAATCAGTTAAGTCTAAGTAGCGAAGCGTTTTTAGACATCCAAAAGGAGCGTTAATTTCTACCAAATCATGACATTCTTTAAGATCTAACGTTTGGAGATTTGGAGTCAGCCCAAGGTCAAGGGTACTCAATTTTGTATTACTAAGGCCGAGGAATTTGAGCTTTGGACATTCAAAGGGCATGTGAAGTTCTACCAAACTGTCACATCCAACAAGACTTAGAGTCTCAAGGTCGGGAGTCATTCCGAGGTGAAGGTTCCTCAAATTTGAACCATTAAGGCTGAGGTTTTTGAGCTTTAGGCAACGGAAGGGCAAGTGAAGTTCTAACAAATTACAACAATCTTTGAGACTTAGGGTCTCTAGATATGGAGTGGATCCAAGGTGAAGTGTCCTCAACTTTGAACCATTAAGGCTGAGGTTTTTGACCATACAGTGGTAGAGACTTAACATCTCAAGATTCAAAGTATTCCCGAGGTCAAGATTAACGAGCTTTGGACATTCAGCAGGCATACAAAGTTCAACCATATCAGTACAGTCCTTGAGTCTTAAGGTCTCAAGATTGGGAGTAAACCCGAGGTGAAGGGTCCTCAACTTTAAATTATCAAGGTCGAGAGTAAGGAGCTTTGGACATTCAGCAGGAATCTGAAGTTCTACCAAGTCACAACAATCTTTGAGAATTGCCATCTTAAGATTTGGGGTAATCCCGAGGTGAAGGGTCGTCAACTTTAGATTACTGAGTTTAAGATTTACAAGCTTTGGAAACTCAGACGGAATCTGAAGTTCGACCATATCTTTACAGTAACAGAGGCTTAGCTCTTCAAGATTGGGAGTAATCCCGAGGTAAAGGGTCCTCAACTTTTCACAATTGAGGTCGAGAGATGTGAGTTTTGGACATTCAGCAGGCATGTGTAACTTTTTCAATCTAATACATTGATGGATATGTAACTGCTTTAGGTTTGGAGTAACCTGGAAATGAAGTTCTACCAAATTATGACAAGCGTAAAGAATTAGTGTCTCAAGATTGGGAGCCACACTAAGGTCAAGGGTCCTGAAATCTGAATGGTAGAACTTTAGGAACCTAAGCTTTGGAAAAGGCTGTCATAAATAAGAAAGAAAAAAGGAATGATAAATGTTAGTAATGAGTAAGAAAAGACGGAAAGTAGCAATAAATAAATATTCTACCATTTCTTCTCCATCTTTCCAAAGTGTAACGATGTTGGATTGAACATTTCAAGTCCAACAATATAATTTGGTTGAAATGTTTTGGGTAAACTTTTATAAGGATACCAATCCCATCTCAAAAATCGTAAGGCATTTGGAAAGTTCCAGTTGTTGTTAACTCCATCTGGACTTCCATATGTATCCAGATGAAGAAATCTGAGTTCCTTCATGTTTGCGAGACCTTTCATATAAATTCCATGATCCAATCCACATGCATCGAGTGTTATACATTGTGTTGCTGCTTGGGTGCCCTGTAATTCAAATAGCAGCGACCATGAGATTTGCATAGAGGTGGCAAATTGATGGGCTTCGTTGGTTTGGGTCATAGGTAGGTAGGGATGAGCTCGGTACCAATCTCGTTCCGAATCTGTCCCAATTTAGTGCTTTTCCGATTTTTTTCCCGATCTAAAAAGTTATGTATCGATCTCGTATCAAATGGGTGTCGCATATCGGTATCGGTACAGGTATTGGTACAGGTACCGGGAAATCGGGATTTTCCCCTTATTTTGGAATTTCCCGATTTGGTATCGATTCCATACCGAATTAGTGGTCCCGAATTTTTGTTCACCTTATTTCGTAGTCCCGGTACCGTACCGAACGGAATTCGGGTACCGAGAATCGGTACGATTCCAGGTACAGTTCGGGTTTGGATTTAAGATTCGGTCATCCCTAGCCATAAGTCTAAATGGTTTGGGTGTCTTCTAGAAATATGAGGTGAGTTTAGGTCCACATGAGTCATGTCTAAATGAGTTGGGTCTGGGTTTACATAAGTTTTAGGTTTAGGTAATTAAAAAGATGTTTTTTAAACCGATCGAGTCCACTAACCGGTATTCTTTTTTTTTGGGTAAAGGGGCAATTTCCCCGGTAAAATACACTAACCGGTATTAACATATGTTTTCGATCTTTTTTTTACATTTTCGTCTATTTTAATATTTTTGTCCATATTCTTACGTTTTCAGTCGATTTGTTACGTTCTCGTGTGTTTTGTTAAGTTTTCGTCATCTTTTTACATTTTTCTCTGTTTTTTTTTACTTTTTCGTCCTTCTTTTTACGTTTGCTACGTTTTCTTACATTTTCGTCAGCTTTCTTACATTTTCTTATATTTTGTACGTTTTCCTCTGTTTTATAAGTTTTCGTCTTTTTCTAAGTTTCCGTCTTTTTGATATGAATGTTTGGGAAGTTTATAAGTGCAAGGGCTTAATTGCCATTAGCTAATAGTTTATTTTTGGTATTAGTTTGAAGAATAGGTAATCTTCACCTATATTAGGAGGGAATTACCTCAGGGTTTAGGAGGACTGGATTTCTTATTTTTCTGTCTTTTTGTTATTTGCTCTGAAGGATTAGTTTTGTTATCAATATACAAGCATCCGATTACGGTTGCTATTTGTTATCAGTTTGCTGTTATCAACTTGATTCATATCACTTTTTTTAGTTTTCGTCTATTTTTTATGTTTTCGTTAGTTTTCGTCCGTTTTTTTACATTTTCATTCGTTTTATTACGTTTTCGTACGTTTCATCCTTTTGTTCGTTTTTATATTTTGTACATTTTCAT
The DNA here is from genome assembly GCA_025667525.1 of Glebionis coronaria. Taxonomy (NCBI): domain Eukaryota; kingdom Viridiplantae; phylum Streptophyta; class Magnoliopsida; order Asterales; family Asteraceae; genus Glebionis; species Glebionis coronaria. Next base: position 590,543,461 of record CM046880.1, on the reverse strand, counting down.
CCACTTATTTACTTCCCTCCGAAACGTAAAAAAACAAACGAAACCCTAAAAAGACGTAGAAAAACGTTAAAAAAAAGGCCGAAAACTTGAAAAACAGACATAAACATAACATACGGTCAAAAACTTAGAAAAACAGACAAAAACAAAAAATAACATACGAAAACGCAAAAAAAAAGACAAAAACGTAACAAACATAGGAAAACGTAAAATAACTGACAAAAACTTAATAAGCCATACAAAATCGTACGAAAACGCAAAGCCGAAAATGTAAAAAAAAACAGACGAAAAAGTAAGATAAACCGACGAAAGCGTAAAAGAACATATGAAATCGTAAAAAAACAGACGCAAACGTAAGATAATAGATGAAAACGTAAAAAACAGACGATAACGTAAGAAAATAGACGAAACTTTAAAAAAACAGTCAAAAACGTACAAAAAAATACAACGAAAACATAAAAAAATGACAAAAACGTAAATTAACAGGCGCAAACGTAAAATAACAGATGAAAACATAAAAAAATACCAAATTTAAAAGTAACAGATGAAAACATAAAATAACACACGAAAACGACGGATACTTTAAATAACAGACAAAAAAAACAATTTTAAGTTTTAACCTATTAGATTCAACGAGAGCTGTTTACAGGCACGCTTGAGGCGTGAGTCTGAGGCTGATGCACACCCCTATTGCATCAGACACCCTGAGGCAATGCAATTACCAATTACAGGATGCGTGGTGAGGCACACGCATCGGGCACGCATCAGCTAAAGCGTGCATCGGTGCTTTATTGCGCATCATGTACTTAGGTATTAAAAAGTGAATTTGGTCTTAGTCATAGTAAATAAATCACAGAATGATAACACTTCTGATAATTTTGGTAATATTTATGTAGGAATCATGAACTATGAAAATCCATGGTAGATTTTGATCGTAAATTTTCTATTATTGTGTTTTCTGCATTTTATATAATCTATAATGTTGTTTATAAGCTTGTCGCCTCGGGTACGTAATGCGCGCACTTTTGCCTCGGCGTCTCGCGCCTCGGCTTTTTGACCCTCGGCCCGCTTCACGCTTTTTAAAACCCAGGCCACAACCGAGTTCTCGCGAATAAATAATATCTGTAGAAAAATTGGGAAATTGATCGAAAAAGTAAAACAAAGTGCTTCGTCTCTCTCAACTTGTTAGATCGGATATATGTAAGAAGAAGATAGTTGGGATTGTGAAAGTGATGAAAAACTGAAAAAGTGAAGTATAGGTAGTAAGAGGGGACGGAATGGGATATATGTAAAAGTGAAGTATAGTTGGGATTGTGGCTCGTCGTTTCCCTGCGTGGGTCGGCGTGACCACACTGTTTGAGATGGCGTGGTTCACGGCGTTGGCACAACCACGCCCGTGGAAACTTTAATTGTCACCTTTCTTTTTTTTGGCAAATGGTGGTGTGGAAATGGTGTGATGATAAGGTGGGGTTTTTTTTTGTGGATGTGAAAGTGAAAAAACTGACGTAGCGGAGTGTTTTTTGGTATGGGAGTGTGATCACTCCATGTGCTCTAAATAGTGTGTCATGTGAAAAAATATAGATATAGTAAAATATTAAGAGGTGTAGTATGTTGATGTAACAAAAAGCATTCCTTTTCTCTACTTCGTACCAGTTATTTGTATATTACACTTGCAAATTTAATTCTTATTTATACAAATAAACATAGCTTGAGATTGTAATGCAGTTTTAAAACAAATGTCGTTATTGTCAGGACTGACTTTCCCTGGCTAGACCCAACTAGACTGTGTATATAATATTATGGAAAAGCCAACTAAACCTCATCTCTAAAAGTATTTAATTAACCAGCTAAACCCAAACTTAACCAATAAGTCTCAAATTGCCACGTTTAGAGTTGTATTTGCACTAGAATTGAAATTAAGGTTATTGTTTCTAATGGGGTCTTTTCGTTTTTTAATTAAATTAAAGGGATCGGTTAAATGTTTTGTGTTATTGAGTGTGAGATTTGATAAATGTTTATGTTAGAATTTTAATTTACTTTAATATTTGGGATTTTTTTTGGTTTTGTATAAATTGAAGGATAAATACCTATTTATATAAAATGGAGGTAATGTAGAACTTTCAAAAAATTACATTGGCCTTACTTTTAATTCAACAACCCAAATAAACTGATACTTACCGAGTCATTAGCCAATATGTCTTCAATTTCCTCTTTAATCCATAACCGGCTACGTCTTTCAGGTTTATTCAGGTTCACACGACGAACTATATTCTTGCCCATTTCTTCTATATGGTCGTGCATATCCAAGTACCTATCTTCAGAAATACTTATAAGAGATTTCAGCTCAAGAACTCTTAGAGTGCTGGGAGCCGTTGGCACCAGAAGGTGGTGCCAAAGGCGCCACGTAGGATTCTGGGTCTTTGGCACCAGAATCCTGTTAGCACCACATTTCTGAGGTAACCGTTGGCACCAGAATTTCTGGTGCCAACGAAATTAATTTTTTTTTTTTTTTCACAAAAATTAACTTAAAATAAAACTTTTATTAATAAAAAAAACATTACAATAAAAAAAAAACATTACAATAAAAAAAACATTACAATAAAAAAAACATAAATTTAATGATTGCGGCTCAAATGCTCCACAAGATCGGCTCGGAGCTCGGTGTGCACTCTTCGGTCTCGAATTTCTTTAGTTTTCCTCTCGTGCACTTCACACCTTTCGACCCAACTTCGAACAATATTAGGTTGTGGATCAACATAAACATCTCTAGGATTCAATTTATATCCTTCGTCTTCCAATATCATGTTATGTAACATGATACAACAATACATGATTCGTTTCAAGTGGTTAATTTCATAAGCACGAGCGGGTTGTCGTATAATTCCCCAACGACCTTGTAAGACACCGAAAGCGCGTTCGATATCTTTTCTAGCACCTTCTTGCACTCTTTTATACCGCAATGTTTTTTCATCCCTTGAAACAGAAAATTTTTCACAAAAGTAGACCACTCGGGATAAATACCATCAGTCAAATAATAACCTTTTTTGTATGTTTTTCCGTTTACCTCAAACGGAGAATCTGGAACCTTATCGGCTAACTCATCATCAAATAAAGGTGAACCATGTAAGACATTTAGATCATTGTTTGCCCCGGGACAACCAAAGTATGCATGCCAGAATGTCAAATGTTGATCCGCCACTGCTTCTAACATAAGAGTTGGGTATTTATGATCCCGTCTTTTAAATTGAGCCTGTAAAGCCTTGGGACAATTTCTCCAATCCCAGTGCATGCAATCAATACTCCCGAGCATTCCCGGGAGGTCATGTTTCTCATTGTGCAATTCAAAAGTTTTTCTATATCCGCGGGAGTAGGTTTTCTTAAATATTTTTCAACATATAAGTCGTAAATGCATTTAGTAAAATGAAGCAAACATGCTCTAGAAGTGCGTTCGGCAATTTGCAAATACTCATCAAATGCATCGGGTGATGACCCATACGCCAATTGACGAACTGCCGAAGTGATTTTTAAAATGGGGTGAATACTATCCCGACCCGTAGCATCTAGCCCAGTGCGAAAATAAGCAAAATATTCAGGAAGAGGGTCGGCATTATGAGTTAAAATACCATTGACAATTTTTTTTAAAAGCGTTGAACTCATACGATACCTTCGCCGGAATTTCTCCTCCGGATATTTTGGAGGAGTTTCATCATCACCAAAGTAATCTTTTAGCAATCTTCGACTAGCATCTTCTCGATCACGAGGTATGTATGTCCTCGTATGACCCGATCCACCGGCTCCTTGATTACACATACCAACAAAAGTCTCATACTCCCGCAAGCCTCGACTGTAACGTTCATGGGCGTTACCGAAATATTCATCGTATTCGTAAACGGTGTTTTGATAAGGATCCATTTTTTTTTAAGAATTTAGGATTGAAGTGTGTTTTAAAAAAAATTGGTGAAATGGGGTATTAGAGCACAGGGTACGGGGGGTAATCCCCTCGCGTTTTCCCACGGCGCCACCCGAAAACGCCACCCACCACACCCCACCTCGCGTTTTCGAGCCTCGCGCCTAGGGCACGGCGCGAGTTTTCACGCGAAAACGCGACACGAAAACGCGAGAACCACACCCCGTGCTCGCGTTTTCGTGTCTCGCGTTTTCGTGCTTTTTTTTTTTTTTTTTTTTTTAACGAATAGTTTTTTGACACGTGGAAATTTGAGGGCCCAGCTTGTTTCCCATGGCTCAAGCCAACGAAGGAGCCTTAATTTTGGTGTTGTGGAGGTTTTGGTGTTGTGGGAATATTTACCACGGCTCAACCATACCGTGCAAAATTTGTGGTGTTGTGGGATGGCTCAAGCCAACCACACCTCGTGCTCTTATATAGGGAATGTATGAATTTTTAAAAAAAAAAAAAAAAATTTTTACCCCCCAACGGCTACTTTTTTGAAAATTAAAATTTTTTTTTTCAAAAAAATCCCTCCACCAACGGCTAGAAAAAAAAAAAAAAAAAAAAAAAAAAAAAAAAGGGTGTTGGCGCTGGCTGTTGGGGTTGGCGCGAGGACCGTTGGCGCGAGCCACGGTACCGTGCGCCAACGGAGGGGTGGCGCCAAAGGCTTAACAGCCAGCCATGGCACCACCACTCCCCCCACTCTTAAAACAATTCGAGCATGAAATCCGCAGCTTTCAAGAACCATGACCGCATCGTCTTTTTTCTCACCTTTGAATATGCATGCAACATCTAAGAATATTTCCTTGTAATCCTCCTCTAGATCATTATAGCTTAACTCCAAAACTTTCATAGTCTCATTTAATGGAATTGTGTCCAGTCTTTCTAACGCATTTTTCCAGTCAAGATCATCTTTGCCACATAGAAACGAACCCAAAACTTTGAGCGTTAGGGGAAGACCAGCAGCGTAACATACAACTTGTTTCGATAGCTCTTCGTACCCTTCAATTGGAATCTCTCTCCCAAATGCATGCCTACTAAAGAGACTAATCGCTTCCTTATCATCCAAAAAATGTACATCACATATCAAGTTCACTTTGCGTGCTATTAGTACTTGTGCATCCCTTGTTATCATAATTCTACTTCCCGCCTTAAACCAACTATGGTCACCGACTAACGCCATAAGTTGTTCTATGTTATCGACATCATCTAGAACAATGAGAACCTTTTTACCACACATCTTCTTTTTCAGCATGCTTCTCCCCTCAAGAACGCCACTTACGCTGATGCCTTGATCCGATAAAACATCCGAAAGTACTTTTTTTTGTAATAAATTCAAACCAGCCATAGACGGTGTTGATTTTTCCCTGACGTTTTCAACAAAGCTACAACCTTCGAACTGATAAGATATATGATCATAAACAGCTCTCGCCAAAGTCGTCTTGCCTGCCCCTCCCATCCCCTTGATCCCTACCATGCGAACATCGTCAACACCTAATTCTAAGAATGAAACAATATCGTTGATCCGGGTCTTTATGCCTATTAAGGTTTCATCAACACCCGAGTTAATAAAACGTAACTCTAGCAATATCTCTTCAACAATCTTCTGAACGAGTTTAGCTTCATGCCTGTATGTTAAAGATGTCGTTACACAATCAATAGAGATCTATAACACATAAAACTGTAAATGAGGTAATCACATACTAATATAATCATAAGAGATGCCATGGATAACCCTTTCAGTGTAGCATAGATAGTTATTTATTAGCTAAAAGAAACCTTGATGAATTTCAACCCATTTGACCCATGGAGACATATAAAACAACTCACCAAAAACAGATCAAGAATATATTATATACATATAATGGAGATTATACCCATTATCAGTGTTCTTCAACTCCCACCCAGCCAGATCAGCTGCTTCTTTCAAAGCTTCTCTCCATCTCCCAGCAGATTCATTATTTACATGTTTGGTGAAGGCAGCTCCAACAGCCCCATTTTGCTTGCGGACTTCTGTTGGCTCGACATCAAAGAAAACGGGATAAGCAGTATGCTGATCATTCATCTTCTTGTGACACTCCATAATGTTGACTAGCTCATCTAGGCACCACGATGAGGAAGCATAGTTCTTGGAGAAAACAATAATGTAGAATCTCGAGTCTTCAATGGCTTCAATAAGCTCATCATCGATGGTTTTCCCTTTTCTGATTTTCTCATCATCCTTGTAAGTTTCAATGCCTTTTTGCTCAAGAGCATTATAAAGGTGATCAACGAAATTCTTACGAGTGTCTTGCCCTCTAAAGCTTAAGAAGACATCATACTTGAAGCTTTTTTTAATGGATGAAGTTGAAGTTGACGCCATTAATGTAAGTAGGGTTCAAGGCTTTCATACTGTTTCAATTTGAAAATGACAGTCAGCAATGATAAGGGCTTTCTGTATCATTTCACATTATGTTCGAGATGGTTCAAATTATATAAAAAAAATCAAATTTGATTGTGAAAAAGTCATTACTTGTTTCAGCAATCCGAACAAGATCTGTTAAGAGTGAGTGGTCTTTACTAAAGGAAAAGATAAGGACAAAGACCATAAGCTTCCTTACCCATTGACCATACATTCTTGTGTTTTACTTTCTTTTACCATACAGACATGTACCTATGTAATGCAGCCCGAAAGCATGATCACCTCAAACACGACTTCTTAAGTTTGAAATAGAAGATACTATTTCGTTTTCGATGCACAAATACAAGATTTTACTAATTAGTAAAATTCGCCTCTCAGAAACAACTAATGCCGAAATATATTGGGAATCTTGAAACCTCCTAGTCAATTACTTCCAATCATACAAACGAAATTTCTAGTGCACTTATAAATATCTAAGCATGATCATATTTTCTAACATACAAGTTCATAAGTTCGACATTGAACAATCAACCAAGATATCTTAGCACTAAACCAGAACACAAAACGACGAGATTCACTTACAATAAACTAAACAATTTTTAGAGACCAGTTGCATTCAGCAATCTGAACATACAAGTTCATAAGTTCAACATTGAACAATCAAATAAGATACCAAGATTACTAGATAAATTAAAACTGATTAATTCAATCTTTATAAAATGATTTGAGGAGCAAATTAAAAAAAAAAGACCAAAATGAATATAAAGACTTACAAGTTGAAGATTTTTCTACACCTTCTTCACTCAATCAAGTCAACTTAACCACAATAATAATGGACCCATTTTTGTACTGCAACTTTGACTTTCAAACTTTATGAAGAAGACGACCCTCACATATATTCTTCTTTTTTCTATTTAGCACCTTTCAAAATATCAAATTTTCAGTTTATACCCTTAATCTATATAAATTGGTGTAGTTTATATTCTATAGATGAGGTCAACTGAAAAAAAACGTCCACAAACTTTCTGAATTTTTCAAATTTTTCTCTGAGTCTAAACTATAAGCGATTTTACCACTGAACTTTAATTTCTCGTGCACTTTGCTCTTGAGCCGACGATTTTTGACTTTTGATCGTTTACCGTTAACTCCTACACGTGCCCGCCACTTGAGGGTATATTCGTCATTTCTCGTGCACCCCATCTCGTCATCCACTATCCCACCTTTCTCGTATTCAATTTTCGTCCCCGAAAATATTTACTACCCGCCACGATTAATACTACCTTTGGTTTATGCATTTTGCGTCCCTGAAACCGTTTTCCCGCAAAAAAAGTTGGTGGGCCACATTCTGGCACATTTCAAGTACGTAATTTGCACGACCTTTGAGTAAAGAAAAATTTTTAGGGACTTAAATTGCACGACCTTTCGGACTTCTGTATATTCTTAACACTCGGTGGTTAATCAACATTCGTCCCCAATTTCAATTATCTGTAACCCTAACTCTTTCACAACCCCTTTCAACTAATCAATTTATCAAGTAAAATGACTGGAAAAACTCATATCCTTAACGAACTCAAGGAAGTATGCGAAGATTCTGATCTGAACGCATGTATGGGTCTATACATAAGTTAAATTGTCGCGGTCGAACAAGCTTATGTCGATGTTTTGCGCGGTCAGTGTGAGCAGCTGAGGAATTCTCTAAGAGACATTGGAATGTTGATTAACGATATCAAGAAAAAGGTTAATGAAGATGAAGATGGGTGGGTCGATTGTTTGAAGAAACTGTGTGATAGCGACACACCAAAATTGACTGATCTGGCCAAATAAATTTGAGAAAGCAAGGGATGCGATAAGCCAGAAGCAAGCTTATGTGGATCTTATGGAAGATAGTGAATACGATATCGAGCATGTTTTTATTGTTTATGTTGTTCTCATTTAAATTACTTTGTTTTGATCCGGGTGTGTTTTATACCACTTTTGTATATCAATGAAAACACTATAAGTGCCCTCTTTATTTTAAGGACCTAAATTGCACAATGTGTCAACTTCCACGTCTATATATATCCATGACTCTCTATCCAAAGTCTATTATACCAAACATACCTTCTTCTAGCATACAATGGCAAACGTTCAATCTGAATCTACTTCAAGTTCATATTCGACTGACTTGGTCGTACGCCTAGTTGGGTTCATAGAGAAGGAGCTGCAATTGGAGGAGAAATTCAAAACTCTATGTTCTGAGTTGGAGGACACTGTCAGAAAGAGATCAAGATTCATTGAGGAGATGGAAAGTTTTTATGAGTTGAGAATAATGATGACGCTTACCAAACTGCAAGAGTCTTGAAGCATGCTGAAAAGAGGGATAGGGGGAAGGCAGTGGATCTCCAAATTATGAAGGACCAATCCCATCTTGGTGCGCATGAGATGGTCAACCTTGTGAAGAAACTTAAGGACGGAATGATAGGATAGTGTTTAGTTGCAACTGGTTTGTTTATGGATAATTCTAAAGTTTAATGGAAAGAATAAAAATTTGTTTATGGTTTTTTGACATGGAATTGGTATGCTTTCATTGATGTTTTACTTGAATGTGTAATGTCAAACATAAAACTCACCGATTCTTGACCAACACTGTAGTTTACACAAATATTTTAATCAAAAATTTAGACAAACCTAGAAATGTAAGACAAACTGTATTGTTCATCCAATATGACAATGTTATGATTTCCTATTACATAACCAAAAGTAAGATTAAAACCTAACAACATGTTATTCTACAACTTAGCCATAAAAAACATTAAGGGTGTTTGAAACCATTTATTTTGGTTTGTTTTCATCTTGGTTGTTAGTCATCAATGACATGACTCTTCTCCTCTTGAGGTCTTCCACCAGCTCATGTGCATCAACATCATCACCATCATTTGCCTCTTTCTTCACCTCAACAACCTCTTGTTTAACTTCAACAACCTCAAGTTTAACCTCAACAACCTCTTGTTTAACCTCAAAAGCCTCTGCTTCATCCAATTGTTGTTGATAATAAGCATGAATGTCATCCATATCTTCACACTGAGTTACGTGTTGAAGCTCATCCACTGCTTCATCAATGTCAACAAACATTTCACTAATCTCTTCACGCTCATCATCTAGATGGTAAGGATCATCTTTCCAGTCAACATTTATAGCTTCATCTAGGGTATATTCATCGCTTCACATGTAGGAAATTCCCAGGATTTCCCATTGATGTTATCATTAGTGTCACTCTGACATTGATAAACCTCCATCTCTTCACCAAAATCAGCATAACCAACAAAAGCTTGAAAACCTCAACAAAATCAAAAGCATCAAAATCAACCTCACCAAAAGAGACATAATCACGAGTGTCATCGTTTGAGACTTGTTTTTCTTCATGGCTTGATTCATCAAACTTGAACACGTTGTCAAGCTCTTTCAATACTACCCTGAACTCATACTCAACACTCGTCCTTCTACTCTTATCTTCAAACAATTTTTTGTTGACCAGGGTGGTAGGAACTCAATGTCATCATCACATACACGAAAATCATTAGCCACCACAGTTTCATCCCTCCCAACAAAGCTAGTCTAACAAAATGTGACCATCTTCTCACTGTTGACACTTTCTGGGGCCAACTCTTTCACAACATCATCACCAACATTTTCTTCTACCACCACAGCCTTACCATTACTTGCCTTTTGTTCTAGCATGTGTTGTTGTACTAACGAAACACCTGATTAAGTATACACCTCTATTTCCTTAAACATAGGAACATACTCCAAAAATCTGACAACGTCTTCTTCAGACGATAGTGGTAGCAAACCGTCGTCCAATGACTGGCCAGGAATCCTAAAATGCGAGAACAAAAGAATACCTTCTATGTACCCTAGATCCTTAAACATTTATGCGAGTGTGTACGTACCAAACTTGTCATTGCGAACTAAGTTAAACCAACTTATAGTACCACACCGATAAACTCTTTCTTGTGGTGAGGTAAATTCACCATTGTGATGAGTTTGCACAGTAAATAAGTTTTTAATTTATTTTGTGAAAAAATGAAAAAACATAAATAAATTATAAACTAGGGGCAACAAATATAGCAACGTATCCAAACTAAGCTTACCATATAAGAGACATAAAAGGAGACCGAAGCTTACCATAAAGGAGACCTAAATTAGATATGGTGATACCACAAGAGCGATTTTGACAAAATTTATCCATGTTCTGATTGGTGTTGATTGGTGCTTTGTGGTGAGATACCTAATGAATGGAAGGAAAAGAGATGATGTATTTATAACATAAATGATGGATACTTTTCATTGCACATTCAGACCTCAAACTAAATTTTTTAACCGGGAAAAAAATCGTTTCGTGTTGGAAAAAATGGTTTCAGGGACGCAAAATGCATAAACCAAAGGTGGTATCAATCGTGGGAGGTATTAAATGTTTTCGGGGACGAAAATTGCATAAGAGAAAGGTGGGATAGTGGATGAAGAGATGAGGTAATGGGAAATGACGAATATACCCTCACGTGGTAGGCACATGTGGGAGTTAACGCATGTAAACGGTCAAAAGTAAAAAAGTCGTCGACATAGGGGCAAAAATGCAAGAGAAATTGAAGTTAAGTGGCAGAATTGCTTGTAGTTTGGACTCAGAGGCAAATTTGTGAAGTTTGAAAAGTTCAGGGACATTTTTTGCAGTTTACCCTTAAATATGTATGGAACCGGTTTAACTCGACCATTTAACTGGCGACTAAATCGGTTTTAAAGAAAAACTAGATTCTAAAACATTTTGGTTGTTTCAAAACATTAAGGTTGTGTTTAGTTAGAGGGAAACACTTTGTTTTTTACAAAATATTTTGTAAAAAATAAAGAAAACATAAATCGCGTTCAAATCAATGTTTTGAAAAAAATATCTAGAAAATAAAAAATTTCTATTCCGCCCTTTTATACATAAAAGAAGAAAACAATTTTAATTTATTTTTCGTGTTTTCTCTTTACACTAGTTCTTTTTTCCCCTTATTTTCTTAATAACACTCTATCAAACTCTAACACCCTCTCACCACCATAATAAAAAAGTTTTTTTGTCCTTTTACGTTTTCGTTGGTATTTTACGTTTTCTTCAGTATTTATACGTTTACGTTCGATTTTTACATTTCGTCAGTATTTTTTCGTCAATATTTTTACGTTTTCGACAGTATTTTTATATTTTGTCAATATTTTTACGTTTTAGTTAGTATATTTACGGTATTCTCAGTATTTTCACGTTTTCATCCTTTTTAATGTTTAATGAGCATCTTTACGTTTTTGTTAGTATTTTTACGTTTTAGTCAGTTTTTTTTCTGTTTTAATCAGTATCTTAACACTTTTGTCAATATTTTAATGTTTTCTTGAGTCTTGAATGGATTGGGAGAGCTAGTTGTCGACCGTTTCCCTTTTCTTGATTTTTTCATCATCGTTGTAATTTTCAATCCCATTTTGCCCAAGAGCTTTATAAAGATGGCCAACAAAGGTGTTACGAGTGTCTTCGCCTCTAAAACTTAAAAAGCTATCATACCTAAAAAGCTCTTTCAAACGAATGAAACTGAAGTAGATGCCATTGAACTTAAGATTTAGGAAATCTAATTTGCACTTATTGCACATAAGCAACCGGATGAGATATGAATAACCTTTTTGGAGAAACTATCAAATCGACTGCGTTTGTTTGTGTGGAAATACAAACTCATTAACAAAAGTTGCCTTTAAGAATAGTCTAGATCAAGGTTGTCAAAATCGCAATTTTGATCTTACGATCCTACGATCTCACACACAAAAAAATGATTAGGATCTTAAACAAGATTGTAATTAAAAAAATAAGATCCTATAGGATCGTGAGTAAGATCGTAAGATGGTTTTAGATACGTGAGTAAGATTGTAATTCAAAAATAAGATCCTCTAGGATCGTGCGTAAAATTGTAATTCGAAAATAAGATCCTTAAGGAGCTTGTTGATTAGTGAACTCTCGAGTAAGGAGTACTCGAGGAGTGGAGTAGGAACGAGGAGTGAGCTTCGTTGTCGAACCACTATAAATCCTTGGTGTTTGGTTTGATCTTTTCTTCCCTTATCTCTTTACATTCATTATTCTTTATACTTGTGATTATTAGTTTAGTTGTACTATACATTCATTATTCTTTATACTTGTGATCATTAGTTTATTTGCACTATACCTTGTTCATATTGTGTATAAGAAGGTTTCACATAAATACTCAAGTTTAAGTTTTTGAAAAAGAATTTTTTTAAACCAACATTTAACAAGAAATTTTAAGAAACTATTCAACCCCCCTTCTAGTTTCTATAGTTTCCATAGTAATATTCATCAAACATTAGATCATATAAATCAACCAACTCATTCATTTGTGTCGTATCCGATGAATCTGTAGGAGTAGTTTCTTGACGTTCTTGCATGGGACGTACACTATTTTGTGTAGGTACCATTGCTGGACATTGAGGTGCGGGACTTGAGCTGCTGTGATCAAGTACCATTTGTGGCAATTCGTCAAAGTTCACATGAATTGTTTCTACAATAATCTTTGTTCTCTTGTTAAACTCGATATCCTTTCGACAATGTAGCATACCCCACAAAAATACATGCATCACCTTTTTCTTTCATCTTGTCGAGATTCTCGCCGTCTTTAAGAATGTAGCATAAAGATCCAAATACGTGAAAGAATTTAACAGTAGGTTTCCTGCCATTGATGATGTGGTAAGGTGTCTTTTCATGTCTAGGGATTATGAGAGAACGATTCTGAGTATAACAGACAGTTGCAATTGCTTCAGCCCAGAAGAACAGTGGTAATTTTGAAGCAGAAAGCATTGTTCGAGCTGCATCAACCAAAGTGCGGTTCCGTCTTTCGACAACGTCGTTTTGTTCAGGAGTTCGAGCAATAGACGTTTGATGTTTGATGCCTTCTTCTTGAAAGTAATTTTACAAAGTCTTGTTCAAAAATTTAGTACCCCTATCCGTTATTACGGTTAAGACTTGAGCTTGAAGATTGTGTTGTATCATCTTGAGAAAGTTTTTGAGAACCTCTGGTGTTTCATCTTTGGACCTTAAAAAGAAAGTCTATGTGTATCTATACTTTTCCCGTTAATACTCTCTACACGCATGGGACCACATAAATCCATGTGTAGAAGTTCCAATCGTCCTTTTAAGCTTGGGGTAGTCTTTGTTTTGAAGACTTCCGTTTTGCTTTCCCCAACTCACAAGAAGAACAAAGATGGTCTTTGACGAATTTTAACTTAGGAAGACCGGTCACAATATCATTCTTCGAAAGCAAGTTGATGGTGTCAAAGTTGATATGTGACAATCGTTGATGCCATAACCATGCTTGAGAGGATGAAGCTTTCGCCATTAAGCAAATTGGATTTGTTGTAGATGTGTCTTGAAGAGTTACTGTGTAGAGATTAGAACCACGAGAACTTGTAAGAAGGTCATTCCCATCGTAGTCTTTAATATAGCGAGTAGTTTTCCAAAAAGCCACTTCCAAATCCGCATCACAAAACTGACCAACCGAGAATAAATTGTGATTCAGTCCCTCGACGTAATAAACCCATTTTGTAGTGGTATTCCCTTGAACCAAATCTCCATATCCTAGTATCGGTGCAAACTGATCATTTCCAAACTGTACCGTACCCAAAAACTTCTCTACGAAATTACTAAGAAGCTTGAGATTGCCCGTCATGTGCTTTGTGCACCCAGAGTCCATTATGAAGAGAATGATCTTGACGAGCTGTATAAGAATTAGAAGACAATGTAGAGTTTGACAAATGGGAGCCCTTGATAGAAGTGGGTTCCAGAATATTAGTAGGCCTAGTTTCTAAAGGCAAGCTAACATTCATCGACCCAATTAGAATAGTGGTAGTCTTAGGTACCCATTTGTATTCGGGTGGTGTAAATCTTGAGTAACCCCGTTTACATGTCCTACTCATGTTCTCATAAAGCTTCTTTAACATGTTTTGTTTACGCAGAGTAGTGGATTCTAACGCACTTAGTTTCTTAAGTGGTTGAGCAGTGGATTGGTTGAAAGTTCTTGTGGGTTTTCTAGTACTAGTGGGCACAAGAATAGGCTTCCTAGTTCTAGCATTCATGTCATTATGATTAAAAGCACAAGCATCATGATTGAAAGTACGAACATAATTTCCACATTTAACACAAACAAATTCAACATTCGAAGTCTTAACATTCAAACTGTCATTACATGCAGTTACATACGTTTTATTCTTAGAAAACTTAAAATTCCTACGGTGGTCTTCTACTTCCATCTTCTTCCCTTGACTATTGTTAGGCATGACTCTATCTTGAATTCTAGTGCTCTTAAGTTGTGGTCCGCTAACGCTAGTAGTGGAAGTTACTCCTGTAGAAGAAGACACACGTTGATTAGTTTTCCTAGTATTCTGAGGTAAACGCGGTGTTTCAGTTTGAGTGGGCCTAGTGTTCATCTTATACATTCCAGGTGCTAGCACATTTGTGCTATTATCAGTTCCTAGCTTAGGCAAAGTCTGTGGGGGTTTGCCTAAAATAGATGATTTAGGGCATTTAACCGCATTCGGTTGACGAACGGCGGATGGTTTACCCAAGTCAGACTTTCGTTTCATTTTCTCAATGAGTTTTTGTAACTCACTGATGGCTATGTACCTTTCTTGTACCTGAGCTTTCAAATCATTTATTTCGAAACTTTTTTCATTTAATTGACGAACCGAAGAAGCTGCTAGTTCTTAACACTTTTTATGATTATGAGATTTTTCACCTTTTTGTAAAGCAAGTTCAAGAGAAATGGAGTGATTCTCAAGTTGGGAAAAACTTTTCCAAAGTTTGTAATATGACTGAATTTGTTTCGAAAGCTCAACTTTAAGATTTTGACATTTCTCGTCTGTTTCTAACACTAGACATTATACATGACAATACTGGTCAAGATCGGTATACACACCAAGTATAGCATTCATATGGTCAGCATAAAAGTATTCCTTCGAAAGTCGATCAGTTTCGTTAGAAAGTTGGTGTTCTTGTATCTTTAATTTAGTTTGAATAAAATCAACTTCATCTTCAAGAGATTTAACATATCTTAAATCAGTTAACATTTCCTCAGTGAGAGCGTTATAAAACATTTTCACATTATTTGAAAGATCATTGATGGTTGGAACAATACATTGTTGAATGACGACTTCTACTTGTGGGTTAGGTTTAATATTCCAAACGGTATCTCTAGAAACTTTTTCATAACCGACGACACCTTTGTACAACTTTAAAACCCCTTGTTTTATAAACTCAAATTGCTGAACACTTTTATTTTTCATCTCTAGAAACTTTCTTTTCCGTTTCAGGACTCGGTGGTGGAACATTTGTAAACATTTTTTGTTCTTTTGAAAGTTCTTTTTGAGGAACAAACTTAATATAATGATCAGATGCAGAAAGGTTTAGTAAATTACTTAAGTTCGATCGACTTTCTTCTTGGTGACGAACGATTTCGTCGCAGTCAGGGGAAAGCATAAGAGCAAGATTATCAACATAACAACCGATATCATAAAGAGCAGACTTGATACTTTGAGCTTTCTTGAGATAGTCAGGCTTAACAAAACTCGTTTTCATATTTCTATTAAGCATGTTCATAGTTTGAATAGACTGACCCGTTTTGCAAACAATGTTGTTTAATGTTTCGACTCTCTTTTCCAAAGCAAGACTTTTTTCAATGTCCTTTTCTTCACGAGTTTTATAAAGCTCAGTTTGATCTTTGTTAACCGACTCTAATTCAGTAATCTGGAGTTTATGTAGCAGAAGTTGTTCTTCAAGTTCTGATATCTTTTGTTTTGACATATGAATTTCATGTGTTACTTTAGAACAATATTGTTCGTTGAGCACCTTACGTTCATATACCAAACCATTAGCTATTGCAACTCGTCGATCAGCTTCTTTTACATAATCACACTCTTTAAGACTTTATATCTCCTCAGCTAAGGATGTGTTTGCTTGCTTCAAACGTTTATTAGCCTCTTTGTTTTCTTTAATTTCATGTTTTAAAGAATCAATAATAGACGCAAGCAAATCACGGTCCTCATCCGAGTCAGTATCCTGAGCATCATTTCCGTCATCATTACACATATGCGGTGAATCCGTATAGATATTTCTATCCTCCGTGTCCATTACATATGTGTCGTTGATGCTTTCGGGTTGCTCAGGATGCTGTCGTTCATTAGCAAACATATTATAATTATCGTATGAAGGTACCTTTTCAATTGGCTCAGTATCAAATATAGGTCCAGAATTCTCAGCAATCTCTGGAATCACTTCTTGAATATTTGCCATGTACACATAATGTGCCTCCAACTCTTGATCATCGGCTTTATCATCAGTGTCATCGCGCCAATCAACTTCATCTGTTGTGAGTGGAATCCATGTTTCTTCTTTCTTACACAACAACATGTTTTCCTTGTGATATCCAGAATCCTTAACCCATTTTGGCTTCTTACATTCCCTAGACGTGTACCCAAATCCCTTGCAATTGAAGCATTGAATCCCAGTCTTCTGCACAACCTGAGTGCCTACAGTATCTCTAGCCCCAACTTGATTCAGCATCCTCTGGTTATCATACCTAGCATCACGATCATACCTAGGTGCCTGATCAACTTCCTTATATCTAGCATTGGATGATGATCTAAGGTTGTTGTTGGTAGGTTTGTAGATCTTCTTATAAGTTGTGGTGATTAAAGACATGAGTTCCTCAATCTGCTTATCCCTTGAAGTTTGTTCATCATCACTGTCTCCATCAAACTCGGTGTCATACTTTCGAGGTGGAGTGGGGACAATTGCTTTTGCTTTGTTTCTAGTAGTAGCTAGAGGTTTGGTGGATAAGCTTGATGACTTTGAGGAATGAGTAGGTGGTTGTTCACGGTGAACGAGTTTTGTTGAAGTAGCAGCCACAAAAGCAATAGAGTTAGCAGACTGTTCTACCTTTTTAGCCCTAAGTTCATTCACTTCATTCTGATGTTGTTTCAAGATATCATAAAGTATGTGATAAGAGATAGTCTTGATATCTTCCCTTTGTTTAACCAAAGTCGCAAACCTTTGCCATTCGGGTTTGAGTTGAAGTAGAAACTGAACATTGACATGATGATTGGAGATGGTGCACTGATTTCTGACAAGCTCATTCATCATTTTGTAGAATCTCGAGTAATATAAGTCAATGTATTCACCATCTTCGGATGTGAATTTTCCAAACTCCCAAAGTAAATTAGTCTCAAGATCTTGAACATTGATCGACTCACCTTGCTTCAAACGATGAATTGCATTCCACATTTCCATAGCATTAGGACATGCATCAACCGTGAAATAGATATCGTTATCAATCCCAGTGAGTATGTAGTTAACAGCGTCAGCTTCAGCTTGGAGGAGTTTCTTTTTTTCAGTAGGACATGTATCGAAATTCTCCATAGCTCGTGTAGTTGATGAAGTACCATCCTCTGTTTGTGTGGTAATGGGTCTGAATTCAAAAACTGGAGGTGGATTTTCAAGGCAGTGACGAAAGCAGTTCGGTTCTCTTTTCCGTCGAGAAATCTGAGAAAACGAGATCTCCATTGAACGTAGAAACCGGCAGTGAGCACAGGTGGATTACCATTTCCACCTTATTCCAAACGAATTTGATTGGCAGTTGCATTGCTGATGTTGTTGTTAGACATGGTAAATGCGTGTGAATGGATTACAGATCTTGATAGGTTTGTTGTGATGAGGTGTTGTTAAAATTTTGTAGTGTTCCGAGAATCTTCAGTCCGACAATAAATTCCTCAGTCCGATAAAACGGTAAGCCGAAAAATTTTGTATCGCCAAATTTTGAAACTGAGTTAGAAATAGCCAAAAACTAGTAGGGAAAAAATTTGATTTTACTTGACCTAAAATTTTTAACACTTTTTTTTGTAAACTATGATCCGGGACTAGTCTAGAGGGTGGCTAAGTCTAAAAACACTTCAAACAAAAAATTGGCTTAATTCAGAATACCTTGAGCAAAAGTCAGAATCTAAACTCTATAATTCGGATCCGAACCCAAGAAAATAATTCGGAATCCAAACTCTGTGAATAATTCGGAATCCAACTTCTGGTGTATAATTCGGAATCCAAACTCTTTGTATGATTCAGAATCCAATCTTCAGAAAATAATTTGGAATCCAACTTTAGGAAGTAATTCAGAATCCAACTTTAGGATGTAATTCAGAATCCAAACTTCAGGAAGTAATTCAAAATACAACTTCAGGATTGAATTCGAAATCCAAACTTCAATCTATTCGGAATACAACTTTAGGATTCAATTCGGAATCCAAACTTCAATCTATTCGGAATACAACTTCAGGATTCAATTCGGAATCCAAACTTCAATCTATTCGGAATACAACTTCAAGATTCAATTTGGAATCCAAACTTCAATCTATTCGGAATACAACTTCAATCTATTCGGAATATGGAACTGAGATGTAATTCGGAGTATGATTCCTAAGCTAATCCGAAATATGAATTAAGAGGCTAATTCGGAATATGATCCCTACGTTTAAAACAATTCGGAATCCGAATATTGTGTATAATTCGGAATATTGAGATCAATACATAGTTCGGAATATCAAAAACCCTCTAATTCCGAATAACAAAACCCTTATATTCCGAATAACTTAGACTTCCAAAAACTTGATTTTTCAAACTTTTTGCCCAATAATCAAACCAAAACTTCCAATTTTTTTGTAAAGATCACCAAAATGAATAACAAAAATTCCTACCACAACTTTGTAGGCAATTTGTATGAAGATTTAGAGCTCAAAAACACAAAAAAATAATTTTTGAGACGAGATGATTTGTTTATAAAATCACACGAATCAAAAAACAATAACCACAAATCTTCAATCACCTATCTACTATAAGCTCTGATACCAAATGTTAATCCCACTTCAATCCATAACACAATATTAAGATGATATTTAGAGAGAGAAACAAATGAAGGTAGAGAGAGAAAGTAGAGAGATGTTGAAAGGTTAATCTTTTCTAGAGAGAGAAAATAAGAATGAACCAACACCCACTTCCACACATGGAAGAGGATTTATATACCCATGAGCTTGGTGGGCTCATGCGCTTGTTTCTTGGGTCGGGCTTGGCTTGCACTTGGGCTTACGCCCCTAACTTATATAATATTAGCTTAAAGTCCAAGCCCGGTTAACCCGACTAACCTATTACATTACAAGACCATAAACGACTAAGATGACCTATTACATTCTTGTTTGACTATATAAAATATAGGGCTAAAAATTGAGCTGCTAACATATCTTCTTCTTGTACCAACATCTCCTCCATGTACTCATCTTCTAAACTTTTCTTTATTTCCTCCCCTGTTATTCCTTATATAAAATACAACATACTTATCAAAATTTTTACAAATTATTTAAATTGTTAAACACAGAAAGGGATAAACCACATACCTCATCATTTTCATCAATTAGGTTATGGTTAACAAGTCTACCACCATTCCTACCCCTTCCAATACCTTTGTGTTAATGCAATAATGCCTAAAAATGTTACTTGCATTTTTTGGTCTCGCTTAGTTTTGATTACAATAATATGTAAAAACAATCATTTACGAAAACAACGAAAAACGAATTCTTGAGTTCAAGTATTTTTCATTTTACCCATTTTCACTTAAGGTATGGATAAACAAGTACTAACCTTAATCAAGTGATCAAGTGATTTAATCTTTTCTTAAAACTCACTTTTTATTAAGTGTGACAAGTTTTTATTAAACTTTCTTTTTAAGAAAATGTTTTATTAAATTAATTATTTGAAAATTTGAAAATGGCATATTCTTATTTGGTTAGGAATATTCTATCAGGATATTTTTTAAACCAGATATGACCTCCACCATTAAAAGACAAAAGGGGAACGGAGTCTAGTCCAGCGGTTCCTTAGCTCCTAGGCGGTTCCTTATCGATAACGTACCGCGGGCTAAGATAAGGAACCGCGGGCAGATATAGCCGTTGGCTCTTTGTCCTATAAATAGTGGACCATTCTCAGCTTTTCAATTAACCTCTTTTGCACATCTATTTCCAGATTCAAACACTCTTCTTTAATCACTCAAATCTTTGATCATTTGTTTGATTACTACTTGTTTAAGAAGTGAATCTTGTTGTTCCATCCCTTCCTCTCCAAGTGCAAAGAGAAGAACACTATCCTTGTGAAGTGTTGAGTCCACCACCAAAGATCCATTGAAGATCTAATTTTATACATTTGTAGTTGTGTCTTAGTTGTGAAGATCCAAGTAGTTGTGTCTATTTGGAAGTTGTGTATGTACTAAGTATAGTTGTGTAGATTGGTCCTAGCTACGATTAGGGCTCGACTTTTAGCTTAGAGTCGGAAATTGGTTAAGCGACGTGTACGGTTTTCTCCACCATAAGGAGCTTGTTGTGTAGTGAACTTTGGAGTAAGGAGTACTCGAGGAGTGGAGTAGGAACGAGGAGTGAGCTTCGTTGCCGAACCACTATAAATCCTTGGTGTTCGGTTTGATCTTTCTTTACCCTTAACTCTTTACATTCTTTATTCTTTGTGCATATATTGTTCATATTGTGCATAAGAAGATTTCACATATTTCCTCAAGCCTAAGTTTTTGAAAAAGGATTTTTTGAAAACCACATTTTAACAAGTAAATATAAGAAACTATTCAACCCCCCCCCCCTTCTAGTTTCTACAATTGGTATCAGAGCGGGTTGCTCAAGAATTTTTAAAGTATATTGTATTTTAAAACTTGAATCGATCTATGGATTCCAACAAATACCTAGAAGGGCAATCTATGCAAAGACCACCACTTTTTGAAACTGATAGTTTTATTTATTAGAAAAATAGATTTGAAACTTATGTGAAATCAAAAGATTTAGATCTTTGGCATGTTATTACCAATGGTGATTTTTTACCTTATCAATTTAATGAAGTTTCTAAAACAAAAGAATTGGTCACTTTTGACAAAGCTAATGACGACACTAAAAAGAAACTTTCAAAAAATAATGAGGCTAAAATGGTGATTTATAATGCTTTACCTAAGAAAGAGTATGAAAGGATTTTTATGTGTGAAACCGCTAAAGATATTTGGAACACTCTTTTAGTAACCCACCAAGGTAATATCCAAGTCAAAGAAAGCAAAATCGATCTTCTTGTCCAACAATATGAACAATTTGTCATTTTAGAAGATGAAACTATTGATAGTGCATTTGCTAGGTTTAACACCATTATTACTAGTCTAAAAGCACTTGATGAAGGTTTTTCTAGCAAGAACAATGTTAGGGAGTTTCTAAGGGCTTTACATCCAAAGTGGAGAGCAAAAGTCATGGCGATTGAAGAATCGAAAGATCTCTCAACTTTATCACTCGATGAACTCATAGGCAACTTGAAGGTTCATGAGATGATAATTTTAAAGGACTCGGAATTAGTGAAAACCAAGAGTGAAAGAAAATCTCTTACACTTAAAGCCAAGAAGGCACAAAGTGACCATGATAGTTCCTCGGATAGCGATGACGAGGAGTATGCATAGGCGGTGAGAGATTTTAAGAAGTTCTTCAAGAGACGAGGCCAACACGTTAGGAAACCCAACAATGATAAGAAACCATTCTCAAAGACTCGGTTTGTCAAGAACGAAAAAGGTGATAGGAATTGCTTTAGATGTGGTGATCCAAATCACTTCATTGGTGATTGTCCAAAGCCCTCTCGTGATAAGAATCACACGACGTTCGTTAGTGGCTCTTGGAGCGATAGCGGTGAAGATGATGATGACAACCCCAAAGAGGAGAAATGTCTTATGGCTCACACTTCTAAAGAGGTACATTCCGAAACCGAATATTATAGCAATGATAGCTCTACTTTTGATGATATTGAATTTGAAGGCAAATATGATAGTTTACACAAACTTAGTCTTAAATTCATAAAAAAGAATAAAACCTTAAAATCAACCAAAACTAAGCTTGAAAATGAGAT
The DNA here is from genome assembly GCA_025667525.1 of Glebionis coronaria. Taxonomy (NCBI): domain Eukaryota; kingdom Viridiplantae; phylum Streptophyta; class Magnoliopsida; order Asterales; family Asteraceae; genus Glebionis; species Glebionis coronaria. Next base: position 590,521,090 of record CM046880.1, on the reverse strand, counting down.
CAATGAACTTAGGGAGAAATTGGCAATACTTAAGAAAAATAAAGAAGTGTATTTAGGTTGCTTAAGTTGTGAGAAACTTAGATTAGAGAATGAAGATCTCAAGAGCACCTCCATTAAATTGGAAAAGTTCATGAAAGGTACTAGTGCTCTTGATGATATGTTAAACAAACAAGTTCATTCTAAGGAAAGACTTGGTCTAGGTTTTAACTCAAATGAAGCCTCAACTAGTGAACCTAAACAAGTCAGATTTTTACAAAAATCACCCACTGTACGCGGTCCCAGATTGTATGGGGCGGTTCCTTATCACTATGGAACCACCGCCATAGATAAGGTACCGCGGCCAGAACATGAGTTTTGTGAAAATCATGAACTTTCTGAAATCAAAATCAGGTGAAAAACCAAAGCATCTTATTGTTAATAAGGTAAAATTACCCATACTTGACGACAATGCTATTGATAAGTTCTACAAGCCATTAAGTAAACCTCTCATGGGAAATAGAAGCTTATGAAGACCATCTTCTACTCCACCTAGAATACGGAATGAGTCTAAGCCTAGAAGTAGAACGACAACGCCTAGAAGAGATAATCAAAACAATTCACGATCTAGAAGTAAACCCCAACACCAAGAAGAAATGATTATAACTCTAAACCTAGATCAAATACACCCAGGATAAATAACGAACAACAAAATGGTTATATGAATTACTATCCTCCTCCATTTTGTCCTCCATGGGGAACCCCTCCTTCATTCATGCATCCCAACCAAATGCAAGGGATGTTTCGAACTAACAATTTTGGACCCATGAGATATTGGGGACCAAATGTTTGATCTTGTGTGTTGTTACCTAGATATGCTTGGGAATTGATTTGGAGCCCGACGAGTGGATTAAGGATAGTGGATGTTCTAAACACATAACGGGGAATCGAAGTTTGTTCTCGCACTACAAAGCATATGATGGAGGTAACGTCACATTTGCAAGTAGTCTACGTGGTAATATCATTGGCAAAGGTACGGTTTCTCTTGACTCTATGACCATTGAAAATGTTGAGCACGTAGATAACTTAGGGTTTAACCTTTTAAGTATAGGTCAAATTTGTGACAATAAGTGTAAGGTCATCTTTTCGGAACATGACAGTGAAATCGTAAAAGATGGAAAAGTCATTGGAAAAGGTGTTAGAAAGCATGGGCTTTATGTCATGAAGGTTAATAAGAAGTCAAAAGACAACATATGTCTTGCGACTATAGATGATAGTTCTACTCTTTGGCATAGGAGATTAGGTCACGCTAATATGCGTTTAATTCAATCTTTAGTCTCTAAGGAGTTGGTAAGACACCTCCCCAAGATGAAGTTTGATAGTCACTTTTGTGATGCTTGCAAAGTTGGAAAGCAAGTTCACTCAAGTCACAAAGCCAAGAATTTGGTTTCGACCTCTCGGTGCTTAGAGCTCCTACATATGGATCTTTTTGGACCTTCCGCCATACGGAGTTATGGAGGTAACCTTTATACCTTAGTTATAGTTGATGACTATTCTAGATTCACTTGGACTAGATTTTTGGCATCTAAGAATGAAGCTTTCGATCATTTCGAAATCTTTAGTCGAAGAATTCAAAATCAACTAGGATGTCCAATTGTCTCTATTAGGACGGATCATGGTAGGGAATTTGATAATGAAGTGCAATTTGGTGCCTTTTGTGAAGCTCATGGTATTACCCATAACTTCTCGGCTCCTCGCACTCCACAATCAAATGGGGTAGTTGAAAGGAAGAATATGACTCTCCAAGAGATGAGTAGGACGATGCTAAACGAGCAATATTTGCCTCAAAAGTTTTGGTGCAATGCCATGGACACATCAACTTATATTCTCAACCGAATTCTTATTTGACCTTTAATAGGAAAGACCCCCTATGAGATTCTTAAAGGTAAGAAACCCTCATTGGAATACTTTAGGGTGTTTGGAAGCAAGTGCTTTATCCTCAACACCAAATACTACCTTACCAAGTTTGACCCAAAGTCTTACGAAGGTATCCTTTTAGGTTATTCCCAAACTAGCAAAGCCTACATTGTCCTAAATAGAACCTCGGTGGTTATTGAAGAATCACTCAACGTAACCTTGATGAAACCCCTCCCTCACCCAAGACACCACCATTGGTTGATGATGACTTGGATGAATTAGAAGTAGTAAAAGCCAAAGAGGTTAGAAAAATAGGAGTTGAAGACCTTAGTGTTGAAAAGGAAGTAAACATTAAGGAGTCTAGGGATCATACTCTCAATAATATCATTGGTGACTTAAATCAAAGGACCCTAAGATCTCTAGTCCAAAACCAAAGCAACTTCTTTTGTTTCTCTCCTTGATTGAACCAAAGAATGTTAAAGAAGCTTTGACGGACGAGAGTTGGGTCATTGTGATGCAAGAAGAACTGAATCAATTCGTTGCCAATGATGTTTCGGAACTTGTTCCTCCACCTAGAAGTTCTACAATTATAGGAACCAAATGGGTATATAGGAATAAGTTAGATGAGAATGGTGTTGTGTCTCGTAACAAAGCTAGACTTGTAGCACAAGGCTATAATCAACAAGAAGGGATTGATTATGACGAGACATATGCACCGGTAGCTAGATTAGAATCCATTAGAATCCTTTTAGCCTACGCTTGTGCCTTAGACTTTAAGCTTCAACAAATGGATGTAAAGAATGCATTTCTTAACGGTTTGATCAATGAGGAGGTATATGTGGCTCAACCTCCCGGCTTCATTGATTTTGAGAAACCGGATCATGTTTACAAGCTTACGAAGGCACTTTATGGTCTCAAACAAGCACCCAAAGCTTGGTATGATAGACTTAAAGCGTTTCTTGTTACACATGAGTATACCATGGGAATGGTAGACAATACACTCTTTACAAAGAAGAAAGGTCCTCACCTCATAGTCGTACAAATATATGTTGATGACATTATATTTGGCTCAACTTGCAAGAATTGTGTGATGACTTTGCCAAAATCATGCATGATGAGTTTGAAATGAGTATGATGGGAGAACTTAACTTCTTTTTAGGACTCCAAATTAAACAAATGGACGATGGTATTTTCTTTAGTCAATCTAAGTACGCTAAAGAAATGCTAAAGAAATTTGGATTAGAAGAATCTAGACCAATGAAGACCCCTATGGCCTCGGATACTAAACTCACCGTAGATGATGATTGTGAGTCGGTAGACAACACCAAATATAGAGGTATGATTGGTAGTTTGTTGTACCTAACGGCAAGTCGACCGGATATCATGTTTAGTGTTTGCCTTTGTGCTCGCTTCCAAGAGGCTCCCAAAACCTCTCACCTCGAAGCGGTTAAGCGTATCTTCCGATACATTAAAGGCACTATATAGGATTATGGTATCCTAAAGGGACCGGCGTAGAAACCATTGTCTACGCAGACTCGGATCATGCGGGAGACTATGTGGACCGGAAAAGCACTAGTGGAGTTTGTACCTTCATGGGTTGTTGTTTAACTTCTTGGTTCTCCAAGAAACAAACCGCTCTTGCAATATCCACCACGGAAGCCAAGTATGTGAGTGCCGGAAAAGCACGCCAACAAGCTCTATGGATGAAGCAAGCGCTTGTTGATTACGGGATTTCTCTTGATGATGTTCCCATCATGTGTGATAATAAGGGTGCTATAGACCTTAGCAAGAATCCCGTGCAACACTCGCGAACCAAACACATAGAAATTCGACACCATTTCCTTAGGGATAATGTTCAAAAGGGGAACATTTGAGAAAGTACCCTCCGAAGACAACTTAGCCGACATCTTCACTAAGCCACTTAAGAGGGAACCTTTTAATTACTTGCGTCTAGGTCTAGGATTAATGGAACATCTTCCTTAATTTCTTCTCTCTTTTTGTGTGTTTTCTTTTACCACTTTGAGTCATTGAGTCTTCCAAACTCTTTTTGAAAAACATTCTCTTCTCCTTTTCAAAATTCTCAAAGTCTCTTTCGAAAATGGTTGAGAAATTCGTTTGACATTGTTAATTCAATCTAAAAACGATTTTTCATAGATTCTCGCTATTAATCTAGAGCTTACATAATTCATATGTATGATTCTCTCAAACATAGCAAGAACAAGATAGAATCATGGAGGATCTTTGTGTCATGACTTAAGGTCTTGTCTTACACACCTCCTACATCGATTTTTTTTAATCCATGTATGTTGGTCAAATCTCTATTTGGTAAGTTTGCATATGTTTTCTTTGTCTATCTTTGCTTTTAAGCATATCCCTATGATAAGTTAGACTAGAAAAATAAGATTTGCTGAAAAATCTTCCTCCAAACACCAAACACAGCCTCCACAGGCGGTTCCATATGTGAATCGCGGTGCCTTATTGATAAGGTACCGCCAGCCTTGATAAGGAACCGCCTACAGTGCTTTCCTTTTTCGGTTTTTTGTCTGAAACTCCAGATTTGCTCCAACATTTTTTTAGAATCTTTGTTTCAAACCCTTTGACCACCCCAAAAATACCCTAAACCTTCCCTATTTAAACCATAAGCATTTTGCATTACTTCACATCCTAAAATGTCTTATTCTCCCAATGAAAGCCTTGAATCTCCTCCATTTTCTCCAATTGCTTTCAATCCCAACTCACCCAAAAACCATTACAATCCAAACCCACCCAAGAACACTCTTAATCACATCTCTCCTACCAAGAATGTTGATTGTGGAACATCTACTCTTCCACCACCACCCTTTAGTGTTCTTCCTCCTTCTCATGATAATGTCATGCATCATGGAACATATTGTCATTGTTGTCAATATCAACATCTTGCTATGGCACACATCTATGAAGAGTTGAGCTACATCAAGAGTCTCTTAATCAAGCCTCCTCTTCACTTTGATTATGAGATCTTCAACAAGCCACCACCACCGCCCTCCGCCATTACCTTGTCTTTCATATAAGCATTGGTTGCTTATCCACAAGACACCAAATTCAAGCAAATCTTAGAATTCTAGAATAACTAGGATTAGATTTATGCTTTTGGCTTGTTTCTTTTTTCATACATCTTTGTATGATGTTTTTTTAGTAACCTATCTTGGATCTTTGTCTTTTTGTTTTCTTCTCTTTTATTTTGTGACCTATTGTTATATCTTGTTGGTTGTTTCTTTTGTTCAACTAACCCTTCTATGTAGCTTGTCACCATATCTCGATTCCTCGGTGCCCCAAGCTAGGGGGAGTAAGCACCAAGGGGGAGTCTTTGCAAAGTCCGTCTCTTCAACACCGACTTGTACAACCTTTTTGCTTCGACAAAGGGGGAGAAATGAATAAACTCGTCTTCGAAAATCTTGTTTTTTGTGTGATTGAGTTTATGTATTGTCGGAATCAAAAAGGGGGATATTGTTAATGCAATAATGCCTAAAAACGTTACTTGCATTTTTCGATCTCGCTTAGTTTTGATTACGACAATATGTAAAAACAAGCATTTACGAAAACAACGAAAAACGAATTCTTGAGTTCAAGTATATTTCATTTTACCCATTTTCATTTAAGGTATGGATAAACAAGTACTAACCTTAATCGAGTGATCAAGTGATTTAATCTTTTCTTAAAACTCACTTTTTATTAAGTGTGACAAGTTTTTATTAAACTTTCTTTTTAAGAAAATGTTTTATTAAATTAATTATTTGAAAATTTGAAAATGGCATATTCTTAGGAATATTCTATCAGGATATTTTTTAAACCAAATATGACCTCCACCACTAAAAGACAAAAAGGGAGCGGAGTCTAGTCCAGCGGTTCCTTAGCTCCTAGGCGGTTCCTTATCGATAAGGTACCGCGGGCTAAGATAAGGAACCGCGGGCAGATATAGCCGTTGGCCCTTTGTCCTATAAATAGTGGACCATTCTCAGCTTTTCAATTAACCTCTTTTGCACATCTATTTCCAGATTCAAACACTCTTCTTTAATCACTCAAATCTTTGATCATTTGTTTGATTACTACTTGTTTAAGAAGTGAATCTTGTTGTTCCATCCCTTCCTCTCCAAGTGCAAAGAGAAGAACACTATCCTTGTGAAGTGTTGAGCCCACCACCAAAGATCCATTGAAGATCTAATTTTATACATTTGTAGTTGTGTCATAGTTGTGAAGATTCAAGTAGTTGTGTCTATTTGGAAGTTGTGTATGTACTAAGTATAGTTGTGTAGATTGGTCCTAGCTACGATTAGGGCTCGACTTTTAGCTTAGAGTCGGAAATTGGTTAAGCGACGTGTACGGTTTTCTCCACCATAAGGAGCTTGTTGTGTAGTGAACTCTCGAGTAAGGAGTACTCGAGGAGTGGAGTAGGAACGAGGAGTGAGCTTCGTTGCCGAACCACTATAAATCCTTGGTGTTCGGTTTGATCTTTCTTTACCCTTAACTCTTTACATTCTTTATTCTTTGTGCATATATTTTTGTTAGTATTTGTGATACCACGAACCCAACGTCATTTATTTTACCCTAATTTACGTATATTTTTGAAATTTTTAAGAAATTTCGTTTGTTATATATTTGACGGTTTAATTTGAAACCAATGATCAAGGCCTTAATTTTTACGTTTGACGATTTAAGAAGTACTTATAACGACTACGATACCAACGGATGCCCAAATTTTGTCTTTTATTATCGATTGATCGATATTTGAGTTTTTCGAAGTTTTTATTTTTATTACGTTTTAAGTCGAGTGGAAACCATATGAATACTCGTTTTGTGTGCGTTTGAACCATTTAAAAATATTTTGAGGTAGCCGGGACGAAACCCGACTCCCGTAAAATTTTAAAACCGACTACTAGTCATAATCCCGCTCTTTAAATACTTGTTTGCCATTTAAGGCCAAAAGAAAGCCATAATTTCATTTTGGTCCCTCCTAACTTTACAAAATGAACAACCAAACACACACTTCACAAAAATTCACTTCAAAAATTTCACTCTCTCTCTTTCTCCTTCTTCTCTCTAACCCACGGCCAAAACACCATCACCCTAATCCACCATCAAAAATTGTTTTCTTGAAAATCTAAGCAATACCCCATGTTTATAACATCATTGTAAGTGAATCCCACCACAAAAATCAAACATGCAACAACATTTTTTCAAGATTTAATTTTTGATAGATTTTGATAAAAACTATGTTTTGATCTAATTAAACTAGTGGGTTTGTGTTTAATTGTGTTTAGGATTAACCTCTTGAAATATTCAAGCTTGGAGCAAATGTTTCTTGGTGACTTCAGCCCCCAAACCTACGAAATTTGTGGGGGGTTTGGGTGTTCTTGGTGTTTTTGATCCATTTAATCATTGTAAGGTTCCATTGTTATTGTTAATATTATTTTAATTTTTTTCATTTGAGTGCATGCATTTGTTTATAATTTTTGGTAAATTCATATTGATTATACAAGTGATTAGGAGTTTAGGGATTGTTATGGATGATGAATATAGGTTAGTTGATGTATTGGTGAAGTGGGAAATGGGTCAAAACAAGTGTTGGAATGATTTTGAAGAAGGAAATTTTAGGCAGATTGTTTAGGCATATTTTTCGTGGGTTTAATTTTGTAAACAGGTCATAAACATAGGATGTAGATGTAGAGCTTTGTCTTAGCTTCGTTTCGGTATAAAGTAGAGCTTACGACTCCAAACGAGTCAAAAGTTATGCTATTTTGAAAGTTCGTGTACCGGAAGATGAGAATCAACATAATCCGAAATTATGTTTGGTTTTAGGTCAAATCCCGGGGACCATAGATAGAGTTTTATAAATGACTGAAAGTTATTCATTGGTTTCAAACCTGCATTTAGAGTCTATTTTTAGACTCAATGGTCAAATTAGCTAATGGTGTCTTTTAAATGAGTCAAACAAGTCTTACGTTGTAGAAGTGCAAAATCAGTCCGAAAAGGTTACATCTAGTGATGTAATGAGTAATGGGTCATAAAAGTGGAAACTTTTTATGGGATTTAAAATGGGTTTTCTACAGGTCATAAGGGATTTTTACAAATTTTCTTGTAATTTATAGAAATGCTTAAGTCATAGAAAACAACCCGTATTTTTGGTAAGTACCGGCAAAGTTATAAAATTTGAAATATTTCTAATTACATTTATAGATAGTACGAGTCTAGTAATAATCACTTGTATGGAATTTTGGCGTGAGTTTATACAAACTTTGAGTGACTTTAATTATATACATACAGTACTTGAAGGAGTTCATTCATTAAGTGTTTATTCGTTAGGTGTTGTATTTGATTTCCCGGGGGCATCCACATCGTCGGTGATATTTTCGTTACGTCTTCGCTAGAACCACTACTACTACGCAAGGTGAGTCTATAGCCTCGCTCTTTACTTATTTCAAATGTTTTTACCCGCGAGGTGGATACATGCTATTTAAATGAAAATGAACATAAGTCATGAATGATTGTTGGACCCGAATGTTGCCTTGAATTGTGTTGAGTACCTAGTTGCAAAAGTCCCTAAATTCGTGAACTATTAACTATTGTCTTGCCCTTGTGTGGGTTGGAGATAGCCGCTTATACAATTGATAGTACTATGGGGTTGACGACCCTATCCGAGACGAGAGCTAGTACGTTGAGTACCCTCTGCGGACGGATAACTTGTGATAAGAAATAAGGTATAATTGCAACTAATGCCTTTAGAAGGGGCACTGGTTTCATCTTAATCATGCTGGTAAATGTAAGCGGGTGATTGAGTTAACGGATTAGTGTCACGAGCTTAAACATAATTATTAGTTATTGTTAAAGAAAATATCCTTGAATAATAGATTGTGAGTACGACAATGCTATTGAATGGTCATGATTGGTTTTAATACTTATGTTCAACTTATCATTTGATAAACCTATAGATTCGCTCAACCTTTGTGTTGACGGTTTTAAGCATGTGTTTCAGGTAATCGATGATGTGTAGCAAGGAGCATGCAAAGAATGGGAGTTGTGTGGCTTGGCGGTCTACTTGTTTTCCACCCTTATTTAACTTAAAACTCTTTTATTTTTCTGTCATGTGAACAAAATATATCTTTTGGGGTTGAGATTCAGTGGGGACCTAACGCAAACTCTGTTTTGTATTATCTTGGGATTCGGAAAACTGTAGACTTGTATGTTTTTAATAATGTTAAATTTATGTTTAAACTTTTACGTCTCTTTGAGTCGTTTAATATAGCTTATGTGTGATGATAACTACGTACCACCCAAATGTTGTAATTCCGCAGCGCGTAGCATTTGTTGGGGTGTTATAGATTGGTAATCAGAGCCATGAGTTATAGAGAACTAGGTCATTTTGAAAAATCCTAAATTATAACTTTTGGTGTCGTAAGAAATTGTCCAAGCACACAACTATCCTGCATGGCTCCGGTAAGATTTCTATAGCATTGCTTTATATTTTAGATGTATCCCTCAAAACTGTTATGAATTCCCTATTATTTAGTAAGTATATACTATGATATATATTGAGATATGTTGTTGTGTATGTTGAGTACTTATCATCGTAATTTGCAAACATTTATACAACTATCATATATGTTGCATGTAATTGGCATACGGGCTACATTGCATTACATGACAACACTGCGTTGTGATCCTAGGTGTATGTGGGAATGATTGTATGTATAGATATGTATATACTATGGTATTTGGACGCATTGCACGTGAAGCAATGGTCCTTGGGTGATTATCGTACATTTAAAATGCGGTTTTGTTGAGAATTCGGCCTTACCGCTAATTATCGATCTTGATAATTAATTTATTGCTCGAATAACCGAATGTGAACCTCGTTTGATATTCTAGATACGTAAATAATGCTTCGTAACATATTGTATATCGACTAGATTGATCCCGATTGTCACTATCACACCGTGATGTGTCATTTTGGGACATCTTCTTTTTGGAACGTAAATTACTATCGTATTACTGTATTTCCTTTATTCCTTATGGTTTTGATATATTGGTTGGCGTAACTATAATATAGACGAAGTATAATCAACGATGCATACATCGTAGCGGCGATTACGTTTGTATATTATGAAACGTGGTTGAGGCGTATCGCCATTTAATCGTTTTATCATCCTACTTGAATTTAAATATGCGTTTTAAAAATAGACTAGCGTTGTGATCAAGCGTGATAGCTTGAAATTTGGTTGGTTTGTGTTAATTTTGTGGTGTACGATGTCGAGACTCATCCGAGGCCGATAACAACATTTAGTTGACATACGTATTCTCGCTTCGTTTATTTCATTTTGTTTTTGTTGTTTCATTATTTTGAATTCGATATTATACATGACGAGGTCCTGCATTTGTGCGAGTTAAATAAAGCATTAAACTTTGTTGATCGAATGATTTAAACATAAAGTGTTTTACATATTAAATAAATGGTGAATTAAATTTTTGGATAAAAATGACCTATGATATGTCTTGTAACAAGTAAAACTCTTATAGAGAGTAAAGTGACAATGTGAAATTATTTTTCCTTCAACCTTGGTTGGTAAATCGTAATAAGTAATTTGTATTACTCGTAAAATCCTTGTTTTCATATATTAATAATTTGATACTAGAAGCTTGTGATGGATTTGTTAAGATTTTGTTTAATTTAATTTGAGAAAGGAGTTATAATAAAATTTACGATATGACTATCGAGTATATGTAGCTGTGGGCTTGATATGAGTTAATTTTCGAGTCAATATAGCAAACTTTTGGCATAATTTGTAATATAGAACACGAGTAGAAAAATTGGTCATGCGTTTTGGAGCTAGAGAATTTGAAAAATTGGTTTTATTTTAAACATAAGGTCATGTTATATGCATTGGTATAAACTAGAACTTGTCACTCGTTGTAGTAAATAAACTGGGACAAAATCGGAATATACACTTTAAGTGAGAAATTCTAACGCTTGAAACAAATTTTTAAATGTTGATGGAACGTCATTTTACTCTACTACGAGATGTGTTAATTTTAAAATCGTTTGATAATTGGCTAAAGATTTAAAATTCGAATTTTCTATATTTTAGAATTAATTGAAATAAGCATTTTAATTATTTATTTTATTATTATTATCGAGATTCAAGTCTCGACTAAAATCAGTAACTTGTCCTAGATAATACTACGTGAAACCTCTTTATCATTTAGAGTCGAATTGCGCGAATATGATTTAACAAATCAGTTTTAAGGAAGACTTATGTACAATAAAAAGTCAAAGGTTGATTTTTAAGAAATAATTGTTGATCCCAAACTTAGATCGATTAGCTTTGTGTATACGAGATTAGGTCAAGTATAACACGTAGAGAAACCTTTGTTATATGCTTTGTGAATCTAAGTGTTATGCGGAATTTAACACTTAAACAAGAACACAAGATGTAAACAAAACTTTCACTTTGATTATGAATGTCGAACTTGCTTACAATGAAAGATGTTTACGAATGAAAACTTATATAAAACTTGATACTAAACATTAACCTAAAGGCCTTCTTTTATAGACTAAGAAGCCTTGTACAATAAGCTACGTATCAACTATTCTAGGTAAAGATAAACATAGAAAATACATTGTCGTTTCTATCCTTACTAGAAGTATTCTAGAATATAATAAACGTGTAGTTTATATCTTCCATCAGTGCTTGTCTTCAATCTATCAACGCTTGACTTTAACTTGTCAACGCTTGGGCTGTCAGCGCTCACTTTGTTCTTGTCAACGCTTGAGTTGTTCTTGTCAGCGCTCAAGTGATCTGGCCTTAATTTATTCCCAACAATCCTCCCCTAAACTTGATATCCACTCTTATGATCAAGTTTCTGAATAAGCATTAAGAACTTGGAGGAGTCTGACAAACCTTATCATATTGGTAATAAATAAATCTGATCAAATTCTTTGCCACGTCACTTGTATAATCTATCTCCAGCTGGGTGTCCTTCATCTTTTCCAAAACAGCCTTGGATATGAAATACTGAGCATCTACAAGTAGATACTCAGCAAACTTTGTAGAACTCAAATGGTATACACCAGCAGCTGAATATAACCTCCATTGAAGACCACTGAGGTCATCTTCAAGATCCTTCCATATTTCAGGATCTTCCTCATTTGTCCCACACATTCTTTTGAATGTGGTCCAAAGTTTTATTCCATTAGCTGAAGTTGGTGCTTCAGCCTCATACTTGGTCTCCAGCAACCTCCAAAGATCCACCATGTCTTCTCTATCACAACTTGCAAATAAAGATATGAGAGTGGTAAAAGTGTGTACCTCCTTGCCAAATCTGCCAATCTTCCAGAATCCACATTCATCCTCATCATAACTCACAATTGGATTCCTGGAATCTAATGGTAACACCTGCACCATATCTGAAGCTTCTAAAGGGGAGATCTTGAGGCTCTTTCTAATAACTACTTCACTTGGATATAGTGGATTCATATCTTTTGGAAATTCAAGTGTAAATCCCTTCTTCACTGGCCTGGGAATTATCATAGCTTTCTTGATTTCCATCTCTTCTGCAAGTTGCTCCTTTCTTTCATCTGAAAGAAGTCTGTAAGTGTTCTCTTCTTGCACTTTCACCCAAATAGGATAAGCCCTATGTTCCAACTCATCAAATGTCAAAGCCTTTAACTTCTGATGTGTCCATCCAACTCCATGACATCTGAGCAACATAAAGTAGAGCTCCCTTCTATCCCTTTTCAACTCAGAGAGAATATTACTTGCCTTGTGCTTCAAAATCACCTTACAATCCTTCTGAACTCTAAGAAGAAGCTCCAAACCCCATATTTGATCTGAAATGGTCAAGTCTGGATTATCCATACAGCTTTCTAACCAAGAATTGTACATCTGAACCACCTCTGGCATGTCAAAGTCAACCTGCAACTTTAAATCTCTCAACTTTTCCCTAGCAAGCTCATCACCATACTCAAGCCTTTCTGGTTCTATAATCATCACACTTGAGTCTGAGCTAGCTTCATCACTTTCTTCTTCAGAAGTCACAACAAATGGTGACTTTTCTTTTTCACCTTGTTCCATCAATTGTTCAGCCAATCTTCTATCAAATTCAACTTGGGCTGCATTCTTTGGAACAGTTTCTTCTACCAATTTACCCTTACCCTTATCTGATGGTGCAATGGTTGGTAAGGTAGATGGTAATACCTGAGTAGAAACTTCTTTGATGATAGATGATGACTGGAATACATCACCTTCATGTGCAGGTCTGTCAACGTCCAAGTTTCCTCTATCAGCGCCCAAAATACTTCTATCAGCGTCCAACTTTGTCTTGTCAACGCTCAAATATTTTCCCTCAGTGCCTTGTGTAACCTCTCTCAACATAGCTGTAAATGATAAAATTAGATTGGTTGACCATCTTGACTGACCATCTTGACTGCTCTTATCACTCAGATTTCTTTGATCTTCCTCCCCTTTGGAAGACTCCTCCATACCCCTCCTAGCATGATCACTCTCCAAAACAACAATCCTCTCCCTCAATTCCTTGAGTTCAAGGCCTTGTGAGCTGACAATTTGTACTAAGTCTGCATTTTGCTTTTGCAAGCTAATGCAGACTGCCGTCAATTCCAAAATAGTCATTGGTTCCAGTCTGCCCTCTTCTGAAATGGGGATTTGACCTCCCAAGTCAGGTTCATTGGGCATGGATGAGGACTTAAGTATGGTGGGACTGCCTTGGCCAGCTTCTAAGCCAGAACCAATAGTCCCAGCCTCATCCAGGTCACCAGCCACACTTGTGGTGGTGGTTCTCTCTGCTTCATGGCTAGGACCACCAGAGGAGAACACTCCAGTAGTCCTTTGGCGTTTGATCAACCTATATTCAGGTGGTGTGGAAGATGGTGTGGAAGAATGGGTAGATGTGGGTTGGTTAAGGGGTGTTTGGGATTGTGATGGTTGGGTGTCAGCGTTGGAAATAGGCACATCAACGCCAACATTTGATGTGTCAGCGTCAAAGGGTTCTTGGTCTATTTGCATTTGTTCAGGTGAGGGTAAAGGTTCAGGAATAGGTTCAAGTTGTGGGTGAGGGTCAATTTGAGGTTGGGGGTCTGGTTGGGGTTGTGCTGCTGCAATAACAGCAAGCATGGCTGGGGTTAAAGGTAAGTCTCTATGAGGTGGTGAATTCATCTTTGTAAAAATAGCTTTCTTTTGTTCAGGGATTTTATAAAAATCATTGTGATCCCTTGAACAATATCTTTGATCATCAAAAATCATTTGCAGAAAACGGGGATAAGCTAAAGTCATTTTTGTCCCCTTGTTTTTACACATCCCTTCAAAAATCATTTTAGAATAGTTATATTTTTCCCTGTTGCAATGCACACAATAGCAGTAGCAATGGATCTATTGATCTCATTGTGTGCAGTACATTTGGGACTCAAACATTGAAGGAGAATGTGAATGAGGTACTTCCAGGCTGGGGGAAATTCCTGCTTATGATACTTATTAAGAGTACCTTCATCAGGAATTGGATATCCCAAAGCCCTAAGCCCTTGTTCTATTTCAGTTATGGGAAGAATGGTTACACCATCAGCATCATCAAGATGCAAGGCCTGGCGTACCAAGGCCTCAGTAACCACCCAAGATCTCCCATGAACAATAGAAGTTAATGTAGTCACTCCATTAACTGTTGAGGAACTGACAGTGTTCCAAAACTGTTTAATGTGTGTGACTGGAATGAGTGGTGCATGAGAAAGAGCATACCTTAAGGGGGATGCGTTCAAATACGCCACCATTTGTGTGTATTGAGGAAACAAATCATTATCAGCAACAAGATAAGCAATCATGTTGTGTTGAGACTTGAACCCCAAATCCAATTCTGCTGAGTTAAACCTTGGTGCCATTGATGAAAGCTGTTAATTTGAAGTGTAGAAGATGAAGGTTGATAAGAGAAAAGTGTTAGACAAGAATTATAGATACCCTGTTTTAAAATAGGAGCCAAATTTATAGGAGATAAAGAATGCATGTGATTGGCCCAAAAATAGGCAAAGATTTTCAAAAACTAATCATGAAAATATTGAAAAAGTTATAAGTTATCTCATGCATTTAATGAAAGTAACAACTCCTAAAATTACGGCTTGAAAAAATGTCAAAAAGTAACAACTGGGTAGGTCCCATTGAGTGTCAACGGTCAAATATAACCTATTAACGCCCAACGGCTATAATCTTGTCAACGTTCGCCTAAAGCCATGTCAGCGTCCAATTTGGTCACAACAACGCTTGGAAATTTCTTGTCAGCGTCCAAAAATAAAATTGTTTTAAAAAGTGAAAAATGACCTTAACAAGTAATTTATCCTAGAGAAAATAACCAAAAGCTGATAATTATTATAGGGCGGCAAGCACTGTCCAGTTATGCACACTTGCATAAGCAAGATAGACATAACAGTCCTCTAGTGTCCCTTGCTAACCAAAAGTCTTAACAACCAAGTTACCTTATAAAATCCTTGTTACTCCCAGGTAAACCCCATATCAAAATCGTTCCCAAGTCTCCCAACAGACCAACCAATTCTAGGCCAAAAATGTCTTGGCAGCATGCAAAGTTGATATACTATGCATGCTACAGTGCCTCATGGTTTAGTAAAACTAACCCATACTCACATGTGGACACAATCTAGAATTGTGATAAGAGTATCATATGGATACCCAAAAATCCTAAAGGTTCCTAAAACCTCCCCTTAAACTATGATACAAAAAGTTTGCTAAAATCATGCATGAACATAAAAAATTTATGTCAAGATAGGAATGAAACATTCCAACCATCATCCATAAATAAAAACTTGTCCAAATGCTTCTCCTTTGATCCATAAGCAACTCTGTATCAATGGTATACTGCTAACACCATCTGCACATTTAGATTAAAAACCACAAAACTAACATTGTTGCTGACAACGCCCCGATAACACACAACAGCGTTGAAGGAAGCTTTGTCAGCGTTAGACAATTATATTGCTGACAACGTTGCAAAAACACTTATCAGTGTTCAAACAACCTTTGTCAGTGTTAGAAAAATATAGTGGAAAATCTAAATCATCAAGAAGACCAATAATAATAATGCATCATCCTGTACATAATTTTACAAAAAGAATCCAAAACACATATTTAAGTGAGATTAACCATTCCAATACTTGTTACCAAGTATTGAAATCTTCCAGTATCAAAAGGTTTAGTTAATAAATCTGACACATTTTCCTCAGTGTCAACCCTATCTGGTTGTATTAAACCTTTCTCAAAGCAATCTCTTATAAAATGGTGTCTAATTTCTATGTGTTTAGTTTTAGAATGATGCACAGGATTCTTAATGATGCATAAAGTACTATTATTGTCAACAAATATCTTAGTATGCATGAAATTATACCCATAATCCAACAGCTGGTTCTGAATCCACAACACTTGACCACAACATGCTGCTGCAGCCACATACTCTGCTTCAGTTGTAGAGTTAGCCACCACTGTTTGTTTCTTGCATTGCCAAGATAGTAATCTGCTCCCAAGAAACTGACATCCACCAGTTGTGGATTTCCTATCAAACTTGTCACCTCCATAATCACTATCTGAATATGCAATCAGCTCCAATGGTGAATCCTTTGGGTACCACAAACCAAGACTAGGGAAACATCTTAGGTACCTAAAGATCCTCTTCACAGCATAAAGGTGACATTCTTTGGGAGTCACTTGATGACGTGCACAAGCACATACAGCAAACATGATATCAGGTCTGGAAGCAGTAAGATACATCAAGGATCCAATCATGGATCTATAATGCCTGACATCAACATCTTTCCCATCTCCAATCTTTCCCCAAGGGTGTTCTCTATCCATAGGAGTAGAAGCCCTCTTTTCATGTGGAGAAAAGCCAAACTTCTTCAAGATTTCAGCAACATATTTGTCCTGGGAGATGAAGATACCATCTTCTTTCTGCTGAACTTGTAAACCAAGAAAGAAGTTCATCTCCCCCATAGCACTCATCTTGAATTTGTCTGTCATAAGCTTGGAGAAATCCTCACTCATCTTTGGATCAGTAGACCCAAAAATGATATCATCAACATAGACCTGCACAAGCAACACATCTTTGCCTTTCTTCTTTGTAAATAGTGTCTGATCTATGGTGCCCCTCTTGAATCCATTGTCCACCAAATATATAGACAAAGTACCATACCATGCTCTAGGGGCTTGATGAAGGCCATACATAGCCTTTTTGACTCTATATACTTTATCTGGATGCTCTGGATCCTCAAAACCAGGAGGTTGCATGACATAAACTTCCTCAACAATGGTGCCATACAAGAATGCACTCTTCACATCCATTTGATAGACTGTGAAGCCCATGCAAGATGCATAGGCTAGAAAAATCCTAATAGCTTCAATCCTTGCAACTGGTGCAAAGACTTCCTCATAGTCTATCCCTTCCTCTTGTGTATAACCTTGAGCCACTAACCTTGCCTTGTTTCTGACCACAATACCTGTTTCATCTCTTTTGTTCCTGAGAACCCATCTTGTCCCTATAGATCTGACATATCTAGGACAATCAACCATCTCCCAAACATCCTAAATTGCAAATTGGTGAAGCTCATCCTGCATTGCTTCCACTCAACTTGGTTCTTTGAGAGCATCAAATATCTTCTTGGGTTCTTCTTGTGACAGAAAACATGCAAACAAACATGCTTGCACAAGAGGGGTATCAACCTTCTTGTGTATATTGGCAATAAATCCACCAAGACCTTGATGGGATCTTCTTGTCTGAACTGGAGTCATAACATCACCAATGATCTGAGATGGGGGGTGATTCTTCATTGTGGAAGTGAGAACCCCTCCTTCAAAAAGTCTGGTGTCCTCAACCTCATGCTCCATGTTGCCAATATCTTCTTCATCAGACTCTCTTTGATCAACAGGAATCTCTTCATAAACCCTGGAAGGTCCTCCTTGTTCAAAAGTGGAAGAGAAAAGATGTGCAAAGGTGTTGTCAACGTCTGAACCATGTTTGTCAGCGCTTGGGCTAACAACGCTTGAACTGTTGTTGTTAACGTCTGAGCCATCAACGTCTGAATTTGTCTTGTCAGCGCTAGGTTTGCCTTTGTCAGCGCCTGAAGAACCATGCATGTTTGTATCTGGTGGTATTTGAAGACCACCATTATCTTGTCCAGCAGCAGCAGCAGCAGCAAAAGCATCTGTCCAAATGGGAATTGTGACATATTCAAATGTAGGAGATGCCTTTTCTGCTTGTGATCCAACCTTCTCATGAACCTGTGTACCTGAAACATTAACAACTTGTTCCTCCACAACATTTGAAGTTACCTTCACAATGTCTGGATTAGTGACATGCATATAGTTTAAAGTTCTAGATAAGGGTTCCAAATCAAACAACCAATTAGGACCACTCTCAGGATCACTAGGTTTATTCTCTAAGAACCTAACATGTACTCTTTCAACAATACGTTTGTCCTCTTTAAGATAAACCCTATAACCCTTGCTCTGGACTGAATACCCCATGAAGTAACCCTCATCACCTTTTGCACTAAATTTCCCTAAGGCATCACTAGTATCTAGTACAACTACATGACAACCAAAAGGTCTGAGAAAACCAATATTAGGTTTTCTCCCCCAAAGTAACTCATAAGGTGTTTTGTTCTGAATTTTGTTAACCAATGCTCTATTTTGCACATAGCATGCTGTATTAACAGCCTCAGCCCAAAAGGCTATAGGAAAGTGAGCATCAGCCAACATTGTTCCGGCTGCTTCAATTAGGGTTCTATTTTTCCTTTCAGCAACCCCATTTTGTTGTGGGGTTCTAGCAATACTGAATTGCCTAGTAATTCCCTTCCTGGCACAAAAATCATCTAGCTTCTTGTTCCTAAATTCTCCACCATTATCACTCCTAAGCATCTTAACCTCATTGCCAGACCTTTTCTCAATTTGAGTGATAAATTCAATAAGAACATCAGCTGTGTCACTCTTCATAGCTAGAAAGAATGTCCAAGTAAACCTAGAAAAGTCATCAGTGACAACAAAACAATATGACTTGCCATTCAAACTTTCTATATTTGTTGGACCAAAGAGGTCCATGTGAAGCATATGAAGAGGTCTGGAACTAGTATGCACCTGCTTGGACTTGAATGAGACCTTGTGCTGCTTGCCTTTAAGACATGAAACACAAGAGTGGTCATTGTGGAAGGCCTTCTCAGGTAAACCATCAACTAAACTAAGCCTCACAAGTCTATTTATATTTTTAAAATTTATGTGCCCTAGTCTCCTGTGCCACAAATTACTTTCATCTACTGAGGCCTTAGCATTAAAACAAGACATATTTGCATTCACTTTAATCCCATTTAAATTCACATTATATATGTCCTTATGCCTAGGTGTTCTATACTCAATGTACTTCTCATCAGGGATCTTAAAATCCTTGCTTAACACCAAACACTCAGTATCAGTGAAAAGAACCTTATTTTTGTTATCACACACTTGTGATACACTAAACAGATTATAATCCAGTTCTTTTACCAGGAAGACATTCTCAAAACGTAGATTATTGGTGAGAAGGGTTCCTTTGCCTGTAATGGTGCCGTAGCCCCCTCCAAAGTATACCTTATCACCATCTTTAATAGGAGTGAAATTCGTCAGATAGTCTTCCTTTCCTGTCATGTGCCTTGAGCATCCACTATCCCAATATCCATAATCATTGATATGTCTCTGAATGCCCTGCACATAAAGAAAACAAATTAGTTTTCTTTGGGAACCCAAGTCTCAGAAGACTTGGATTCAACTGGTTGTTCAATAAGAACATACTTAGTTCTCACAACAACCCCATTCTCATCCTTTTTAGGATGAAAAACCCAGTTAACCCCAATTGGTTTTGTAATGACCTTTGAAATGTACTTAAACCTATTGCAAGTCATTGAAATTCCATTATTATTAGGGTTTTGATCTTTCTTGGGTCTCCATGTTAAGCTTGAAGAAGCTTTAGACCCCTTACCTTGTGGTTGCAAATATTTAGGTCTGGTCACGTTTCTGTCAGCATTGGATTTTGTCCTGTCAACGCTGAAATTACCCTTGTCAGCGTTGAACCTAGGGTTTGCTACAGGAACCCATTGCCTATTTGACCAGGTGTTTGTCTTTTGAAAAGGTCTTTGTCCATGAGCGTTAGACCTTCTAGAAAAGAATGGGGCAGGTCTAATCACTTGTGGACTTTGCTCCACACAAGGTCTAGGTCTGACAACGTTTGACTTTCTAACAACGTTGACTTTCTTCCTATCAGCGCTGAAATTGTTTCTATCAGCGCTGGCTTTGGGAGCGTTGACACACTTGTATGCCAAATGTGAAAAGCTACCACAAGTATAACAGGCTTTCTTAGACACACTCTTAGGTCTAGAAGCGAAGAAACCTGTTCCATGATTGTTAACTTGGCTCTTGGGTGACCTATTATTTCTATACATCTCTGCATATTTAATGGTAGGTCTTCTAACAGTGTTGGAGCCTAGGTCAACCGCTTTACCAGTAACTGGGTGAGTAACCTTAATGGGTGGTGATTCATTGGGACTTTCACATATCAAGCCTCCCTTAACAAATAAAGTAGGGTTAGCTTTCTTCCACTCATTTAGGTCAGTCAGTTTTTGTTGATACTCTTCCACTGGAGTGACAACTCTTGGTGGAGGAATGAATTCCTCTTCCTGGCATTCTGGTATACCAGTCCAAGATAAATCCTTTCTAAGGACACCATAGAAGTCACCAGCTGGTGGTGGAACCAGAGAGTAATCATTCATCCCAATCCCAGTCATGTCCTTAGGATCCCTTTGTTTAGCTACACAATCTCCTAGGGTTTGGGTGGCTCTATCAAATCTTTGAATTTTGAGGTCAACATTATCTTTATTCTTAATGGCCTCATCTAACTTAGCCTGTAGGTCTCTATTGACCTTTGTCATGATATTTCTAATATCCATACTACCCTCTAGCTCATGTTTTAAGATATTTATCTTATCTTTTAAATCAAATTCCATTTTCTTATATTCAGAAACGGTTTTCTCAGTTTCAGTAAGAGCTAGTTGGTAATTGGACAATTTACACCTTTCAGTGCTCATATCATCTTTTAGTTTTAACACCTCTTTGTTAAGTCTATCAGTGTTTAACCTACAACCTTTGCTACAAAAAGCATCATCATATACCTCATTATCAGATGAAGAGGAGGAGTGTGCCATGAGAGCATATTCAACATGCTCTTCTTCTTCAATATCAGCAATCAAGGCTTTGTCCTCTTCAGCATCCTTAGCCAGATAGCTCCAATCCCATCCAGTACCATCAATTCCTTGAACTGCAACCATGGCTTTGGAATCTTGGGCTTTAACAACCTGACTTAAGGGTTTACCAGCATCAGATCTTCTAGGAGATCTGCATTCCCTCATGAAGTGCCCCATACGATGACAGTTGTAGCATTCAACTTTGGATTTATCAAATCCAGCAGTGTCTTTAGCATTGAAGGTCATCTTCTTCTTGAACCTTCTATTCCACCTATTTGCTCTTATACTAGCAAGAGCCATGTTCCACTTGATGTCCATCTCTTCCAAGTGTTCATCACTTATCTGCTCAAGGTCCTCATATGTAATCACTGAACCATTGGGCAAAGAAGCAATGTAAGCACACACAGTATCCAAATCCAAACCAGCAGGTTTAACTCTTGGGGAGTCATTCATGAATGTGTCAGCGTCTGAGAAGGAGACATTGACAGGACTTGTTCCAGTGCTGACAAATGATGATCCAGTAACTGGATGCATAAAAGAGTCCTTCTGATTGAATTGACCTTCACTATGAGAGAAGAAGGCCATGTTGCTGGTGCTAGCTTTGCTTCCATGTGCTGAAAGAGTTTCATCTTCCAATAGTCTTAGTTTGTTGTAGATGTCATCAAACGAGGAGCTCTTGTAAGTATTATTGGCAAGAATAGATCTTGCCTCAATCTTCCATGCCTCACCAAGACTTTTCAGAAAGGTAGCATTGGTGTCAACATCACCAACTTGTGTCCCCATGAAGGACAACTTGCTTGTGATGTCAAGCAATCTGCTTCTCACACTACTCAGTTTCTCATTGGGCTGAGCTTTGAAGACAACATAATCATGCAGAAGTTGCTTTTTCTTTTCTTCCTTAGTGTCTGCATTACCACCATATGCAACTTCAATTGCTTCCCAAAGATCCTTAGCAGATTCATAGCCTCTATATTTGTGCTGATTTTCTTGTCCCAAAGAGACTTTCAGAATATTTAGGGCTTTCATGTCAACCCTTTTCTTTGCAATATCTTCAGCACCTACAGCTCTACCATCTCCAGGTTTTTCTTTCTTATCTTCATCAGGACATCCTTCAACAGCTGATCTTGCCGTAATGGCATCCTGAATCTTTTGAGCCTTATTGAATGAGTTTCCATATTCAATAATCTCCCAGAGTGTGTAATCAAAGATCCCCAGATATTGTTCAAAGTTGAACTTCCATAAGTCAAAGTTGGTTGCATCAAGCATGGGAATCTTGATGTTTGGTAAGGGTGAAGAGGAGGAGGTTATTGCTTCAGACATGATGTTTTTAGGGTTTTGAGAAAATTAGGGTTTTGGTGTTCGTATATCGTTCTGGTGTTCTTCAAAGATCAAAAGTTCCTCAACAAGCTCTGATACCACTTGTTGATCCCAAACTTAGATCGATTAGCTTTGTGTATACGAGATTAGGTCAAGTATAACACGTAGAGAAACCTTTGTTATATGCTTTGTGAATCTAAGTGTTATGCGGAATTTAACACTTAAACCAGAACACAAGATGTAAACAAAACTTTCACTTTGATTATGAATGTCGAACTTGCTTACAATGAAAGATGTTTACGAATGAAAACTTATATAAAACTTGATACTAAACATTAACCTAAAGGCCTTCTTTTATAGACTAAGAAGCCTTGTACAATAAGCTACGTATCAACTATTCTAGGTAAAGATAAACATAGAAAATACATTGTCGTTTCTATCCTTACTAGAAGTATTCTAGAATATAATAAACGTGTAGTTTATATCTTCCATCAGTGCTTGTCTTCAATCTATCAACGCTTGACTTTAACTTGTCAACGCTTGGGCTGTCAGCGCTCACTTTGTTCTTGTCAACGCTTGAGTTGTTCTTGTCAGCGCTCAAGTGATCTGGCCTTAATTTATTCCCAACAATAATTAGACTAGTTTGAGTCGTGTTGGATACTTGTATATACGTAATAAGACAAGTCGTAATAATAATAACATAAAACTTTGAAAATTCTTACCATGTACGTTTTTGGTACTTAAGCTATGGACATTAATGAGATTTTGACACAAGTATCGAGATTTTCAAAACTAATGATTTTACCAATTATGATAACCGAGTCACTGAATCCACTAATGTAGTAATTTCCTTGAGATGGTAATTTTCCAGAATTAAAAACTTTGTAAGTTGAAAAATGAAAGGTATAAATTCTTTAATGGTGTAACACAAATTAAAAATGTGGAAATGTTCGTTTTTACAATATACAAGGTAACATTAATTAGGATATGAAAATGGATTACCCAACACACGCATACTTGTATTATTTTCTTAAGACGTAATGTTTTGAGTCACGATGGTTCGATCGTACGACATTCCTTCTTCGATTTTGCGAGTCTATATCTGAACTTGGGTAGTCCTGTGATTTTTTTTTTCTTTTTGATATTGTCCATTGTATGAGACCTTTATCTATTTTTGGATTGCTACTTCGCTAGTACTTGATAATGAGAGTATGTCACCCGGTGTATTTTTGTCCTCTTCATGGACGTTGTGACTTTTCTTCTTTCGGTTAATGGAACCTAAAATTCTGTATTTACTTGAATGATGCTATAAATCTTCATTAAATTAGTTATTTATTTATATTGAACAAAAGCGAGGAGGCGAAGCCGCTTTACCAAATTGTAGAGGTGAAAGAACTCGATCTTCCTGGTGAAATTGTTTCTATTTGACCAAGTGATTATTCTCCTCTCCCCGTATACCCTTGGTGGAATGTGTGTGCAACTCGAGACGATGGGAATTATGATTGTTGTTCTATTTTTTACGCTTGTGTTGATATTCAATATTTACTTCATGTATTCGTAGATTGCTGTTGATTATTCTGAAACTCTTGTCATATCTTCAAAGTATCTTCATTTCTAATGTAGTTAATTTCAGTTGGCAATTATATTGCTTGTTTACCTCATTCGATCTCATTGATTTTTGATTTTATTACTTGTTGTGCTTGCAATGATCTTTAATCTTCAACCACCTTACCGTTATTTTGTGAATAGTCTATTTTGAAAATATGTATGAGTGTGTAAAATGGTTCGTTCAACCAAATGCGAATGGTGTCGATATATTTATTTATTTATTTTCTCATAAAAAGGCAAAGTAAAAGTATATTTCCAAAGTGGATAAAAAAAATAAAAAAATAATGTTTGATGTGTTCTTTAAAACGATGGTAGCAATATTTCCCCATTTCAAATTCCATTTCAAATGATTTAATTACTTTGAAGATTAGGTCGAAAACTTTCAGTCATATTTGGTGTGTAATAATAATGTTTGTGTCGTCACTAGATCCTCAATTATGCACAGCTTAGCTAACTATGCATAATTCGGGAAGAGTCCTGTTTTGTTAATTGTCGTTGCTTGGTCCTCAAGTATGCATGATCTAGCTAGTTATGCATAGTTTTGGAAGGGCAATGTAGTTTCAAATCAATTGGTCATCTTTAAAACCGGTAGTGTTTTTTATAGATGTTTGGATGAGAATGTTTTTAAAATGATGGATCCTTATGCAAGTAATCGTATTTTCTTTGATTCCTAAAGAAATTTTTGAATTTTCTTGTGTTCCTTGAAATCTTTTCTTTTTGTTTGGCGTTGACTTAGTAAGTCACTGTGACCGAGTAATTTTAGAAAATGTTTTTATGTGTTGTGTGTAACGTGTGAAATTTATCAGAATCGCTAGGGTGTTGATGAAATACCAAAGGGACTCGTACCGACACTGAGAAGGAATTTTAAACAAAAATAGAAGACTGCCAAAGTAGAGGAAATCAGAGTTCGAGTGACTCTGAGGGGAATGATGACGACTTCTCCTACATCAAACGTATCGTACCTTATTTATTTTCTTTTCTCGTTCTTTTGATATGTTTAACGACACGCGATAAACTGTTGAAGTTTACCAACTGTGCATCGGTAGTTGGAAGACAATTCCATTGTCGTCTTTGTTTATTTAAGTGAGGAATCCGCTTTGCTTGACTCACCATCCTTGATTATTGATGGTTAAACGATGGATAAACATAGCCGATGTGTTTATGGTGAACCCTTGTCTTTTATGTGTTTATGTTGTATGTGATCTAGTCGAGTGATCGAAAGTTGTGATACCTTGAGAAGACATTGTCCAATGACGTCCGATCATGGAGAACACGTGCCATGTAATATATTTTTTTTAACTGTGAACGATGATGCTTATTGAGATTTTGACCACGTTTGGGACGGAAATGAGATGCTGTCCTTGTATTATATATATATATATATATATATATATATATATATATATATATATATATATATATATATATATATATATATATATATATATATATATATATATATATATATATATATATATATATATATATATATATATATATATATATATATATATATATATATATATATATATATATATATATATATTGGGTATGGATCCGTGTGTGAGCACCCTGCGATGGCATATGTATGTATTTTCTTTCTTTTTTGATATGCATCCATAGCTAGCAAGCTTGTGAACCTTCTTTAACTTGCAATTTTTATTTGACTGGAGTCATCCGAAATCGTGTCAAATATTCTTATTTTATCATGGCTTGGCTGATTAGCAAGCATGAGTTAACTTGATCGAACTTATTTACTTGGCATGGTTTTGGCTATTTTGCAAACATGTCGTAATGTGGTTATATGTGCTTCATAATGGTTTTTGTGTTTGATTGGATTGTGATGTTTCCGTGAGAGTTATGCATACGTCGAATGATTTTTGCATCGATGAATTCGTTTTTGACGAAATAGGTTTGTATGTACGTAATATTCCGATAAGGTGATTTCTACGACTAGTATTAATTACTTCGTCTTGTATATCCTAAACTTTTTCGATGAGGTTATGTGTGACCCGTGTGATTTTGTGATTTTTCTTTATGATTAATTGTTTTTATGAGACGATAAACTAAGTGAAAGGACGATTCGAACGTTGGAAGACATGCTCCGAGCGTGCGTGATTGATTTTGGTAGTAGTTGAGATCGACACTTGCCGTTGGTAGTATCTTTGTACAATGAAATTTACCATGTTAGCATTGAAGCTGTAGCATTTGAAGAATTATGTTGATGAAAATGTAGATCTCCAGTTGGGTGGAATGAAGTAGGAAAAAGTCAGTTGAATAGACTTGAAACGATTCGAGAGGCTATGGAAAGGATTGTGTAGATTAAGAGTCATTTGGTAACAACAAGAAGCCGTGAGAAGAAATATATTGATAACCGTATGTTGGACCAGTTGTCTACCAGTTGGAGCTGTCGGATGAACTTCGTTGAAATGATAATACTCTTCATGTGTCGAATTTGAAGAATTGTGTGGCGGATAATGGTTTGGTTACCCCCGTGAATGAAACCCAACAGGACGACAAGTTGCACGTCATAGAAGGACCAATAGAGATAATGGATCGAGAGGTTAAGAGATTAAAGCAAGGTGGAATACTCATTGTGAAGGTGTGATGGAACCCGAGACGTGAACCTAAGTCCACGTCGAAACGTGAAGACCTCTTTAGGAAGAAGTACCCTCATCCCTCTAGTAGTACGAAATGCGAGTATAAGAACCGGAGAGCGCCGGGACGTCGCTCCCTTAAGGAGGGGAGGATGTGATACCACGAACCCAACGTCATTTATTTTACCCTAATTTACGTATATTTTTGAAATTTTTAAGAAATTTCGTTTGTTATATATTTGACGGTTTAATTTGAAACCAATGATCAAGGCCTTGATTTTTACGTTTGACGATTTAAGAAGTACAGATAACGACTACGATACCAACGGATGCCCAAATATTGTCTTTTATTATCGATTGATCGATATTTGAGTTTTTCGAAGTTTTTATTTTTATTACGTTTTAAGTCGATTCGAAACCATATGAATACTCGTTTTGTGTGCGTTTGAACCATTTAAAAATATTTTGAGGTAGCCGGGACGAAACCCGACTCCCGTAAAAATTTAAAACCGACTACTAGTCATAATCCCGCTCTTTAAATACTTGTTTGCCATTTAAGGCCAAAAGAAAGCCATAATTGCATTTTGGTCCCTCCTAACTTTACAAAATGAACAACCAAACACACACTTCACAAAAATTCACTTCAAAAATTTCACTCTCTCTCCTTCTTCTCTCTAACCCACGGCCAAAACACCACCACCCTAATCCACCATCAAAAATTGTTTTCTTGAAAATCTAAGCAATACCCCATGTTTATAACATCATTGTAAGTGAATCCCACCACAAAAATCAAACATGCAACAACATTTTTTTCAAGATTTAATTTTTGATAGATTTTGATAAAAACTATGTTTTGATCTAATTAAACTAGTGGGTTTGTGTTTAATTGTGTTTAGGATTAACCTCTTGAAATATTCAAGCTTGGAGCAAATGTTTCTTGGTGACTTCAGCACCCAAACCCACGAAATTTGTGGGGGGTTTGGGTGTTCTTAGTGTTTTTGATCCATTTAATCATTGTAAGGTTCCATTGTTATTGTTAATATTATTTTAACTGTTTTCATTTGAGTGCATGCATTTGTTTATAATTTTTGGTAAACTCATATTGGTTATACAAGTGATTAGGAATTTAGGGATTGTTATGGATGATGAATATAGGTTAGTTGATGTATTGGTGAAGTAGGAAATGGGTCAAAACAAGTGTTGGAATGATTTTGAAGAAAGAAATTTTAGGCAGATTGTTTAGGCATATTTTTTATGGGTTTAATTTTGTAAACAGGTCATAAACATATGATGTAGATGTAGAGCTTTGTCTTAGCTTCGTTTCGGTATAAAGTAGAGCTTAAGACTCCAAACGAGTCAAAAGTTATGCTATTTTGAAAGTTCGTGTACCGGGAGATGAGAATCAACATAATCCGAAATTATGTTTGGTTTTGGGTCAAATCCCGGGGACCATAGATAGAGTTTTATAAATGATTGAAAATTATTCATTGGTTTCAAACCTGCATTTTAGAGTCTATTTTTAGACTTAATGGTCAAATTAGCTAATGGTGTCTTTTAAATGAGTCAAACAAGTCTTACGTTGTAGAAGTGCAAAATCAGTCCGAAAAGGTTACATCTAGTGATGTAATGAGTAATGGGTCATAAAAGTGGAAACTTTTTATGGGATTTAAAATGGGTTTTCTACAGGTCATAAGGGATTTTTACAAATTTTCTTGTAATTTATAGAAATGCTTAAGTCATAGAAAACAACCCGTACTTTTGGTAAGTACCGGCAAAGTTATAAAATTTGAAATATTTCTAATTACATTTATAGATAGTACGAGTCTAGTAATAATCACTTGTATGGAATTTTGGCGTGAGTTTATACAAACTTTGAGTGACTTTAATTATATACATACAGTACTTGAAAGTACTTGAAGGAGTTTATTCATTAAGTGTTTATTCGTTAGGTGTTGTATTTGATTTCCCGGGGGCATCCACATCGTCGGTGATATTTTCGTTACGTTTTCGCTAGAACCACTACTACTACACAAGGTGAGTCTATAGCCTCGCTCTTTACTTATTTCAAATGTTTTTACCCGCGAGGGGGATACATGCTATTTAAATGAAAATGAACATAAGTCATGAATGATTGTTGGACCCGAATGTTGCCTTGAATTGTGTTGAGTACCTAGTTGCAAAAGTCCCTAAATTCGTGAACTATTAACTATTGTCTTGCCCTTGTGTGGGTTGGAGATAGCCGCTTATACAACTGATAGTACTATGGGGTTGACGACCCTATCCGAGACGAGAGCTAGTACGTTGAGTACCCTCTACGGACGGATAACTTGTGATAAGAAATAAGGTATAATTGCAACTAATGCCTTTAGAAGGGGCACTGGTTTCATCTTAATCATGCCGGTAAATGTACGCGGGTGATTGAGTTAACGGATTAGTGTCACGAGCTTAAACACAATTATTAGTTATTGTTAAAGAAAATATCCTTGAATAATAGATTGTGAGTACGACAATGCTATTGAATGGTCATGATTGGTTTTAATACTTATGTTCAACTTATCATTTGATAAACCTATAGATTCGCTCAACCTTTGTGTTGACGGTTTTAAGCATGTGTTTCAGGTAATCGATGATGTGTAGCAAGGAGCATGCAAAGAATGGGAGTTGTGTGGCTTGGCGGTCTACTTGTTTTTCCACCCTTATTTAACTTAAAACTCTTTTATTTTTCTGTCATGTGAACAAAATATATCTTTTGGGGTTGAGATTCAGTGGGGACCTAACGCAAACTCTGTTTTGTATTATCTTGGGATTCGGAAAACTGTAGACTTGTATGTTTTTAATAATGTTAAATTTATGTTTAAACTTTTACGTCTCTTTGAGTCGTTTAATATAGCTTATATGTGATGATAACTACGTAGCACCCAAATGTTGTAATTTCGCTGCGCATAGCATTGGTTGGGGTGTTATAGTATTAGTTTAGTTACACTATCATTGTTCATATTGTTCATAAGAAGATTTCACATATTTCCTCAAGCCTAAGTTTTTGAAAAATGATTTTTTGAAAACCACATTTTAACAAGTAAATATAAGAAACTATTCAACCCCTCCCCCTTCTAGTTTCTACACTTTGTTTCCACTGTTGCCTCTTCCATCAATTGTAGCAGAACTTCCTTCACAAACATCAGCATTAGATTCACCCCTTCCTCCTCTACCTCCCCTAGACCCTCTACCACGACCTCTGGCAGAAGCATGTCTACCAAATGGTTGTGGTTTTGGAATAGGTTATCTTGTAGATCTAGGTGGTTTTGGGACAGGTTCATTTTTACAACTAGCTTTTTTGTGACTTATCTCTTAACAATTACTGCAAGTCATCTTTCTACGCACCCTAGAAACATGAGTTATTTTCAGAAGCAACTTTTACCCTACCTTTTTTAGGCTTACCAGGCTTTATTCTCAAAATTAGGGGTAAAAGTGGTTGATTGTATGTTTTTCTCCATAAAGTGCTACCAAAAACAAGTTTTATGGTAAACAGGTATGCCTCAAACCATTGATGTTGACTATAATAATGATGAACACCTTCTACATGATCTCTATTTAAGTGCATGTATGCTGCAACAACGTATATACCAGGAATACTTGATAACTACCACATACAACACTTGATGAGTATGTTCACTCAAAAAGCATCATGCCCCTTCTCACTTCAAGTTCCTGAAACCTACTTGGGACCACCATCCAATGCCTATTCAATTGAACAATTTTTGTTAGTATTCATAAACATATAGAAAAATGTTATAATAAAGCATAAAGTTAAAGATTTTACCTTTGTTTTTCTTTAAGTATTTCAATCCTCCTTTGGATTGATGGTGTGACAATTTATTCCCAATTTCTAGAAATTTTGTTCATTAAAACTAACCAATGCATCATGTAAAGTCTTACATCTTCTAGCATTGTGATCACTGGTTTAGTTCTCTGGACCCAAATAGCTCTATTGAAACTTTCGGAAATCTCATTTTCAAAGTTGGGACACTTTGATTCTAATCTGAAAAAGGCTCTACATCATGAATTTGGGTTTCTCTGAAAAAGTTAATCATATGCCTCTTGAATAATTAACCTAATTTATTCCATCCTTGCAGTATAAACTTGTTCCAATGTTGTTGATGCAGCTTCCCAAAACAACCTTTGCAATTGTAGTCCATTGTGTTTCTTCTTAAAGTCTGCAAATACATCTTTTGTACACTTTCTATGTTATGCATGAGGCAAAAACTGATTTACAGCATCAAATAAACCCTAAATGTATGCATTTACAAAGGTTAGTATCTCATACAAGTAATATAACAGTTCACTAATAAAGCATACGTATTTACCTTGTGTGAATCAGATATAACAGTTAAACCATTTCCAAGATCCAATTTGATGTCTTCGTGCAACAAGGCAAGAAACCATAACTATGGGTGTTATCGGGTCGGGTTATAGGGTTATCGGGTCTCGTCGTCGGGTTGAGCTGAATTTTGATTTTTAAAAACTCACCTGTAACTCGACCCTATAAGAAATCGGGTTATCGGGTTCGGGTGGTATCCGGGTAGGGTTAACTCGGGTCGGATAATTCGGGTTGTCGGGTTATTATATAAAACACTAACAATGTTACTTTTATGTTTACTGTATTAATGATTTCTTTTTACATAGTTTCGTCAAAACGTGTACCATAGGTTAAAAACATGCCTCATAGTTGAGTGTTGTAAATAATAGCAAATGAATTATGGAAAACGGATAATTTGATACCTTTGTGATTATTTTGAATAATATAGTAAGCAACAATCGATCAAGTATGAAACTTTATAGAGATATTTTGATTAACATATTGTAGTAACAAGAATTAAAATAGACAAATAGATTTTTTATATGTCAATATACTAAGTATGAACATAACAACTAAGGTGGCACATATTTTTGTATCTGTCTTAAGGTTCATATTTAAATTTTCTTTTATAAACCATATACATGTATATGTTTTAAGACATGATATATGTCTTTAAGTTTCATACTTGATCTTTTGGTTCCGTAGTAATCAAAATATTGTAACAATTTAGATGTATCAAACTGTTTGTTTAGTTTATAATTAATTTTTTATTGTTTAAAAACATGCAGTGTGGTATTAGGCTTTTAAAAACATTAATTAAAAAATTATATATATTGATTGTCGGGTCTTATCGGGTTGACCCGCTAACCCGATAAGGAAAATATTTCAACACTAACCCGACCTGATATATCGATAAGAATATGGGGTTAGCGAGTTCGGGTCAAAATCACCCGATAAGATTTTTTAACCCGAACTGATAAGCCTTATCGAGTTCGAGTTCGGGTCGGGTCAACCCGACCCTGCTGACACCCCTAACCACAACCAATTCTCAATATTTTCAACCTTTACAACTGCCTACGCTATTGGAAACATCTAGTTATTTGTATATCTACCCATAGCCACAAATAACTCACCTTTGCAAGTATGTTTAAGAAAACATCCATCCAGCCCAATTACCTTCCTACAACCAGCAAGCTAACCATCCTTCATACCTTTAAAGCATATGTAAATCGTCCTAAAATAATGATTACCATATGAGGTATCCTCATAATCTAGTACACATGTTGACCCAAGATTTGAATCAAGTATATCCTGTTTATACTCCTACAACCTTCCATTATGTTCTTTCTATCCACCTTCATAATCAAATAATGCCCTCTGCTTAGCCCTATTGCATCCTAAGCTGACATTAATGAGAAATTTATCCCTAACACCAGATTTCATTTTCAAGGTAGAAATGAATGGATCTTTGATATGTGTTTTTGCATAGTGGTGAGCAATCCATCTATATGTCACTAAGGAACCTGGATTGTAATTTCTAGAACACTTGTGTTCAGTTTTCAAGAATTTAATTTGAAATGAAGTCTTAGTTGACATCCAAGATGCATACAACCTAAAACCACAAACAAGTTTAACTATTGACTTACTACTACCCTCACACTTTTCATTTGATTTTGAACTGCATTCACCAAATTGGATAACAGTCAATCTTTCATCATTACTCCTAAACCCTTTCTCTTGTCTTTTTTAGAGTATGAAAACCAACACATCTATTCTCACTAACATCCCTCCCATAAAATACCAATAGCTGTCTCCAATCATTCCTCTTCAACTACAATTGATATCTATTGGCTACACCATAATTAGCTAGCAAAGTTTGAGTTGTTCAGAATTCTCAAATCTCATCCCTAATACTGGTTGCATAGATTTCCAATCCATATTTGGGTCATGTCTTGAATATCTTATTCCTGGTTTAACATTAAACCTAGGGTCTATACTGTCTGGGTCCTTTAAAACATCCCTTTCATTGACATTGACATTATCATTACCCTACATAAAATTGCCAGTGTTGGAGCACAGCTTATTGAAGAATGGGTCATTGGTAGTCTAGTTTGGTGGGACTAGATTGTCATCATGCTCAGTATGGAAGTCAACATAATCTAAGTCTTCCTCATTACTAGATAATTACCCATCACTAGACTCATTACCCTCATCATTATCTAAAGCATCATATTGGTCCCTAATATCTAATGCATCATATGTAGAATGCTCAACATATGTCTATTACCCATTAATTTTGATAACCAAGATTCACAAAAGCATCTAAATCAACATCATTATTAAGCTCAGTTATACCTATTCTTAAAGGTGTGCCAACTTTGCAATAATACAATTTAGCCATAGAGGAATGAACTAAATGGCTAATTACATCGCAAAATTCAAGATACGACATACCTTCGATCTCCAAATCAGTAATTTGTTTGTGGTCACCATTATAGTATTGAAATTGACTATGAAGAAACAACCCATCGTGGAAAAGATTAACTGTTAAATAACGTATCAGGTGTACACGTCACGAAACTCTAAATTAATTACATTAATTAATTGTTGATTTGGGGATTTTGTAGATTTAGGGTTAGGGTTAGAGATGAACTGAAAAATATATGTGTTTTTGATTTGGGAAAAAACACTTATAAAACAATGGGTAAAAAATGAAAAATAAATAAAACATTACGTGTAGTTTTTTACCGGTGTTAACCGGCTGCAATAATAAAAAGGAAATCCAGTGGTGATAATAGGCAGTCATGGTAGACTTTGGTGGGTAATAATAGTATTTTCTTAAGTAAGTTGCTGAACAAGAGTTTCTTTTGGAAATTTCATAGGCTATTTAAAGACTTAACCCTATTACATATCCCTTTTTTTAACCACACGACCATTACATATCTTATACACTATACATAAAACAATTTTATATTTAGATTATTAGAATCAGTCTTATGCTTAATTACATTTCTCTTATGAAGGCTAAGCCATAATCCTGGCATAATTACATCCTCACAACAAGATTAGACCTAGACATCCATGAAAGGCTTTACCCAATATAATAGCCTTGTTACATCATATATTGAAGTACATTTCCTTCATGAAAGCTACTCCATAGTAATAGTGATTCTACCATCAAAACATAACCATAAGAAGACATCATTGAACACCTGAGACCCAACCATATATTATATAACCTATATACCTCTTGTTGGTAATTCTAAGACAATAAACAATTAAAATGAAACAAACTAAGCGAAAGATTTATTTAAATACCAAACCAAATTATAAAGACAACTTAAAAGGTACCAAACCGTAATTCCAATTCAAAAGTGATGTACGATAACACCAACAACCCGAAGCTCGAGTAGAAAATAACAGCGACACAAGAGACAACTACAAAGAACCGAAAACCCATAACGAATAACAGAACGATTATATTGTATTTAACACAAAACCTCGATCGGTGAACAAGAAACAATAAAAAGATGCGAGTGTGTCTTGTCTATTACCCGCTCACCTCCTTTTATAGGATGAGGGGGGCGGTTGCAAACATGTGTCGGCTAAGAAAGCCCAAGCCCAACTTTAGCCGACTTACACACTTCCTACACTTAGCTACCTTCTAATTATCAAATATAACTAGACTCAACACTAATACAAACAATTTCCACCTTATTGATAAGAATAGTTAGCCCCGATACCAAGTATCTTCGTGCAATACTTGAACTTCGGACCTGGAACCACCTTTGCAAACGCATCAACTGCATTATCCTCCGTACCCCTTATGAAGTGATACCTCATATTGATATGCTTCGTCCTCTCATAAAACATTGCGTTTCTTGTGAGATAGATCACACCTTAAATATCACAATTCACAACCACTGACCTTAGGTTTATTCCAAGCTAGGTAGTAGACTTTAAGCCGAATGCTTTCTTTAATTGCTTTCGTAAGCGCCGTATACTCCGCCTATGTGGTAGATAATGCAACAACATACTGCAGATTTGCTTTCCAACTTACAACACAACCATGTATCATAAACACGTATTCGATTATCGACCTATCCTTGTTAGGGTCTTAAACATAATCGCTATCCACAAAACTGTTAGAATAGTGGGTTTTAACCAACAGATTGTTTCTAATTGGTTCGCCAGAGTTGTAACACACACATATTCGATGATTACAGAGAATGAGGGGTTGGGTGGTGGCTCGACTTGTGTCGATGGCTGGAACACAAGGGTATTCGTCGCCACTGTTACAAATGATTTAAACAATTAGCTAATAACAAAAGTATTATTGAGTTCTTAGAAGAGATTGAAGTATTTGTTTGATTACCCACATAGAAAAATGTGTAAGCCATGGGCCCGTAGCCTTTTGTAAACTACGAAAATAGTCTCACAATCATCCTTGAACTAGATCCGAAAACTTTAATTTCGTGGTGGTGGCAATAGGAATTTCATTGTAGTAGCGATAGAGTTTCGTGGTGGTGTGATAAGGGTTTCGTGTTGCTGGGATAGGGGTTTGGTTGTGGTGGTTTCGGGGTGGTTGTGATAGGGTTTTGGTGGTGGTGGTGGTGGTTTCTTGTTGTTTTTTTAGGAAGAAGAAGACTTGGATTAAAAAAAAGATGACTTGTCGATTTTTAGTAGGTAGTATAGCCTATTTTAGCATGTCCTAACAAGTTTGATGGAAGATATTTAGAGCCTAAGGTGTCGCAGAGACGAAACCATCTCTACTTTGGTCCCATTGTTGTCACATCAACACCACGTCACACCAAACCAACTCACAAAAATAATTCTTCATTCATGACATTTCCCTATCCTCTCCACTTTGGCCCCACCCATCCATAATTTATTTTTCTTTTTCAATTTTAATACTAAATAAATTTGTTTCATTAAAATAAAAATATATCATAAAATAAAAAAATATAAATTATAAATTTATTCTTATAAAACACATTTCATACAGAAAATTATAATTCACATTTAAAAATGACAGCTCAAAAAACTAAAAACGTCTATTGTGTAAATATTGCTTTTATAGAAAAAACAAAAAACAAAACTATTATCTGTTGGAGTTTATCTTCGTCCCAACCAAGGTAAGATAATCAATAGCCTAACTGCGTACCAATGAAGGTTACCAGATATCACTTGGAATCGTGTGATCACTTTCCAAAGTAAACTATTCGACCCTATTGCCTGGGTATCACGAATACTTACTTGGGATAAGACCAAATGTATGTTATAGAATTAGGCACAAATCTATAACCCTTTGCTGTAAAGTGTTTCTTTTTTTCTGTGTGTCTTTCATGCAAACAATACGAGCCCTTTTATAGGTGATCAACTCAACATGGTCAATGGAAATAATGAGGATTTAACGACCAATTAACTCCCCATTACATGCCTCCATAAGACCAGGAATAGTGGTTACATGACCCATTAAACGTGGTCATTAAATACAGTCAAACAGTCAAAGACTGTTACATGTTTCTCGTTGCATAACACTAGCAGTACTTGCAAGTACCCCGCTAGTGTAAAACCAAGTACCTTTAGTGTAATCCTAAGTACCACTGAAACATAACTTTACCACTATCTGAGCCAGGGTGTTTAGAGACCAATGGGTGTATACTCCATACCTCCAAGCCCATTAACAGGTGTAAACATAACCCACAATTGAACTATATTTCTAACAATCCTCCCCAATATAGTACAATTCCTTTGCATGAAAATTAACTTTAACACAACTAGTGCATAAATGAAAATATCCTAAGGATTGAATTTCCATCTTAGTAAATCACTTCAAACATTCGAGAATCAGGGTGTTCTAAGAATTGAACCCTTCAACTACTTTGAATACCTGAAGATAAAATACACACAAGTTTTCAAACACAAAACAACTCCTGACACTACTAGCCATGTATCCATATCCAAATTCATAAATGTTGTAAGAGTCAAGTCCATGCTCTCTGAGACGACGAAATCTCAACATTTACATAGGTGGTTCCTCTTTAGTTCATGCTCCTGCTTAAGCATTTTTTCAAAGACATTAACCATTAAGAAGTTTATAACTTCATCCTCCTTTTAGCAGGTACAAGCACATCCTTGGGATGATATACATGTGCTTCAGTCCCCTGAATGTTCAGCTTTCCACATTGAACTCAACTCCCAAGTTTCCTTAGGAGGGAGTTGGGTGTCCTAGCATTCAGTGACTAGGTTGGACTTTAAACCCATCCCTTTAGCAGACTTTAAAACCAAGTCTCTAGCCAATCCTTTCGTCAAGTGATCAGCTAAGTTTTGTTGAGACCTCACAAACTCTATTGAAATCACCCCATTCATGATTAGCTCACGAATAATGCTATGTCTAACACCTAAGTGTCTAGACTTACCATTGTACATTTGGCTATATGCCTTAGCCAATGTAGCTGCACTATCACAACAGATAGAGATAGGTGCCATAGGTTTGACCCACAATGGAATTTAAAGAAGCAAGTTTCTCAACCATTCAGCCTCTTTACCAGCAGCTGCTAGAGCCACAAACTCAGATTCCATGGTAGAACTAGTAATGCAAGTTTGTTTCTTAGATGCCCAAGAAATTGCACCACCACCAAGTAGGAATACCCATCCACTGGTGGATGAATTATCCTCAGTATTGCTGATCCAACTTACATCAGTGTAACCTTCCAACACTAAAGGATATCCAATATAAGACAAACAATAACCCATTGTTCCTTTCAAATACTTTAGTACTCTCTGAATTGCTTGCCAATGCTGAGTACTAGGATTACTAGTATACCTACTCAATTTACCTACAGCAAATGCAATGTCAGGCCTAGTACTTGTCATGGCATACATCAAGCAACCAATAACCCTAGAATACTCAAACTGGGAGACAACCTGACCATTGTTAGGCATCAGTTTCTCACTTGTATCCATTGGTGTACTCATTGGAGTACAATCAAAGTGATTGAATTTCTTCAGCACCTTCTCAATGTAATGAGACTGAGAAATCACAATACCATCACTTTCATGTTTAATCCTTATGCCAAGGATAACATCATCCTCCCCATGTCTTTCATGGAGAACTTTGATGACAAAAATTACTTTGTCTGATCAACCTTAGATTGGTCAGTACCAAAGATTAACATGTCATCAACATATAGGCAAATGATGACTCCTTTACCAGATTCATCAAATTTGCTATATACACATTTGTCAGCTTGGTTAAGTGAATAACCATTAGACAAAACTACTTCATCAAATTTTTGATGCCATTGCTTAGGTGCCTGCTTCAGCCATATAAGGACTTAATCAGTTTACACACCTTGCCTTCATAACCAGGCATGATGAAACCAAGAGGTTGGTTCATATAAACCTCCTCATCCAAATCACCATTCAAGAATGCTGTCTTCACATCCATCTGATGAATAATCATATTGTGAATACTTGCTATAGCAATCAGCATTCTTATGGTACTGATACGTGCTACTGGAGCATAAGTATCAAAATAGTCTATCCCAGACTTTTGTTTAAAGCCTTGAATGACTAGCCTTGCCTTGAACTTTTCAACTGTTCCATCTACCTTCATTTTCCTTTTGAAAATCCATTTGTTACCAAGTGGATGGCAACCAGGAGGTAGATCAACCAACACCCAAGTGTTGTTGCCCATGATGGAGTCCATCTCATCATTTATTGCTTCTTTCCAGAAAGCAACATCCTGGGAATTCATCGCTTCATCAAATGTTTTGGGATCATCCTCAACATTAAGGCAACAGGAATATTGGTCTGAGACCTCATCCCTTGTACCTTCAACCAAGTATAGTTGAAACTCAGGTCCAAAATTCCTTGGAGTCTTATGCCTTGTGCTTCTTCTAAGCTCAGGCTCAGGTTGCTGAACCACAACCTCATCAGTGACCCTTTCAGGTTCCACTGAAGCACCAATGTCCTCAGCTCCAGTAAGAGTCCTAAGGCTTGGTCTAGGGACTGATGAGAACCTAGTCTCATCAAAGTTAGCATCCCTTGATTCAATGATCGAGTTTATTAAAACTGAATCATTAGGTTCAATAACATAGAACCTGTAAGCCTTGGAATGCTCAGCATATCCAACAAAGATGCATTCAATGCCTCTTTCACCCAAGGTTTTCACCTTTGGATCAGGGAGTCTTACAACAGCCCTACAACCCCAAACTTTGAGATAGTTCAAGTTTGGTTTCCTTTTAGTCCAGAGTTCATAAGGGGTAATTCTGTTCCTTTTGTTGGGAACCCTATTTAGTAAATAGCAAGCTGTTAACATAGCTTCACCCCAAAACCCTTGACTCAGTCCTGAATAGGACAACATGGAATTAACCATCTCTTTTAGTACTCTATTTTTCCTTTCTGATATACTATTTTGTTGTGGAGTATAGGGGGCAGTTCTTTCATGGATTATTTCAACAGACTGAAAATACTGAGTATTCATGTACTCTCCTCCCCTATCAGTCCTAAATCTTTTGATTAGGACTCCTTGTTGTAATTCAACTTCAGTTTTAAATACTTTAAATTTATCTAATGCTTCATCCTTAGTATGCAACAAATAGACATAACAAAACCTTGAAGCATCATCAATAAATGTTACCAAGTATTTCTTATTCCCTAATGAGGGAGTAGCACGAAAATCACATAGGTCACTATGAATTAGCTCCCAAACTGTAGTTACACGTTTTACATCCTGAAATGGTTTCTTAGTAATTTTATTTAGTATGCAAGTATGACATTTATCAATGTCCAGGTCAAAGGCTGGAATTAACCCATCCTTAGACATATCTTGCATCCTCATAAAGTGGACATGGCCTAGCCTAGCATGCCATAGTGATGAATCATTCAGTTTAGTGGTAGACATATAAGCTGAACCAATATTAGCACTAGCGGTACTTGTTCTGCAAGTACCGTTAGTATAAGCACTACCGGTACTTGTTTTGCAAGTACCGTTAGTATTATCAGAAACAATATTGAGCCTAAACATTTGATTGCTCAAATAACCAAAACCAATAAACACACCATGTTTAGATAAAACAAATTTATTAGATTCACTCACTTGTTTCTAACCACAATTATTCAAAACACTACTAGAAACTAAGTTCTTCCTAATATTAGGAACATGCAAAACATTAAACAAGGAAACAATCTTTCCAGAACTAAACTTAAGATCTACACAACCACGTCTATGCAGTAGGGCTGTTGACTCATTTCCCATGTGAAGAATAGATCCATCATTTAGTGACTCATAAGTCTTGAACCAACATCTATCTTTGCACACATGTACTGTTGCTCCAGAGTCAACCCACCACGTCACATCATCATCCTGCACAAAATAAGCTTCAAATACATATGTAACATAATAAATCTAAAGAGATTTATTAAACATATTCTGACCTTTCAGTGTTGTGTTGTTAGAACCAATCACTGAACCATTTGTGCCTAATCCACTAGCTTTGCTGCCAGTACTAACACCTTTGCAATCCCTTTTGAATTGTCCAGGTTTCTCACACTTCCAACAAGCCACTGAGGACTTCTTGTTAGGATTACTTTTGGTGTTATCTTGATGCTTACGTTTACCCTTGTTGTCATTGTACCCGGAGGAGTTGTTATGCTCCACCATATTGACAACTGATGAACCAGCAACATTGTTGCTCTTTGGCTTGTCACTTTCATGCATTCTGAGGGATTCCTCAATACGCAAATGACAGCCCAACTCAACAAGAGTTAATTCCTCCTTCTTATGTTTCAAGGTATGCTTGAAATCTTTCCAAGAAGGAGGTAATTTGTCAATGACACAAGAGACCTGAATGGTCTCATCCATGTTCATTTTATGTTGTGTAAATCTACCAAGTATTCCAAGAAGTTCATTGTATTGTTCCATGACTGGTCTTGAATAAGTCATTTTGTAATTTGTGAAATCACTCACAAGGAACTTCTTACTTGATGCATCCTCAGCCATATATTTGGCTTCCAAGGAATCCCATAGTTCTTTACCAGATTCAGAAATTTGGTAAATATCAAATAAGGAATCAGACATACCATTGAGAATAATACCACGACACACATAGTCATCATTCTCCCATTTTATCCTTTTCCTCAGTTCCTCCAAAGTAGCATCATCACCACCATCAGGAATAGGAGTTGTCAGCACATACACCACACTCATGGTTGAAAGAAGAAAGTGCATCTTCTTTTGCCATCTCCTGAAATCCACCCCTTCAAACTTGTCCAGTTTGGAGAAGTTAGCCACCATATGCTTCATTGCAGCCGCCATTGATTATCACAAAATAGTTTACTTTGATTGTTGGAGTTTATCTTCGTCCCAACCAGGGTAAGATAATCAATAGCCTAACTACGTACCAATGAAGGTTACCGGATATCACTTGGAATCGTGTGATGACTTTCCAAAGTAAACTATTCGACCCTATTGCCTGGGTATCACGAATACTTACTTGGGATAAGACCAAATGTATGTTATAGAATTAGACACAAATCTATAACCCTTTGTTGTAAAGTGTTTCTTGTTTTATGTGTGTCTTTCATGCAAACAATACGAGCCCTTTTATAGGTGATCAACTCAACACGGTCAATGGAAATAATGAGGATTTAACGGCCAATTAACTCCCCATTATATGCCTCCATAAGACCAGGAATAATGGTTACATGACCCATTAAACGTGGTCATTAAATACAATCAAACAGTCAAAGACTGTTACATGTTTCTCGCCAGTACTTGCATAACACTAGCAGTACTTGCATAACACTAGCAGTACTTGCAAGTACCGCTAGTGTAAAACCAAGTACCTTTAGTGTAATCCTAAGTACCGCTGGAACATAACTTTACCACTATCTGAGCCAGGGTGTTTAGAGACCAATGGGTGTATACTCCATACCTCCAAGCCCATTAACAGGTGTAAAAATAACCCACAATTGAACTATATTTCCAACATTATCTCTAAAATCAATCAACATCATACATCACAATTCCTAAAAAAACCCATCTTTTATGAAAAAAAGGGTAAAAACCATAAAATACCATCCTACTTATTGTTTTGTGCCGACTTTAAACACTTACTATTTTATCTCGTGACTTTACCCTTCTACTTTCAAAATCGTTTCGAAGTTACCCATTTGGTAACTTGTTACCGGCAGCGTGGCACGGTAATATCCACGTCATTCTTTTTTTATGTTTAATAACGACACGTATGATTTCCAATATCTATTATTTACGTTGACTTATTAAACAAAGACCCATTTTTACACACACACACTCAATAACTCGTTCCATTTCCTCTCATAACAAAATCATCTATCATCATAATCCAGTTTGTTGTTGATTTAGTTCCATTTCCAGAATCAAGATGGCAAAAGGTAATCTATCCATCTCTGAATATCATAAAGTAGATTCTGGAAAAATTAGGGTTTTGGAAAAAGGGGTTTTTTTATTTCATAAACTCTGATTGATGTGATTTTAGGGATGATAACTCGTTATTATTCAATGTTAAACGATTGTATAACATAAATTGATAAAACCCCCTTTTTTCGAAACCCTAATTTTTTCAGAATATCTAATTAATTTGCATAAACCCTAATTGATTTGATTTTAGGGATGAAAACTCGTTATTATTCAATGTTAAACGATTGCATAACATTAACTGAAAAAAACCCTCTTTTTCGAAACCCTAATTTTTTCAGAATATCTAATTAATTTGCATAAACCCTAATTGATGTATTTTATGGATGATAACTAGTTATTATTAACTGATAAACCTTTGTGTAACACTAATTGAAAAAACCCCTCTTTTTCGAAACCCTAATTTTAGTCTTATTACGTAATAATTGTGCATAAACCCTAATTACATTATGCTTTGCAGGTAAGTACAAAAAGAAGAAAAAAATTAGGAAGCCTGTCTTTACTGTATTTCTAAAATGGGATGGGATCTTCTATCCTCAGCCAATGAGGTATGTTGGGGGTGACATGAAAGAGGTAAATGATACCAATTTCGATGAAATGTCATATGACATTCTTAGGGAGATTATTAAAAGGTTACTTCCTAGTGCAATCTTTAGCAGGATTTATTATTACCGAACAGATCAAGACTTACGCTTAGGCCTT
The DNA here is from genome assembly GCA_025667525.1 of Glebionis coronaria. Taxonomy (NCBI): domain Eukaryota; kingdom Viridiplantae; phylum Streptophyta; class Magnoliopsida; order Asterales; family Asteraceae; genus Glebionis; species Glebionis coronaria. The sequence goes on along the minus strand of CM046880.1, from coordinate 590,477,852 downwards.
AGGGAAATTAAATGTGATCATGATATTCTAGATATGCTTACAGCTGGGTATGAAAATGGGAATGAGATAAATATGTATTTAGAACACTTTGATTATGATATTATTGAAATGCTTAAACTTGAACAAGAGCATGAAAACATAGGAGAGTCTAGTGATGAGTATGATTCCAGTGATGAAGAACTAGTTTTTGACAATGTAGATTTTCAAAATGAGAATGATGACTCTGTTGTAATTAAGAACTTCAACACACAAGACCCATTCCTCAATAAGCTTTGTACTTCAAGGGTTCTTTTTAGAGGTAGTTCTAATTTTAGGTTGCCTAAATTACATGAACAACCACAGGTAGACCCTGATGAAAGCAATATTGATTCATCGAATAAGATAAAAAAGGGTGTTGTTTATCCCGCATTTGACCCTGACATCCCATGGGATAAGATGAAGCCAATCCTAGGAATGAGATATGAGTCCCCTAGTCAGTTGAAGTTAGCCTTAGCAAACTATGGTGTTGCCCATGGTTATCAGCTCTGGTACATGAAGAGTGACTGGAAGGAGTTGCTTGTTTTTTGTGGAAGAAATGTTGAACAGGGTAGATGTGCAGGGAAAAAAGGTAACATAAATAGGGTTATGAAAAATAAGGTTAGGACAACTGGGTCTCAGGGAAAGGGAAAGCTTGTGGGTAAAAACCAATCAAGTTAAAAAAGGTGAATGTGAAAAAGGTCACCACTTCTCCTAGTGAAGGTACATCAGCTGGATCACCTGGTAAATGGACAAAGAAAATGATTCAGTATGAAAAAAAGTAACTTGCCCATTTAGGTTGTATGCATCTTGGATGCATACTGAGCATTCATTTCAAATCAAGTCATTGATTTTAGACCATAAATGTTGTAGGAATTACAGCCTAGGATCTTTAGTCACATACAAGTGGATTGCACTTCATTATTGTAAAGAAATTGTTGAGGATCCATTTATGCCTTTGAGAAAAATGAAAGAAAACATCAGGCAGAAGTATATGATAGATGTAAGTATTGGTCAATGCCGTAGAGCCAAACAGTTAGCATTATTTGATAATGAGGGTGGCCTGATTGAGCATTATGGCAAGTTGTATCAATATAGAGATGCTATTCTAGAATCTAACCCAGGGTCAAGTTGTCGGGTAGATGTCAATGTATCAGCAAATGGGAAAGAAACTTTCAAAAGGATATATATTTGTTTCAAAGGGGTCAAAGATGGGTGGTTAGCAGGCTGTAGAAAGGTGATCGGGTTGGATGGCTGTTTTTTAAAGCATACATGTAGGGGGGAACTACTAACAGCAATGGGAAGGGATGGAAATAACCAAATGTACCCCATTGCATGGGCTGTAGTAAGGATTGAGAATCATGAAAATTGGGGTTGGTTTATTGGTCAACTGGTTAATGACTTAAATCTGAAAGATGGAGATGGAATAACAATCATATCTGTTTCCCATAAGGTAACACATTTAATAATTTAAATGTCATTTTTGTTAATTCTGTTTATTTGTTCTTAATCAATGTTGGGAATAAATTAAGGCCAGATCACTTGAACGCTGACAAGAACAACTCAAGCGTTGACAAGAGCAAAGTGAGCGCTGACAGCTTAAGCGTTGACAAGTTAAAGTCAAGCGTTGACACATTGAAGACAAGCACTGATGGAAGATATGAGCTACACGTTTATTATGTTCTAGAATACTTCTAGTAAGTATAGAAACGACAATGTATTTTCTATGTTTATCTTTACCTAGAATAGTTGATACGTAGCTTATTGTACAAGGCTTCTTAGTCTATAAAAGAAGGCCTTTAGGATAATGTTTTGTATCAAGTTTTCATTAAGTTTTCATTCGTAAACATCTTTCATTGTAAGCAAGTTCGACATTGATAATCAAAGTGAAAGTTTTGTTTACATCTTGTGTTCTTGTTTAAGTATTAAATTCCGCATAATACTTAGATTCACAAAGCATATAACAAAGGTTTCTCTACGTGTTATACTTGATCTAATCTCGTATACACAAAGCTAATCGATCTAAGTTTGGGATCAACAAGTGGTATCAGAGCTTGTTGAGGAACTTTTGATCTTTGAAGAACACCAGAACGATATACGAACACCAAAACCCTAATTTTCTCAAAACCCTAAAAACATCATGTCTGAAGCAATAACCTCCTCCTCCTCATCCTTACCAAACATCAAGATTCCCATGCTTGATGCAACCAACTTTGACTTATGGAGATTCAACTTTGAACAATATCTGGGGATCTTTGACTACACACTCTGGGACATCATTGAATACGGAAACTCATTCAATAAAGCTCAAAAGATTCTGAATGCCATTGCGACAAGAACAGCTGTTGAAGGATGTCCTGATGAAGATAAGAAAGAAAAACCTGGAGATGGTAGAGCTGTAAGTGCTGAAGATATTGCAAAGAAAAGGGCTGACATGAAAGCCCTAAATATTCTGAAAGTGTCTTTGGGACAAGAAAATCAGCACATATATAGAAGCTATGAATCTGCTAAGGATCTTTGGGAAGCAATTGAAGTTGCATATGGTGGTAATGCAGAAACCAAGGAAGAAAAGAAAAAGCAACTTCTGCATGATTATGCTGTCTTCAAAGCTCAGCCCAATGAGAAACTGAGCAGTGTGAGAAGCAGATTGCTTGACATCACAAGCAAATTGTCCTTCATGGGGACACAAGTTGGTGATATTGACACCAATGCTACTTTTCTGAAAAGTCTTGGTGAGACATGGAAGATTGAGGCAAGATCTATTCTTGCCAATAATACTCACAAGATCTCTTCGTTTGATGACATCTACAACAAACTAAGACTGTTGGAAGATGAAACTCTTTCAAGCAAAGCTAGCACCAGCAACATGGCCTTCTTCTCTCATAGTGAAGGTCAATTCAATCAGAAGGACTCTTTTATGCATCCAGTTACTGGATCATCATTTGTCAGCGCTGGAACAAGTCCTGTCAACGTCTCCTTTTCAGACGCTAACACATTCATGAATGACTCCCCAAGAGTTAAACCTGCTGGTTTGGATTTGGATACTGTTTGTGCTTACATTGCTTCTTTGCCCAATGGTTCAGTGATTACATATGAGGACCTTGAGCAGATAAGTGATGAACACTTGGAAGAGATGGACATCAAGTGGAACATGGCTCTTGCTAGTATAAGAGCAAATAGGTGGAATAGAAGGTTCAAGAAGAAGATGACCTTCAATGCTAAAGACACTGCTGGATTTGATAAATCTAAAGTTGAGTGCTACAACTGTCATCGCATGGGGCACTTCATGAGGGAATGCAGATCTCCTAGAAGATCTGATGCTGGTAAACCCTCAAGTCAGGTTGTTAAAGCTCAAGACTCCAAAGCCATGGTTGCAGTTCAAGGAATTGATGGTACTGGATGGGATTGGAGCTATCTGGCTAAGGATGCTGAAGAGGACAAAGCTTTGATTGCTGATATTGAAGAAGAAGAGCATGTTGAATATGCTCTCATGGCATACTCCTCCTCTTTATCTGATAATGAGGTATATGATGATGCTTTTTGTAGCAAAGGTTGTAGGTTAAACACTGACAGACTTAACAAAGAAGTGTTAAAACTAAAAGAGGATATGAGCACTGAAAGGTGTAAATTATCCAATTACCAACTAGCTCTTACTGAAACTGAGAAAACTGTTTCTGAATACAAGAAAATGGAATTTGATTTAAAAGATAAGATAAATATCTTAAAACATGAGCTAAAGGGTAGTATGGATATTAGAAATATCATGTCAAAGGTCAATAAAGACCTACAGGCTAAGTTAGATGAGGCCATTAAGAATAAAGATAATGTTGACCTCAAGATTCAAAGATTTGATAGAGCCACCCAAGCCCTAGGAGACTGTGTAGCTAAACAAAGAGATCCTAAGGATATGACTGGGCTTGGGATGAATGAGAATGATTACTCTCTGGTTCCACCACCAGCTGGTGACTTCTATGATGTCCTTAGAAAGGATTTATCTTGGACTGGTATACCAGAATGCCAAGAAGAGGAATTCATTCCTCCACCAAGAGTTGTCACCCCAGTAGAAGAGTATCAACAAAAACTGACTGACCTAAATGAGTGGAAGAAAGCTAACCCTACTTTATTTGTTAAGGGAGGTTTGCTATGTGAAAGTCCAAATGAAACCCCACCCATTAAGGTTACTCACCCAGTTACTGGTAAAGCTGTTGACCTAGGCTCCAACACTGTTAGAAAACCTACCATTAAATATGTAGAGATGTATAGGAATAATAGGTCACCCAAGAGCCAAGTTAACAATCATGGAACAGGTTTCTTTGCTTCTAGACCTAAGAATGTGTCTAAGAAATCCTGTTATACTTGTGGTAGCTTTTCACATTTGGCATACAAGTGTGTCAACGCTCCCAAAGCCAGCGCTGATAGGAACAATTTCAGCGCTGATAGGAAGAAAGTCAACGTTGTTAGGAAGTCAAAAGTTGTCAGACCCAGACCTTGTGTGCAGCAAAGTCCACAAGTGATTAGACCAGCCCCATTCTTTTCTAGAAGGTCTAACACTCATGGACAAAGACCTTTTCAAAAGACAAACACCTGGTCAAATAGGCAATGGGTTCCTGTAGCAAACCCTAGGTTTAACGCTGATAAGGGTAATTTCAGCGTTGACATGACAAAATCCAACGCTGACAGAAACGTGACCAGACCTAAGTATTTGCAGCCACAAGGTAAGGGGTCTAAAGCTTCTTCAAGCTTAACATGGAGACCCAAGAAAGATCAAAACCCTAATAATAATGGAATTTCAATGACTTGCAACAGGTTTAATTATATTTCAAAAGTCATTACAAAACCAATTGGGGTTAATTGGGTATTTCATCCTAAAAGGGATGAGGATGGGGTTGTTGTGAGAACTAAGTCTGTTCTTATTGAACAACCAGATGAATCCAAGTCTTCTGAGACTTGGGTTCCCAAAGAAAACTAATTTGTTTTCTTTATGTGCAGGGCATTCAAAAGCAGATCAATGATTATGGATATTGGGATAGTGGATGCTCAAGGCACATGACAGGAAAGGAAGACTATCTTACGAACTTCTCTCCTATTCAAGATGGTGATAAGGTATACTTTGGAGGGGGCTACGACACCATCACAGGAAAAGGAACCCTTATCACCAATAATCTACGTTTTGAGAATGTCTTCCTGGTAAAAGAACTGGATTATAATTTGTTTAGTGTATCACAAGTGTGTGATAACAAAAATAAGGTTCTTTTCACTGATACTGAGTGTTTGGTGTTAAGCAAGGATTTTAAGATCCCTGATGAGAAGTACATTGAGTATAGAACACCTAGGCATAAGGACATATATAATGTGAATTTAAATGGAATTAAAGTGAATACAAATATGTCTTGTTTTTATGCTAAGGCCTCAGTAGATGAAAGTAATTTGTGGCACAGGAGACTAGGGCACATAAATTTTAAAAATATAAATAGACTTGTGAGGCTTGGTTTAGTTGATGGTTTGCCTGAGAAGGCCTTCCACAATGACCACTCTTGTGTTGCATGTCTTAAAGGCAAGCAGCACAAGGTCTCATTCAAGTCCAAGCAGGTGCATACTAGTTCCAGACCTCTTCATATGCTTCACATGGACCTCTTTGGTCCAACTAATATAGAAAGTTTGAATGGCAAGTCATATTGTTTTGTTGTCACTGATGACTTTTCTAGGTTTACTTGGACATTCTTTCTAGCTATGAAGAGTGACACAGCTGATGTTCTTATTGAATTTATCACTCAAATTGAGAAAAGGTCTGGCAATGAGGTTAAGATGCTTAGGAGTGATAATGGTGGAGAATTTAGGAACAAGAAGCTAGATGATATTTGTGCCAGGAAGGGAATTACTAGGCAGTTTAGTATTGCTAGAACCCCACAACAAAATGGGGTTGCTGAAAGGAAGAATAGAACCCTAATTGAAGCAGCCAGAACAATGTTGGCTGATGCTCATTTTCCCATAGCCTTTTGGGCTGAGGCTGTTAATACAGCATGCTATGTGCAAAATAGAGCATTGGTTAACAAAATTCAAAACAAGACACCTTATGAGTTACTTTGGGGAAGAAAACCTAATATTGGTTTTCTCAGACCTTTTGGATGTCATGTAGTAGTCTTAGACACTAGTGATGCCTTAGGGAAATTTAGTGCAAAAGGTGATGAAGGTTACTTCATGGGGTATTCAGTGCAGAGCAAGGGTTATAGGGTTTATCTTAAGGAGGACAAACGTATTGTTGAAAGAGTACATGTTAGGTTCTTAGAGAATAAACCTAGTGATCCTGAAAGTGGTCCTAATTGGTCGTTTGATTTGGAACCCTTATCTAGAACTTTAAATTATATGCCTGTCACTAATCCAGACATTATGAAGGTAACTTCAAGTGTTATGGAGGAACAAGTTGTTCATGTTTCAGGTACACAGGTTGATGAAAGGGTTGGATCACAAGCAGAAAAGGCATCTCCTACATTTGAATATGTCACAATTCCCATTTGGACTGATGCTTTTGCTGCTGCTGCTGCTGCTGGACAAGATAATGGTGGTTTTCAAATACCACCAAATACAAACATGCATGGTTCTTCAGGCGCTGACAAAGGAAAATCCAGCGCTGACAAGACCAATTCAGACGTTGACAACAACATTTCAGGCACTGTCAGCTCTGACGCTGACAACCAAGATTCAAACGTTGACAACACTTATGGGCATCTTTTCTCTTCCAATTTTGAACAAGGTGGACCTTCCAATGTCCATGAAGAGATTCCTGTTGCTCAAAGAGAGTCTGATGAAGAAGATATTGGCAACATGGAGCGTGAAGTTGAGGACACCAGACTTTTTGAAGGAGGAGTTCTCACTTCCACAATGAAGAATCACCCCCCATCTCAGATCATTGGTGATGTTATGACTCCAGTTCAGACAAGAAGATCCCATCAAAGTCTTGGTGGATTTATTGCCAATATACACAAGAAGGTTGATACCCCTCTTGTACAAGCATGTTTGTTTGCATGTTTTCTGTCACAAGAAGAACCCAAGAAGATATTTGATGCTCTCAAAGAACCAAGTTGGGTGGAAGCAATGCAGGATGAGCTTCACCAATTTGCTATTCAGGATGTTTGGGAGCTGGTTGATTGTCCTAGATATGTCAGACCAATAGGGACAAGATGGGTTCTCAGGAAAAAAAGAGATGAAAGAGGTATTGTGGTCAGAAACAAGGCAAGGTTAGTGGCTCAAGGTTATACACAAGAGGAGGGGATAGACTATGAAGAAGTCTTTGCACCAGTTGTAAGGATTGAAGCTATTAGGATTTTTCTAGCCTATGCATCTTGCATGGGCTTCACAGTCTATCAAATGGATGTAAAGAGTGCATTCTTGTATGGCACCATAGTTGAGGAAGTTTATGTCATGCAACCTCCTGGTTTTGAGGATCCAGAGCATCCAGATAAAGTGTATAGAGTCAAAAAGGCTATGTATGGCCTTCATCAAGCCCCTAGAGCATGGTATGGTACTTTGTCCACTTATTTGGTGGATAATGGATTCAAGAGGGGCACCATAGATCAGACACTATTTACAAAGAAGAAAGGCAAAGATGTGTTGCTTGTGCAGGTCTATGTTGATGATATCATTTTTGGGTCTATTGATCCAAAGATGAGTGAGGATTTCTCCAAGCTCATGACAGACAAATTCAAGATGAGTGCTATGGGGGAGATGAACTTCTTTCTTGGTTTACAAGTTCAGCAGAAAGAAGATGGTATCTTCATCTCCCAAGACAAATATGTTGCTGAAATCTTGAAGAAGTTTGGCTTTTATCCACATGAAAAGAGGGCTTCTACTCCTATGGATAGAGAACACCCTTGGGGAAAGATTGGAGATGGGAAAGATGTTGATGTCAGGCATTATAGATCCATGATTGGATCTTTGATGTATCTTACTGCTTCCAGACTTGATATCATGTTTGCTGTGTGTGCATGTGCACGCCATCAAGTGACTCCCAAAGAATGTCACCTTTATGCTGTGAAGAGGATCTTTAGGTACCTAAGATGTTTCCCTACTCTTGGTTTGTGGTACCCAAAGGATTCACCATTGGAGCTGATTGCATATTCAGATAGTGATTATGGGGGTGACAAGTTTGATAGGAAATCCACAACTGGTGGATGTCAATTTCTTGGGAGCAGATTAATATCTTGGCAATGCAAGAAACAAACAGTGGTGGCTAACTCTACAACTGAAGCAGAATATATGGCTGCAGCAGCATGTTGTGGTCAAGTGTTGTGGATTCAGAACCAGCTGTTGGATTATGGGTATAACTTCATGCATACTAAGATATTTGTTGACAATAATAGTACTTTATGCATCATTAAGAATCCTGTGCATCATTCTAAAACTAAACACATAGAAATTAGACACCATTTTATAAGAGATTGCTTTGAGAAAGGTTTAATACAACCAGATAGGGTTGACACTGAGGAAAATGTGTCAGATTTATTAACTAAACCTTTTGATGCTGGAAGATTTCAGTACTTGGTAACAAGTATTGGAATGGTTAATCTCACTTAGGTATGTGTTTTGGATTCTTTTTGTAAAAGTATGTACAGGATGATGCATAATTATTATTGGTCTTATTTTAGATTTTCCACTATATTTCTCTAACACTGACAAAGGTTGTTTGAACACTGATAAGTGTTTTTGCAACGTTGTCAGCAATATAATTATCTAACGCTGACAAAGCTTTCTTCAACGCTGTTATGTGTTATCGGGGCGTTGTCAGCAACAATGTTAGTTTTGTGGTTTTCAATCTAAATGTGCAGATGGTGTTAGCAGTATACCATTGGATACAGAGTTGCTTATGGATCAAAGGAGAAGCATTTGGACATGTTTTTGTTTATGGATGATGGTTGGAATGTTTCATTCCTATCTTGACATAAAATTTTTATGTTCATGCATGTTTTTAGCAAACTCTTTGTATCTTTGTTTAAGGGGAGGTTTTAGGAACCTTTAGGATTTTTGGGTATCCATATGATACTCTTATCACAATTCTAGATTGTGTCCACAGGTGAGTATGGGTTAGTTTTACTAAACCACGAGGCACTGTAGCATGCATAGTATATCAACTTTGCATGCTGCCAAGACATTTTTGGCCTAGAATTGGTTGTGGTCTGTTGGGAGACTTGGGAATCATTTTGATATGGGATTTACCTGGGAGTAACAAGGATTTTATAAGGTAACTTGGTTGTTAAGAATTTTGGTTAGCAAGGGACACTAGAGGACTGTTATGTCTATCTTGCTTATGCAAGTGTGCATAACTGGACAGTGCTTGCCGCCCTATAATAATTATTAGCTTTTGGTTATTTTCTCTAGGATAAATTACTTGTTAAGGTCATTTTTCACTTTTTAAAACAATTTTATTTTTGGACGCTGACAAGATTTTTCCAAGCGTTGTTGTGACCAAATTGGACGCTGACATGGCTTTAGGCGAACGTTGACAAGATTATAGCCGTTGGGCGTTGATGGGTTATATTTGACCGTTGACACTCAATGGGACCTACCCAGTTGTTACTTTTTGACATATTTTCAAGCCGTAATTTTAGGAGTTGTTACTTTCATTAAATGCATGAGATAACTTATAACTTTTTCAATATTTTCATGATTAGTTTTTGAAAATCTTTGCCTATTTTTGGGCCAATCACATGCATTCATCCACTCCTATAAATTTGGCTCCTATTTTTAAACAGGGTATCTATACTTCTTGTCTAACACTTTTCTCTTATCAACCTTCATCTTCTATACTTCAAATTAACAGCTTTCATCAATGGCACCAAGATTTAACTCAGCAGAATTGGATTTGGGGTTCAAGTCTCAACACAACATGATTGCTTATCTTGTTGCTGATAATACTTTTTTCCCTCAATATACACAAATGGTGGCGTATTTGAACGCATCCCCATTAAGGTATGCTATTTCTCATGCACCACTCATTCCAGTCACACACATTAAACAGTTTTGGAACACTGTCAGTTCCTCAACAGTTAATGGAGTGACCACATTAACTTCTATTGTTCATGGGAGATATTGGGTGGTTACTGAGGCCTTGGTACGCCAGGCTTTGCATCTTGATGATGCTGATGGTATAACCATTCTTCCCATAACTGAAATAGAACAAGGGCTTAGGGCTTTGGGATACCCTATTCCTGATGTAGGTACTCTTAATAAGTACCATAAGCAGGAATTTCCCCCAGCCTGGAAGTACCTCATTCACATTCTCCTTCAATGTTTGAGTCCCAAATGTACTGCACACAATGAGATCAATAGATCTATTGCAACTGCTATTGTGTGTATTGCAACAGGGCAAAAATATAACTATTCCAAAATGATTTTTGAAGGGATGTGTAAAAACAAGGGGACAAAAATGACTTTAGCTTATCCCCGTTTTCTGCAAATGATTTTTGATGATCAAAGATATTGTTCAAGGGATCACAATGACTTTTATAAAATCCCTGAACAAAAGAAAGCTATTTTTACCAAGATGAATTCACCACCTCATAGAGACCTACCTTTAACCCCAGCCATGCTTGCTGTTATTACAGCAGCACAACCCCAACCAGACCCCCAACCTCATATTGACCCTCAACCACAACTTGAACCTATCCCTGAACCTTTACCCTCACCTGACCAAATGCAAATAGACCAAGAACCCTTTGACGCTGACACATTTAATGTGGGCGTTGATGTGCCTATTTCCAACGCTGACACCCAACCATCACAATCCCAAACACCCCTTAACCAACCCACATCTACCCATTCTTCCACACCATCTTCCACACCACCTGAATATAGGTTGATCAAACGCCAAAGGACTGCTGGAGAGTTCTCCTCTGGTGGTCCTAGCCATGAAGCAGAGAGAACCACCACCACAAGTGTGGCTGGTGACCTGGATGAGGCTGGGACTATTGGTTCTGGCTTAGAAGCTGGCCAAGGCAGTCCCACCATAATTAAGTCCTCATCCATGCCCAATGAACCTGACTTGGGAGGTCAAATCCCCATTTCAGAAGAGGGCAGACTGGAACCAATGACTCTTTTGGAATTGACGGCTGTCTGCATTAGCTTGCAAAAGCAGAATGCAGACTTAGTACAAATTGTCAGCAACCAAGGCCTTGAACTCAAGGAATTGAGGGAGAGGATTGTTGTTTTGGAGAGTGCTCATGCAAAGGGAGGTATGGAGGAGTCTTCCAAAGGGGAGGAAGATCAAAGAAATCTGAGTGATAAGAGCAGTCAAGATGGTCAATCATTGGATGTTGCTGAAGCTCTTACTACTTTGAAGGAACAAACAGGTTTTGATACGTCCTTGATCTCTCCAACCAATTTAAATTTATCATTTACAGATATGTTGAGAGAGGTTACACAAGGCGCTGAGGGAAAATATTTGAGCGTTGACAAGACAAATTTGGACGCTGATAGAAGTATTTTAGGCGCTGATAGAGGAAATTTGGGCGTTGACAGATATGCATATGGAGGTGATGTATTCCAGTCATCATCTATCATCAAGGATGTTCCTACTCAGGTATTACCATCTACCTTACCAACAATTGCACCATCAGATAAGGGTAAGGGTAAGTTGGTAGAAGAAATTGTTCCAAAGAATGCAGCTCAGGTTGAATTTGATAGAAGATTGGCTGAGCAAATGATGGAACAAGGTGAAAAGGAAAAGTCACCATTTGTTGTGACTTCTGAAGAAGAAAGTGATGGGGCTAGCTCAGATTCAAGTGTGATGATTATTGAACCAGAAAGACTTGAGTATGGTGATGAGCTTGCTAGGGAAAAGCTGAGAGATTTAAAGTTGCAGATTGATTTTGATATGCCAGAGGTGGTTCAGATGTACAATTCTTGGGAAGAAAGCTGTATGGATAATCCAGACTTGACCATTTCAGATCAGATATGGGGTTTGGAGATTCTTCTTAGAGTTCAGAAGGATTGTAAGGTGATTTTGAAGCACAAGGCAAGCAACATTCTCTCAGAGTTGAAAAGGGATAGAAGGAAGCTCTACTTTATGTTGCTCAAATGTCATGGAGTTGGATGGACACATCAGAAGTTGAAGGCTTTGACATTTGATGAGTTGGAACATAGGGCTTATCCCATTTGGGTGAAAGTGCAGGAAGAAAACACTTTCAGACTTCTTTCAGATGAAAGAAAGGAGCAACTTGCAGAAGAGATGGAAATCAAGAAAGCTATGATAGTTCCCAGACCAGTGAAGAAGGGATTTATACTTGAGTTTCCAAAAGATATGAATCAACTATATCCAAGTGAAGTAGTTATTAGAAAGAGCCTCAAGCTCTCCCCATTAGAAGCTTCAGATATGGTGCATGTGTTACCACTAGATTCCAGGAATCCAATTGTGAGTTATGATGAAGATGAATGTGGATTCTGGAAGATTGGAAGATATGGCAAGGAGGTACACACTTTTACCACTCTCATATCTTTATTTGCAAGTTGTGATATAGAAGACTTGGTGGACCTTTGGAGGTTGCTAGAGACCAAGTATGAGGCTGAAGCACCAACTTCAGCTAATGGAATAAAACTTTGGACCACATTCAAAAGAATGTGTGGGACAAATGAGGAAGATCCTGAAATATGGAAGGATCTTGAAGATGACCTCAGTGGTCTTCAATGGAGGTTATATTCAGCTGCTGGTGTATACCATTTGAGTTCTACAAAGTTTGCTGAGTATTTACTTGTAGATGCTCAGTATTTCATATCCAAGGCTGTTTTGGAAAAGATGAAGGACACCCAGTTGGAGATAGATTACACAAGTGACGTGGCAAAGAATTTGATCAGATTTGTTTATTACCAATATGATAAGGTTTGTCAGACTCCTCCAAGTTCTTAATGTTTATTCAGAAACTTGATCATAAGAGTGGATATCAAGTTTAGGGGAGGATTGTTGGGAATAAATTAAGGCCAGATCACTTGAACGCTGACAAGAACAACTCAAGCGTTGACAAGAGCAAAGTGAGCGCTGACAGCTTAAGCGTTGACAAGTTAAAGTCAAGCGTTGACACATTGAAGACAAGCACTGATGGAAGATATGAGCTACACGTTTATTATGTTCTAGAATACTTCTAGTAAGGATAGAAACGACAATGTATTTTCTATGTTTATCTTTACCTAGAATAGTTGATACATAGCTTATTGTACAAGGCTTCTTAGTCTATAAAAGAAGGCCTTTAGGTTAATGTTTTGTATCAAGTTTTCATTAAGTTTTCATTCGTAAACATCTTTCATTGTAAGCAAGTTCGACATTGATAATCAAAGTGAAAGTTTTGTTTACATCTTGTGTTCTTGTTTAAGTATTAAATTCCGCATAATACTTAGATTCACAAAGCATATAACAAAGGTTTCTCTACGTGTTATACTTGATCTAATCTCGTATACACAAAGCTAATCGATCTAAGTTTGGGATCAACAATCAATACCTTTTAACATAGGGATTACTTGATGATGTTCATGACTGGATACCGCAAGCAGAACACAGGAAATGCACAAGGCATCTTTATGCCAATTTTAAGAAGAAGTACAGCGGAATGCAGTACCAAAGACTTTTTTGGGCTGCAGCATCATGTATATTAGAACAGCAGTTTGATCAGATCATGGAACAGATAAGATTGTTAGACCAAGCAGCCTTTGATTATTTGGTTCAAAGGAATCCCAATTCTTGGTCAAGGGCTTTCTTTGAGATGGACCGGAGATGTGCTGCATTTGAGAACGGTATATCGGAAAGTTTTAACAGAGCAATCTTGAAACCAAGACATAAACCTATCATAACAATGCTAGAAGAGATTAGGTTATACATAATGCAAAGATTGGTTGCAATGAACAAGCTGGCTTCAAGTTTAGAAGACACTGTAACACCTAGTATAAGAAGAAGGTTAGAGGTACTCAAAGAAAAACAAAGGTAAATGCTCTTTATGCTTGTATATAATTCATTGTTTTTGTTAGTATTTGACCTGTATACTAATCTAGTTGTTTCTGTTATTGCAGAGATTGGATTGTATATAAGAGTGGCTACCAAGAACTTGAAGTCAGAAAGTATGATGAGAGCTATGGAGTGAAATTACTTAACAAGGTATGTACCTGTAGGATGTGGGAGTTGAGTGGGGTTCCATGTGTGCATGTTGTAGCTGCAATCTTGCATGAAGGAACTGAAATAGATCTAGGAGTAAGCCACTGGTATAGTCAAGAGTTTTGGTTTAATGCTTATCAATTCTCCATTAGATCCGTACCTGGGTCTAACATGTGGAGAAGGACTAATGACATTCCACCCTTACCTCCACTTTTAAGAAGGATGCCTGGTAGACCACAGAAAGAGAGAATAAGAGCCATTGATGAAAACAATGGAACACAAATTAGTAGGAGGGGTAGAACAATGACCTGCAAAAACTGTTGGAAACAGGGTCATAATAAGGCAACATGTCAAGAAGAACCCCAACCTAAACCTGTTGTAGAGAAGAAAAAACCAGGGAGAAAGCCTGCTGTTGTTGTTGGGCAACATGCATCTAGTAGAGGTGGTAGGGATGGAAGAGGTCAAGGAGGTGGAATTGGGGGTTCTGGTATTGGGGGTTCTGGTATTGGGGGTTCTGGTATTGGGGGTTCTGGTATTGGGGGTTCTGGTATTGGGGGTTCTGGTATTGGGGGTTCTGGTATTGGGTTGGATGAGACAGCTGAAGGTAGTGGTGGTAGGGGTGTTGGATCAGGTAGAAGAGGAGTTGGAAGAGGTGTTGAGAGAGGTGTTGGGAGAGGAGTTGGGAGAGGTGGTGGTAGGGGTGGGGGTTCTGGTATTGGGGGTTCTACTAACAGGGGTGGTTGGACTAGGAAACCATGTACAAAGGCTGGTTCAAGTAGGGGAGCCAAAACTTATACATCAAATGGATGGTTAACTGCAGAACAGGTATACCCACTTAATTTCTTTAATTTTTATTTAATTTTGTATACATCTAATAATGCTAAACAAGAGAAAACATGTAATACAGGAATATGAATTAGAGCGTGATGAGGAGAATTTTAGGGAGTTTATGCATGAAGAATCACTGAGGGAGGCAAGGGAAAAAGCAGAACAAGAAAGGATTGATAAAGAAAGAAGGGAAGAGCAGGAGTGGGAAGATAGGCATGATTACTACAATCCAGCTGATTGGACACATGACATTGAACATGATTGTGCACACAATCACCAAAATGTTGAGATTTTATTCCCACACATGCAAGTCCCACATCTTACACAAGAATCTGCTGTTAAAGGTGTTAGGGAAGATGCACCAACCATGATGGAAGCAAGAGTTGAAGCTGCTGTTGGTCAATCTGTTTTACCACACATTCATTCACAGCCTGCACAACAATCTGTTGGTCAAACTGTAACAACTGCAGATATAGAAGATGCACCAACCATGATGGAAGCAAGTGTTGAAGCTGCTGTTGAAGATCTAGTGGTGGATGGAACTGATGCTAGAGGCAAGGCTCCCATGTTGGTTGATCCAAAACCTGCACCAAAAAGGAAGAGGGGTAGGCCACCATCACATGTAGATGGAGTAAGGATTTATCACAAGAACCGTGGCAGGTCCGAAAGAATTGCCAAAATGAAGTTGAACAAACCATTTGTGTTTGACAAGAATGGTACTGGAAGTACTCCAGATAAATCCTTTGATGTTTCTCCTTAACTTTCTAAACATTAATGTCTGTAATGAACTTTTAGGAACTTATAAGTGCTTAGCTTCTGGTAATGGGTCAAAAGGGTAGTCAAGTGAATCTGGGTATTGCAAGGTTTATGGGACTTGCAAATTTTGTTGTAATCTTTTTGTCTTGAACTATGTATTTGACTGCCATGATATATGGAAAAGCAGCACTTAAATATGTTTAGATTCCTTTTGTGTGTTGTTTAATCATACTTGATAAAAGCTCCAAAATCTTGCAGAAAACAAGACAAGATTGTGAGTTTGTTTATTGAACTTGTGCACAATGTCTCATACAACTTGTGGCAGACAACCAAACTTGTGCACAATGTCTCATACCACATGTGGCAGACAACCAAATTTGTGCACAATGTCTCATAACACTTGTTGCAGACAACCAATGAATAAATAGGGCAACAAACAGAACATTGAAGGCATGAATAATGGTTCAAAGCTGATACATACTTAAACAAAACATTCAGTACACAAAACCTAGTTCAAAGCTGATACATACTTAAACCCTACACATTCAGAACACAAAACCTACTCCAAAGTTCATCATCAAGGGCTGATACATACTTAAACAACACAAATCCTACTAATATCTAATTCATAACATAGAAAAACAACAATAAGGCCACCATGATCAAAGTTGTCTTCTTCCAAAACCTTGCATTCTTCTTACTCTTGATCAACTCATCTTGCACCACAGCCAATTGTTCAAGGCTTCTTATCTCAGCATCAACTTCCTGTCTCTGTTGAGGATTCAGCTGGAAATGCATCTGATACAAAAGCCCTTTGTACCAAGTATTATCCAATTCAGTGTCATACCAATAGAACTCATTACACTTTCTCACACCACTTTTCTGCAAGTTAGGTGTCATCCAATTCATTGTCATATATTATCATTCAATTAAAATTAATGCGTAATAAAATTAAATTAGGTGTCGTTAAATCTAACTTACGTATCTGTTGGGGCAAACTAAGAATCTTCTAGCAGGATTGGCGGGTTTCCATGAAGTGTACTCCATCAATGGAAGATTGCACGTACATTCAGAAGGGATGTTTTGTTCGTAATGCCAATTTGCCATTTTTTAGTTTTGATGGAAAGAAAATAGGGTTTATTTTTAGATCTCCAGAAATTAGGGTTTATGTTTAGATCTCCATTTTTGATTTTGGATGGAAAACAATAAAGTGAAGGTCAAAGGGGACGGTGGGTAGTTAGGTTTAGTTATGTGGGTTTGGATCTTGGATATTGGATCGGGTCGTATGGAATAAATGATTTCTCTACCATCCACGTAGATATATCAACTGAATTTATAATTTTTTTTAATTAATTAAATGACGTGTAAATGTTCCCGGTCATAGTGGTAATATTATTACAAAACAAACAAGTAGAAGGGTAAAGTCACGAGATAAAATAGTAAGTGTTTAAAGTCGACACAAAACAATAAGTAGGATGGTATTTTATGGCTTTTACCCGAAAAAAAACCACACATACAAAAACAATTTGCTAGTGGGGCGTGGGGCCCGACTTCTCTTTAGTTGAAACTTGACGAGCAACTGACGAATGAGGTGAATGTCGTGGTAAAAGCCGACGAACACCGATGAAATACACTCCTCAGACTGACAAATCTCACCTCGCCGTGACACCTTATTCTTTTAGTATTTTATAAAGTAAGTTTTAACATGTGTATTTTTTGAAAATACATCATTTATATGTGGACTTAACTTTTAAATAAAAGACAAATTCAAATGAAAAAACAAATAACACCTACCGATGATTTCAAGTCTTCAACGTCAAATCTTATGTGCGAGGTCCGGTATAAGGTTGGCCTAGTCTGATCACGTTATTATATGTGTACTCCTTTTGATACAAAATTAAATTCGACAAATACAAATAATCCATATATCTTCATTTAATCATGTTTTTCTAATCCTTTTCTTACTAACGATAATATTATTTAAAACCTAAATGAATTGCATATGTCGTCTTAAAATCATATGTCGTTTTAAAATCAGATTATTTTGCAAATTTCAATCTCTCGATGCAACTAAAAAATGCACGTTTCGTCTTTGGATACAACTTAAAAGTGTAAGTCTCATTTCAAAATATTTTGTATCTAAAAGCGAAAATTTGCAAAAAACTTTGATTTTAAAATGATATATGCACTTTTCATAATATTTAAGATGCAACATATAAAATAATCAAACATTTGAAATGAATTATGCAATTCTCTCTTCTTTTATTATTTAACAAACGTTTCCTTTTAAAACAACATATGTTAGTGGTTAGTAGGACGAGTTGTGCAATGAAATCCAAGTGGCAGAATGTATTATTTGAATCCTTTTTTTATCCGCTTTGTCTCAAAAGTTATTGACATGTTTTGAACTCAAGACCTCTAAGGAACATCTTCAAAAAAACTATTTACTAAAACTTTGATAGCCAACTGAGTTAAGCGTTTTTTAAGAAACTTTAAGTTGAAAACATGGTAAAAGAGGTGGAAACGAGCCGATCCGAACTCGACCTCGAGCTCGGCTCGTTTACGTTTTACAAAGCTCGAGCTCGGCTCGTTTCGAGCTTTATTATCTAGGCTTGGGCTCGGCTCGTGGTATGGTAGAGAAGCTCGGGCTCGGCTCGATCTCGACTCGTTTATACGATTTAGCAATGTAAAAATAAAACTTGACTCAAGATCGGCTCGTAATATAGTTAAATTAGGCTCGTTATTAAGCTCGCTTAAAAAGCTCGTATATAAAAGATTAGGCTTGTTTAGGCTCGTGAGCCCAGACAAGCTTTGGACGTAAAGCTCGAGCTCGAACTCGTTTAATAAATAAGCTGCAACTTAGACTCAAGCTCAGACTCGTTTAAACTCAACTCATTCGAGTTTTTACTGATCCGTTCTCGAGCTTTTCACGACCAGCTCGACTCTTTTCCACCCAAACATGATGTTTGTAATAAAACCATGTCGGTAACAACAATACCATTTCCATTATTATTTAATTTCCATTAAAATAACAAGTAGGCAAATTGGACTTGACCATACTCTATAGAATTTTTTAAAAATAAATAAATAAAACCATCAAAAACCAAACAAAAAAACACTTGTTCCCAACAACATCCTTAAACCCAAATTAACTCCAAAACACTTCATAAGGTATGACAACACTTTTTTTTTACTAAATAAGTTAGTAAAATTTTATGTTTTCACCCTTTTTCCATATATAATTTTCTTAATTTTTTATGTTTTTTTTAAGATTTTTTTTTAAATTTTTATTAAAGTATGAAAAAATAGGAGATCTATATGTGTTAGTACTATTTTAGGATACCCTTTATCCTGTTTTTGCTCTCTTGGATTCTGGATTTTTTTTTAATATTTTATAATATAAAGTTTGTAACTTTATTGAATTATTGGTGTTTTTTTTGTGCTGTTTTTGTGGGTCTCTAGAAATATATGCATGTTTTTTATGTGATCAAGATTATGCTTTTTGTTTGTTAACATTTTAATTAAGGTTAGGTTATAAAGTTAGTATTTTTATATTTGTAAGAGTGAGAATTTTTTTTTTAATTTTTTTATTATTTTTAATGTATATATATATTTTTAGAACAGCGGGTTAGTAGTTAGTGGGTAAAGTCGTGCAGTGACATCCAAGCGAGTTGTATGTCTTTCTTGAACTCTCGCGTAGTTATGGTTAGCTCCTCAAGATTAGTTGTTATTTGTAATAGTGAGATTTTTTTATAATTTTTTATTATTTAATTTTCGATATATATTTTTTTAGAACAACGCGTAGTGGTTAGTGGGTCTAGTCGTGCAGTGACATTTAAGCTGTTGCCTTCGCCTAAATAGGGTTAGCTCCTCAAGATTAGTGGTTATTTAACTAATGTTGTTAATTATTAGTGGGCCGTTATGAAAATGTTTGTTTATATATTTATGTGATCAAGATTAAGGATTTGTTTGTCTGTTTCCCCTGTTGATAATTTTGCTCTCAATCAAGGTTAGATTTTTATGCTGATTATGAAATATTTATGATTGAATCACGTGTTTAAGGTGTTTTGTAAACATCTGTGTATCTTCGTAAGAACTTGCTCAATATTTGGGGGTTTTAGTTAAGTTGGGTGTTTGGGTGTGTGTTCTTAGTGGGTGTTTTTTTGAGCTTATATGTGGCTTGTGGGCTTATTTTTGTTTCGGCTTATTTTGGGATGTGTGGGCTTATATATGTTTATTATGATATGATAAGCTTATATAAGCTCATAAATTTCGGGATAAGCTGAAAAATTGGGGCTTATGAAATATAAGCCGAAATCAAATAAGCTCGTAAGCCCACATATAAGCCGAAACAGATACCAGTTAAGTTGGATTTAACTCTAATAAGGGGGGGTGTTTGGATGCGTGTTCTGAAAGTGATGAAGTGATATTGAATAGATTGTATAAGGTAGTTGTTTGTAAGATGTTGTGTAGACGGCTTATGCTGTTAGAATTGTACAATAGTCAATATCTTGGTGATGTTGGCGTCATCTAACTGTTTTCTGTTTAAGAAATAATAGATAGGATTAGGATCACGCAACAGAGTAATTTTACTCTTTTCCGTTAGACACTGTAGATAATTCTAATAGGGTAGCTTGTTTAAGTGTAAACAGTTTTGAATGCTTGGATAGAAATTTTTATCAGCTTATTTCAGAGTAAATAAGCCCTTACAAATTAGCAAGTTGGTACTCGTATTTGCTTATGGTTTAATACTGATGACCACTTTATACGATGCAATCCCAAACACCCCCTAAGAGGGTGTTCTGTGTTCAGAATCGCGTTGTTTAAATGCTTGTCTGCTTATTATTTAAGCAGATAAAATAGTTTGGCTTTTGAGTGTTTTATATAACTGCTTATCAGCTTATTATAGAGTAATTAAGCACTAAAGAATGCACAGGTTGGTATCTGCTTACTGTATTTATATACGATAACCAGCTTAAATATGCAATGCTGAACAGTGAACAACCCCTAGGATAATTATATGCAGAAGTAGGTTAAACTGTTAAAGTAGAATTATAGATTAATTATTACGACTTAAAGTTGCAATAATCATATAGTCACTCACGTATTTGAAGATATTTTTGTAAATCTGACTTTTTTAGTATATCGTAGTTTGGGATTTCACAAAAGATAAACATCGATAACTTTCAGGTTTAGATCCATGGAATCTCCTCAATCTATTGTGTCACCATTCAAGACCTCATCGGTTTATTCCGACCCTGAAAACCATAATCTCGGTTATTTCGTTCAAGACCCGAGTTCTGCACCAAAGAAAACTGATTCATATCTTGGTGTTCTTGAGGTTTACATTCATGAAGCTAGAGACATTCAAAACATATGCATATACCACAAACAAGATGTTTACGCCAAAATTTCTCTTACTAGCAACCCCGAAAAGACCGTTACTACCCAAATAGTTAATGGTGGTGGAGTAAACCCTGTATTTAATGAGAACCTCTGTATCGATATACCAGATGTAGCTACTATCGGTATTTCACTTAAATGTGAGATATATATGATGAGTCGGGCTAAAAATTATCTTGAAGATCAGTTGCTTGGGTTTGCTTTAGTCCCTCTTTCGGATATTTTCGTTGAAAACGGGAAACTTAACAAGGAATTCACGTTATCGTCAAGTGATGTCTTCCACTCGCCCTCAGGTTTCGTTGAGCTCACTTTATCGTACAATGGAGTGTCACCTGATGTGATTGCTATCTCACAGCCAATGCCACCATTGAATACTAACATTTCTATTGTCTCCGACCAATGTGAGCTGGATAAACTTGAATTCCCAGATCCCAAAGTTCTGAACGAAAACGAGATGATGGTGTCCGAGTATATTGGGATTTGCTCAGAAAGTTTAGGCTCGTCTGATACTGATGATCAAGCTAGCTCAGAAAACGGCACATCTGTCTTTGATAATCATAAACCTGATTCGCCACCAACAAGCGTGTCAACTAATGGATCTCAATGTCCTTCGGCTCCTACTGCAAGCAGTGAATCTGCAGATCAAGAATCTGATTCACCTCCAAAAGAAAAATCCACTGTAAGTGATTCAGTCGGTAAGTTGAAGGTGAATATCGGGCTCGATGAAAAAGTGATTCAGCAAGATTTTGTTGACTTGTACATGAAAAGTATGCAGCAGTTTACCGAATCGTTGGCTAAGATGAATCTGCCAGTGGATATGGAAAGTGACCAGACGAGTTCAGGAAACTCAAGGTCGGATCAGACCACACAAACACCAAACGGAAACCGGCCTCGAGTGTTTTATGGAAGCCGAGCTTTCTTCTGAAGCTGTTAGAATCAGAATCACACTCAGCATGGTGTTTCGGCTTCTTTGTATTTTTCATTTGTATTTGTGTCACTTCTGTTATTCTTATGTACTTGAAGAGTTGTCTATGATTTTAGAAACATGATCGTGCAGCATTTAGATCAGGGTATACACGTATGAACTATGTTAACACAAGAATTTCAGGGAGCACCAGAATCTTAACATCGTTATATATATTAACTTGTATTGTTATTTATTATCAGTTTGTTAAGGTATGAATGTTCATATTCGTGGAACCATGTCGCACTTAGACAGGTTTGGAACGGTCAGATTACACAAACATTGTCGTGTTTTAACTAGCTATTTTGTCCTTCACAATACATACCTGCACATAATCTTGTGTCTTGTTTGCTGATAATTATATAGTAACCAAAGCTGGTTGGATTATGTTTTAACTGCCATTGTCCGTTCATTTCACAGACTAGTTTTAGCGTTCTATTACAAAGTAATTGGAGGTTAAGACTTAAAGAGGGTTCGTTTGCAAGTCCCTCAAATCCATTTAGGGGGTGTTTGGGATTGCATTTGCAAACTAATTATCCAAGTATTGCGTAAATCACAGATAATAAGTTTTTGGGTGTTTGGATGCAGGACATCTTATTATTCCAAAACGCATAACTTACTTCCGAACCCATCAATTCCATGGATTGTGTTTTGGATGCTTTATACCTTCTTGAAGTACCTGCGTTAATAAAAATGTTAGTTTTTGTTGACCCCTTGACAGTGTGCATGACCAGATGGCTTCGTGCTCCCCTTGACACATAAGAAGTCGTGGATGACTGAAGCTTTGTTCCTTGGTGGTTCATTCAGTTATTGCAGTATCAGTCGGTTTGCTGCTTCGTTTAGGTATGTTCAGTATAATTGTTTACATAAGTTTTTTTACTACTAGTTCTACATGTTAATTTCACAAGACACAGGACGCCTCTCTGTGCATAATAAAATGCATGTTTAACTTATCTGATATTAGAAGTTTGCCTTTAGAATTTAGCTGCATCGCCCTAATAAAAGCACGATTGATCAGTAGTTGAGGGATTTAATTAGACGACTATATATGATAGTTGCAACCTTAGGTGTTCTACCATTCATTTGTAGTTTACGAAGTCATCAAAACTAGTAACACGATTGTAATCGATAAGTTTTACTAACATAGATCATTTGCATACAATGCTTGTCAAGTACATATATATCTTTCAAACTGCCAAATTATCAATTTATCACACACATTGTCTCATCACATAGGTACTTCGACTATTTCATTAGCTCGTGTATACATATGACGTCGACAAACCCAAGCAACCTGACCATCATCTCGATATCTGACTCTCCACAAACCAAATGTCTCAGCAATATCTTTCCCACTTGAGCACCCCTTTTCCCTTAAAAAGTCCACAATCCACTGTTGTGCCGCTTTCATATCTTGTTGAACATCTCTTGATCTTCCTCTGCTTTGTCTCGCAGCAGCCACAGCACCCACTACCCCAACACCCGCTGCACCATAAACGAGCGGGTTGTCTGTCAAACTCGCAACTGCTTTACTCAAATCCGGTATCAAATTCCCCATCCCTGCTGCCACGTGAGCTCCTATTTTAAGAGCAAACGTTAATATTTTCATAAAGCCTCCCATGTATGGAGCTAAAGATGTTACAGCTTGGTTATCAATCTGCATCATTTCGCAACCCATTTGATCGTCAACAACATGCATTTCACCTCTGAACTCGCATAACATGTGAAGCCGAAGCGCAGTCATCCCAGAAAATATATTCGTGACTAATCTTCTTGAGTAGTTCTCGGTTTTGACAAAATAAAACATGTTTGGTACTTTCCGTTCTTCTATCTGAACGTTGTAATTCGTTAAGTAGTTAACTTTACGATGCAGTTCAGTTAGTAGCCTATGTTCGTAGTATCTTAGCCCTTGGATCTCATGTTTTATGTCCCGGATTTCATTTTCGATGATTTTAAGTCTTTGAATGACTTCTTCTACCCCTTTGGCAATTCCAGTCAATGACGGGTCGACTATGTTCGTGTCGTTTTCTTGCACGGCCGCGTTTTCTAGGGGTACTTGTAATTCGAGTGCGAGGTTGTAAAGGTCGTGATACCTTCCATTTAATACTTCTTTGAAGTCATCATCCGATAACAAGTCTCGAGCAAAGTCAAACCCAGTGTTTAGTACAGGGCGGCCCGAGTCAGAGACCGGAGTCCATGTATGCTGATAGTCATACATGTCGTCAGCTGGAATCGATAGCAAAGCATGTTTTAACAGAACGAGTGGGACAATTTGGGTTTTTCTGTGTCGAGGAGGTGTGAGGTTTCTAACACAATGCGGACGAATTATGCTTTCGCTTAACATGACCCCTTGACAAAGGCTTTGGATTGATGGGTAGATAAGGTCCCGAAAGTGTTTAAGAGTATCGGAAATGTTTTTGCTGGAGCAAGCGAGGATGTCAAGGTGGTACCCGAGGTGTCCTCCAAGCTCGATTCTTATGTGGACCCCGTGAATGGTTATGGAGATGAGGGATTTTTCAAGAGTGTATGTTGCTCCGTGTTGAGTCTTGAGTCCAATGACTTTGCTGTGCAAGTGTACCTGTTTTTTAAGGTAAATTATGAACAACAATAAATGTTATAGTGATCCTTAGAAGCGGAAAGATTGCCGGAGTGGGTAACGGGTCAAAACAGGTGATTCCAACCTGCTACCCAGAACAGACAAGAATTGCCACCATTTTATTACTATAGTCTATAGTAATCGCAAATCTTCGAGTCTACTGATTTAGGAGATTGCTTGCTTAAAAACACACTTTAGACAATTTCAGTCGATTTGACCCATTTGACCCGGCCCTATTTAGCAAAAAAATTTAGTTGACGCGTTTGATATAAGATACGATCCAAATGAACTTGTAACTTATTGGATCAGATTTCGATCTCGTTGATCCTGATTAAACAAAGAATAACATACCTGTAATCTTGGGAAGAACCCGGGGGGCAGGAACATGGGACTTGAATCATGACATTCGAGAAGTCTTCCCACAAACACCGAATCTGACCTGGTTAACTGCCATCTTGGATTTCTTGTCCTACTATCTTCAAGAAGCGACGGAATCAGCAGCAAAGATCCATGATCAGATGGATCTTGTTTGTAACAAAGTTCGAGTTTTAACATTATGTTCACGAGATCAGTAACATTCAAGTTCTCAAAAACCTTGGGTCCCATCCCGGGAATCTGGCTTTGTAAATTTCCTCTCAGAATCTTCTCCAACTCTTTTCTACTCACAAATCCTCCGCTGACACCATCTATAATGCTCACCTTTTTTACGTTCAACTTCACGAGCTGACCGACCACTTCACCAAAAAACCACTCGAAATCCAATATCAAAAATCCCAATTCTTCAAAATATATCACTTCCCCTATCTGATGAAGACATGTTGCAACTGCTTTTCTTCGCATCTCGACCTTCATTAGTATGTTGTCGTTTCTTGATTGGACTCGTAGAGACAGGACTCTAACCTGACACAAGTTGCTAAATTCTTCCCATTTCATTACTCGTCTATCATCATTTTCCGACCTCCAATCGGATAATATGGTTACAAGATCATTACAGAGTTCGTAAACTCTAGGTACACTTTGTAAAATGGTTTTGCTAGTTTTTCTGAGGTGATGCGTGAGTTTATTGACATAAGCAGATGATCTTGCGTCAAGCGTAAATACTGTAGGGTAGAAGTCAAGATATCCTTGGAACTTATCTCTAAGGTTTTGAACGACGTTTACTATGTTTTGGAAGTTTACTGAGGACTGATCGATCTTGTCGTAGTGTGTTAGCACCACAGTTACATTGGGTAGTATGCATTGTTGACCTGCCTTTTTGGAGTTGGAAACTATGAATCTTAGCCAATATTGAAGGTCTTGTTCCAACTCTGATGGCGGTTTTGGTTCTCTGTTGTTTGGTTTAAGAAACAAGCTTGAAACGATGACAAAACATGAAGCACTACCGTGGCCAGGAAACATGATATCATGAAAGGAAAAAGACTCGTGTTGACCTCCTAGGTTCCATATTGAATACTTTGTGTCCTCGTCTTTGAGAGTTTTTACCTTTATTCCTGAAGTACGAATTGCTTGCTCAATAGGATTTACGAGGGTTTTTACTTGTTCGATGTATGCTACTCTCGAAGATGTGAAGTTTTGTGAAATGGAGTTGCATAGTAAGGTTTTCCCTGCATATAAACAATGTATCTTAATTATATAAGCAATATTGTATGACGGTTTTGTCAAATAATTTCTAACTTACCAGCGAATTCTTGTCCACATATGAAGACTCGACAGCTCTTGGGTGCGGTCATAGGCATATCTTTAAGCAAATCGACTTCAACTTCATGACCCGTTTTTTCATTTTGGCCTACTTTTTGATGTATTAGATCTGCTTTCCCAGAAATTTGTAGCGGTGTTCTTGCAAGATCAATCTCCTCGATCCAAGGATTCACTTGTAAAGTCTCCATTATACTATTCAACACTAAATCGCCATCTACCCCTTTGCAACCCTGTAAAGACAAAAACTTTAAACTGACATTTGTCTTTAAGCTTTCAAAGATTTCAGTTATCTCCTGTGGTCTTAAATTTTGGTCTTCGTATATCCCCAACCTTGTTAAAGTTTGGTTAGTACGCAACATCTGCAAAATTGCAATCAGCCCGTCTCTACCTATCTTCGTTCTTTTTCCACCAAATATTAACGACTTCAAAGTTGTATTTGCTTGCATTTGAAGAGATGAAAACCGAGTTAACGGACAAAGCAAGTGTTCTACGCCAACCCCGTTAAACCGATTGTCATCTAATTGCAATACTTCCAAACTTTTGTTCTTGAATAGTCCAGCTGCAACATAAACTACCCCCTTGTTTTTTAACCTGGTTTTCGAGAGGTTAACTTCTTTTAGAGTCCGGTTCTGTTCAAGAACCCAACGGAAGTCCCTGGCCCACCGGGATTTTAAATAGACTCCGGTGAGGTCAAGTGATTTAACCGTTGTGTTCCACCCGAGAGCACACACTACCCTACACGCCCCAGAAACATTTATCCGGTATATACGTAGCATGCTGCTCTCAGGTGTGAATTCAACTATTTTCAAGCTATCGTCATTATCGCTTCCTCCACTCCATACATGAACTTCAGTGGATCTGTTTCTTGCTAGAACTGCTGATATCAATGGGGCAGCAATGACAGAACTCGAGTCAAATATAGTTAACTTTTTTAACGTTGAATTTGCTTCTATCATTTTCGATAACTCTTCTGCCCCTTTTGATCCTATCGTACCATCCCTTATTTGCAGGTCTTCTAAACATGTATTAACCTTTAAACCCGAAGCACATAAACCAGCTCCATATGACCCAATCCTTGATTCAGAAAACATAATCTCTTTAACCACTACATTCTTCTTCAATATATTCGCTAGCATTTCCATGCACTCGACGTTTATCTTGTTTCTCTCGAATATGACTTTTTTCACACGTGAAGAACCATCGAGTAAAACCTCGAGGCTCCTCATTTCCTCTAGCTCCCATTCAACTTGATGAAACTCTAAATCTTCTAAAGAAAGCCGCGTTTTGGAACAGGTAGACACGAGCTTAAGCACATTAGCAAACTCGAAACGGGCATTGTTTGAAATGTTTATATGAATCGAATCATTTGTTTCTTGATGACAATGTGATGCAGGTTGCGAAAGATGGAATGACATGCTTACAACGTTAAGATTTTCAGCTTGAATTGATTGTTTAAGCCATTGAAGATCTTGTAAGCTTTGGTTAGATGTCATTGCTGATGAAATGAAATAGGTTAATGGTGATTATGTTCTAAACCTGTGTATTAGTATAAGTTTTATTAAAAATATTTTTTTTTGAGCAAAAAGTTTTATTAAATATTGAAATATGGTTTCTTTCGGTGGAAAATAGAATTTTGCTTTAACTTTAATTGTTTTGCTTTTTTGAAAATGATATAAAAGGACAAAAGTGCACCAATTATCACCCTTAGTCATTATTTTTATTCACCTATGGCAATACTTTCCCTGATTTTGGGGTAAAAAAAGGTAGTTTTTGACTTTTTTTCTTCTTTTCAGGCATGCTATTTTGTCAAGGTAGAGGTGTCAAAACAGGCGGGCGGGCGAAACGGGAGGCGAGCCAAACGGGCGTGGGCTAAACGTGCACGGGCTCAAAATGGGCAGGTTAAACGGGCGCAAGCTAAAATGAGAAAAAAACATATAAAAACGTAAAATTAAAAAATAAAAATACTTGTTAAAAGCCGGGGATAAAACTAAATATAAAATATCAGCCAAGTGGCATAATTAGTGTTTTACATGTGCGCCCATTAAGCCCATAAGTTTCTTACATATGCGCGCGTTTAGCCTATTCATAATAAAGAATGGGCAAAAAATGTCTCATCATTTTTTTTAAAATGGGTCAAAAATGCTTATATTTATTAAAATTGGCAAGATTTGTCACATCTAAGGTAATGAGAAAAAAAAAAGAGTAAAGTGCAAAAATCATCCCTGTGGTTTGTCAAAAGTTTGAATTACATCCCTCGTTAATACTTCGCGCAACATACATCACTGTGGTTGTAAAATAGTACACCATACATCCCTGAGGATGGATGGTGCAAATATTTTTCCGTTAAGGGTTAAAAGTGTTTGTTATCTTAGGGGTATTTTAGTCCTTTTACAACCTAGGGATGATTTTTGCACCTAACTTTTCAAAAAAAAAAATTTCCAAAAAAAATTTCAAAAAAATTTCAAATTTTTTTTAAAAAAGTTTCGAAAAATGTTTTCTTTTTTCGAAAAATGTTTTTTTTAATGCTTTTTTTTTAAGTTTCGAAAATATATTTGAAAAAAGTTTTTTTCAAAAAAAATTCAATTTTTTTTTTAAAAGTTTTGAAAAATGTTTTTTTTAATGTTTCGAAAAATGTTTTATTTTTTAAATGTTTTATTTTTTAAAATAAGTTTAAAAAAAAAATTGAAATTTTTTTTTTCGAAAAAATTCAAATTTTTTTTTAAATTTTCGAAAAAAGTTTTTTTTTCAAAAGTTTTCTTTTAAATGTTTTTCGAAAGAAAAAACTTTAAAAAAAAAAAGCTTTTCTAAAAAACTTTTTTTTCAAAAAAATTCAAAATTTTTTTTAATCTTCGAAAAAAAAAATTTAAAAAGTTTTTTTTATAAAAGTTATTTTTTAAAATGTTTTTCGAAAAAAAAACTTCTTTTAAAAAAAGTTTTTTTTAAAAAACTTTTTTTAAAAAAAACTTTTGAAAAAAAAACTTTTTTCGAAAATTAAAAAAAAAATAGAAACTTTTTGAAAAAAAAATTTCAAATTTTTTTTGAAACTTATTTTAAAAAAGAAAACATTTAAAAAATAAAACATTTTTCGAAACATTAAAAAAAACATTTTTCAAAACTTTTTAAAAAAAAATTGAATTTTTTTGAAAAAAACTTTTTTCAAATATATTTTCGAAACTTAAAAAAAAAATTAAAAAAAAACATTTTTCGAAAAAAGAAAACATTTTTCGAAACTTTTTTAAAAAAAATTTGAAATTTTTTTGAAATTTTTTTTGGAAATTTTTTTTTTTTGAAAAGTTAGGTGCAAAAATCATCCCTATGTTGTAAAAGGACTAAAATACCCCTAAGATAACAAACACTTTTAACCCTTAACGGAAAAATATTTGCACCATCCGTCCTCAGGGATGTATGGTGTACTATTTTACAACCACAATGATGTATGTTGCGCGAAGTATTAACGAGGGATGTAATTCAAACTTTTGACAAACCAAAGGGATGATTTTTGCACTTTACTCAAAAAAAAACTTAGAAAAAGATGAAGGTAAAAAAAAAGTTGATTCTTGATTGATGGATGTTCCAAAGTACTTATACCATTCTTGCTACAGTTGAAATCTTTATAACTTAATTAATAAAAAAACATGTTACAGAATATGAGGGACACCTTTAGGCTATGTTTGGCGCGTAAACTTATCAGAGCTTATAGTAGCTTGAACTTATTGTTTTTAAAAATAAGCTACTATTAAAAATAAGTCTCGTTTGAATGACAGAGCTTGAGGGAGCTTGTTAAAAAAATAAGCTATTAAATGACATGTTAGTTAAAGTAGCATGTGAAATAAGCTCAAGCTACATGCTCCAGCATTCAGCTCCATCAACCCGCTCCAGCAATCCGCTCCAGCTCCTAAGAATGCCAAACACACCCTTAATCTGAACAAGGACAAATAACTAACATTATTTCCTAAATCATAGACTTCAGAAGAAAATTTATCAGCGTTTGACAATGAACTTTGCTGAAGGTGATGCACGTGGTAGTGGCGCGTGTAACAAGTCTCTAAGCATGATAACTTCTTCATCAACAGAAACATTGCTACTAAGTTCGATTGTAAGTTTCTTTAGCACAGGTGACTTGGCCAAAATAAGCTTCACAAATTCAATTTCAAAAGGCGAGTTACAGAACCTTTCTATTTCAAATTCTTCAAGAAGGTCAAAGCACAAACTCGAGTCGTTCTGGAGATCATGTAAGTTGATGGAAGTTCGTTGACTATGAAACTTTTCATCATCGAATATCGTAAAGCTAATGACCTCTAAATTTGGGGAGCTTCTGATAATACATAGAGCGGAAGAAAACATGTATTGTTCCGTAAAGCAAACACCCAAGTAAAGAAGTTTGAGGCGCACAAGTGAAGTTGGAAGCTTTTGTGGCATACCACCTGCACAAAAGTTCTTCATATAATTATCACAAATTTCGAAACCCACAATCAGGTAGACACTCTAAAAGATCAACAAGCGTGATCTGATCATTTCCACCTTCGAACTCTTTTTCATTTTTTACCAAACAAACATTCGCAAGTAGTGGACAATTGGAAAGAAAACGTAGAAGTGATTCAGCTGATATTTTAACATCGATAAAGCACACAGAAGACAATCTATTAAACCCTTTAAATGTTAATGGAGGCTCAAACACACAGTTCCTGATCCTAAGATTTTCTAATCCTTGCAATGTAAAGAACAAAGAAGGTAGCTTCCAGTGGTTGGTTGGAATCTCAAAGACGAGTTTTTTCATATGATGGCTCCTCGAAAGATGAAGTATTATCTGCTCAAACTCAGAATCCATATTACTAACATGCTTACTAACACGAAATCTGAAATCCAATATCGGACCCTTGTGTTGTAACAGAACATGGAAGACGGCATTTACAAGCTTATACATATTCATGTATTTATCTTTAATTGATACTGCAAACAACGTCTTGTCGTCAAATGTAACTTTAGGCATGCTCATCCAACAATACCTCCATCTCCTTGACAGTATGCTTGTTCTCAATGCATCTCGGATTGGCATACGAGTTAAGATACTTTCAATTATCTCGTCTGGAAGACTGCTGATTATATCCGAACTTATTAGACGCTGAACTTTCATCTTTATATGACAACTTTTGAGTTTGATACTCAACAAGGGCTTATTAGAATCGTTATAGTTCGAAACTGACGAGATCAACTGAACCTCCGAAGTATTATCTGTTTTTTTGAAGTGAGTCGAGTTAGAGGAGAGCCATACCAAAAATTACAAAAACATTGACCACAACTGACATAATATTATGTTGTTTAAATATCACTTTTACTTTGAGAGAAAATGATGGAACTTATTCTATATATCACTATGGTTAATATGTTCTTCTTCGTGTGTTCACTAAAGTATAGGTGGCAAATCTTGCCCATTTGGTTACATATGGGCTATTTTTGACACTTTTTTTTTAAAAAATTGGGGGTATTTCTTGCAATTCATTATTGTTGATGGGCTAAACGAGCGCACATCTAAGAAAATAAATAAATAGGCTTAGGCTATGTTTGGCGCGTGAGCTTATCAGAGCTTATCGTAGCTTGAGCTTATTGTTTTTAAAAAATAAGCTACTATTAAAAATAAGTCTCGTTTGGTTAACAGAGCTTGAGGGAGCTTGTTAAAAAAATAAGCTCCTAAATGGCATGCTAGTTAAAGTAGCATGTGAAATAAGCTCAAGTTACATGCTCCACTATCCAGCAGCTCCAGCAAGCCAAACACACCCTTAATGTGTTCATATGTAAAATACTAATTAAGCTACCTGGCGAATCTTTAATATTCAGTTTTTTATCTCTAGCTTTCAAACACGTATTTTTATTTTTTATTTCACGTTTTTATATGTGTTTTCTCCGTTTTAGCTTGTGCCCCGTTTAGCCCGCCTGTTTCGCCCACCCGTTGTGCCCGCCACCCGTTTTGCCACCAGTAATTAAAAGTATTACTGTTAGTTGATATACTAATTTCATCAAACAGGAAACGAACAAATTTACTAAGTCACACATTTCATTGATGATTTGGCGTGCATAGTATAAAATACAAATAAGTTCATCAGCCGCATATAAGCTTAAACAAATAAGTTCATCAACCGCATAAGCTTAAACAAAAGAGAGCGCATACCTCAAATCGACAGTAATGAAGTATTGAATCGAGATCACTAATGGTGGTGCGATTGTGGTGAATGACGATTGTGCGAGATCAGTAATGGAGGTGCATTGTGGATAACCGTGGTGCGATGGTTCGACGGTTTATCATATTGCAGCTAGTGATATTAGAAATTACAAAATATATATAAAGTTTTAATTAATTGTATAAGGGTAAGAGTTTTATTTTGCAAAAAAGTAAAAAAGAGAATGCAATGATAGTGATTTTTATAAAACAATGTGTTTTTTATCGGATGACATTTGATTTGAGAAGGGGAAATATTTGGTTATTGCAACACAAAGAATATCCGGACATTAAACTCACTCACACAAAAGCCACAAGTTTGATGGGTTTAAGACTTTATGATAGGCTCTACCAGAGTACTACTTATACCTCACTCACTCTCTCTAATATAATACTCCATCTGTCCCACTTTAATAGTCTTCCAACATAACTTTTGTGATTTATAATATATTCAATGAATGTAAACATTTTATGTTTAAAAAACAAACTAGCCTTTTGACTACATTAATTATTCCCATATAAGAAATTAATGATATGAGTAAAATTAGAAAATTAATTAATTTATACTTCTTATTTAACAAACTGGATAATATTTTGAGACAAACTAAAATAATAATGAGACCGATAAAAGTGGGACGGAAGGAGTAATAATTTAATATGTTTTATTCTTATATTTATTAATAAAATAATTTATTTATTAAAATATAGTAATTTATCTTTCTTATATCAAATCTCAATCTTACCTAATCATAAATATTCTACTTTATAAACTCACACCCAAAAATAAATCTCAAGTTCAAACTAGACGGGCCCTTAGTTGTTAGATAATTTTGGAAAAAATGTTTGTTTTATATTTTCTTTTAAAATTTTAAATGTAGATTTGACATTAACATTTTATATTTATATGTATATTTGATTTACTTTTTTATTATTTCAATTCCAGATGTAAATTCAATACTATCTCCGTCCTAAAATTATTATTCAAAGATAAAAATACACAGTTTAAGAAAAGCCTATTAATTATTGATTTAATTTTTACGAAAACATAAAAAAGACAATTTTACCCTCTGACAATTAATTAGTGTTTTTTTATTTTTGTAAATATTAATTTGAACTATTAGTAATATATTAAATTAAACAAACCCACCTATTATTTTTAGAAGTGAACAATAATTTTGAGACAAACGAAAAAAAGAAGATAGATTATAATTTTGGGACGAAGGTAGTATGACGTATTGACTTATTGTCGGATTTTATTTGGTTTTAAATTGCACAAGTTTAAAATTTATTTTATATTAATTTAGAACTTTTATATACGTGTAAGTGCATCTTTTTTTAGTTATTTAGCGTTCAAATTTTTTATTAACAAACGTTAATTTCGCATGTGTGAGGTAGCATAAATTTTCGAATATAACAAACGCTCATTTTGTAAATCACTAACCATCGAAGTTTTTCTCAAACTTTAAAACTTATTGAGCATCAACATTAGTATCTAACTTGAAAACTATTTAACATGAAAATTTAGTGACCACCAACATTCATCTGTAAATTAAAACATAGTGACGACTCATAATTTATTTTTAAGTTTTAGCAGTTGCGATTTTTGTGATCACTCATAATATTTGATAAATCATGACCACGAACCTTGGTCTTTAATTTGGAAACATAATGACAACTTAATATTTAGTTTCTCAAACCCTTTTCAATAGCATATCTAAACTAGTGATCACCATATTTTGGTCTCCAATCTTAGAACTGAATGATCATTATTTTGTGGTCACCAGCAGTTGTCATTTGTGACTACTTAATAACCACACTTTTCAAACCATCACTAAATTTATGATAATGGCCAAAATGCAGTCACCACAATTATACTAGTGACTAAACGATCATAATATAGACCAAATATTAGGTGGTTACTAAAAGCACTCTTTCTTGTAATGCGAGTTAAACCTTTTTCTACTATTTTGATTCTTTTCCTACATTGTTAGTGCAAATATTACGATGCTTTATCGATATAATCTCTTTGTGTTTTGTTGATGACAAACATATAACTCGCAATACATTATGTAAAATGTTAAGGTTCTCGTAATCACTCATGAATACATTTGTATACTTCTCTCGACACCTCCAAGATCACATTCGGCATGAATCACTCAAGGTATGAATAAACATGTCATTAACCTAACTAAGTGATCAAAGATTAATATTTTCTTAAAACTCACATTTAATCAAATGTGACAAAAGATTTTAATAAACTTTATTTTTAAGAAAATATTTTATTAAAAAGAAAATGGAAATTTGAATTTGGAACATTCCAGAGAATATTCTCTAAGGTATATTCCAAAGAGTATTATTTAATTTGAATTTGGCATATTCCAAATGTCAAAGGAATATCCTTTGAGGGTATAAATGGTATTTCCCCACTAAAGGACAAAAATACACGGTCTCAAAGCCGGAGGTTCCTTCAAGGAACCCGCGGTTCCTTATTGATAAGGAACCGCGGGGGCACTTAAGGAACCGCGGGTCTCTATAGCCGTTGCATTGTTTCCCTATAAATAGTGGATCATTTTCAGCTTTTCTTTCAACCCTTTTTGCACAGTTTCTTCAAAAACATCTTTAAACTCCTTGATTAGTTAGTTTAGATTAATCTTGTTTAAGATGTGACTCTCTCCTTCAATCCTGTTGATCCCTTTGGTTGGATATATATTCTGTTAAGAATTAGTATAATAGTTTGTAATCAAACTAAAACACTTTGAGCACTCTTACTAACACTAAATAAGTTATGCGGAATCTAACTTATAAAGCACAGAAGAACATAATTACTTTTAACTATTCGATTCTCTTATTAATAGACTTGAATGAGGTACATGAAAGACATTGTACCTATGTTCCTTTTATAGAGTAAGAAACCCTAGAAACCTTAGAATATTCTATAAAGATAACTATATCACAGACGATATATTATCAATATTCTAACTATTTAGGTATATCACATAAGATATACTCTAACTATAACTATGACATATCTTATACAAAGATATATTCGTCCTAATCATCATAGCAGTACTTACTTTATAAGTAGCAGTACTTACTATGTACCGCGTTAACACTAACGGTACTTACATAACACTAACAGTACTTGGAATATACTAACGGTACTTGACACTTAACAAATAATTCCCAACAATCCTCCCTAAACAAGAAATGATAACTTGTTGTCTTCTTGTTTCTCTTGTACTGGATGTATTAAAAATACATGTCTTCAGTCTTTCCTTCATCCTTGGATTGAACTTGGTAATTTGTATTTGTATCCAACTGAATGTAGCTAAACACTTCAAATGTAGATCTTCTTCTGATAAGACAATCTTCAAACATTATGAGTATCATCTTTGTCTTCAAACTATGATCTTCTTGTGTCTTCTAAACATTCATTCATCTTTGCAGCATCAGTTATTGTTTTCTTGAGTTTAGTCCTTGAACTCTTGATCATAAATCTTTGTCTTGATTTGATGATAACAAAACCTTCTAAGTACTATTTATAAATACTTGTTTGCCTGCAAACTTCATACCTGAAATAAAACAGTTAACAACAAACACCAATCTGTATTGGCTTCATGATTTTTAGCAAATCACCAGCTATCAACGGATTTGATAAATTCTTTACCAGTTAGCCGTACACTCTGGAATAGCCAATACTTTATTCACAAAGAATAAGGTGTAATGAAAACCTTACAATTTTTGGTAAATTGTCAACTATCAACGGATTTGATGAAGTCTTTACCTAGTACCGTTTGTCTAGGACTAGCCAACTCTTTGTCTCGAAACAAGGTGAGTTAGAACCATATAGTTTTTAGCAAACTATCAGCTTTCAACGGATTTGATAAGTCTTTACCACAAACCGTTTGCTTATAGACTAACCAGTTCTTATGTGTGTTAGACATGGTGAACTGAGAACCATTTGTGAAGTGTGACTGAAAGTCAAACACTTAAGATTCTTTCTCAGCTTCTTCCTCATCTTTCAAATCCTTGATTTGTTGTTTAACCATTCTGATCATCTCCAAAGCATCAGCAGACTCTTCTGTAACTTCTAATTGTTGTTCTAACATCCTTTCCAACAATTTTCTTTTGAAAGGGTAAGTTTTCTCTTGCAGCATATAGTATGTAACATCATCTACATCCACAATATGCAATCCACATGACCTATAATATCTCTAGTAACTAGGAACCTGATTCTCTAATTCCTTCAACATTTCTTGATCATAATTGTGTGGCTCATACATAAAGAGAAATTCCCATTATAATAGTGATACTTCAGTTTTACCTGCACTCCCTTCTTGAACTAACCTTGAAAGATCTTGAATATCTTGTCTGTCAAGAATGTGAAGAATATCCTCCAAAAGTCTGAATACTCTTGTTGTGCCATCAGTTCTCTGAATTCCATGAGCTTCAAGTCCTTGATCTATAGAGTAAATCCACTTAGCAATGGATGCTCTTTTTCCAAAAATCTCTGTATCAATACATTGATCTTCAAATTTTACAATCTTCAAGTACTTCTTTAAGCTCTCATCATCATCACTATCCTCTGCTGTTGTTTTAGCTTTCTTAGCTTTCTTCTTTAGCTTTGTTTACCTTTTCCTTTTAACACTCTTGGAAATTCCCTCAAGTTCTGTTGAACCCTCTTCCAAGTTTGTATGTACCGTCTCCTCAGTATGTACAGTTGTATGTACTGTTGACTGTGTATGTACTGCTTGTACAATTTCAGTCTGAGCAATACCTTGAGTTTCAACGCCTGTATTCATTATTTGAGCAGTATCTTCCTCCTTTGAACTTACTTTCTCCTTTATATTCTTCCTCACATAAGTGGTCTTGATAGGTGGAGATGATTTGTAGGTTCAGCAGTACTTGGCTCAATTCTAGGAGTACTACCAAATTTTCTTTGTTGTTGCAGATGTTTCTTGAATTCTTCAACAGCTTTCTTATCTGCTTCAGATCCAATCTCAACAAAATTCAATTCAGTCATCTTACTTTGCTCATACAAAGTCTTGATTTCTTCAAAATTCTTCTTGACCAACTGAATATGAGTAAATCCTTTAACTTTCTTAAGAAAGTTCATCATCTGATTTCTAATCTGCATAGTAGTTGGATGCTTAATCTTTTCTTTCCTTCTCTTTTCAGCAAAGAATCTTTGTTGCTCCCTTACCAGATCATCAATCAATTTTGATTTCTCTTCTTCATCATATGCATCTATCTCTTCAGCTATCAATGAGTCTGCAAGAAGCTCACTTGTATGTATCTCGGCTTGAATCCTGTCATACTCTTGTATGTTCCATTCTTGTTGTATTCTTTTAGCTTCTAGCAAATCTTGCTTTGCTACAAGTTCTTCCTGCAATTCATTTTCACGAATTTGTGCTTGCATTCTATAAGCAAATTCCTCATCATGGTCTATTTGATTAAATATGTACATGACTTTGTTTATATCATCATCTGAATCACTTTCATCTTCAGATTCTGATAATAATTGCTTTTTCCCCTTATCCTTTGGACTAATCTTAGGTAGCTTCTTCTTCAACTTGGTAGCTGTTTCTTCATCAACTTGCTGTTGAAAGACTATACCTTTAGTAGGGTGTGAAGCTTGAACTTTCTTACCTTGAATTTGATCCTTTTTGACAAGAACTTCTTGTTGTGTCTTTTTCTCTACTTCTGCTTGTTTAGTCTTCTCAACTAAATTATTCTTTAAATCAAGCATCAATTAGGCTAAAGTCTCATTTTCTCCAAAAGAAGTTTGACTTTCTAGTGAAGGATGATCACCAGCGGTACTTGCAATCGGCTTAGTTGGCTTAGCAGTACTTGGGTCTTCAACAATGTCAGCAGTACTTGCAGTCGGCTTAGTTGGCTTAGCAGTACTTGGATCTTCAACAATGTTGACTTCACCAGTATTAGACACACTTGTTTCTTCAATAACTTGTGTATCCCCAGATACTCTTTCTTCCATAGAAGCCAACATATCAACTTGCACCTCTTCAGTCTTGTCAGATTCATTGCTCATTCTTGATCTAGACAGTACTTGCAAAGTCTTTTTCCTTTGAAACCATACTTGTCCTTGTGGTGATGGAGTTGAATATACATGAAACTGAATAATAGTTTCCTCCAACTTCTTGTAGAAAGCACTCCAATTAGCTTGAAGTGGTGATTGAGTTGATGGTTCTGGCTGAGTTGACAATGTTTCTACAACTTGTGGCTCCTCAGGCTGATTTACCAACTTTTCTTGAACTTGTGGTTCCTCTGGCTGAGTTACCAACATTTCTTGAACTTGTGGTTCCTCTGGAGTAGGTTGTGGTTTTTTCTGTTGAATCTCCATATCTGAAGGTCCATCCACACCAGTATCTAAACCAGTTCCATCTTTATAAGTCCCCATGACATCTTCATCCAATTCAAAACTGATGTCATATTCATAGATCCTTGTCTGATTATCAGAAGAAGGTGGTTGTTCTTCATTATTCCTCCCCTGTTTGGTTGCATTCAGTTGCCTTTTCTTGTGGTTCCTGAATCTTTGCTCTTTGATTGCAGATTTCTGAACAGATCTATATTGCCTCATCCAAGGTGACACTTTGTTCCTTAACTTGAGTAGGCTAGCCTCCAATTCAGCAATTCTCTTGTCTTGAACAAGCTTTTCTTTCTGCAATACCTATACCTGTTGGGACAAACTTGTACACAAAGCAGTTAAATTTGCAACATCCACCACCTCTGGTGCTTGTGCTTGTGGTGAACCACTAGCAGCAATAGAAGCAGCAGGTGTATGGATCATCTCATCAGTGTTTGGTGGAACACCAATATTGTGAGAAGAAGATTGTAAATCTTCTACGGAATGGGAACTCTGGTGAGAAGGAGTTTGCTGAGAAGCACTAGCATTGCTAGGTTCCTCACCTTCTTGATTGGCAGGTTGGGCTAACATATGAGCAAAAAATGGTGTTACTGTTCCTGAAAAGGCATTGCCTTGTTTGGCCAAGAAAGAGAAAGTTCTCTTTGTGAATGAAGGAACATCCCAAGTATCAGTTAATTCTGGTAGGTTAGGTATTTGGTCACCAACTAAAGTCTGAATGAATCTAGGATACATTAAAAACTTCTTAGTCCCTTCCAAATTCCTAGTCATGCCTTCAAAAATTAATTTTGAAAAATTATTTGCTAGACAAATACCAGCAGATGCCAATGCAGCAGGTATTTGATCAAAAGATGTACTTTTTGAACTTAAACAGTGAATAATAGCATGAAAAAGCAATTTCCATTGAGGTGAAAATAAAGCTTTAAAGAAAGTAAGACTTTCCCTACCACCTCCATAGCCCATGGCTGCAAGGCCATCATGAATCTCTGTATTATTAAGCATACTAAGTCCATTTTCGTCATTTAATCTCAAACTTGCTCGTATCAGTACCTCAGTGACATATATATTTTGTATGATTCACCCTAGCCTTAATGCAAGGTTGACCAAAACGAGTACCTAATACAGCAGTATCCCAAAATTGTTCAAAAATGGGTATAGAGACAACTGGACTTACAGTGAGTGTGAAGCGAACATGACTTCGAGATAGGAAGCCAAGCATTTCATGGAAACCAAGAGAGTCATCATTCGTAGCAAGATTCGCAACCAAATTATGCTTAGAGATTACTTGTAAAGCAGCCGTTAGTATTTTTTATGATCGAGAGATTAGATAGAAGGTTATAGAATCAAGAGATAAAAATAAAAGATTAGGTGAATCAATTGTGTAATTGAGGTAAGTATTTAAGTAAATAACAAACCCAAGCGCGAAGAAACAACCAAATTTACAAAAGAGACCCTTAACGGTACAACGGACATGTAGCGGTACATGGAACATAAGCGGTACTTGGTTTTGTGCTAGCGTACTTGGAGTGACAACGGTACCTCACAAATTTGACCAGTTCATGCTTTCCACTAGACATGTAACCTCTTTTATCTTTTTCTATAAACCTGCAATAACATCAAAAACACAAAACATAGACTATACAATAAAAATTATAAAAATTTGTACAGCCATTACCTCCCCTCAACATATGCAGCATATTATTGGTTGAGCATACCAATGTGTGTTACCAAGAATTCGAATATCTTTGCATCAAATGCCTTGGTCAACAAATCAGCTACATTGTTGTCTGTATGAATCTTCAAGACTTGAATAAGCTTTTTGTCATAAGCATCTCTTATAAAGTGATGTCTTATTTCAATGTGCTTAGTCTTGGAGTGAAATACTGGATTCTTAACAATGCATATAGTACTTTCATTATCAATATAAATCTTGGTGTTCATGAAGTTAAACCCATAGTCCAACAATTGATTCTGAATCCAAAGTACTTGTCCACAGCAATGAGCAGCAGCTACATATTCAGCTTCAGTTGTAGAAGTAGCAACAATGGTTTGCTTCTTACACTACCATGATATGAGTCTTCTGCCTAGGAATTGACAACCTCCTGTTATGGATTTCCTATCATGATTTGCTCCAGCATAATCACTATCTGAGTAAGCTTCCAATTCAAAGGTGGAATCTCTAGGATACCATAATCCTAAATTGGGTTGACTTTTAAGATATTTAAAAATCTTCTTCACAGCATGTAGATGTGACACCTTTGGATGAACTTGGAACCTTGAACAGGCACACACAGCAAACATTATATCTGGTCTTGAAGTAGTAAGATACATCAATGAACCAATCATTGACCTATAGAGATGAATGTCAACATCTTCTCCATGTTCATCTTTTGATAAAGATTTCTTGGCTTCAAAAGGTGTGCTTGTACTCCTTGTATCTATACATGAAAATTTCTTTAAGATTTCGGCAACATATTTATCTTGATTGATAAATATTCCATCTTTCCTTTGTTTGACTTGCAGTCCCAAAAAGAAAGTTAGTTCTCCCATAGAACTCATTTGAAATCTTCCTTTCATCAAAGCTTCAAACTCTTCACACCATATCTTCTTGGTAGAACCAAAAATGATGTCATCAACATAAACTTGAACTAAAATGATGTCCTTGGCATTTTTCTTGATGAAAAGAGTTTTGTCAATGGTTCCTCTCCTATATCCATGTTCTAGCAGAAAGTTGGATAAAGTTGCATACCAGGCTCTTGGAGCTTGATGCAGACCATAAAGTGCTTTGATAACTTTGTAGACTCTATTGGGGAATTTAGGATCTACAAAACCTGGAGGTTGTGAGACATATACCTCCTCTGAAATAGTACCATATAGAAAGGCACTTTTCACATCCATTTGATAGACTATAAATCCCATATATGATGCAAAGGCCAAAAATAACCTAATGGCTTCTATCCTTGCCACTGGTGCAAAAACCTCATCATAGTCTATCCCTTCTTCTTGTCTATAGCCTTGAGCAACAAGTCTTACCTTGTTCCTCACAACAACCCCTCTTTCATCCTTCTTGTTCCTAAAGACCCATCTAGTACCAATTACTATTTTACCCGAGGGAAGATCCACAAGAATCCAAACCTTTTGTAGCTCAAATTGTGTTAATTCTTCTTGCATGGCATCTACCCAACTTTCTTCATCAAGAGTCTGAGAGATGTTTTTGGGCTCCACTTGAGATAAGAAACAAGCAAACAAACAATGCTGAGTATCTTTATGATTTGTTCTCTGCTATTGTTTGACATAACTCACTAATGCATGAGTTTTAATATTGGTTTGCAGTTGTCTTTTAGTTTATACAGCAGATTTTGGATCACCAATAATCTGTGTAGTAGGATGGTTGTTGTTGACTTTATGAGTGGGAATAGAACTGACTGGAATTTCTGTTTCCAAATTGTTGAAATCAGTTACTGCACCCTTCTCATCATAGGAAGATTTAGAGAAGATTCCTTCAGCTGGACTGGCATATAAGTCTTCATCGTCCAATGCTTGCAAAATCTCGTCTAGTGAGTCAACAGATTTGGCAGATTTTGACTTAGCAGTACTTGCAGATGAAGTACCGCTAGGTGTAGTATGTACTGCTGAGTGTTGTGACTCAAAAGACTCTTCTCATGAATGCTTATTAGTAGATGTAGCATTCTTTTCTTGATCTTGAAGCCTCTGAAGCTCCTGGGAGGCTTGATCATCATTTGATGGCATGGTTTGCTTCTTGGGAGTTGCAGACATGGGAGTAACAATAGGCATGTTGGGCACATAGATATGAACATCATCATCTGATGAAGAAACATCTTCTTGAGTACCTGCATTAGTTGCACTTGACTCCTCACCTGTATTGTTAGTTTGACAATCCTTTTGCAAAGAGTAGTAATCCATGGAGTTGGTTAGATAATCTAAATCAAACATCCAAGCATAACCTATTCCTGGAACATTGGGTTTATTTTCTAAGAAATTGACATGAGTATTTTCTTCAACTTTCTTAGTTGCCAAATTGTAAACCCTATATGCTTTACTTTGCAATGAATATCCTACAAGATATCCTGGATCAGACTTTCCATCAAACTTTTCCCAAATAATCAAGAGTATTTAGTATAGACACATGACACCCAAAAGGTTTTAAATGAGTTATGTT
This sequence comes from Glebionis coronaria, assembly GCA_025667525.1. NCBI lineage: Eukaryota > Viridiplantae > Streptophyta > Magnoliopsida > Asterales > Asteraceae > Glebionis > Glebionis coronaria. The sequence continues at coordinate 590,434,688 of CM046880.1, read as the reverse complement.
TGGCTTTACATTAGTCAAGAGTTCATAAGGTGTTTTGTTTTGAGGCTTAGTTACTAGGACTATATTTAACACATAACATGCAGTATTGATTGCCTCTGCCCAAAAGGTATTTGGCAAAAGTGAATCAGCTAGCATAGTTCTAGCAGCCTCAATTAATGTCCTATTCTTCCTTTCAGCTACTCCATTGTGTTGTGGAGTTCTAGGATTACTAAATTGTCTCTTAATTCCTTTAGACCCTCAGAATTCATCAAAATCAGCATTCTTAAATTCTGTTCAATTATCAGTCCTAATGATTAATACCTGTTTAGTGAACTGCTTTTCAACTAAAATGATAAAATCCTTTAGTAATTCACTTGTTTCACTTTTAAGGGCTAAAAAGAAAACCCAACTGAATCTACTATAATCATCAGTTATGACTAGACAAAAGGTCTTATGACTAATGCTTCTGATACAAACTGGACCAAATAAATCCATATGCAAAAGTTGCAAAGGTTTTGTCATAGTGTTTACAGTCTTGGTCTTACAAGAGGCTCTATGTTTTTACCTTTTTGACAAGCAGCACTTGTGAAATCATTTTGAAAAGATTTGTTAGGTAGACCTCTAACCAAATTCCTTTTTACCAATCTATTAAGATTCTTGAAATTCACATGACCTAACCTTCTATGCCATAAGTTTGACTCATCTAAAGAAGCCTTAGCTAGCAAACATGTAATACCACCTGTTGGAGTAATAGTATAAAGATTAAAGGTGTACATATTTTCTTGCCTGGGTACTTTAAGCAGTATTTGAGATTCCTTAGGCATCTCAAAGTCTTTGGACAACACCAAGCAGTCTTTGTCTGTGAATAGCACCTTGTTCTTCTTATCACACATTTGTGATACAGAAAAGAGATTGAACTCATTCAATTTTTTTACAAAGAAAACATCTTCAAATTCTAACTTTCCTGTGTTGATTTTCCCTTTGCCAGTGATTCTACCTTTGCTACCCCCAAAGGCTACTGGACCTCCTCTGGATTCTTCAAATTCAGCAAGAAAATCTTTTTTTCCTGTCATGTGTCTTGAGTATCCACTATCTACAATTCCTTTATCTTTTAATTCATCAATGAGATGCCCCTACACACAAATAAAACTCATTAGTTTTTAATAGGGACCCAAGCCACATTTGGCTCGGATCTTGTGGGACCTACACATTTAAGAGTTTGTACTGAAGCATTCCCAGTAATGCTAATTTTACTCTTATACTCATGGTTTTATTTATGTAGTTAAAGTCATAGGGTGACTCTATGTGCTCTGACTTCTTTGACTTAAGTACTGCTTTAGCGGTACTTGCTTTAACACATGGTATATCTCTTTTAGGAACCCACACTTGCACTGGTTTGTTCTTGTCCTTACTTCTAGGTGTTTTAACTTTTTCAAAAACTTTCTTAAAAGTCTTGGAGAACATTGGTTTTACAGACTTTAAACCAACAGTACTTGAGTTTAGTCTAGCAGTACTTGCATGTCTAGACTTGCCGGTACTTGGTTTACCAGACTTTAAAGATACTAGCCCTTGCTTCATAAGTACTGCCCTAGGAACAAAACTTTTGGTAGGATTATTTTTAACCTGTTTAACTGCCCTTGTGTGATCAAACTTAGGTTTGTCGTCTCTAGTTTTCTGATTCCTATAAACCTATGCAATTTTCCCATTACTGTTTTTCATGACCCTTTGTGTAGCCTTTTGTTTCACCATTTTATCTTCATGTAATATACAATCTTTGATAAAATGACTTAGACTACCACAAACATAACATCCTTTTCTTCTTAAAGAAGACCCAAAAGGTTGTTTTGACTTTACTTTTTCAAAACCTAGCCCACCCCTTTTGACTTTAGTATGTTGTACATTGTTTTCCAATATCTTACTAGGAGTTTTTACCTGCTTGGAAGCAGAACTAGTCTTAGATTCCTCAGAAACAAAGTTGTTCATTAAAGGTGGATAAACAATATTCTTGGTCACATCAGTATTTTATTGGGACAGAGTACTAGAGTTAAAGACATTATTAATCTTAGGTTCTTATAACTCTATACTAGTATCATTACAAGAGGGCATGAAAATTCCTGATAATGGTGTAGGAACTGCCTTCATTCCTTCAGCATATCTATCATTTTTAGGTGTATCATCTACCTTCCTAGAACTATCAAAAATCCCTTTTGATAAGTCTTTGTTAGTTAAGATTATCCCAGGTTGATCCTCAATATATCCTAGGCCTGTTTTATCATAATACCCCATTTGTGAATTAATCAACTTTCCCAATCCCTTAGAGGATTGTTGCCAATGACTAATCACTTCCCTTTCATTACAAAGACTGGTTTTTAAAGCTTCATTTTCTGAATTTATTAATAAAAGTTGTCTTTCAAAAGCTTTTATTTCCACATCTTTTTCCCTCATTTGAAGAGTCAGAATCCTTATTTTCTCTTCATAGTTTTGTTGAGCCTTTTTGTACAACTATATTTTCTTCTAATTTAACAACACCCTGTTTGAAAGCTTTTACTTCTACAGTGCATGTGTTAACCTTTTGATATTGTTCCTCTAGTTCTACTTTTAGGCTATTAAATTTAAGAATACAATCTTTAGAACAAGGATGTACCTCAGTATCTTCATGTGAGAGAGCCATTAATCCAAGCTCTTCTTCTTCTTCTTCTGCCCAATTCACCACTCCATCTACAGTAACCAATGCTTTAGTTCCTTTAGGACTCCTGCTGTTTCCTTTTAGAAAGCTTTCAGTTATTCTTGGACTGGTTCTATAGCTGTTCTTGGACTTCTGATTGCTAGTCTCAGCTTTATCTCTAGAGCATTCTCTTGCAAAGTGTCTATTCCTTCCACAGTTATAGCATTCGACTTTAGACTTGTCATATCCTAATGGCTCATTAGGATCAACAGTCATTTTTCTTCCAGTCTTCTTGAAGAACCTATTAGATCTTACTGACACCATAGTAACTTGCCATTTAAGATCCACCTCTTCAACATCAGCATCATCCATTTGGAACAAGTCATTGAGAGTTAATCTTGGCCTGTTGTCTTGTCCATCAAAGAATGAGAAGGCATCATTGTCACTAAACAATGGTGAAGACCTTCCATGTGGATTTTGAGAGACTATTGGACTACTTTCAATACTTTGTGGGTAAGTACTGCTTGTAAGTCCTCCAGCGGTATTTGTGAAGTATGTACCGCTGCTAGATCCACTAGCGGTATTTTGAAAGTAAGTACCGCTGTTCCCATCTGACACAAAAGCCAAGTTAGACTTTGAAGTAGTTGTTGTCTTTACTTCATTGCCTTTCACATCCATCTCATATGCTCTAAGATTGTTGTAGAGATGATCAAACGGAATTGTTTCCAAATCATCTCTTGTGATGAAGTGCATAGCCATTGCTTTCCACTCTGGTAGAACACTTCTCAATAATTTTAGATTGGCTTCTTCATTAGGAATTACTTGTCCATAAACTGCTAACTGAATAAGCAACTTGCTGAACCTTCCATATCCACCATGTATCCCATCTATACTGGTAATTGAGAAGTTATCAAATTCTTGCTTAAGAACAATCTTCTTAATCTTCTTAGATTTGTCATTGCCTCCAAATCTAAGTTTTATAGCATCCCACATAGCTTTGGCATCTTTATAATGATGAAAGCTTGGTAGATATCTTCATAAAGAGCCATAACCAAAGCAGTTCTGGCTTTTCTTTCTCTGATCTCTGCTTGTACCTCCTCAGCAGTCACAGCAGGTAGAACATAACATGTATTGTCTGGAAACCAGTGTAGCTTCTTTGGTGTATTCCCATTCTTGATAACTTGCCACACAGTATGATCTGTGTGATTCAAGTAATGTTCCATCTGCATAGCCCGTGTCTTATAATTGTCACCTTTGAGAACTGGGAGTTTAACAGCAGACATAGTATGAGAAGGTGTTGGTGTAGAGGTAGCTACAACATTCACGGCTTGAGCACCTTGTGCTGGTGCAGGATGCACAACTTGTGGTTGTCCCTGTGGCAGAACAGGATCAGGGTCCTGAACATCATCCAAATGAGCATTATCACCATCTGGTTGGGACATTGGGATTTGGTATGTGTGGAGTGTTTGGGATCGTGTTCTTCTTTTTCAGAGTTTCTCAGCAAGCTCTGATACCACTTGTTGATCCCTTTGGTTGGATCTATATTCTGTTAAGAATTAGTATAATAGTTTGTAATCAAACTAAAACACTTTGAGCACTCTTACTAACACTAAATAAGTTATGCATAATCTAACTTATAAAGCACAGAAGAACATAATTACTTTTAACTATTCGATTTTCTTATTAATCGACTTGAATGAGGTACATGAAAGACACTGTACCTATGTTCCTTTTATAGAGTAAGGAACCCTAGAAACCTTAGAATATTCTATAAAGATAACTATATCACAGACGATATATTATCAATATTCTAACTATTTAGGTATATCACATAAGATATACTCTAACTATAACTATGACATATCTTATACAAAGATATATTCGTCCTAATCATCATAGCAGTACTTACTTTATAAGTAGTAGTACTTACTATGTACCGCGTTAACACTAACGGTACTTACATAACACTAACAGTACATGGAATATACTAACGGTACTTGACACTTAACAAATAATTCCCAAAAAATCCTCTCATCCTCTTAGTTGCAAAGAGAAAAATACTTTCATTACCATGAAGTGTTGGGTTCATAACACGATGAAGATCTCTCCTTCTAGATCAAGTCATTGTTTTCCTACTATGTATATGTAGAAGATCCAAGTGTTGGGTTTACTTGGATGGTTTTGTAAGGGTAGAAGATCCAAGTGATGGGTATCCTTGGATTAGGTGTTAGATGTGTAGATCCAAGTTTGTTAATACTTGGATATAGTACTAGAGTCATAGATCTAAGTGGTGAGTACTTAGATCTATATGGTTTATGTGTTTAGGCCATAAAACACAAGGTTTGTTATGTTGGGTCATAAAACATAACTAAGGTGAAGAGTTGTGTAGTTGTGAAGAGTGGTGTAGTTGTGTAGTTTTGAAGAGTTGTGTAGTTGTATAGATCCAAATTGGTGTGTCAATTTGGAAGTTGTGTAGATGGGTGTAGATTGGTCCTACCTAAGATTAGGACTCGACATCTAGACTTGTGACGTAAAATGGTGAAGTGGGCGACGTTGTGTAGATTGGTCCTACCTAAGATTAGGACTCGACTTTTAGCTTAGAGTCAGAAATTGGATAAGCAGCGTTGTGTATGGTTTCTCCACCTTAAGGAGTTTGTTGACTAGTGAAGTAACTCTCGAGTAAGGTGTATTTGAGGAGTGGAGTAGGGCGAAGAGGAGCTTCGTGACCGAACCACTATAAATCATCGTGTCGGTACTTTCCTTTACATTTATGTCTTTACTATTATTAATGCATTCATATGTTGTTGTGTGTTGTATGCATCTCATAATCTAAACATCTAAGTTGCGGAAAAGTTAAGGCTTAGTACGTGTGTGCTTCATGTTTAGATTATGGTCAAGTGTACATCACTTAGTCTAAACATCTTAGTTGCGGAAAAGCTTATGCTTAGTACGTGTGTGCTTAGTGTTTAGACTATTGCTTGATGTACCCTTGATTTGATATGTTTGTGTGTTTTCTTACTTGTAGTATTTATCTTTCAATCAAACACATCTCATATCTAGTCAAGCTTGATCGAGAATTTGATACCAAAGATTGTCAAAGTTTAACATGTAACAAGAGGATAAGTCCATTGTCGGCGGTTCCTTAAATGTACACGCGGTTCCTTAGTGATAATGAACCGCGGGTATGTTTAACGAACCGCGGTAAGTGGGTTATACCGAAATATTTTGAAAATAACTAGAAACTATTCAATCCCCCCTTCTAGTTTCTACAATTGTTATCAGAGCGTGGTTATTCAAGATCTTTGAAGTATATTGTACTTTAAAGCTTGAATTGATCTTTACTCTCTTTTTCAAAACAAATGGTTTTTAAAAATGAAAACGGTTTTTAAAAATAGAGACGATCTTTGTATCAAATTGTTCATGAAGATTGATTACTTATGAAATGTGTTTTGTTGTTTCATTCGTACAAGTTTTGGTGTTAAATAAATGTTGTATAATAGCTTGAATTAAATATTTTTATGTTTGGAAGTATAAAAATCTTTTGTGTCATAATTAACTCTAAAATACGAGTTCTATGTGTCAAAAATGATTTTTAGAGTCCTAAGCCCTTCCAAAATGTTATAAATAATTTTGGCCAGAAACTCAATTTTTACCTACTGACCGCGGTTCTTTATCTGTTCCCCGAGGTTCCTTATCAATAAGGAACCGTAGTCAGTCCGACACAAATTTTTGCAAACTTTGAAAAATCATATAAAATCAACCGTAAGTCCGCAGAAGTCGTGCCACCCGTCATTTCGAGCATAATTGATATTCCTCTCTATTAAAAATTCTTCCAAACCTTTATTCAAACTTTAAATTTTGGATGTTTTCTAAGTTCTATACTTTGTCCAAAGTATTGAGTCTCGATTTGTCGTAAAACTTGTGTTTTACTCTTTTATATTAAGTTGGACATCTCTTGTTGATATATCTTTGTAAATTGATATATTTATAAAGTGTTGAACTTAATTAAATTTTGAAATGGGTCGAAAACTATTTTCAAATAAAATCAAGCTATGTATACCTTAGTGTATCTAACACTCAAAACAAAGACAAATGCTTTTGTGCTTTTTCTTTTGTCTTTGGACATTCTTAAGTGATCATTACTATTGGTAGTAGTGTTACTTAGTTGTCTATTTATGTGTGCATTGCATATAGGTTTAACATCTCTTGGCTTACAATTGTTACATAAATATTTTGTACACCTTGGTATGTTCTTTAACACTTTTAGGTTTGAAAGCTTTGGGAGCTTGTCAAATCTATTGATGTGGGTCGTCTTACTCGATCATTGTGTTAGTAGTTCAAGTAGATTAATGTCTCACTATAAAATATGAAACACCCTTCGAAAATCTTAGCTATTTTCCCTTAAAGGAGTGTTTGTGGGAATGAAGAAAGATTTCGATTAAATATCAATTCATTATTCAAACTATGATTGGTATCATTATCGAATCTAGTTAGTGTAGACATAAATGTGGTTTATTAATAATATACATCGGATCATAACTCACACTTGTGTTGATGATGGTATATTGAATCTACTTGTTCAAATTATTAGACATATTTTGTTTAATAATTACTTATAATGCAAAATGGATTCGGTTTGACAACTTGGATGTTTCATCCGAAATACTCAAGTAATTTACATTGCAATGCAATTTGTAAATGTGTCATCTCCGAAAGACCAACCAAGAGTGTTTCTTTGTTTAGTGTAAACGTTGTTTATACACTTTAAAGTGATTGGCCTCAAGTTCAACTAAGGTAAATAACCTTAACTAGACTTGTTTGACAAGATATGCAATGGTGCATTCTTTACCCTCATTCGGTTGTGCATTGTGTCGTCATACACTTTTCATCCTTGCTACACTTTACTAGACAAATATAGGAATTACATTTTGTCTAACTTGATAATGACTACTAGAGAATTTATGCACTAGAATCTTAATTTGACCTAATGGTTGAATTACTTCCATGTGGGAAGTTGGGTTATTATATAACTCATAAAAACGATCGTGCTTAGCCTTAATTGAGCACCTCTAGCGATAGTCTCATACTCATTCTCTAAATTGACTAAATGTCTCTTCCTGAATATGACTAATGATAGTTTACTTTGATGAGCTTTGTATGTCATTAGGAGTCTTTTTCTTTTGTAGCCATTAGGTTTTTCTTAGCCTTCTTCCTACGTGCTAATTGAACCTATGTGTTTTTCCCTTGTGTGTGTTCTAGTTTTTATTGCTCTTAAGCATGGCCTTATGATAAGTTAGACTAGAACATTAGGATTTGCCGAATTGGAAAAATTCCCTTATCCTCCAAAACACACCCTATGTGGGCGGTTCTTTATAGAGACCGCGGCTCCATGACAGACACCTTCAAAAACGGGTTTTCTAAAACTTCCCAATTGTTCCAACACTCTTTGAAATCTTTGTTTCAAACCTTTGGTCACTCCTAAATATCTTGTGCTTTCTCTTCTTAACCCAAGTCATTCTAAAATCTCTTTCAATACAAATTCACCAAAGAACACACCAAATTAAATCTTTTCTCCTTCTATGGATATTGATTTTGGAAACTCTCTTTTTCCACCACTTCCCTTTTGTGCTCTTACTCCATCACATGATTATGTCATGCATCATGGAACATATTGTCATTGTTGTCAATATCAACATCTTGTCATGTCTTATATCTATGATGAGTTGAATTACAAGATTATCACCAAGCCTTCTCCACCAAATTCCGCCACCACCTTGTCTTTCATTTAAGAATATGATTTCTTATTGCTAAGACATCCAATTTAAGCAAATCTTAGAATTCCAGTGTAACTAAGATTAAATTATGCTTAAGTTTTAGGCTTGTGTTTCATATATCTTTGTATGATCTTTTTTCTCTTGTATTCCTTTCATGTTTTTTAACATGATTTGTCTTTTGGGTCTTGGATCTCGTTGTTCTTGTGATCTTTATTTTCTTATTTATTTTCTCACTCGGTTGTCAAGGAATTTTAGATTTAAATCTAATTCCTCTCCTAGTAAGATTGACAACTTAAATATTTCTTTCAAAATATTCAAGTAATTTTAACTTGCAATTGCAATTGTTAAAAGTCATATATGAAGCATTGACTTACAATCCATTTAGCAACTTATGTTAAATTGTTTGACCTAGTGATTTTCTTTTGAGTCGATAATTATTTTTTGGACACCCATAGTTCACGGTTCCTCAAATAACCTAGCGGCTCATTATTTATAATGAACCGCGGACCTATTTAACGAACCGCGGCCAGTGAGTCCCTTTGTTCGTTTTTGGTCTATCTCTATCTTTGACGAGTTTTCTTGAAGATTCCTCCTTTTATTTTCTTTTGGGTTTCTTCTCTCGTTTTTCTTCAAGACTTCACTATCATCTAACAAGGTATAGTATTCTTGAATTATTTTGATAATTATCCTTAACTTCTTTGTTGAGTCTCTTTCGATTTATTTAATCATGCCTCTCTAAATTGAGTCTCTCTCTTCTATCCTTTCTAAACTAAGTTAAGTCGAGCCTCACCATTTCCTCGTCATGTAATTGTTCTTTGAACATTCACAATGATTGAGAAGAGATACGAAACTTTGAGCATGTAGTTTATCGTATGCTAAACACCATCCATCTTGGTTTTTCTATTCTTTGACTTATTTGATCTCTTTCTCTATATCATTGAGTCATCTTTTTGGTGTCGACATTCATAAGCATCCTTGCCTATAATGTCTTATATCTTGTATTTTTCTTAAGCGTCGATTTATCCTCGCTTTTTGGTTTTTCTTTATTTTTGTACCTTGATTCCCGACTTAAAGCTTTTGGAGCTGTCTAAAGGAATTCTTTTTAAGGTCAAAAATGTTTTCGAGTTGAGATTTTTTGTCTTTCTCATTGTTGAGAGTTGATTTGTGGTTAAAATTTACAATTGGATTGGGTGATTCCAACAGTTCTAAGTTTTTAACCTTTTGAGAGGATTTGGTTAAATCTTGAATTTTCTTGGGTGATTTCAAAAATTCTAAGTTTTTTACCCTTTGACATATTATCATACAATTGGTATGGATGTTTCTTCTCTACCTCTATTCCAACAATTGTGAATTGATCTTGTCAAGATCCTCTCCTTCGACTTGTCTTTGGATTGATAGCATCGTGTGCACACTTCTTTCTCCAATGCTTTTCATTGTTTGTGCAAACGACTTGTTTATCATCCTCGTTTTTGTGTTTCCTCATAGTCATTCTTCCTATCTTTTCGACTATGTGGAATTGTTTTATTGTCCTCGTCATACTCTCTTTAGTTCGGTATTCGTGCCAATATATTAAAGTGGAGTATGTTCTTTCGACAATATTTTTCTTATAAATTGGGCATCTCTTTTCTATCTTAGTCTTCTTTATATATATATTTTTTGGTGTCACCAAAATAATTTGGGTTCTCTATGCTATCAAATAGCCCTCTTAGTTTTCTTAACCTTGTCATATTTTTGGCACTTCTAAAAGTTAAGTTTGTTGTAGCTTTCTCTTGAGTCCCTCTCTTTGTACTCGAGTTGTTTAAAGCTAATTTCGCTTGGGTGGCCCTTGATATATATGCTCTTGTCCACTAACTTTGTTTTGTAGGACTTTTCTAACCCTTCTTTGTAGCTCGTCACTTTTCTTGCTTTGTTGGTGCCTCAAGCAAAGGGAAGATCATATCAAAGGGGAGCATTTTTAAGAGTTCAACTCATTACATTTGCGATCGTTCACTCACTTAAATTGCATTCATCGAACATATTGCAAGTAATGATTTATGGGATCTCGAAGATTAGCATATTATTATGCATGGAGTTGGTTAACCTATGGTGATTGAAGACTTCACTAGGATGACGCAAGCTCGATATCTTTGGATGATGGGTCTACGGTTTGGATTCTTTCCCCTCAACCGACAACCACAAGGGATGATTAGCTTTTTGAGTGCATGTTATCTCGAAGTCGATCCTTCTCTTCTACTAATGAAGACTACCTTTCGGATGCAAGCTCTCGTGACGTCAATTATTCTCTTCTTCCAGTGACGTGTTATCGATGACTACCACTTTGGATGTGTGTTCTCTCGACGTTGGTTCTTCTCTTCTTCAAAGACGTTGACTACCTTTTTGATTCGACAAAAGGGGAGAAGTAAGTGTAAACGAGTAACTTATACATTTTAATATGTGTTATGGTTTACTTGTTTGTCATCATCAAAAAGGGGGAGACTGTTAGTGCAAACATTACGATGTTTTATCGATATAATCTTAATAAGTGTGAAAACACTTATCCTTTTACCACTTAATTATAATAATAACCAAGCCAAAACGTGTATTTTATGTCGTAAATGTCGGAATTATGCGTGGTTTTTGTTTTTGTTGTAATTTAGGATCAAAATGTGAAAAGGGAAGAAAACATGGGCTTTCACGGACTTTTATCGAAGAAAAAGACAAAAGACGAAGTCAAAAGATCAAGAGTGCAAAAAGAACGGAAGTCCAAGGCCTATTCTGAAGATTTATCGAAGAAAAGTCTAAAGACGGAAGTTGAATAAAGCCGAAGAACTCAAGTCTAATTAATGAAGAAATTACAAGACGAGTTTAATTAATCCCGAGACAAAGTCGAAAAAGTCGAAGAATTTAGAAGACGAAAAGACGAGAAAGAAAGAAAGAAGGAAGCTTCCAACTCATGCTTACCTCCCTAGTCTCCTATAAATACCCTCCTAATATCACATTAGGAGGTGTTGGCTATTTGACACATAGTTCTTCCACCTTTAATTACTTGGACTTTCTTATTGTCATTTACTTAATTGCACCTTTAATTTCTTGCCTTTAATTTCAAGTAAGTCTTTTAATTTTATTATTGAATCTTATTTTTAATCAAGTTTTTATAAATCTCTCATTCTACCTTTCTTGTTTTGCTTAATCTTTATGTGTATGTTCTTATTGTTATGCTTATTTGATTAAGTGTTATATTTTTATGTTTTTGATTGTTTTGGATTATTGATTTTATAGCTTATTTGTGTTTTTCTTAAATTTACTTAAGTATTTATAAAATTTATTTTTATAAAAAAAGTCATTTTTAAATACTTTTATTATTTAGTGTTTTTTAAAGTTTTTGAATTTTAGCTTATTAGCTTTTTCTTATACGTGTTTTGGTTAAGTTTTTAGTTTAGTGCTTATTTGGTTAATAGCTTATTTCGATTTTGCTTATCTACGTTTCTACTGTATTCCGATCAAGCCCGTCGGAATGGGGTTTTACATTCCGACCAGCATTCTAATTGCTGGATCAGAAAAGGGTTTGTGATTCCTTTTTGGATTCCGATCTGGATTCCTATTAGCATTCCGATAGCTTCTGTGTTTCCATTATTCCGATTGGTGATTCTGATCTGGATTCTGACAGAGGTGTTTTGGTTATTCCGACAACTTTGGTTTACAAGTATTCCGATCACATTCCGACGGACAATCATTCCTATAGGGGATTCCGACCAGCATTCCGACGAGACTCCTTTTGGTGTATTCCGATCGGATTCCGACAGGATTCCGATAGGAGTGTATTCCGACAGGGTTTGTTTTAATATTTTGCCTTAGTTTTATTTTTAAGTTTGCATTGTTTTAAGTTTTCAAATTGTCATTTTTATTTAATTGTCAAACTTTACTTTTTGTCGAGCTTTAATTTTTGTCATTTAATTAATTACTTTTAAAAGTTTTAACATTGCACCATTTACTTTTCAATTAGTTTTAGTTTTAATTACCGTCATTTACTTTAACATTTTGCACATTTACCTTACTACAACGACAAATCTATTTGTTTTCACCAAAAGACGACTGAGTCGCACATTTAACCAGTAATCAACTCGAAGAGATCAGACGATAAAATTTTATACTTGGAAAATCCTTGTATTAAATGGCACCGTTGCCGGCTCTTTTCGTAAAGATTAACGGTTTTCTGTGAGAGACGCGTTGAATTTTGGGATCCGTTCACTCGTGAACGTTATTTTTCTTACTTAAAATTTTCAAAAATCCCTAAAAATTAAAAAAATTTCAAAAATACAAAAGCATTAAAAAACGTATAAAAAACATTTCTTTTTCAAAGTTTTGCACCAAAAAGATTTTATTTTTATAAGTGTATATATATTCTCTATTTCTTTGGTATCTTTTCTTTTTCTTTTGCAGGTGCATGCGTACTAGATCTTCGACTTATTCAGAGCCCGAGACTCGTGAAGATTTAGATATGGCTGGTGTGCACAACAACAATAATCCACCCCACCCCAACATGAATAACAACAACAATGTTCCCCCACCCGACCTTCGAACGATGGAGGAGTTGTGTCAACCTACGATGAATGGACGAGGAGGACCGATTGCGCCGATGCAAATCACGGCTACAGAGTTTTCGTTGAAGCATCACATGATCCAACAAGTTTAAAACACTTGTCCATTTCGTGGATTGCCGGATGATGATGCCAACAAACACCTCGAAAAATTCATTACCGTTACTCAAAGCATGAAGTTGCCCGGTGTTACTATGGATTTTCTTCACCTTCACCTATTTCCACACACCTTATCCCACCATGCCGAAAAATTGTTTGATCGTCTTCCGAAGAATTCAATTCATACTTGGGATGAGATGACTCAACGCTTTTTGTCGCGCTACTTTCCACCATCCATGGTCACGAGCCTTCGGAATCAAATCACTAGATTTACACAAGAAACTGATGAATCACTTTTTGATGCTTGGGAACAATATAATGTTTTGATCGATCGATGTCCATACCACAACATGCTCTCCGTCACCTTAATTGATACTTTCTACAACGGTTTAACTTTTCGTGATCGTGATACGATTAATGCAGCCGCCGGTGGCACATTTATGAAAAGAAGACCCGAGGAGTGTAGAGAGCTTATAGATAACATGACTACTCATCATAAAAATTGGGATTCATCCGCATCCTCAAGATCAAACCCGAGATTCAATGTGTCTTCTACTTCTTCAAACCCTGATATCACCGAATTGACCCGCGCAATGGTCGAAATGAGCAAAAATATGCAACTCTTGGCTACAAATCAACAACAACAATTTAAAGCTGTAGCAACTTCTTGTGAGATTTGCGGGGGTCCTCATTCATACACTGATTGTCCTTCTACTCATGACGATCCGGAAAACGTGTATGCGGCTCATGGTAACTATTCAACGGAAAACTACCAAGCCCGACCTCAAGGTGATCGTAACTTGCTAAGTTACCGTTCTAACAATTTTCTTTCACCCGGTTTTTCTCCTCAAAACCACAATCCCAACAACTACAATAGAAGCAACCCAAACCCACCTCGAGCTTCTAATCCTTATTACCCACCCGCTCAACAAGCACCACCCATTAATCAAGATGTTGAAGCTTTCATGAAGACCCAAGGAGAGCTAGTTAAGAATCTACAAAGCCAGATCATCAACTTGAAAGGAGATATCACTAAGCAAGGTAATGATATTCGATCCGAGCTTCGACATGATATGAAAACCTCCTTCAGCAATCAAACAAATGATTTAAAGAATATGATGGCTAGTTTCTTTCCAAGTACTCAACCCTCTACTTCGGGCTCTCTTCCTTCAAATACCGTCACCAACCCGAGAGCGAATGTGAGTGCTATTACTACACGTAGTGGAGCAACCTTAGTAGGACCATCTATCCCTCCCCCAGTTACTCCATCTACACCTCCTCCACCACCATTTATCCCGCCTACTACCACGCCTAGTACGAGTTCTCCATTACCATCTCCACCTATGCATGAAGAAATACCCAAGAAAAACCCTTCACCCACCCCACCTTCCACCTATAAACCCAATATCCCATATCCTTCTCGGTTAGACAAGAGCAAATTGCTTACTAAAGAGGATGCTCAAATCACTTCTTTTATGAAGATGATCTCTCAAATGAATTTCAACATTAGCCTCTTTGAAGCACTTGTCCAAATGCCGAAATTTGTGAAAGCATTCAAGGAATTGCTTAACAAGAAGGAAAAGATGACAGAGTTTGTCAACACACACTTAAATGAAAACTGTTCTGCAGTCATTCTTAAAGAACATCCGGAAAAACTTGGAGATCCCGGTCGTTTTGTGTTGCCTTGAATTTTCAACAAAACCGAAGAATTTACTGCCTTAGCTGATCTCGGGGCAAGTATAAATTTGATGCCTTTAAGTGTTTGGAAAACACTATCATTACCCGACCTTACACCAACAAAGATGACTCTTGAGCTAGCAAATCGCACTCTTGCTTACCCCGTTGGTATTACCGAAGATGTGTTTGTTAAAGTTGGTACCTTCAATTTTCCGGTCGACTTTGTTGTTGTTGATTATGAAATGGACCCTCGTATTCCGCTAATACTTGGTCGGCCATTCTTGAGAACCGGAAAAGCATTAGTCGATGTTGCCGAAGGTGAATTAATCTTAAGAGTCGGGAATGATACACAAGTTTTTAAAATGGGGAAGATCACAACCAAATCCAATGGAAGAGAATCAGCGAATATGATTAATGTGCTTGATGATTTTGTCGTTTACAACAATCCTCTTTTTGATTCTTGCAATGATAATCCACTGTTCAAAGATGATGTGGATGATTCTCTCTCCAATTTAGATCCTCCACCAATATTTGAGTCTCCACCGATCTATGATGACGATTCTAGTTCTGATATGGATGATTCTGATGATTTTACTTCTAAGTATCCAGACATGCCAACTTATGATGACTTTGATGATGTCGATACTCTTTCGAGTGATTCTTCACATGATGAAAATCCTCCACCAACAATGCTTGATCCTACTCTGGAAGACTACTCATTTGAGGAAGATTTTGCTACTTTTCTCAACACTTACTTCCCAAATGAGAGTGATTCTCCTCCTTTGGACTTTGATGATTATGGTCTTTATCCTCCTTTGGATATGAAGAAACCCGTTTCAAAGGAGAAGAAGCCGGAAGACACAGATATCCGCAGTACCTATGTCTTGACACCTCTTTCCACCTTCTGAGGATGAGATTGTGAGATTTATGATCAGATCTTCTTCAAGATCTACTGATCCTGAGTGTTATTTTCCCCTAAAGGAAAAGGTGTTCGATCCCGGTATTGAAATTTTCAAACCATCTTAGTATCCATCCGATGAAATAAAAGGAAATATTTTTGGAACTTTTGGAGATATGCTTGCACCTCATCACCCTTGCTACCACCGTACTCAACAACGGCTTAAGGGAACCTTGCCTACTCTTCTTTGGCTTGCCTTGTTCGCCTTAAGCTTGTGCTACTTGATGGATGAAAACCATGTATTTGACCCCGGTGGATATGTTTCAAGCTTCTTCCTATGCTAATCAAGGTCGAGTCAGGCTCACGACTCGGTTAACAAAAACAAGCGCTTCTCGGGAGGCAACCCGCAGTATCTATCCTTTTTCTCTGTTTTTTATAATAAGTGTAGGGGGAGACCCTAGTGTGTGTTTGTTGTTTTCTTTCTTATCATGTGCAGGGATTCGAGCTTTCAAAGATCCATTCTTGATGACTTTTGACGACCCGTGATTCCATGTACCCGTATTCCCGGTTCTATCCTAAACTCTTTTTATTCTCTATTTTATATTCTTCAATATTAAAATAGGAATCACTTTAGTTATCTCTTCCTTAGCAAGATCTAAACAAAGTGCACAATGTCCTAAGTGTAGGGAGGCTACTTTCACATGCTTAAACATTGAGGACAATGTTTATATTAAGTGTAGGGGGACTTCTATCGAAGTTAAGTGGGCTTTTCCTTGTATTTGTCCTCATTTTAACCGGAAAATTGATTTTTCGACATTTTTCAAAAATTTTGATCTATTTTGGCCTTGTACTTTTTCCTTTATTATAGTTATTTTATTTCGTTGCTAGAATAAATTTTAATAAAGTGGTTTTAATTTTTAAACGTTGTGAATCTTTTGACTCAACCCGAGTTTACTTATCTAAGTTTACTCTAGCTAGTATCCTTAACGTGTTTAAGTCAAGTTTTGCTAGGCTTTTATATAAGGGACTTTAAAACGCGAAAGTATTAACTCTTACGGGTAAGAACAAGAACTTTTCGCAAGTTCCTATAATTGATCCTAGAAAGTCGTTTATCAAGGGAACTTTAAAATGCGAATTCTAAACTTGAAAAAGTCTAAGAAGTTGCAAGATCCTATAGATGACATGAAAACCTAAAACTTTGATTTAATAGGCTAAGCATCCACGAGTCTCATTCCTTGAGATTTTAAATTGTGGAGAACGAGAGTGATAGAGTCAATTATAAGTTTGGTATTCTTTCACAAATTTATGTGAGTTAACTATGAGCTTTTTCTCCCATCGCTTGTTAATAAATTTAATTGCAATAAGTAAGGTTGTACGATTTGAAAAGTTACTTAGCTTCTAGCCCAAGATCGTTTAAAAGTTGCTCGGTATTAATTAGCGTTCATAGCCAAGGCATAACTTATTGAAGCGGGATACGAAGATTGGCGAGTCCGAAAAGGTCCTAACAAGACATGAGGGCTACATTTTGTTTCTAAATATCCCAGTGATGTGAAGAATCATTTATCAAAAATCAATATGAAGGATCGAGACACACGACGAAAAGCAAATACTCCCCTAAAGATCATGGAGAAGTCTATCCAAAAAGGCCCTAAAAAGGTATGAGGATAAATAGATCCAAGTCCTAAAAGGAGGCGGATCGTTGTATATCAAAATTCCTAATAAAGATTAGAGAAAAATGAAGAAGTCGTGGTCCAAATATGAAGAATCTCTCAAAAAGTCCAAGTGAAGAAATTCCTATTATGAAGAGAAGACCATTATTTCATGAACGTCTCTCAAGATTTGAGGTATGAAGTCGCTGACAAATATCGGTCCGAGAAAGGTCTCAAATCGTGAAGCGAGTTATGCCAATATATGAACTTTATGAGGTCTCGAGAAGTAGTTTTAAAAGATTTTGTCCTTTAGCTAACTATTGATTAAATCTTCCTACTTTATTTTCAGCCTTCTATCGAAATAAGTCAACAATGCATCCTCGTGATCATTCAAGACAACAATAAAATATAAGAGATACACCTAGGAATAAGGGAGTCTAAGTGAATAATTGGCCCACATGAGTTTGTGATAGTTTGCTAACTTATAATAACAATGATCTCGTTTTTAAGCTTGGTTTAGGGAACGTGAAACTTGAGGGTGATAATCATTCATGACATTCCAAAACCCTAAGGTAAGTTTTTGATTTCTTTACTTGTTTTCTTCCTTTAAATATTTTTGTTAATAAAGGCCAAGATGGATTGATTATGATGGAAAATGTAAAACTTGCTTTGTAATTAATGCATTGCATGAGGACATTGCAATGGTCAAGTGTAGCGGATTTAATAAGTGTGAAAACACTTATCCTTTTACCACTTAATTATAATAATAATCAAGCCAAAACGTGTATTTTATGTCGTAAATGTCGGAATTATGCGTGGTTTGTGTTTTTGTTGTAATTTAGGATCAAAATGTGAAAAGGGAAGAAAACATGGGCTTTCACGGGCTTTTATCGAAGAAAAAGACAAAAGACGACGTCAAAAGATCAAGAGTGCAAAAAGAACAGAAGTCCAAGACCTATTCTGAAGATTTATCGAAGAAAATTCTAAACACGGAAGTTTAATAAATCCGAAGAACTCAAGTCTGATTAATGAAGAAATTACAAGACGAGTTTAATTAATCCCGAGACAAAGTCGAAAAAGTCGAAGAATTTAGAAGACGAAAAGACGAGAAAGAAAGAAAGAAGTAAGCTTCCAACACATGCTTACCTCCCTAATCTCCTATAAATACCCTCCTAATATCACATTAGGAGGTGTTGGCTATTTGACACATAGTTCTTCCACCTTTAATTACTTGCACTTTCTTATTGTCATTTACTTAATTGCACCTTTAATTTCTTGCCTTTAATTTCAAGTAAGTCTTTTAATTTTGTTATTGAATCTTATTTTTAATCAAGTTTTTATAAATCTCTCATTCTACCTTTCTTGTTTTGCTTAATCTTTATGTTTATGTGCTTATTGTTATGCTTATTTGATTAGTGTTATGTTTTTATGTTTTTTATTGTTTTGGATTATTGATTTTATAGCTTATTTGTGTTTTTCTTAAATTTACTTAAGTGTTTACAAAAGTTATTTTATAAAAAAGTCGTTTTTAAATACTTTTATTATTTAGTGTTTTTTAAAGTTTTTGAATTTTAGCTTATTAGCTTTTTCTTATACGTGTTTTGGTTAAGTTTTTAGTTTAGTGCTTATTTGGTTAATAGCTTATTTCGATTTTGCTTATCTACGTTTCTACTGTATTCCGATCAAGCCCGTCGGAATGCGGTTTTACATTCCGACCAGCATTCCAATTACTGGATCGGAAAAGGGTTTGTGATTCCTTTTTGGATTCCGATCTGGATTCCTATTAGCATTCCGATAGCTTCTGTGTTTCCATTATTCCGATTGGTGATTCCGATCTGGATTCTGACAGTGGTGTTTTGGTTACTCCGACAGCTTTGGTTTACAAGTATTCCGATCACATTTCGATGGACAATCATTCCTACAGGGGATTCCGACCAACATTCCGACGAGACTCCTTTTGGTGTATTCCGATCGGATTCCGATAGGAGTGTATTCCGACAGGGTTTGTTTTAATATTTTGCCTTAGTTTTATTTTTATGTTTGCATTGTTTTAAGTTTTCAAATTATCATTTTTATTTAATTGTCAAACTTTACTTTTTGTCGAGCTTTAATTTTTGTCATTTAATTAATTACTTTTAAAAGTTTTAACATTGCACCATTTACTTTTTAATTAGTTTTAGTTTTAATTACTGTCATTTACTTTAACGTTTTGCACATTCACCTTACTACAACGACAAATCTATTTGTTTTCACCAAAAGACGACTGAGTCGCACATTTAACCAGTAATCAATTTGAAGAGATCGGACGATAAAACTTTATACTTGGAAAATCCTTGTATTAAATCTCTTTGTGTTTTGTTGATGACAAGCGTATAACTCTCAATACATTATGTAAAATGTTAAGGTCTCGTAATCACTCAAGAATACATTTGTATACTTCTCTCGACAACTCCAAGATCACATTCGGCATGATTCACTCAAGGTATGAATAAACATGTCATTAAACTAACTAAGTGATCAAGGATTAATATTTTCTTAAAACTTACATTTAATCAAATGTTACAAAAGATTTTAATAAACTTTATTTTTAAGAAAATGTTTTATTAAAAAGAAAATGGAAATTTGAATTTGGAATATTCCAAAGAATATTCTCTAAGGTATATTCCAAAGAATATTCTTTAATTTGAATTTGGCATATTCCAAATGCCAAAGGAATATCCTTTGAGGGTATAAATGGTATATCCCCACTAAAGGACAAAAATGATACACTCTAAGCCGGAGGTTCCTTAAAAGAACCCGCGGTTCCTTATTGATAAGGAACCGCGAGGGCACTTAAGGAACCGCGGGTCTTTATAGCCGTTGCATTGTTGCCCTATAAATAGTGGATCATTTCCAGCTTTTTTCAACCCTTTTTGCACAGTTTCTTCAAAAACATCTTTAAACTCCTTGATTAGTTAGTTTAGATTAATCTTGTTTAAGATGTGATTCTATCCTTCAATCCTCTCATCCTCTCAAGTGCAAAGAAAAGAACACTTTCATTACCATGAAGTGTTGGGTTCATAACATGATGAAGATCTCTCCTTCTAGATCAAGTCATTGTTTTCCTACTATTTATATGTAGAAGATCCAAGTGTTGGGTTTACTTGGATGTGTTTGTAAGGGTAGAAGATCCAAGTGATGGGTATCCTTGGATTAGGTGTTAGTTGTGTAGATCCAAGTTTGTTAATACTTGGATATAGTGTTAGAGTCATAGATCTAAGTGGTGAGTACTTAGATCTATATGGTTTATGTGTTTAGGCCATAAAACACAAGGTTTGTTATGTTGGGCCATAAAACATAACTAGGGTGAAGAGTTGTGTAGTTGTGAAGAGTGGTGTAGTTGTGTAGTTGTGAAGAGTTGTGTAGTTGTGTAGATCCAAATTGGTGTGTCAATTTGGAAGTTGTGTAGATGGGTGTAGGTTGGTCCTACCTAAGATTAGGACTCGACATCTAGCCTTGTGTCGTAAAATGGTGAAGTGGGCGACGTTGTGTAGATTGGTCCTACCTAAGATTAGGACTCGACTTTTAGCTTAGAGTCGGAAATTGGATAAGCGACGTTGTGTATGGTTTCTCCACCTGTAAAACCCGTAAAAAAAAATAAGGTCATAATTTAATTCTACTTTCAATTATTTTGAAGTATTTTATAACGTTAAATATTATTATGTTTAACGGTTTAAGTTGAAACCGATATTAAATATTATATTTTAATATTTTGACGAGTAACGAGGACTACTAGTGATTGCGATACCGACGGATGTCTAAAATTTTGTATTTTATTATCGATCGTTTCGATATTTAATATTTTCAACGATATCGTTTTAATTACGTATCGAGTCGTTATATTATTATTTTTCGTGTGCGTTTAAACTTTTTAGTATTTTTACGAAACCCGAGTCTCGTAAATATTTCAAAATTTACAATTTACATTTTCTACCCTTTTAAACTATTTTATTTCATTTTGGGCCAAAACTATTACAACTTGGCAAAATTAACCCTTCCACCACCATATAAAATAATTTTTACTTCCACTAACTTTCATATAATCATTTTTAAAACAAAACAAATCCACCCACCTCTTTCTTTCTCTCTTGGCCGTGTACCCCCATCAACAAAACCCTCCAAATTTTTGATTTTCTACATTGAATCTTCAAAATCTAAAACAAGTCCCATCCTAGATTTTCAAAGGGCTACACATTGGTATGATTTTCTTCAACATGCATTAACATTTTTTTTTTAAAATTTATTTTCTTGATGAACAATGCTTGTTTGATTCATTTTTATGGAATAAGTAGGTGTTAATATTATTATATTACATAGTGGGGTGTTTGCATGTTTGATTTTTTTAGTTTGATTTATTAGATTTGTACATGCAAGTGATTTACAAGTGTTAGGATTGGTTTATGATGATATTAGGGTGTTAGGTTGATGATAAAAATGATTGGTTTTAATCAAAAACTTGATTTTGTAAGAGATTTTTATAGTCAATTTTGGGCAGTAGGTTTGAGACCATTTTCGAGGGTCTTAAGTCTGGAAATAGATTAATATTATGGGATTATGTCGTAGAGAATTTCGAGAGCTTCGATTTCATATAAAGTAGGCCTTCCAACTCATTACGAGTCAAAAGTTACACTAGTTTGATTTTCGTGTACCGGGAGACGAGTGTCGACACAATCCGAAAATTGTTGTCGATATTTGGATCGAATCTCGGGGACTAGAAAATGAGTTTCAAAATGAGTCAAGGGCTGTTCTCAGGCCCCAATTTTAGTATTTTGAGTCTATTTTTAGAATCAAATGGCGGTTTTACAAATGGAGTTGTTTAGGATGGTCAAAATGGTTTCGTAAGACAAGGTCGCAAAACTGTCCGAATTTTGTAAGTCAAAGATGAGTCGGGCAGGGAACTTTAAAAGTAAAATCTTTTGATGGGCTCTTGGGAGGACTTTATACATATAGTAAGTAAGTTCTCTGAGTAGTATCATGAAGTTTTGATGTGTCTAAGTATGGAAAAGCGGCTTGGACATTCGGTATGTTCCGGCAGATTTTTATTAAAGGCATAGAACAATAAAATGAATATATAGGAGAGTGTAATAGTATCACTTGTATCGTTTTCTCTCGAGTTTGTCGTGATTTTGTGAGTCGAGTTTTATATTCTTATGTATGATTTATTTCTCGAGTCTATTATTAATGAACGCACCTCATTTGATAGGTTGCGGTTCTCGTGTTTGAAAGGCATCATCTATCGTCGGCGATCGTCTCATTACCACTATCGGCTAAGGTGAGTCTATAGCCTCGTTTGCGCAATTACATGATTTTAAAAACCCGCGAGGGGGAATACATGTTTTATAAACTTAGAACACAAGGTTTTTATGGTATGCTTTGTCCCTCTATGAATGGACCCGTGGTTGCCTTTAAATTGCATTAAGTGATTGCCATTGTTAAAGCCTCAATTATGGACCGTTAATTAACCTATGATGGGTTAACCGCTAGTACGATTAATAGACCTATGGGGGAAGCCGCCCCGGTTCAGTTTGTGTGGACTTGTCACAGAAGCTTAGGCCCGACCTCCACACTGTTTGGACATATTGTATTGAGAAGTCAGGTATACGGCAATGTACCAATAATCTGGGGGTAACGACAATTAATAAATCTCCTGTCTTATCAGACGTCTAAAGGGAGTGTCTAAGGGCTCGGTTCCATGAGCTTATTGCAATTTATGCTATATACAATTATTATTGTTGATGCAAATTATTAGATGCTTATAAGCATGTCACAAACTTATAATCTTTGCTTGTGTTCAAATTGATTACATAAACCTATAGATTCACTCGGCATTTTTGCTGATTGTTTTACTCACATGTATTTCAGGTAATCAAGAAGTGGAAGCTTGGAGGTCACGAGAATGAAGTTGTGCACTGCTTTTGTTGTTCAAACTCTTTGATTTATTTATCGTTCCATTTTTAAAACAAACTAATATGTTGTTTTAACTTATCTTTTGGTAACGATTACTTGGGACTACGCTACTCTGATAAATGTTTTAGGAACGATAAATCTAAAACGTCTCTTTTCGAGTCGTTCTTTATAAATTATGTGTTGTTGTATCATTGTTTAGCACCCAAAGATGTATTCCGCTGCGTGTAAATTTGGGGGTGTTAAAGATTGGTACCAGAGCCATGAGTTATAGAGAACTAGGTCTTTATTTTAAAAACCTAAACTATAACTGTCAGTTTTTTTTTATTTTTTCAAAGAGTCGGTGCACCGGACTTCGCGTGACTTCAGGTTCAAGCTACTTCTGAGATTACAATTTTAGTATACGTTATTACGTATACCTTATTGGAAAGTATTTATAAATAAATACTATGATCCACTTATGGATATATATTTATATCTAGGATCCCTTTTATCGATATATATTTATGTCGTTAAACTTTTCGATAAAAGTTTATCATTTATTAATGATTAACTTAAATAAATACATTGAATTTTCAAGATCTTTCTGTATTTATTTTTGAAGTATTTAAATTGCTTTTATTGCAAATTTTATATTATGACCTTACATAACTTCATCTACGCGCGTTACTTTCATTGTTTAACCCTTTGAGATATCTATATAGATATCCAAATCGTCTTCGGCTGCTTGTGCTTGGACGTCTTGAAACGTAATATCTTGACCATTGTGTAACTCAATGTGTCCTTGGAATAGACTAACCGCTATTGTGTGAGTCACACATTTTGAAACATTTCTTATAATCGTGTTGAATAATATCATGGTTTTTCATAATATTTTGTTGATTTTATTATCGTTTTATACGACATACGAAGATTTAATTCGTCGCCCATTTATATGTATCGACTCCGAGGTGTATTGTTCGCTTATATGTCGGTAACGTCATCGTAATTTTATAAATCGTCGTCTAGATTATGGCGCTAGATTGGGATACGATTTTACTTATATAAAATGGTATCATTTGTTTTTCATTAACCTTCTTGCTCTCGGAACGCAACTCGTTAATATTCCATTCTTTTCTCGTTATGTTTTGGTGTTTTGGGAGAATCGTGGCACCAAGGAGGTTTGCCTACATTGCACCTTGAAACTTAAGTTACGAACGTCATTCACCGTTTCGCTTCCTAAATTTCGTGTTGAATACCTTGAAGCATCTTCTGTCATTCATTATACCATATTTTTAATTGATGCTCATTATGAGATTTATTTTTCATTGTTGTAAAATCCACAAGACATGTGTGTATATATATTTTGAGCCGTTAGGAAGTGTCGAAAAATATATTTTATGCAGAAATTGCAGGGACAGTATAAACAGGTCAAAACTTAAAAGTAAAACCTGCGTTTTTAAAATAAAATAGTCAAACCTGCACAGAACTTGCAGGGGTATTTTGGTCATTTTACATTGGGTTTCAGGTCTTGTGTAAAATTAGAAAGTCGTCTGAAACGTCGTTTTGCATCAAAATGCTTTAGACTCAGAGTCTTGGAGATGTCGTTTATCGGGTCAATTAATCGGCTCATATTTAAAAGTTAAATCTGATAGAAAATTCAGAACATGAGTTTTATATGTTTCTAAGCTGTTTTAATTTCATTTGAGATCGTAAAATTTTAACAGATATTATTTTACAACTAACGAATACTAGTTGCATGTGAAGATATTTAAAAATAAAAACAGTACAGGATTAGCAATTACCGGATTAATGGTGTAATTTAAAAAAACGAATAACATACTTTCTTAAAAGCATGTTGTGTCGAGTATTTTACATAGAATACACATATGGATTGATTTATTCTTTTTATATATATGACTCATTTGTCATTCGATGATTATTTTATTTTCCTTTTCTTCTAACCTTCCACTGACTTGGGTTGAGTTTTGAAATTTTGTCTTCACATTCTTCGTCGATATTTTTTTTTATCACATGTCTCATGGCATTTTCGTCTAAACCTTATAACCTTTTGAAACCTTAACGACTTGTAACCATTTCATTGGTTGTTTTATGAGCTACTATTTGCCACTTTTTGCAAACCTTTGGCTACTTTATACGTTGTTATGATGTCACCTTATAAATAAATCTGATATTGTTTTACGATTATTTTCACCAATTGTTTTACTTTGGTCTTATAAAATACTTTTCGTAATATTAAAAGTTGCTTATTGAGTATCTCACAAATTACTTGTATCCTATAAATTTATAAACTATTTTTAAAATTCATTTTACAAATGGCATGGTTTATATAAACATAAGAAACGTAATACTTCTCGACGAAACGAAGCACTGCATTGCTAGCCCTAAATTATACATGGCCTGATCACCTATGTCTAATTTAGAAGGAGCCATGCTAGGCTGAATAGTAGTCAACTTAAAAATCTTGATAATAATCAACTTTTTACTTGTAACTATGATAAAGATAAATAAAATGAAATAAAGTGAAAAGAAGTTTTGAAAACCTTTATATTTTATGCAAGTAGCACAATTTCTATGCATCCGCATATGTCTTCTTACCTTCTCTTGAACGAATTACGCGCTTACGAATACGTTTTTACTCGATGATTGTTTTCCCGCTTGTTACTTCATTTGTCTTATGACTTATTTCTTTTGACCGTTCGTCTAATTACTGATTATTGATAAATGACTTGAAAGTCTCGATGTTTTATCCTTTCTTCTCGTTTAATATTCTTTATGCGACTGGGTAGATCTTTGGAATGTCTCCGCACGTGAATAATGAATTATCACTAGAGTGATTTTCGTATATCCGGGATGACGTCCGTCACTCTCGTTTGCCTCGAAATCTACTTTTGTGAACCGTGCTTTGACTTCTCTCTTTAAACACTAACATCGTTCATTTGATTTGTTTTAATTACAAGTGATTATTAGGAATTTTATTTATTAAAAATTTTTGTATGGATCTTCTTTCCGATCATGTATCGACCACCGCTAAGTTAACAAACCGATATTGGTGAACCACCGACCGCACTAACAAAATTAACAACTTGTTTAATCTATTATTTCTTATCGTCTTACCATCGACGCCTTTATTTTATTATTCTCTTTAAGAATTCATACGACATTTGCTTCGTTCTCTTTTGTACCGTTGATTTCGTACTATCTGTTGACCATTATTTTCATTCGTATTCGTTTGTTATCTTGTCACATTTCGAAACCCGAATATATCCCATATTTATTTTGAAATAATAAACACCTTTATGTATTTCTACAACATATTATAATAATTTTTTTTTTTTTTTTTTTTTGAACTTGTTTACATTTTCTAATGATTTTCCATTATCGAAATAACCATCACAAGTAAAAGGTCAAATTTATACATCATATTTCGTATAACTAAAACTAATGTTTAAAATGAAATTCTGTTCTATCTTTTGAACTAATTGACTTATCATACTTTACTTTAAATGTAATGAAATTACCGGTTTAATTTATATTCCTAATAATGATTTAATTTGGAAATTATATTTTCTAATTGTAACCATCAATATGAGTTTAATTAATAAATTCATGTCATTCTTTCAAAGATTCTTAAGACAACCAAAATAAATTATAAAGTTATTTAACTTCTATCTTTAATATATCATCTTTACAAGAAAGTATCTCAATTGAGTTTTAAGGTAATACCAAATCCGGGACGGATGATTGTGACAAACTTTATTTTAATGTTAATATTTAATTCATTCTTCGCTCTCATTTTTCTAGTATTGCGAATTATTATGTTTTACGGTTACGTGATTCGAGATCCCTCGTCGATCGTCAACCTTAAATCATATTACCACATCTTGCCGTTTATGCGTTTATTGAATTTATTTTATCTGGTTCTGTTCCTCGTATTGAAGATCACTATTTTATTCTGAGTTTGAAATGAATCTCGGGAAGCAGTGTATAAGAAGAAACGATAAGTGTCACCAGGATTTATGCGTGTACTTGTGGAATGATTGAGGACCGAATCTCTTAATGAACGGAGTTAATAAATTCGTTACAACCTCGAGGAGTATGTTGAAGCCGACGCCGCAAGTGGAAAGACTCTGGAGATCAAGTAGTTATTATCAAGGGTTCGTTCAAGGTTTTCTCGATGATTAACAGTGGAGATCTATAGTCGATGTTTATGTTCGACCTTTTCTTTTATGTACTTATATGGTGTGTGATCTAGTCAAATGATCGTAAGTTGTGGGAACTTGAGACGGCATCATCCGATGACGTCCGATCATGTAGAACACATATTATGTAATATCTTTTTGACTTTCAACGACGATGTTCATTGAGACTTTAATGCGCGTTGGCGAAAGTGAGATGATGTATTTGTATTATCTTTTGAGTAGGGACCCGCGTGTGAGCACCCTCCGATGACGAAAATGTTTTTCTTGTTAGTTCTTTTTATGTTTGTCCCTGGCTATCCGGCCGATGGATATCCTTTAAATTGAAACCTTTCTTTTTAACTGGACTTACCCGAAAATCCTGTCATCTATTATTGTTATCGAACGAGCTTCGTGTGATTCATAAAATTTTCATGTGTCGAGCCTGACGGGTGACTTGTGGATAAGGATTTATTTTGACTTGTTGAGATACAACTTGACGACAAGTTGCGTTTTATAAAAGAACCAATGGAGATCGTGGACCGAGATTCACGTGGGAACGTGAAGACTTCTTTCTAAAGAATGTCGTCATCCTTCCGAGTAGTGAACAACTCGTGTATGAGGCGAGTTGAGCGCCGGGACGTCGCTCCCTTAAGGTGGTGAGGATGTAAAACCCGTAAAAAAAAATAAGGTCATAATTTAATTCTACTTTCAATTATTTTGAAGTATTTTATAACGTTAAATATTATTATGTTTAACGGTTTAAGTTGAAACCGATATTAAATATTATATTTTAATATTTTGACGAGTAACGAGGACTACTAGTGATTGCGATACCGACGGATGCCTAAAATTTTGTATTTTATTATCGATCGTTTCGATATTTAATATTTTCAACGATATCGTTTTAATTACGTATCGAGTCGTTATATTATTATTTTTCGTGTGCGTTTAAACTTTTTAGTATTTTTACGAAACCCGAGTCTCGTAAATATTTCAAAATTTACAATTTACATTTTCTACCCTTTTAAACTATTTTATTTCATTTTGGGCCAAAACTATTACAACTTGGCAAAATTAACCCTTCCACCACCATATAAAATAATTTTTACTTCCACTAACTTTCATATAATCATTTTTAAAACAAAACAAATCCACCCACCTCTTTCTTTCTCTCTTGGCCGTGTACCCCCATCAACAAAACCCTCCAAATTTTTGATTTTCTACATTGAATCTTCAAAATCTAAAACAAGTCCCATCCTAGATTTTCAAAGGGCTACACATTGGTATGATTTTCTTCAACATGCATTAACATTTTTTTTTAAAATTTATTTTCTTGATGAACAATGCTTGTTTGATTCATTTTTATGGAATAAGTAGGTGTTAATATTATTATATTACATAGTGGGGTGTTTGCATGTTTGATTTTTTTAGTTTGATTTATTAGATTTGTACATGCAAGTGATTTACAAGTGTTAGGATTGGTTTATGATGATATTAGGGTGTTAGGTTGATGATAAAAATGATTGGTTTTAATCAAAAACTTGATTTTGTAAGAGATTTTTATAGTCAATTTTGGGCAGTAGGTTTGAGACCATTTTCGAGGGTCTTAAGTCTGGAAATAGATTAATATTATGGGATTATGTCGTAGAGAATTTCGAGAGCTTCGATTTCATATAAAGTAGGCCTTCCAACTCATTACGAGTCAAAAGTTACACTAGTTTGATTTTCGTGTACCGGGAGACGAGTGTCGACACAATCCGAAAATTGTTGTCGATATTTGGATCGAATCTCGGGGACTATAAAATGAGTTTCAAAATGAGTCAAGGGCTGTTCTCAGGCCCCAATTTTAGTATTTTGAGTCTATTTTTAGAATCAAATGGCGGTTTTACAAATGGAGTTGTTTAGGATGGTCAAAATGGTTTCGTAAGACAAGGTCGCAAAACTGTCCGAATTTTGTAAGTCAAAGATGAGTCGGGCAGGGAACTTTAAAAGTAAAATCTTTTGATGGGCTCTTGGGAGGACTTTATACATATAGTAAGTAAGTTCTCTGAGTAGTATCATGAAGTTTTGATGTGTCTAAGTATGGAAAAGCGGCTTGGACATTCGGTATGTTCCGGCAGATTTTTATTAAAGGCATAGAACAATAAAATGAATATATAGGAGAGTGTAATAGTATCACTTGTATCGTTTTCTCTCGAGTTTGTCGTGATTTTGTGAGTCGAGTTTTATATTCTTATGTATGATTTATTTCTCGAGTCTATTATTAATGAACGCACCTCATTTGATAGGTTGCGGTTCTCGTGTTTGAAAGGCATCATCTATCGTCGGCGATCGTCTCATTACCACTATCGGCTAAGGTGAGTCTATAGCCTCGTTTGCGCAATTACATGATTTTAAAAACCCGCGAGGGGGAATACATGTTTTATAAACTTAGAACACAAGGTTTTTATGGTATGCTTTGTCCCTCTATGAATGGACCCGTGGTTGCCTTTAAATTGCATTAAGTGATTGCCATTGTTAAAGCCTCAATTATGGACCGTTAATTAACCTATGATGGGTTAACCGCTAGTACGATTAATAGATCTATGGGGGAAGCCGCCCCGGTTCAGTTTGTGTGGACTTGTCACAGAAGCTTAGGCCCGACCTCCACACTGTTTGGACATATTGTATTGAGAAGTCAGGTATACGGCAATGTACCAATAATCTGGGGGTAACGACAATTAATAAATCTCCTGTCTTATCAGACGTCTAAAGGGAGTGTCTAAGGGCTCGGTTCCATGAGCTTATTGCAATTTATGCTATATACAATTATTATTGTTGATGCAAATTATTAGATGCTTATAAGCATGCCACAAACTTATAATCTTTGCTTGTGTTCAAATTGATTACATAAACCTATAGATTCACTCGGCATTTTTGCTGATTGTTTTACTCACATGTATTTCAGGTAATCAAGAAGTGGAAGCTTGGAGGTCACGAGAATGAAGTTGTGCACTGCTTTTGTTGTTCAAACTCTTTGATTTATTTATCGTTCCATTTTTAAAACAAACTAATATGTTGTTTTAACTTATCTTTTGGTAACGATTACTTGGGACTACGCTACTCTGATAAATGTTTTAGGAACGATAAATCTAAAACGTCTCTTTTCGAGTCGTTCTTTATAAATTATGTGTTGTTGTATCATTGTTTAGCACCCAAAGATGTATTCCGCTGCGTGTAAATTTGGGGGTGTTAAACCACCTTAAGGAGTTGGTTGACTAGTGAAGTAACTCTCGAGTAAGGTGTACTCGAGGAGTGGAGTAGGGCGAAGAGGAGCTTCGTGACCGAACCACTATAAATCATTGTGTCGGTACTTTCCTTTACATTTATGTCCTTACTCTTATTTATATGTTGTTGTGTGTTGTGTGTTGTATGCTTCTCATAATCTAAACATCTAAGTTGCGGAAAAGTTAAGGCTTAGTACGTGTGTGCTTGATGTTTAGATTATGGTCAAGTGTACATCACTTAGTTCAAACATCTTAGTTGCGGAAAATCTTATGCTTAGTACGTGTGTGCTTAGTGTTTAGACTATTGCTTGATGTACTCTTGATTTGATATGTTTGTGTGTTTTCTTACTTCTAGTATTTATCTTTCAATCAAACACATCTCATATATAGTCAAGCTTGATCGAGAATTTGATACCAAAGATTGTCAAAGTTTAACATGTAACAAGAGGTTAAGTCAACTGTCGGTGGTTCCTTAAATGGACACGCGGTTCCTTAGTGATAACGAACCGCATGTATGTTTAACGAACCGCGGTAAGTGGGTTTTACCGAGATATTTTGAAAATTAACTAGAAACTATTCAACCCCCCTTCTAGTTTCTACATACATGATTAGTGTGTCTACAAGAGTTTGGTGTAGGACATTCACTAGTGGTTACATTTTAAGCTGTTGACCAATTTTAGGGTGGGTTGCCGGTTACTAAAAAGGGACTTGTTCAAAGGTTTGAAGATTAAAGTTTTATTCTAAATTAGCTTCTTCTGCATGCATGATTTTTAATGATGAAAACTTAAAAAATTGCATAACTGCTAGAAGAAAATACAGTACAAGTAACTTTCATCATGTACACGTTGCAACTTCCAAACTATACGTGAGCTACTGGGATTATGGGAGTACCTTTTAACAGCGAGCTAGTTTCTCCATGATTGGAAGATTAAAAAGTTTATAGAATACCTCATATCGAGGCTTATCTAGGGTGTTTTAGCTTTTTTGTAAAATTACATTGTCTTGTTTCATTATTATTAAGAGATTTTTATTCTCAGAAGTTTGTTCTGATTTTTTTTGTCTAAATAGCCGTAAAACACCTCAAATCAGCATAAAAAAAGCTAAAAAAACACCTAAAATAACTTAAATAAGTAGTAAAAAGCTGAAAAACACTTAAATAGTGTAAAAAGCCTAAAAATATAACAGTTCACTCAAACCGAATAAACATGAACATTTGAAATCATAACAATAATAAAAATTAAAATCGGAAATTAACCGTTGATGACTGTTGGCCCAACGATGATGTTAGAGTTAGGGGCTGTTTGATAGCCTTTGAATTGAACAATTCAGAGTTAATTGTATAAATCGGTCAGAGCCCATGTTGTTTGATAAAAAAGGATTTACGCTGAACTGATTTCATTGTTTGGTTGGTTGGGAAATAAAAAGAGTGGAGAGTTGAATTCTTAAAGATTTTGATCCTTTGTAATTTGTATGGAAATCATTTCCATTATTTTTGGTGTGGAAACCATTTCTTTGTTATATATTAATACTTATTACTATTATCATTATTACTTTTATTATTATTATTATTATTATTATTATTATCATTATTTTTTTATTATCAAACATCACTTTATTAAAAACAAAAAAGGGATTTACAACAAATTGGATGCGAGTCGAGATACTATCTGCGCTCCCACCCCTTTAGCAATGGCAAAACCTATTCTATGGAAAATATGTACAGCAGCGCGCGCTCCAATGTCTTGAGCCTTAGAAAATCTCTGGATCCGCTTCAGCAACGCAACTGCATCTTCTTGTAACTCACCTATAGAAGAAAAGGAGAAAGGAAGAAACCCATATCCGAGAGCTGCACACTTAGCCTTATACTTGCATCGTTTACGTTGTGCAGCATCAACCACAGCTCGGCCGGGTACAAAGTCATTCATCCCCGTACGAGTCAAAGGAGAAGAACCAGTCAGATCAACACACACATCTTTACATCCATCCCAAGAATAAAACAAAATATCTGCCGGACGTAAGACATTATCAAGTCCTCCATCTAATCCAATATTAACTTCCTTTCCGACAGATATCCCTGAACGATAGCATATATCAGCAAGAGTATCACGTACCAAATTGTGACGATGCTTAATCCCAACGATACCAGCACACGATACCGCATGATCCCCAAATATATCCCCATCAAATACTCTCGAACAAGCAGAACAGGGCTTCGAAACTGAGAACAAGGGAATACCTAAGCGATAAAACAAAACACATCGATAAGTCCTCCTATTCATAGTTTGACCCAACCCCGAGATAGGAACTGTCCTAAGCCAATCAGAAGTATGATAATAACAATAATAGAGAAAGACATTGTCTCTAAGTATGCGCTAAGTACACGACAGGTGGCGATTCTTAGTTGCATTCAGACCCCGCATGCGCAAGATTTTCTCTACACTATCCCTATTGACGGATTGGGACAAAGGATGAACCATCGCCAGTTCTGCTCTGTATTGTGTTATAGGCTCGCAATACCTATGTTTTCTGAAGATAGTATCTGCCCGAGTTGAAACGTGTATCGGATGGATCAATGGGGAGACCATGCGGTTCATTGTGCTAGTGAGGTAGGTGTGAAGTTCAGGCATAATCTAGTGCGCGATATTCTTGTTGACATATGTTCCAAAATCGGTATTGTGGTACATAAGGAAGCTCCTATGGGTTTTCTCTGAAAGGATGGTAAAGATTTAAGACCAACATACCTTTTACTATTTAACTGGCATCAGGATAAAGATGCATGCATAGATGTGACCGGCGTCTCTCCCTTTGGTGGTGTTGGGTCGGATTCCTGGTCCCCGGAGGTAGCCTTGCACAATGTCGTGGAAAAGAAAAAGAGGAAATATGCTTCAGTATGTGCGGACAACGGATACAAATTCATCCCGTTTGCGTTCTCTACATTCGGGGAATTTGATAAGGAAGCTTTAGATACTCTATCGCGTATTAAGTCTCTTTCTATTAGTCACTCCAATAATGATAACAGTGGTGCGTTTATTTTTCATAGAGTGAGATTTTGTATTAAAAAAGGGGTGGGAGCCCAATTAGTGTCTAGACTCCCATCTAACTTTGTGTAACGTTTTTATTAATAATAAAAGAAGTGAAGTTTATAATAATAATAATACTACTAATAATAATAATAATAATATTAATAATTTTTATTATTTTTATTTATTTATTATTCTATTTAAAATTAAAAAAAAAGATTTTCATTAGTATTTTTTTTCAAATATTTAACGCTACCAAACAAAAGAATTCAGTAAATCATCTTCTTAGACTTCATTTCCAAAAATACAATTTTCTACTTCATTTTTTTTCTTTTAAATTCTCTCTACCAAACGTGCCCTCAGTGATTCATGGGCTAAAAGATGCAAAATGATACAGCACCTAGCTTTTTCTATTTTGTCATTTTTTGTTCCTGAATGTATGACTTCTTTTCAATGTAAAAACGTGTATTCCATATTGTGCATGCATGATGCAATATATATTAAATAAAAAATTAATTTTATAGGCTTAAACACTATATATTATGAAATTGATTCAACGTCATGGTAATATTATTTTTAAAAACATACCTTTTTCGTGTAATATAAGTTGATTGTTTTGATGTGACACAATTATTAATTAGTAAAAGCTTATTTTTATAACAAGTGCGTATACGAAATAAAATAGTAATTTAAATCATTTAAGATAAAATGGTAATTTAAATCATTCAGAACGCTCATTCAGAGCAATTCTGAAACGTTCTTTATCATTCAGAATCAAGTTCATTCAGATGTATAAATCATTCTACAACTTTGATTCACTCAGCGCTTAATCAGTATATTTTATCAAACAGCCCCTTAAAATTATTGTTTTATAGGAAATCAGTTGGAAACCGCAAAACCCTTCCCTATAGTTTTCAAAATACATTATTCTCTAATTTAAATGACAAGCTTACCCTAATCTATCATCCCAAACACTAAACAATCTAACTTACCAAGCAGCTCTCTTCATGTAAAATAGTAAAAGTGTTTTATTTGATTGAATGAGTATTACAAGAGATAATATATGTATATATACTAAATACACAGCTTAGGTAATAAGCAACCATAAAACCCTAAACCTAATGACCTCAAGCTCACAAACGGTTTTGGGTGTATTGACTCGTCTAATACTCCCCCGCAGTTTGAACGGGAGTCTTCAAGACAGACAAACTGGATACAATGATGAAATCACCATATTCTTATTTTTCTTTGTTTTTTTTATTTTATCATCTTCTTTGTTGTTTGTTTGAGTGAATCATAATTGTTTTTGGAGACATAGTTGCTTATTGCTTGCGGCATCCTCCTTTGCATGGCTTGCTTTGCCTTTAGAATGGAGCCAGGGACGAAGCTTGAACAAATTAATCGGGGGGGGGGGGGGGGGGGGTGCGAAATCAGTTTAATAGAAAATAGTTTTTAACATACTATTGTATAGTAGTACTTCCTTTTATTTGGGAGAGGCCAAAGTATCAACTGACATACAAAAATGCCAAAGTTTCATGAATGTAGCAAAAAATCAGTACTAACAAGTCAAATTCATGGGAGGGGGGGCACGACCCCTTTTTGCCCCTACTATCCTTCGTTTATGAATGGAGCGACAATTTGATGATCAACTTTTGTTGTCAACAACAATAATCTTCGACAACGAACACAAAAAGATGATAAAGAGAAGATAATATTGTTGATCAAAGGTGACTCAACATTTTTTTACGGCCAGAGATTAGGGTTTATGCATAGATCACGAAAGAAAAAACCCTAATTTAAAAAACATAAAGCAAAAGTAAAGGAATCCTTCCAGATCATCAGCATATAGCCGATGACCGGAGGGTATCAAAATTTAATGACGGGTCTTACTTAAAGTTGTGATACTTCATACGTTACTCATTAACGGTATCACTTAAGGAAAGAAAAAAATAAGAGTAAACTACAAAAACATCCATGTGGTTTGAACTTTTTCACACAATACATCTCACGCTCAAAGTATTGGCCTATACATCACTCGTTAGGCAAACGTTTGCCACAATACATCCCTGGGATTAACGATGCAAATATTTTTCGTTATCTTCTAACGAGGGATGTATTTTGCGAAAAAAAATATTTTTTTCCAAAAAAAGAGTTTTGATTTTTTTTCGTTTTAACTTTTTTTTAAAATTTAAAAATGTTTAAACATTTAGATTTTTTTTTTATTTTTTTAAACAATTTTTTAGAAATAAAAGACGTTTATCTTTTCAAAAAAAAAATATTAATTTTTTTTGTCTTTTTAGATAAAGGTACATTTTTTTAAGATAAAAGTTTTAAAATATTTGTACATTTTAAATTGTATTTTATTTTATAAATTAAAAAAATCTTTTATCTTAAAAAAGATAAAAAAATATTGAAAATATTTTGTTCTTTTTAAAGAAACACGTCTAATGTATAGAAAACTGTTTTAAAATATTTATAACGTCTCACTTCTTTTAAAAACTAAAATATTTAAAATTATTAAAATATTTTTATCTTTTTATAAGATAAAAGTAAATTTTTTCTAACTTTTAAAATAAAATAAAATTTAAAACATGCAAATGTTTTAAAACTTTTATCTTAAAACAAATACTTTTATCTTATGAAAACATAAAAAATTTAAACAATTTCTTTTTTTACTCCTTAAAAGGATAAACGTTTATTTTTCTAAATAAATGTTTAAATAAATTTAAAATTTTCAATTTTTAATGTTTAAACAATTTTAAAAAAAATTATACTCATCTTCTTTTTGAAAAGTAAAACTTTTTTTTTCAAAAAAAAATAAAACAAAACTTTTTTTGCAAAATACATCCCTCGTCAGAAGATAACAAAAAATATTTTCATCATTAGTCCCGAGGGATGTATTGTGACAAACGTTTACCTAACGAGTGATGTATAGTGTCAATACTTTCGGCGAGGGATGTATTGTGTAAAAAAGTTCAAACCACAAGGATGTATTTTGCAGTTTACTAAAAAAAAAGTTTTGTTTTCGAGTATCACTTAAGAGCCTTGGTACCATAACGCACGGAACGGCATTGAGTCTACGTGATCTGGCGTTGCCCAGCATTATGGTACCGCCGTCGATGAAAACTGAAAGACGTTGCCCCATCCCCCCAACTAACCCACCAATGCACATTGGTGGGGGATTTTAAAAAAGATCATTATACAACCCCCTCCCCCAATCCACGACTAGTGCCAACAACCCTTTTAAAAAAAATCATAAACACTCTCCCAAACGGTTATATTGATTCAAATTAAAAAAAAACCTATAAATACTGTATATAAATACCTCTTTCTATACCATTATTTTAACATAACTTTTATACAATTTCCTCTTAATTATGTAGTTTTTTCTTTTCAAAAAATGGTTGGGTATCCTCCTCTTAACCCAAATGACCCATCATTTTTTAAATCTACTCAATTATGCATCAAACCCGCGCGAGGGCTCGTCATCAAACCCAAATCTGCCTCAAATTCCATTTCCCATGAGTCCCGAAATTTTTTATCAACGACAACAGCAATACTTCCTTTTAACAATATTTAAACCGTGATTTTCAAAACCTACAAAATATTATCTCAAGAACAAATATCTTTAAATTCACAATCACAACCCGAGGCACCTCATCTTAACCTAAATGACCCATCATTTTTTTTAAAGGGCTACAAGTATGTATCCGGAGGAGCATAAGAATACCCCGTTTAATCAAAAAGAGACTTAGACACTTTTGAGAGACCATTTGAAATGAGACACTCTCGATCCGATTGATTTGACCGAAAGTGCCCCAAAGAACCCAGAGTTGCAAACAAATATTTATTTGGTCCGGATGCAAGGCCACGTCCTCTAGGAAAAAATGCACGAGTACGAAATCCAAATCCGAGACTAGCACAACCACGGGAAATAGCCAATTTTGGAGTTTACAGAGGTTGGGATTTGTCATAAATGGGAAGCAGGGAACAAGCCGTCGAGGTTACGAAAGAGAAAGATCGCACTTTGATGCGTTCGGAGGAAATAAGATTTCTTTCAACACCCATGAGGGATTTGGACGAGAATGATGCATATTGGATCAAGGAAATAAAAGAAGAAATCAAAGTGAAACTTGGTCTTTGTCGTGACTAGATTTTTTTTTTTCGAGTGTAGTTTTTTTCATTTCTATTTTTTTTAGTTTGGATTGTATTTTTTAATCTGGATGTATTTTTTTTATTAATGAGTGAAAGTAATTTAGGCTCTTTAAATGATTTAATTATTGAGGGTGTATTATGAAAATTAAGGGGATTGTAAAAGTTAATGTTATTTGTAAAAGCTTAAAATTATTCAGGATGATGTTATTTGGTATTAGTGTTATTTTGTAAAAGATGATGTGGTATTAAGGGACATTGCAAAAATGATATTATGGTGTTATGATATGGGTTAAGTCTATATATCGGTAATGTACTATCCATCGTTTACACATCTAGGTAATGTACTATTTGTATTACTAATATTGCTATAAAAACCGGCTAAACTTTTCTAATATAAGGTAATATGACCGGCTAGGACAGGTTACAACTCGAACAACCGCTATATAAGCTGAAAAACACATGTCTTAGTGTTATTATGGTGATTATTTTGATGAAATTATAACCAGTGTCATCCTTGTCCGCAGCCTGACGAGAAAATATATAAAAAAAGCAGTTAACAATGATTAATTAGTTAATTACTGTATATATAGATAGAAAACAGAATTAAGTGGATACTTGAGTTTTAGATTTAAAGTGAAGAAGGAAGTCTTTAAAGTCCTTGTTGTTATCATCATCAGACTAAGCATGATTATCACACATGTATAGAATCTCATTCTCAACTTTTGATCTGTACTCGTTAATAACCATAGACACGTCATCCCTCGGCTTATGCAGCTTGTCGATGGTTTTCGATAACATTATATTCTTCAGATCATTGATAACAGCTTCGAACTTATCCAACGCGAAACTGATGGCATCGTCGCGTTCATATTGAAAAGTAGATATGGCAGCATCTAGATAAATATCCATCTCCTTGTTAAGCTTCTCACGCGCCGCCTTCGACCATATCATTCTGGTTGCCATCGGTTTCAATTCAATTTCATTACACCCGTTATGGATTTAGGCAAAGATCAAAAGAGGTTGAGTGGTTGATCCGTCGACCTGTTTATTTTCGAGTTGTAACATGTCATAGTCGGTCACATTACCTATATTAGAAAAGTTTAGCCGGTTTTTATTGCGATATTAGTAATAAAAATAGTACATTACCTAGATGTGTAAATGATGGATAGTACATTACCAATATATGCACTTAACCCTATGATATCTAACACTCTAATAAAGAATAGAAAAGAAAACAGACTTTCTATGTAAGCAAATATCGTGCCATCTTCCTCGCGGCATGATTGTTTACCTAATACTAACGTCAATTTTTAACTTTCGAAGTTTTTTTTTGTTATTTTGACCTTAATCATATATGGGTGTGTTATATAATACTTGATGAAAAACGTATGAATGAATAGAGTTCTAAATATGTTATCATTGGTATACTTGTATTAAGTATGATATAACACAAACACATATATTTACGATTAAAGTTTCAAAAAAAAACTTAAAAAATTTGTTTTCATACTACTTGCAAATGTTAATCTCACAGGACATTGGATTAATTTTGTATGCATATTAAAACACTTGTTTAACATATGTGATATTAGCAACTTGAGAGATTCAATTTGACTTGCAATCTTCGGTTTTAACTAACATAGAGCTATTTCATCACATTGCTTATACCATTTTTTCTTCGCTACAGTTGAATTCTTAATAATTTAATTAATCAAAAAGCATCTTTCAAAATATGAGGAAGCTTGATAACAGTATTGGCTTTCACAACCCTTAATCCGAGTCAGGACAAATACCTAACATTATTTCCTAAATCATAGCCTTCACAAGAAAGTTTATGAGCGTTTGACGATGAATTTTGCAGAAGGTGATGCACGTGGTAGTGGCGTGTGTAACAAGTCTCTAAGCATGGTAACTTCTTCATCAACAGAAACTTTGCTACTAAACTCGATTGTAAGTTTCTTTAGCACAGGTGCCTTAACCAAAATTAACTTCACAAATTCAATTTCAATAGGCGAGTTACAGAACCTTGCTATTCTGAATTCTTTAAGAAGGTCGAAGCTCAAACTCGAGTCGTTCTGGAGATCATGTAAGTTGATGATGGAAGTTTGTCGATGATGAAACTTTTCATCATCGTATATCAAAAAGCTAATGAGCTCTAAATTTGGGGAGCTTCTGATAATACATAGAGCAGAAGAGAACATGAATTGTTCCGCTATGCAAAGACCCAAGTAAAGACGCTTGAGGCGCACGAGTGAAGTTGGAAGCTTTTGTGGCATACCATCTGCACAAAAGTACTTCATATAATAATCACAAATTTGAAAGCTCGCAATCATAGGTAGACACTCTAAAAGATCAACAAGCGTGATCTCATTTCCTCCTTCGAACTCTTTTTCACTTTTTAACAAAGAAACTTCCGCAAGTAGTGGACAATTGGAAAGAAAACGTTGAAGCGATTTAGCTGATATTTCAACATCAATAAAGCCCACAGCAGACAAAGTATTAAACCCTTTAAATGTTAATGGAGGCTCAAACACACAATCTGTGATCTTAAGACATTCTAGTCCTTGCATTGTAAAGAACGAAGAAGGTAGCTTCCAGTGGTCGTTGCTTAAAATATCAAACACTAGCTTTTTCACATGATTGCTCCTCGAAAGATGAAGTATTATCTGGTCAAGCTCAGAATCCAGTTTAAGATTACTAACATGAAGATTGAACTCCAATATCGGACCCTTGTGTAGTAACAGAACATGGAAGACGGCATTTACAAGCTTATACATATACATGTATTTATCTTTAATCGATACTGCAAACAACGTCTTCTCATCAAACGTAACTTTAGGCATGCTCATCCAACAATACCTCCATCTCCTTGACAGTATGCTTGTTCTCAATGCATCTCGGACTGGCATACGAGTTAAGATACTTTCAATTATGTCATCAGGAAGAGTGCTGATTATATCCGAACTTATTAGACGCTGAACTTTCATCTTTATATGACAACTTTTGAGTTTGATACTCAACACGGGGTTATTAGAATCGTTATAGTTCGAAACTGACGAGATCAACTGAACCTCCGAAGTATTATCTGTTTTTTTAAAGTCGATCGAGTTAGAGGAGAGCCATACCAAAAATTACAAAAACATTGACCACAACTGACATAATATTATGTTGTTTAAATATCACTTTTACTTTGAGAAAAAATAATGGAACTTATTCTATATATCACTATGGTTAATATGTTCTTCGTGTGTTCACTAAAGTATAGGTGGCAAATTTTGCTCATTTGGTTACATATGGGCACTTTTGGACGCATATTTAAGAAAATAAATAAATGGGCTTAATGGGCGCATATGTAAAATACAGTACTAATTAAGCTAATCTTTAATATTCAATTTTTTTATGTCTGGCTTTCAAACAAGTATTTTTATTTTTTATTTCAACGTTTTTATATGTTTTTCTCTGTTTTAGCTTGTGCCCCGTTTAGCCCGCCTGTTTCGCCCGCCCGTTTTGCCCGCCGCCCGTTTTGCCACCAGTAACTAAAAGTATTACTGTTAGTTGATATACTAATTTCATCAAACAGGAAACGAACAAATTTACTAAGTCACACATTTCAATTGAACATTTGGCGTGCATAGTATAAAATACAAATAACTAAGCTAGTCAAACAAATAAGTTCATCAACCGTATATAAGCTTAAACAAAAGAGAGCGCATACCTCAAATCGACAGTAATGAATCGAGACCGGTAATGAATCGGTATTGAATCGAGATCACTAATGGTGGTGCGATTGTGGATAACGGTGGTGCGATGGTTCGACGATAACGGTTTATCATATTGCAGCTAGTGATATTAGAAATTACAAAATATATACAAAGTTTTAATTAATTGCATAAAAGTAAGAGTGTTATTTTGCAAAAAAGTAAAAAAGAGAATGCAATGGTAGTGATTTTTATAAAACAATGTGTTTTTTGCGGGAGGACATTTGATTTGAGACGGGGAAATATTTGGTTATTGCAACACAAAGAATATCCGGACATTAAACCCACTCACACCAAAGCCACAAGTTTGATGGGTTTAAGACTTTATAATAGGCGCTACCAGAGTACCACTTATACCTCACTCACTCTCTCTCCCACTTTAATAGTCTTCCAACATAACTTTTGTGATTTATGATATATTCAATGAATATAAATATTTTATATTTAAAAAACAAACTAGACTTTTGACTACATTAATTATTTCCATATAAGAAATTAATGACATGAGTAAAATTAGAAAATTAATTAATTTATACTTTATATTTAACAAACTGGACAATATTTTGGGACAAACTAAAATAATAATAAGGCCAATAAAAGTGGGACGGAAAGAGTAATAGTTTAATATATTTTATTCTTATATTTATTAATAAAATAATTTATTTATTAAATATATTAATTTATTTCTCTTATATCAAATCTGAATCTTACCTAATCATAAACCTTCTACTTTATAAACCCACACCTAAAAATAAATCTCAAGTTCAAACTAGACGGGCTCTTAGTTGTTAGATAATTTTGGAAAAAATGTTTGTTTTATATTTTCTTTTAAAATTTTAAATGTAGATTTGACATTAACATTTTATATTTACATGTATATTTGATTTATTTTTTATTATTTCAATTCCAGATGTAAAAATACTACCTCCATCCTAAAATTATTATCCAAAGACAAAAAATATACAATTTAAGAAAAGTCTATTAATTATTGATTTAATTTTTACGAAAACATAAAAAAGACAATTTTACCCTATGACAATTAATTAGTGTTTTTTTATTTTTGTAAATATTAATTTGAACTATGGGTAATATATTAAATTAAACAAACCCACATATTATTTTTAGAAGTGAACAATAATTTTGAGACGAACGAAAAAAAGAAGATAGATTATAATTTTGGGACGGAGGTAGTATAACGTATTGACTTATTGTCGGATTTTATTTGGTTTTAAATTGCACAAGTTTAAAATGTATTTTATATTAATTTAGAACTTTTATATACGTGTAAGTGCATCTTTTTTTAGTTATTTAGCGTTCAAATTTTTTATTAACAAACGTTAAGGCTAGCATAAATTTTCGAATATAACAAACGTTCATTTTGTAAATCACTAACCATCGAAGTTTTTCTCAAACTTTAAAACTTAGTGAGCATCAACATTAGTATCTAACTTGAAAACTATTTAACATGAAAATTTAGTGACCACCAACATTCATCTGTAAATTAAAACATAGTGACGACTCATAATTTATTTTTAAGTTTTAGCAGTTGCGATTTTTGTGACCACTCATGATATTTGATAAATCATGACCACGAACCTTGGTCTTTAATTTGGAAACATAATGACAACTTAATATTTAGTCTCTCAAACCCTTTTTAATAGCATATCTAAACTAGTGATCATCATATTTTGGTCTCTAATCTTAGAACCGAATGATCATTATTTTGTGGTCACCAACAGTTGTCATTTGTGACTACTTAATAACCACACTTTTCAAACCATCACTAAATTTATGACAATGGCCAAAATGCAGTCACCACAATTATACTAGTGACTAAACGATCATAATAGAGACCAAATATTAGGTGGTTACTAAAAGCACTTTTTCTTGTAATGCGAATTAAACCTTTTACTACTATTTTGATTCTTTTCCTACATTATTAGTGCAAATATTACGATGCTTTATCGATATAATCTCTTTGTGTTTTGTTGATGACAAACGTATAACTCGCAATACATTATGTAAAATGTTAAGGTTCTCCTAATCACTCAAGAATACATTTGTATACTTCTCTCGACACCTCCAAGATCACATTCGGCATGAATCACTCAAGGTATGAATAAACATGTCATTAACCTAACTAAGTGATCAAGGATTAATATTTTCTTAAAACTCACATTTAATCAAATGTGACAAAAGATTTTAATAAACTTTATTTTTAAGAAAATGTTTTATTAAAAAGAAAATGGAAATTTGAATTTGGAATATTCCAGAGAATATTCTCTAAGGTATATTCCAAAGAATATTCTTTAATTTGAATTTGGCATATTCCAAATGTCAAAGGAATATCCTTTGAGGGTATAAATGGTATTTCCCGACTAAAGGACAAAAATGCACGGTCTCTAAGCCGGAGGTTCCTTAAAGGAACTCGCGGTTCCTTATTGATAAGGGACCGCGGGGGCACTTAAGGAACCGTGGATCTTTATAGCCGTTGCATTGTTGCCCTATAAATAGTGGATAATTTCCAGCTTTTCTTTCAACCCTTTTTGCACAGTTTCTTAAAAAACATCTTTAAACTCCTTGATTAGTTAGTTTAGATTAATCTTATTTAAGATGCGATTCTCTCATTCAATCCTCTCATCCTCTCAAGTGCAAAGAGAAAAACACTTTCATTACCATGAAGTGTTGGGTTCATAACATGATGAAGATCTCTCCTTCTAAATCAAGTCATTGTTTTCCTACTATGTATATGTAGAAGACCCAAGTGTTGGGTTTACTTGGATGTGTTTGTAAG
The DNA here is from genome assembly GCA_025667525.1 of Glebionis coronaria. Lineage (NCBI taxonomy): Eukaryota > Viridiplantae > Streptophyta > Magnoliopsida > Asterales > Asteraceae > Glebionis > Glebionis coronaria. The sequence continues at coordinate 590,390,253 of CM046880.1, read as the reverse complement.
TGTAGAAGATCCAAGTGATGGGTATCCTTGGATTAGGTGTTAGTTGTGTAGATCCAAGTTTGTTAATACTTGGATATAGTGTTAGAGTCATAGATCTAAGTGGTGAGTACTTAGATCTATATGGTTTATGTGTTTAGGCCATAAAACACAAGGTTTGTTATGTTGGGCCATAAAACATAACTAAGGTGAAGAGTTGTGTAGTTGTGAAGAGTGGTGTAGTTGTGTAGTTGTGAAGAGTTGTGTAGTTGTATAGATCCAAATTGGTGTGTCAATTTGGAAGTTGTGTAGATGGGTGTAGATTGGTCCTACCTAAGATTAGGACTCGACATCTAGCCTTGTGTCGTAAAATGGTGAAGTGGGCGACGTTGTGTAGATTGGTCCTACCTAAGATTAGGACTCGACTTTTAGCTTAGAGTCGGAAATTGGATAAGCGACGTTGTGTATGGTTTCTCTACCTTAAGTAGTTTGTTGACTAGTGAAGTAACTCTCGAGTAAGGTGTACTCGAGAAGTGGAGTAGGGCGAAGAGGAGCTTCGTGACCGAACCACTATAAATCATCGTGGCGGTACTTTCCTTTACATTTATGTCTTTACTATTATTAATTCATTTATATGTTGTTGTGTGTTGTATGCATCTCATAATCTAAACATCTAAGTTGCGGAAAAGTTAAGGCTTAGTACGTGTGTGCTTCATGTTTAGATTATGGTCAAGTGTACATCACTTAGTCTAAACATCTTAGTTGCGGAAAAGCTTATGCTTAGTACGTGTGTGCTTAGTGTTTAGACTATTGCTTGATGTAATCTTGATTTGATATGTTTGTGTGTTTTCTTACTTGTAGTATTTATCTTTCAATCAAACACATCTCATATATAGTCAAGCTTGATCGAGAATTTGATACCAAAGATTGTCAAAGTTTAACATGTAACAAGAGGTTAAGTCCACTGTCGGCGGTTCCTTAAATGTACACGCGGTTCCTTAGTGATAACGAACCGCGGGTATGTTTAACGAACCGCGGTAAGTGGGTTTTACCGAAATATTTTGAAAATAACTAGAAACTATTCAACCCCCCCTTCTAGTTTCTACAATTGGTATCAGAGCGTGGTTATTCAAGATCTTTGAAGTATATTGTACTTTAAAGCTTGAATCGATCTTTACTCTCTTTTTCAAACAAATGGTTTTTAAAAATAAAACGGTTTTTAAAAATAGTGACGATCTTTGTATCAAATTGTGCATGAAGAGTGATTACTTATGAAATGTGTTTTGTTGTTTCATTTGTACAAGTTTTGGTGTTAAATAAATGTTGTATAATAGCTTGAATTAAATCTTTTCATGTTTGGAAGTATAAAAATCTTTTATGTCATAATTAACTCTAAATACGAGTTCTATGTGTCAAAAATGATTTTTAGAGTCCTAAGTCCTTCCAAAATGTTACCAAATAATTTTGGCCAAAAACTCAATTTTTGCCTACTGACCGCGGTTCTTTATCTATTCCCCGAGGTTCCTTATCAATAAGGAACCGCAGTCAGTCCGACACAAATTTTTGCAAACTTTGAAAAATCATATAAAATCAACCGTAAGTCCGCAGAAGTAGTGCCACCCGTCATTTCGAGCGTAATTGAATTTCCTTTCTTTTAAAAATGCTTCCAAACCTTTACTCAAACTATAAACTTTGGATGTTTTCTAAGTTCTATACTTTGTCCAAAGTATTGAGTCTTGGTTTGTCGTAAAACTTGTGTTTTACTATTTTATATTAAGTTGGACATCTCTTGTTGATATATCTTTGTAAATTGATATATTTATGAAGTGTTGAACTTAATTAAATTTTGAAATGGGTCGAAAACTATTTTCAAATAAAATCAAGCTATGTATACCTTAGTGTATCTAACACTCAAAATAAAGACGAATGCTTTTGTGCTTTTTATTTTGTCTTTGGACATTCTTAAGTGATCATTACTATTGGTAGTAGTGTTACTTAGTTGTCTATTTATGTGTGCATTGCATATAGATTTAACATCTCTTGGCTTACAATTGTTACATAAATATTTTGTACACCTTGGTATGTTCTTTAACACTTTTAGGTTTGAAAGCTTTGGGAGCTTGTCAAATCTATTGATGTGGGTCGTCTTACTCGATCATTGTGTTATTAGTTCAAGTAGATTAATGTCTCACTATAAAATATGAAACACCCTTTGAAAATCTTAGCTATTTTCCCTTGAAGGAGTGTTTGTGGGAATCAAGAAAGATTTCGATTAAATATCAATTCATTATTCAAACTATGATTGGTATCATTATCGAATCTAATTGACATGTTTTTTAGTGCAGACATAAATATGGTTTATTCATAATATACATCGGATCATAACTCACACTTGTGTTGATGATGGTATATTGAATCTACTTTTTCAAATTATTAGACATATTTTGTTTAATAATTACTGATAATGCACAATGGAGTCGGTTTGACAACTTGGATGTTTCATCCGAAATACTCAAGTAATTTACATTGCAATGCAATTTGTAAATGTGTCATCTCCGAAAGACCAATCAAGAGTGTTCCTTTGTTTTGTGTAAACGTTGTTTATACACTTCAAAGTGATTGGCCTCAAGTTCAACTAAGGTAAATAACCTTAACTAGACTTGTTTGACAAGATATGCAATGGTGCATTCTTTACCCCCATTCGGTTGTGCATTGTGTCGTCATACACTTTTCATCATTGCTACACTTTATTAGACAAATGTAGAAGTTACATTTTATCTCACTTGATAATGACTACTAGAGAATTTATGCACTAGAATCTTAATTTGACCTAACAGTTGAATTACTTCCATGTGGGACGTTGGGTTATTATATAACTCATAAAAATGGTCGTGCTTAGCCTTATTTGAGCACCTCTAGTGATAGTCTCATACTCATTCTCTAAATTGATTAAATGGCTCTTCCTAAATATGACTAATGATAGTTTACTTTGATGAACTTTGTATGTCTTTAGGAGTCTTTTTCTTTTGTAGCCATTAGATTTTTTTTAGCCTTGTTCCTACATGCTAATTGAACCTATGTGTTTTTCCCTTGTGTGTGTTCTAGTTTTTATTGCTCTTAAGCATGGCTTTATGATAAGTTAGACTAGAACATTAGGATTTGCCGAATTGGAAAAATTCCCTTATCCTCCAAAACACACCCTCTGTGGGCGGTTCTTTATAGAGACCGCGACTCCATATCGATATGGAACCGCCAGTGGAGAAAAGGAACCGCGGACAGACACCTTCAAAAACGGGTTTTCTAAAACTTCCCAATTGTTCCAACACCCTTTGGAATCTTTGTTTCAAACCTTTGGTCACTCCCAAATATCTTGTGCTTTCTCTGTTTAACCCAAATCATTCTAAAATCTCTTTCAATACTAATTCACCAAAGAACACACCAAATTAAATATTTTCTCCCTATATGGATATTGATTTTGGAAACCCTCTTTTTCCACCACTTCCCTTTTGTGTTCTTACTCCATCACATGATTATGGCATGCATCATGAAACATATAGTCATTGTTGTCAATATCAACATATTGTCATGTCTTATATCTATGATGAGTTGAATTACAAGATTATCATCAAGCCTTCTCCACCAAATTCCGCCACCACCTTGTCTTTCATTTAAGAATGTGGATTGCTTATTTCTAAGACATCTAATTTAAGCAAATCTTAGAATTCTTGTGTAACTAAGATTAAATTATGCTTAAGTTTTAGGATTGTGTTTCATACATCTTTGTATGATCTTTATTCTCTTGTATTCCTTTTCATGTTTTTTAATATGATTTGTCATTGGGTCTTGGATCTCGTTGTTCTTGTGATATTTCTTTTCTTATTTATTTTCTCACTCGGTTTTTAAGGAATTTTAGCTTTAAATCTAATTCCTCTCCTAGTAAGATTGAAAACTTAAATATTTCTTTCAAAATATTCAAGTAATTTTAACTTGCAATTGCAATTGTTAAAAGTCATATATGAAGCATTGACTTTCAATCCATTTAGCAACTTATGTTAAATTGTTTGACCTAGTGATTTTCTTTTGAGTCGATAATCATTTTTTGGACACCCATTGTTCACGGTTCCTCAAATAACCTAGCGGCTCATTATTTATAATGAACCGCGGACCTATTTAACGAACCACGGCCAGTGAGTCCCTTTGTTCGTTTTTGGTCTATCTCTATCTTTGACGAGTTTTCTTGAAGATTCCTCCTTTTATTTTCTTTTGGGTTTCTTCTCTCGTTTTTCTTTCAAGACTTCACTATCATCTAATAAGGTATAATATTCTTGAATTATTTTGCGAAATTATCCTTAACTTCTTTGTTGAGTCTCTTTCGATTTATTTAATCATGCCTCTCTAAGTTGAGTCTCTCTCTTCTATCCTTTCTAAACTAAGTCAAGTCGAGCCGCACCCTTTCCTCGTCATGTAATTGTTCTTTGAACATTCACAATGATTGAGAAGAGCTACGAAACTTTGAGCATGTAGTTTATCGTATGCTAAACACCATCTATCTTGGTTTTTCTATTCTTTAACTTATTTGATCTCTTTCTCTATATCATTGAGTCATCTTTTTGGTGTCGACATTCATAAGAATCCTTGCCTATAATGTCTTATATCTAGTATTTTTCTTAAGCGTCGATTTATCCTCACTTTTGGTTTTTCTTTATTTTTGTATCTTGATTCCCGACTTAAAGCTTTTGGAGCTGTCTAAAGGAATTATTTTTAAGGTCAAAAATGTTTTCGAGTTGAGATTTTTTGTCTTTCTCATTGTTGAGAGTTGATTGTGGTTAAAATTTACAATTAGATTGAGTGATTCCAACAGTTCTAAGTTTTTAACCTTTTGAGAGGATTTGGTTAAATCTTGAATTTTCTTGGGTGATTCCAAAAATTCTAAGATTTTTACCCTTTGACGTATTATCATACAATTGGTATGGACGTTTCTTCTCTACATCTATTCCAACAATTGTGGATTGATCTTGTCAAGATCCTCTCCTTCGACTTGTCTTTGGATTGATAGCATCGTGTGCACACTTCTTTCTCCAATGCTTTTCATTGTTTGTACAAACGACTTGTTTATCATCTTCCTCATAGTCATTCTTCCTCTCTTTTCGACTATGCGGAATTGTTTTATTGTCCTCATCATACTCTCTTTAGTTCGGTATTCGTGCCAATATATTAAAGTGGAGTATGTTCTTTCGACAATATTTTTCTTATAAACTGGACATCTCTTTTCTATCTTAGTCTTCTTTATATATATATTTTTTTGGTGTCACCAAAATAAGTTGGGTTCTCTTTTCTATCTAATAGCCCTCTTATTTTTCTTAACTTGTCATATTTTTGACACTTCTAAAAGTTAAGTTTGTTTTAGCTTTCTCTTGAGTCCCTCTCTTTGTACTCGAGTTTTTTAAAGCTAATTCCGCTTCGGTGACCCTTGCTATATATGCTCTTGTCCACTAACTTTGTTTTGTAGGACTTTTCTAACCCTTCTTTGTAGCTCGTCACTTTTCTTGCTTTGTTGGTGCCTCAAGCAAAGAGGAGCTCATATCAAGGGGGAGCATTTTTAAGAGTTCAACTCATTACATTTGCGATTGTTCACTCACTTAAATTGCATTCATCGAACATCTTGCAAGTAATGATTTATGGGATCTCGAAGATTAACATATTATTATGCATGGAGTTGGTTAACCTATGGTGATTGAAGACTTCACTAGGATGAAGCAAGCTCGATATCTTTGGATGATAGGACTACGGTTTGGATTCTTGCCCCTCAACCGACAACCACAAGGGATGATTAGCTTTTTGAATGCATGTTATCTTGAAGTTGATCCTTCTCTTCTACTAATGAAGACTACCTTTCGGATGCAAGCTCTCGTGACGTCAATTCTTCTCTTCTTCAAATGACGTGTTATCGATGACTACCACTTTGGATGTGTGTTCTCTCGACGTTGGTTCTTCTCTTCTTCAAAGACGTTGACTACCTTTTTGATTCGACAAAAGGGGGAGAATTAAGTGTAAACGAGTAACTTATACATTTTAATATGTGTTATGGTTTACTTGTTTGTCATCATCAAAAATGGGGAGATTGTTAGTTCAAACATTACGATATTTTATCGATATAATCTCTTTGTGTTTTGTTGATGACAAGCGTATAACTCTCAATACATTATGTAAAATGTTAAGGTTCTCGTAATCACTCAAGAATACATTTGTATACTTCTCTCGACACCTCCAAGGTCACATTCGGCATGAATCACTTAAGGTATAAATAAACATGTCATTAACCTAACTAAGTGATCAAGGATTAATATTTTCTTAAAACTCAGATTTAATCAAATGTGACAAAATATTTTAATAAACTTTATTTTTAAGAAAATGTTTTATTAAAAAGAAAATGGAAATTTGAATTTGGAATATTACAAAGAATATTCTCTAAGGTATATTCCAAAGAATATTCTTTAATTTGAATTTGGCATATTCCAAATGCCAAAGGAATATCCTTTGAGGGTATAAATGGCATTTCCCCACTAAAGGACAAAAATGCACAGTCTCCAAGCCGGAGATTCCTTAAAGGAACCCTTGGTTCCTTATTGATTAGGAACCGCGGGGGAAATTAAGGAACCGCGAGTCTTTATAGCAGTTGCATTGTTGCCCTATAAATAGTGGATCATTTCTAGCTTTTATTTCAACCCTTTGTGCATAGTTTCTTCAAAAACATCTTTAAACTCCTTGATTAGTTGTTTTAGATTAATCTTCTTTAAGATGTGATTCTCTCCTTCAATCCTCTCATCCTCTCAAGTGCAAAGAGAAGAACACTTTCATTACCATGAAGTGTTGGGTTCATAACATGATAAAGATCTCTCCTTCTAGATCAAGTCATTGTTTTCCTACTATTTATATGTAGAAGATCCAAGTGTCGGGTTTACTTGGATGTGTTTGTAAGGGTAGAAGATCCAAGTGATGGGTATCCTTGGATTAGGTGTTAGTTGTGTAGATCCAAGTTTGTTAATTCTTGTATATAGTGTTAAAGTCATAGATCTAAGTGGTGAGTACTTAGATCTATATGGTTTATGTGTTTAGGCCATAAAACACAAGGTTTTGTTATGTTGGGCCATAAAACATAACTAGGGTGAAGAGTTGTGTAGTTGTGAAGAGTGGTGTAGTTGTGTAGTTGTGAAGAGTTGTGTAGATCCAAATTGGTGTGTCAATTTGGAAGTTGTATAGATGGGTGTAGATTGGTCCTACCTAAGATTAGGACTCGACATCTAGCCTCATGTCGTAAAATAGTGAAGTGGGCGACGTTGTGTAGATTGGTCCTACCTAAGATTAGGACTCTACTTTTAGCTTAGAGTCGGAAATTGGATAAGCGACGTTGTGTATGGTTTCTCCACCTTAAGGAGTTTGTTGACTAGTGAAGTAACTCTCGAGTAAGGTGTACTCGAGGAGTGGAGTAGGGCGAAGAGGAGCTTCGTGACCGAACCACTATAAAGCATTGTGTCGGTACTTTCCTTTACATTTATGTCTTTACTCTTATTAATGCATTTATATGTTGTTGTGTGTTGTATGCATCTCATAATCTAAACATCTAAGTTGCGGAAAAGTTAAGGCTTAGTACGTGTGTGCTTCATGTTTAGATTATGGTCAAGTGTACATCACTTAGTCTAAACATCTTAGTTGCGGAAAAGCTTATGCTTAGTACGTGTGTGCTTAGTGTTTAGACTATTGCTTGATGTACTCTTGATTTGATATGTTTGTGTGTTTTCTTACTTGTAGTATTTATCTTTCAATCAAACACATCTCATATCTAGTCAAGCTTGATCGAGAATTTGATACCAAAGATTGTCATAGTTTAACATGTAATAAGAGGTTAAATCCACTGTCGGTGGTTCCTTAAATGGACACACGGTTCGTTAGTGATAACGAACCGCTGGTATGTTTAACGAACCGTGGTAAGTGGGTTTTACCGAAATATTTTGAAAATGAACTAGAAACTATTCAACTCCCCTTCTAATTTCTACATACACTACTACAAAAATGGAGATAGAGCCCTGTTGAAAAGTGCCATAGAGCCCCTTTTTACCTGGGGAATTAAAAGGGGAGGGACTCTATTCAAAAACCAAATAGAGCCCTGTTTGAAAAACGGGGTCTATTCCCTCTTATAGAGCCCTGTTTTCTCTTACAAAACATGGCTCTATGTGAAGCAAAAAAAATAAAAAAAAAATATTTTTTGAAAGAACTCAGTATCATCTAGGCACCCACGCATATCGGCAAAAATTTACAACGGCATATAACTAAATTAATGCTATATTATGATAAGTGTTTTGTGTAATATTTAAATCAAAACGTGAAAATATCAAATGAAATTGCAAATCTAGTATCATCAACATAAAAGTCTTGGTTCAGCAGGAGTTAGCAAGTTCCGGTGAAGATTCCAGGGAGCACGACCTTGTCTCCTGCCAATTACTTCCAATTCCTTCTGAAGTGTCTCTCTATTCATTAAACTCGTTGTAGCTTTCTCGCTGCCACACTTCTCTCTCGTCCTCAAAATTCACATAACTGTCAATCTAGTTGAGTTTTTATTTCCATTCCGTTAAAGATACTAACATCACACAAAATCTTATTGAGCGAAGTTACCTTAAATCTCCCATTATTTTTTAGGCAAAGTGGATCACGAATGCCTGTTTGAACATGACCACTATGAACTCCGTTCTTTGTTATTCCCTAATGACATCGTGTGGTGGGCTACCACGTCACTTACTTAATTTCCACCTTTTTGAGTCTGTATAGAACAGTGAAACAAAAATTAGATGCATAGTAGAAACAAAGTAAAAAAATTCTACTCACTTATACTTGGTAAATGCACTTCTCAAATGGCAGCAATAACGTCACAAAACGAAAGAGGTAAACTATAAGGCATCAACATCAACAAAACAATTGAAGTATCTAACAGCTTGTTATTACTCCAAAGTTTATTCTACAAACAGTAACACATCATTTCACAAACTACAAAACAACATGGTTTAATTCTTGCGGCAATATCATAATATCAGCACAACTTTTAAGTAAGCATCTAACGCGTATATCACGCCACGTTGCAAAACTCTTGAATACTGTAATCTAAAATGGTTTACCAAGTAAAATCCATAGAGAACGAACCTTCATCAGAGAAGGTAGGAAGCTCAAATGTTGAATGGGTGAGGGCGCCGAGCAAGCCGAACCACCAACTGTTGGGACACTCAGGTTGGCACAGAAGCTGTTGCACGATGTGTTACCTGTATCAAAAAAGCAACGGAAAATTAGAATGGACCGCGTGAACAAAAAAAAGAGAGACAAGAGTAGACAGGTACCTGTGGTAGGAATACTTCCAGAATGACGGAACCAAGACAAGAGTATCTTACCAGTTGTGATTGTCCGAAATCGCTCCTGACCAGCTGTATCCCAGATTTGGAGTTTGATCCGTTTTTTCATCAAGTTCAATGGTTCTTATCTTGAAATCAATCCTGTTAATAAAGCAATGTCAGTAACTTCCCAAATGCTTTATTCAACAAGGAGATATAATTATGCAGAAAAGATTAATTACCCGATGGTAGTGATAAAACTTGTAGTGAAAGAACCATCAGAAAAATGCAAAAGAAGACAACTCTTCCCAACACCTGCAAAGACAAGAAAAACAAGAAATTATCACTAGCTAGTAATAACTAATAATTAAGCACACGCTAAAGATAAGAATATTCATTTTATAAAACCAACATGCATGTTACACCCATATAATGATAACGATAACGATAAGAGGGGTTTAGCATCGAAGAACCACAAAAAGAAGCGGTGAGCATGGAAGATCTGATCCATCATTTGCTAAGATGCGACAGCGTATCCTCACCTCACTTAACCATTTCAAATTAAGTAGAAATGTAAATCCATACTCTTTGCTTTTCTTAAGAATGAATGTGCATGTTTCGTGCAGGTAATCTAATAGAACGCATATACACTAAATTACTAAGGCATCTTTGTATGTTTTATCCAGTTTAACAGCAAAGAACTAGAACATACCGATGATTATCATAGAACAGTTGGAGTAACTTCAAGGATGTTTCGAGACAAAACAGTCAAAAGACATAATTTTTTTTGTCAGTATCAGTAAATCGGTGAACAACGTAAAAAAGGTTATTACCTGTGGAAGAAAGCTTTTTCTATAGCCAAAGTTTGTATCTTTATGCTTAGTTCTATATTACAACATGCAAGCAGTAACAACACCCAGGTTTGCTGCCAACGACTGGATCACAAGTGCAGCAGCTGATGCAACCAAGATAATCCAAAGTAACTGCAAACAAAGAGGGAAATGCATGGGTGATTAAATATCATAAAAATTTAAAAAATGAAACTCAAATAAACACAGTAATAACGGGTAATAACGGATCATGAACAAAATCTTAGAATGAGAGATATGTAAGTACCTCATACTTGTATTGGGCTCCTGACTGTAAATCGGTTTCAACTGCAAGCATACGCAAATAAAAGTCATTAATGGACCTCGTAAATAATCGTTCCATAAGAAACATGCAAAAAGGTATCTTACAGTTTCCAGGATCAATGTATGCAATGGAAACAAGAAAACCAGGTCCCATGTATGCAAACAAGTATTTCCAGCTTGTCTTCTACAAATATTAACAATACAAACCATCACTTTATAGTACTTACAAGACCATCAGCACCTTAGCCGACAGAAACCCGAGTCCCGTAGTCATAGGAATTTGAATTTCATTTATTCATCGCAATTTAAAGAGAAATTATCATATTCGCAGGATTAGATTTTCATTTATATAATATGCTACCTTAGTTTGAAATTAACAACTAATATAATATTACCTGACGCTAGATCAAGAGTTGCTTAAAGTTTACAGTTACACATCAACTTTAATATAAAAATTAAATGAAATCTCAAAATTTAAATTTGCCATTGTGTTTGATTTTCCTTTCTTTACTGTTTCCGACTTTTTGACCGACTAATATATAGTGTCTAAACCTATAGCCAGGGATGGAACCAGACATCAATTTTTCCTAAATGCACCCGGTTCATTATAATATGTTTCGAGTATTTAGTTCTGGTTTCATCCCTAGCTATAGCCACCTTAAAAATGTATATAAAAAAAATGAAAAAAACTTACATCAGGAACAACAATCTGATTAGTATCAACATCAGAAGAATCAATCAAAGGGGCATTAGTCATGAACTGAGAAGACCCTTTATTAGCCGCCATCTTTTTCAAACTCAATCACAACTCAAAACCTATAACAAAAACCAAAAAAAAAAAAACAATCATCAGACATGAAACATAGAAACAAGAATGATTAATACACACAGCTTCTAATATAAGTTTACATTATCTTTAATGGTGTACATAGTTTACCTTGACATCCATGCTCTCTATACCAGCAGCACTTCAAGTGTACCATGACTTTTTGTCCAACCTGATGCAAAAAAGAATAGCAAAACAGTAGTGAGGATTCCAAACTTTTATGAACAGACTTATGACTCACATCCAAAACTTTAAGCAAACTCTAAATATAAAAAAAGAAATCCATAAATAAAAAGTTGAGCTCTCATCAAACACCTTGTGCGCAAACATAAACCACATGGTTGTGCTTCATAACTAGCTTTAATTCGTTTACATACCCTCTATTTCTTATGAGACAAACCCTAATCAAGTAACCCAACTCTAACATATATAAACCCAGATCCAAAAAATAAATTAATTGATATTAAGCAAGAATTAGAAAATAAAACAAATCAACCTTCAAACAGATATTATAATTACAACGAATTATAGATTAGTTCAAGTATTACCTAATTTTGATGTAAACACATCAATAAACAAGAGTGGGGGTATAATGAACAGATGCCCAGATGTGGTGTGTGTTAGAAAAAAAAGAGATAAAAAGTGCAGGTTTGAAATACAAATGATATGTTTGAATCCAATTGAAATAATTGAAACAAATAAGTGGGAAAATGTCCCGCTCATAATTTTGGGAATGAAATTTTTGGGGAGGTTGGAGGGTTAGGGTTCGTGAATAATGAAAAATGGGGAGGGAAATATAGCGCCTAAAATTAGAGTATTTTTTCCCAGGAATAGAGCCCGGTGTTGTTGGATATAACATGGCTCTAATGTGTTATCCAAATAGAGCCCGGTATTATACATAAAAACATGGCTTTATAACTATTTTTAGAATGTGGGTTTCATTTAGAGCCCTCTTTTCATTGAAAATGGGCTTTATTTAGGGGACTCTATTCTATAATGTGTAGTAGTGATACATGATTAGTGTGTCTACAAGAGTTTGGTGTAGGACATTCACGAGTGGTTACATTTTAAGCTGTTGACCAATTTTAGGGTGAGTTGCCAGTTACTAAAAAGGGACTTGTTCAAAGGTTTGAAGATTAAAGTTTTATTCTAAATTAGCTTCTTCTGCATGCATGATTTTTAATGATGAAAATTTAAAAAATTGCATAACTGCTAGAAGAAAATAAGTACAAGTAACTTATTCATCATGTACACGTTGCAGCTTCATATCGAGGCTTATCTAGGGTGCTTAAGATTTTTTGTAAAATTACATTGTCTTGCTTCATTATTATTAAGAGATTTTTAATCTCAGAAGTTTGTTCTGATTTTTTTGTCTAAATAGCCGTAAAACACCTCGAAACAGCATAAACAAAAAGCTAAAAAACACCTAAAATAACTTAAATAAGTAGTAAAAAGCTGAAAACCATTTAAATAGTGTAAAAAGCCTAAAAATATAACAGTTCACTCAAACCGAATAAACATGAACATTTGAAATCATAACAATAATAAAAATTAAAATCGGAAAATAACCGTTGATGACTGTTGGCCCAACGATGATGTTGGAGTTAGGGGTTGTTTGATAGCCTTTGAATTGAACAATTCAGAGTTAATTGTATAAATCGGTCAGAGCCCATTAATAACTGATTTTGTATATAAAAGTTCGTTTCGTCTCGGTATCTTAACGAATTGATCACGGTTCAAAGTAGAGCTCAATTGCTTTTGGTTAAGAAAAATGGAAGTTTGGTTATCTATTTCTAAGTAAAAGGTAAATGCGAATAGTAATAAAATAAGCTAAAAACAATTAACTAATAATAACGAAACAATATAAATAAAAAACGTAAATTAAAGCAAAAACATTAATAGAAATAAAACTAAACGAAGAAATTAACTTTCGACTTGAAAATAAAATTTACTAAATGAAAAAGGAGAAAATAAAACTAGGAGGGTACTTTAAATTGAACGAGGCAAAAGCTAAAGCGGGTACTAAATAAAAGATAAAACTTAAACTTTTCGAAAAAATACTAATACTAAAAATTGACGAAAAATACAACTAAAAATACGTGACTTTCAGAATAAAAATCGGAACAACTTTCAGATACAACTAAACGATTACGGAACAATACTAAATAATAAACAAGCTAGCAAGCAAGTAGGTGAAGCACCCAAGTTGCTCCTTTTTGGCGGGAAAACATGGGAAGCAGGCAAGTATGGAGGTAGGTCAATCTATATACTGTTCGAAATGTATGCTTTGTTTAGTTCGAAATGTGGTCTTTTTTTAGTTCTGAATGCATGCATGTATTTAGTTCGGAATGCATGCATGTATTTAGTTCGGAATATGACTTAGACACACAGTTCGGAGTGCAAGATTGCACGTAGTTCGGGAAACTGAGACTGTACCTATTTTGGGAAAATAAAAACGAGATCTAGTTCGGAATAAGAGAAACAAACACTTAGTTCGGAATAAACGAATACAGAACCTAATTCGGTAAAAATGAAAGCTGGGCCTAGTTAGGGAAACTAGGGTTTAAAATATTCCGAACTAAAATAAAAATAAGCAAAGTCTAAAAATTAAGCTAAAATTAAATAAGCACTTATCTAAAAACTTAACCAAATCAATTTTAAGAAAAAGCTAATAAGCTAAAATTTAAAAACTTTTAAAAACACTAAATAATAAAAATATTTAAAAACAACTTTTTATAAAATAACTTAATTAAAATTAAAACAAACACACAATAAGCTATATAATTAATAAGCTAACACAATCAAACACATAAAAACATAACAAACAATCAAATAAGCATGGCAATAAGCAAATAAGAATAAAGATTAAGTAAAACAAGAAAGGTAGAATGAGAGATTAATTAAAAACTTGATTAAAATTAAAGATCCAACAACAAAATTAAAACTTACTTGAAATTAAAGACAAGAAATTAAGATGACAATATGAAAGTAACTAAAATGGAAAGATTAATTTGTCAAATTAGCTAACACCTCCTAAATGAGGTTAAGGATTCTATTTATAGGGAGATTAGATGTGTTGATGCCTTCTTTCTCTTCTCGTCTTTATAAATTCTTCGACTTTCTCGACTTTGTCTCGGGATAAATTGACTCGTCTTATAATTTCTTCATTTATTAGACTTGAGTTCTTCGATTTCATTAAACTTCCGTCTTTAGACTTTTTCTTCGATAAATCTTCAGAATAGGCCTTGGACTTCCGTTCTTTTTGCACTCTTGATCTTTTGACTTCGTCTTTTGTCTTTTTCTTCGATAAAAGCCCGTGAAAGCACGTGTTTTCTTCCCTTTTCACATTTTGGTCCTAAAATACAATAAAAATACAAACTACGCATAATTTCGACATTTACGACATAAAATACACGTTTTCGCTTGGTTATTATTATAATTAAGTGGTAAAAGGATAAGTGTTTTCACACTTATTAAATCCCCTACACTTGACCATTGCAATGCCCTCATGCAATGCATTAATTACAAAGCAAGATTTACATTTTCCATCATAATTAACCTACCTTGGCCTTTATTAAACAAAAGATATTAAGGAAATTTAAAGAGATACAAAATTACAAAATATTTGAAGGAAGAAAACAAGTAAAGAGATCGAAGACTTACATTAGGGATTTGGATTGTCATGTATGTTTATCAACCTCAAGTTTCACGTTCCCCAAACCAAGCTTAAAAACGAGATCATTGTTATTATAAGTTAGCAAACTAACACAAACTCATGTGGCCCAATTATTCACTTAGACTCCCTTATTCCTAGGTGTATCTCTTATATTTTATTCTTGTCTTAAATGATCACGAGGATGCATTGTTGACTTATTTCGATAGTTTATTAGGCTGAAAATAAAGTAGGACGATTTAATCAATAGTTAGCTAAAGGACAAAATCTTTTAAAACTGCTTCTCGGGACCTCATAAAGTTCATATCTTGGCATAACTCGCTTCATGATTTGAGACCTTTCTCGGACCGATATTTGACATTGACTTCATACTTCAAATCTTGAGAGACGTTCATGAAATCATGGTCTTCTCTTCATAATAGGAATTTCTTCACTTGAAGTTTTTGAGAGATTCTTCATACTTGGACCACGACTTCTTCATTTTTCTCCAATCTTTATTTTGGATTTTGATATACAACGATCCGCCTCCTTTTAGGACTTGGATCTATTTATCCTCATACCTTGCTAGGGTCTTTTCATATAGACTTCTCCATGATCTTTTGGGGAGTATTTGCTTTTCGTCGTGTGTATCGGTCGTTCATGTAGATTTTTGATAAATGATTCTTCACATCACTTGGGATCTTTAGCAACAAAATGTAGCCCTCATGCCTTGTTAGGGCCTTTTCGGACTCGTCAATCTTCGCATCCCGCTTCAGTAAGTTATGCCTTAGCTATGAACTCTAATTAATACCGAGCAACTTTTAAGCGATCTTGGGCTAGAAGCTAAGTAACTTTTCAAATCGTACAACCTTATTTATTGTAAATATATTTATTAACAAGCGATGGGAGAAAAAGCTTATAATCAACTCACATAAATTCATGAAAGAATACCAAACTTATAATTGACTCTATCATCTCTCGTTCTCCACAATTTAAAATCTCAAGGAATGAGACTCGTGGATGCTTAGCCAATTAAATCAAAGTTTTGGGTTTTCAAGTCATCTATAGGATCTTGCAACTTCTTAGACTTTTTCAAGTTTAGAATTCGCATTTTAAAGTTCCCTTGATAAACGACTTTCTAGGATCAATTATAGGAACTTGCGAAAAGTTCTTGTTCTTAACCCGTAAGAGTTAAGACTTTCGCGTTTTAAAGTTCCCTATATAAAAGCCTAGCAAAACTTGACTTAAACACGTTAAGGATACTAGCTAGAGTAAACTTAGATAAGTAAACTCGGGTTGAGTCAAAAGATTCATGACGCTTGAAAATTTAAAACCACTTTATTAAACTTTATTTTAGCAAAGAAAGTAAATAACGATAACAAAGGAAAAACTACTAGGCCAAAATAGATTAAAAATTTTGAAAAATGTCGAAAAATCAAAATTTCCAGTTAAAATGAGGACAAATTCATGGAAAAGACCACTTACTTCGATAGAAGTCCTCCCTACACTCAATATAAACATTGTCCTCAATGTTTAAGCATGTGGGAGTAAACTCCCCTACACTTAGGACATTGTGCACGTTGTTTAAATCTTGCTAAGGAAGAGACAACTAAAGTGATTCCTATTTTAATATTAAAGAATATAAAATAGAGAATCAAAAGAGTTTAGGATAGAACCGGGAAGACGGCTACCGGAATCACGGGTCGTCAAAAGTCATCAAGAATGGATCTTTGAAAGATCAAATCCCTGCACATGATAAGAAAGAAAACAACAAACACATACTAGGGTCTCCTCCTACACTTATTATAAAAACAAAAGAAAAAGGATAGATACTCGGGTTGCCTCCCGAGAAGCGCTTGTTTTTGTTCACCGAGTCGTGAGCCTGACTCGACCTTGATTACAATGGTAAGAAGCTTGAAGAACATCCACCGGGATCAAATACATGGTTTTCATCCATCAATTAGCACAAGCTTAAGGCGAACAAGGCATGCCAAAAAAGAGTAGGCAAGGTTCCCTTAAGCAAAGATTGAGCACGGTGGTAGAAAGTATGATGAAGTGCTAGCATATCTCCATAAGTTCCAAAAATCTTTCCTTTTATTTCATCAGATGTTTACTGAGATGGCTTAAAAATTGCAATACCGGGATCGAACACCTTTTCCTTTAGAGGAAATAACACTCAGGCTCAGTAGACCTTGAAGAGGATCCGCTCCTAAATCGCACAATCTCATCCTCAGAAGGTGGATAGAGAGGTGTAAAAACATAAGTACCGCGGATGTCGGTGTGTTCCGGTTTCTTCTCCTTTGAAACGAGTTTCTTCATATCCGAAGGAGGATAAAGACCATAATCAAAGTCCAAAGGAGGAGAATCATTCTAAGTGGGGAAGTAAGTATTGAGAAAAGTAGCAAAATATTCCTCAAATGAGTAATTATCCAAAGTATCAAGAGTGTGTGGTGGAGGATCTTCATCAAAAGTAGGAACAAGGTCATCATGTAAAGAATCAATCGAAAGAGTATCAACATCATCAAAATCATCATATGTTGGCATGTCTTTATACTTTGAAGTAAAATCATCATAATCGTCTACATCGAAACTAGAATAATCATCATAGATTGGTGGAGCATCATATATTGGTGGGGGATCCAAATTGGAGAGATAATCATTTACATCATCTTGGAAAAGTGGATTATCATATCAAGAATCGAAAAGAGGATTGTTGTAGACGACAAAATCATCAAGCTTTGTACTTTCACAAGTATTTGTATCAAGCTCGTCTTGAAGCACATTAATCATATTCGCTGATTCTCTTCCATTTGATTTGTTTGTGATCTTCCCCATTTTAAACACTTGAGCATCATTCCCGACTCTTAGAATGAGTTCACCTTCGGCAACATCGACTAAAGCTTTTCCGGTTCTCAAGAATGGCCGTCCAAGTATTAACGGAATACGAGGGTCCATTTCATAATCAACAACAACAAAATCAAACGGAAAAGTGAAGGTACCAACTTTAATACAAACATCTTCAGCAATACCAACGGGGTAAGCGAGAGTTCGATTTGCTAGCTCAAGAGTCATCTTTGTTGGTGTAAGATCGGGTAATGATAACTTTTTCCAAACACTTAAAGGCATCAAATTTATACTTGCCCCTAGATCGGCTAAGGCAGTAAATTCTTCGGTTTGGTTAAAAGTACATGGTAGCACAAAATGACCGGGATCTCCAAGTTTTTCCGGAAGTTCTTTAAGAAGGACTGCAAAACAGTTTTCATTCAATCGAGTATTAACAAACTCGGCCATCTTTTCCTTCTTATTAAGCAATTCCTTAAACATCTTAACGAATGTTGGCATTTGGGCAAGAGCTTCAACAAGGCTAATGGTGATGGTCACTCCCGAAATCTTCTTCAAAAAGTTTGACACTTGAATATCATCCTTGGTGAGCAATTTGCACTTTTCTAAGCGAGAAGGATAAGGGATATTGGGTTTAGGTGGTGTAGGTGTAGCAGGTGAAGGTTGAGATGTTGAAGGTTTAAATTGTTGATCCCAAACTTAGATCGATTCAGCTTGTGTAAACGAGATTAAATCAAGTTAAACACGTAGAGAAACTTTGTTATGTATATAACAATTTAAGTATTATGCGGAATTAATACTCAAACAAGAACACACAAACAATATAAACCAAACTTTCACTTTGATTGATAAATCAAACTTGCATACAATGAAAGTGTAAAACGTATGAAAAACTTATTTAACAAAACCTAAAGGTCTTCTTTTTATAGACTAAGGAACCTTGTACAAGAGTCTACGTATCAGCTATTTTAGGTAAAGATAAACATAAGAAATACATTGTCGATCATATATTTAATAGAAACATACTAGAAACATAATACGTGTAGACTAAGTCTTCTATCAGTGCTTGACTTCTTCTTATCAACGCTTGACTTCTTCCTGTCAACGCTTGTCCTGTCAACGCTTGATTTCTTCTTAACAACGTCCAGATTGCTCTTATTAGCGTCCAAGTGTATTGGCTACATTTTATTCCCAACAATCCTCCCCTAAACTTGATATCTACTCTAGTAATCAAGTTTATGAATAAAAACTAAGAACTAGGAGGATTCTTACAAATCTTATTATATTGGAAATAAATATATCTGATCAAATATTTGGCCACGTCACTTGAGTAGTCTATTTCCAACTGTGTTGTCATCATTTTCTCCAAAACTTCTTTGGACATAGGATACTCAGCATCCACAAGAAAATACTCAGAAAACTTTGTAGAACTCAAATGATACACACCAGATGCTGAATATAAACGCCATTGAAGTCCACTGATATCCTCATCAAGATCCTTCCAAACAGGATCTTCTTCATCTGGTGCACACATCCGTCTGAATGTTGACCAAATCTTTATTCCATTGACTGAAGTAGGTGCTTCAGTTTCATACTTGGCCTGCAGTAACCTCCAGAGGTCTGCCAAGTCTTCCCTATCCAAGCTTGCAAACAAAGACATAAGAGTAGTAAAAGTATGTACCTCTTTCCCATATCTGCCAATCATCCAAAACCCACTTGCATCTTCTTCATAACTAATGATAGGGTTTCTGGAATCATGAGGTAATACTTCCATCATTTGTGAAACTTCCAATGATGATAGCTTAATGCTCCTTCTAATAATAGCTTCACTGGGATTCACTCTGTCTATATTTCCTGGGAACTCAAGCGGAACTCCCTTCTTCTTAGGTCTTGGTACAATCATAGCCTGTTGAATCTGCATTTCTTCTACAAGCTCTTCTTTTCTTTCATCTGAAAGAAGTCTGATAGTGTTCATCTCTTGCACTCTTGCCCAAATAGGATAAGCCTTATATTCCAATTCATCAAAGGATACTCCCTGCAACTTCTGAAAAGTCCACTCCCTTGATGACATCTAAGAAACATATAATAAAGCTCCCTTCTTTCTCTCTTAGATTGTGAGAAAACATTGTTGGCCTTATACTTTAGGATTACCTGACAATTTATTTGAATCCTAAGAAGAATCTCCAATCCCCAAATCTAATCTGATAAAGACATGTCTGGGACTTCCATGAGCTTCTTCTCCCAAGCAAAATACATATGGGCAACTTCATGAATATCATAATCTACCTTCATCTTCAATTCTGCAAGTTTCTCCCTTGCCAACACATCACCATATTCAAGTCTTTCTGGTTCTTCAATAATCGTAACACTTGAATCTGTACTTTCATCATTACTTCCTTCTTGTCCCTCAGAAGTAACCACAAATGGTGACTCAACAACCTTCTTCTTATCTTGTTCCATAACTTGTGCAACCAACATTGAATCAAATTTTACTTGGGCTGCATCCTTATGAACCTCTGTTTCTACCATAATTCCTTTACCCTTATCTAATGCATCAATGATGGGTAAAGATGATGATGGTACCTGTGAAGACACTTCCTTGATGATAGCTGATGACTAGAATACATCAACCATATCTACAGGTCTATCAACGTCCAAAACCTGTGTGAATATGCCCAACTTTCTCTTATCAGCGCTTGGTTTATCAACGTCAAAAATCTGCTTGTCAACGCTCACCTTACTCTTGTCAGCGCTTCTTGTGAACTGCTCCATCATTTCTGTAAAGGACAAATTCAAATTTGTAGGAGTAACCAAAGAGACATCAAAACCTGGTTGCTTCTTCAAATCTGTAAGAGCTTCAGCCACACCCAAAGATTCTCCATCATGTGAGCCTTTGTCACTCACATGTATCTGCTTATCCTCCCCTTTGGAAGAATCCTCCATACCACGCCTATTGTTAGCACCTTCTAAAAGAAAAATCCTCTCCCTCAATTGCTTGAGTTCAAGGCCTTGTGTAGAGACAGTTTGTACTAGGTCTGCATTTTTCTTTTGCAAGCTAATGCAGACAGCCGTCAATTCTAACATCGTATATGGTTCCAATCTGCCCTCCTCTAGAATAGGAATTTGACCTCCCAAAATAGAGTCATGGGGCATGAGGTCTTAATGATGTTAGGACTGGCTTGGCCTGCATCTAAGCGAGTACCAATAGTCCTAGCCTCACCCAAATCACCAACCACACTGGTGGTGGTGGTTGTCTCTACAACATGGCTAGGACCACCAGAGGAGAACACTCCAATGGTCCTTTGGCGTTTTTCCATACTAAAGTCTGGGGGTGAAGAAGATGATGTGGATTGGGTAGTAGTTTGAAGGTTAAGGGGTGTTTGGGTCTGTTGTAGAAAGGTGTCAACGTTTGGATTTGAAGTATCAACGCCAACATTCAATGTGTCAACGTTGAAGGGATCTTGGTCAAGTTCCATATGCTGAGGTGAAGGTGATGGTTCAGGTAATGGGTCAAGTTGTGGTTGTGGGTCAGGTTGAGGTTGTGCTGCTGCAATAACAGCAAGTATGGCTTGAGTAAGGGGTAAGTCTCTGTGAGGGGGTGAATTCATCTTACTAAAAATAGCTTTCTTTTGCACAGGGATCGCATAAAAATCATCATGATCCCTGGTGCAATACATTTGTTCATCAAAGTAAAAATCTTGGGTAAGCCAGAGTCATCTTGCTACCCTTGTTTTTACACATGCCATCAAAAATCAGTTTAGAAAAATTATACTTTTGCCCATTAGCAATACACACAATGGCACTAGCAATAGACCTGTTAATTTCATTATGTGCAGTACATTTGGGACTTAAACATTGAAGGATGACATGTATTAAGTACTTCCAAGCTGGGGGAAATTCATGTTTATTATATTTGTTTAAAGTACCCTCTTCAAGGAAAGGATATCCCAAAGCTTGAAGGCCATGTTCTATCTCACCAATGGGTAGAGTGGTTATACCATCTGCATCATTAAGATGCAAAGCCTGGCAAACCAAGGCTTCAGTAACCACCCATGGACGCCCATGGACAATAGTAGTTAATGTAGTCACATTATTAATTGTTGAGGAACTAACAGTGTTCCAAAACTGTTTAATATGAGTGACAGGGATAAGAGGAGCATGAGAAAGTGCATATCGTTATGGGGATGAATTCAAATACACCACCATCTGAGTATATTGAGGAAACAAAGCATCATCAGCCTCCAAATAGGCAACCATGTTATGCTGACTCCTGAACCCCAATACCAAGTCACTCGGTTTAAACTTAGGCGCCATTGATGTAGAAAGCTGTGTGAAAGGTTATGAAGGATGAATATAAGAGAAAAATTTGTTAGACAAGAATAAGCAAGTACCCTTTTACAAAATAAGGAGCCAAATTTATAGGAGAGGTAGGCACATGTGATTGGTAAAAAATGAGGCAGTTATTTTTAAAATATAATGATGAAAATATTGAAAAGAAAATAACTTATCTTGTTCATTAATTAAAAGTTACCAACTCCCAAAATTACGGCCCCAATTTTCGTCAAAAATAACAACTGGGTAGGACCCAATGAGTGTCAACGGTAAAAAATAACCCATCAACGCTTAATGGTTATATTCTTGTCAACGTTGGTAAAAGCCATGTCAACGTCTAAATTGGTCCTAACAACGTTTGGAAATAAATCTGTCAACGTCCAAAAATAAAAATAATAAAAATGAAAAAGGACCTTAACAAAGTGATTTATCCTAGTGAAGATAACCTATAAACTGAAAATTACTATAGGGTGGCAAGCACTATCCAATCATGCACACTTGCTTAAACAAGATAGACATAAAAGTCAACCAAAGTTCTTAACAGTGAAGTTATCTCATAAAATCCTTTGTAACTTCCCAGGTAAGCCCAAAATAAATCATACCCAAGTCTCCCAACAGACCACTCCCAATTCTAGGCCAAAAGTCTTGGCAGCGTGCATAGTATATCAACTTTGCATGCTACAGTGCCTCATGAGTTAGTAAACTAATTCATACTCACCAGTGGACACAATCTAGAATTGTGATAAGAGTATTAAAAGAATACCCAAAAAGTCCTAAAAGGTTCCTAAACCTCCCCTTAAACAATGATACATAAGTTGCCAAATAATTTGCATGTATTAAAAATTTGTGTCAAGACAGGAATATTAATATTCCAACCATCATCCATAAACAGAAACATGCTCCAAAAGTTCTCCAAGAATCCATAAGCAAGTATATATCCAATTGTACAATGCTAACAACGCCTGCATACTTAGATTAAAAACCACAAAACTAACATGTTGCTGACAACGTCACTTTAACACTTGTCAGCGTTAAAATAACCTTTGTCAACGTTAGACAAATAAAGTGGAAAATCTAATTTTGTATAAAGACCAATAACAAATGCATATCCTGTACATACTTTTACAATAAGATCCCAAAACACATATTAAGTGAGATTGATCATTCCAATACTTGTTACCAAGTATTGAAATCTTCCAGTATCAAAAGGTTTAGTTAATAAATCAGACACATTTTCTTCTGTGTCAACCCTATCTAGTTGTATTAAACATTTTTCAAAACAATCTCTTATAAAATGATGTCTAATTTCTATGTGTTTTGTTTTAGAGTGATGTACATGATTTTTAATAATGCATAAAGTACTGTTATTGTCCACAAAAATCTTGGTATGCTTGAAATTATACCCATAATCCAACATCTGGTTCTGAATCCATAAGACTTGTCCACAACAAGCAACTGCAGCAACATACTCTACTTCAGTTATTGAATTGGTCACCACTGTTTGTTTCTTGCATTGCCAAGATATCAATCTACTCCCAAGAAATTGGCATCCACCTGTTATGGATTTTCTATCAAACTTGTCACCACCATAATCACTGTCTGAATATGCAATAAGCTCCAATGGGGAATCTTTTGGATACCATAATCCCAAATCTGGATAACATCTAAGGTATCTAAAAATCCTCTTGACAGCATGAAGATGACACTCTTTGGGAGTCACTTGATGGCGTGCACATGCACACACAGCAAACATAATGTCAGGTCTTGAAGCTGTAAGATACATCAATGAACCAATCATTGACATATAATGCCTGACATCCACCTCTTTTCCATCTCCAACTTTTCCCCAAGGGTGTTCCCTATCCATAGGTGTGCTAGCCCGTTTCTCATGTGGAGAAAAGCCAAACTTCTTCAAGATTTCTGCTACATATTTATCTTGAGAGATGAAGATACCATCTTCTTTCTGCTGTACTTGTAACCCTAGAAAGAAGTTCATCTCCCCCATTGCACTCATCTTGAACTTGTCTGTCATGAGTTTGGAAAAGTTTTCACTCATCTTTGGACTAGAAGAGCCAAAGATGATATCATCCACATAGACCTGTACAAGTAAGAAATCCTTACCAGTCTTCTTTGTAAACAAGGTCTGGTCTATGGTGCCCTTTTAAATCTGTTTTCCACCAGATAAGTGGAAAATGTGCCATACCATGCTCTTGGGGCTTGATGAAGTCCATACATAGCTTTCTTCATTCTATACACCTTGTCTGGATGTTCTGAATCTTCAAAACCAGGAGGTTGCATTACATACACCTCTTCTGCAATTGTGCCATAAAGAAAAGCACTCTTCACATCCATTTGATAGACTATAAATCCCATGCAGGAAGCATAGGCTAGAAAAATCCTTATAGCCTCAATCCTTGCAATAGGTGCAAAGACCTCCTCATTGTCTATCCCTTCCTCTTGTGTATATCCTTGTGCCACTAGACGTTCCTTGTTTCTGACCACAATGCCTCTTTCATCCTTTTTGTTCCTAAGAACCCATCTTGTCCCAATAGGTCTGACATGTCTGGGACAATCAACCAACTCCCAAACATCATGGATAGCAAATTGGTGAAGCTCATCCTGCATTTCTTCCACCCAACTTGGTTCTTTGATAGCATCAAAAATCTTCTTGGGTTCCTGTTGTGACAGAAAACAGGCAAACAAACAAGCTTGAACAAGAGGGGTATCAACCTTCTTGTGAATATTGGCAATAAATCCTCCATGATTCTGATGAGACCTTCTAGTTTGCACAGGAGTCATCACATCACCAATAATTAGAGAAGGAGGATGATTTTTTATTGTATAAGTAAGCACTCCTCCTTCAATAATTGTATTATCCTCAATCTCATCTTCCATGTTACTAATATCCTTTTCAGACTCTCTTCTATCATCATCTGAATGAACCTCTCCATTTCTGTTTGAAGGTTCACCTTGTTCAAAATTATTGGAAGAGAAGAGATGGTCAAAAGATCTGTCAACGCCTGAAACAAAGCTGTCAACGTTTGAGCCATCAACGCTTGAATTTGTCTTGTCAGCGCCAGAATTTCCTTTGTCAGCGCCTGAAGGATCATGCATGTTTTCAACTGGTGATACCTGGGGACCACCTTTTTTTTCCAGCAGCGAATGCATCTGTTCATATGGGAATGGTAACATACTCAAGTATGGGTGCTGATTTGTCTGCTTGTGATCCAACCTCTTCATCAACCTGTTTACCTGAAATATCAACGACTGGTTCTTCCACAGCATTTGAAGTCATCTTCACAATGTTTGGATTAGTAACAGGCATATAATTCAATGTCCTAGATAGAGGTTCCAAGTCAAATAACCAATTTGGACCACTTTCAGGATCACTGGGTTTACTTTCTAAAAACCTAACATGTACCTTTTCAAGTATATGTTTTTCTTTCTTAAGGTAAACTCTATATCCTCTACTCTGCACAGAATAACCCATGAAGTAGCCTTCATCACCTTTAGCACTAAACTTACCTAAGGCATCACTAGTGTCTAACACAACTACATGACATCCAAAAGGTTTAAGAAAACCAATATTAGGTTTCCTGCCCCAAAGTAACTCATAAGGTGTTTTGTTATGAATCTTGTCGATTAATGCCCTATTCTGAACATAACAAGTTGTATTCACAGCCTCAACCTAAAAAGCAATGGGAAAGTGAGCATCAGCCAACATAGTCCTGGCTGATTCTATGAGGGTTCTATTCTGTCTCTCAGCTACCCCATTTTGTTATGGGGTTCTATCTATACTAAATTGTCTAGTAATCCCTTTCTTGGCACAAAAGTCATCTAATAACTTATTTCTAAACTCACCACCATTATCACTTCTAAGTATCTTAACCTCATTACCAGACTTCTTTTCTATTTGGGCAATAAAGTTAATCAAAGTATCAGCAGTGTCACTTTTCAAAGCTAAAAAGAAAGTCCAAGTAAATCTAGAAAAATCATCAGTGATGACAAAACAGTAGGATTTACCATTTAAGCTTTCTATATTAGTTGGACCAAACAAGTCCATATGCAGCAAGTGAAGTGGTTTAGAACTAGAATGCACAGGTTTAGACTTAAAGGAGACCTTGTGCTGTTTGCCTTTAAGGCATGCAACACAAGAATGGTCATTGTGGAAAGCCTTTTCAGGCAAACCATCAACTAAACCATGTATCACAAGTCTATTTATATTCTTAAAATTAATGTGCCCTAATCTTCTGTGCCAAAGATTACTCTCATCAACTGAAGCCTTAGCATATAGACATGACAGATTATTATTCATCCTAATTCCATTAAGATTCACATTATAAATGTCCTTATGCCTAGGTGTTCTATAATCAATGAATTTCTCATCTGGTATTTTAAAATCTTTGCTCAACACCAAGCATTCAGTATCAGTGAAAAGAACCTTTTTTTGTTATCACACACCTGTGATATACTAAACAAATTATAGTCAAGTTCTTTTACCAGAAACACGTTTTCAAAACGCAAATTGTTGGTGAGAAGAGTGCCTTTGCCAGTGATAGTCCCATATCCACCTCCAAAGTACACTTTGTCACCATCTTTAATGGGGGTAAAATTTATCAGATAATCTTCCTTCCCCGTCATGTGCCTAGAGCATCCACTATCCTAATAGCCATAATCATTAACCTTCTTTTGAATGTCCTGCACATAAGAAACAAATTAGTTTTCTTTGGGAACCCAAGCCTGAGTAGACTTGGATTCATTTGGTTGTTCAACAAGAACAGACTTAGTGCTTATGACAACCCCTTGTTCATCCCTTTTTGGATTAAACACCCAGTTAACCCCAATTGGTTTTGTTATGACCTTTGAAATATAATGGAATCTGTTACATGTCATAAAAATCCTATCTGAATTAGGGTTTTGGTCTTACTTAGGTCTCTATGTCAAGCTAGAAGAAGCTTTAGACCCATTTCCCTTTGGTTGCAAATATTTTCCATTATTTGGTCTGGCAACGTTCCTGTCAGCGTTTAATTTGTTTTTGTCAACGCTGAAATTAACCTTATCAGCGTTGAACCTAGGGTTTGCTACAGGAACCCATTGTCTGTTAGACCACGTATTGGTCTTCTGAAAAGGTCTTTGTCCGTAAGTATTAGACCCTTTAGTAAAGAATTGGGCTGGTCTAACAACTTGTGGACTTTGCTGGAAAAAAGGTTTGGGTTTGACAGTGTTTGACTTTCTATTAGCGTTGACCTTTGAAGCATTGACACACTTATAGGCTAAATGTGAAAAACTTCCACAAGTATAACAGGCTTTTCTAGACATAGCTCTAGGTCTAGAAGAAAAGAAACCTGTCCCATTATCACTAATTTGGCTTTTTGGTGACCTAGGTTTTCTATACATTTCTGCATATTTAATACTAGATTTTCTATCAACGTTTAAGCCAAGGTCAACAGTCTTGCCAGTGGTTGGGTTTGTCACTTTTATGGGTGTAGACTCATTTGGGTTGTCACTAAGCATGCCACCCTTAACAAACAAGTTAGGGTTAGCTTTCTTCCATTGGTCCAAATCAGTCAACTTCTGCTTGTATTCCTCTACTGGGGATAGAACTCTTGGTGGAGGAATGAATTCCTCTTCTTGGAGTTCTGGTATACCAGTCCAAGACAAGTCCTTTCTAAGGACACCATAGAAGTTCCCAGCAGGTGGTGGAACACCAGCATACTCTTTCATCCCAATCCCAGTCATATCCCTAGAATCCCTTTGTTCACAAACACATTTTTCTAGGGTTTGTGAAGCTTTATCAAATCTCTGAATTTTAAGATCTACATTATCTTTGTTTTTGATAGCCTCATCTAACTTAGCCTGTAAAACACCATTGGCTCTCTCCATGATGTTTCTAACCTCAACACTAGCATTTAAATCATGAGTTAAAATGTTGATTTGATCTTTTAGGTCAAACTCCATTTTCTTATTCTCAGCCACAGTCTTTTCAGTTTGAGTAAGAGCTAGTTGATAGTTAGATAACTTGCATCTTCCATTAACCACATCTGTTGTCAATTTTAAAACTTCTTTGTTAAGTTTTTCAGTGTTTAGACGACAACCCTTACTACAAAATGCATCATCATATACCTCATTGTCTGATGAAGATGAAGAGTGTGCCATGAGATCATAGTGAACATGCTCTTCTTCTTCCTTTTCGGCAACCAAAGCTTTGTTTTCTTCCTCATCCTTGGCCAAATAGCTCCAATCCTAGCCAACACCATCAATGTCTTGCATGGAAACCATAGCTTTAGAATCCTGAGCCTTGATGATTTGGCTTGAGGGTTTTCCAGCATCAGATCTTCTTGGAGATCTGCATTCTCTCATAAAGTGTCCCATTCGATGACAATTTATAACACTCAACCTTGGATTTATCAAATCCAGCAGTGTCCTTAGCATTAAAAGTCCTCTTCTTATTAAATCTTCGATTCCATCTATTTTCCCTTATGCTAGCAAGAACCATATTCCACTTTATGTTCATCTTTTCCAAATGCTCATCACTAATTTGCTCAAGGTCCTCATATGTAATCACTGAACCATTGGGCAATGAAGCAATGTATGCACACACAGTATCTAGATCAATACCAACAGGCTTAACTCTTGGTGAGTCAACTTTGTATGTGTCATCGTCTGAATGTGGGGCGTTGACAAAGCTTGATCCAGCATTGACACAAGGCGATCCAGTAACGGGGTGCATGTATGAATCCCTTTGATCAAATTGACCTTCACTGTGTGAGAAGAAGGCCATATTTCCATTGGTAGACTTGCTTCCTTGATCCAAAAGAATTTCATTAGCCTCAGTTTATTGTAAACATCATCAAAAGTAGAACTTTTGTGAGTATTATTAGCAATTATAGACCTTGCTTCAATCTTCCATGCATCACCAAGACTTTTAAGAAAAGTGGTGATGATATCAACATCACCAAGCACTGTTCCTATAAAGGACAGCTTGCTTGTAATGTCAAGAAGTCTGCTTCTCACTCCACTTAGCTTTTCATTGGGTTGAGCTTTAAAAACAGCATACTCATGCAAGATTTGCTTCTTTTTCTCTTGTACAGTATTAGCATTACCACCATAAGCAACTTCAAGGGCTGCCCAAAGATCTTTTGCAGACTCATAGCTTCGATATTTGTGCTGATTGGCTTGTACCAAAGAGAGTTTGAGAATGCTTAGGGTTTTCATGTCATTCCTTCTCTTTCCAACGTCCTCAGCTGAGACAGCTCTTCCATCTTCAGGTTTTTCTTTTCTATCCTCTTCTGAAGAGCCTGGAGTTTATCTTACCAAGATAGCAGCTGCAATCTTGGCAGCCTTATTGAATGTGTTTCCATATTCAATAATTTCCCATAGGGTATGGTCATGGATATGAAGATACTGTTCAAAGTTAAACTTCCACAGCTCAAAGTTGTCTGGGTCAAGCATGGGAATCTTGATGTTAGGGGTTGAGGAGGAGGATGAGTTTAACTCTGGAGTAGACATGAAGTTTTAGTTTTAGGGTTTCTTGAAAATTAGGGTTTTTGGCGATTTAGGGTTTTTGCGTTCTTTAGATCAAAGTTTCTCAACAAGCTCTGATACCACTTGTTGATCCCAAACTTAGATCGATTCAGCTTGTGTAAACGAGATTAAATCAAGTTAAACACGTAGAGAAACTTTGTTGTGTATAAAACAATTTAAGTATTATGCGGAATTAATACTCAAACAAGAACACACAAACAGTATAAACCAAACTTTCACTTTGATTGATAAATCAAACTTGCATGCAATGAAAGTGTAAAACATATGAAAAACTTATTTAACAAAACCTAAAGGTCTTCCTTTTATAGACTAAGGAACCTTGTACAAGATTCTACGTATCAGCTATTTTAGGTAAAGATAAACATAAGAAATACATTGTCGATCATATCTTTACTAGAAACATACTAGAAACATAATACGTGTAGACTAAGTCTTCTATCAATGCTTGACTTCTTCTTATCAACGCTTGACTTCTTCCTGTCAACGCTTGTCCTGTCAACGCTTGATTTCTTCTTAACAACGTCCAGATTGCTCTTATCAGCGTCCAAGTGTATTGGCTACATTTTATTTCCAACATAAAGGTGGAAGGTGAGGTTGGTGAAGGGTGTTTCTTAGGTATTTCTTCATTAAGAGGTGGAGACGGTAATGGAGAACTAGTACTAGGTGTGGAAGTAGGTAGGATAAATGGGGGTGGAGGGGGTGTAGATGGAGTAACTGGAGGAGGGGTAGAAGGTCCTACTAGAGTTTCTCCACTGCGTGTAGTAATAGCACTCACATTAACTCTTGGTTTGGTGATAGTATTTGAAGGAAGAGAGCCCGAAGTAGAGGGTTGATTACCTTGAAAGAAACTATCCATCATATTCTTCAAATCATTCGTTTGATTGCTCAAAGAAGTTTGCATATCATGTCGAAGCTCGGTTATAATATCATTCCCTTGTTTAGTGATATCTCCTTTCAATTTGATGATTTGGCTTTGAAGATTCTTAACTACCTCTCCTTGGGTCCTCATGAAAGCTTCAACATCATGAGTGATGGGTGGTGCTTGTTGAGCAGGTGGGTGATAAGGATTAGAAGCTAGAGGTGGGTTTGGATTGCTTCTATTGTAGTTGTTGGGGTTGTGGTTTTGAGGAGAAAAACCGGTGAAAGAAAGTTGTTAGAATGGTAACTTAGCAAGTTACGATCACCTTGAGGTCGGGCTTGATAGCTTTCCGTTGAATAGTTACCATGAGCCGCATACACTTTTTCTGGATTGTCATGAGTAGAAGGACAATCAGTGTATGAATGAGGACCGTCGCAGATCTCACAAGAAAGTGCTACAGCTTTAACTTGTTGTTGTTGATTCGTAGCTATGAGAAGAATATTTTTGTTCATTTCGGCCATCATGCGGGTGAATTCGGTCATCTCGGTGTGTGATAAAGTAGAAGAAACATTGACTCTCGGGTTATTCCTTGAAGATGTGGATGAATCCTAACTTTTGTGATGAGTAGTCATGTTCTCTATAATCTCTCTACACTCCTCGGGTCTTCTTTTCATAAATGTGCCACCGACGGTTGCATTAATCGTATCACGATCACGAAAAGTTAAACCATTGTAGAAAGTATCAATTAAGGTGACGGGGAGCATGTTGTGGTTAGGATATCGATCGATCAAAACATTATAACGTTCCCAAACATCGAAAAGTGTTTCATCAGGTTCTTGTGTGAAACCGCTGAATTGATTCCGAAGGCTCGTGACCATGGATGGTGGAAAGTAGTGTGACAAAAATCGTTGAGTCATCTCGTCCCATGTACGAATTGAATTCTAGGAAGACGGTCAAACCATTTTTCGGCATGGTGGGATAAGGTGTGTGGAAATAGATGAAGGCGAAGAAAATCCATAGTAACACCGGGAAACTTCATGCTTTGAGTAACGGTAATGAATTTGTCGAGATGTTTGTTGGCATCATCATCCGTCAATCTGCGAAATGGACAAGTGTTTTGAACTTGTTGGATCATGTGATGCTTCAACGAAAACTCTGGAGCCGTGATTTGCATCGGCGCAATCGGTCCTCCGCGTCCATTCATTGTTGGTTGACACAACTCCTCCATCGTTCGAAGGTCTGGTTGAGGACCATGGTTGTTGTTATTCATGTTGGGGTGAGGTGGATTATTGTTGTTGTGCACACCAGCCATATCTAAATCTTCAAGAGTCTCGGGCTCAGAATAAGACGAAGATCTAGTACGCATACACCTGCAAAAGAAAAAGATAACAAAGAAACAGACAAAATATATTTACTTGGAAAAATAAAATCTTTTTGGTGCAAAACTTCGAAAAAAAAATGCTTTTTATAAGTCTTTTAATGTTTTTGGATTTTTTGAAATTTTTTAATTTTTATGGATTTTTGAAAAATTTTGACACGAAAAATAAAGTTCACGAGTGAACGGATCCCAAAATTCAACGCGTCTCTCACAGAAAACCGTTAATCTTCACGAAAAGAGCCGGCAGCGGCGCCATTTTAATAACTGATTTTGTATATAAAAGTCCGTTTCGTCTCGGTATCTTAATGAATTGATCACGGTTCAAAGTGGAGCTCAATTGTTTTTGGTTAAGAAAAAGGGAAGTTTGGTTATCTATTTCTAAGTAAAAGGTAAACGCGAATAGTAATAAAAATAAGCTAAAAACAATTAACTAATAATAACGAAACAATATAAATAATAAAACGTAAATTAAAGCAAAACAATTAATAGAAATAAAACTAAACGAAGAAATTAACTTTCGACTTGAAAATAAAATTTACTAAATGAAAAAGGAGAAAATAAAACTATAAGGGTACTTTAAAACTGAACGATGCAAAAGCTAAAACGGGTACTAAATAAAAAATAAAACTTAAACTTTTCGAAAAAAATACTAATACTAAAAATTGACGAAAAATACAACTAAAAATACGTGACTTTCAGAATAAAAAACGGAACAACTTTCAGATAATACTAAACGATTACTGAATAATACGAAATAATAAACAAGCTAGCAAGCAAGTAGGTGAAGCACCAAGCAAGCTGCTCCTTTTTGGCGGGAAAACATGGGAAGCAGGCAAGCAGGGAGGTAGGTAGGTCAATCTATATACTGTTCGGAATGTATGCTTTGTTTAGTTCGGAATGTGGTCTTTTTTTAGTTCGGAATGAATGCATGTATTTAGTTCAGAATGCATGCATGTATTTAGTTCGGAATATGACTTAGACACACAGTTCGGAATGCAAGATTGCACGTAGTTCGGGAAACTGAGACTGTACCTATTTCGGGAAAATAAAAACGAGATCTAGTTCGGAATAAGAGAAACAAACACTTAGTTCGGAATAAACGAATACAGAACCTAATTCGGGAAAAATGAAAGTTGGACCTAGTTAGGGAAACTAGGGTTTTAAAATATTCCGAACTAAAATAAAAATAAGCAAAGTCTAAAAATTAAGCTAAAACCAAATAAGCACTTATCTAAAAACTTAACCAAATCAATTTTAAGAAAAAGCTAATAAGCCAAAATTTAAAAACTTTTAAAAACACTAAATAATAAAAATATTTAAAAACAACTTTTTATAAAATAACTTTTAAAATCACTTAATTAAAATTAAAACAAACACACAATAAGCTATATAATCAATAAGATAACACAATCAAACACATAAAAACATAACAAACAATCAAATAAGCATGACAATAAGCAAATAAGCATAAAGATTAAGTAAAACAAGAAAGGTAAAATGAGAGATTAATTAAAAACTTGATTAAAATTAAAGATCCAACAACAAAATTAAAACTTACTTGAAATTAAAGACAAGAAATTAAGATGACAATATGAAAGTGCAAGTAATTAAAATGGACAGACTAATTTGTCAAATTAGCTAACACCTCCTAAATGAGGTTAAGGATTCTATTTATAGGGAGATTAGATGTGTTGATGCCTTCTTTCTCTTCTCGTCTTTTCGTCTTTATAAATTCTTCGACTTTCTCGACTTTGTCTCGGGATAAATTGACTCGTCTTATAATTTCTTCATTTATTAGACTTGAGTTCTTCGACTTCATTAAACTTCCGTCTTTAGACTTTTTCTTCGATAAATCTTCAGAATAGGCCTTGGACTTCCGTTCTTTTTTGCACTCTTGATCTTTTGACTTCGTCTTTTGTCTTTTTCTTCGATAAAAGCCCGTGAAAGCACGTGTTTTCTTCCCTTTTCACATTTTGGTCCTAAAATACAATAAAAACACAAATCACGCATAATTCCGACATTTACGACATAAAATACATGTTTTGGCTTGGTTATTATTATAATTAAGTGGTAAAAGGATAAGTGTTTTCACACTTATTACCCATGTTGTTTGATAAAAAAGAATTGACGCTGAACTGATTTCATTGTTTGGTTGGTTGGGAAATAAAAAGAGTGGAGAGTTGAATTCCTAAAGATTTTGATCCTTTGTAATTTTTATGGAAATCATTTCCATTATTTTTGGTGTGGAAACTATTTCTTTGTTATATATTAATACTTATTACTATTATCATTATTACTTATTATTATTATTATTATTATTATTATTATTATTATTATTAATTTATTTATTATTATTATTATTATTATTATTATTATTATTATTATTATTATTATTATTATTATTATTATTTATTTTAGTTTTTTTGTTATTATCAACGTCACTTTATTAGAATAATAGGATTTACAAAAATTTAGTGGGGAGCCGAGATACTATCTGGACTCCACTCCTTTAGCTATAGCGAAATTGATCCTATTAAAAATATGAATAGCAGCACGTGCTCCAAGATCTTGAGTCATGGAGAAACTTCGGATCCGCTTTATTAAGCTCACAGCATCCTTCTCAAGTTCTCCAAAGGAAAGGAAAGAGATATTTTTTATTATTTTTATTATTATTAATTTGTTTTTTCAATTTTATTAATATTATTTCTTTATTATAAATGATATTTTTATAAAAACATATTTGTATTATAATTTTATTATTAATATTATTATTATTAATTTATTAATCAATTTATTATTATTTATTTATTTATTATTATTTTATTATTATTATTATTATATTAATATTTTATAGTTATTTATTAATATTATTATTATTATAATTATTTTTTTATTTTTTATTATTATTATATTTTTTTATTATTATTAATTTTATTTTTTATTTTTATTTTCAAATTTTATTATTATTATATTTTATGTATTATATATTATTATATATTATTAATTAATTTATTTTTATTTTTAAAGTTTATTATTATTAATTATATTATATATATTATTATTATTATTACTCTATTTATCTATTTATTTAATTATTATTTTATTATTATTATTAATTATTTTTTTACTAATTACTTTTATTATTATTAATTTTATTCATGTTTTTAAAGTTTAATAATTTTATTATTTTATATTATACTAGCCTTAAGGCCCGTCCGTTGGACGGCTAGCTTTAAATGATTATTTTAAATAATTAATTAATATGTAAATAACCAAATATATTTTTTTTGTATGTTAATCATTTTTGTGTTTTTGACGAATAAAGTTGATGTCTTGTATTTTATCAAGATACTAAATGAATGTTGTTTGGCTTTTGAAGATGCAAAAATTAGTAGTAGAATATATAAATATAAATTTCATTAAATAAGTGGATATTCAAAATAAGGAAGTAAAAGTGAAAATATCATTGCACAAAATCTTAAACGAAAAAGTAAAATAAGAAACCTATGAAAAAAATTAAGATATCCTTAGTAAATGATAAAATAAAACTTCTCCTAATTTTAAAAGAAGCCTATTACTTTAAGAACTAATTGTAATTATTTGGTCAGAATCATAAAGACCAAAACAAATCCTTATGTTCCTAGGAATAATGTAGTTTTGTTAAATAAATGTCAACAAACTCCTAGACGAAGGACACCATATATATATCAAAAACCGTCATCTTCGTTTTCAAATTTTATAAAAACAAAGAGCTAAAATGAAGACACTTAAACACACTTCAGTTATTGTTTTCCCTTGCGTCAATAAACTTGAATTCATTATTGCTTCCTTGTCTTCTCGCCCTTTTTGTGCCAGTAAGTCGTATGACAGCTGTATCGGTTTTAAGAGTTAGTAATCATATGCCAAACATATGAACCAAAACTGTATGTGTCATGTAAAGTGTAACATAAGTCTTCATAAGTCAAACATGTAAATCAAGAACTTATGTTTCTTAGTAGAATGCATATTTAGGCATTTAGCTTAAACTTTATACACTCTTATCATTGTTAGAGTATGTTTTTAATTTAAAGAGATAAAGTATGGTGCAGAACTTATTAAGTAAACTCAATTCTTAAACGTCAACTAAAGTTTAAAGTGTGATAATGCGAAATTATATCTACACTAAAAGCACAAATAAGAATGAAAGACAACCATATCTATATACCAAACAACCAAATACCTCAACATTTGACAGTATGTGACCATAAGCCTCATTTACCTTAAAATATGAATATTTATTCGATTAACATGTGGACAATGTCGTCATTTAAAGTGACTTTCATTCAAAACTCTTTGGGCTGGATAAAAATTGTTATGCAGATGATTAAATTACTTGGGTCATGGTGGTTTCACCCGTAACCTTTCAAACCCTACATATAAATTTTCAGAAAAATTAGAGTATATATCATAAATTCCAAAGGCTTAATTTTAACCATCTGTCAACTCATTAGCAAGCTGTTACAAAAAAGCAGCGAGAGCAGGCTGCATCCGCAATAACAAGCTGTTACAAAAAGCAGTAAGTCATGATTCAAAAACTACCCGTTTAGACTTGCATTAAAGATTATCCATTTTCAATTTGACAACATTTCCAATTTTAAAAGAACACGTTTTGAAAGCTTTTACCTGAGAACTTTCTTCTCGCATTAAGTGATTGAATCTTATGCAGGTCTTTATTTCAAAGAAGTAAAGATATCAAGTATGAGTTGTCGATCAAAACTACAATCTTGATCCTGGAAAATCATGAAAATAAAAATATCTTGTTAAACTGGACATCAAAGATTAAAAAAAATACTAAAAACTTGTTTATAGTTCGCTAAGTTTCATAGCCTCAATATTGTGAATTTAATATTCCATTTATCCTATGTTTTGTTGCTAACAGTTATAAGTACCGATTTCCATAGTCCTAGAGTTTTTTTTTATAACATAAGAACACAACTAATGACCTATATGTTAGCTCAGGCATTTTTACGTCATGGATGTTAAGGGTAACACAGAAGTTCAATGTTCCACCTGAAGATTGCTTCTGATGTCATCTCTTCGACTCAATTCAACAACTGAATCAGCTTCATTAATTCCATATCCATTGGTCCTGGTTATCGATTATCTAAAATATAGCAATGTCCGTCCCATTCGTGATTATATTTTCTAAATTGATTCAGTTCACCGTCATTTTGTTTAATGAATATGTAATTTCGCTCATCAGCAAGTTTTGCCTTCTTGGTTTAAAATGATTGAGGACTACAATTTTTATGAGTTGAAACAACTTTTTACCTTGTTAATAAACATAAAGATTTTGCCATTTTCAAGAAAAAAAAAGATAAGACGTAATATAATCAAGAAAAAGGTAAATGAAGGATTACATGGTGGCATCCATGTTTCTCTAATAAAATCATGTATCCTTCTCCTGCTAAAAACATTGGCATCCATGTTTCTCTAATTCAATCAAGAAGATTTATGAAATATTGAAACTGATTATGGCTTTGGGTTCATATATTTTGGGGGTTTTTTTAATCTTTACGAATTTTATTTCACAACTCGTTTTGATCTATCCCCTACTCCTGTGTTGTTGATTTCATCGAGTTGCGATATCAATTGCTGGTGGTGTGGGTTTTCTTAGGGTTTTTGTTTTGGGGTTTATTTTTGGGAGGGTGTAAATGCTGGAAGGCTATAACGAAGGTGAGCCTTTGATTATTTGATATGGGACATGTGTCATTTTTTAAAGATTTATGTTTTAAGATTATTTCTAAAAAAGCTTCTTTTATATAGTAGTAAGATAAGATATTATTATTGTTGTTAATATTTTAATAATAATAATAATAATAAACTTTAAAAATAAAATAAAATAATTAATAATATATAATAATAAACTTTAAAAATAAAAATAAAATAATTAATAATATATAATAATAATATGGGAGATGATTTGCATACTCATAAAATTGATTGGGACACTCACAGTACAAGTAAATAAAACATACTATAAAACACAGTACAAGTCTGTAATGCATACTGTTGAGTGTCCCAATCAATTTCATGGGTGTGCCAATCAATTCCCTAATAATATATAGTACAAGAGGATCCGAAAGTTCTCTACGGCTCAGGATATCGGTGCACGTGCTGCTGTTCATATATTTAATAGGATTAGTTTCGTTATTGCTAAAGGAGTGGGAGCTCAAATAGTATGTCGGCTACCCACTAACTTTTTGTAAATCCTGTTATTCTAATAAAGTGTTTATTATAAAATAATAATAATAATAATAATAATAGAGAAAGACATTGTCTCTAAGTATGCGCTAAGTACATGACAGGTGGCGATTCTTAGTTGCATTCAGACCCCGCATGCGCAAGATTTTCTATACACTATCCCTATTGACGGATTGGGACAAAGTATGAACCATCGCCAGTTCCGCTCTGTATTCTGTTATAGGCTCGCAATACCTATGTTTTCTGAAGATAGTATCTGCCCGAGTTGAAATGTGCATCGGATGGATCAATGGGGAGAACACGCGGTTCATTGTGCTAGTGAGGTGGGTGTAAAGTTCAGGCATAATTTAGTGTGCGATATTCTTGTTGACATATGTTCCAAAATCGGTATTGTGGTACGTAAGGAAGCTCCTATGGGTTTTCTCTGAAAGGATGGTAAAGATTTAAGACCAGCAGACCTTTTACTATTTAATTGGCTTCAGGGTAAAGATGCATGTTTAGATGTGACCAACGTCTCTCCCTTTGCTGGTGTTGGGTCGGATTCCTTGTCCCCGGGGGTAGCCTTGCACAATGCCGTGGAAAATAAAAAGAGGAAATATGCTTCAGTATGTGCAGACAACGGATACAAATTCATCCCGTTTGCGTTCACTACATTCGGGCAATTTGATAAGGAAGCTTTAGATACTCTATCGCGTATTAAGTCTCTTTCTATTAGTCACTCCAATAATGATAAGAGGGGTGGTGCGTTTATTTTTCATAGATTGAGATTTTGTATTAAAAAAGGGGTGGGAGCCCAATTAGTGTCTAGACTCCCATCTAACTTTGTGTAACGTTTTTATTAATAATAAAATAAGTGAAGTTTATATAATAATAATAATAATAATATTAATAGTTTTTATTATTTTTATTTAGTTATTATTCTATTTAAAATTTAAAAAAAAGATTTTCATTAGTATTTTTTTTCAAATATTTGACGCTACCAAACAAAGGAATTCAATAAATCATCTTCTTAGACTTTATTTTCAAAAATACAATTCTCTACTTCATTTCTTTTCTTTGAAATTCCCTCTACCAAACGTGCCCTTAGTGATTCATGGGCTAAAGGATGCAAGATGATACAACACCTATCTTTTCCTATTTTGTCATTTTTTGTTCCTCAATGTATGACTTCTTTTCAATGTAAAAACGTGTATTCCATATTGCGCATGCATGATGCAATATATATTAAATAAAAAATTGATTTTATAGGCTTAAACACTATATATTAGGAAATTGATTCAACGTCATGGTAATATTATTTTTAAAAACATACTTTTTTCGTGTAATATAAGTTGATTGTTTTGATATGACACGATTATTAATTAGTAAAAGCTTATTTTTATAACAAGTGTGTATACGGAATAAAATGGTAATTTAAATCATTTAAGATAAAATGGTAATTTAAATCATTCAGAACGCTCATTCAGAACAATTCTCAAACGTTCTTTATCATTCAGAATCAAGTTCATTCAGATGTATAAATCATTCTACAACTTTGATTCACTCAGCGCTTAATCAGTATATTTTATCAAACAGCCCCTTAGGGTTATTGTTTTATAAATCATTCGACAACGAACACAAATAGATGATAAAGAGAAAATAATATTGTTGATCAAAGGTGACTCAACATTTTTTACGGCCAGAGATTAGGGTTTATGCATAGATCACGAAAGAAAAAACCCTAATTGAAAAAACATAAAGCAAAAGTAAAGGAATTCTTCCGGATCATCAGCATATAGCCGATGACCGGAGGGTATCAAAATTTAACACTGTATTTTCAATATCACTTAAGGAAAGAAAAAAATAAGAGTAAACTACAAAAACATCAAAGTGGTTTGAACTTTTTCATACTATACATCCCACGCTCAAAGTATTGGCCTATACATCACTCGTTAGGCAAACGTTTGCCACAATACATCTCTGGGATTAACGATGCAAATATTTTTCGTTATCTTCTGACTAGGGATGTATTTTGCGAAAAAAAATAATTTTTTCAAAAAAAGAGTTTTGATTTTTTTTTGTTTTAACTTTTTTTTTTTTTAAATAGTTTTATTTTTAAAATGTTTAAACATTTAGATTTTTTTATTTTTTTAAACATTTTTTTAGAAAAAAAGACATTTATCTTTTCAAAAATAAAAAAAATGTTAATTTTTTTGTCTTTTTAGATAAAGGTACATTTTTTAAGATAAAAGTTTTAAAATATTTGTACATTTTAAATTGTATTTTATTTTATAAATAAAAAAAATCTTTTACCTTAAAAAAGATAAAAAATATTTAAAATATTTAAAATATTTTGTACTTTTTAAAGAAGCACGTCTAATGTATAGAAAACTGTTTTAAAATATTTATAACGTCTAACTTCTTTTAAAAACTAAAATATTTAAAATTATTAAAATATCTTTATCTTTTTATAAGATAAAAGTAAATTTTTTCTAACTTTTAAAATAAAATAAAATTTAAAACATGCAAATGTTTTAAAACATTTATCTTAAAACAAATACTTTTATCTTATGAAAACATAACAATTTCTTTTTTTTACTCCTTAAAAGGATAAACGTTTATTTTTCTAAATAAATGTTTAAAGAAATTTAAAATTTTCAAGTTTTTATGTTTAGACAATTTTAAAAAAATTTCAAAAATAAATTATACTCATTTTCTTTTTGAAAAGTAAAACTTTTTTTTTTTCAAAAAAAATTAAAACAAAAAAAGAAAAACAAAACTTTTTTTGCAAAATACATCCCTCGTCAGAAGATAGAAAAACATATTTGCATCATTAGTCCCGAGGGATGTATTGTGGCAAACGTTTGCCTAACGAGTGATGTATAGTGTCAATACTTTCGGCGAGGGATGTATTGTGTAAAAAAGTTCGAACCACAAGAATGTATTTTGCAGTTTACTCAAAAAAAAAGTTTTGTTTTCGAGTATCACTTAAGAGCCTTGGTACCATAACGCACGGAACGGCATTGAGTCTACGTGATCTGGTGTTGCCAAGCATTATGGTACCGCCGTCGATGAAAACCGAAAGACGTTGCCCCATCCCCCCCAACTAACCCACCAATGCACATTGGTGGGGGATTTTTAAAAAATCGTTATACAACCCCCTCCCCCAATCCACGACTAGTGCCAACAGTCCTTTTAAAAAAAATCATAAACACTCTCCCAAACGGTTATATTAATTCAAATTTAAAAAAAAAACTATAAATACTCTATATAAATACCTCTTTCTATACCATTATTTTAAC
The DNA here is from genome assembly GCA_025667525.1 of Glebionis coronaria. Lineage (NCBI taxonomy): Eukaryota > Viridiplantae > Streptophyta > Magnoliopsida > Asterales > Asteraceae > Glebionis > Glebionis coronaria. Next base: position 590,348,813 of record CM046880.1, on the reverse strand, counting down.
ATAACTTTTATACAATTTCCTCTTAATTATATAGTTTTTTCTTTTCAAAAAATGGTTGGGTATCCTCCTCTTAACCCAAATGACCCATCATTTTTTTAAATCTACTCAATTATGCATCAAACCCGCGCGAGGGCTCGTCATCAAACCCAAATCTGCCTCAAATTCCATTTCCCACGAGTCCCGAAATTTTTTATCAACGACAACAGCAATACTTCCTTTTAACAATATTTAAACCGTGATTTTCAAAACCTACAAAATATTATCTCAAGAACAAATATCTTTAAATTCATAATCACAACCCGAGGCACCTCGTCGTAACCCAAATGACCCATCATTTTTTTAAAGGGCTACAAGTATGTATCCGGAGGAGCATAAGAATACCTCGTTTAATCAAAAAGAGACTTAGGCACTTTTGAGAGACCATTTGAAATGAGACACTCCTGATCCGATTGATTTGTCCGAAAGTGCCCCAAAGAACCCAGAGTTGCAAAAAAATATTTATTTGGTCCGGATGCAAGACCACGTCCTCCAGGAAAAAATGCACGAGTACGAAATCCAAATCCGAGACTAGCACAACCACGGGAAATAGCCAATTTTGGAGTTTACAGAGGCTGGGATTTGTCGTAAATGGGAAGTGGGGGAACAAGCCGTCGAGGTTACGAAAGAGAAAGATCGCACTTTGATGTGTTCGGAGGAAATAAGATTTCTTTCAACACCTATGAGGGATTTGGACGAGAATGATGCGTATTGGATCAAGGAAATAAAAGAAGAAATCAAAGCGAAACTTGGTCTTTGTCGTGACTAGATTTTTTTTTATTTCGAGTGTAGTTTTTTTCATTTTTATTTTTTTTAGGTTTGGATTGTATTTTCTAATCTGGATGCATTTTTTTATTAATGAGTGAAAGTAATTTAGGCTCTTTAAATGATTTAATTGTTGAGGGTGTATTATGAAAATTAAGGGGATTGTAAAAGCTAATGTTATTTGTAAAAGCTGAAAATTATTCAGGATGATGTTATTTGGTATTAGTGTTATTTTGTAAAAGCTGATGTGGCATTAAGGGACATTGCAAAAATGATATTATGGTGTTATGATATGGGTCAGGTCCATATATCGGTAATGTACTATCCATCGTTTACACATCTAGGTAATGTACTATTTTTATTACTAATATTGCTATAAAAACCGACTAAACTTTTCTAATATAGGTAATATGACTGGTTAGGACATGTTACAACTCGAACAAACGCTATATAAGTTGAAAAAGCACCTGCCTTAGTGTTATTATGGTGATTATTTTGATGAAATTATAACAAGTGTCATCCTTGTCCGCAGCCTGACGAGAAAATATATAAAAAAATCAGTTAACAATGATTAATTAGTTAATTACTGTATATATAGATAGAAACGAAATTAAGTGGATACTTGAGTTTTAGATTTAAAGTGAAGAAGGAAGTCTTTAAAGTCCTTGTTGTTATCATCATCAGACTAAGCATGATTATCACACATGTATAGAAGCTCATTCTCAACTTTTGATCTGTACTCGTTAATAAGTCCTTGTTGTTATCATCATCAGACTAAGCATGATTATCACACATGTATAGAAGCTCATTCTCAACTTTTGATCTGTACTCGTTAATAACCATAGACACGTCATCCCTGGGCTTATGCAGCTTGTCGGTGGTTTTCGATAACATTATATTCTTCAGATCATTGATAACAGCTTCGAACTTATCCAACGTGAAACTGATGGCATCGTCGCGTTCATATTGAAAAGTAGATATAGTAGCATCTAGATAAATATCCATCTCCTTGTTAAGCTTCTCACGCGCCGCCTTCGACCATATATCATTCTGGTTGCCATTGGTTTCTCAACTTCATTACACCCATTATCGATTTAGGCAAAGATCAAAAGAGGTTGAGTTGTTGATCCGTCGACCTGTTTATTTCCGAGTTGTAACATGTCCTAGTCGGTCACATTACCTATATTAGAATAGTTTAGCCGGTTTTTATTGCGATATTAGTAATAAAAAGTACATTACCTAGATGTATAAATGATGGATAGTACATTACCAATATATGGACTTAACCCTATGATATCTAACACTCTAATAAATAATAGAAAAGAAAACAGACATTCTATGTAAGCAAATATCGTACCATCTTCCTCGCGGCATGATTGTTTACCTAATACTAACGTCAATTTTTAACTTTCGAAGTCTTTTTTTTGTTATTTTGACCTTAATGATATTTGTGTATGTTATATAATACTTGATGAAAAACGTATGAATGAATAGAGTTCTAAATATGTTATCATTGGTATACTTTTATTAAGTATGATATAACACAAACACATATATTTACAATTAAAGTTTCAAAAAAAAAAACTTAAAAAATTTGTTTTCATACTACTTGCAAATGTTAATCTCACAGGACAAATTGGATTAATTTTGTATGCATATTAAAACACTTGTTTAACATATGTGATATTAGCAACTTGAGAGATTCAATTTGACAACTTTATATCATAGTTGCAATCTTCGGTTTTAACTAACATAGAGCTATTTCATCACATTGCTTATACCATTCTTGGCTACTGTTGAATTCTTAATAATTTAATTAAACAAAAAGCATCTTTCAAAATATGAGGAAGCTTGATAACAGTATTGGCTTTCACAACCCTTAATCAGAGCCAGGACAAATACCTAACATTATTTCCTAAATCATAGCCTTCACAAGAAAGTTTATGAGCGTTTGACGATGAATTTTGCTGAAGGTGATGCACGTGGTAGTGGCGTGTGTAACAAGTCTCTAAGCATGGTAACTTCTTCATCAACAGAAACTTTGCTACTAAACTCGATTGTAAGTTTCTTTAGCACAGGTGACTTAACCAAAATTAACTTCACAAATTCAATTTCAATAGGCGAGTTACAGAACCTTGCTATTCTGAATTCTTTAAGAAGGTCGAAGCTCAAACTCGAGTCGTTCTGGAGATCATGTAAGTTGATGATGGAAGTTTGTCGATGATGAAACTTTTCATCATCGTATATCAAAAAGCTAATGAGCTCTAAATTTGGGGAGCTTCTGATAATACATAGAGCAGAAGAGAACATGAATTGTTCCGCTATGCAAAGACCCAAGTGAAGACGCTTGAGGCGCACGAGTGAAGTTGGAAGCTTTTGTGGCATACCATCTGCACAAAAGTACTTCATATAATAATCACAAATTTGAAAGCTCGCAATCATAGGTAGACACACTAAAAGATCAACAAGCGTGGTCTCATTTCCTCCTTCGAACTCTTTTTCACTTTTTAACAAAGAAACTTCCGCAAGTAGTGGACAATTGGAAAGAAAACGTTGAAGCGCTTTTGCTGATATTTCAACATCAATAAAGCACACAGCAGACAAAGTATTAAACCCTTTAAATGTTAATGGAGGCTCAAACACACAATCTGTGATCTTAAGACATTCTAGTCCTTGCATTGTAAAGAACGAAGAAGGTAGCTTCCAGTGGTCGTTGCTTAAAATATCAAACACTAGCTTTTTCACATGATTGCTCCTGGAAAGATGAAGTATTATCTGGTCAAGCTCAGAATCCAGTTTAAGATTACTAACATGAAGATTGAACTCCAATATCGGACCCTTGTGTAGTAACAGAACATGGAAGACGGCATTTACAAGCTTATACATATTCATGTATTTATCTTTAATCGATACTGCAAACAACGTCTTGTCGTCAAATGTAACTTTAGGCATGCTCATCCAACAATACCTCCATCTCCTTGACAGTATGCTTGTTCTCAATGCATCTCGGACTGGCATACGAGTTAAGATACTTTCAATTATGTCATCAGGAAGAGTGCTGATTATATCCGAACTTATTAGACGCTGAACTTTCATCTTTATATGACAACTTTTGAGTTTGATACTCAACACGGGGTTATTAGAATCGTTATAGTTCGAAACTGACGAGATCAACTGAACCTCCGAAGTATTATCTGTTTTTTTAAAGTCGATCGAGTTAGAGGAGAGCCATACCAAAAATTACAAAAACATTGACCACAACTGACATAATATTATGTTGTTTAAATATCACTTTTACTTTGAGAAAAAATAATGGAACTATGGTTAATGTGTGTTATTACCAAGCTTAAACAATCAGCCGCATATAAGCTTAAACAAATAAGTTCATCAACCGCATATAAGCTTAAACAAAAGAGAGCCCATACCTAAAATCGACAGTAATGACGAGACCGAATCGAGACCAGTATTGAATCGAGACCGCTAATGAATCGAGATCAGTAATGGTGGTGCGATGGTTAGACGATAACGACGGTTTGAGATCCTTTTTTAATTGAATCAGACCATTAATTTAGTTGTTAGATAATTTTGGAAAAAATGTTTTGTTTTATATTTTCTTTTAAAATTTTAAATGTAGATTCGACATTGACATTTTGCCTTATAGAGTCAGTTTATTATTTTCATGGAAACTAAGAGACTAATCTTGACCATTAATTAGATGAGAACATATCTTAGGATAAAAAAAGCGGAGGGACTGATGTCGCAAATAACTAAACTTATTAGGGACTAAACTACAAATTAATATTATACCATAACAGCGGCTCCCAAAATCATTTCCCCAAATCATCTCTCTCTAAAACACGTACATCATCTCTCTAAAACGAAATCTAAACCCTAAAACTTAGATTAAACTCAATGGCACAAACAAAAACACCAAATGTTGAACTAAATGACGATCCGAAACACGGTATGATCCTTTAATCGTGATTTTTTTTAATTTTTTTTGATTTGACCTAATCGTTCTAAGAATCAGTTATTATTGTCGATAATGTGAATTCTATTGATATTAATTTTATGATTGTTGATTTAATTTTATGATGTATAAAACATGTTTAATGAAATGCTTGAACTAATTTTAAGATGAATATTATATCTAGATATAAAATGATATAAAGTAGCATAGATTGTGGATAGCTTGACGCTTATGGTTTCTTAATTATTGTGCTGATGCTTGATGATCTTGCTCTGTGTAAACCATGGCTGGTGAGCAGACAAAATATGATTGACGCGGAGGGAAAATATGATGGATAGCAATTTATATCCAGATATACTTTATATATAAATATATCTAGATATACTTTGTATATATCTGGATATACTTTATATATATCTAGATATATTTAATTAATATATATCTAGATATAAATAAGAATTCATAAATGTGTATCTGTTTTTTATTATGTTTTTTTATTAAATAGATACTTTTTATGTATCTTGATATACTTTGTATATAGCAATTTATATCCAGATTTACGTTATATATATCTAGGTATAAATAACAATTTATATCCGGATATACTTTATATATATCTAGATATACTTTACGTATATCTTGTTATAATTTTCTAACATGACCCTTATATCTGGATATAAAGTAACTAATAAGTGTGAAAACACTTATCCTTTTACCACTTATTTCCAATAATAACAAGACCAAAACGTGTGATTTATGTCGTAAAAGTCGGAATTATGCGTGGTTTGTGTTTTTATTGTGTTTTAGGACCAAAATATGAAAAAGGAAGAAAACACGGGTTTTCACGGGCTTTTATCAAAGAAAACGGGAAAAGACGAAGTCAAAAGATCAAGAGTGCAAAAAGAACGGAAGTCCAAGGCCTATTCTGAAGATTTATCAAAGAAAAAGTCTAAAGACGGAAGTTTAACGAAGTCGAAGAACTTAAGTCTAATAGAAGAAGAAAATTAAAAGACAAGTTCAAATCCCGAGACGACATCGAGAAAAGACAAAGAATTAAAGTCGAGTCGAGAAGACGTGAAGAAAGCAAGAAAGAAGATGCAACACATGCACTCCTTCCACCTTCCCTATAAATACCCTCCTAATAGTCATTAGGAGGGTGTTAGTTAGTTAGTCTTTAATTTTTAGTTTTTCATTTTTCACTTTTCTTTCTAGTTTTAGAGAGAGAAAGTCTTAAACTTTCTCTCACTAAGTTTCATCTTCTCTCTTAATCTTTCAAGATTAAACATTTGTATTGCTTATTTTTCATTAATCAAGTTCTATTTAAGCTTTTAGTCTTTCATCTCATTCTACCTTTCTTTGATTTTAGATTGATTTTGGTACGAATTTCATAGGATCCGTGTTGTTCTTAATGATTTCGTGCTTAAAAAGTTAATATTTTGATCATTACATAAGTTTTCATTTGATTAAGCTTTAAGATTCTTGTGCTTATTGGCTTATTTTTATGATTAGCTTATTTACTTATAAAAAGTTTTCTTTAAAAGTTCATGTTTTTATGGTTTGATTTAAAAAGTTTGTTATTTCGAGGTTGGATAAGTTGATACAAGTGCTTATTTGATCCGGTTCTGTTTGATTCGCTTTAGTTTTGGGAATAAGCTTACCAATATAGCTTATTTCTTGGCTTATAACCGAATCTCATATATTTCGGAAAGGGATTAAACCCCTTTCCGATTGTCACATTCCGAGCAGACGCCCCACCCCTCTTTCCGATTGATCAAATCGGAAAAGGGTTTTGAACATTCCAATCTGCCCCTCTTTTGAATATTCCGATTGATGCTTATTCCCACATATTCTGATTAAGCCCTTGTTTGTACATTCCGATTTGAGTTGCTAAACCCAATATTCCGATTGGGCAATTTTATATATTCCGATTGGGTCTTTTGTCCCACATTCTGATTGGGACCTTTGTTTGTACACATTCTGACAGCCTCACTTCCCATATTCCGACCACCAGATCGGAATATATTCCGATCTGGGCTTGTTTTGGCTTATTCCGATTTGGCAGTTAGTGGATATTCCGATTAGCTTCATTTGTTGCATTTTCCGATCAGATTCTGATTTGGGAATTCTACTTTGGTTTAGTTTCTTGTTTTTGCTAAAAATTTCCAAGTGTTAGATTTATTTACTGTGCTAGTATTTTTCTTATCTCGTCTTTAAGATTTTCAAGCATTTAATCTTAACTAGTCATTTTATTTTTAATCTTTTTACTTCTACTTTACTCAACGACAATTTTCTTACTTGCCAATAGTTTAAAATAGACAATCAACCAAACCATTCTCTTGATTCCCCAAAAGACAATTGAGTCGCACTTTAGACCGGTTTTCAATTCGAAAAGACTTGGGACAACAAGATTTTATACTTGGTTGCAAAATCGAGTATTAAATGGCGCCGCTGCCGGCTCTTTTCGTTACGATTAACGGTTTCTAGTGAGAGACGCATTGAATTTTGGGATCCGTTCTTTGAACGTTAGTTTCCTTGCTTTAAAAATTTTCAAAAATCCTAAAAAAAATAAAACTCTTCAAAAATACAAAAACATTAAAAAAATCATTAAAAAGCAATTCTTTTCCAAAAGGTTTTGCACCAAAAAGATTATATAGATATTTTCTCTGTGTATATTTTTCTTCTGCAGGTGTATGCGTACTAGATCTTCGAACTATTCTGAGCCCGAGACTCGTGAAGATTTAGATATGGCTGGTGTTAATAACAACAATAACAATCCACCTCAACCCAATTTGAATAATAACAACAACAACAACAATGTCCACCTACCTGATTTACGCACAATGGAGGAATTGTGTCAACCCACCATGAACGGACGCGGAGGCCCGATTGCGCCAATGCACGTCACGGCTCAGGAGTTTTCGTTGAAGCATCACATGATCCAACAAGTGCAAACTAACCCATTTCGCGGAATTCCGGATGATGATGCCAACAAACACCTCGACAAATTCATCACCATAACCCAAAGCATGAAGTGCCCCGGAGTTTCTATGGATGACCTTCGCCTTCAACTCTTTCCCCACTCGCTTTCTCACCATGCCGAAAAATGGTTTGACCGTCTTCCTAAGAATTCTATTCATACGTGGAATGACATGACTCAACGCTTTTTATCGCGCTACTTCCCTCCATCCATGGTCACTAGCCTTCGTAACCAAATCAGTGGATTCATGCAAGACAATGATGAATCGCTCTTTGATGCTTGGGAACGATACAATGATTTGATTGACCGCTGTCCAAATCACAATATGCTCCCCGTCACTCTCATTGACACCTTCTACAATGATCTCACTTTTCGTGATCGTGACACGATCAATGCCGCCGCCGGTGGTACCTTTATGAAAAGGAGACCGGAGGAGTGTCGAGAGTTGATTGAAAACATGACTACTCACCACAAGAATTAGGATTCATCCGCATCCTCAAGATCTAATCAGAGAGTCAATGTTTCTTCTACTACTTCTAATCCCGAGATATCCGAACTTACCCGACAAATCGCGAATATGCACAAGGATTTCATGTCCATGGCCACAAACCACTTTCAACAAGCTAAAGCCGTTGCTATTTCTTATGACACATGTGGTGGTCCTCATTCTTACAATGATTGTCCTTCTACTCAAGGCAATTATTCTGAAAACGTTAACGCAGCTTACGGTACTTATCCCACGGGAGGCTATCAAGCTCGCCCTCAAGGAGACCGTAGCTTGCTAAGGTATCGTTCAAACAATTATCTTGCTCCTCCTGGTTTCCCTCCTACAAACCAAAACCAACAACAAAGCTATAACCAAAACAACTAATCCCAACCTCGTGCTAACAATCAATATCAATCCCAACGAAACCCATACCCACCTCAAGGAAATTCTCAAGCCTACCAAGCTCCACCTCTCAATCAAGCGATGGCAGTGAGTCCAGACGTCGAGACATTCATGAAGACTAATCGGGATATGGTGACGAATCTTCAGAGTCAAGTCCGCAACTTGAAGGGAGAAATGGCGAAACAAGGGAACGATATTCGAGCCGAGCTAAGGAATGACATGGCAAAACACAGCAATGAAATTCATGCAAACATGAGAGACTCTTTCAATACTCAAGCGGTTAACCTTCGTGATATGATTGGTTCGCTCATCCAAGGTAATCAACCCTCTTCTTCGGGTACTCTTCTGAGTAACACCGTTGCGAATCGAAGAGGGGAGATGAAAGCAATCACCACTCGTAGTGGAAAAGGTTATATGGAACCCGAGCTTCCTACACCTCCACCTGTGATTGTGAACAAGGAAAAAGAGCAACTTTCCTCACCTCCTTCACCTTCTATCCCCCTTTCCCCACCTCCCGTGGTTGTGAGTGATCCTACTCCCTTAAAGCCTTCTTCTTCATCCGATATACCTTATCCTTCAAGGTTGAGGAAAGAGAAGCAAAAGAGCAAGGATGATATTCAGGTTTCAAACTTTCTAAAAATGTTTAAACAATTGAATTTTAACATCTCCTTTGCCGAGGCTCTCGCTCACATGCCCAAATACGCTAAGATGTTTAAAGATCTTCTAAGTGATAAGGAAAAGCTTCTTGACATCGCTCAGACCCAACTTAATGAGAATTGCTCCGCCGTTCTCTTAAGGAAATTGCCCACCAAACTTGGTGATCCGGGTCGCTTCTTGATTCCTTGCAACTTCCCGGGAGTAGAGAATTGCATGGCCCTAGCAGATCTAGGTGCCAGTATAAACTTAATGCCTTTAAGTGTTTGGAAGCAATTATCTCTCCCCGAGCTTGTCCCCACCAAAATGACTTTGGAATTAGCTAACCGTACGGTTGCTTATCCAGTGGGGATAGCCGAAGATGTCTTTGTTGGCGTTGACAAATTCACCTTCCCGACGGATTTTGTTGTCGTTGACTACGAGATGGACCCTCATGTTCCATTAAACGTTGGACGTCCCTTCCTGAGGACCGGTCGCACTCTCATTGATGTAGCCGCGGGCGAAATAATCATGAGAGTTGGTGACGATAAAATTGTCTTCAACATGGGTAAGATTTCTAAGCAACCTTATTCATATGAGAGTGTTAATGTTATTGATGTTCTCGATGAGGCTTGTGAAGAACATTTTCATGATGCTTGCAAAAGTACTCTTTCTTCTCTACCCAATGTTGAGACCGTTGCCTCAATTGCTCCGGCATTGACTCCTTTTGGAGAAAGTGACTTGGATGATTTCGAAGCTAGCTTGGGTCCTCTCGATATTAAGTATGATGATTCATCCACCGATTGGGATGAAGACATTCGTACTATTGAGAGACTTCTCAATGAAGACCCGTTCTCTCCTCCTGCTCCTAAAGAGGTGACTAATGATGATCCATCGTTAGTTTCACCATCTATTGAGGATCCTCCTACTCTTGAGCTTAAGGACCTACCTCCTCATCTGGAATACGTTTTTCTTGAAGACAACGAGAAGTTACCGGTCATCATCGCGAAGGACCTGAAAGAAGAAGAAAAAGCCCGACTCATCGCCGTGTTGAAGAAGCATAAAAGAGCTATCGCTTGGAAAATCTCCGACATCCGTGGAATTGATCCTCACTTCTGCACACATAAAATTCTCATGGAGGACGACTTTAAGCCCACAATTAAAAGCCAACGAAGGGTGAATCCTAAAATCCATGAAGTCATCAAAAAAGAGGTTATCAAACTTCTTGATGCGGGTATGATTTACCCTATTTCGGATTCCCCATGGGTTAGTCCAGTCCATTGTGTGCCTAAGAAAGGCGGAATCACCGTTGTACCCAATCAAAACAACGAGTTGATTCCTACCCGTCTCGTTACTGGGTGGAGAGTTTGTATAGACTACCGCAAACTCAATGATGCCACGAGAAAGGATCATTTCCCTCTACCTTTTATCGACCAAATGCTTGAACGTTTAGCGGGAAATGAATATTACTGCTTTCTTGATGGTTTCTCAGGTTATTTCCAAATACCCATCAATCCCCAAGATCAAGAGAAGACAACATTCACTTGTCCCTGATAGGTGTGAAAACACCCATATTTTCTACCACTTAATTACAATAATAACCGAGCCAAAACGTGTATTTTATGTCTTTTATGTCGGAATTATGCGTGGTTTGTGTTTTTGTTGTGATTTAGGACGAAAAGGTGAAAAGTGGAGAAAACACGGGAATTCACGGGCATTTACGGACTTTTAGTGAAGAAAAAGATGAAAGACGAAGTCAAGAAGTCAAGAGTGCAAAAAGAACGGAAGTCCAAGACAAATTCTGAAGATTTATCGAAGAAAAAGTCAAAAGACGGAAGTTTACTTAAAGCCGAGGAACTCAAGTCTTATTTATCGAAGAATTAAAAGACGAGTCCAAAGAAATCCCGAGCCAAAAGTCATCAAAGTCCAAGATTAACAAAAAGATTAAGAAGGAAGGACTTAAGGGCGCAATTAAGAAGAAAGGAAGGAGGGGAGGAAGCTTCCTCTAACCACTCCCCTAATCACCTATAAATACCCCTCTTATTCATTTCACTAGTTTTTGTTGACTAATAGTGACAATTAGTTCTTCCACCTTTACTTTTATGCACATTTAATTACTTGCACCTTTATTTACTTGCACCTTTAATTACATGTCTTGCACCTTTAATACCTTTAATTTCAAGTAAGTGTTTCTTTTAATTCTTGCACCTTTACTTTATCTTGTTGATCTCATTCTACCTTTCTTTAATCTTTAATTTATATGCTTTTTGTCTTGTTAATGTGTTTAAAGATTTCATTTTTATGCTTTTGATTGTTTTAAACCATTTATTTTCATAGCTTATTGTGTTTATTTTCAAGTTTATATAGTTTTTATAAAAGTTATTTTCGTATAAAAGTTTGTTTTTCGTAAAGCTTAACCTTTTCGTGTTTTAAAAGTTGTTAAATTTCAGTTTAGTAGCTTATTTTCATACGGTTTACCTTAGGAAATTAGGCTTGTGCTTATTATAATTATAGCTTATTTTTCTAGCTTATTTTTGTTGGGAATAAATTAAGGCCAGATCACTTGAGCGCTGACAAGAACAATTCAAGCGTTGACAAGAGCAAAGCAAGCGCTGACAGCTCAAGCGTTGACAAGTTAAAGTCAAGCGTTGACACATTGAAGACAAGCACTGATGGAAGATATAATCTACACGTTTATTATATTCTAGAATACTTCTAGTAAGGATAGAAACGACAATGTATTTTCTATGTTTATCTTTACCTAGAATAGTTGATACGTAGCTTATTGTACAAGGCTTCTTGTAACTATAAAAGAAGGCCTTTAGGTTAAAGTTTTATATAAGTTTTCATTCGTAAACATCTTTCATTGTAAGCAAGTTCGACGTTCATAATCAAAGTGAAAGTTTTGTTTACATCTTGTGTTCTTGTTTAAGTGTTAAATTCCGCATAACACTTAGATTCATAAAGCATATACAAAGGTTTCTCTACGTGTTATACTTGATCTAATCTCGTATACACAAAGCTAATCGATCTAAGTTTGGGATCAACAAGTGGTATCAGAGCTTGTTGAGAAACTTTGATTTGAAGAACGAGATCCAATATCGTGAGGTGAACCAAGCTAAGGAAGAAGGTGAAGAAGAATCTGATGATGTTTTCAGTTAAGGCCACGTCTACTTCAAGTTCCAATTCTTCTTCATGTTCTGATAATGAGGTATGTGATAACTCTTCTTGTAGGTTAAATACTGAAAGACTTAACAAAGAGGTTGCAAAATTGTTAGATGATATGAGTACTGAGAGATGCAAATTGTCTAACTATCAAATTGCTCTCACCCAAACTGAAAAGACAGTTTCTGAGTATAGGAAAATGGAATTTGATCTAAAGGATAAAATAAATATCTTAAAACATGAGTTAAGTCAAAGTAATGATATTAAAGATATCGTGAATAGGGTCAATGTTGATCTAATGGCTAAGTTAGATGAGGCTATAAAAAATAAGGATAATGTAGACCTTAAGATTCAGAGTTTTGATAAAGCCTCACAAACCCTAGGAGAATGTGTTAATAAACAAAGGGATTCTAAGGATATGTCTAGGATTGGGTTGAAAGAATATGTTGCCGTTCCACCACCTGCTGGGGACTTCTATGGTGTCCATAGAAAGGATCTCTCTTGGACTGGTATTCCAGAACTTCAAGAAGAGGAATTTATTCCTCCACCTAGAGTTCTCTCTCCAATTGAGGAATATCAACAAAAGGTTATTGACTTAGAAGAGTGGAAGAAGGCCAACCCTACTTTGTTTGTTAAGGGAGGTTTGTTGTGTGAAAGTCCAAATGACCCTACCCCTATCACAACACAAGAACCTACCCCTATCAAGATCACACACCCAACCACTGGCAACACTGTTGACCTTGGCTCAAACACTGTTAAGAAACCTAGTGTTAGGTATGCAGAAATGTATAGGAATACTAGGTCACCAAAGAGCCAAGTTAGTAATCATGGAATAGGCTTCTTTTCTTCTAGACCTAAAACTATGTCTAGAAAATCATGTTACACTTGTGGTAGCTTTTCACATTTAGCCTATAGATGTGTCAACGCTTCCAATGTCAACGCTGACAAGAATTATTTCAGCGTTGACAAAAGTCAACGAAAGTCAAACGTTGTCAGACCCAAAACTTTTGTGAAGCAAAGTTCACAAGTTGTTAGACCAGCCCCATTCTTCACTAGAGGGTCTAACACTCATGGGCAAAGACCCTTTCAAAAGACCAACACTTGGTCAAACAGACAGTATGTTCCTGTAGCAAACCCTAATTTGGGCGCTGACAAGAACAAATTCAGCGCTGACAAGAAAAAATTCAGCGCTGACAGGAACAAGTTCAACGCTGTCAGGAACAAATGCAACGCTGACAGCTCCAAGTGTTGTATGAGACCTTATTTTAGACCATATAAACAAAGATACTTGGTTAATAAGGGTCAAGGGTCTGAAGCATCATCCCACTTAACATGGAAACCTAAACAAGAGCAACACTCCAATTTTAATGGTATTTCAATGACTTGCAATAGATTTAAATATCTTGAGAAGGTCATTACTAGTCTCATTGGAACAAATTGGGTGCTTAGGTCACAAAGGGATAAACAGGGATTTGTGGTAAAGAATAAGACCACTCTAGTTGAACAACTAGACAGATCCAAGTCTGACAAGGCTTGGATCTCCAAAGAAAACTAATTTGTTTTCTTTTTGAGCAGCCTATCCAAAAGCAGGTTAATGATCAAGGATATTGGGATAGTGGATGCTCAAGGAACATGCATTGTTGGTCTTTCCACTGATATTATTTTTATCCACTGACATGTTATCTCTACCCATTATTGTGGGAAAGGGTAGCCTCTGTTGGTGTGTGTTTTTGTGGTTTTTGTCTAACTATGCAGGAAAGTGGAGCTACATTTGGATGGATACAGAGTTGCAAACTTTTATTTATGATGGTTGGAATGTTTACATTCTTATCTTGAGATAAAATTTTGCTTCTTCACATATAATGATTTGTATGCTTCTGTTAAGGGGAGGCAAACCTCTAGGTTTTTTGGTATTCTTAGAATGCTCTTATCACAATTCTAGATTGTGTCCACTGGTGAGTGGGGGTTAGAAATAGTGAAGACTTTTCCTTATGGAATTGTTGGAATTTCTAAACCTCGAGGCACTGTAGCATTCACGTTTTTATTTAAACATGCGTGCTACCAAGACTTTTGACCTAGAATTGGGTGTGGTCGTATGGGTGACTTGGGTTAGATATATTTTTGGGCTTACTTGGGGAGTTGCAAAGGTTTTATATGAGTTAACTTTCTCTTTGGGGCATTTGTGAACAAAGGACTCTAGAGTTCATGTGTGTCTATCATGCTTTTGCATGAGTGTATGCATGAACAGTGTTTGTCACTCTTGCTTATTAGAGTCTAGTTAATTTCCTTAGGATTATTACCTTTGTCTATGTTCTAACTAAAGTTTTCTACATTCTCAAGTCTATTTTATGCTATTTCATCTTAGTTGGTGTCATTTCTAAACTGATTTATAGACCCAAAACATTTCATCACCCTTACATTTTTCAAATTTTTGGATATCTAGAAGCCTAATGATCATTGAGATGTTTTTCCTAGTGATTGACATCTAGTAGCAGCAGAGATCACTTTCACAAGGGTGTATAGTGTTATGGAGATGGCTGAGACTATTGGCACTAGCTTTAATGCAGGTCAAGTCAGTCTTATCATCAGTAAGTCCATCCCCATGTCCTATGAATCAACATTGAGGATTCATTTCCCGAATGTGGATGAGGACACTATGAAACCTTTGACATTAATGGAATTGACGAAAATCTGTATTAGCTTGTAAAAGCATAATACATAAATGGTACAAATTGTCAAGGATCACAGTTTTGAACTGATAGACTTGTTGTTTTGGAAGCTGATGCAAGGAGGATGTTCTTGGTTCCGTCCTTGTATATTGATCTTGGAGAGGAGTCTTAAAACGGGGAGGAGCAATCGAATTTGAGTGACAAAAGTAATAAAGAAAGCTCCAAAGACTCTACAGGTGTTGAAGATGATTAAGACCAAGTGAAGGCTGACTATACAAGTGATTTGAGTGATTGACTTTTCGAGATTTATTATTACTCAAATTCAGGGATAAGTATGTTTGTAAGAATCATCTCTGTATGTTTTATTTTATTCAGAAACTTGATTACTAGAGTAGATATCAAGTTTAGGGGAGGATTGTTGGGAATAAAATTGACCAAGTCCCTAGACGCTGACAAGAGGAACTTGGACGCTGACAAGAGTAAACAGGGCGTTGACAGATGAGACGCTGATAAGAATTATCAAGATGCTGACGAGAAGAATCTTAATATAAAGACAAGGACTAAATCTGTCAATGATGAATTCTTCAAGCTGGTGGACAAAATATGAAGATAAGAATTCAGAATATATTCTTAATGTTTAAAAAGATTTAGTCAATATTTTATTTGAGTATGTTTATCTTGTGTCTCTCCTAAAATAGTTTATCTTAGCTTTTTGTACAAGGCTCCTTAAACCTATAAAAGGAGGCCTTAGGGTTAGACATAAGATACATCTCACATATATCTTTTCACACATCTCTTCCACATATCTCATAACACTTTCATTGTAATCTTTCATTGATATTATTAATCAAAGTGAAAGTTTGGTTTACTTTGTTTTGTTCTTTGTTCTAAGTGTTAAATTCCGCATAACACTTAGTTTGTTCAATACATCAAAAGTTTCTCTACGTGTATTACTTGATCTAATCTCGTATACACAAAGCTTAATCGATCTAAGTTTGGGATCAACAAGTGGTCTAATCTCGCATAACAAGTGGTCTGTTGGGAGACTTGGGAATGATTTTGGTATGGGATTCACCTGGGAGTAACAAAGATTTTATAAGGTAACTTTGTTGTTAAGAATTTTGGTTAGCAAGGGACACTAGAGGACTGTTATGTCTATCTTGCTTATGCAAGTGTGCATAACTGGACAGTGCTTGCCGCCCTATGATAATTATCAGCTTTTGGTTATCTTCTCTAGGATAAATTACTTGTTAAGGTCATTTTTTTTTCACTTTTTAAAATAATTTTATTTTTGGACGCTGACAAGAAATTTCCAAGCGTTGTTGTGACCAAATTGGACGCTGACATGGCTTTAGGCAAACGTTGACAAGATTATAGCCGTTGGGCGTTGATGGGTTATTTTTGACCGTTGACACTCAATGGGACCTACCCAGTTGTTACTTTTTGACATATTTTCAAGCCGTAATTTTAGGAGTTGTTACTTTCATTTAATGCATGAGATAACTTATAACTTTTTCAATATTTTCATGATTAGTTTTTGAAAATCTTTGCCTATTTTTGGGCCAATCACATGCATTCTTTCTCTCCTATAAATTTGGCTCCTATTTTAAACAGGGTATCTATAATTCTTGTCTAACACATTTATCTTATCAACTTCATCTTCTACACTTAAAATTAATAGCTTTCATCAATGGCACCAAAGTTTAACTCAGCAGAATTGGAATTGGGGTTCAAGTCTCAACACAACATGATTGCTTATCTTGCTGCTGATGATAATCTGTTTCCTCAATACACACAAATGGTGGCGTATTTGAACGCATCCCCATTAAGGTATGCTCTTTCTCATGCACCACTCATTCCAGTCACACACATTAAGCAGTTTTGGAACACTGTTAGTTCCTCAACAGTTAATGGAGTGACCACATTAACTTCTATTGTTCATGGGAGGTCTTGGGTGGTTACTGAGGCCTTGATACGCCAAGCCTTGCATCTTGATGATGCTGATGGTGTAGCCATCCTTCCCATAAATGAAATAGAACAAGGGCTTAGGGCTTTGGGATATCCTTTTCCTGATGAAGGTACTCTTAATAAGTATCATAAGTAGGAATTTCCCCCAGCCTGGAAGTACCTCATCCACATCCTCTTCAATGTTTGAGTCCCAAATGTACTGCACACAATGAGATCAATAGAATCCTTTCTAGTGCTATTGTGTGCATTGCAACAGGGCAAAAATATAACTATTCTAAAATGATTTTTGAAGGGATGTGTAAAAACAAGGGGACAAAAATGACTTTAGCTTATCCCCGTTTTCTGCAAATGATTTTTGATGATCAAGGTTACTGCTCAAGGGATCACAATAATTTTTATAAAATCCCTGAGCAAAAGAAAGCTATTTTTACGAAGATGAATTCACCACCCCATAGAGACTTACCTTTAACCCCAACCATGCTTGCTGTTATTGCAGCAGCACAACCTCAACCAGACCCACAACACCAACCAGACCCCCAACCTCAACTTGAACCCATTCCTGAACCTTTACCTTCACCTGAACAAATGCAAATTGACCAAGAACCCTTTGACGCTGACACATCAAATGTTGGCGTTGATGTGCCTATTTCCAACGCTGACACACAACCTTCACAATCCCAAACACCCCTTAACCAACCCACATCTACCCATTCTTCCACACCATCTTCTACACCACCTGAATATAGGTTGATGAAACGCCAAAGGACTACTGGAGTGTTCTCCTCTGGTGGTCCTAGCCATGAAGCAGAGAGAACCACCACCACAAGTGTGGCTGGTGACCTGGATGAGGCTGGGACTATTGGTTCTGGCTTAGATGCTGGCCAAGGCAGTCCCACCATTATTAAGTCCTCATCCATGCCCAATGAATCTGACTTGGGAGGTCAAATCCCCATTTTAGAAGAGGGCAGACTGGAACCAATGACTCTTATGGAATTGACGGCAGTCTGCATTAGCTTGCAAAAGCAAAATGCAGACTTAGTACAAATTGTCAGCTCACAAGGCCTTGAACTCAAGCAATTGAGGGAGAGGATTGTTGTTTTGGAAAGTGATTATGCTAGGAGGGGTATGGAGGAGTCTTCCAAAGGGGAGGAAGATCAAAGAAATCTGAGTGATAAGGGCAGTCAAGATGGTCAATCAATGGATGTTGCTGAAGCCCTTACAACTTTGAAGGAACAAACAGGTTTTGATATGTCCTTAATCTCTCCAACCAATCTAAATTTATCATTTACAGCTATGTTGAGAGAGGTTACACAAGGCGCTGAAGGAAAATATTTGAGCGTTGACAAGGCAAATTTGGACGCTAATAGAAGTATTTTGGGCGCTGATAGGATAAATTTGGGCGTTGACAGACCTGCACATGAAGGTGATGTATCCCAGTCATCATCTATCATCAAGGAAGTTTCTACTCAGGTATTACCATCTACCTTACCAACCATTGCACCATCTGATAAGGGTAAGGGTAAATTGGTAGAAGAAATTGTTCTAAAGGATGCAGCCCAAGTTGAATTTGATAGAAGATTGGCTGAACAAATGATGGAACAAGGTGAAAAGGAAAAGTCACCATTTATTGTGACTTCTGAAGAAGAAAGTGATGGAGCTAGCTCAGACTCAAGTGTGATGATTATAGAACCTGAAAGGCTTGAGTATGGTGATGAGCTTGCTAGGGAAAAGTTGAGAGAATTGAAATTGCAGGTTGACTTTGACATGCCAGAGGTGGTTCAAATGTACAATTATTGGGAAGAAAGCTGCATGGATAATCCAGACTTGACCATTTCAGATCAAATATGGGGTTTGGAGCTTCTTCTTAGAGTTCAGAAGGATTGTAAGGTAATTTTGAAACATAAGGCAAGCAATATTCTCTCAGAGCTGAAAAGGGATAGAAGAGAGCTCTACTTTATGTTGCTCAGATGTCATGGAGTTGGATGGACACATCAGAAGTTGAAGGCTTTGACATTTGATGAGTTGGAACATAGGGCTTATCCCATTTGGGTGAGAGTGCAGGAAGCAAACACTCTCAGACTTCTTTCAGATGAAAGAAAGGAGCAACTTGCAGAAGAAATGGAAATCAAGAAAGCTATGATGATTCCCAGGCCAGTGAAGAAGGGATTTAAATTTGAGTTTCCAAAAGATATGGATCCACTATATCCAAGTGAAGCAGTTATAAGAAAGAGCCTCAAGCTCTCCCCATTAGAAGCTTCAGATATGGTGCAAGTGTTACCATTAGATTCCAGGAATCCAATTGTGAGCTATGAAGAAGATGAATGTGGATTCTGGAAGATTGGCAGATTTGGCAAGGAGGTACACACTTTTACCACTCTCATATCTTTATTTGCAAGTTGTGATAGAGAAGACTTGGTGGACCTTTGGAGGTTGCTGGAGACCAAGTATGAGGCTGAAGCACCAACTTCAGCTAATGGAATAAAACTTTGGACCACATTCAAAAGAATGTGTGGGACAAAAGAGGAAGATCCTGAAATTTGGAAGGATCTTGAAGATGACCTCAGTGGTCTTCAATGGAGGTTATATTCAGCTGCTGGTGTATACCATTTGAGTTCTACAAAGTTTGCTGAGTATCTACTTGTGGATGCTCAGTATTTCATATCCAAGGCTGTTTTGGAAAAGATGAAGGACACTCAGCTGGAGATAGATTATTCAAGTGACGTGGCAAAGGATTTGATCAGATTTATTCATTACCAATATGAGAAGATTTGTCAGACTCCTCCAAGTTCTTAATGCTTATTCAGAAACTTGATCATAAGAGTGGATATCAAGTTTAGGGGAGGATTGTTGGGAATAAATTAAGGCCAGATCACTTGAGCGCTGACAAGAACAATTCAAGCGTTGACAAGAGCAAAGCAAGCGCTGACAGCTCAAGCGTTGACAAGTTAAAGTCAAGCGTTGACACATTGAAGACAAGCACTGATGGAAGATATAATCTACACGTTTATTATATTCTAGAATACTTCTAGTAAGGATAGAAACGACAATGTATTTTCTATGTTTATCTTTACCTAGAATAGTGATACGTAGCTTATTGTACAAGGCTTCTTGTAACTATAAAAGAAGGCCTTTAGGTTAAAGTTTTATATAAGTTTTCATTCGTAAACATCTTTCATTGTAAGCAAGTTCGACGTTCATAATCAAAGTGAAAGTTTTGTTTACATCTTGTGTTCTTGTTTAAGTGTTAAATTCCGCATAACACTTAGATTCATAAAGCATATACAAAGGTTTCTCTACGTGTTATACTTGATCTAATCTCGTATACACAAAGCTAATCGATCTAAGTTTGGGATCAACAATTTTTGGTATTCTTTACTGTATTCCGATTTTACAATCGGAAAGGGGTTTACATATTCCGACCAGCACTCCTTGCTTGGTCGGAAAAGGGTTTATAACTTTCCGATTGGAAAGTGTTTCAGTATTCCGATTGGTGGCTTGGTATTCCGATCAGAGAAGGTAAGTGGGTATTCCGATCAGGTAAGTGACAGTATTCCGATTGGTGCTCTTTGCCATATTCCGATCGAGGTGTTGGTGGTATTCCGATCAGTGGGTTCCGATCGACATTCCGACCAAGTCTATCTCATATTCCGACCAGGTAGGTTTTTGGCATTCCGATCTGGGGTTTGTTGGATATTCCGATCAGGGGTAAGTGACATGTTCCGATCGAGGGTTTCCGATTAACATTCCGATCAAGGTGAGCTAACATTCCGATCAAGGTAAGATCGGAATATATTCCGATAGGGAGTATTTTTTCATGCCTTGTCTTGTTTATTTTTTTCTAAGTTTACACTTTAATACTTGTCTAATTTTAACTTCCGTCACGCTTTAATTTTAAGTCATTTAGTTATTTTACTTTCCGTCACGTTTTTAAAATATTGCACCTTTCGTTTAAGTAGACTTAGTTTTATTTTAACGCCTTTTATTTCAACGTCATTTTTACTTTTACGTCATTTACTTTAACGTCTTTGCACATTTAAATTTAAAAACAATCAAAAATATTTGTTTCACCAAAATTCAACTGAGTCGTACTTTAAGCCGGAGATCAATTTGATTAGACCACGAGAACGATAAATTTTTATACGGGGGGCTAAACCCCTTGTATCAAATGGCGCCGCTGCAGGCTCTTTTCGTAAAGATTAACGGTTTTCTGTGAAAGACGCGTTGCTTTTTGGGATCCGTTCACTTGTGAGCGTTATTTTCTTGCATTAAAAATTGATAAAAATCATAAAAATTAAAAAATTGATAAAAACCCATAAAAATTAAAAATTTCAAAACTCCAAAAAGATTTTATCTTTATTGTGTATATATATTGTCTTTGTGTTTGGTTTCTTTTTCTTTTGCATTTTCAGGTGTATGCGTACTAGATCTTCTAATTATCAAGAGCCCGAGACTCAAGAAGATTTAAGTATGTCAGGTGTTAACAACAATAATCCACCGCACCCTAATAATAACAACAATGTTCTTCCACAGCCCGATCTTCGGACCATGGAAGAGCTTTGTCAACCTACCATGTTTGGACGAGGAGGACCGATTGCGCCGATGCAAATCAACGCTCCTGAGTTTTCGTTGAAGCACCACATGATTCAGCAAGTGCAAACTAACCCATTCCGTGGATTGCCGGATGATGATGCCAACAAACACCTCGACAAGTTCATTACAATCACCCAAAGCATGAAGTTGGTGGGTGCCACAATGGATGAACTTCGCCTACAACTCTTTCCACATACTTTATTACATCATGCCGAGAAATGGTTTGATCGTCTCCCAAAGAATTCCATCCACACTTGGGATGACATGACTCAACGCTTTTTGTCGCGCTACTTTCCACCATCCATGGTCACGAGCCTTCGCAATCAAATCAGCGATTTCATGCAAGATCCTGATGAATCTCTTTTTGATGCTTGGGAGCGATATAATGTCTTGATTGATAGATATCCAAACCACAACATGCTACCTGTGACCTTAATTGATACTTTCTACAACGGATTGACTTTTCGTGATCGTGATACGATTAATGCAGCCGCCGGTGGCACATTCATGAAAAGGAGACCCGAGGAGTGTAGAGAGTTAATTGAGAACATGATTACTCACCACAAAAACTGGGATTCCTCTGCTTCTTCAAGGAACAACCCGAGAGTCAATGTTTCCTCCACTTCAGCAAACCCTGATATGACCGAACTCACCCGTGTGCTGACTGAAATGAGCAGAAGTATGCAACTCTTAGCTTCAAACCAACAACAGCAACAAGTTAAAGCTGTTGCTACTCCTTGTGAAACATGCGGCGGTCCTCACTCATACACCGATTGTCCTTCAACACAAGGAATTCCGGAAAATGTGTATGCAGCTTATGGTAATTATTCACCGGAAAATTACCAAGCTCGACCTCAAGGGGATAGAAATTTGTTGAGCTACCGGTCAAACAACTACCTTTCACCCGGTTTTTCTCCTCAAAACCAAAACCCCGCCAAAAACTACACTAGAAGCAACCAAATCCCACCAAGAGCTTCTAATCCTTATCACCCACCCACCCAACAAAACCCACCCAATAATCCGGATGTTGAGGCCATCATGAGAACCCAAGGTGAGCAAATCAAGAATCTGCAGAGCCAAATTATCAATCTTAAAGGAGATATTACCAAGCAAGGAAATGAGATTAGATCCGATCTTCGAGATAATATTCAATCCTCCTTCAGCAATCAAACCAATGATTTGAAGAATATGCTTGCTAGTTTCTTACCCGCCGCTCAACCTTCTTCTTCGAGTTCTCTACCTTCAAACACCGTCACCAATCCGCGAGCCAATGTGAGTGCTATTACTACTCGTAGTGGAGTCACCATAGTAGGACCACAAATCCCACCAACATCATCTACACCTCCTCCACCACCACTTATCCCTACTCCTCCTACACCTAGTATTAGTGCACCATTACCGCCTCCGCCTCACCATGACGATGTTCCTAGGAAGGACCCTTCAACATCTCAACCTTCACCACCTACACCTGCACCTTCATCACCCAAACCCAATATCCCTTATCCCTCTCGTTTAGGCAAGACCAAAATGCTAACCAAGGAGGACTCCGAAGTGGCACGCTATGTGAAGATGATTTCTCAAATGAACTTCAACATTAGCTTTCTTGAAGCACTTGTCCACATGCCCAAATTTGTTAAAGCATTTAGGGAATTGCTTAACAAGAAGGAGAAGCTGATTGAACTCGCCAACACACGCTTAAATGAAAACTGCTCTGCAGTTATTCTTAAAGAACTGCTGGAAAAGCTTGGAGATCCCGATCGTTTTGTGTTGCCTTGCGTGTTCAACAAAACTGAAGAATTTACTGTCCTTGCTGATCTTGGGGCCAGTATTAATCTGATGCCTTTGAGTGTTTGGAAAACACTATCATTGCCCGACCTCACTCCAACAAAGATGACTCTTGAACTTGCTAATCGCACCCTCGCGTACCCCGTTGGTATAGCTGAAGATGTGTTCATTAAAGTTGGCACATTTACTTTCCCGGTCGACTTTGTCGTTGTTGATTATGAAATGGACCCTCGTATTCCTTTAATACTTGGTCGGCCATTCTTGAGAACCGGACGAGCTTTAGTGGATGTGGCCGAAGGTGAGTTAATCTTAAGAGTCGGGGATGATGCACAAGTTTTTAAAATGGGGAAGCTTACAAGTACAACCTTTGGAGCCCGTGAATCCGTGAATATGATTAATGTGCTCGATGACTTTACCGTCTATGATAATCCTCTATTCGACTCTTGCATCGAAAATCCACTTTTTCAAGATGATGTGGATGATTCTCACCCCAATTTGGACCCTTCTCCCATTTATGATTCGCCACCGGTCTTTGATGCTTATGATGATGATTCTAGCTCAGACTCGGATGATTATGATGACCTTACTTCTGAGTATCCCGAGCTGCCCACATATGATGATTTCGATGAGGCTGATACTCTTTTGAGCGATTCTTCACATGATGAAGATCCTCCGCCATCACTCGATCCTACTTTAGAAGATTACTCATTTGAGGAAGACTTCTCTGCATTTCTTAATACTTACTTCCCTCATGAGAGTGATGCCCCTCCTTTTGACTTTGACGATTATCGTCTTGATCCTACTTTGGATTTGAAGCATATTCTTTCAAAGGAGAAGAAACCGGTCGACACCAATATCCGTAGCACGTATGAGTTAACACCTCTTTGTCCATCTTCTGAGGACGAGGTTGTGCTTCTTCGCGGATCTTCTTCCCATTCTACTGAGCCTGAGTGCTATTTTACCTTAAAGGAAAAGGTGTTCGACCCCGGTATTGACATTCTGCAGCCATCTCAGTATCACCTGATGAAATAAAAGGAAATATCTTTGGAACTTATGGAAATCTGCTTGCACCACTTCAACCTTGCTTCCACCGTGCTCCATCACTGCTTAAGGGAACCTTGCCTACTCTTCTTTGGCTTGCCTTGTTCGCCTTAAGCTTGTGCTTATTGATGGACGAAAACTATGTCTTTGATCCTGGTGGATATGTTTCATGCTTCTTCCGTTGATGATCAAGGTCGAGTCAGGCTAATGACTCGGTTAACAAAAATCAAGCGCTTCTTGGGAGGCAACCCATGCATCTATCTTTTCGCTTTCTTTATCATAAGTGTAGGGGAGACCCGTTGGTGTTTGCTCTCTCCTCTCTTCTACTAATCAGGGATTTGAGCTTCAATGATCCACTCTTGATGATTCTTGACGACCCGTGATTCCGTGTTCACTTCTCCCCGGTTCTATCCTAAACTCTTTTCGATTCACTATTTTATATTTTCTCAATATTAAAATAGGAATCTCTTTAGTTGTCTTTCCCTTAGCGAGATTTAAACAATGTGCACAATGTCCTAAGTGTAGGGGAGTTTACTCCCACATTCTTAAACATTGAGGACAATGTTTATCTTAAGTGTAGGGGGGACTTCTATCGAAGTTAAGTGGCCTTTTCCTTGTATTTGTCCTCATTTTAACCGGAAAATCAATTTTTCGACATTTTTCAAAATTTTTGATCTATTTTGGCCTATTAGTTTTTATCTTTGTATAGTTATTTTCTTCCTTTGCTAGAATAAATCTTTGAATAAGTGGTTTTTATTTTCAAACGTTGTGAATCTTTTGACTCAACCCGAGTTTACTTATCTAAGTTACTCTAGCTAGTATCCTTAACGTGTTTAAGTCAAAGTTTTGCTAGGCTTTTATATAGGGAGCTATAAAACGCGAAAGTCTTAACTCTCACGGGTTAAGAACAAGAACTTTTCGCAAGTTCCTATAATTGATCCTAGAGAGTCGTTTATCAAGGGAACTTTAAAATGCGATTTCTAAACTTGAAAAAGTCTAAGAGTTTGCAAGATCCTATAGGCGACTCGAAAACCCAAAACTTTGATTTAATAGGCTAAGTATCCACGAGTCTCATTACTTGAGATTTTAAACTGTAGAGAACGAGAGATGATAGAGTCAATTATAAGTTTGGTATTCTTTCGTGAATTTATGTGAGTTAATTATAAGCCTATTCTCCCATCACTTGCTAATAAATTTATCTGCAATAAATAAGGTTGTACGATTTGAAAAGTTACTTAGCTTCTAGCCCAAGATCGTTTAAAAGTTGCTCGGTATGGATTAGAGTTCATAGCCAAGGCATAACTTATTGAAGCGGGATGCGAAGATTGGCGAGTCCAAAAAGGCCCTAACAAGGCATGAGGGCTATATTTTGTTGCTAAAGATCCAAGTGATGTGAAGAATCATTTATCGAAAAATCAATATGAAGGATCGAGACACACGACGAAAAGCAAAAACTCCCCAAAATTCATGGAGAAGTGTAACCGAAAAGACCCTAACAAGGTATGAGGATAAATAGATCCAAGTCATAAAAGGAGGCGGATCGTTGTATATCAAAGTCCAAAATAAAGATTGGAGAAAAATGAAGAAGTCGTGGTCCAAGTATTAATCTCTCAAAACTTCAAGTGAAGAAATTCCTATATGAAGAGAAGACCATAATTTCATGAACGTCTCTCAAGGTTTGAAGTATGAAGTCGCTGCCAAATATCGGTCCGAGAAAGGTCTCAAATCGCGAAGCGAGTTATGCCAAGATATGAACTTTATGAGGTCCCGAGAAGCAGTTTTAAAAGATTTTGTCCTTTAGCTAACTATTGATTAAATCGTTCACTTTATTTTCAGACTTAATAACTATCGAAATAAGTCAAAAATGCATCCTCGTGATCATTCAAGACAATAATAAAATATAAGAGATACACCTAGGAATAAGTGAGTCTAAGTGAATGATTGGCCCACATGAGTTCGTGTTAGTTTGCTAACTTATAATAACAATGATCTCGTTTTTAAGCTTGGTTTGGAGAAAGTGAAAACTTGAGGATGATGATCATTCACAACATTTCCAAAACCCAAGGTATGCTTTTGATTTCTTTACTTTGAATATTTATAGTTTTCTATCTCCTTAATAAAGGCCACTATGGATTGATTATGATGAAAAATGTAAACATGCTTTGTAACTAATGCATTGCATGAGGACATTGAAATGATCAAGTGTAGGGGATTTGATAGGAGTGAAAACACCCATCTTTTCTACCACTTAATTACAATAATAACCGAGCCAAAACGTGTATTTTATGTCTTTTATGTCGGAATTATGCGCGGTTTGTGTTTTTGTTGTGATTTAGGACGAAAAGGTGAAAAGTGGAGAAAACACGAGAATTCACGGGCATTTACGGACTTTTAGTGAAGAAAAAGATGAAAGACGAAGTCAAGAAGTCAAGAGTGCAAAAAGAACGGAAGTCCAAGACAAATTCTGAATATTTATCGAAGAAAAAGTCAAAAGACGGAAGTTTACTTAAAGCCGAGGAACTCAAGTCTTATTTATCGAAGAATTAAAAGACGAGTCCAAAGAAATCCCGAGTCAAAAGTCATCAAAGTCCAAGATTAACAAAAAGATTAAGAAGGAAGGACTTAAGGGCGCAATTAAGAAGAAAGGAAGGAGGGGAGGAAGCTTCCTCTAACCACTCCCCTAATCACCTATAAATACCCCTCTTATTCATTTCACTAGTTTTTGTTGACTAATAGTGACAATTAGTTCTTCCACCTTTACTTTTATGCACATTTAATTACTTGCACCTTTATTTACTTGCACCTTTAATTACATGTCTTGCACCTTTAATACCTTTAATTTCAAGTAAGTGTTTCTTTTAATTCTTTCACCTTTACTTTATCTTGTTGATCTCATTCTACCTTTCTTTAATCTTTAATTTATATGCTTTTTGTCTTGTTAATGTGTTTAAAGATTTCATTTTTATCCTTTTGATTGTTTTAAACCATTTATTTTCATAGCTTATTGTGTTTATTTTCAAGTTTATATAGTTTTTATAAAAGTTATTTTCGTATAAAAGTTTGTTTTTCGTAAAGCTTAACCTTTTCGTGTTTTAAAAGTTGTTAAATTTCAGTTTAGTAGCTTATTTTCATACGGTTTACCTTAGGAAATTAGGCTTGTGCTTATTAGAATCATAGCATATTTTTCTAGCTTATTTTTGGTATTCTTTACTGTATTCCGATTTTACAATCGGAAAGGGGTTTACATATTCCGACCAGCACTCCTTGCTTGGTCGGAAAAGGGTTTATAACTTTCCGATTGGAAAGTGTTTCAGTATTCCGATTGGTGGCTTAGTATTCCGATCAGAGAAGGTAAGTGGGTATTCCGATCAGGTAAGTGACAGTATTCCGATTGGTGCTCTTTGCCATATTCCGATCGAGGTGTTGGTGGTATTCCGATCAGTGGGTTCCGATCGACATTCCGACCAAGTCTATCTCATATTCCGACCAGGTAGGTTTTTGGCATTCCGATCTGGGGTTTGTTGGATATTCCGATCAGGGGTAAGTGACATATTCCGATCGAGGGTTTCCGATTAACATTCCGATCAAGGTGAGCTAACATTCCGATCAAGGTAAGATCGGAATATATTCCGATAGGGAGTATTTTTTCATGCCTTGTCTTGTTTATTTTTTTCTAAGTTTACATTTTAATACTTGTCTAATTTTAACTTCCGTCACGCTTTAATTTTAAGTCATTTAGTTATTTTACTTTCCGTCACGTTTTTAAAATATTGCACCTTTCGTTTAAGTAGACTTAGTTTTATTTTAACGCCTTTTATTTCAACGTCATTTTTACTTTTACGTCATTTACTTTAACGTCTTTGCACATTTAAATTTAAAAACAATCAAAAATATTTGTTTCACCAAAATTCAACTGAGTCGTACTTTAAGCCGGAAATCAATTCGTTAAGATATCGAGACTTGAACTTTAATTTTTTTACGGGGTGTCAAAAGCCTTGTATCAGTCCCTATGGCACATTTGCTTACAAAAGGATGCCTTTTGGCTTATGCAATGCTCCCGGGACATTCCAAAGGTGCATGTTGGCTATCTTCCATGATATGGTTGAGCAAACCATGGAAGTCTTCATGGATGATTTCTCGGTCTTTGGGGATTCCTTCTCTTCTTGCCTTGCCAATTTGGAACGTATGCTTAAGCGGTGCGAAGACACTCGCCTTGTTCTGAATTGGGAAAAATGCCATTTTATGGTAAAATAAGGCATTGTGCTAGGACACAAAATCTCTAAAGCCGGTCTTGAAGTCGACCGTGCTAAAGTAGATGTCATAGCCAAATTACCTCCACCTTCAACCGTGAAGGGTGTGAGAAGTTTTCTGGGTCATGCGGGCTTCTATCGTCGATTCATTCAGGATTTCTCTAAAATCGCTCGCCCGATGACCCACCTCTTGGAAAAAGATACTCCTTTTATCTTTTCTAAAGAGTGTCTCGAAGCCTTCAATTTTCTTAAGGATAAGCTAACTAAGGCACCGGTCTTGGTTACCCCTAATTGGGAGCTGCCTTTTGAATTGATGTGCGATGCTAGCGACTTTGCTATTGGTGCGGTTTTGGGCCAACGAGTGAATAAACACTTCCAACCAATCCACTACGCTAGCAAAACAATGACGGGGGCTCAATTGCATTATACGACAACCGAAAAAGAGCTTTTAGCTGTTGTCTATGCTTTTGAAAAACTTCGCCCCTATCTTGTTTTATCCCCCACCATCGTATACACGGACCATTCCGCGTTAAATTACTTGATGACTAAGCATGATTCTAAGCCAAGACTTCTTCGCTGGGTTTTACTCCTTCAAGAATTCAAAATTGAAATTCGCGACAAGAAGGGAGCCGAAAACCTGGCCGCGGATCATCTGAGCAGACTTGAGGATCCATATCAAGGGGATCATCCAAACAAAGAGATCAATGACTATTTCCCCCTTGAGACCTTAATGTCTATAAATCTCAATCTTGATGACACCCCGTGGTTTGCGGACATTGCAAACTACCTAGCGGGTGGTATTCTCATCAAAGGGTTAACATCCAACAAAAGAAGAAGTTCTTGAATGATGTTAAGACTTACTTTTGGGATGACCCTTTTATATTCAAATAATGTGCTGATCTGATCATTCGTCGATGTGTTGACGGACCGGCAGCTTTTGACATTCTCCAAGCTTGCCACAAAGGACCCACCGGTGGTCACTTTGGTCCCAACTACACCGCTAAAAAGTGTTTGATTCTGGATTCTATTGGCCCACCATTTATCGTGACGCTCACGAAATGGTTAAGCATTGTGATGCTTGCCAACGTCAAGGCAAGATCACACATAAGGGTGAGATGCCTCAAAATTTCATACAGGAATGTGAAATCTTTGACGTATGGGGCATCGACTTTATGGGACCATTTCCATCTTCCAAAGGGAACAAGTACATCCTCGTCGCTGTTGACTATGTTTCTAAATGGGTTGAAGCCAAGGATCTCCCTACGAACGATGCGAGGGTGGTTGTGAACTTTTTGAAGCAGCTTTTTGCTCGATTTGGCGTTCCTCGTGCTATTATCAGTGATCACGGGACTCATTTTTGCAACGATCAATTTGCAAGAGTCATGGCTAAGTATGGTGTCAATCACCGTCTTTGCACCGCCTATCATCCCCAAACCAATGGGCAAGCCGAGATATCCAATCGTGGATTGAAGCGAATTTTGGAGCGTACTGTGGGAGAGCATCGCGCCGCGTGGGCCGATAAGTTAGATGATGCTCTGTGGGCTTTCCGTACTGCTTACAAGACCCCGATCGGTTGTACACCTTATCGTCTTATGTACGGGAAAGCATGCCACCTCCCCATCGAGCTGGAACATAAGGCACACTGGGCCTTGAAGTGGGCTAACTTCGACATCAACAAAGCCGGTGATCATCGCAAGATTCAACTCAACGAGCTCAACGAACTAAGGAATGAAGCTTATGAGAAATCGCTGATCTACAAGGAGAAGACGAAGATCATTCATGACGCAAGGATTAAGAACCGAGAGTTCCACGTTGGTGATCAAGTCTTACTTTTTAACTCTCGGTTGAAGATCTTCTCTGGCAAGTTGAAGAGCAGCTGGTCTGGTCCATTCACCGTCGCCAAAGTCTTTCCATATGGGACCATTGAGCTTTCTCAGCCAAATGGGCCCAACTTCAAGGTGAATGGCCAGCGTCTGAAGATGTACTTTGGTGAGGACATCTCTCACGAGATGATTCCATTCCTCACCACGTTTCCCATTAACTAAATTTGGGTCGAGTCAGGCTCGTGACTCGGTGAACAAAAACAAGCGCTTCTCGGGAGGAAACCCATGATCTATCCTTTACTACTTTCATAATAAGTGTAGGGGGAGCCCCGTTTGTGTTTGTTGTCTTGTTTCTTGTGTTGGGCAGGGATTAAAGCTTCAAAGATCTACCTTGATGACTTTTGACGAACCGTGATACCGTGTTCCCATCTTCCCGGTTCTAACCTAAACTCTTGTGATTCAATATTTCATATTTTATATATGTTCACATTGAATTCACTTTAGTTGTTCTTTCCTTAACAAGATTTAAACAAAGTGCACAATGTCATAAGTGTAGGGGAGTTTACTCCCACATGCTTAAACATTGAGGACAATGTTTATCTCAAGTGTAGGGGGGACTTCTATCGAAGTAAGTGGTCTTTTCCATGAATTTGCCCTCATTTTAACCGGAAAATTCGATTTTTCGTCATTTTTCAAAAATTTTTATCTATTTTGGCCTAGTTGTATAGTTGTATTTTCCTTTATCATGTTTAGTTTCTTTCCATTGCTAGAATAAATTTTCAATAAAGTGGTTTTAAATTTTTCTTAGTCGTGAACATTTTGACTCAACCCGAGTTTACTTACCTAAGTTTACTCTAGCTAGTATCCTTAACGTGTTTAAGTCAAGTTTTGCTAGGCTTTTATGTAGGGAGCTATAAAACGCGAAAGTCTTAACTCTTACGGGTTAAGAACAAAAACTTTTCGCAAGTTCCTATAATTGATCCTAGAGAGTCGTTTATCAAGGGAACTTTAAAATACGAATTCTAAACTTGAAAAAGTCTAAGAATTTGCAAGATCCTATAGGCGACTCGAAAACCCAAAACTTTGATTTAATAGGCTAAGCATCCACGAGTCTCATTCCTTGAGATTTTAAACTGTGGAGAACGAGAGATGATAGAGTCAATTATAAGTTCGGTATTCTTTCGTGAATTTATGTGAGTTAATTATAAGCCTATTCTCCCTTCGCTTGTTAATAAATTTATCTGCAATAAATAAGGTTGTACGATTTAAAAGGTTACTTAGCTTCTAGCCCCAGATCGTTTAAAAGTTGCTCGGTACGGATTAGAGTTCATAGCCAAGGCATAACTTATTGAAGCGGGATGCGAAGATTGGCGAGTCCGAAAAGGCCCTAACAAGGCATGAGGGCTACATTTTGTTGCTAAAGATCCAAAAGTAATGTGAAGAATCATTTATCGAAAATCAATACGAAGGATCGAGACACACGACGAAAAGCAAATACTCCCCAAAAGATTATGGAGAAGTCTATCCAAAATGACCCTAACAAGGTATGAGGGTAAATAGATCCAAGTCCTAAAAGGAGGCGGATCGTTGTATATCAAAGTCCAAAATAGAGATTGGAGAAAAAATGAAGAAGTCGTGGTCCAAAGATGAAGAATCTCTCAAAACTTCAAGTGAAGAAATTCCTATTATGAAGAGAAGGCCATTATTTCATGAACGTCTCTCAAGATTCGAAGTATGAAGTCGCTGCCAAATATCGGTCCGAGAAAGGTCTCAAATCGTGAAGCGAGTTATGCCAAGATATGAACTTTATGAGGTCCCGAGAAGCAGTTTTAAAAGATTTGGTCCTTTAGCTAACTATTGATTAAATCTTTCACTTTATTTTCGGACTAAATAACTATCGAAATAAGTCAAACAATGCATCCTCGTGATCATTCAAGACAAAAATAAAATATAAGAGATACATCTAGGAATAAGGAAGTCTAAGTGAGTAATTGGCCCGCATGAGTTCGTGATAGTTTGCTAACTTATAATAACGATGATCTCGTTTTTAAGCTTGGTATGGGGAACGTAAAACTTGAGGATGATAAACGTTCATGGCTGCCAAAACCCAATGTAAGTTTTTAATTTCTTTACTTGTTCTATCTTTTTATGTTTAGTATTTAATAAAGGCCAAGGTGGGTTATTTATGATGGAAAATGTAAACCGTGCTTTAAAATTAATGCATTGCATGAGGGCATTGCAATGGTCAAGTGTAGGGAATTTAATAAGTGTGAAAACACTTATCCTTTTACCACTTATTTCCAATAATAACAAGACCAAAACGTGTGATTTATGTCGTAAAAGTCGGAATTATGCGTGGTTTATGTTTTTATTGTGTTTTAGGACCAAAATATGAAAAAGGAAGAAAACACGGGTTTTCACGGGCTTTTATCAAAGAAAACGGGAAAAGACGAAGTCAAAAGATCAAGAGTGCAAAAAGAACGGAAGTCCAAGGCCTATTCTGAAGATTTATCAAAGAAAAAGTCTAAAGACGGAAGTTTAACGAAGTCGAAGAACTTAAGTCTAATAGAAGAAGAAAATTAAAAGACAAGTTCAAATCCCGAGACGACATCGAGAAAAGACAAAGAATTAAAGTCGAGTCGAGAAGACGTGAAGAAAGCAAGAAAGAAGATGCAACACATGCACTCCTTCCACCTTCCCTATAAATACCCTCCTAATAGTCATTAGGAGGGTGTTAGTTAGTTAGTCTTTAATTTTTAGTTTTTCATTTTTCACTTTTCTTTCTAGTTTTAGAGAGAGAAAGTCTTAAACTTTCTCTCACTAAGTTTCATCTTCTCTCTTAATCTTTCAAGATTAAACATTTGTATTGCTTATTTTTCATTAATCAAGTTCTATTTAAGCTTTTAGTCTTTCATCTCATTCTACCTTTCTTTGATTTTAGATTGATTTTGGTACGAATTTCATAGGATCCGTGTTGTTCTTAATGATTTTGTGCTTAAAAAGTTAATATTTTGATCATTACATAAGTTTTCATTTGATTAAGATTTAAGATTCTTGTGCTTATTGGCTTATTTTTATGATTAGCTTATTTACTTATAAAAAGTTTTCTTTAAAAGTTCATGTTTTTATGGTTTGATTTAAAAAGTTTGTTATTTCGAGGTTGGATAAGTTGATACAAGTGCTTATTTGATCCGGTTCTGTTTGATTCGTTTTAGTTTTGGGAATAAGCTTACCAATATAGCTTATTTCTTGGCTTATAACTGAATCCCATATATTTCGGAAAGGGATTAAACCCCTTTCCGATTCTCACATTCCGAGCAGACGCCCCACCCCTCTTTCCGATTGATCAAATCGGAAAAGGGTTTTGAACATTCCAATCTGCCCCTCTTTTGAATATTCCGATTGATGCTTATTCCCACATATTCCGATTAAGCCCTTGTTTGTACATTCCGATTTGAGTTGCTAAACCCAATATTCCGATTGGGCAATTTTATATATTCCGATTGGGTCTTTTGTCCCACATTCCGATTGGGACCTTTGTTTGTACACATTCTGACAGCCTCACTTCCCATATTCCGACCACCAGATCGGAATATATTTCGATCTGGGCTTGTTTTGGCTTATTCCGATTTGGCAGTTAGTGGATATTCCGATTAGCTTCATTTGTTGCATTTTCTGATCAGATTCCGATTTGGGAATTCTACTTTGGTTTAGTTTCTTGTTTTTGCTAAAAATTTCCAAGTGTTAGATTTATTTACTATGCTAGTATTTTTCTTATCTCGTCTTTAAGATTTTCAAGCATTTAATTTTAACTAGTCATTTTATTTTTAATCTTTTTACTTCTACTTTACTCAACGACAATTTTCTTACTTGCCAATAGTTTAAAATAGACAATCAACCAAACCATTCTCTTGATTCACCAAAAGACAATTGAGTCGCACTTTAGACCGGTTTTCAATTCAAAAAGACTTGGGACAACAAGATTTTATACTTGGTTGCAAAATCGAGTATTAGTAACTCAGGTTATTTATATCTAACATGACCCTAATATCTAGATATAAAGCAACTCACAGTTTTTATATCATTTACTTAAGCAGAACCGAAGAAGTTTGTATTGAAAAGAAGAAAAAACACATGATTAATTCCGGACATCGAAATGCAACAAAAGTACTTTATAATCTTGACGAATGTCTTGAAATTGAAATAGATGACAACATATGAAAAGAAAGGCAGTGGTTTATATATGTCGTTGTGCATGGAGCTCTATCAAGGACAAGGGGCGTCAAAATGGATCATAGGACTCTACCCTAAATATCACATAAATCATCGAGAGAAGATGGACAATTTAAGGGCTAGAATATCAACCAAGATATCACTACATGATATAAACCACCTAAAGTATAAGATGTTTGAATATGCAAGAAAGATGACCGAAGAGTAAGCTGATGAAAGGCAAAATCACATCAACTAAACAATGTCGAATTAATACTTTTGATTTGCCATGTTTATAGGATAATGTGTTTACAATACAATGAACTCATATGTCTTTATTTAATGATAATTGAATTATATAGTTATATTTTTTTAAGCAATAATAGATCTAGATATAACACAAATATCATGTTTATATATAAAACAAGGAGGTTTATATTTTGTAGAAAAACAGGTTTACATTGCTTATATCTAGATATAAAACAAGTATTCTGTTTATATCTAGATATAAAAAAAAGGATATTCAGATTTTGGAGAAAAACAAGTTTACCTTATTTGTCTATATGTAGATATAATACAAATATTCTGTTTTATATCCAGATATAAAACAAAGAAATTTAGATTTTAGGAAAAACAAGTTTACAGTACTTGTTTATATCTTGATATAAAACAAATAGGCTATTAATATCTAGATATAAAACAAGAAGATTTAAGATTTTGGAGAAAAACAAATTGACCTTACTTGTTTATATCCAGATATAAAACAAATAGGCTGTTTATATCTAAATATATAACAAGGAGATTTTAGATTTTAGAAAAGAACAAATTTGCCTTCAATATATAACTCATAATAATAAAAATAATATAAAAACAGAAAAGAATACAACCATAAAAACATATATTTTAAAAAAACTTCAATATGCATATAACTAGACATATAAAAAAATTCACAATACATGAGTGTTGATCCAGTTTGAACAACAATTATGAGAAACTCTTATTAGGGGTGATAAAACATATGAAAAAAATTAACAAAAAAAGTTACACTTGGATTGAAGCATATCCACACTCAACTGAATTATATCCACCAGTAGCTCGTTTGGACACACCGTCTGTTTCATCAAGATCAACGGTATTCTTATTCTTTCTTGCACCATGAGAAGCAAGAGAGGCAGCATATGCAAAATTAACATTGTCCTTTTGTGAACATTTAACCCTGGTGTGTTCAAAATTGAAGCAAATAGTACATCTCATTTTCTCTCTCTTTTCATTTTTCAACTTAGCCGTCGTTTTCTCTCTTGCATTCTCTCTTAAGCAAATAGTACATCCCAAATAGTCAGCGTTTAATAAATTGTTCTTTATATCTAGATATAGACTAAGTCGAATTTAAAGTGTGATCTATATCTAGATATAAAGTAACTCACAGTATTTAAATTGTGATTTATGTCTGGATATAAAGTAAGTCAAAGATTTTAAATTATTACTTATATATAGATATAACTTAAATCAATGTTTTTAATTGTGATTTATATATTGATATAAAGTAAGTCAAAGTTTTAAATATTGTTCTTTATATTAGATATAAAATAAAGAGATTATCTAGATATAAAGTGTATCTAAATATAAATTCCTATTTAAATCCAGATATATAAAGTATATCTAGATATATATCAGGTATATCTAGATATACTTTTTTATCTTTTTATGTTAATTTATATCCAGATATAAGGGTCAATTTAGAAATTATGACCAGATATATATAAAGTATATCTAGATATATATAAAGTATATCTGCATATAAAACAAAATCATATTCGTCATTTATAACTGGTAAAACACTCTTAGAGACACGAGGAACCAAATACAGTAATCCATCCGGACCTTCAATCTAACTATTCGTTTTCAAAACGAATAATCTCTTTTCAATAAGCAAATCCCAAACACCCCCTTAATACGTACTATAGTTTTTAATAGTTTATCTTTAATCTTTAGTAACCATAAATCTGCTAAAGTGGAGACTACATGGGTACTTTCTGGGCTTGTAACTCCTTAAATATACACAGAAGGAATTCTCATTTAAAGGGTTCTTTAACTTATATGCTCACAGTATCAAACCACCTCCTAACATACCAATACATAAAAATGAATTCAATAGAAGAGCCTAACACGCACACATTTCATATAGAACCTATCTACTTAGACCAGACTCAGACTGTGTAAGTGTTCATACCAAGTAATAAAAGCTTCTGAATATGTTTCTCTGCCTTCGTTTCTTGTTCAATCCGCCTTTCTATTTCTGTCGCCTGAAAAATAAAGAGTCGATGTGAAACTGAAGGGTATTTGTAGAAACTATAGTAACATAACGAAAGAGGAAAACGAAAAAGAAATGAGAGTTTGTGCACATTACATGAGCCTTTTCTTCCGTGTTTTCTTGGTTACGACGTTTATGTCTACTATAGAGTAAGCCCATGTTATGAACTAGAGTATCTAGCATGGAATTTTATACCAACCAATATTCAAGATGTTTTTCATCTAGCGATTAAAAGGATCTTGAGGTATGTTTGGGGTATTTTAGATTATGGGTTGCAGTTGTTCTCATCCTTTACTACGTCATTGGTTGCTTACTCGGATGTCGATTGGGCTGGTTGTCCTACTACTCGAAGGTCTACTTCTGGTTATTATGTTTTTCTTGGAAACAACTTACTCTTATGGTCCTCTAAGCGCCAACCAACGCTTTCTCGGTCTAGTGCGGAAGCAGAGTATCATGGTGTTGCCAATGTTTTTGCCGAGACATGTTGGTTACGATACTTGTTGCATGAATTGCATACTCCGTTGACTTCCGCTACGCTTGTGTATTGTGACAACGTTAGTGTTGTATATCTGTCATCTAATCCGGTCCAACACCAACGTACGAAGCATATAGTGTAAGAGTTTAGTATTTGAAGGTTGTCATCTATTTTTGTGTGTTATTTCACAATCATACCATCGATACATATAGTTACAAACCTTGTGGGCTTGAGCCCAACTCATGACAGCTATGACATGATTATGATAGTTACAATTATAATACCGTGTAAACTACTAATGACAACTCTTATCCAAACATATGATAGCTAACACTCCCCCGCAGTTGGATCGAGAGGACATCAAACGCTTAAACTGGAACAAAACTCCTCAATAATGCTGATGGTAAACCTTTGGTGAAAATGTCCGCATACTGATAGCGTGAAGGGACATGAAGAATCCGAACTTTACCAGTAGCAACTAGATCGCGAACAAAATGAATATTAATCTCTATATGTAAGAGTTCAGTATTTGAAGGTTGTCATCTGTTTTTGTGTGTTATTTCACAATCATACCATCGATACATATAGTTACAAACCTTGTGGGCTTGAGCCCAACTCATGACAGCTATGACATGATTATGATAATTACATTTATAATACCGTGTAAACAACTAATGACAACTCTTATCCAAACATATGACAGCTAACATATAGAGATTGATATTCATTTTGTTCGAGATATTGTTGCTACTGGCGAGGTCCGAGTTCTCCATGTTCCTTCTCGATATCAATATGCATATATTTTCACTAAAGGTTTGCCATCAGCATTGTTTGAAGAATTTCGTATCAGTTTGAGCGTCAGGTGTCCTGCCGCTCCAACTACGGGGAGTGTTAGATAACATATATTCTCATTCAATGCATTATTGTAATTGATAAGATTATTAGTTGTCTGATTGATTCTTGATAAGTAAGTCTTATCTATTAGTCAATTAAATGAGTTGTATGTTAATGGGTTCAAAGCCTTTATCACTTGTAACATCTATATGTAAGCATTCGTTGGTGATGAATACAAACAACACACTTTTGTATCTTACAGTTTTCATAATACATGCAAATGTTAATCTCACAAGACATTTGATTAATTTTGTATGCATATTAAAACACTTGTTTAACATATCTGATATTAGCAACTTGAGAGATTCAATTTGACAACTTTATATCATAGTTGCAATCTTTGGTTTTAACTAACATAGAGCTATTTCATCACATTGCTTATACATTCTTGGCTACAGTTGAATTCTTAATAATTTAATTAATCAAAAAAACATCTTGCAAAATATGAGGAACATGGATAGTATTGTTTTCACAACCTTTATCTATAAAAAAAACCTTTATCTAAACCAGGACAAATAACTAACATTATTCCCTAAATCATAGCCCTTCATAAGAAAGTTTATCCACGTTTGACGATGAATTTTGCTGAAGGTGATGCACGTGGTAGTGGCGCTTGTAACAAGTCTCTAAACATGGTAACTTCTTCATCGACAGAAACTGTGACTAAGTTCGATTGTAAGTTTCTTTAGCACATGTGACCTGGCCAAAATTAACTTCACAAATTCAATTTCAATAGGTGAGTTACAGAACATTGCTATCCTTAATTCTTTAAGAAGGTCGAAGCTCAAACTCGAGTCGTTCTGGAGATCATGTAAGTTGATGGAAGTTTGTCGATGATGAAACTTTTCATCATCGTATATCATAAAGCTAATGAGCTCTAAATTTGGGGAGCTTCTGATAATACATAGAGCAGAAGAAAACATGTATTGTTCCGTTATGCAAAGACTGATGGTTTATGTTTATCATAACAATTATAAAACCCTAATATGGATCAAAGAACACACAGCGGAAGCAAATTAACAAGATCTTTAATTAACACGATTATATTTAATCAAGGCTAGGGTTACATACCTTTATCCTAGCAAGATCTACAAGTTGACGGAACGGTCACCGGTAGAGATAGATCACGAACACCACCAGGATGTAATCTAAAGCAAGATTACACCACGATCTTGTACGCACGTGATACGGCGAGTTAATCGTGAGTCTAGCACGAACAAACCGAGCTTCCAAGTCTATGGAAGATCTACCCAACAACCCTAGAGAGGGGCTAGAACTAGATCTAGAATAGCTTAATAAAAATTAAAGAAGAACCCTAAAAGGGTGTTTGTTTGGCCGGATTTTAGAGCAAGAGAAAGAGAGATATGAGGTGAAAATTATGAGGCTTTTGGTTTGTTTATATACACCTTGGAAAACTTCTCTTCCAAGGTTAAACAAAATAAAGCCACAAAATCTTTTCCCCTTTTCTTTTGTCTCCCATTTAGGCCGGATATACATCACCTCCAAAAGAGGTTTTCGGAACTTTTCCGACTCCTTCTTTTAGCTTCTTTAACCTTCTATAACGGTCGTTTAATACTTAACTTTTAATTACTTAACGATCGTTAGCTACGGTTTGATTTAATAAATATAATAAATATATTTAGTAAACAAATTAACCCTTCACGTAATATGTGCAATCCCGTGATCTCGAGTTCGATCCTATCACACGATAATCGATTTTTAAGTCCATAAACTTTCAGCTCCCACTTGGACAAAATTCGAATATCGTGATCACATTGATTAGCGTCTAGTTACACTAACAATGGCACTAGTACAACTCGAGTAAGGCCTCCTGGACAAAAACCTTTTAATGATTATATCATTATTATTATCCTTTCATTTCAAATACATCGTTAATAAGGATATGGATCTTAGTCATTCCTTCATTAACTATTTTGTTTCTCGTTTACGGATATAGCAAGATTACCAAAACAAATTTGGGTGTGGCCACACAAACATCTTACTATTCCCCCGAGGGGCCCAGTTGTATTTATACTTCAAATAATAATTTGAAGGAAACGAATCCCATTTCGACTACAAGCAAAACACATGAACTTTGCAACACTTCTGAAAATAACCCTTATGACTACCAGTTACGTTTAGCATTAGGTTACTAATACACGATATTTTATGTGGGTTCAATTTTACTCTCGATATCCTCTCGAATTGATCTCGGTCTCAAGTGGAATGATTTGTTCTTGGTTAATAAAGAGTGGTTGGTTTGTTTATCTATTATAAACTAATGACAAGTAATTAAAGTGTTGTTGAGTAAAAGGGAAGTTAAAAGATTAGTATTGAAATGACAAGTAAAATGAATGCATGGAAACTTAAAGGTGATGATGGAAAAGTACTAACTCTTTAAATAAAACTAACACTTGGAAAAATTTCAGGGAAATAAAAGGTACTATAAGAAAGTGTTATCGAAGGAAACCAAAAACAAGCCAAAAGGGGGCCCGATCGGAATATATTCCGATCGGATGGTCGGAATGGTGGGAAGAAGTAACAAATCGGAATATGGGAACAAAGGGCCAATCGGAATAATCGCTAAGGTAACCAATCGGAATGCCTCACTAGCTTACAATCGGAATACTGGGTACTACACCCAATCGGAATATGGACAAAAGCTGCTAATCGGAATAAGGACAAAAGACCAATCGGAAAACAAGACTTGAGGCCCAATCGGAAAGGATAAACCCTAATCCGATTGGGTTGATCGGAATATGAAGAGCAAAGCCGTCGGAATAAGGGACCGATCGGAATGTAGGAGTAACAACTTTCCTAAAATCAAGGAAACGGTTATGGTGGTGTACTGGTCGGAAAGCCAATCGGAAAAAGGAGTTTAAACCCTTTCCGAAATCTATGGAAATGGGGAAAAGCAAGGCAATAAGCTAAGTAATAAGCTAACACCAAAACTTATCAATCCAAATATGTAACCGAATCAAATAATCACTTTAATCAACTTATCTAACTTGAAATCAAGCAACTTTTTAGATCAAACCATAAAAACATAAACTTTTTAATAAAACTTTTAATAAGAAAAATAAGATGATCATAAAAATAAGCCAATAAGCACAAAAGTCTTAAAGCTTAATCAAATGAAATCTTATAAAATGATCAAAAGATTAACTTTTTAGCATGAAATCAATTAGAACAACACGGATCACATGATAATCACACCAAAATCAATCTTAAATCAAAGAAAAGTAGAATGAGATTAAGAAATAAAAGCTTAAAAATGGAACTTGATTAATTAAAGATAATACAAAAGTTTGAATTTGAAAGAGAAAAGAGATGAAATCTAGTGAGAGAAAGTTTAGAACTTTCTCTCTCTAAAACTAGAAACTACCTAAAAACTAAGTGTGTATTTTTGTGAAGTAAGGGCCTTTATATAGGCGTGTACATGGTGGTGATGGGCTTTTGATTGGGCTTTGATTTGGGCTTCTTTTTCTTCTTTCTTCTTAAGTCTTCATGCGTCTTTTAAATAAACGTTGCCGACTTGGATTTGAGAAGTGTCGGTGAATTATTCCAACTCGTCTTATAATCTATTGTTTTATAGACTCGAGTTCTTCGACATATATGAATCTTCCATCTTTGGCTCTATTCTTCGATAAATCTTCAAATAGGCACAATGACTTCAAATCTTCTGCATCTCTTGGATAATAGACTTCGTCTTGAGTCTTTTTCCTCGATAAAACCCGTATAATCCCATGTTTTCTTCATTATTCATCCAGTTGACTCTGAAAACACAATAAACACAAAAACCACGCATAATTCCAAACAAATGATATTAAATACGTGTTTTGGTCTCGTTTTAGCCTGATTTAAGTGGTAAAAGGATGGGTGTTTTCACACCTATCAAATCCCCTACACTTAACCATTGCCATGCCCTCATGCAATGCTTAGTGACAAAGCACATTTACACTTTCCTCATAATCAATCAACCTTGGCCTTATTAATATGCTATTAAACGAAAATCAAAATACTAAGAGTAATTAAAATTTTTAGAATAAACAGAAGGATGGAAATAACTTGCAAGGAAATCGAGGACTTACATTAGGGCTTTGGTGCTGCGGAGATTTATCACCCTCAAGTTTCACGTTCCCCAAACTAAGCTTAAAAACGAGATCATTGTTATTATAAGTTAGTAATTCAGACACTTACACACATGGCTTAATTAAATGCTTAGACTCCCTTATTCCTAGGTGTATCTCTTATATTTTATTTTTGTCTTAGAATGATCATGAAGATGCATTTTTGGACTTATTTCGATAGTTTATTAGGGCTGAAAGCAAAGTAGGACGATTTGATCAATAGTTAGCTAAAGGACAAAATCTTTTAAAACTGCTTCTCGGGATATCAAAAAGTTCATATCTTGGCATAACTTGGTTCACGATTTGAGACCTTTCTCGGGCCGATATTTGGCATGTACTTCATACTTCATATCTTCGAGAGACGTTCTTGAGATAATGGTCTTCTCATCATAATAGAGTTTTCTTCACTTGGAGACTTTTGAGGGGTACTCCAACTTTGTTGACCACGACTTCATGATTATTTCTTCAATCTCTAATTGGGATTTTGAGATACAACGATCCGCCTCCTTTTCGGACTTGGATCTATTTATCCTCATACCTTGTTAGGGTCTTTTCGGATAGACTTCTCCATGATCTTTATGGGAGTTGATTGCTTTTCGTCGTGAGTCTTGATCCTTCATATTGACTTTAGGAATAATGCTTTTCACATCACTTTGGATCTTCAGCAATAAAATTGAATCCTCATGCCTTGTTAGGGCCTTTTCGGACTCGCCAATCTTCGCGCCCCGCTTCATAAGTTATGCCTTGGCTATGAACTCTTATCATTACCGAGCAACTTTTAAACGATCTTGGGCTAGAAGCTAAGTAACTTTTCAAATCGTAAGACCTTACTTATTGCAGATAAATTTTTAGCAAGTGATGGGAGAATAGGCAAATAATTACACCAAGTGAGCTTGCGCAAGAACACCGACTTATAATTGACTCTATCATTTCTCGTCCTCCACAATTTAAAATCTCAAGTAATGAGACTCGTGGACACTTAGCCTAATAAACCAATTAAGGTCTACATGGTTAAGGATACTAGCTAGAATAAACTTGGATAAGTCTATTCGGGTTGAGTCAAAATAAACGCAACGGGCCTAATATGTCAAAGATTTCTAAACTAGCTACACCACTT
Organism: Glebionis coronaria; assembly: GCA_025667525.1. Lineage (NCBI taxonomy): Eukaryota > Viridiplantae > Streptophyta > Magnoliopsida > Asterales > Asteraceae > Glebionis > Glebionis coronaria. The sequence goes on along the minus strand of CM046880.1, from coordinate 590,305,113 downwards.
ATTAATATTTTTGACTTTATTGCGGAATATATACATATGAAAGCAACGATAAAAATTTTAAAAATTACGACTAAATGGCCAAAGTTAATTAAAAATTTGAAAAATGTTGAAAAAGATGATTTTCCGGTTAATTGAAGGCATTTTCATGGAAAAGTCCACTTAAAACTTCGATAGAAGTCCCCCCTACACTTAAGATAAACATTGTCCTCAATGTTTAAGCATGTGGGAAAAGGTTCCCCTACACTTATGACATTGTGCACGTTGGTTAACTCAAGTTAAGGAAGAGACGACTAAAGTGATCAATTTCAATGTGAGTATGAAGAAAATTGAATCACGATAGTTAAGAGATAGAACCGGATTTCGGATAATACGGGAGCACGGTTCTTCAAAGGTTCCAAGAGTGCATTCATCCCTGTAATCACATCCCCACAAAAATACAAACACCTATGCAGGCCCCCCTACACTTAGGAGGTTAAAACGTAAAAGGATAGATACTCGGGCTGCCTCCCGAGGAGCGCTTGTTTTTGATGACCGAGTCACGAGCCTGACTCGACCCAAAATTAGTTCATGGGGAACGTGGTGAGGGATGAAATCATCTCCTGAGAGATGTCCTCATTAAAGTACAGCTTCAGACGCTGGCCATTCACCTTGAAATTGGGCCCATTTGGCTGAGAAAGCTCAATGGTCCCATACGGAAAGACGTTGGCGACGGTGAATGGACCAGACCAGCGGCTCTTCAACTTGCCAGAGAAGATCTTCAACCAAGAGTTGAAAAGTAAGACTTGATCACCAATATGGAACTCTCGGTTCTTGATTTTTGCGTCATGGAGGATCTTCGTCTTCTCTTTGTAGATCAGCGAGTTCTCATAAGCTTCATTTCTCAGTTCGTTGAGCTCGTTGAGTTGAATCTTGCGATGATCACCGGCTTTGTTGATGTCGAAGTTAGCCCACTTTAAGGCCCAGTGCGCCTTATGCTCCAGCTCGATGGGGAGGTGGCATGCTTTCCCGTACACAAGACGATAAGGTGTACAACCGATCGGGGTCTTGTAAGCAGTACGGAAAGCCCACAGAGCATCATCTAACTTATCGGCCCACGCGGCACGATGCTCTCCCACAGTACGCTCCAAAATTCGTTTCAATCCACGATTGGATATCTCGGCTTGCCCATTGGTTTGGGGATGATAAGCGGTGGAAAGACGGTGATTGACACCATACTTGGCCATGACTCTTGCAAATTGGTCGTTGCAAAAATGAGTCCCGCGGTCACTGATAATAGCACGAGGGACGCCGAATCGAGAGAACAGCGACTTCAAAAAGTTACAAACCACCCTTGTATCATTAGTAGGTAAAGCTTTGGCTTCAACCCACTTGGAGACGTAGTCAACGGCAACAAGGATGTATTTGTTTCCTTTAGATGAAGGGAATGGCCCCATAAAGTCGATACCCCAAACATCAAAGATTTCACTCTTGAATGAAATTCTGAGGCATCTCGTCTTTATGTGTGATCGTGCCTTGTTTCTGGCAAGCATCACATTTTTTAACCATATCGTGAGCGTCACGATAAATGGAGGGCCAATAAAATCCTGAATCAAACACTTTTTTGGCGGTGTAGTTGGGACCAAAGTGACCACCAGTGGGTCCTTTGTGGCAAGCATTAAGGATTTCGAAAGCTGCCGGTCCATCAACACATCGGCGAATAATCAAGTCGGCACATTGTTTGAAAAGATACGGGTCATCCCAGAAGTAAGTCTTTATGTCTTTGAAGAACTTCTTCTTTTGCTGGGATGTTAACCCGTCAACGAGGATTCCACCCGCCAAGTAGTTTGCAATGTCCGCAAACCACGGGGTTTCATCAGCAGTCGAGTTTATAGACATTAAGGTCTCCAGGGGAAAAGAATCGTTGATTTCTTTGTTCGGATGATCCCCCTGGTAAGGATCCTCAAGTCTACTGAGATGATCCGCGGCTAGGTTTTCTGCTCCTTTTTTATCGCGAATTTCGATTTTAAATTCCTGGAGCAGCAAAACCCAGCGAAGAAGTCTTGGTTTGGAATCTTGCTTGGTCAACAAGTACTTCAGCGCGGAATGATCGGTATACACGATGGTGGTGGAAAGGACAAGATAGGGGCGAAATTTTTCAAAAGCATAAACAACAGCTAAAAGCTCTTTTTCTGTTGTCGTGTAATGCAATTGTGCCCCAGTCATTGTCTTGCTAGCGTAATGGATCGGTTGGAAGTGTTTGTTCACTCTTTGTCCAAGAACCGCTCCAATAGCAAAATCACTAGCATCGCACATCAACTCAAAAGGCAGCTCCCAATTAGGGGTAACTAAGACGGGTGCCTTAGTAAGCTTATCCTTAAGTGAGTCAAAGGCTTCAAGACACTCTTTGGAGAAGATAAAAGGAGTATCTTTTTCCAAGAGGTGGGTCATCGGGCGAGCGATTTGAGAAAAATCTTTGATGAATCGACGGTAGAAGCCCGCATGACCCAGAAAACTTCTCACACCCTTCACGGTTGAAGGTGGAGGCAACTTAGCGATAACATCGACTTTAGCACGGTCTACTTCAAGACCGGCTTTCGAGATCTTGTGTCCTAGGACGATGCCTTCTTTTACCATAAAATGGCATTTTTCCCAATTCAGAACTAGGCGAGTGTCTTCGCACCGCTTGAGCATACGTTCCAAATTGGCAAGGCACGCAGAGAATGAATCGCCATAGACCGAGAAATCATCCATGAATACTTCCATAGTGTCTTCCACCATGTCATGGAAGATCGCCATCATACACCTTTGGAATGTCCCAGGAGCATTACATAAACCAAAAGGCATGCGTTTGTAAGCAAATGTTCCATAGGGACAAGTGAATGTGGTCTTTTCTTGGTCCTTGGGATCGATGGGAATTTGAAAATACCCGGAGAAACCGTCTAAGAAGCAGTAATAGTCATTACCAGCTAGACGCTCGAGCATTTGATCCATGAAGGGAAGAGGAAAGTGGTCTTTTCTCGTGGCATCATTGAGCTTGCGATAATCAATACAAACTCTCCACCCAGTAACGAGACGAGTGGGAATCAACTCGTTGTGTTCATTGGGAACAACGGTTATTCCGCCCTTCTTGGGCACACAATGGACGGGACTTACCCACGGCGAATCCGAAATAGGGTAGATCAAGCCGGCATCTAGAAGTTTGATAACCTCTTGTTTGATGACGTCATGAATTTTAGGATTAACCCTTCTTTGGCTCTGGATTGTGGGTTTGAAGTCATCTTCCATGAGAATCTTGTGAGTACAAAAGTTCGGATCAATTCCGCGGATATCGGAAATTTTCCAAGCAATTGCCTTCTTATGAGCTTTAAGCACATTGATGAGACGAGTTTTCTCTTCTTCTTGCAAGTCCTTAGCGATAATGACGGGTGACTTCTTCTCTGCTTCAAGGAACGCATACTCGAGATGAGGCGGCAACTCCTTAAGTTCTAAATCCGGAGGATTTTCGACGGGAGGCGTTTTCAAAGTCGTGGCATCGATAGCAATAACCGTGGGAGATGGAGGAGAAGGATTGTCTTTGGTGAGAAGATTGTCAAAGAAACTCATGTCTTCATCCCCCTCGGTGGGAGAATCATTAGTAGCTAAATTCGCATCTCCCATGGCATCTTCAAGATTGTTCCAGAATAAATCATTATCTCCAAATAGAGACAACGATGAATCAATAGAGGACACGGTCTCAACATTGGGAAGAGAGGTAGGAATACTTTTGCAAGCATCAATAAAGTGTGCTTCACAAGCCTCATCCAGAACGTCAATACAATTAACACTCTCGTTGGAATAAGGTTGTTTAGACAACTTTCCCATGTTGAAGACTACTTTATCGTCACCCACTCTCATGATAAGCTCACCGGCTTCAACATCAATGAGAGTGCGACCGGTCCTAAGGAATGGACGACCAACAATCAGTGGTACACGGGGGTCCATCTCGTAGTCGACGACAACAAAATCAGCAGGGAAGGTGAATTTGTCGACTCCTACAATGACGTCTTCGGCTATCCCCACTGGATAAGCAACCGTACGGTTGGCCAATTCCAAAGTCATTTTAGTGGGGACTAGCTCTGGGAGAGATAATTGCTTCCAAACACTTAGAGGCATGAGATTAATACTGGCACCTAGATCGGCTAGGGCCATGCAATTCTCTACTCCCGGGAAATTGCAAGGGATAAGAAAACGACCCGGATCACCAAGCTTGATTGGTAATTTCCTTAAGAGCACTGCAGAGCAGTTCTCATTAAGTTGGGTGTTTGCGAGATCGAGGAGCTTTTCCTTGTCGCTCAGAAGATCTTTAAACATTTTAGCATATTTAGGCATGTGAGCGAGAGCCTCAGCGAAGGAGATATTGAAATTCAATTGTTTGAACATTTTAAGGAAGTTCGAAACTTGAATATCGTCCTTGCTTTTGAGCTTCTCTTTCCTCAACCTAGATGGATAAGGTATATTGGAAGAATAGGAAGGCTTTGGTAGAATAGGATCACTCACATCCTTGGGTGGAGGAGGGGTAGAAGTAGGAGGTGGAGAAATTGAGGAAGGAGAAGGATGGGGAACAGGAGCAGGTGACTCGTTCTCCTTAGTCACAACCACCGGTGGAGGTATAGGAAGCTCGGGTTCCTTGGTACCTTTGCCACTTCGAGTAGTGATTGCTTTCATCTCCCCTCTTGGATTCGCAACGGTGTTACTCGGAAGAGTACCCGAAGAAGAGGGTTGATTACCTTGGAAAAAGCTAGCCATCATGTTCCTTAAGTCATTCGTTTGACTATCCATAGTGTGTTTCATATCAGCTCTCAGATCATTCCCTTGTTTCATCAGGTCTGCTTTCAAGTTGCGCACTTCCTCTTGGAGATTTCCCACAATCACATCATTAGTCCTCATGTAGGTTGCAACCTCTTGGTGTAATGCAGTGTTGGTTTGGGTAGGAGGAGCATTGTATGCAGGTGGTTGGTAAGCAGGTTGTTGGTAGACTTGATTGTTACGTTGAGGTGGTTGTTGTTGCTTGTGAGGTGGGATGTATGGTTGTCGAGGTTGTTGTTGTTGTTGAGGAGGGCGGTTAAGGTTTTGTTGTTGGTTTGGGTTGTTAGGAGGAAAGCCAGGTGTTGAAAGATAGTTGTTGTTGCAATAGCTAAGCAAGTTACGGTCACCTTGGGGTTTTGCTTGATAAGCGGGTTGAGGATAGGTGCCATATGCCGCATTCACATTCTCAGCAGGGTAATCTTGGGTGGCGGTACAAGTTGTGTAGGAGTGGGGACCACCGCATATCTCACAAGGTTGGCTGACAGCGTTCACTTGTGCGTTTTTGGCGTTGTTGCTGTTGTTGTTGCTGACGGTGTGTGTGACAAGCGATTCAAGAAGCGTAGTGATTTTGTCTAATCGCTTGTCGCTGTCATTAGTGCTAGCACTAGCAACATTGGTCCGAACACTCTTGGTTTGCACACGAGACTTGTTCTCAATGATATCCCAAGCAGCATTGGAAGTCTTAGCCAATAAATTACCTCCCGAGGCACTATTCAGTGAATCTTGGTCACTCATGCTTAAACCATTGTAAAAAGTATTAATTTGATGTACTTTGGTAAAACCATGTTGTGGGCATTTTCTTAAAAGATCTTTAAAACGATCCCAAGATTCACTGAATGACTCATCGTACTTTTGTTCAAAATTTATAATCTCATTCCGCAAAGCGGTAGTACGAGAGGGTGGAAAAAAGTAATTGATGAACTTTGTTTCCAAATCCGTCCACGAGAGAATACTCTGTGGCGGTTCCTTAGCAAGCCAATGCCGGGCTTGTCCCTCTAAAGAAAAGGGAAAAAGTTGTAACCTTATCACTTCTTGTGGAACTCCATTGAATTTGACCGTGTTGGTGAGTTGTAGAAATCTCTTGATGTGGTCGTGTGGGTCATCAATGGTTCGTCCCAAGAACGGTTGAGCTGAGACCATCTGGATAAAGCCTGACTTTAGCTCGAAATTGTTGGCGGCAATTTGTGGTATAACAATTGGATCCGTATTGCCATCGACATGAGCTTGCAACAATTCAATCATTGGGCGATTATCCGGAAGGTGCTCATTGTTGTTGTTATTATTCATGTTGTTGAAAGGCGGGTTGTTGTTGTTATTATTGTTGTTCGGAGGTGGTATGTTATTGTTGTTTTGTACACCAGCCATGTCTAGGTTATCGAGAGGCTCGGGCTCTTGATAAGACGTGGATCGAGTGCGCATACACCTGCAAAAGAACGAACAAACAAAGCAAAAATATTTTTGGTTTTTATTGTTTTTTAATTGTTAGGATTTTTGAAAATTTTATATTTTTTAGTTGATTTTTGAAAATTTTTATGAAAAAGTAACGTTCACGGGGAACGGATCCCAAAATCCAAATTCTCACAAAAAACTTTTGATCTTAACGAGAGGAGCCGGCAGCGGCGCCATTTTAATACACGATATTTTATGTGGGTTCAATTTTACTCTCGATATCCTCTCGAATTGATCTCGGTCTCAAGTGGAATGATTTGTTCTTGGTTAATAAAGAGTGGTTGGTTTGTTTATCTATTATAAACTAATGACAAGTAATTAAAGTGTTGTTGAGTAAAAGGGAAGTTAAAAGATTAGTATTGAAATGACAAGTAAAATGAATGCATGGAAACTTAAAGGTGATGATGGAAAAGTACTAACTCTTTAAATAAAACTAACACTTGGAAAAATTTCAGGGAAATAAAAGGTACTATAAGAAAGTGTTATCGAAGGAAACCAAAAACAAGCCAAAAGGGGGCCCGATCGGAATATATTCCGATCGGATGGTCGGAATGGTGGGAAGAAGTAACAAATCGGAATATGGGAACAAAGGGCCAATCGGAATAATCGCTAAGGTAACCAATCGGAATGCCTCACTAGCTTACAATCGGAATACTGGGTACTACACCCAATCGGAATATGGACAAAAGCTGCTAATCGGAATAAGGACAAAAGACCAATCGGAAAACAAGACTTGAGGCCCAATCGGAAAGGATAAACCCTAATCCGATTGGGTTGATCGGAATATGAAGAGCAAAGCCGTCGGAATAAGGGACCGATCGGAATGTAGGAGTAACAACTTTCCTAAAATCAAGGAAACGGTTATGGTGGTGTACTGGTCGGAAAGCCAATCGGAAAAAGGAGTTTAAACCCTTTCCGAAATCTATGGAAATGGGGAAAAGCAAGGCAATAAGCTAAGTAATAAGCTAACACCAAAACTTATCAATCCAAATATGTAACCGAATCAAATAATCACTTTAATCAACTTATCTAACTTGAAATCAAGCAACTTTTTAGATCAAACCATAAAAACATAAACTTTTTATTAAAACTTTTAATAAGAAAAATAAGATGATCATAAAAATAAGCCAATAAGCACAAAAGTCTTAAAGCTTAATCAAATGAAATCTTATAAAATGATCAAAAGATTAACTTTTTAGCATGAAATCAATTAGAACAACACGGATCACATGATAATCACACCAAAATCAATCTTAAATCAAAGAAAAGTAGAATGAGATTAAGAAATAAAAGCTTAAAAATGGAACTTGATTAATTAAAGATAATACAAAAGTTTGAATTTGAAAGAGAAAAGAGATGAAATCTAGTGAGAGAAAGTTTAGAACTTTCTCTCTCTAAAACTAGAAACTACCTAAAAACTAAGTGTGTATTTTTGTGAAGTAAGGGCCTTTATATAGGCGTGTACATGGTGGTGATGGGCTTTTGATTGGGCTTTGATTTGGGCTTCTTTTTCTTCTTTCTTCTTAAGTCTTCATGCGTCTTTTAAATAAACGTTGCCGACTTGGATTTGAGAAGTGTCGGTGAATTATTCCAACTCGTCTTATAATCTATTGTTTTATAGACTCGAGTTCTTCGACATATATGAATCTTCCATCTTTGGCTCTATTCTTCGATAAATCTTCAAATAGGCACAATGACTTCAAATCTTCTGCATCTCTTGGATAATAGACTTCGTCTTGAGTCTTTTTCCTCGATAAAACCCGTATAATCCCATGTTTTCTTCATTATTCATCCAGTTGACTCTGAAAACACAATAAACACAAAAACCACGCATAATTCCAAACAAATGATATTAAATACGTGTTTTGGTCTCGTTTTAGCCTGATTTAAGTGGTAAAAGGATGGGTGTTTTCACACCTATCAGTTACTTTACAGAAATGCACTATATTCAATGCAGTTTTCTGGTATCTCAGGTCTAAGGACAACTATTTATGATTTACTTAATGACAAAGATCCATAAAGTAAAATCACATAGTTGGGATAAGTCCAATATTTGATCCATCAAATATTATCCAAAATTGACCAATATACTTTCAAGTATACTCTGTCACTATTTTGAATTGTCTTAGTTTAATAATACTCCCATATTATTAATCGACAACGGACATTTAGAAACATCATAATGCTCACGGATTAAAACATGTAAAATAGGATACAAAATCAAATAACAGAAAATAAACGAAATTCAATCTTTATTTCATCAATTCAATAATGTCTTACATCCTTTATCCAAATACTAATAAACAGATTTATTGCATGAATTTGCTAGCTAGTTGCAGCCCAATTGCCTTGGCATGCTTAACTACCTTTGGCTTAGATAAAGCTTTAGTAAAAGGATCAGCTACGTTATCATCTGTGTGAACTTTTATCAATTTTATTTCTCGAGCTTCCACTTGTTCTCGAACGTAGTGATATCTACGTTTAAAGTGTCTGGCGCCTTTCATAACTCCAGGGTCATTGGCGAATATTATTGCAGCAGAATTGTCGCAATATATATCAATAGGTTCTTTAATTGAAGGAATCACTCCAAGATCTCCAATAAACTTCCTAATCCAAACAGCTTCCATTGCAGCTTCGGAAGCGGCCATGTACTCGGATTGAGTCGCATGCATAGCAATGGTTTTCTGCTTACTTCTCTTCCAGTCAACTGCTCCTCCATTGATGACAAACACGTAACCCGTCTGAGACTTCGTATCGTCTTTATCACATTGCCAGGATGCATCACAGAATCCTGTTACATTCAATTCTGTGTCTGGTTTACCCCCGAATACCAAAAACATATCTTTCGTACTTTTTAAATAATTTAGAATATGCTTAACAGCAGTCCAGTGGAACTTTCCTGGATTCTGTTGGTATCTAATGACCAAGTTCTGAGCAAATGCCACATCAGGCCTTGTGCATCTTACAGCATACATAATAGATCCTACAGCCAAAGCATAAGGAACCTTCTTCATGTAAGCCACCTCTTCAGGTGTTGATGCATCTTTCTCATGACTTAACTCATGCTTAACCTCCATCGGTAGAAAACCTTTCTTAGAGTTATGCATGTTATACTTCTTCAATATCTTATCAATATAAACATCTTGGCTAAGACCAATTAACCGTCTACTCCTATCTCGATAGATTTTAATTCCCATAATATACGCAGCATCTCCCAAATCCTTCATAGAAAAACATTTACCAAGATAATCCTTAACTTCCTTAAGTCTTGGAATGTTGCTTCCCATGATTAATATGTCATCGACATATAGAATTAGGAACACTACATTACTCCCACTAGCTTTGCGGTATACACATGGCTCATCACGATTTTGAATAAATCCGAACTTTTTGATTTCTTCATCAAATCGCTTATTCCATTGACGTGATGCTTGATTCAAACCATAAATAGATCTTTGAAGTTTACACACACGCTTTGGATATTTAGGATCAACATACCCTTCCGGTTGTTGCATATAGATGTCTTTATCTAAGAGACCGTTCAAGAAGGCTGTTTTAACATCCATTTGCCATATCTCATAGTCATAGTATGCTGCTATTGCTATGAGAATCCTAATAGCTCGTAAGTCTGCTACGGGAGAAAATGTCTCCTCGTAGTCTACGCCAAAAGTTTGAGTAAAACCTTTAGCCACTAAACGCGCTTTATAGGATTGTACATCACCATCCATGTCAGTTTTCTTCTTATAGATCCACCTATTTTTCACTACTTTAGCATTTTTAGGTGCGTCTACAAGAATCCAAACATCATTGATTTCCATGGATTTCATTTCCTCATTCATCGCAACTATCCATTTTGACTTTTCTGGATCAGACATTGCGGACCGATAGTTAGCAGGTTCACCAAGATCCCCTACTTCCTCCTCATCATCCTCTATGTAAAGACATAGTTTGTCCGGCGCACGTATGGTCCTTTGAGACCTACGTGGAGGAATTAATTCCGGTGGAACACTCAGACATTCTGGTTCTTCAGGAATTTCTTCGCTAGTATTTTCAGAAGGCAATGTATCTTCTTGAATTTCTTCAAGATCATAATTTCTCCCACTGAATTCTTGATTTACAAGATCATTTTCAAGGAAGTCTCCATACCGAGCCACAACTATTTTGTTCTCAGTCGGATAATAAAAGTAGTAACCCATAGTTTCCTTAGGGTAACCTACAAAGATACATTTTACTGAGCGTTGTTGGAGTTTATCTCCAGAGTCACGTTTCACATACGCCTCACAACCCCAGATTTTCAAATAAGACAAGTATGGCTTCTTGCCATGCCATAGTTCATATGGTGTCTTATCAACCTTCTTTGTGGGAACCATATTTAGAATACGAACAGCAGATTCAAGAGCATAATCCCAAAAGGATAATGGTAAAGTTGTAAGATTAAATATAGATCGTACCATATCCAATAATGTACGATTTCTCCTTTCAGATACACCATTTTGTTGTGGAGTATACGGAGAAGTAAGTTTCTGAACATTTCCATTCTCACTTAAATAATCTTTAAACTCTTGACTTAAATATTCACCACCACGATCAGAACGAAGAGCTTTAATCTTCTTTCCTAGTTGTAAATCTACTTCGGCTTTAAACGTTTTGAATGTTTCAAATACCTCATGTTTATGCTTAAGTAAATAAACATAACCATAACGGCTATAATCATCCGTAAACGTCAAGAAGTAGCTAGCACATTTCCTTGACACATGTCTAAGTGGTCCACACACATTAGTATGTATTAAACCAAGTAGTTCAGTAGCCCTTTCAATATTGCTATTAAAAGGTTTCTTGGTCATCTTTCCAGAGATACAAGATTCACATTTATCAAATGATTCATCATTGATACTTTCCAAAAAGCCCATCACGTTGAAGCTTTTGTATGCGAGTCTTCCCAATATGGGCAAGCCTTCACAGAAATTGCATCAAAATAGAACAAACCATCTTTGAAAACAAAAATTCTATTATTATCAATCGCGTGAGTAAATCCAAGATCCAACATACAAGAAAAATAAATGACACCCTTAACAATTGTAGGTGCATAATGACAATTATTCAAAAACAGTACTAAACCCGAAGGTAAAACTAATTTAAATATTCCTATAGCTTCAACCGCTGCTTGTGCGCCATTGCCCACTTGCAGAAATTATTCCCCATAGGTAAGCCTCCTTTTCAACTCAAATCCCTGTAGGGTATTACAAATATTAATACCACATCCCGTATCATATACCCAAGAGTTTGATTTGTATGAAAGATTAAATAACTCTATCATAAAAAAGTTACCAGAAGATGGTGCTGTAGCAGCTTGCTCAGACTTCTTCTTATGTTCTGCCATTTCATGAAGATAGAGAGAGCAATTCCTCTTCCAGTGTCTAGTCATCTTGCAGTAGTGACAAGTCTCATCTTTCAGAGATTTCTTAGCAAAGTTCTTCTTTGGTTTTGATGTAGTCGCAACTTGCTTGCTCTTATCAACCTTGCCTTTGCCTTTCTGCTTCTTATTCACTTGCGGTTTTGGTTTCGACACTCTACCCTTTTGTACATGAAGTACTTGAGGAGTAGCAGTGGATGCCTTATCTTTCAAACCCTTTTCAAAGTCAATGAGCATTGCATGCAAATCATTAACTGTCTTCCCCGTGCAATGCATATTATAGTTACGAACGAAATCATTGAAGTCCTTATTAAGGGACATATTGATCAAGTTAATAGCCATATTATGATCAAAGGGTTGTCCTAGTGCTATGAGTTGTTCCATATAACCCCACATCTCCATATAATGAGCACTTACGGACTTTGCAGGAGCTTGCTTGCAACTATGTAGAGCATCAACTAGATCATAGATCTCTACAGCTTGCGGCGTTTCATACACTGCCTTGAGTTCATCAAGCATTTGCTGAGGTGAAGCTAGCTCATACTTCCTTTGAAGTGATGGAGCCATTCTCCCTAACATTACAGCAGCCACCTCATGGTGCTTCTTAACGTTAGCAGCGTGTTGAAGCCTTTCTGCGTCAGTTGCTCCTTCAGCAAGATCCTCCGGAAAAGGAGTTTCCAAGATATTGATACCCGCTGCTCTCAGAACAATTCTTAGTGAGCGGTACCAGTCATTGAAATTAGGGCCAGTAAGTTCAGGCCGTTCAAAAAAAGCTTTGAACGCCGAGCTTATTGTCAGATTGTTTTCGGGTTGAGCCATTTCTACAGAAATTAGTATTTTCGATAATAAAATTCAAGAAAATAAAATTACCCCGGTAATAAAACCATAGTATTTTCCTTGAAAAAACTAGAATCCATATTGACATAGATTTATCACATCAGTTGATCTGTTAGTGACAAATGTATTCAACACAGTAACTTGTCGAACAATAATTGACAAACAAATTTGCAATTTCTAGATATGTTAGGGATTTACGTTGCCAAAACCATTTGCATTGTAAACATGTTTTATCCCTATTTTATGCCTTAAGTTTCCAGTTCTCAGTGAGTAACTCAATTAAGTCGACTAATCTAAAGAATTTAAAACTTTCATGTGCAATCTTATTCAGTCATGAAGTTTTCTCTCCATTACAACATCGTCCGATATCTTATATGACGACAATTGTAACTTCAAGTGTTCGTCAATTAGAGGGCATATGACTTAAATTTTAGGGTATAGATTTTAGTGTCAAAATCATGTATGGAGAAGCATGCATACATCTCCATAACATAATTTTAATAAAACGTTTAGTAAACTTTTTGGTGAGACTAAAAGTTCATCATATATTTGCAAGTTGAGGTATTGGTTAAACCAATTAAAGATTTTACACACAACTAAATTCACACCGTACTTTTTCTAGAACGAAGCTAAAGCACAAAGCAATAACCTTATTCATTGTGTTTCGGATGTGAATTAATGTAATTAAAATCAACCTTAAAGAATTATACCAATAACAACCGTAGGTAATTCCAATTTTGACGCACAGGCGAGCCAGGAATTTGGTCAGCGCTGAAGCATAACACCTCCTTCCTTAACCGGGTACTTGACCAGCGGTGCGTTATACCCACTTTATAGTTTGTCAAAATTGAGTAGGCCGTTAAGTTGCTATTGCAATTCTAATCAACACAAATCATATGTAATTTAGATCTCAAAACAATTCATTAATTTTGATAGGATTTAGTCCATATTATTTTTCTTAAAAAAAACTACCCTTGTTTACAACATACAATAAAACGCATGAAAACAAGTAGTACAGAAAAAAACTAAATCAAATAGCCACATGCATAACAATTTATTCAAAGAACATTAAATCTAGGGTTTTATGAACATAAAAAGTCTTCCCTAATTTTAAAATTTTGAATCAAATAAAGCAAATAACAATCAAAATTATATGATCCGTAAAAAACATGCATGTTTATTACGGATCTCCCACATTCTCTTAACAGTTAAAAAACTATGGATTGTAACCACGCATGACATAACAATTAATTCATGCAAAATATCTAAATTTTAATTACCATGTAATTTTAGGGTTTACTAAAAAAAAAAAATTATAAAAAATTCGGCAGATCCGAATTTAAAAAAAACAAAAAACAAAAAAACTAATTTTTTATAAAACCTAAAAAACAACATGTAATTATTAACACCAATCAATATTAGTTAAAAAATTTAGATCTTGATAATTAAAATCATGTTAAAACGGCTCTGATACCACTGATGGTTTATGTTTATCATAACAATTATAAAACCCTAATATGGATCAAAGAACACACAGCGGAAGCAAATTAACAAGATCTTTAATTAACACGATTATAATTAATCAAGGCTAGGGTTACATACCTTTATCCTAGCAAGATCTACAAGTTGACGAAACGGTCACCGGTAGAGATAGATCACGAACACCACCAGGATGTAATCTAAAGCAAGATTACACCACGATCTTGTACACACGTGATACGGCGAGTTAATCGTGAGTCTAGCACAAACAAACCGAGCTTCCAAGTCTATGGAAGATCTACCCAACAACCCTAGAGAGGGGCTAGGACTAGATCTAGAATAGCTTAATAAAAATTAAAGAAGAACCCTAAAAGGGTGTTTGTTTGGCCAGATTTTAGAGCAATAGAAAGAGAGATATGAGGTGAAAATTATGAGGCTTTTGGTTTGTTTATATACACCTTGGAAAACTTCTCTTCCAAGGTTAAACAAAATAAAGCCACAAAATCTTTTCCCCTTTTCTTTTGTCTCCCATTTAGGCCGGATATACATCACCTCCAAAAGAGGTTTCCGGAACTTTTCCGACTCCTTCTTTTAGCTTCTTTAACCTTCTATAACGGTCTTTTAATACTTAACTTTTAATTACTTAACGATCGTTAGCTACGGTTTGATTTAATAAATATAATAAATATATTTAATAAACAAATTAACCCTTCACGTAATATGTGCAATCCCGTGATCTCGAGTTCGATCCTATCACACGATAATCGATTTTTAAGTCCATAAACTTTCAAAGACCCAAGTAAAGACGTTTGAGGCGCACGAGTGAAGTTGGAAGCTTTTGTGGCATACCACCTACACAAAAGTACTTCATATAATATTCACAAATTTCGAAGCCCGCAATCAAAGGTAGACACTCTAAAAGATCAACAAGCGTGATCTCATTTCCTCCTTTGAACTCTTTTTCACTTTTTAACAAACTAACTTTCGCAAGTAGTGGACAATTGGAAAGAAAACGTTGAAGCGATGTAGCTGATATTTCAACATCGATAAGGAACAGAGCAGACAACGTATTAAACCCTTTAAATGTTAATGGAGGCTCAAACACACAATTTGTGATCTTAAGACATTCTAGTCCTTGCATTGTAAAGAACGAAGAAGGTAGCTTCCAGTGGTCGTTGGTTAAAAACTTAAAATATCAAACACTAGCTTTTTCACATGATTGCTCCTCGAAAGATGAAGTATTATCTGTGTTAGAATGATTAAACCCCATGAATAGATATTGTATTATTGATGTGTATTCATACTAATACACAGAACATTCTAGAAACCCTAAGCCCACAAGTCGGGCTTGGGCCATTTTATTGTCTAACACTCCCCCGCAGTACGAGCGGCGAAATCGCGAAAGCTCGAACTGGAAAAGTAAACTAAAAAAAAGAAAAACAAAACATAATAAAACATATCTAGAAAAGTAAACTAGAAGCCTATTTTAGAAGCAGCAGATCTTGAGAAGCAGCGGATCTTGAGAAGCAGCGGATCTTGAGAAGCAGCGGATCTTGAGAAGCAGCGGATCTTGAGAAGCAGCGGATCTTGAGAAGCAGCAGATCTTGAGAAGCAGGGATCGTGAGAAGCATCGAATCTTTAGAAACAACTATGCAAATGAAGCAAACACGCAAGATAACAATCTTGATAACGAGTAGAAACAGAACAAACACAAGACAACGGTCTTGAAACACAAGTCGTCTTGGGGATACATACCTAAGATGCGACGGAAAATAAAAAACAACGCAAGACAAAGGTCTTGAAACACGCGTCGTCTCGGGGATACGTACCCAAGATGCGACGAAAAATAAAAAACAATGCAAGACAAAGGTCTTGAAACACGCGTCGTCTCGGGGATACGTACCCAAGATGCGACGAAAAATAAAAAACAACGCAAGACAATGGTCTTGAAACACGCGTCGTCTCGGGGATACGTACCCAAGATGCGACGGAGAATAAAAAACAAAAATAAAAATTAAACAACTACTAAAAAAACCAAAAGAAACAAAAAAGAAACAAGAAAACATAGATCTGATGCTAAGAATCCCACCCTTTAGTTATTCATATGTCTAGCACCTCACGATTTGACCAAGTAAATCTTCCAAAGCACCCCACATGACAACCATGATCCACCTTTGCACTGTTGTTTAATCTTGAATCATCGATATCTTTCACAACTATCTTCACTTTCTCTAACCTCCCGCTATTATCTTTCTCCTTCGGTGTATATACATATATATATATATATATATATATATATATATATATATATATATATATATATATATATATATATATATTTGTTTTTTGTGGAACGATTTTTTAGGGATAGATCCAAGCGATCGGTATGGATACCACCAAAACAGATCAAGTTTTGGTGATGGAATGTGCAGCGGAAAAACTAATGAACGATGGTTTTTTTTTTTTTTGTTTTTCTTTTTTTTTTTTTTTTTTACGGTTATAGGATCGGGTATGGCCTGATACCATGTTAGAATGATTAAACCCCATGAATAGATATTGTATTATTGATGTGTATTTATACTAATACACAGAACATTCTAGAAACCCTAAGCCCACAAGTCGGGTTTGGGCCATTTTATTGTCTAACAATCTGGTCAACCTCAGAATCCAGTTTAAGATTACTAACATGAAGATTGAACTCCAATATCGGACCCTTGTGTAGTAACAGAACATGGAAGACGGCATTTACAAGCTTATATTTCTTCATTTGTGCATCTTTAATTGATACATCAAACAACGTCTTCTCATCAAACGTAACTTTGGGCATGCTCATCCAACAATACCTCCATCGCCTTGACAGTATGCTTGTTCTCAATGCATCTCGGATTGGCGTACGAGTTAAAATACTTTCAATTATCTCGTCTGGAAGACTGCTGATTAGATCTGAACTTAGACGTTGAACTTTCATCTTTATATGACAACTTTTGAGTTTGACACTCAACAAGGGCTTATTTGAATCGTTATCATTCGAAACTGACGAGATCAACTAAACCTCCGAAGTATTATCTGTTTTTTTAAAGTCGATCGAGTTAGAGGAGAGCCATACCAAAAGTTACAAAAACATTGACCACGACTGAAAATTTCAAGTAATTTTATGTTTGAGCATCACATGGATTTGCCCAAATAACTATCCGACCATTGAACTTTGGATTTTTAGTTATAAACATAAAGAACAAATAAACAAATCACATTCTTTTATAAAATCAGCTAATAAAGAAATCGCATCAAACTCGATTATATCGTGTGTAATGAGTAAACGTGAGACATGAAGCGTGAGGGCACTAGAATTAAACCTTTTTTTAACTATTTTGATTCTTTTCCTACATGATTAGTGTGTCCACAACAGTTTGGTGGAGCGCATCCACTAGTGGTTACATTTTGAGCTGGTGGATTTAAGAGCAAGTTACTAAAAAGGGACTTGTTCAAAGGTCTGAAGATTGAAGTTTTATTCTAAACTAACATCTTCTGCGGCATGCATGTTTTTAGTGACGAAAACCTACAAAATTTGCATATGACTGTAGAAGAAAATACAGTAGCTATCAAGTAACTCATTCATCATTTATCCTTATAAACTCACGTTGCAGCTTCAGGAACCCACCAAACTATACAGTGAGCTACTGAGCTTCCGGAAGTACCTTTTAACAGCGAGTTTCTCCATATTGGGGCTTATCTAGGGTTGTTCGGTTTTTTGTACAATTACATTGGCTTTTTCATTATTATTATTAAGAAAATTATATTCTCCTTGTTCTAATATTATGTATAAACATCCCTAAAACGAGAATTAGCACAAAGAAAAAGCTAAAAAAAACACCTAAAATAGCTCAAATAAGCAGTAAAAAGCTGAAAACAACACTTAAATAGCGTAAAAGGCCTAAAAACATAACAGTTCAATCAAACCGAATAAGCATCAACATTTGAAATCATAACAATAACAAAAACTAAAATCTGAAAACAACCTTTGATGACTGCTGAAGCCTGAAGCGACGACGATGGTGTAAAACAAAAACCCCTAGTCTAACTTCCCAAACGCTCACTAATCTAACTTGCCGAACACCCTTTCTAATCTAACTTACCAAACACCCCGTTTCGTACGTCAATCATTAACATTGCGTTCTCGAGTATCAAAGTGAAAAAAAATACAAAGTGAAAAAAAAAGTGATGTTTTCAAGTATGACTTAAGTAACAATAGCAAAGGAAATAAACTTTCTGTAAACATTTATCATGTCTTCTCAGGAACGAAGCCATGACTTTATGACCGGACGCACAAATGTTTTAACCGTAATACAACATAATTAAAAAGTGAATTAAGACAAAAAAATAGAAACACATTTTCATAGACAGGGGCATTTTAGATTTATTTGGAAGGATGTTTTTTTTCAAGAATTAATTACATTGAAAAAATCCATATATGTTCGGCCACTCGTGGGACACACCCTGACTCCCGTCCCTGTGTCTTCTTCCCCGCGACATGATTGCGGCATGATTGTCTGTGCATATTAACACACTTGTTTAACATATCTCATCACATTGCATATACCATTCTTCGCTACAGTTAAATTCTTAATAATTTAATTAATCAAAAAACATCTTGCAAAATATGAGGAAGATGACTTATTACCAAGGTCTTATTAAAAGTGTCTCAAAATTACATTTTCATTCTTGCAAAACATTGGTAACAGTATTGGTTTTCACAACCCTTAATCTGAACCAGGACAAATAAGTAACATTATTTCCTAAATCATAGCCTTCAGAAGAAAGTTTATCAGCGTTTAACGATGAATTTTGCTGAAGGTGATGCACGTGGTAGTGGCGCGTGTAACAAGTCTCTAAGCATGGTAACTTCTTCCTCAACAGAAACATAGCTACTAAGGTTGATTGTAAGTCTCTTTAGCACAGGTGACTTGGCCAAAATTAACTTCACCAATTTAATTTCAAAAGGTGAGTTACAGAACCTGATTATCTTGAATTCTTTAAGAAGGTCGAAGCTCAAACTCGAGTCGTTCTGGAGATCATGTAAGTTGATGGAAGTTCGTTGACGATGAAACTTTTCATCATTGCATATCAATAAGCTAATGAGCTCTAAATTTGGGGAGCTTCTGATAATACATAGAGCAGAAGAAAACATGTGTTCCGTAAAGCAAACATCCAAGTAAAGACATTTGAGGCGCACGAGTGAAGTTGGAAGCTTCTGTGGTGCACAAAAGTACTTCATATAACAATCACAAATTTCGAAAATCTCAATAAAAGGTAGACAATCTAAAAGATCAACAAGGGTGAACTCATTTGAGTAATTTCCTCCTTTGAAGTTGCTTTCATCTTCAATCAAACTAACATGCTTAAGTAGTGGACAACCGGAGAGAAAACGTAGAAGTGATTTAGCTGATATTTCAACATAGGCAAACAACACAGCAAACAACCTATTAAACCCTTTAAACGTTAACGGAGGCTCAAATATAGAATGTATGATCTCAAGGTATTCTAATCCTTGCAATGTAAAGAAGGAAGAAGGTAGCTTCCAGTAGGTTAAACTATAAAACACTAGCTTTTTCACATGATTGCTCCTCGAAAGATGAAGTATTATCTGGTCAAACACAGAATCCATATTAAGTTCATCAGTATGAATTCTGAAATCCAATATCGGACCCTTGTGTAGTAACAGAACATGGAAGACGGCATTTACAAGCTTATATTTCTTCATTAGCGCATCATCAAACTTAACTTTAGGCATGCTCATCCAACAATACCTCCATCTCCTTGATAATATGCTTGTTCTCAATGCATCTCGGATTGGCATACGAGTTAAAATACTTTCAATTATGTCATCAGGAAGAGCGCTGATTATATCGGAACTTAGGCGTTGAATTTCCATAGGCGTTGAATTGGTACTCAACAAGAAGGCTTATTTGATTCGTTCTTGTTCGAAACTCAGCAGATCAACTCAACAAGAAGGTTTAATTTGGTTACGTACGATTTGAACCCTTTTTTTTTATCTTTTCGAGAACGGATAAAGGGTGGCTTAGACTGATTGACTATTTATTATGCAAAACTGGTTGGGTCGTCGGCTTACATACCTTAATATAAACTTACTTAAATTAATATATAATATAAACTTGCTTAAATTAATACGTACCTTAATTAAAAAATAACTACTCAATGGATGTTGTCTAGTTTACCATGATTAAAAAAAGGGTTAAAATCCATAAAATTAACACGTATTTTTTATTTGAGTAAATTGCATGTTTGCTCCCTGTGGTTTGCCAAAATTGCATGTTTGCTCCCCAACTTCATTTAAATGCAGGCGGCCTCCCGGAGGACGAATGTAAGTAGCAACGAGCCTCCCTGGATCTAACATTTGTTAATTTTTTTTGTTAACTTTGTTTTATTCAAGGGTAATTACGTCTTTTTATTGTATATGTCTAGTTTCTGTTTATTGCACATTTACTCCCTTGCTAACACTCAAATATTTATTCCTCACTAACACTTTGGCAAACCACACAAATAAGATCAAAACCCCCTTCCCTAAAAACACATAAACCCTAATTCATTCCAACTATTATTTACATCCAAATCATTAAAAAATCATCAAAAAATTCATTCCAACTATTATATCACTACACGAAGCCATGAACCTTGGAATCTTCTATCACGGTGCCACGATGCGATCTACCTTGGAATCCCTCTTTAAAACTACGTACCTAAAATAGTTTTCATTACTTAACATATAATATTTTTTCCAAACATGAAACAAGGTAAACAGTCATCCTCGATGGAATCATATTGCTAACTTGGTAAGTCAGATTCATTGCAAAATGATAGTGTTGAAAAGGGTTTGCAGGTTATGGAAGTTGGTATTAATGCTACGAATAATGAGGTCACTAAAGAAAACAATGATGACGCCAATGTTAAGCAATCTGATTGTGTTGGTAAGGGTTTGATGGCTATGGAAGTTGGAATTAATGTTGCGAATAATGTGGTTATGGAGGAAAACAATGCTGACGCTGATGTTAAGCAATCTGATGGTATTGAAAAGGGTTTGCAGGCTTTGGAAGTTGGTATGTAAATAATAGTTGGATGAATCTGACTTACCAAGTTGAATGTAAATAATAGTTGGAATGAATTAGGGTTTATGTGTTTTTAGGGAAGGGGGTTTTGATCTTATTTGTGTGGTTTGCCAAAGTGTTAGTGAGGAATAAATATTTGAGTGTTAGCAAGGGTATAAATGTGCAATAAACAGAAACTAGACATATACAATAAAAAGACGTAATTACCCTTGAATAAAACAAAGTTAACAAAAAAAATTAACAAAGGTTAGATCTAGGGAGGCTCGTTGCTACTTACCTTCGTCCTCCGGGAGGCCGTCTGCATTTAAATGAAGTTGGGGAGCAAACATGCAATTTTGGCAAACCACAGGGAGCAAACATGCAATTTACTCTTTTTATTTTGTTCCATTATAACAAATGTACTATTTTATGTACTAATTTGACCAACGAACTTGTTAGTTTTGGGACAATATCACTAATATGGGTCACTTGTTACCTGCTATACCGGTTTTTGGGTGTAAACTAACGTTTTCTTCAGTAAAGTTACGTTTTCGTCAGTAAACTTACGTTTTCGTCAGTAAACTTACGTTTTCGTCAGTAAACTTACGTTACGTTTTCATCAGTAATTTTACGTTTTCAGTAATATACGTATCGTCAGTAAATTTACGTTTTCTTCAGTGAACTTACATTTTCGTCATTAAACTTACGTTTTTGTCAGTAAATTACGCTTTCGTCAACAAACTTACGTTTTCGCCAGTACAGTTACGTTTTCATCAGTAATTTTACGTTTACGTCAGTAATTTTTACGTTTTCGTTAGTATTTACGTATCATCAGTAAATTTACATTTTCGCCAGTGAATTTACGTTTTCGTCAGTAAACTTACGTTTTCGTCATTAAATTTACGTTTTCGTTAGTGAACTTACGTTTTCGTCAGTAAATGGATATTTGGATCTGTATTTTTACGTTTTCGTAGTAAACTTACGATTTCGTTAGTAAATTTATGTTTTCATAGTATTTTTACGTTTTCGTCAGTATTTTACGTTGAAAAAACGTAAAAATACTGATGAAAACGTAAGCTTACGGACGAAAACGTAAGTTTACTCACGAAAACGTAAAGGACAAAAGCTAAAGATACGTAACATATATTCAAAAAAAGACTAGTCTCGCCAATGTATTATCTAAACGACCAAGCTCGCCAATATATATTCAAAATTTGATCGATCTCGCTAACTTTGCATGTGAATTGACTAAAATAACCTTTATTCTTGAACCTATATATAACTTTAAAGGATATTCATAATTTTTTTTCCAGATTTCATTCATCCAAATCGAAGATCTGACTATTCGATTTTCAGACCTAACGTGGAATGATCTATTACAAATAAGTTTGGGCAATTATGTTAACAAGCAAAATAAATGCTAAACGGAATGATAAAACTAGTTTATTTGGCAATTATATTAGGAATGGCAATTATATAACTTTGGGCTGATTTATTAGGAATAACTTTAAGAAAAACTAGTTATGATTGAAGTGTAATTGTAATTAACGTTTAAGAATTCATCTCCACACGTGGACACCTTTGTTTAAGAATTCATCATCTATTTGTTCACGTTGACACCTTTGTTTAAGAATTTGAAGTGTAGAAATCAGCCCAATTACAACTATTTGTTCACCTTTGTTCATTAGTCTGATAGTAGTATATGAGGAGTGTATTAAATCTGTGTCATCATCTTTTTCCAGTCATTTTATCTTTCTGGATCTGTTGATGTCAACGACAAGCAAATGGAACAATGGAACAACACTCCACCACCACTTTATCTGTGGAGTCGCCAAGATTTAACTACAAAGTATGAAAATATAGCTCGGTGACAAAGCCATATACCCAATGTACAAGGACCACCACAATCTAATGAAAAGAAGGCAGTATCGGGTCTTACAACTGTAAATAATGAGATATCAAATTTTGTGTTTTTCTGGGTATAAAACATAAAAATAATAAAAAGAAAATGTAAATTTTAAACTAAAAATAATTGGGGATGAACACGACGGAAATTTAGTTAAATCATTTAAAGATGACCTTATTCAAATAATTGGGGAATAACCCATCATGTTAATACCGAACCTTCAGCTGATGTAGGAACCTTATTCAAGCAGAGTTTTATATAATATTGTGCGTTTACTCAAAATATTTGAACTATGCTTCTTGCCTGCAGCTTGAAGCAATCGCACATCGGTTCTTCGCTGAGATACGTCATCTGAATGCTCACTTACCAAATGGTCGACCGTTGCCTCCTCTTTTCAACTTCAGACAAGAGGTAAGCACATGTTAATTTAGGTCCCGCTGGTTTTGTGCCTCATGCTTGGAAGATGGCTTACTAGATTTTATATATGTGGTTCCAGCTATTAGGAGCATCTCCCGAGCTTATCAATAGGTTAATTCCCGAGCATGTGAAAAAGTAAATGCATCAACAGTTTACGTAGTAGCAGCCTGGTGATATAAAGATAGTATACGAATGGCAAAGTACAAACTAAGACGGTCTGCTACTTTTTATGTGTGTATCTCTCTAGCAAAGAAACGAAAATGGTTCTGTATATCTATTTCTTTGTTTTGGTTAGGATGAAAAACTGAGAGAATGTAGAGAACCGAAGGTTTTGGAGTTTTTGTTGTTTCTTTTGTTATGTTTTGTATTTACGCCTTTTGTTATGGTAGATGTTATGTTTAACTTTATTATGTAAATACTTCTTGGTATATTAGTGCTGGAACAAACTCAAGTGTTCTTTCGCCAGAAATTGTGCACAAAGTGTAGTGCGAGTCGTCTGCTTAGTCATATATAATGGCGGAACACGTCATGTAAGTCTCGATGGTCTATGTGTTGTGATGCATTTCTTCCATAAGAAAACTATAGAGTTCCTGTAGCACAGTGTAAGAGATGTCATATTTTGGATTTAGATGCACAGGTCAAACGTACATCCGTTGCCATTAAATGACAATACTACATTATTGTTACCTTGAATTTTATTAAGCTCGCATACTTTTGTAAACAACATGAAAATACATGTACAGTTATGGGAAGTTTACATGAATCACTATTTATTTAATCCTGGTTCTGGTCCATTGATATGATGTACACTACTTTTGCCAAGGCCATAGCAATCTCTCCAGCCACTATACAGCAAAATAAATATCAGCAACACCTTATTTGATAAACATGCCAATATACTACCAAGTAGCTTTGGAAGAATTAGCATAAAGTGTTCGGATAGATCGAAGCATACTACTGACTTGAGTTATCTTTATTATCTGAGGGTGAAGGAAAACCTTCTTAAGACAGCTAAAATCATCAACAACCTGTGAAAAGATACCAACTTACATTTTTGAACAGCAAAATACTGAAAACCTTCAATTTAGAGATGCATTGGCGTATTTATATCTCAGACCACCTACCAAGTACCGCACAAAATGTAGCAGATTGTTTTTCTTTGCATAAATCAAACAAAATACATACCACATCCAACCGAATAATATAATCCTTTGTAACTACTCCCAGAAAAGGTAATTCTTATAAGTTGCTTGGTATTGTAAATCGAGTACATGTCATTAGATGTTGGTTTGGACCATATAGTAGATTTAGAATATACTTTCTTCTTTAAGGTTACAATTTCTTTAGCATATAAAGAACTAAGGCCAGTGTGTAGATAGGTTTTAAGGTCGCCCGCACTTTGCCGAAGCGCGGGCACAAATCCTAGTCTTTCCCAATGGCTTGAATTTATGATGGATTGCTTGTTTGTTTTCTTAATTACTTTTCTTGATAGTGTGCATGATTGTCTACATAATAGTTCTTTTCACACTTCATGCAACTGTTAATCTTACATCTCTGACATTAGAACTTAAGGGATTTATTTTGACTATATATTGTAGAATATCAAACCACAAAATTCACGAATGTGAATTGAAGAATAAACTTGCACCCGTGTTTTACTACTGATATTCTATATTCTATGTTCAACAAAAGGATGAGGCTATATATAGCCTTACAAAATAAGGTGGGAAACCACTCTCCCCAAGACTCGGTTCATAAACTACCCACTCTCCTAGTCATCCTTAATACCTGCTCCTACTACTTACCAATTCAAACACCTTTTATTTTTAATGTAACTAATAAATTAACTAAAGTACTAAGGTGCTAAATTACTAAAAACAAACCAGTCAAGATTAAGTCCAACATTCACCCCCTTAATCTTGACGATCTTTCATGGCCTCGCCTCTTACGGTCATTATCACGAACACGGTCTCGGTCACATACTACTTGGTCGGTCTCGTCTTGCTTCTCTTGCTCTTTCTATGCTTTCTTCGTGTCTGTTTCTATTGTTCTCCGTATTTGATTCTCTTTACTGCTTTCATTTTCCTTTTTACTTTCACAACCACGTACATACAAAAGAAACAATCCTTCCTACTTGTTTTCTTGTGATCACTTGTTCGGTCTTTATGTGAATCTTCGGTAATTTGATTCAACAGTTCGGTCATTAGCTACTAAAGCTTCGGTCTCGACAACCCGCCGGTCATGGTCATCTCTTTCGGTCTTCGGTCTATTCTTTCTCAGTCTAGATGCCACCCGGTCCTTTTGCGGCTATCTCGGTCTAGGTGCAAACCTCCGGTCTTGGTTTACAAGTTCTCGGTCTTTTCGGTCTTCGACGAAACTCACTTTCCGGTCACAGTCTTCTTTGATGTAAGCTTTCGGTCTCTAGCTTACACGGTCTAGGTCTCTTTCTTTCTTATGAAACCTTTTTTTCTTGCTTTCTTTCTTTCTTTCTTGTGGCCTGCTACTTTCTTTCTTTCTTTGCAGTACCACCGGTCTCTTTCTTTCTTTCGAGACCTTCTTTCTTACGAAGCAACACTGGCCTCTTTCATTCTTTCTTTCTTTTTGTGACGCCTCTTCTTCCTTTCTTGTTGATCTTGATCAGCTTACTTTCTTGTCTAAAGTATGTGATCATAACATCACAACCCCTTCGACACTACACCCGGTTCCCTACTGCGTCCGCCCCGCAGCGAAGGGCTACACCGTTTCTTTAACCGACTCTCAAACCCGGTGATCGAACACGCTCTGATACCAAATGTAGAATATCAAACCACAAAATTCACGAATGTGAATTGAAGAATAAACTTGCACCTGTGTTTTACTACTGATATTCTATATTCTATGTTCAACAAAAGGATGAGGCTATATATAGCCTTACAAAATAAGGTGGGAAACCACTCTCCCCAAGACTCGGTTCATAAACTACCCACTCTCCTAGTCATCCTTAATACTTGCTCCTACTACTTACCAATTCAAACACCTTTTATTTTTAATGTAACTACTAAATTAACTAAAGTACTAAGGTGCTAAATTACTAAAAACAAACCAGTCAAGATTAAGTCCAACATATATAACATAGCACTATAACCGTGGGCACATTCCCTGGATAAATTATTAAATTTTTTATTCCCCGATGACATTTTCACAGGGAAGGTTAGACGAATGAAGCTCGAGCATGATTACCCCGGAGACGATTTTCACTTTCCCCACAAACCTTGGAGCCCACACCATTTTTTAGACTACAAAGTGGAGTTTGGAAAAACTTTTCCCCGTAGACATGTCTTTAGGAAAAAATTTTGGCAAAACTTTTTCAAGCATACTGTTGTGATATGTACGTTTTTCGTTTTTCAGATTTTCTCCAAAAGAATCTACATGTCTATCATAGCAGTATGATGTCGACCAAATCATGCAAATCCACACATAACCTTCGACCAAACGCATTCCAAATAGCTAAAACATATAACACATACGAATAATTCTAGGCCGGATTTGGGCCGGATTTGGGCCTTTGCAGCCTGGACAACTGCACAGGGCCAAAAGTCCTTGAGGGGCCTCCAAAATTTTTGCATACCCAGATTATATGCATAGAATTAAGCCCAATTTAAGAGTCCATTTTAGTTTGGCTTGAACTTTGAGCAGCGAATGATAAGGATAGGATAGCTAATTGCGAATGTTTGAAAATTCTGAATTCTCACCGAATCTAAATTTCAAAAATTGTTGCTGTATATTTTAAGAAGTGATATGGTCTCATTTGGTATTATATTTTTAAATGTCATTATTTCTATTTTACATATTGGAAATAGATAATAAAAAATACTTAGGTAACGTTTTAATCGATTAAATTATATTCGTAAGAAGTTTTCTTGTGTTGAAATATCTGTTTTACAAGTACTAAGATACTTGTTTATGAGCTTATATATGGTTGCGGCACAGGGCTCCTAAATCCACAGGACGGCCCTGTACGAATTCAATATCAAATCATTAAGTACAAAGCATGTAAATTCGCTAAAACACTTATTCAACAAACATGGCTCAATAGTGAAATATTAAATACTTGATTGTTCTTGATATATATACAGATTCTGATATGTCACTAAAAAAACAATAACGGGCAGTGAGCTTTTTCCCGGCGACACATATCGTTGGGGACAGCTCGCTAAACGGCAAAAATAGTCCGACGTGGCACAAAGTCCGGATCAATGTTTTAAAAACTGAGTCAGAGATCGACCTGGAAAATTTACCGGGTCTCCGGGTCAACCGGTTCGGCGGTCAGGTCGTCGGGTGAGAGAGAGTAATAAAGGAGTAAATATCTTTTGTTTATTTTCTAGACTTTTAAAAGCAAAAGAGAACACGACTGGTTTTACCCGGGTCGAACCGGGTTTATCAAAAACCAGCGGGTCAAGCCGGGTTACCATTATTAGAAAACCGGTTTATTTTTGCCTCTTTTTTAAGCCAGAACTGGTTGACCCGGTTAGGTCGAATCGGTCGAACCGGTTGACCCGGCTGGGTCGAACCGGATTTCAAAACATTAGTCGGGATGACTTTTAAGTCAAACTTTGACCAATGATGTAAAACCCGCATAAAATACCATGAACAGTACACTACGTAAATCCACGAACAATTTAAAACTTTCCATATAATATATGATACGTGTCGCGAACATTAAATACCGAGAACTATGTATATTATTAATGCAAGATAATTATTACGTATAATAACTAAATCACGAACATTTATACACGAACACTTTACGTATAATTTTAGTCACGAAAAACATATGGTTTTGTGTCTTGGGCTTGGTTACCCGCGGCAACGAGAGAAAGGGAGAGGGCCTAGTCCGTTTTGAAACCCAACTTGTAACATTAATCTCCAGGGAATTTTACCATAACATATTTTCTAGAAAAAATATCAAAAACCCTAGCCCCTTCTTCCTTTGTAGCCGCGGCAGCCACATCACAAAACAAAGACGATTTTTGGTGTTTGATCTTTGGTTTTTACGTAGTTGTGTTCGTGTTTCGATTTCCTTTTCATCCACGCATTCGGTATAATCATAATCTTGATCTGTTCATTTTTATTTTAATTACATGTTCTTGAATCTTATAAAATAAAATAAAACATGTTATTGATAATGGGTTAACAAGAAAAGGGTGTTTGTGGGTGTTTGTTTTGATTCGGCGCACCAAACCGAGAGCACAAGGCTCTCGGTGGCTTATTTGCCCACCAGTCGAGACCCCCGCTTGGGGCTCGGTGGTGTCTTTGGGTCGAGCCGCGGCAACCAAGGCCCCCACAGTGGGTAACCTTGGTGCTGCAGTGATAACGCATGCAAGGCACAATAAAATAACAATATTAATTTACATGGTGCAAAATAAACATTTTTTAATAAATATACATGGTATATATAATCGTAATTACGAAATAGTTACTTAATTTATTTTTTATATTCAAGTCTCGTGCGTGCACGAACATTAAAACTAGTATAGCTAACGTACTATATCTGTAAGAAAAGAAACCACAAAGACATAATATCTAAGTATGTTATGTCCTTTCATTTGTTGGTGCATAAAATTCTTCCAACACATTCTTCAATTACAAAAAGAAAAAATTCGTGAAGTGATAGAAGAAATATTTTGGTAAAAACGTTCATGCATCAAAACGATACGAAACTTTTAAACTCAACCCTGTGGACGATACATTTAATTATAATGATTAGCATTCCCTTCATTCATATGATACAATGTATATTCATCGTAGTGATTACATGGTTGCAGGGGCGGAGCTATGGGGTTCCCGGGGATGCACGGGAACCCGATGGAATTTTGTCGCGTAATGTATGTATATTTGCTAAAAAACTCTATTTTTCAAAATGAACCCGGTCCCAAAATTATATAGTATATAGATACTAGTATTAAAAAATTTATGCAACCGATTACTTTATAGTTTAACTTCGTCCCTGCAAGATTGATGATGGTAATGGAAAGTGGCATCTAAGTTTCTCTACGTTTGAAAACCTGATGCTTTGCCAATGCCATTGTAGAATGCCATTTAAAGGAAATCATTTTATGAATCATCTCATACATTCCCAATGCCATTTACAAGGAAATCATTTTATGGTATTTTTATGTTTACCCACTATTTTAGGTAAGTTTTTACATTTTGAATATCGAAAATTTAGAACAAAAGTTATGTATTACGAGTACCCAAAATTTCGGATTAAGCAATATTTACGTAACATAAATTTTTGGATCGAGTTCATTTAAAAAAATCATAAAAAGATCTTGATTAAAAAAATTACTTTAAAACATATATGTTTTAACAGGTTTTAATCGAATGGAATATGAATAATAACGCGGCACCTTGACCATATCGAATTTTGAATTTTATATGCGAAGTTGAAGATGAAGGGTAAAAGACCATACTATCTTCACATGTTTTGCACAAGAGCCCCTAAAGCAACCGAATCATCACAGAAGGACGAGGGGTGCAACTATGTGTCGATCACAAAGACGATTTACACTTGTTTTGAAAAAAAAAATGAAAAGTAAAAGTGTGCACAATGCGCAAAGAAAAAAATGAATTTAATCATAGTTTTTCAAAATATTTTTCATTATCTATATAAATTAGAACAAATTGAGAACTTTATGACCATCTTATATGAACTTTTTTATTCAAATGCGAACTGATTTGACTCGAACTGACTCGAAGTTGACTAACTCGTGTTTAAATAAGTTCAGGATATTAATTTTTAGGCTTAACTCAAGGAACTGACACGAACCTGGCCCGACCAATATCTCACTTCTATATCTATTTAGATAACAAATAAATATTTGTTAGTATTTATCTCTATCTGTATCTCTACTATATATAAAGGGTGTATCCTAAATGTTAAAAATGTTGACATTTCAACATTTATATATTTAAATTAAACAAAATAGTGAAATAAGAAACAAGTGTATTAGTCATAAGGTAACAGGTTTGATCACCGGGTCCAAGTGATCGACAAAGTGATCGAGTCACCGAGTCACGAATTTGACCATTGGGTTAACCCGGTCGCGTGTGCACGTCATGTGTTAAACAACCGGGTCAACCGAGTTGTTACCGGTTCGACCACCCAGGATTATACCGTTAACTAGCCAATTTCGCCGTTATGATTGGTTACACATCAAGTAGTAATTAAAAGCAATATAGTCGAAAGTAATATCAAATGATGATTTTTTTTAAGTAGATCAAATGATGATTAGAGACAAACAAATCTTTACTTTGAAAAAGCCCACCACACCTCCGTAATACAACATAAATTTTGGACCACTAGTTGTATGCATTTGTCAACATGATATTTGACACTATGATCAATCAAATGAGCGCGTTACGATGTTAGTGGTTGCATCACGAATACTAACAACGGGTGTTCTTGATCTTGCTTCAAACCGATCTGAATACCAAAATAGTATTCGTTCGAACCGGTTGTAAAACGGAAAAATAAATCAAACAAATGATTTATGTTCTTTGTATTCTAGCCTTCTCCCAAAACAGAATAAAACAAAAACTTTAATTGTTGTTGTTTGTAATCTGCCGAATGAAAAAGAAGAATGGAGATAGCAAACTAATTTTGCATTAGAAATATTATATGTGCTCTCTCTATGTTGCAAAAGCAATGAGTATTTATATGGTTTAACTGCCGTGAAGCCAAAGCCAGACAACCATAAAACCAATACAATATTCATTGATCTTTTCTTCATTTAGTAAAACTTGCTCACAAATAAAGAACCAACAATATATACTCTTAAAATAAAAAATTGTGACATGTTTTCTACAAGAAAAAACAACTTTACTATTTTAAGAATATCACATGATCATCATATCATATGAGAATATTCGGACATATGTAACCAATATATAATATCTATAAGATGTATCCCCTAATAATATTTAACGTGTATTAATTAGTTCACAACGTCGAACGATTAAACTAAAATCGTTAAATATATTCGTGAAACATATTATATATTTAATAGATATAAACGAGTTACAGATATTAAATATATAATAACGTAATCTTTGTGTTTAAGTGTGTGTGCCCCCGATAGGCTCACTCATTTCCGACGTCTAAACGATTACACATTCCAACAGCTCCCACTTGTGAGCGTTTAGAATAATTCGTCTACAATAAAATATCTAGCAATACTTTATTGTAATCAGAAATGATTGAGGTATAGTTTCAAGAGGAATATCTCAAAAGTATTCGATGGTATATGATTATAAAACTTGCTGGTAATCATCCTTTTGTTTCTAGTACTGTTAAACCATGGATATGGATCCTAACTCATTCCATATAGTTTAACTTATTTTCTCGTGATCAAGTTAATTCAGATAGTCCAAATGTAACAAGAATCATCTTGGTCACACTTTGGGTACGGCCATACAATTATCCAATTAATTATGGAGAGGATCCAGTGGTACTTCACTGCACTATATCAAGTGGAGGAACAAATTCTATATTGACTACAAATATCTGTGGATGCTACTTCACAACACTTCCAACTATAGCCTTTATAACTAACTCTTACGAGCTAGCGTTTAACATATAATCAAGAAGCGATATTCACACATGCACAACTTGTTTGCATCTCAAGTCTAAGGACGACTTAATCAGCATTTTCGAAAATTTACTCATGACAAGGCTCCAAAAGTAATATTCGAATGTTCGGGGTGTCCAATACGCATCCCTTATGAATAACATATGAGTTTGGTGGGAGCCGTCCATTATATTTAAAGAATATAACCAACACTCGTATTTGTCTTAATGTAGACAATATTCTCATATTGCTAACCGACAATGGACATGTTTAGAATAATCAAATATTCAAGGATTTAAACATACAAATATAGGACAATAATAATTATATGAATGAAAACAAACATCAAGTATCTTATTCATCAGAAAATAATAATTGTCTTACAATCCCAAATTATCCAAATACCAAAATAACATAGATTACATAAGACTATTAGCTGGAAGCAATCCAATATTATGCGAAAGCCTTGAATGCTTTTTAAGGTCTAAATCCTTAGTAAAGGGGTCAGCTAAGTTGTCGTCTGTGTGAACTTTCTCCAGTGTAATATCACCCAGTTCAATAACTTCTCTGAGGTAGTGAACTTTAGCATGATAGTGTTTCGCACCTTTAGTGATTCCTGGATCATTAGCTATAGTAATGGCTCCGGTTTTGTCACAATACATCTTCATAGGTTCATTATTTGTGGGAACAACACCAAGCCCAAAAATAAACTTTCTAATCCAAATTGTTTCTTTAGCAGCCTCCGAAGCGGCTATATACTCAGCCTCTGTAGATGAGATAGCATGGATGGTCTACTTAGAGCTTTTCCAGCTTATAGCACCTCCATTCAATATGAAAACATATCCAGTCTGATACTTCGTGTCATCAGCATCCGTCAGATATCCAGCGTCAGTGTAGCAAGCAACCCTGAGCTCTCGTTTCATATCTCCTCCATAAACCAGAAACATGTCTTTGGTATGCCTAAGATACCTCAGAATGTTCTTAACAGCAGTCCAATGATCCTCACCAGGATTCTTCTAAAAACGGCTCGTCATGTTCTGAGAGAATGCAACGTCTTGTCTAGTGCATCTAACAGCATACACGATTGATCCTACTGCCGAAGCATAAGGAACTCTCTGCATGCGTTTCACCTCAGCAGGGGTAGATGCTCCTTGAGTTTTAGATAATTTTGTATCAGTTTGCATGGGAATAAAGCCACGTTTGGAATTATCCATGTTATACTTCTTCAAAATTTTATCTATGTAAGCACTTTGACATAAACAATTAACCGTCTTGATCTATCTCGATAGATCTTGATTCCAAGAATATATGCAGCATCTCCTAGATCTTTCATAGCAAAACACTTTCCAAGGTAAGCTTTTACACTTTGCAACGTTGGAATGTCTTTTCCCATGATTAATATCTCATCGACATACAAGATTAGGAACACTACATTACTCCCACTAGATTTGATATATACACATGGCTCATCGAGATTCTGAGTGAAACCAAAGCTCTTGATTTCATCATCAAATCTCTTATTCCATTGTCTTGATGCTTGCTTAAGTCCATAAATGGATCTTTGAAGCTTGCATACTCGGTTTGGATATTTAGGATTGACAAAACCTTCAGGTTTCTTCATATAGACTTCTTCGTAAAGATGTCAATTGAGGAAAGCGGTTTTGACATCCATTTGCCAAATCTCATAGTCATAGAACGCGGCTATGGCTAAAAGAATCCTAATAGCTTTGATATCTGCAACAGGAGAGAAAGTTTCTTCATAATCAACCCCGTAGGTTTGAGTGAAGCCCCTCGCCACATATCGAGCTTTAAAGGTGTGTACATTGCCATCCATGTCGGTCTTCTTCTTGTATAACCACTTACCGCTAACGGTTCTAGCGTTAGGAGGAAGGTCAACTAAGATCCAGACATCATTGTCTTTCATGGATTGCATCTCCACATTCATAGCATCAAGCCATTTTTCAGATTCAGGATCTGCTAATGCAGCTTTATAGTTACTAGGTTCACCATGATCCCCTAACTCATGTTCCTCAACATCAATGTATAAACACATACGGTCAGGAGCACGCCTAGTCCTTGTAGACTTTCGAATGGGAGCTATATCACTTATAGGTTCATCAATTTCTTGATCATCCTCTTCATGATCGCTAGTGTTTTCAGAAGGATGTATATTTTCATCTTGAATTACTTCAATATCTTCTAAACTCCCACTTGCTTCTTGATTCATAATATTACTCTCTAGGAATTCAGCATTACAAGCAACAATAAATTTGTTCTTGGGTGGGTAATAGAAGGAGTAACCCATTGTTTCCTTTGGGTATCCTACAAAGATACACTTAATCGATTTGGGTTAAAGTTTGTCAAGTTTATTAAGCGTATCACACTTAACAAGAGCCTCACATCCCCAGACCTTTAAGTAAGACAACTTAGGGGCTTGCCCATGCCATACTTCGTATAGAGTCTTTTCAACCTTCTTAGTTGGAACCATATTGAGAATGCGTGCAGCAGACTTAAGAGCATAATCCCAAAAGGACTTTGGAAGAGTTGTTTGTGCCATCATAGAGCGAACCATATCCAGTAGGTTTCTATTTCTCCTCTCAGACACACCATTGTGTTGCGGTGTATATGAAGGAGTTCTATGGGCAATAATCCCATGCTCCTTAAGATGATCCAAAAACTCATAACTCATAAATTCACCTCCACGATCAGAATGTAATGCCTTTATGGTTTTACCGAGTTGATTTTCTACTTCCTTTTGAAACACTTTAAATGTTTCAAACACTTCGTGTTTATGCTTTAGCAAGTAAATATAACCATAATGACTAAAGTCTTCAGTGAAAGTGACGAAGTAACTTGCATCTTGTCTTGACACTGTTCTAAATGGGACACATACATCAGCGTGTATAAGTCCAAGTAGATCTTTAGCCCTATCCACTTGATGTGAGTAAGGTTTACGTGTCATCTTTCCAGATAAACATGAGACACACTTGTCAAAGGAATCATCATCGTTTGACTTAAGCAATCCATCAATTTGTAATTGCTTAATGCGCTTTTTGCTTATGTGGCCAAGGCTACAATGCCATAAGAGTGTAGAGTCCAAGTTAGACTTGGCCCTTTTGTTACTTACAACATAAATAGAACTATCGTTTGCATTAGAATCACACATATCAATTTCATATATACCATCACGAGGAATAGCACGAAAATAAAACATATTATCTTTCGAAACTGAAATTATTGCATTATTCTCAAAACGGTTAACAAAACTATCGTCATACAAACGGAAAACTGAAACAATCCCTCTAGAAATAAAAGGTGCGTAATGACAATTATTCAAAATCACTACTAGCCCACTAGGGAGAAATAATTGAAAAACACCAATGACTTCGACAGCTGCACGATGACCATTGCCCACGTACAGGTTCAAAGCTCCCGGCTTTAGCTTCCTACTTATCCTTAGTCCGTGAGTAGTATTACAGATGTGAGTACCACAACCAGTGTCATAAACCCAAGATTTATTAGGAAAAGTAAAGAGTTCTATAGTGAAGATACCTGAAGTGCTAGCTCCTTGAGATAGCTTCTTCTTCTTCCACAACTCAGCGAGATACTCTGGACAGTTTCTCTTCCAATAACCAATGTCACCGCATAGGTGACAAGTGGCGTCCTTTGCAGGATTCTCTCTCTTTGGTGTAAAGTTTGTTACTTTCTTCCCTTTGCCATGATTTTTACCCTTCGCAGCATTAGACGGTTTAGCCTAATTAGGATTTTGGATCCTTCCTACCCTAATAGCATTGATGGTATTAGTAGTAGCAAGTGAAACCTTCTTTGGAAACGTCTTCTCATGTAGCTTGAGCATGGCATGCAGCTCAGGTATTGTCTTCCCCAGGCCATGCATATTGTAATCTTGCACGAACCTATCATAATCCTTGTTCACTGAGGCTAAGATTAGGCTAACTGTAAGTTTCAGTGCCACGGGATGACCGAGACGTTCCAAATTCTCTATGTAGCCCTTCATCTTTAAGACATCAGAGCTCACAGGTTGTCCATCCTCATGTTTACACGCGTGAAAGGCACGTGCAACATCAAGGAGTTCTTGATCTGCTTGTTCAGTGAACATGGTTTTCAACTCCTCCATCATTGACCATGCGCCATGACCCTTCAAAATCCTTTGGAGTCTAGGGGACATAGTCATGAGCATAAGGCCAACAATTTCTCTGGACCTTTTAACCCAAGTATGGTGGTACTTCGGGTCTCGTTGAGGACCTTCAACACCATGAGGAAGAAACAGGAGATCAGGAATAGGTTGCTCAAGGTATTTAACGAAGTCATCAGTTTCGAGCGCTATCCGAAGAGCACGATACCAATCAACAAAGTTAGTTTCAGTCAGCTTCATTTTCTCAAGGAAAGACTTAACAACCGTGTTGTTTAAGCAAGAGGTAGAATTATTCATCTACAAAATAAAAGTTCAGCGATTAGTATTTTTGATAATTACATTCTCAAAAGAATTAACTACCCAATTAATCATTATGAGACTAAGATTCTTGCTTGCATTCCCACTTAATATTTGAGGTCCGACCGTCTAATATCAAGTAGGGCAAGAGGTAAGTATCGAGCGTTAGTTGCATTACAAGTGCAACTCTAAGATTTATGAGACGATTCATGAATTTTATTATTGTAGAGTGTTTGGATGGGAGTTCTCACATCTCTTTCGAGTACCAATGAACATCTCAAACAAACTTGTTCTACATGTAATAAATCATGAGTATGTTTCATCTCATCTTATGCCTCGGGTATCGAATCTGACCGGGAACTCGACTTAAGTCGTACCAATTTAAAGCATGCAATAGTTGGCAAAGGTCTGACCAGTGACAAAAATCGCCTTGGGTGCATGATTTGCCCTAGGTCTGACCAGATGGCGAAAAACCACAACAAATGCTATTAAATTGGATGACATAGACTTAAAAATTCAAATAGGTATCACATAAGTTTTAGAAAACAAAATGTCAAAACGTGTAAAAGATGCATGCAATCATCCTTTAGCACAAGTTAAAAAACAACCTTTTGTTAACTTTTTGGTTTTAGGTGTGATTTACCGCGGGAAAAGATTAAAGAAAGATCAAACCCTGTATCCTACTCTTCATGGGCCCGAAGGCGCAAGTGCTTGGGATAATTATCACATAGATGCCGAAACATTATGTGACACGGGGAAACATTAAAGATCATTCAAACCCTAGATAGCTTGAATAGAACACGTAGTGCAATAGCAAGTCTATCATTAGTAAAGCACAAAATGGTGTTGTAATTTTAAGTATTATAAACCAATTAATTTTGCAAATCACGTCGTTGAGAAGATGGTTTATAAGCCATCATTACGGTATATAAGTCCAACTCGAGTGACAATATGATTTCGCAAAACAATTAAATTATAATAAAAACAAGTTTCATAGATCTTATGTCAATATTAAGATTTGTTCAAAAAGACAAGTTTTAACAAATAACACATAGCCGATACACAAGAAAAAAATAAGTGTATTAATATGACATACTTATAAAGCTAGTTTCGATATAAGTAGAGATCCGTTTTTATGATTTCTAGAATCTTGTACTATTACGTTTTGCAATTCATAATGGAAAATAAATAAGCACATAAAAACATACTAGAAAGGGGTAGAAGAAGAAGACATACTTTATATGAAAGCAATAAATCATATAATATCCAAGATCTCAAGTGAGTCTTCCCCAATTTAAGGATCAAAGACCCTCACCAAGTTGCTAGGTACTTGGTGACGAGCATGCATCACAAACGTGATTGCTAAAGTCTTTGACGGATAAAAAATAAAATTTTGTTTATTAACCAATTTAATAAATCTACCCAATTTTATTAGATTTAGATCAAGATTAAAATTTTATGGCAAGAATGCATGTTATTGCCATAGAAAATAAATAAAACGAGTATTTAAGCGGATCTAGCGTGTTAATCTATGTGTAACCCATAAATGCCATATGATGGCTCTGATACCACTGTTGGGATTTTGAATACTAGTTAACCATTAACTACGAGTGCGCAGCGGAATGGATCTAGTATAACATTTATGATTAATACATAATAAAGTAATAAAAATACTAACCTTTTATTTAATTGATTGAATCAATTAAATGGGTCTTGAACTTGAAACTTAACAGTAAAATAACCGTCTCTATTGGTTGCTCACACACACGTCAAATGAGCACGTTACGATGCTAGTAGTTGCTTCACGAATACTAACGACGGGTGTTCTTGATCTTGCTTCAAACCGATCTGAATACCAAAATAGTATTCGTTCGAACCGGTTGTAAAAGGGAAAAATAAATCAAACAAATGATTTATGTTCTTTGTATTCTAGCCTTCTCCCAAAACATAATAAAACAAAAACTTTAATTGTTGTTGTTTATAATCTGTCGAATGAAAAAGAAGAATGGAGATAGCAAACTAATTTTACATTAGAAATATTATATGTGCTCTCTCTATGTTGCAAAAGCAATGAGTATTTATATGGTTTAATTGTCGTGAAGCCAAAGCCAGACAACCATAAAACCAATACAATATATTCAGTGATCTTTTCTTCATTTAGCAAAACTTGCTCACAAATAAAGAACCAACAATATATACTCTTAAAATAAAAAATTGTGACATATTTCTACAAGAAAAAACAACAACTTTACTATTTTAATAATATCACATGATCATCATCTCATATGAGAATATTCGGACATATGTAACCAATATATAATATCTAAAAAACGTATCCCCTAATAATATTAAACGTGTATTAATTAGTTCACAACGTCGAACGATTAAACTAAAACCGTTAAATATATTCGTGAAACATATTATATATTTAATAGATATAAACGAGTTACATATATTAAATATATAATAAACGTACTCTTCGTGTTTAAGTGTGTGCCCCCGATAGGCTCACTCATTTCCGACGTCTAAACGATTACACATTCCAACATGATTACCTTCCTATTGTCGTTGTTGAAAAGAAAATTCACGGAGAGTTAAGTTGGCGAAGAGTATGTTTAACTATTTAAGATCATTAGCATGTTGCAATAACAAATCAACCATATATAGTATATTGTGTCCTTTCATTTGTTGATGCAGAAAATTCCTTCAACACATTCTTCAATTACAGAAAGAAAAAATTCGGGAAGTGATGAAGAAATATTTTGGTAAAAGCGTTCATGCATTAAAAAGATACAAAACTTTTGAACTCAAACCGGTGGACGACACATTTAATTATAATGATCAACTTTCCCTTCATTCATATGATACAATGTATATTCATCGTAGTGATTACATGGTTGCTGATGGTAATGGAAAATGGCATCTAAGTTTCTCTACGTTTGAAAATCTGATGCCTTGCCAATGCCATTTACAAAGAAATCATTTAATGGATCATCTCGTACATTCCCAAAGCCATTTACAAGCAAAATCATTTTATGGATCATTTTTATGTTATACCCATTGTTTTGGCTAAAATTTTATATTTCGGATATCCAAAATTTAGAACAAAAGTTTTGTATTACGAGTACCCAAAATTTCGGATTAAGCAATATTTACGTAACACAAATTTTTGGACCGGGTTCATTTATAAAAATTAGAAAAAGATATCGATTAAAAAAATCACTTTAAAACATATTAATCGGATGGAATTTGAATAATAACGCGACACCTTGACCATATTGAATTTTGTTTGATGCAACGACTACGCTATATGGAAATTATCTTGGAAGTTGAAGATGAAGGGTAAAAGACCACACTATCCTCACATGTTTTGTATAAGAGCGCCTAAAGCAATAGAATCGTCACAGAAAGACGAGGGGTGCAACTATGTGTCGACCACCAAGACGATTTACAGTTATTTTGAAAAAAAATGAAAAGTAAAAGTGTGTGCAAACTACAAAGACAAAAAATGGATTTACTCATAGTTTCTCGATATATTTTTCATTATCTATACAAATTAGAACAAATTAGGAACTGTATGACCATCTTATATAAACTTTCTGACTCGAATACGAACTGATCTGACTCGAACTGACTCGAAGTTGACTAACTCGAGTTTAAATAGGTTCAAGATATTATTTAGAGCAAACGGTATCACGGCGAGGCACCCTCGCCGCTCCGACGTGGCACCCTCGCCGGGGCTCGCCGTGACACCGTCCTAGCCCTCGCCGCTCCCCATTCGTCAAACTTCAACGAGATGAAAAAGAGAAAAAGTGGGCCCCATCTGCAAATATATCCGTTAGCCAACGGTTTAAAAAAAATTATTTTTTTATAAATACCACTTATTTTTATCTTAAAACACACACACACACACAACAAACACTTTCAATCAAATCTTTTCACAAAAACTTTCAATCAAACTTTCAAAAAAATGAGTAGCTCGTCTGATTATTCCAATCCGTCCGATCTCGAAGATATGGAAGAATACAAAATGGTGATGCAGATTAACGAAGATGAAGAAGATGAAGTTCAGCAGCATCGTAGATACATTTGGCGTGAACGTGAAGTCGCCGAACAACGTTTAATGGAGGATTATTTTAGTCCAAATCCAAAATATACGGAGGAAACGTTCAGAAAACGATATCGCATGAGACGGGAACTATTTTTAGAAATAGTTGAAGGTATTGAAACTTATTGTGCAACAAATAATCCTTTACCCGAGCATTTTCACTTTTTTACTTTCGATATGATGCTACGGGTATGAAAAGTATGATTGTCATCTTGAAATGCACATCCGCCCTTCACCAATTGGCAAACGCCACAGTGGCGGATGGGGTAGATAAGTACTTGCAAATGGGGGAACATTGTGCGCGCGATTTTCTAGACTTTTTTTGTATGTGTGTTATAGATTTGTATCAGCCCGGGTTTTTAAGAAATCCTAACCCAACTGACGTTCAAAGGTTGTACAATGCACATAATACGATTCATGGGTTTCCGGGGATGCTAGGTAGCCTTGATTGTATGCATTGGGAATGGGTGAATTATCCCAAAGGGTGGCACGGGCAATTTGGGAGAGGTGATAAAAAACACCCAAACATCATTCTAGAAGCTGTTGCATCATACGATTTGTGGATTTGACATGCATTTTTCGGGGTTGCAGGTGCGAATAATGATATTACCGTGCTGCATCATTCACCGTTGTTTGACGACCTTTTGGCTGACAACGAACCAGTGGCACCATATATTGTAAACGGGCAGCAATTCAAAAGAGGGTACTACCTTACAGATGGTATTTACCCTCAATGGTCATGTTTTGTTAAGTCATTCAGCCAAGCACGCGATGACAAAATCGCTCTATTTAAACAGCGTCAGGAAAGTGCCGGAAAGATATTGAAAGGGCATTTGGTGTCCTACAAGGACGATGGCGTATAATTGCTCGACCGGCGCGTGCTTGGACTGTGAACAAGCTACGCAGAATCATGTACACGTGCATCATTTTGCATAACATGATTTTGAAGAATCAAAGGTTTGCAATATCTGAAGCAGCTGAAATGTACATCCCTCCCGGGAACCATTTGTTACGGTCATGGGTCGAGCGATGTGCAATCCATCACAGGAAACAAAGAGAACTCCGAGATAGAGAAGTACATTCAAGCCTTCAACGGAACCTCATTGAGCATCTCTGGGCACAAGAGCAACCATGAATAATCGACCGTATTTTATATCGTATTTTTTTCGTATTGTGCTTTTTTTCGTATTTGTATTTTTTTAAGTATTTGTATTTTTATTTAAAGTATTTGTAATTTTTAATTTTGTGAAATGAATTTTTATTTTGTGTGAAAAATGAAAAAGAAATAAAATGGTGAGTGGTGGGACCCAAGTGAAGAGGAGAGAGACTAGTTGTGAGTGAGGGGGTATTTAGT
This sequence comes from Glebionis coronaria, assembly GCA_025667525.1. Lineage (NCBI taxonomy): Eukaryota > Viridiplantae > Streptophyta > Magnoliopsida > Asterales > Asteraceae > Glebionis > Glebionis coronaria. Next base: position 590,263,167 of record CM046880.1, on the reverse strand, counting down.
TGGTTTTTTGTTTTGGTTAGTTGAGATGATATGGCGCTGAGGTGGCACAAGTGGAGATGGGAATACTCTTCGTGACACCTTTTACTCTTATAGCCTTAACTCAAGGAACTGACATGAACCTGGCCGACCAATATCTCACTTCTATATCTATCTAGACAATAAATAAATGAAAAAATTTCACGTTTGGTCCCTATCGTTTACACCAAACATTAAGTCTGGTCCCTATTTTAAACTAAGTCCGCCGATCATCCCTATCGTATGCATTTTGGATCAAGAATAGTTCCTATCTTGGATGGAGGTTAGTTTTCTCCGTTAAGTTTAATGAACATAAGGGTATTTTGGACTTTTCCATATTATACATTAATAAAACATATTATTTTTTATTTTTTTATGTTTTTCTTTCTTTATTATATGTCTCTCTGGTCTCCCCCTCTCTCTCTCTCTCTCTCTGAGCTCCATTATCATACACACACACAGTATACATACACCACAGCCCCTGACACAAGTCTTTTAACAATGCTAAAGATGGTTTCTTTCTTTGCACCTCGTATACATATCCTCACATACTTCTGTAATGTTACTCATATTAATTACACAATTGAGCTCATTTCATATTGCCATAGAAAATGGGCATCTGAAGAGAAGTTGGTCATGATCTTCTTGTTGACTCTTGCATGGTAAGGATGACAGAATGTTTGTAGTTAATGGATTGTAGCCCCACCTTTTCATCCTATCTTCTGTTTTCAGCCTTCTTCCCATCACCAACCATAGTGTCTTCAGGATACAGTAAGAAAACCAAATAATGTTATGCGATGGAACACACCTTCAGCGAATGTGGCGTGTCAATCAGTTTAGTACCCCATTCCTGTAAAGTCTGACTTTATCCCCATAACTCGAAACTCCAAACAACCGCGACAGCAAACAACCCAACAACCGATCTTTATCTCAACACCTCGATATCCACGAAATCTCATAAAACCCAGAAATAAACTCTTAATCATCAAACACGGATCATAACAATACTACTTCGTTTACCCACTTCATGGTAAATCGATCTACAGTTTCTAACCGAATCCATCTCGTGGCCACAAAAGTGAATTTCTCCTATCGAATTATTTCGATTTGGTTTTCCTTGTGAGTTTTTTTTTTGAATCAGTGAGTGATGATGGTTTGGAATCGATGATGTTTGGTTTATGGAATAAATTAGATTGATTGGATAGTGTGAGGTATAATTTTTGAGGGTGTCGGTGTAGATTTGGATCTGTATGTATGAAAGAAAATCGATGGGTGATTGGTTTTGTTTAAGGAATAAAATGTGAAGAGTGAATTATGAACTTTGGTGGGTTTGATTCGGTTGGTTTAATTTGTAGGAGAGAGAGATATATAGAGAGAGGCTGAGAGATGTGTGAGAGAGACTATTTTTTATCCAAGTAAAAGACCAAATTACCCCTCCTTTCATTTCATTTAACAGCCAAAACTAACCTTCATCCAAAATAGAGACTATTCTTGATCCAAAATGTAAACGATAGGGACGATCTGTGGACTTAGTTTGAGATAGGGATCATACTTGATGTTTGGTGTAAACGATAGGGACCAAACGTGAAATGATGTGGCGCTGAGGGGGTGTTTAGTTGGTTTTTTATTTTGGTTAGTTGAGATGATGTGGCGCTGAAGTGGCACAAGTGAAGAGGAGAATCATCTTCGTGACACCTTTTACTCTTATAGCCTTAACTCAAGGAACTGACATGAACCTGGCCGACTAATATCTCACTTCTATATCTATTTAGATAATAATAAATATTTGTTAGTCTCTATCTCTATCTCTATTATATATAAATGGTGTATCATAAATGTTAAAAATGTTTACATTTCAACATTTATATATTTAAATTAAACAAAATGCTGAAATAAGAAACAAGTGTATTAGTCACAAGGTCAAGGTTTCGATCACCGGGTAAAACAGGTCGAGTCACCGAGTCACTGGTTTGACCACTTGGTCAACCGGTCGTGTCATCGGGTCACGTGTTAAACCACCGAGTCAATCGAGTCGTTACCGGTTCGACCACCAAGTAGTATATCGTTAGCCATTTTTGCCGTTATGATCGGGTACACGTCTAGTAGTAATTAAAAGCAATATAGTCGAAAGTAATATCAAATGATGATTTTTTTTTTAAGTAGATCAAATGATGATTAGAGACAAACAAATCTTTACTTTGAAAAAGCGCATACAACATAAATTTTGGACCACTAGTTGTATGCATTTGTCAACATGATGTTTGACACTATGATCAATCAAATGCCTTTTATTATCTTCCCGCGAGTAAATATATGTCAGTCACAATCACAAGAATATCATATTGCATTAATAGACGCACAGTAAAAAGAACAGTCTGGTGCAGTTAATTAATAACTGAGATATACTAGTTGTACATCCATCCTATTTTTACCTTTGCAGCAATACTAAACTTAGCTGGAGGAAACAGTTGGCTTTTAATGATATTTGGGCAGTTTTTTTTACCTATGGTAAAAATACTAAAATGTGAGTCGGTTGGGTAAGCTGGCTAACAAATATTTTAGAGTTTGGACTGTTAGAGCTAGAGGCCTAAATCTTGTGTCAAACGAAAAAATGTGACATGTGAAAGAAAATAGCTTTGGTATTAGAATTTGATTGATCACATATATATGACGAGTGGTTGTCACAAGATAAAGTGATGTCAAAAGATTAAATAGTACTAATGTTAGAGCATTCACAATGGGTAGTTTTTATAATGATTTTTCACTATTTAAAAAAGTATTTCAAAAGCTTTTTATCATTGCATTTAAAAGCTTTTTAAACCATTTGATAGAAAGATTTGGCTAATGTCAAGTCTTTGAGAGAAAACTTTTTACTTTCATATACTTGTCTTAAATGTAAAAGCTTTAGCATTGATGGACATAAATGATCCAAGTCATTAAAGACTTAGAGCATTGTAGATGCTCTTATAAGTCCATATAACCCACTCATTTTATTTAAAAAAAGTTTAAAATTACTTTGGTGATGGCTCGTGATTTTGGCACGAGGTGGGGTGTGGTGCCCAAGACTTAGCTCACGCCAAAGCCTTAGGCACCACCTAAATCAACTGTTTCGTGCTCTCTCATTTGATTTGAAAATGGACGGAACTAAGGTGGTTCCTCACCATGAGATTTTGTTACGTACTATCAATTTTTGGTAAAGATATTGAATTATAGAAAATCTGTTTTTTATTTTTTAATATTTTTCATAAATGCATACAGTCAATATGTCTTCTAATCTCGTCCGTAAATATGAATAATGTACTCTTCGTTTTCAATACCGAACTATTGCATCAAATACGATAAAGCGATTTAGGAGTGGGGACGGAGTCAGGTGTGTTTCGTGGGTGACCGAGACACATATTAATTTTTCGGATTCAATGTTAAATTTTGAAAAACATTAATTTTTCATAAATGGATTTTAAATGCACCTCTAATTCAATGAATGGGTTAACATGTTGCATATGAAAAACATATCGAACAAAAGATCTTACACACCATATAAACCATGACACATAATTTACAGAACAATTGAGAAAAAGGTTGATAGATTCCTTTTAAGGTATCATTTATCATGCATACTTGTTCATAAGTATTATCATGGTTTAGGACTTGTTTGAGATTGTATACATGCACAATTTTCAATTGTTTTTTATAATTTTGTATTTGTTATAAAATTGTGAAACTGAAGTGCGTGAAAAATATATTATTTTTTACGAGTCAAAAGTATTAAACAGATAAAAACACGGACACAATCTAATAATAAAAGACACCGTAAACAGTAAGACGGAAACAATACTGTATTTTTTTTACTTTATTGACTAGCCAAAAAAGGTTTTAATAATAGGACCCTCTTTACAACTTTGAAAATACTGACGCGAAAAATACAGTTATAAATCGCGATGTAGACAATGATTACACACCAAAGTTTCTCATAAAAACTTCATTTGTACTTGCACTTTGATCAAACAACATAGACGTTTTTTTGCAATATACTTGTAGCTAAATGTGAAAATACCTACCAATTATTCTTCAAATTCTTTCTAGATTGCAAGCAAACTCTTGATATAAAAGTCAATACGACTAGACGGCTTAAATTATTCGACTACAGTTGTAGTAGGGTCAAAACCAATGACACCAACATGAAGAAATGTACAAGAATTAACATTGCTGATAATGAGTCAAGCTACTACATTTGTAATGTCAAAACCAATGACAACAACATTTAGGGTCCGTTTGATTGTATATCGGGTTTTACTTTAGGTGTACGTTTATAATGTAAGCAGTTTATGATGAGATACTATTAAATGAAAAATAATATTTAGTTTAAATTCTAGGTTTAGATTTGATTTAATGTAAAAATGGTAAAACATATTAAATTATTAGATTTATAATATTTTAATTATTGAAATTGAATAAGCATATAAAAATTAAATAATAAAGAATTGTGAGACCCATAAAAGATTATAAACTCACCAAAGGGATGAGTTTAGAAACAGTGGATGTTAGAGGAGATTTGTTCCCAAAATAAAAAACTTAAGTGGTAACCAAACAATAGTTCAAAATTCAAAATAGTTTTTTCTTTAAAAGTTTAATTACATAACTGTAGAAGGCAAGCGAGCAACAAGCTGCGCCGCAAGCCCTTTTTGAATTGCAAAGCTAATTCTAGTAAAAACCACATTTGTGGATTTAGGTGTCATAACGTTGCTATTCATAACGCGCTGAACTCTATTCAGAAACTCCACCGCTTCAGGTGCAAGAAAACCGAAGGTATCAAATGCAAAAGGAATAAACACGTGTTGATTTTCAATGCATGCTTTTTCGTGTTTTGTCACTTTGCATGAGGCGGCTTTCAAAGCAGCCTGACCCGCTGTAAAACCCCGGCTACTCATCCCCACAAGAGGAGAAACCCCAGTCAGATCCACACATGCATGTTTTCCTCCAACCCATCCAAAAACCAGAATGTCAGCCGGTCTGAGTGTGGATCTTCCATCTACTGGGTCAGTCAAGAAGTTCACAGGTGCTTCTTTCTTGGCGGAGATACCAGCACGTCTACATATGTCAAAAAGAACGTCTCTAACCATATCGTGTCGATACTTGAAGCCCGGGAGCTCTTTACAATGAACCGCATGTTCCCCAAAAGAATCCAAACATGCCTTGCGACAAACAGGGCACATTGTGTCAGCCGGAAATAATGGGATCATGAGCCGATACTTAAGAATAGAACGGTATTTCACTGGTGACATATGTTGACCAAGCCCGTCTATAGGGATAGCTAGTAGGAAATCCTGAGCATGTGACGCGCGTAAACTCTCAAAAACCGCTTTCTGCCTCAAAGTCATATCAAAGTGGACCTCCATATCCTTGACCATTTCACTAAAAAGGGTAGTCGCCAATGTTTGTTGGGTTTTAGAGGGGGCGGTATCCTTATTAGTGAAACAACTAAAATCAAAGCTTGGAATCTTATCACGTAGACAAGCTAAAGCAGAAGCATAATCATCATCCATACCACATACGCCACTGTCACGTAAAATGTGATCTTGTAACACCCAAGATTGGGCCCTCGAGGCCACAAAAGCATAGGAGGAGGCCTCTTTTGCCGAGTACAAACCCAAACCACCAAGACGAATGGGTAAAGAAGCAAGTCGCCACTGTAAGTCTCCAAAGAATGGCCCTCCACAAACCACTATGTTCTCAATTGACCCACGCAAACCCTTGTCAAAAAACAAGGCCGCATCCTCCATGTGTACAGGTTGGCAAGTCCTTAGCCCAAAAAAGAGTTTGGAAATACCCATGCATGATCGAAGTAAAAGGAGCTCACTCTGCGGGTCATGTAACTGTGGAAGAAGGCTCATCAAATCAACTGCATTCGTGGCTCTCCTCATGGCCATCCCTCTAATAAAATTGGAGTCTCTACTAACAGCTCCCCCAAGAAGCTTCACACCCGAAGACGGTCTCCGAATATCAATAGTTTAATTAGATTTTCAGCATAAAATGGAGAAAACCCAAACAACAAATTGGAGTCTCCGAATAACAATAGTTTAATTAGATTTTCAGCATAAAATGGAGAAAACCCAAACAACAAACGCACCCTTGAGTAATAAATTAACATGGGATTGATGATGTTGATAATGAAACAGGACTCTTTTATTTCACAATCAACATTCATTTTAGACATGAACTAGCAGGTACCCGCGCGATGCGGCGGCGGGTACCATGTGACTAAATTTTCTTGAGAGTGAATGTTATTCGGTTATTTGTCTTTCATAGCCTTCACCTAAAAACATGTCTCAAAAACGTAATTTTGATATATGGATATTATTACTTGTGGCATATATGTAATATGTAATATGTGTAACTTTATTTTTAAAACTTAATTAAACGCGAGAACTGACATAACCTCTTTTGAACATTTGAATGAGAAGATCAACCTAAAAGTGGTTTGTACATATGATTGCAAGGAAAAAGGGAGAAATATTTGAGATTTGTACAATGTGTTGTTTTGCTTGTAAATTGTGGTGATGGGGTGTTTTAATTGTATTATTAATTATGTTTTAATTAAGTATGATTAAATTCTTTGTATATATTAGAGATATAAATTTGTACATAAGCATTAAAATCTTGCATTACTTAAATTTCATTTTCTTGGCTGCACTAATATGTTGTACATTATGTTGTATTTGTTGCACTACTTAATTTTTTGGTATTAATGAAGAGAGAGGGTCTAATCTCTTTTATAAGATAGTATGATAGTTAAACGTCCATATTTATAAATTAAAATGTCGAAACCAATGAAAACGACATCAATATAATAAGCATTAATGGAAAAGGGTTTTGTTATATTCACAAAGGAATTTACACACTCTAAGAATTAATTGGCACACTCAAAATGTTTGTATGTGGACATTAGTAGACAAATTTCAACACACATATTAAGGATAAAAATGTCTAACAAACAATATTTTAAGTGTGTCAATCAATTTATGAAGTGTGCAAATCACCTCTCATTCACAAACAACTTACAAACAAATATTCACAAAAAAGACATGGTATATTTTGATTGAGTTAACAATAAAAAAGGAAATGATTTAAAAATTTACCAATCAAAACATACCCCATTCTAATTGTGAGGGTAAAAGTCATAAATACACAACATACTATCTAAACTGGTCCATTATACCCACTGAAATTTTTCATGTTCAGATTTTCAAATTTCCTTTCGTCAAAATGCCCCAAATACCCCACGCGTGGGTTTGTGTTTTAAAAAAAAAGTCGCTACCGGTAGCTTTCTCCCTACTCGGCTTACATAAAAATCGAGCCCCACTCAGTTTAATCCCTTCGTATTTATTAATTTTCTCCCCTCTTTTTCTTAAAAAATCCTCATTTTACATCTATTTTTTCACATCTTCTTCCTCAAACACATAAATCATCTTCTTTAACATATACAATGGCGCCGATACTATGGACACCCGAGGAAGAAATAACGTTGTGTCGCGCTTGGAACTTTGTTGCCGAAAACAACGTGGCAGGTAACACAAGAGACTCTCGTTGTAACACCCCATTTAGTAAAACAGAATATCACAGTAATATATGGTGTGTCATCAAAGCATGCAAGGTAAATGTCTAAACATTCATGACCATAAAAGGAAATACCGGAAACAAACATCGGTAGTCCAATTAACTCAAACACAAGCAAATATAAGTATTGTAAAATAAAGGACTAAACAATGTCTAACGTGAAATAAATTAAGATAAAGTATGATAAATGCATAAGATATAGAAGGCTGGATAGCTTCCACCCGAATACACATACTCTTGAGATCCTACTTGCGACCTTGGGTACCTGTCGTTTGGGAACATGGAAATGGAAAACGGCTGAGCATAACGCCCAGTGAACGGATATATAGCATAACATAAAGACATAGAATAATAGAAGCATATAAAGAATATACAAAGCATGAATGGCAGCGGAAATGAATAAGTCCTTGGAAACCTAGATGTATAACATGTTTACTGATTTTAGTTTTGAAAGCGTAGCTTATGTTTACTTATGAAAATATGTATTAGTTTAATATATCAAAAGCCAATATAGGTCATAAGGTCAACAACGTGCATAAATACTTGGAGGGGTGATGATGAGACTGTATTTATACATAGTCTCATCGTCCAAATCGGGCTTAAAACGCTTAAAATATCATCAAAATACCCATATATGTGCTTGTATTTGTTCATTGTGTATTTTAGGTACGGATATCGTGAATTCACCAAAAGATCAAAGGAATCAAGCAAAAACGAACACGGGAAACGAAGCCGCACAAAGAACCGGACCCGAATCATGATTTTCCTATCAAGTCCTTGAAGTTTGAAGATTTGGCAAGATTGGTCCTTCTACTTTTGAAGACTTAACATTTTATACCCTTGCAAATCTCATTATTACATATTGGGTCCCTTAAATGTTAAGATATTGCATTATTGGTCCTTGAAGAATGCATTTATTGCATAATTAATCCTTGATACAAGTTTTGAAAACTTTGGTGCCAAAAATGACAAGCTGAGTAAAGTTATTACAAAGGAAGTACAAGTTTTGGTTGTTTAAATTAAAGTGACAAAAGAAAGGGAGTTCAGGGGGCAAACATGGACAAAGATAACCCATATCCACCATTAACCCAACCAAACCCGACCCTATCCAACCCAAACCCACCATTTTAACCCGACCAAGCCCAAAACTTTAACCCAAGTCAACACATCCAGTCAAACCCTATTAACTCTTTTAAACGTATTTAATAAAACAAAAAACGTGGGAAACAGGTTTTTAAAACAAAAAGTGGATTAATAACCCTGTTTATCCTTTCCCTCTCCCACATGAACCCTAATCCCCATCTAAGCCTAATCAATGGGGTATTGTTAATACTCATCCAGAATGTTGATTGGGGTCGCCCACATCACAAACCCACATTCAGTTTTCCAACCCGTGACTTCTAAGTGGGTCCCCGTCCTCCCCTGTCTCTCCAAAAAAGGCAACAATCGAATCTTTTGACTCAATCAACAGCTCTCATCCACTCCTTGGTCCCTAAGGAGTAAAAGGACGATCAAGATCATCTCTCCCAGCTGTCAATCACATGGGAACCCTTTGACCACAATTTCAAGCTCAAGACCAAATGGGAATATTCGGATTTTAAGTTAGCATCTAGGGTTTATGTATTCTCAAATTCTAGAATAGTCCTAGCACTATAAAAAGACCCTCCAGCTTGTGGATGGCCTTTTTGTTCCAGTTTTTTTATGTAAATTTTAAGTTGATTAATGACAATGAAAGATTTTAAATTTGCATAAGTTCTGAGTTCCATTTTTAAAGCTTTCTTAGTGTAATGTTATAAATCTTGCAATTTAGTTAAATTTTCCAAAAGTTTTATTTGTTCAAAAATTTCATCAAGAATCGTTTTTTTTTAAAAGATATTCAGTAATCCAAAATCACAAGGAAGTGATAGTGGAATTGTGAATTTGGAATGTTGAAAATCATCATTGGTTTGGGTACCAAGGTTTGCTCCAACTGAGTTTTTTTTAGAAAATCAGTTTCAAGTTTTTTTTTAGCAATAAGCTATAAGCAGCTTAATTAATAAGCTTGCTTTATAGCTTATTAGCTTTTGTAACAAGTTCACTCTCACTTGTTTATCTTGGCAGGTTCACAAGAACATACTCCATTCCTTTCCTTCTCATTGCATTTCAGCTTTGAAGACATTTGGGGGTGTTTGGGACTGTTGTAGTCCCCACCCTAGTTCTCTACATCAACAAGCCCTTAAGCTTCCCATAAGCTCCTACAAGCTCAGAATATACCTTTTTGGAAGGCATCAGCCTGGTAATCGGCTTGAACCCCTTTGGCATATTTTTTTGAGATTTTTGTATGACTTTATGTGATTTTGAGTGATTGTTGTTAATATGCTTTGTTTATGGTTTGTTTATGCTTAAGTGATGATTGTATGCATGTTCAGTCAGTCATAGATCAGTTTTGTTAGTATTTAAATAGATTTGGTGTGTAAATTTTCACTTTCTGAATTTAAGGGTGTGTTTGGATTTGCATATTAGGTTAAGTGGGTGACACCTTTTGGCCTCTATACAGTTTAAACATAGTCATCTTGGTAGTGTTAGGACAACTTAGTTGCTTATTTCATATTTGGTACCAGTACAAAGCATTTGCATGTTTAAAATTTGGCCATTTTTAGCCTTATTTTTAGCCTTATTCGACTCTTCGATTTTCCTAAATCGTCGAGTTTAATACTTGCCGCTTTTATACGTTGTTTTCCTAAACACGTATATCATTTTCTACATCAAATTTTTGGCACCGCTGCCGGGGAGGTGTTTGTGTGCCATTATTATTAGTATCGTGTTTGTGTGAGTAGTGCGTTTTTGCTTTTCAATTTTTGGAAAGCGTGAATATCGTACATACTCATTTTTGTTATTTTTTATCTATTATATTATAGTATCCAAATAAATCGTGTTTAATTTTCCTAAGTTAAACACAAAACAATCTTTACTATATTGTAGATATATTGGTTTTCGTTTTTCTTGTGAATATATTATTACTATATTGTATTTACGTAAGAACAAATAAATATACAAGTACTCCAAATACGTGAGAAATCACAACCTTGATTCGGGATTTCATCACTCAATCATTGTATTCGAATCCAAAGCAAAAGTTTAAAGGCAAAATAGATAAATACTTTCGTGAGGCTTAATTTTGATTAACACAAACTATAAGGTGGGTATAAGGCGGTTGTATTTCACGACCTAAAGGAAAAAGGCTCTTAAGTGCTTCGCGCCGCCTCGTTTCCTCCGCTTGCTTGTGCGTGTTTTGAGAAAGAGGGCCAATCGAGGGTTTGCCGCCCAAGTATTATCTACGTATATTATATTTGCTTGTGTTTTCAAGATTAAACCCTCTTGAACGTTTTGGTGTTCCACCAACGTTCTAAAGTCATCGAGAACGTTCACTCCACGTGATCGTTTTCATTCTTTGAGGCTCCTTTAATCGAGAAAGTCGATTCGAGGGGAGATTTGTAGATTTGTGTCTACGTAATACATTCAAAAATCCAAAAAAAATAAAAAACCAATCAAAAACCAAAAAAAATTGAAAAATCGAAAAGCCGCAAAAAGAATCTTCTTTGCTACCACCCATTCTACGCTTAGTGCATGCGCACTCGATCGAAGGATTATTCCAATTCTAGTGAAGCTTCGAATCGACGCAATCGTAATCGAAGGAATCGACGACGTAGACGAGAATTAGAAACCGACGTTCCTAATATCGTTGTTGAAGAAACCGTAGAGGAGATGGCCGACAATCGTTCTATGATGGAATTGCTCCAAGCGCCCACCGAGGGTTATGGAGACGCGATCGTAATTCCCGCTATCGAGGCGGAGAATTTTGAGATCAAGAGCGGAATGCTTTCGTTGATCCAAGCTACAAAGTTTCGAGGTCGTGAAGCCGATAATCCTCACGACCATATTCGGAATTTTGATCGTCTTTTAGCCACGAGCAAGTTTAAGAACGTCGACACCGATGTCGTCAAGCTTATGCTTTTTCCGTACTCGCTCGATGGTCCCGCCAAGGATTGGTACGAGAAAGAGCCACCTAATTCGATAGTTACGTGGAAGGATCTCGTTTCCAAGTTCGTTAATTATTTTTTCCCACCGTCTAAGACAACGTTTTTCAAAAACGAGATTACAAAATTTGAGCAAAAACCGAATGAATCTTTTAGAGACGCGTGGGATCGTTTTAAGGAATTGTTTAGGCAATGTCCTCACCATGGTTTTTCCGAGTTGCACCAAATCGACACGTTTTACAACGGTCTTAATTTTCACGAACAAGACTCGTTGAATTCCGCCGCCGGTGGCAACTTTTTGTGTAAGACTCCGAGAGAAGCTTTGATAATTATCGAGAACCGATCCAAGGTTTACCAACTCCGCAATGCACCAAGTGTTGCCAATGTCGCCAATGTTAGTAGTTCTAATCGCGACATTGAGAGGGTTGATGCTAAAGTCGACAAGTTGACGAATGTGTTCACGTCTTATCTCATTGAGATGCAAAAGAAAGACGCTCCCGCTACGGTGAAAGCGGTTGAGGTTTCGTGTACATTTTGTGGTGGACCTCATAATTATTACGAGTGTGCGGCTACGGATGGCCAAACGTCGAATGTGAGTGCGTTAAATGGAAACAACAATTTTTCAAATCAAAATAACGCCGGTCCATCACAACCAGGCAATTATAACCAAGGCAACAATTTTAATCAAAATCGAAACAATTTTCAAGGAAATAATCAACAAGGAAATTTTTCGAATCAAAATCAAGGAGGTTATAATCAAGGTCGTACTATAACTTGGCAAAATCGAGATAACAATCAAGGAAATAATTTTTCAAGTGGGAATCAAACCAATTTTCAAAGAAGTAATCAAAACCAAGGGAACTTTAATTCCACTCAAAATAGTTCGTCAAACGATTTTCAAAATTACATGAAAACGAATGAGGATAATATGAGAAGATTAGAGGGAGAAATTGGTACTTTGAAAAACGACTTTACAAATACTTTGAAATTGCAAAACACGAAGATTGAGCAAGGGCAAATTGATATTAAAAAGATGTTTTCGGCTATAATGAACAAAGCCTCGGGTTCGTCATCGAGTTCGTTACCTAGTGACACCGTTGCTAAACCGAAAGAACAATGTAAAGCCGCCTCGTCTCGTGAGAAAGGTCGTGTGATTACCCCTAACCTTGAAGGATTCCGTGTTGTTTATCCCTCTCAACCCTCGACCTCTAAGACGTCTTCTTGTTCTAAAGTCGATGGGGTGAACGTGGCGACCAAGGAAAAGAGTGCACACCCTCGTGTACCTCAAATTCCATCCACGGTTCAAAAAGAGAGCTTTGTCGACCTTACCAAAGTAACCCTTGAAGAAACTTGTGCTTCGATCCTTCTTAAAAAACCCAAAAGGCGTATGCCGAGAAAGGAAAAGGATCCGGGCCAATTTCTATTACCTTGTGATTTTTCCGAGATTGAGGGATGTTTAGCCCTTGCCGATTTAGGTGCTAGCATCAATCTTATGCCTCATTCTCTTTGGAAATTGATGAGATTGCCTTCGCTTACCCCCACAAACATGACAATCGAGCTTGCAAATTGTACTCCACTTATACCAATTGGAATAGCCGAGGATGTCTATGTTAGGATTGGAAAGTTTGTTTTTCCCGCGGATTTCGTTATATCCGATTACGAGTGTGACCCTAAATGTCCCATTATTTTAGGCCGACCATTCTTATCAACGGCTAGAACCGTAATCGACGTTCACGAGGGGAGACTTACTATGAGATATGGGGATGAGAAAATAGACTTTATCGCTAGAAAATCCCAAGGATTTTATGAGAATGAAAAAACCGAGGTTTCAAAACCTAATGATTCAAATTCTAATGATTTCAAAATGTTCACTTTGGCGGAAAGAATGAAGCTTGATGCATGTTTTGAAAGAATTAAGAAAAACGGTTTTAAGGATGATGATTTTAATGATAAAGAATACGTGTACCTAATTCAAAAGGGTATGTGTAAATACATGGATGAAAACTCACTTTGGGATGTTTTTAGCGAAACAAGTGAACCACCAATTCCGAAGGGCGACGTTAGTGCCATCACGACAACGACCAAAATGGCTCGTCTTAACCACCTTCAAAGGACCATGACTTTGAGGCTTCAACTTCTAACTCCATCGAAGTGCCTCCTTTGCCTAGCCCAACACCCGTTGAGTCTAAAGGGTTTATCGACATCGATCCTCTCGTCTTAGAAAAGTCACCTAAGCATAGCCCTAGTGCTTGTAAGTCCATGGTTGTGAGTGCTCACATCGACTCTTTCTTTGACGATGACGATGGCGATTTTGTCGTGCTTGATCACGTACTTAGACATCCACATGCTATTTTTGATTCTCCTAAGAAGAAACATGTGAAGTACGATGATTATGAGTTTGATCCCGAGATTGAGGAAATCATTGAACGAGAGCTAGCTCTTATGCCTTCACTTCCACCTACGAGTGAGGTCGACCTTTCCAAGATCGAGGATGAACTAAATGAGTTGGAACGTTTTATTTTTGATGACGAACCAACTCATGTGACCACCAAAAATCCCATTCTCGAGGAGTTACCTAATCAACACTCCTCATTTGAGAATGACGTTTACCACATTCGTGAGGATCTAACTTATCAACGATCCCCACAAAAGAATGATGGTTTCGTGCTTGATCGTGATCTTTTCGAGAGAGTTTCTAAGATACTCAAGGAGGGGAATGACAAACCTTGGTTTGACAAGCCTATCTTTGATGAAGAAATCGATGAGATCGACGTTCATGAGGATGACGAGTATGTAGACCCCGAGGGGGCGGTGTTCTTTATTGACAAACGTTTTGAGAACTTATATAATCCGCCACCCCCTCCCACCAATGACTTAAATGTGAGGATTTTTAGCGCGACTAATTTTGAATTTGACACGCCAAATATTTTCGACATTATCAAATCGGGTTTTCATAAAGAGTTTTTAAACGATGAAAAAGGAAAAGATTTTGAAAATGTTTTAAAAGATTTTTCTACATGTTTAACTCCGTCATCACATCGTTTTATGAGTGCTACCACCTCGTCTACTCCTTTTGACGATGGTGTGTGTGGTTTTAGTGTGGGGGAAGCCCCAAATGTTCCTTCACACTTTACCACCGAGGACGAGATTTACGATCCCGGAATTGCTTGTAAAGGGAAATCTCGGTCTTCCACCGATGCAATAAATGGAAATCGTATCTATTTGCTTGGTGTGAGTCTACCTCGAGTAGCTCATGATTTTGACTTACCCATTGCCCCACCTTTCTACTTCTCATCTCTTTTCTTCTACCCCATTGGGGTTTGTGTTGGAGTAGCGTTGTTTCGTCTTTCATCCGAAAACGAGGACGCTATCTTTGACCCCGGTATACGTTTATCGGGTTTTTAAAGTACTCCATGTACTTTTGGGCCTTGTTTATCATGTAAGTCCCACCAAAAATGACCATACCAAGATTATCCCTAAATGATCACATTTTAAGGGGATTCGAGTCGAGCTTTTGACTCGGTTAACAAAAACAAGGTGCCTCGTGGGGGATTCTCATGCTTATCCTTGTACATATTATCGTTTTCTTAGTTTAATGTAACGAGGGGACTTGTGCTCTTCCAACCTTTGTTCCGTGGTTGTTTGTGATTGTGATTCATTAGGTTCATCGTCATCATTGAAGCCTCTCGTGTTCGTTTTACGTAGCACTCGAGCTTCGATCGTTGCCTTTGGAAGATTTCGATATCCGATGATATCCTTTTATGTTCTAACGTTTATCTTATTAGCATAATTCATAAACGGCTTTTAGGTTATTCGTTTTACCCTTTCCATGCTCGAGATTAAGCATTCGACTTCGTCTCTAGTATGGGGGTGTTTACACCCCTAGACTCGAAACATTGAGGACAATGTTTAGTTTTAGTATGGGGGGGTGAGTAGATACTTCACCTTGCTTACGTCAACACGCAATCCAATATTCATCTTTTTGTTCTCGTTTTGTTGCAAAATAAGGCTAAAAATGGCCAAATTTTAAAATTTTTCTAGTTTTTCATAAGTGTTTAAGACACGAATGTAGGTTTTCCGATGGTGGGAACGAGAGTAATTTTTGACTCGACCGTGCGTGTTGAGCACTTAGCTTCGATTCCTTAACTTTTTTAGGCTAAGTCTCTTAAATGAGGACGAGAAATGATAGAGTTATTTATAAGTCTCGTAATCGTCACGATCTTATGTGTAGTAATTATTAGCTTATTCTCCCCACGCTTTTGCATAATAAATTGTTAATAAATATTGATTTGGCGGTTTAGTCACTATTGTTGGGTTTCTAATTTGTTTTGGTAGCTTCCATGAAATTAAATTGGGAAAACATTAAGGTATCGCCAGCGTCACGGTTTTGAAGTATTGGCACCCGAATAATCGAAAGCTTCACCTAATAATAAGATTTCAAGTGCTCACCTAAATTAAGCAAAAATTTGAAGCTCACAAGGCCGAAAAATCTATGCCCAAATTGAAAGTGAATCAAGCCTTAATCTTCGAAGCTTTAAAGATCCAAAATTCGCTTTAGCGTGAGGATATACGTCTTTGGCTAATAAAACCACCGATGAGGCGGATAATAAAAGGCAAGGCAAGACCGAAGTCATAATAAAAGCTTCATGGCGAAGTTGAATAAAAGATGGAGGTAAACCAAAGATAATAAGGCCCTTCCGTTAGGGGGCGTATAAAAGTCTTGGTAATAAGTCTCATGTTCAAAACCGTTATAAAACCGTGTTTATCGATCCTTCTTGTTGACTTAATTTTTTGACATCGTTGTCTATTAGGGTGAATTATTGATTTGATGATTTTGGTTACACCGTTAAGTTTCTATTTTTAGACTTTATCTCTATTCACGCATAAGTCAATGATGTATCCTCGTGATCATTAAGACATAATAAAATATAAGAGATACCAATTAGGAATAAGGGAGTTTAGGTTCGTAATTAACACTCATGAGATGTGTTCGTGTTGCTAACTTATAATAACAATGATCTCGTTACACGCTTAGCATGGAATTGGGTGAAAATCGAGGACGACGAAATTATTTCTAACGAAGCATTCACGTGTTCTTGTTCTATGATCCCAAAAGTCACATTCTCGTGATGAAAACATTACATTATGTCTAAAACGCGTGTAGTAGTTTATTTAAATTTATGTCTTGAATAAATGTCATCATAAAATGAATTTTGGAAGTGCTATGATACTTAATTCTAGCATTGCGTGGGGACACGGCAATGGTTTAGTATGGGGGAGTGATGAGACTGTATTTATACATAGTCTCATCGTCCAAATCGGGCTTAAAACGCTTAAAATATCATCAAAATACCCATATATGTGCTTGTATTTGTTCATTGTGTATTTTAGGTACGGATATCGTGAATTCACCAAAAGATCAAAGGAATCAAGCAAAAACGAACACGGGAAACGAAGCCGCACAAAGAACCGGACCCGAATCATGATTTTCCTATCAAGTCCTTGAAGTTTGAAGATTTGGCAAGATTGGTCCTTCTACTTTTGAAGACTTAACATTTTATACCCTTGCAAATCTCATTATTGCATATTGGGTCCCTTAAATGTTAAGATATTGCATTATTGGTCCTTGAAGAATGCATTTATTGCATAATTAATCCTTGATACAAGTTTTGAAAACTTTGGTGCCAAAAATGACAAGCTGAGTAAAGTTATTACAAAGGAAGTACAAGTTTTGGTTGTTTAAATTAAAGTGACAAAAGAAAGGGAGTTCAGGGGGCAAACATGGACAAAGATAAACCATATCCACCATTAACCCAACCAAACCCGACCCTATCCAACCCAAACCCACCATTTTAACCCGACCAAGCCCAAAACTTTAACCCAAGTCAACACATCCAGTCAAACCCTATTAACTCTTTTAAACGTATTTAATAAAACAAAAAACGTGGGAAACAGGTTTTTAAAACAAAAAGTGGATTAATAACCCTGTTTATCCTTTCCCCCTCCCACATGAACCCTAATCCCCATCTAAGCCTAATCAAGGGGGTATTGTTAATACTCATCCAGAATGTTGATTGGGGTCGCCCACATCACAAACCCACATTCAGTTTTCCAACCCGTGACTTCTAAGTGGGTCCCCGTCCTCCCCTGTCTCTCCAAAAAAGGCAACAATCGAATCTTTTGACTCAATCAACAGCTCTCATCCACTCCTTGGTCCCTAAGGAGTAAAAGGACGATCAAGATCATCTCTCCCAGCTGTCAATCACATGGGAACCCTTTGACCACAATTTCAAGCTCAAGACCAAATGGGAATATTCGGATTTTAAGTTAGCATCTAGGGTTTATGTATTCTCAAATTCTAGAATAGTCCTAGCACTATAAAAAGACCCTCCAGCTTGTGGATGGCCTTTTTGTTCCAGTTTTTTTATGTAAATTTTAAGTTGATTAATGACAATGAAAGATTTTAAATTTGCATAAGTTCTGAGTTCCATTTTTAAAGCTTTCTTAGTGTAATGTTATTAATCTTGCAATTTAGTTAAATTTTCCAAAAGTTTTATTTGTTCAAAAATTTCATCAAGAATCGTTATTTTTTTTAAAGATATTCAGTAATCCAAAATCACAAGGAAGTGATAGTGGAATTGTGAATTTGGAATGTTGAAAATCATCATTGGTTTGGGTACCAAGGTTTGCTCCAACTGAGTTTTTTTTAGAAAATCAGTTTCAAGTTTTTTTTAGCAATAAGCTATAAGCAGCTTAATTAATAAGCTTGCTTTATAGCTTATTAGCTTTTGTAACAAGTTCACTCTCACTTGTTTATCTTGGCAGGTTCACAAGAACATACTCCATTCCTTTCCTTCTCATTGCATTTCAGCTTTGAAGACATTTGGGGGTGTTTGGGACTGTTGTAGTCCCCACCCTAGTTCTCTACATCAACAAGCCCTTAAGCTTCCCATAAGCTCCTACAAGCTCAGAATATACCTTTTTGGAAGGCATCAGCCTGGTAATCGGCTTGAACCCCTTTGGCATATTTTTTTGAGATTTTTGTATGACTTTATGTGGTTTTGAGTGATTGTTGTTAATATGCTTTGTTTATGGTTTGTTTATGCTTAAGTGATGATTGTATGCATGTTCAGTCAGTCATAGATCAGTTTTGTTAGTATTTAAATAGATTTGGTGTGTAAATTTTCACTTTCTGAATTTAAGGGTGTGTTTGGATTTGCATATTAGGTTAAGTGGGTGACACCTTTTGGCCTCTATACAGTTTAAACATACTCATCTTGGTAGTGTTAGGACAACTTAGTTGCTTATTTCATATTTGGTACCAGTACAAAGCATTTGCATGTTTAAAAATTGGCCTTTATAGCTTAAAAATCAGTAAAGTCACTTGTATCTGCTTGTTTTAGCTTAAACTTGCCCTCCATTTTTGCAAGCTGTTAGAGTATAGGTCCATATAGGGTTAGGGTTTGATTGTGTGTCATTTGGATAAGTTGTATGCTAGATTCCAGCTTTTGAAACTCACCCTAGAGACCATTTGCATCAGCAATAAGCCCACAGACCATATTAGGTTCATCAGTGACTGTTTATTGCCCGTTTTTGTGTTTTTCTTTGCTTAGACCTGTATGTTTTTGTGCTTATACTGACTCCCCACACTCCACTGAGTGTGGGGGTGCCTTTGTTTCCCAACAACACTCCAAAACAAGCAAGTTAAAGGTCAAATAGTGCTCAGACCCGTTTATTTTCATTAGCAGTGGGAACTCCTTTCCCACTGCCTTTGTATTTGTTCCCACTGCTCTACTAAAAGACAGAAACAAAGAAAAAGGTCACTTTCAGTTTTAACTTTTTTGTCTTTAGTGGTAAAAAATAGGAGTTAGGATTTAATTTTTGTTGCATTATTTTTCTTATTTTATTCTTAATTTTTCAGTATAATTTAATTTTAAGTTACTGTTCATTAAGTATTTTTTAGGTTTTATTGCTATTTTAATTAACTTTTTAAATACTGTTTTTTGGAATTTAGTGTAAAAAGGTATTATTTTTCAGATTTAAAATTTTTCCTAGATTTAGAATATTAATTTAAGGTTTTTAGTTTAGAAATTAGTCACTGTTCACTTTTTAATTATTTTTTATAATTAATTTAGTATAATTAGGGTTTAATTAATAAACTGTTTTGTCTTTTAGTGCAAATTTTTACTTTTTTAAAATTTTTCAATTTTCTACTGTTCATTAGGGTAATTTAGGATTTTTAAAATTAGCAAATTAATTTTGGCATTATTTTATTATTTTTTATAATTATTTTAGTTTAAAAATAGTTTTTAGTGATTAAAAAATAGAAAAATAGTTTTTAAAATTTAAGAAAAATAGTTTTTAGTCATTAAATAATATAAGTGACTTATTAGTTCAATAAATTAATATTTTAGGCATTTTGTTAATTATATTTAATTTTTGGGCTTTAATTAGCATTAAAAATTGAATATTTAATTAATAAAAGGTTTTAAAATATATTTGTTGGATTTTTATTCTTATTTATATTATTTAAGACTTAGTTTAATATTTTAATTAATTTTTAGGTTTTGATTTTAATTTCGTCACGTTTTACGTATTTACGTTCGCGTTTTACGTTAATTCATCGTAGTTTAAACGTAGTCGTAACTCGTCTTTTATTTTTCTCTCTTTACACCAAAAACGTCACTAATCTAAACATTGTTATTTTATATTTTGGCACATTAATCCACACACCTCCTTCGAGAACGAACCCGCATTTATTCGGTTTCGCGTTTTTCCTAAAGCGTGCAACTTAATACTTGCCACTCATACGCGTTTTTCCTAAAACGTGTACGAAAAACCTACATCAGGTGACCTCGTCATGCAGTTAGAGGGGATGCCTCTAATTAATATGGTATGGGTAGGAGGGATCAGCTCCTTGTGAAGGATGCAAGGCACACACCACATTCACCATGAAAATCCTGACTGAAACTGTAACTAGGATGCACCCATACGCCCCACATGATAACATATTAAGTAATAAAGGCCAAATAAACTGAAGGGACGCCACGAGCTATCACTCCGCCGTGGTGAAGTCATAACATTGGTGCCTCCAGTGTTATGGTTATGGTACCTCCATAACTAGGTGAAAATGGCATGCATGTATATGACTAAGGTAACTAATAAAACATAAGCATTTAAATATGTAGCTACTGGAAAAACAGTTGGCTGCATACGGGAAATCCTAATAAAGGAAAAGATTGTCCTTACTGAAGGACGGGAAATCCGTACCTTGTGTACAGTAGAAGCTAACGGAGACGCTGAAGAACCTAATCCGCCTTGACGGATAATACTACATAAGAATAGGGACGTGTATGATTTATCTGAGATACGTGTATTTTACTGGTTCTGTATGTTCTTAGCTTGTTATTTATATTCTGTCATGTTTTAGCTGTTTTAAGTGTTAACTATAGTTATTCTTCTATTCTGTTGTTTATTATTCATGTATTAAGGTATTACTATACTTGTATTGTAATACTAAGTAACTTTCTAAAACTAGCAGGTTTCCTAAAATAATAAGTTTCCAAAAATAGTAAGTTTCCATAATTAGAAATAAGCTGAATTAATAAGCTAAAAATATAAGTTAAAGCTTATTAGTAAAAATACAAGTCATGGATTAAATGTTATAGCTTATTAAATAATTAACATGGTTGATTTAATAAACTATAGATTATATGAATTTAATAAAAATAACATTTTAATTAAATTAGGCTAATTAAATACTTAGGTTAAATCATCAAATATTAATTTTAATATTTAAAACCTCAGTCTTGTCAACTAAATAAAATAAACTGATTTTATTAAATTCCCGAGCCCGAACCCGTGTTCTAAAATAATCCCGAGCCCAAAAGTAACTAGCCGACACCACTCAGCCCGCGGCTGGTGGTTGTCAGCCGGCGGCCAAAACTAAACAGCCCATCAGTGGCTAGACCGGCTAGCCGGTTGCCACTGATGGCCAATCGTTCCCCCTGCTGAGCCACGGCTAGCCACTGCCGAGCCAAACGTAACCCCGGCTGAGCCGGGTTCCCCCTGTTTTCTGTCGGCTACCCACTGTTGCAAAACTAAGTCCCGCCGAGACCCTAGTGGTCTCAGTTGACACTCGAAACAAACCAAACCATCAACCAAACCATACCCTGACTTGCGTCGGGGTCCCTTGTATGCGATCGACCCAAAACCAAACCAAGCCGAGACCTTGGTGGTCTTGGTGGTGGTGCAAAAACTAAGCCGAGAGCCTTGTGCTCTCGGTTGTGTGTCGGCCGAACCAAACCAAACCCCAAACAACGCAATTCTTGATTCTTGGTTAATCCTTAACATGTTTTAGGGTTTGTTTTTAAGATTAAAAACATGTTCATCATAAATTAAATAAAAGAATAAAAATAAAAGATTTATGATGTTACCGAAAGCGTAGATGATTAAGACTTAATAACACGAACACGTAGGTACCAAATTCCAAGATCAAAATCACCCGAACACCCTTTGGTGTCTTGTTCGACCGGCGGCAAGAGAGGAGGAGGATTTTAGGGTTTCTTGATTTTAATAAAACTATCATATGGTTATTCCCTGGGAGTTTTATTAAACATGGATTAGTATTGGGCTAATGGGCCAAAGGCCCTCTTCCTTCCTCTTGTCTTGTCTAGTCGCGGCACACTAAGGAATAAAAGGCAAAACCGTAAATTTTCTAGTTAATTAACTATATGTGTATGTTTGTATTTAATCGTCGTGAATTAAATGTCGTGTTCATGTCACATTTATAATATACGTAAATACTTGTTATTAAATGTCGTGACACGTGTAATATATTATAAATAGAAAGTTTTATTTTTATCGTATTTTTGTGTATTTACTGTTCATGTTCACTGTTCATGCTATTTTAATGCGGGTTTTACAACTTTTCCCCTCTAAAAGAATAATTCGCCCTCGAATTAGAGAAAACGTAAACTGAAAGAAACATACCCGAATCAGAACTGGAAATGCGGGTAAGAAGTCTGTATAGACTCCTCCGTATCCCAAGTGGCTTCCTGCTCAGGATGATCCCTCCAGAGGATTTTGACGAATGGGATCGTCTTCCCCCGCATGACACGATCTTGTCGTTCAAGAACTCTCTCTGGTTCTTCGACATAAGAAAGATCCTCTCGAATCTGATCAAGCGGATACTGAACAACATGAAGGGATGATAGTTGTATCCTCTGAGTAAGGACACCTGGAACACGTTATGAATGTGTGATAGCTGAGGCGGTAACGCTAAACGATATGACACTTCACCGACGCGTTCTATGATGTCAAACGGTCCGATGAAGCGAGGATTGAGCTTCCCTCTGATTCCAAAATGCTTGAATCCGCGTGCTAGTGATACCATGAGGAAAAAATGATCACCTACGTTGAAGAATAGATCTCTACGATGCTTATCAGCATAACTCTTCTGACGAGCACGAGCTTCCTGCAGCTTCGCCCTGGCGACGGCGACCTTCTCATTAGTCACCTCAATCATCTCTGGACCCTCAATCAGTCGTTCACCCACCTGATCCCAGCAGATTGGGGCGCGACACTTTCTACCATAAAACATTTCAAATGGTGCACACTTGATGCTAGCGTGCCAACTGTTGTTTTATGCAAACTCCACTAGATAGATATAATCGTCCCAGCTTCCTGTCCATTCTAGAGCACAAGCCCGCAGCATGTCCTCCAATGTCTGAATTATACATTCTAACTATCCGTCGATCTACGGATGAAAGGCAGTGCTGAGCTTAAGTCTGGTGCCCCACGCTTTCTGCATACTCTGCCAAAAACGTGAGGTGAAACGAGGATCTCTGTCAAAGATGATTTCTGATAGAGTACCATACAGTCTCATGATCTCTTTTTGAAAAGTGTCTGCCAATTTGCTGACCGGATGCTCCTTGCGGATTGGCAGGAAATTAGCAGATTTGGTCAATCTATCAACAATAACCCAGATGGCGTCATGTTTCCTCTGAGTCACCGGAAGACCAGTAAAAAAATCCTTAATGATCTTGTCCCACTTCCATTCTGGAATGTCTAATGGTTGCAGTAACCCACTAGCTCTCTAGTGTTCGATCTTAACCTGCTGGCAGATCATACATTTGGAAACGAAAGAGGCAACATCCTCCTTCATCCCGTTCCACCAGAAATGCTACTTGATGTCATGGTACATCTTGGTGGAACCAGGATGTATGGTAAATAGAGAGTTGTGAGCTTCAGCTAGCACAGCTTCCCTGAGTGTAGAGTCATCAGGAACAACTAGTCTAGTGCTGTGACAACCGTGGTTTTGAGGTTCGTCACTCGGTCTTATTTTTAGGTTATTTTATGTGTGACTATGTGTTTTGTGTGTTTACATGTTTATTTTGCGTGAACGATGTTGGTGTGGACATCGTTTATGGGTATATGGTACTCATAAGTAAATCGAGGAACAGTTATTTCATGTTTACAAGGTCACAAATTGGTGACTATGAAATGAAATGGTGTTATTTTGGTGTTTACGTATACGTAAAAGTATTATAGTAAATCGTATTTTTTTTTACGATTTGGGGTTAAGCATGTAGAGGTTCTCGGGTAAGGTGTTTAGTCATGTGAGTATTTTTCGGGTTGGTTTTAAGTCATTTAGGACATAGTTAAAAGTTTATTTCAAAATTTAAGATTTTTTTTAAAACTGTATATTTTACGTCTTTTACGGTAAACGCGTAAATTTGACTAGTTTTACGGTTTGAGGTTTTGGAGGTTTTAGGAGCTGAAATAAATTAAGGTAAATTAAGGTATTTTTAATAACATTATAATAAGTAATAAAAAAAGAAAAAAAATAAAAATATATGTATAAGGGTGGGTTAGGGCCGATTAAAGAGAAAAAAAAAGGAAAAAAAAGGAAGTTGGGCTTGGGTTGGACTAGGATTCACCCACACCCTATATATTATTTTATTCACAACCAAAAATCATAATTATTTTCTCCTGGAGTTTTTGAAGTCGCGGCATCAATAGGTAAAATTAGGGTTTCATCAAAATTTTGGGGTTTTCATAAATCAAAGGTAAATCTTCATAACCCTTTTCAATTTAATTGTTTTTAATGTTTTTATAATCATCTTATGATGGATTTAGGTTAGGGTTTAAATTAAAAACTGTATATTAATGATATTATAATGATTAGGTGAATTAGGGCTTGTAATTAGTGGAGTTATGGGTAATTAATTAGGTTAATTTAATTGAATTCGTTTTTAAAAACTGGGCAGAATTTTAGGTCAATTGTTTTGATCATATATAGAGTTCTACAAACTCTTATTTTGCGATCCAAGTATCCCTGGAAAGGTAATTGAATTAGCTTTAAAATTCAAGAAACGAGAACTAAATTGGAGGTCGGGAAGTGTGTCAAAATCAGGTTACATCAGTCGGGTGTCAAAACTGTTTTCGGGTCAGCCTGTTTTCTTTTTATGTTTTGGATTGTTTGGGGTACTTAGGGTTATATTGGGACTTTCAAACGAACATGGGAGTTGGTTTATATATTATTGGAAGTATCTGAATTAGGGCTAAGATTACGGGTTAGGGTAAGACCCCCTAATCATAACAAACTTTTTGTATGTTCAAAATCAGTAAAATCCGGATAGACAAAAGTATATATATATATATATATATATATATATATATATATATATATATATATATATATATATATATATATATATATATATATATATATATATATATATATATATATATATATATATATATATATATATATCGGGGCCTTAACAGTAGCTTTAAGGTTGGGACAAAGGGGAGGAGTTAGCTAACATACGTAAGGGCATAGGGTTTCCTTTACAGAGATCATGGGTATGGTTAGGTGGGCGTTTGGCTTATAGTTTGGAGACCTAAAAACCGGGACTATTTTGGGTAAAATGTTAATGAGACGGGTTATGAAGTAAACTAAGTTAGGGGCTTTATAGAGGGGTGTAATGAGATGCTTAGAGCATATAAATGAGGTATATATATGGGAGAAGGTTAGATGTCCATCATGGGTTGATGAGCCATATTAGTGTTTGGTTCATGTTTTGATTGTGTGCTTTTGTTTGTTAGCTTTTTGCTAGTGCGTGGATTTTTGGAGAAGCTCAACCAGGTGAGTTTCATAGTCCCATGTCTTTTTATGATTTGAATTCCAGATGGGATAGAAGAGACACTCTATGGTTTTGTAACTAATGCTGTGAATGTTTTTATGGTTTGTGATGGACTTGTGTGTGCACTTATGTGATTAACTTCTATGTGATTCTTGATTGTGTTTATGCTTTTGATCGGGGGACACGTACCGTCTCAGTTATTGTGGTTTGAATTGGTACCAAGGGGATGTTGACAAGGCGAGGCCTTAGGGAGGTACATAGATGTGTGAGCATCTATGGGACCAATGGATAATGACAAGGCGAGGCCTTAGGATTGGTACATAGGTGTATGGGCGCCTATGGTACCATGGTGTTTGGTAAGGCTGGGAGCCTTGGATTTGGTTTGGAATGATTGATCTTGAATGTTAGTTGTTAATGCATACTTGTAGCACATTGTCCATATGTTTAGTGGTTTATGGTTGTTCACAGCTTATTATAATCTGTTTTCGGTTGGAGTCTAAACCTATGACTCTTACCAACATTATGTTGACGTGTTTTAGTGTCTCTTTCAGGTGATAGAGTGGTTAAGCGTGAGAACATATGTGGCTAGGATTGGAGTCGCGTAGGAATGCATTTAGAAGGAGATCCCCGTTCCTTCTTAGTTTATTTTTCTGTTTGTTTCAATAAGTGATACTATGAACCTATATGTTGATTTGTTTGTGTTATTTGTTTGTCTTGGGTAAGAGGTAGGATTGTTACCTACTTACCTAGACTCCTGCATTGATGAGATATTGTCATGACATTTGTGTCACATTTTATGACATTTCTAATTCATATAGTTCTCTCTATGGACACGCTATTGTTGTGATGATATCCATGCGTCGCGTCCCATATTCCGCCATGGTGGGGTGTGATAGAATGGTATCAAGAGTCAATGGTTATAGAGAAGTAGGTTGCCTATTCTAGTAACCTAGTCTATAGCTTAAGGGTCCCTACATATAGGCGTCATAGGAGTATGTGTGCATTTTATATTAATTAAAGTTTTCTGGATGTTATTGGTTTTTACTTGCGATGTTTGTTAAGTTTTGACTAGTATGGGTTGAACCATAGTAGTTCATACTTAGCCACATGTTATTTTCTTTTCGGGGTGTGACTAGTGCTGGTTGAACCATAATCATCCACGCTAGTCATTGTCGTATTTTGCTTAAATTGTACATTATAGTACATAATTTGGTACATGGTAGTTTCTATCTGTTGTTGGGTTATTTTATGTACCTGAGGTATAGTATTTTTCTTTTGATGTTTAAGTCATGTTCCCTAAGAATCATGTGATGGTTCGAGTTATTAGGAGTAGGTGGATATGAAGGATTTTAAGCTATTTCCACTCTTATGGGCGACATGACTTATAACTGATTATGTTTCGTTTTGGATTTAGTCTATGCTGTTTTAGCTAGACTATGGATTTATGTATTTCAAGAGTTTGACTATGTTATTTTAATGGATGGAGTTTTGGACTTTTTTTGGTTATGTGGTTATGAGCTTATGTGAGTAGATGGATATATGTGTTATGTGTTGTATTAATTCTTATAAGTGTCATCATAGGAAGGAGTGCATTGGGGAAGGGTAATTGTATAAGTATGATGGCCAACATAGTTATACAAGTACCACAACTTCAATGGATTCCTAAGTATGATTGCATGAAAGAGGGTTAGTACATGCGTGTATAGTAGATGTTAGACGGATTTAAGTATATGTATCCCGATATGCCTATATATGTATGATCCCCTATAATTATCGATTGTATCCTTAGGAAGGTGGCTAGCTTGCTTCTTTTTAGGTATTCAACCTCTGTTGTGGCGTATTCTTCAAGTTTCCTATTTCACATGTCCGTTTTAAAATTGTGTCCTTGGTGTTAAGTATATTGAAATAACTTGGGATTTCTTTTGAGATAATGAAATCTTTTGTGTTGGGTCTTACATTTCTTTTGGTCGGTATATATTGAAAAAAAAGGGACTTGGAAATCTACTATAGAGTTAGATAGTTGGTTGTATTCGGTAAAATAAGGGTAAGGTGTTGGAGTCGTGTTTGAAACAAGATGTAACATAAGATTTTTTTTAATCAACACTTATTTATTTCAAATTCTAAAAGACTTTTTTTAAAATAAAGCGAAATAAAATTTCTTTCTACTTAAATAGTTTATATAAGTGAGCTTAATCAATACACGTCATTTATAATTATTAATACAAGGTTAAATTGAGTTTATGAAGATTTCACATACAATTATATCTTTCATTTAAAAGGATTACATTAATCACTAAGATTATTCTTTAGTTTTTAAAAACAACTAGTATAAAACTGTTTTGGTCATAACTTGTTCGTTTTTAGAGCTTTTTGGGTGATTCAAAAGCCTAACATTATGTACTCGGAATGTACTTTTCAAATATTTGGTATGTATAGTCATGGGGTGTCAGTAGATTGATCGAAATTTTGGTACAAGTGACGGGTTCAAGGTTGAGTTTTGAATAGTAGTTTTTTTAATGATTTGGGATGCACGGGATACCTAGTCTTTGAGTTGAGTTTTGAGATCGTCTAAAAGGTTGTTTGTAGATTGTTTGAGTCACATAGATGTGGTGAGGAAAGAAAAAAAAAATTCTTTTGGAAAAGTCGATCTTGTGCACGGTTTAAATAATATGTCGCGGGGCATAAGATGTTTTGGTTGCCATTAAGTGTTTCTTAGATCATATTCCGTTGTCATGAGTCATTTGAATTGGTACATGTTTGAGTTTTCCTTTTGAGTTTTCGTGGTTTTGGTCTGTTTTAACTCGTGCACGTGAAATGTCGTTAGTTATCCGTGGGTTTGATTCGTTGATCGTATCTAGTGGATTCAGGATGTAGTTTGGGTTCGTATTGATTGGGAGCGTTGAGGTAGACATATGAAAGACTTGGTCGCGCCTACACGATTAAGTAGGTGGCCCAGAGAGAATGGTCGGAATGCCCTTAGTGGGGATGAAAGAGTTAAAAGTTCGTAGACGAACTAATGTGGTCATGAGGTCTCTTAGGAGTGCCAAGGGAGATGAATAGAGATTTGTATAATGTATGGATATTGGCACAAGTAACGCGTCATAGAGAGTGTTGGAAGGGGATATAATACCTCAAAGGTATTTATGATTGTTCGTAAGGCATGTAAGTTTTCCGAAAATTTCCTGAGATTTAGTAGGTTTGCCTATTACTGTGAGGTAGAACCATAAATAGAGCAAGTAGGAGAAGTGAGAGGAGTTGTAGTTAGTGCCTTTCCAAGGAAATTGTTGATGGAGTGATTTTAAGAGCAAGAGTTGTTAGAAATTGCAACGGATGCAAGGTAAAATTTGAGTTGCTTAGTAGTAGATTGGCTGTGAAAAGCGGTTGAGTGGTCTGATAAGAGGAAGTATTGGTCTTTTAGAATACGTGTAGATTTTCGCGAGTAGAACGAGGTAGAAATTTATTCGTATTGCTTCTAAGAGAGGGTACAAGGAGGACGTAGTTGAAACTGCTAAGGATGTTGTATGAACGCTTTGGGTTTACGGTTATGATTTTGGCTTCGCCGAGGCGCTAGCAGTTTTCATGGAGTCAATGAACCGGGGGTGCATGCCAATATATAAACGAGTTGTCATCGGGAGCATCGACGACATCTTGATCTACTCAAATATAAGAAGGAGAGTGAGGCGAATTATGAGTTGGTTTTGGAGTTGTTAGGAAAGGGAATTATACGTGAGATTTTCAAGTGTGAGTTTTAGGATTAAGTTGGCCAGGACGAGTAGTCAGAGATGATGGCATATCGTGGAACCAGTAAGGGGCAAAGTGAAGAAGGGTGAGGAAGCGTTTTTGAGGCTGAAGAGGTGGATTGGATAATGAGCAGATCTTGAAATTATCGGAAGGACTGGATGAATCTGCGAAGCATGACGATACGTGGAGCAAGGATTTGGATGTATACGAGAACGACAAAGAAAGGCGGTTGTTTATACGTTGTGGGAACTAAAGATTTGGAAGAACTAGATAGACTTAGTTAGTGGAGCTGGATTGTTATATCTGCCTAGAATGCTAGAGGCATTTGGGGTACGAGACGTAGAGAATGATCTATACAGATCATGAACGTCTCCAACACATATTTAATCATCTTGATTGAACATTTGGAAAAGGTGATGGATGGAGTTAAGTGATGAAAGAAAATTGCAAGGCCAAGTACCATCTAGGAAAGGCAAGCATGGTTGATGAGACATGGAATAAGAAGAATGAAGTGAAGCTGAGACGAACTTGAACTATATGGATGACGTATTAGGGTGGTTTGGATGAAGGGTGTAGGTTTCACGAGTTGAGTTGTCTAAAGCAGAGAACGCGTCAACATGTATGTTGCGTGGCTTGGACAATCATATGGAGAAAAGGGACGTAGACTATACTTCCTACATAGATAGGAGTAGCTTAGAAAGGGCGATGTAAGGACGAAGTTGGTGAAAGGGATACATAATGAGGTAGAGGAATAAGTACGACGAGAGTTGGGTGATATTCGATAGACTGACTAATTCATCTCCTATTTCAAGAGGAATGATAAGTCACGTAGTTGAGAAGTTGGAAGGATTGCGTACGGATGTGATGGAATAGAGGGTTTTGCGTAAAAGTTAGCCTAATATGTATGGAATGCCTTATGAAGGATTATTGGCAAGGGAAGAAACGATGGGAAGCAAGGGTA
This sequence comes from Glebionis coronaria, assembly GCA_025667525.1. Lineage (NCBI taxonomy): Eukaryota > Viridiplantae > Streptophyta > Magnoliopsida > Asterales > Asteraceae > Glebionis > Glebionis coronaria. The sequence continues at coordinate 590,232,670 of CM046880.1, read as the reverse complement.
GTATACCGTTGATTGACTAATGTTTGGTATGAGCATACTATTGGGGTAATTGAGAAAGACGCCTAGAGCATTGGCGTGAGATTTGGAAATAGTTGGAGGACGCATTATATTAGGAAGAATTCTCCTACAAAGAGAGAGAGTCACCGGTGAGAGGGGCATATTCCCCATAGATGAGGATGCAAGGAATAAAGGAGGAAACACCTAAATTATAGGCTGAAGACGGGATATAAGATGGTATGGAAATTAAGATTGTGGAGAGACAAGCGAAAAGTAGTATGGAGGAAGAATGATTCGAGGGAGCAAGAGGTTGTGAAGATAGTGGGGTGATATTGAAGAGAAACCGTTAGAGCAAGAGGTTAGTAATCACGAACAATGGAACGTCCACCTAGAGAAAAGGTGTAACACATGTTAGTATGAAGGATGGTTAGTTACTTGGTGCCGAGCATGGGAAATCAAGGATGAGGTGGTGGTTATGACATGTTTCTTGTGAATATTATGGGAAGCTTTTGGTTATGAAATCCTGCATATACTATTGGATGTGTTTAAGGTTGGGAGAACTTCCGAATGATGGAAAATCTGTAGAGGATAGAAGCCGTTAGGTATGGTGATAGGAATTGTAGTAGAAACTGCTGGAGTTAATTCATAGGAGATGAGGTGGATCACCGTTACAGTGGGATGAAGTTAGAAGCGGCCAACGTATTGGACCGGAGGTGGATCGGAAAACTATGGAGGTGGTGGCAGTGACTAAGTAGAGGTTGAAAATAGCAAAGAACCGACAAGAGAGCTATGCGGACAAGAGGCGTAAGCCGTTGAGATTTGAGATAAAGTTATGTTAGAGGTTTCACCATGGAAAGGGGTGATGCGGTTTGGAAAGAAAAGGGAAGTTAACACTTAGATTTGTGGGTCCATTTGAAATCCTTGAAAGGATTGGGCTAGTGGCGTATAGGTTGAGATTACCGGAGGAACTGAGTAGTGTGCATGACGTATTTCATGTATCAAACTTGAGGAAATGCTTAGCAAGAACTGACTTGCAAGTACCGTTAGATGATATTAGTATGTATACGAGTCTTCGTTTTATCGAAGAGCCGATAGAGATTTTGGGTCGTGAAGCTAGGACGTTGGATAAAAAGGGTAATATACCGTAGTTATGGGGAGATGGAATTTGGAACTTGGACTAGAGTTCACGTGGGAACGGGAAGGATTTATGAGGAGCAAGTATCCTCAGCTAATTGATAATGACGATCCTAAGGAGTAAATCTCGGGACGAGATTTCTATTAGGAGGGAGTGATGTGACAACCGTGGTTTTGAGGTTCGTCACTCGGTCTTATTTTTAGGTTATTTTATGTGTGACTATGTGTTTTGTGTGTTTACATGTTTATTTTGCGTGAACGATGTTGGTGTGGACATCGTTTATGGGTATATGGTACTCATAATTAAATCGAGGAACGGTTATTTCATGTTCATGAGGTCACAAATTGGTGACTATGAAATGAAATGGTGTTATTTTGGTGTTTACGTATACGTAAAAGTATTATAGTAAATCGTATTTTTTTTACGATTTAGGGTTTAGCATTTAGAGGTCTCGGGTAAGGTGTTTAGTCATGTGAGTATTTTTCGGGATGGTTTTAAGTCATTTAGGACATAGTTATAAAGTTTATTTCAAAATTTAAGATTTTTTTTTAAAACTGTATATTTTACGTCTTTTACGGTAAACGCGTAAATTTGACTAGTTTTACGGTTTTGAGGTTTTGGAGGTTTTAGGAGCTGAAATAAATTAAGGTAAATTAAGGTATTATTAATAACATTATAATAAGTAATAAAAAAAGAAAAAATAAATAAAAATATATGTATAAGGGTCGGTTAGGGCCGATTAAAGAGAAAAAAAAGGGAAAAAAAGAAGAAGTTGGGCTTGGGTTGGACTAGGATTCACCCACACCCTATATATTATTCTATTCACAACCAAAAATCATAATTATTTTCTCCTAGAGTTTTTGAAGTCGCGACATCAATAGGAAAAATTAGGGTTTCATCAAAATTTTGGGGTTTTCATAAATCAAAGGTAAATCTTCATAACCCTTTTCAATTTAATTGTTTTTAATATTTTTATAATCATCTTATGATGGATTTAGGTTAGGGTTTAAATTAAAAACTGTATATTAATGATATTATAATGATTAGGTGAATTAGGGCTTGTAATTAGTGGAGTTATGGGTAATTAATTAGGTTAATTTAATTGAATTCGTTTTTAAAAACCGGGCAGAATTTTAGGTCAATTGTTTTGATTATATATAGAGTTCTACAAATTCTTATTTTGCGATCCAAGTATTCCTGGAAAGGTAATTGAGTTGGCTTTCAAATGCAAAAACAAGAACTAAATTGGAGGTCGGGAAGTGGGTCAAAATCAGGTTACATCAGTCGGGTGTCAAAACTGTTTTCGGGTCAGCCGGTTTTCTTTTTATGTTTTGGATTGTTTGGGGTACTTAGGGTTATATTGGGACTTTCAAACGAACATGGGAGTTGTTTTATATATTATAGGAAGTATCTGCATTGGGGCTAAGATTATGGGTTAGGGTAAGACCCCCTAATCATAACAAACTTTTTGTATGTTCAAAATCAGTAAAATCCGGATAGACAAAAGTATATATATATATATATATATATATACCGGGGTCTTAACAGTAGCTTTAAGGTTGGGGCAAAAGGGAGGAGTTAGCTAACATATGTAAGGGCATAGGGTTTCCTTTACAGAGATCATGGGTATGGTTAAGTGGGCGTTTGGCTTATAGTTTGGAGACCTAAAAACCGGGACTGTTTTGGGTAAAATGTTAACGAGACGGGTTATGAAGTAAACTAAGTTAAGGGCTTTATAGAGGGGTGTAATGAGATGCTTAGAGCATATAAAAGAGGTATATATATGGGAGAAGGTTAGATGTCCATCATGGGTTGATGAGACATCTTAGTGTTTGGTTCATGTTTTGATTGTGTGCTTTTATTTGTTAGCTTTTTGCTAGTGCGCGGATTTTTGGAGAAGCTCAATCAAGTGAGTTTCATAGTCCCATGTCTTTTTATGATTTGAATTCCAGAAGGGATGGAAGAGACACTCTATGGTTTTGTAACTAATGTTGTGAATGTTTTTATGGTTTGTGATGGACTTGTGTGTGCACTTATGTGATTAACTGCTATGTGATTCTTGATTGTGTTTATGATTTGGATCGGGGGACACGTAACGTCTCAGTTATTGTGGTTTGACTTGGTACCAAGGGGATGTTGACAAGGCGGGGCCTTGCGGAGGTACATAGATGTGTGAGCATCTATGGACCAATAGATAATGACAAGGGTGGGCCTTGGGATTGGTACATAGGTGTATGGGCGCCTATGGTACCATGGTGTTTGGTAAGGCTGAGAGCCTTGGATTTGGTTTGAAATGATTGATCTTGAATGTTAGTTGTTAATGCATACTTGTAGCACATTGTCCATATGTTTAGTGGTTTATGGTTGTTCACAACTTATTATAATCTGTTTTCGGTTGGAGTCTAAACCTATGACTCTCACCAACATTATGTTGACGTGTTTTAGTGTCTCTTTCAGGTGATAAAGTGGTTAAGCGTGAGAACATATGTGGCTGGGATTGGAGTCGCGTAGGAATGCATTTAGAAGGAGATCCTCGTTCCTTCTTAGTTTATTTTTCTGTTTGTTTCAATAAGTGATACTATGAACCTATATGTTGATTTGTTTGTGTTATTTGTTTGTCTTGGGTAAGAGGTAGGACTGTTACCTACTTACCTAGACTCCTGCATCGATGAGATATTGTCATGACATTTGTGTCACCTTTTATGACATTTCTAATTCATATAGTTCTCTTTATGGACACGCTATTGTTGTGATGATATCCATGCGTCGCGTCCCATATTCAGCCATGGTGGGGTGTGACAAGTGCCCTGCCATAAGATACCGTCATCATCAACACGAAACTCCGTCTGCTGATCAAGGTTCTGAATGATAGCCCAAATCTCACCATCATCCTTATGAGCTTCCTTGATCCTAGATATGATAACAATGTTAATTCATATATGATATTGGTTTCTATCATATATGATAGGTTATATCATATATGATACTGGTGATACATCATATATGATATTAGTATCATATATGATAATTTTCAAAAACGTGAAAAAATGGTTTTTTTTAAAAAGTTTATCATATAACATATCTATATAAAGATAATTAAATGCTCTTCGTAATGGTATTTTTTTCTGCATAACGATTAACGGTTTAAGAGATATTGATGTTTGAGAAAAGAGAGTGAAAATATATTTTGTGTTTAGTCTTATTCATCGGATTAAAATGAATATGGATGGTAGAGATTAGTCCCTTCGTATCTGAAAAAAATTTAGTATTCAAATGAACTTAAATCTAATAATTAAAAAAATATTTAGAATAAAATTAATCAAATTTTCTTATCTACTTTTAATAATAAATAATGAGTTATAGGGTTTAAACCTATCTGACAAGTTTTTAAAGTTATGGACCACTGGCAAATTTTTAAAGTTAACTGACATGTATGTTAAGAGCATCCGTAGTGGGAGTGTTTTAACATAGCTTTTCACTGTTTAGAAAACCTTTTCAACCACTTGAAGCATTGGAAACAAAGCTTTACAAACCACTTTTAGATGAATAACTTTGCATACACCGAGCGGTTTGCTCCAAAATCAAAAAGATTTTCCCATTTATTGTATAGTTATTGATTTTTCATGTTACACCCTTTCACTAAAACACATTTTCATGTCTTTTAGTTTTCTTCAACTACTATATCATGTTTATATAAAAAGACATTTGCAAATATCACCATTTTCATATCATCTGGTAACTTTATACTATTTTTATATAAATAAGGCATCATTTCATATTACCATTTTGCACACCCATCAATTATGTGTGACGATGGCATCGAACAACTTTTAGCACAAGCAAATGAATTCGTCATCCAAGAATTAAATGATGATACATATGAGAAGTTGTTGTTGTTGCTTACAGAGAAAGAACTTCGTGATGAAGCCAAAAGGTCAAGCCGGCTACATATTGACCGAGGTCGAGAAGAAGGAAATCGTCGGCTTGTTGCGGATTATTTTTCGGATGAACCAATTTTTCCAGCATATAAGTTCAGACGAAGGTTTAGCATGAATAAAGAATTATTCGTGAAGATCGTAGATGCATTGTCTAATCATTATGACTATTTCAAGCAAAGGAATGATGCCCTTGGAATAAGAGGTCTATCTCCCATATAAAAAGGTACTGTTGTTATAAGACAATTAGCATATGGAACATCGGCTGATTATAGTGATGAATATGTACGAATAGGCGAAAGTACTGCCATCGCATGTCTAAAGAAATTTTGTGAAGGTGTAGTTGAAATTTATGGTCCTATATACTTGAGAAGACCAAGTGCTGAGGATGTTGAGCATATACTTGAGTTGCCTTCAGAACACCACGGGTTTCCTGGTATGTTAGGCAGTATTGATTGCATGCATTGGCCATGGAAAAATTGTCCCGTCTCTTGGCAAGGTCAGTTTACACAAGGTGATCATGGCGAACCAAGAATCATGTTAGAAGCAGTTGCTTCTCAAGATCTTTGGATTTAGCTTGCTTTTTTTGGTGTTGCCGGTTCAAACAATGACATCAATGTACTAAACCAAAGTACATTGTTCAACAATTACTTACAAGGACATTCTCCTGAAGTTAGATTTACGGTTAATGGGACGGAGTACACAAAGGGGTATTATCTAGCTGATGGTATATATCCCGAATGGGCAACCATTGTTAAAAGTTTTCCATGTCCTCAAGATCCACAAAGAAAGAAATTTAAGGAAATGCAAGAGGCTGCAAGAAAAGACGTGGAGCGAGCATTCGGGGTTCTTCAATCTCGTTGGGCAATTATACGTGGAGCGACAAGATTTTGGCTCACCAAAACACTGAACAACATCATATATGCATGCATTATAATGCATAATATGATTGTCGAGAATGAGGGGAATGTAATTAGTGTTTGGTCTGATGATGAGGGCGATCCCCCAATACCCATTAGAAATGGGTAAGTTGAATCCTTCGATATATAAAAAGGAGGACTGAATTACGTGATTAATTAGTCCATAACCAACTAAGATCATACTTGGTTCAACACGTTTGGGAAAGAGAGTGAGTATAAGATCAGACTAGTCCATAACCAACTATAAGCTCAAATATGTCCTTTGTTTAGTTTGCTTTTCAAGTTTGTGATATTTCGTTCTCTGTCAATGTTCGTCTTTATGTATCTTTTTCTTTTCAACTATGTAATATATTCTCTGTTGTGGTTCCTTTTTCATATCTTTTGGCTTCTATCAATCAAGTAAAGTAGATATAGATGTTTTGTTTCATTGTGAAGGAATATATTATATTGTACAGTCAACCTCTATATATCAATATGACCAGCTTGAATAAAATATCAACAACACCAAGTGAAATCAATATATAAGTGGCAACAAGTGAATACAAGTCCAACATCAGTAGCTTCAAATGAAGTATACAATCAACCATGGATCATTACCAAAATTTCTTTACTAATCTCATGAACGCACCCAGCACACCACAAACAAATGAACAAACACAACCTCTTGGGTTTGCCCAATTTCAACAACAAACAACACCAACACTTGGAAATATTGATCATGGGACCCCAACTTTGCAACCTTTATTTTCCTTTCAAAATAGTTTCAAAAATATTGATCTTGACACCCCATCAAGCCCCAAGAGCATAGTATGGTACATTATCCACCTACCTGGTGGAAAATAGGTTTAAGAGGGGCACCATAGATCAGACACTATTTACCAAGAAGATTGGTAAGGATTTTCTTCTTGTCCAGGTCTATGTGGATGATATTATCTTTGGCTCATCAAATCCAAAGATGAATGAATACTTTTCCAAGCTCATGACAGACAAATTCAAGATGAGTGCAATGGGAGAGATGAACTTCTTTCTAGGTTTACAAGTACAACAGAAAGAAAATGGTATCTTTATCTCTCAAGACAAGTATGTAGCTGAGATCTTGAAGAAGTTTGGTTTTTCTCCTCATGAAAAACGGGCTAGCACACCCATGGATCGGGAACACCCTTGGGGAAAGACTGGAGACGGAAAAGATGTGGATGTCAGGCATTATAGGTCAATGATTGGTTCATTGATGTATCTTACAGCCTCTAGACCTGACATCATGTTTGTTGTGTGTGTATGCGCACGCCATCAAGTGACTCCCAAAGAGTGTCAACTTCATGCTGTCAAGCGGATCTTTATATACCTTAGGTGATATCCCATATTGGGATTATGGTATCCTAGAGATTCTCCATTGGAGCTTATTGGCTATTCAGACAGTGATTATGGAGGTGATAAGTTTGATAGAAAATCCACAACTGGTGGATGCCAATTTCTTGGGAGCAGACTCATATCTTGGTAATGCAAGAAACAAACAGTGGTGGCAAATTCTACAACTGAAGCAGAGTATGTGGCTGCAGCTGATTGTTGTGGACAAGTTCTCTGGATACAAAACCAGCTGTTGGATTATGGGTATAATTTTATGCATACCAAGATAATTGTAGATAATAACAGTACATTATGCATTATTAAGAATCATGTACATCATTCTAAAACAAAACACATAGAAATTAGGCATCATTTTATAAGAGATTGTTTTGAAAAAGGTTTAATACATCCAGATAGGGTAGACACAGAGGAAAATGTGGCTGATCTTTTAACTAAACCTTTTGATGTTGGGAGGTTCCAGTACTTGGTAACAAGTATTGGAATGATCAATCTCACCTAAATGTGTTTTTGAAATCATTTTATAGTTTGTACATGATGTGTATTGTTATTAGTCTTTGTAAAGAATTAGGTTTTCCACTTTATTTTTCTAACGCTAACAAAGGTTATTTGAACGCTGACAAGTGTTAAAATAGCCGCAGACAACAATATGTTAGTTTTGTGGTTTTTGATCTAATCATGCAAGCATTATGAGCATTGTACATTTGGATACAGAGTTGCTTATGGATCTTTGGAGCTTACAAGGAATGTGTCAAAGTTTATGTATGATGGTTGGAATGTTTACATTCCTATCTTGACATAAATTTTTGTCATATACTTTTTATTTTGCAACTTTGTATATCTTAGTTTGAGGGGAGGTTTAGGAAACCTTTAGGCTTTTGGGTATTCTTAGAATACTCTTATCTAAATTCTAGATTGTGTCCAATGGTGAGTACGATTTAGAATTTCTAATTCGTGAGGCACTGTAGCATGCAAATTTGATATATTGTGCACGCTGCCAAGACATTTTGGCCTAGAATTGGGATTGGTCGGTTGGGAGACTTGGTGAACGTTTTTATTGAGCTTAAACGGGAAGTTACAAAGGGTTTATATGAGGTAAATTCATTGTTAATAACTTTGGTTAGCAAGGGACACTTGAGGACAATTATGTCTACCTTGCTTAAGCAAGTGTGCATGATTGGACAATGCTTGCCACCCTATAGTCATTTTCAGTCTAAGAGTTATGTTCACTAGGGTAAACTTCTTTGTTAAGGTCTTTTTATTTTTAATTATTTTTATTTTTGGCCACTTACATGATTTCTTTCCAAACGCTGATAAGACCAATTTAAACGCTGACATGGCAAATTTCAACGCTGGCAAGAATATAGCCGTTACACGCTGATGTTTACTTTTCGACCGTTGAAAAACATTGGGTCCCACCCAGTTGTTATTTTTGACGAAAATATGGGCCGTATTTTTAGCGAGTTGGTAACTTTTAATTAATGTATTAGATAAGTTATATATTTTACAAGATTGTGATGATTACTTTTTGAATATAATTGCCTCATATTTTAACCAATCGTATGTTTTTACCTCTCCTATAAATTTGGCTCTTTTCTTTCAAACATGGTAACTACTATTTCTTGTCTGCTAAATCTCTCAAACCTTCATACCTCCATTATTATCATATCAAAGTTTTCTCCAATCAAACTTCAATGGCACCAAAGTTTAAACCTACAAATGTGGAATTGGGGTTCAGAAGCCAACACAACATGGTGGCTTATTTGGAAGAGGATAATACTTTGCATCCCCAATACACTCAGATGATTGGGTATCTGAAGGCGCCTCCTCCAAGGTATGCACTTTCACATACTCCACTCGTCCTTATCACACACATCAAGCAGTTTTGGAACACTGTCAGTTCCAGAACAATTGATGGAGTGATTACATTGACTGCTACTGTTCATGGGGTTCAATGGGTAGTTACTGAAGCTTTGGTTCGCCAAGCTTTGCATCTTGATGATGCTGATGGTATAACTACCCTTCCCCTAGCAGAGCTAGAGTTAGGACTCCAAGGCTTGGGATATGCTTTGCCTCCAGTGGGCCATTTAAACAAATATACCAAACAACAATTTCCCCCAGCCTGGAAGTTCCTTATACATGTCATCCTACAATGTTTGAGTCCAAAAGGCTCTTCTTTCAATGAAATCAACCGTTTAATCGGGAGTGCCATTGTTTGTATTTCAACTGGGCAAAGATATAATTTTTCGAAATTGATTTTTATGACATGTGTCACAACAAGGGTAACAAGATGACTCTTGCTTACCCTAGGTTTTTACAAATGATTTTTGATATGCAAGGATATTGCAGTAGGGACCATAACAACTTTTATAAGGTCCATACTCAAAAGAAATCTATGTTTGACAATATGAATTCCCCTACTTATAGAGACTTACCCCTTACCCCAACCATGCTAGTTGTCATTAAGGCAACTGCACAACCTCAACCAAAACCAGAACCAACACCATAACAACCTCCATCACCCCAACACATAGACCTTTACCCTCAACTATCAGGCATTGACACTCAAAATGTGGGCGTTGACACACACAACCCAAATGCTGACACCATTCTTCCTCAAACCCAAACAGCCTCTCACACCCAAACAGTCCCCCAATCTACTTCCTCTTCAGAACCTCATGATTATAGGTTTGAGAAACGCCAAAGGACTAATGGAGTGTTCTCCTCTAGTGGTCTTAGCCATGTAGGAGAGAGAACCACCTCCACAAGTGTGGCTGGTGAAATGGGTGGGGCTGGGACTATTGACTCTAGCTTAGAAGCAGGTCTAGGCACTCCCAACATTATTAAGACCCCCTCCATGCCCGATGAATCTCTTTTGGGAGGTCAAATCCCCATCATAGAAGAGGGCAGATTGGAACCTTTATCACTTTTCGAATTGACAGCGGTTTGCATTCACTTGTAAAAGCAGAATGCAGACCTTGTACAAGTTGTCACGGGTCAAGGCCTCGAACTCAAATCATTGAGGGAGAGGATCGTCATTTTGGAAACTGCCAATGCTCATGGAAGGCAGGAGGATTCTTCCAAAGGGGAGGATGAACAGGTACATGTGAGTGACAAAGACTCACAAGAAGGTGGTTCATACGGGAGTGTGGAAATAGCTGAGGCGTTGACAAGCTTAAAAGAGAAGCCAGCTATGGAAGCTTCTTTGATTACTCCCAAGAAGTTAAGTTTTGTGGAAATGATGCAACAAGCCACAAAGTCAGTCGTTGACATTCAGAGTTTGAGCGCTGCCAAGAGTAAATCAAACATTGACAAGCTTAAGGGTATGATTGGTGTATCCCAACCACCAGTTATCATCAAGGATGTTTCTACACAGGTACCAGCCATTACTTTACCAACTATTGGAGCCAAGGATAAGGTTAAAGGGATTTTGGAAGAGGTTCAGGTACCAAAGAATGCAGCACAGGTACATTTTGATTCAGTTTTGGCTGCACAATTAGAGGAATAGGATAGGATGGAGACTACCATATAAAAGGTTAAGGATGGTAGTGATGATGATGAGAGTTCTGGTTCAAGTGTCATGATTATTGAAGAACCAGAGGTTGGAGTATGAAGAGGATGAGTTAGCTAGGGATAAGCTAAGAGAGTTGAAAATGAAGGTAGATTTTGATATGCCTGAAGTTATGGATATGTATTTTGCATAGGAATCTACAATTGAAGAAAATCCAAACATGTCAATCACTGGACAAATTTAGGATTTGGAGATTCTGCTGAGAGTATAACAAGATTGCAAGGTGATCTTAAAGCACAAGGCTAGTAAGGTGCTTTCTGAGCTCAAAAGGGATAAGAGAGAGCTCTATTATATGCTGCTTAGGTGTCATCAAGGTGGATGTACCTATGAGAGATTGAGGAGGCTATCTTTTGAAGAATTGGAATTTCATGCTTATCCAATTTGGGAAAGAGTTTGTGAGGAAAACACTCTGAGGCTTCTCTCAAATGAAAGGAGAGAAGAAATTGAGGAAAATATGCAGATCAAGAGGGCTTCTATTGTACCAAGGCCAATGAATAAGGGAATTCTAATTGAATTTCTAGTCCTTGATTAATTGAATCCGGGTGAAGCCGTGATCAGAAAGAATATAAAGCTTTCACTTTTAGAGGCTTCAGATGTTGCAGAGGTATTGCCTTTGGATTTCAGAAACCCAATAATCAATTATGAAGAAGATGCAAGTGGGTTCTGGATGATCATCAAATATGGTAAAAAGGTACATACTTTTACTTCCTTGATCTCATTATTTGCAAGCATGGATAGAGAAGACTTGGTAGATCTGTGGAATCTGATGAAGATCAAGTATGATGCTAAAGAGCCTACTTCAGCAAATGGAATAAAGATCTGGACAACATTCAAGAGGATGATTACACCAGATGAAGCTGATCCAATATGGTTGGATCTGGATGATATCAGTTGTTTAAAGTGGTGTCTATACTCAGCTGCTGGTGTATACCATCTAAGCACCACAAAGTTTTCAGAGTATCTTCTGGTTGATGCTCAATATCCTATGTCTAAGGATGTTTTGAAGAAGATGGTGTCTACACAGCTAGAAGTTGATTATACTAGTGATGTTAGCAAGGATTTAATTAGATTTGTTTATTTTCTAATTAACAAGTAGTGTTTATTTGTAAGAATCCTCTTTATACTTAGTTTTTATTCAGAAACTTGATTACTAGAGTATATATCAGGTTTAGGGGAGGAGTGTTGGGAATAAAATGTGCTAAGTCACTGAGACGTTGACAAGAGTAATTTGGACGCTGACAGGAGTAATGAAGCGCTGACAGATCAAGCACTGACAAGAAATATTCAAGCGCTAACAAGAAGAAGTCCAACCACTGATGGGAATACTTAGTCAACACGTTTTGTATTTGAAGTAAAGATATGATCAACATTGTATTTTCTATATTTATCTTTACCTAGAATAGTTGATAGATAAACCTTTGTACACGACTCCTTTTGCTATAAAAGGAGGTCGTAGGGTTTGTAGTTTGAACATATTATTCAGTTTTACAACTTTCATTGTAAGCAAGTTCGTTTATCAATCTAAAGTGAAAGTTTAGTTTACTTTGTTTGTTTGTTCTTTATTCTAAGTGTTAATTCCCCATAACACTGAGATTGTTTAATACAAAAAAGTTTCTCTAAGTATTAATCTTGATTCAATCTTGTTTATTACAAAGCTAATTGATCTAAGTTTGGGATCAACATAGGATACCATAACATGTTGTGTAGTGAAATTAAAGCTATATATGGGATTTAAGTTTAGGTTTTACGTTTATCATGTACTGCACTCTAATGTAACTGTTGCTTTCTTTATTTTACATGAAATGCATGCCATTTAGTGTCACATTTTCATGCATATATCTAGTTAAAGAAACAAGCATAAACTCTTCAATCATGCATGTATGGTAGTTACAGGAAAACAAGCATAATATGCTACTAGTAGACACTGTCACAAAGTTTAAGGCATGTTGTCAAAATATAGATATAACAAGGATAGTTTATATAAATTGTTTGTGAAAAGTTATTGAAAAGGTTTTGTGCAAATGACTTGAAAGAGGTGATATTTATTAAAAAAATTATGATAGAACAAAGAAAAAGTCTTAAGAGGTTAATTGCGTTGCTGATGCTCTAAAAGTTGTAAAAACTATTTTGTTTTTGTCCTTCACTTTCATGTGTAATTTTTTTCTCTCTCACACACATGACTTCTCTTTTTCTACTCTCTCATTTTTCTTAATAACCTTCGAGCTCCGGCCACCATTACTATATCCGACCAAAATCTTAAAAACCACCACTTTCGGTTAACACTTCAAACCGACCACCATAATTATCTTTAGCCAAAATCTTAAGAACCACCATATTTATCTTTAGCTAGTGATGGTGGTTCATTAAGTTGGGTTTCTAGATCTACACTTATAAATTATATCTATGAATCTATACACTTTGTGGAAGCATTTGCGGAACCATCTTATGTCCAGATCTATACTTATAATGATGATATTGTGGTATGGATATTGTGGAAGCATTTGCCATGGTGGTCACCGACAAACAAATTAGATCCATGAATCTATCATTTGTGTGTCTCTGGATCTTTAATGAATCTCAAAACCACCATTACCATTGAAAGCAATTTCGAACATAATAAACCCCAACAAAAACAAGATCTGAAGCAAACAACCCAACAAAATCAAGATCCGGCCAAAAGTATTTTTCTAGCGATGCACCATTCCTTGTTCAGATTTACCTTTGAAAGTATATGTGACTATGATGTGTACTAGCAATAGGAAGGAAAATGAAAGATAGAAATCTGAGAAAATGAAAGTGACGTGGATCTGGAAAATAGGTAGATGTAAGAGAAAGTGATTTTTTTATTTTCACCTTTTAAAAAACAAAAAAAAATTGTACTATAAAAAATGTACTGCTACCTTCTAATTGGTTTGGATATGTTTGGAAATTGAAAAGTTTCAGTTTGTACTCAACGGGGTGTTTGTATCCTAAGATGAAGGTGTCTGTAAGCTATTAACTATAAGCTGTAAGCTGTAAACTGTTTAGTAAAAAGCTGTTAATTTTAATAAAAGTGTTTGGTATATTAGCTGTTAACTGTAAAGTTAAAATATAAAATGACTTAAAAGGGCATCTTTTAATAAATTATAATATGGTTGGAGGTTATATTAGTAATTTACAGCTTTAACAGCTCTTGACAATCTAAAAAGCTGTATGAAACAGTTTTTTATTTAAGACCTATTTAGTTAAAACAAAAAGTTAACAGCTAAAAAAAATGTTCCAAATAGAAATATTAAATTCTTATTTTTAACAAAAAAAACTAACAGCTATTTAAAAGCTTTAGAAAAACTCTTACCAAACAGACGGATAATCTTTTACTTTATGAAAAAGAAAGAAAAGAAACAAGCTAGTGCAAATGAGACAAAAAAGAGCTTGGCCCAAAGTCAACACACTACCCTGTCAATCAATCCATCCATCCTTTAAAAATAATTAATCCCCAAACTACCCCTTCACCTTTTCCCATTTCCTCACACAAACTAAAAAAAAACACACACACACTAAACTAACCTCCCAAATCCAAAACCCCCAAAACCAAAACTGGATCCACCATGAATAACAACAACCAAAACAACAATGAAGGCGATGGATCGAGTAGTAGCAGCAGTATTAGAGCTAAGTATAAGATGATGTCACCTGCTAAGCTTCCGATTTCTAGAATTACTACCGGTGGCGGTGGTGGTGGTGGTGGTGGTGGCGGTATTACGATTCCGCCTGGTCTTAGTCCGACTTCGTTCCTTGAGTCTCCGGTTTTGTTGACTAATGTCAAGGTATTTGTGATTTGTTTTGACCTGAGTTGGTGACACGTCAGCTTTCAGGTTGATGACGTCATCGGAGATCATTTCGTGTGATGGCGTTAGGTTTAGTCAATGTGAATGTGATTGATTAACTGAGGAATTTGTTAGTTTTTGTTTTTTTGATTTGATTTGGTTGTGAAATGACCTAATTTGGTGCCACGTCAGCAATCAGTTACCGGTGAATGTGAAATGGTGCCACGTCAGCAATCAGTTACCGGTGAATGTGGTTGAGTCGTTAGGTTTTATGTTTTTGATTGATTTAGTTATGAAATGGATGCCACGTCAGCAGTCAGGTTTATTGATGAATGATAAATAATGTGAGGTTAGGCCGATTAAATCGTTAGGTTTTAGATTTTGGTTGTTATTTGATTGATTCAATCGTTAGGAATTTTCGTGTATTACTATTTCTCCTGCTCTTAGTCTGATTTCGTTCCTTGAGTCACCGGTCTTGTTGACGAATGTGAAGGTATTTGTTTGATTGATTGATTGAGTGAGTGACTTGTTTGACCTGATTTGGTGACTCGTCAGCTTTCAGGTTGAGGACGTCATCGTTCATTTCGTGACGGCGTTAGGTCTAGTGAATGTAATTGATTAGTTGAAGAATTGTTAGGTTTTGTGTTTTAGATTTAGTTATGAAATGGATGCCACGTCAGCAATCAGGTTTATTGATGAATGATAATAGTAATGTCAGGCTAGGCCGATTAAACCGTTAGGTTTTAGATTTTGTTATAACTATTACTCCTGCTCTTAGTCTGACTTCGTTCCTTGAGTCGCCGGTTTTGTTGACTAATGTCAAGGTATTTGTGATTTGTTTGACCTGATTTGGTGACACGTCAGCTTTCAGGTTGATGACGTCATTGATCATTTCGTGTGATGGCGTTAGGTTTAGTAAATGTGAATGTGTGTTTTTGATTTGATTTAGTTATGAAATGACCTAATTTGGTGCCACGTCAGCAATCAGTTACCGGTGAATGTGAAATGGTGCCACGTCAGCATTCAGTTACCGGTGAATGTGATTGAATCGTTAGGTTTTATGTTTTTGATTGATTTAGTTATGAAATGGATGCCATGTCAGGTCAGGCTGTTTAAATCGTTAGGTTTTAGATTTTGTTTGTTACCTAAGTGATTTAATCATTAGTATTTTGGTGTATTACGACTCCTCGGGGTCTTAGTCCGACTTAGCTGCTTGAGTCTCATGTTCTGTTGACTAATGTGAAGGCATGATTTGTTTGTTAGGACATGATTTGGTGCCACGACAGCTTTCAGGTTGTTGACGTCATTGATCATTTCGCGATGGCGTTAGGTTTAGTGAAATGCGAATGTGATTGATTAACTGAGGATTTGTTAGTTTTTGTGTTTTTGATTTGGTTGTGAAATGACCTATTTGGTGCCACGTCAGCAATCAGTTACCGGTGAATGTGATTGTAATTGAATCGTTAGGTTTTATGTTTTTGATTGATTTAGTTATGAAATGGATGTCACGTCAGCAGTCAGGTTATTGATGAATGATGATAGTAATGTCAGGTTAGGTTGATTAAATCATTAGGTTTTAGATTTGGTTTGTTATATGACTGATATAATTGTTTGGATTTTGGTGTATTAGTATTCCTCTTGGTCTTAGTCCAGCTTCGTTCCTCGAGTCTCCTGTTCTATTGACTGATGTCAAGATATGATTTGTTTGTTAGACATGATTCGGTGCCAAGTCAGCTTCCAGGTTTATGACGTCCTCGATCATTTCGTGATGGCTTTAGGTCTAGTGAATGTGAATGTGTGTTTGTTAGATTGAAGAATTGTTAGGTTTTGTGTTTTTATACCACATCAATCAGGCGGATGACGTTAGATTAGGCTGCGTGAATGTTAGTAGTAGTTTGAATTGTTAGGTTTTTGTAAATTTGTTATGATGACTTCAGCAATCAGTTCGTAAAGTAGGTGATGACGTTTAGGTCTAGTGAATGTGAATGTAATTGATTAATTGAAAAATCGTTAGTTTTTTTTTATTTAGTTATGAGATGACATAATTTGATGCCACGACAGATTAGGCTGAATGTTAGTAGTAGTTTGATTGATTGATTGTTTCCAGGCATTTAAGAAGGTAGTTGATGACGCCAGATTATGTGTAGTGAATACTGAATTTGTTGATCGTTTTTTTGTCAACTTAGTTATGAATGACCTGTCACATCAGCAATCCGGTAGAAGACCGTAACTGATGACGTCACATTAGGCCGAGTGAATGTTACTAGTAGTTTGAATTGTTACGTTTTGTTGAAGGTGTTATGATGACTTCAACATTCAGTTTGTAAGGTATTACTGTATTAGGTCTACTGAATGTAAGTGAATCTTTAGGTTTTATGTTTTTTATTTACTTATGAAATTTGATGCCACGTCAGCAGTCAGGTTTGTTGATAAATGATAATAATGTCAGGTTAGGTTGAGAGTAAATATTAGGTTTTAGATTTTGGTTGTTATTTGATTGATTTAACCGTTAGGATCTTGGTGTGATGATGTCAGCAATCAGTGTGTAATGTAATTGATGACGTGTTTAGTGAATGTATAATAATCTCATTGATTGTTAGGATTTATGTTTTTGTGAATTATTTATTTTTTTATGATTGACCAGCCACGTCAGCAATCAGGTTGAAACTTCTTAGGTTAGTGAATTTTGATTGATTTAATCGTTAAGTTTTATTGAAATGGTTGTGATAACGCCAGCAATCAGTGCAGGAGGTGACGTGACTGAACTGTTAAGTCTAAAGCGTTCATTCAGTCGCAGGACGATTGTCAAGATATATATTGTTTTAGTGACGACACCAGATTATGTTTCATAAATGTTGATTTCAGTGATTGTGTTAATTGTTAGGTTTTATGGTTTTTGATTTAGTTGATTGAATCTTTATGAATGTCACGCCAAGAGTAGGTTGCACGAATGTTAGTTTCATTGATTGAAATAAAGGTTTTAAGTTTTTATGAATTGTAATGACGACGTAATCAGTTCAGAAGGTGATTGATAACAACATATTAGGTTTATTTTCCTCGTCTTAGTCCTATGACTTTCCTTGAGTCACTTGTGTAGCTGACGAATGTGAAGATATGATATGCTTAAATTGATTGAATCGTTATATTTTTGGTGATCTGTTATAGTGGCATCAGCAATCACTTCGTAAGGTAGCTGATGACGTTACGTCTAATGAATGTGACTGTAATTGAATCTCTAGGTTTTACGTTTTTGATTTAGTTCTGAAATGGATGCCATGTCAGCAATCAGGTGATGGTTAATCGATGAATGACAATGTAAGGTTAGGTTTAGTAAATGTTGATACTTTATTGAGTCGTGAGATTTTGGCAAATTGTTATGATGACGTTTCAGCAATCAGTGCATGATGTCAGATTAGTTTAATGCATTTGATCTGATATTTAAACTATCATACGGAAATCCTGCTGGAGTAGGGTATTGGGAGGTTTGTAAGCTGCCTACCCGGGTACCCTTGCCTCGCCACCCCGAATGTGTAGCTAGTGAGATTTGAAACCGCTATGCCATTTGATCTGATATATAATTTTTGTTTATTGTTTTAGTTAATTGTTAGGTTTTAGGCTTTCTGTTTAGTTTACTTTATGATTGCGTCGTTATGTTTTAGGTTTTGTTATGAACGCCGTCTCAGCAGTAAGATGTATGGTAACTGATAGATTAGGTTTAGTTAATGTTAGTCTCGTTGATTGGTTTAATTTTTAGGTTATACATTTTGGTGAAATGGTGATGACAACAGCAAACAGTTCATAAAGGGTAATTGATGACGTCTGATAAGGTTTTCTGAATGTTGATATAATCATATGAGGTTTTGGTGAAATGACATCAGTTTGTGAATGTTCAGTTTCATTGATATGATCTGATATAAGAAAATCAAATAACTAAATTTTGTTTATATTTGCTGATTATAAAATTCACATCAGCAGCTCTAGGTTTTGGTGACTTTTGTTTACGAAATTTTGAATGCCATGTCGACAATCGGGATGAAGGCAATTGTGATAAATTTCATCGATTTCACTATTTTATATCTTGTTATTAAGGATTTGAGATTAGCTTCATCATTTAAGGGAATTATTCACTGATTACACTTTAATCGATTTGTTGAATCTTACTAATTGGTGTAACTTTCGGTTTCCGAGTAGCTGTGGAAATTGTAAAAGGGAAAACCCAAGTCTACTTTTGGTGTAGGTTACGTTAGAGTAGATGTAGTGGAGAATTTAGGTTAATTTTTATTTGATGTGATATGATGGTATTGAGATTAGCCTCATGATATAAGAAAGAAATGAGCTTTTTGTAAAGTGAGTTATGTTTGATATTCTTTATTTGGATGCCGTGTTGTTTGATGGAACGTTGAGTTTTCTATGTTGGATTAAATGAATCTATTTTAAGTGCTCTATTAGGAGAATATATTACAATTTCTATGCTAGTGTGGCCATTTGGGACCGTTGTATTCTGATGCTTACAATGATGTTGTTCCCCATCAGTTACTTCTTTTTGCAACTGTCCTTTGTAATTATTTCTTACTTAATTATTATATGGATAGCTGTTTTTTTAGATACTTTTTTCGTCTTTTTTTGTCGTATACAATAAGTTTTCAGTGTTGATTCTTTACAAAGGTGAATATTCCTTTTTCTTGGGTGGGCTTTGCCACCTTTCCTTTATTGTTGCTTTGTCTGTTTAGGGTAATTTCTAGAGTCGTTGAATCTAAACTGTTGCAAGTAGTTTGTCCTTTGTAATTGAAAGGTTAAGACTTTATGAATCATGTTTTCAGCTTGTGCGAATATATTGCAACCGAATAAGGATAATAGTATTTAATAAACAATTATGAAGCTTATTGACGACGAGTCTATAAAAATTCCCTTTTTTAATCTTGTAGGCAGAGCCTTCTCCAACCACAGGTTCTTTCTTTAAGTCTCCACTTATGCAAAGGTCAATTGGCAGTGCCACATTCTCTTTAGACGCAAATTCTGCTGCCAGAAAAACCGTAGATGATAACAAGTCTGGGTTCTTTGAGTTTAGACCACACGCTCAACCTACATCAGTTCCACAAATTTCTTCTGCAGGATTTCAGGTATGGCCCTGATCAGCTATTAAGCTACTCTTTTCTTTTTCTGGTAGGTATTAATTATGGAACATTAAATAAGACATCTTTTCATTTAGTTTAGAAGTTGCTCTCTGTTTATGATCTTAGCTTATATTTGGTCCGATTAAAAATTTATATATCAGAAATCATCTGAGGATGCGGTTTTGTTTTGTGTTCGCACCTTATTCACTCATCTCAATCTCTTTGATTCTCTTCATTTAACATCATGGAAATCTTGTGAACTTTGTTTCTGAGTTATAGCGTGATAGGTTCCATCATAAGATCGTTTGGTTTTGCAGTTCGCTTAATCTGCCCATTTCTCTACAAATCTATTTTCACTTGACCCATTTCTCTCCAAATCATTCGTCCATGTAGTTTGTCAGCTTTGACTTGCTGGCATGATTATCATTGTGAATACTTCATTGATTTGAGGACACTTTTAATTTCAGTGCTTAAACTATACTATAAACTCGACTTTACCAAACAGGTTTATAATACTAGTTGCATGAAAGATTGCTGCAGGTTCCAACCATCACCTAGGTGAACCAAGCGGGCAATATCATCATCAGAATCACAATCAAAATCAAAATCAGAACCAAAACTACAACGAGCCTCAATCATATTCATCATCTCCGTCTCCTTCCAACTGGGAAATCGCATCACCAAGAGAACAAAGTAGTACTGCACTTGCATACATGCCTCATGAGGAAACTAACGGACCAGGAAAGCCTAAAGATACTGGACCTGCAATCCAAGTTGACAGGTCAGCAGATGATGGATATAATTGGCGAAAATATGGGCAGAAAGTTGTGAAAGGAAGTGAACATCCAAGAAGCTATTACAAGTGTACACATCCCAATTGTGAAGTGAAAAAGATTTTTGAACGCTCTTATACTGGACAAATAACAGAGATTGTGTATAAGGGCACACATGATCATCCCAAACCTCAACCTAGCCGTCGATTTAGTGCCGGTGCTCTTATGTCATCACAAGAGGAAAATCCTGATAAACTTCAATATGCAGCTTATCAAGCAGGTATGCAGCTTTCATGCTCTCCCTTCCCGTTAGAGGTGGCATTTCAACATTTTTACTTGTGAATCGGGTTGAAAGTCGCCAGAACTCTATCTTTAATGCATAATATTTCCTAACGTGTTTTGTGAAAGATCCAGATTATTGTAGTAATCTTGATTTCCTAACTGTAGTTGATACATCAACTATATATATATTTTATTTATTTTAATAAAGTTGGACAAAAATGTGTGTGTGTGTGTGTGTGTGTATGTGTGTGTGTGTGTGTGTGTGAGCACAGATCTGGCTAATTCGGAAACTATGGAATGGGACTAACAACCAATTCCTGTACTGAAATGCCATGTTTAATCCAAATGTGTTTTGACCAACATTAGCCTCCAAGCTATTTGGTTTAATCACTATTATCTTCTAATCGCTATTTGGTTTGTACTTTATTATTGTCGAAGGTGTTTCTGCAAGTAATGGCCAGAATCCTAACTTAGATGCGAGTGGAACCCCTTTGCAATCTCCGAGACAAGCAAATCAAGATAGTACGGATGATGTCGATGATGATGACGACCCATATTCGAAAAAGAGGTGATGGAAGTTGAATGAAAGTTTATATTTAATAATTTTAGTTCAATGCTAATATTTTAATTATGATCAGGCGAACAGAATTTGGAACCCTTGATATCACTCCAGTGGTCAAGCCTATCCGAGAGCCACGGGTGGTTGTCCAAACAACCAGTGAGGTTGATATACTGGATGACGGATATCGTTGGCGTAAGTATGGCCAGAAAGTTGTGCGTGGCAATCCTAATCCTAGGTATGTATTCACTTCATACTCAAATAAAGATCGCTAGCAGTAGTCGTTTTAGTCATATGGGGTGTTTGGATTTATAAACTCGAACAATATCTTTTTTAGTAATGCTACTTGAACTCTTGAAGTAGCAATAATCAGTTTTTTAATGTTGGATAATAAGTTTCATAATGGAGGCAACAAAATCGATTATTTAAGGGTAAACTTAAATTACCTATAACCTGTGGATTTAACCAAATTTGAGAGACTTATACTCTCATTTCACTTTAACACCTCTTATTTTGGGGTTAAAATGTCGTTTGTGGTTATTTATCACTAATTTTTTGAGTATTGATATTTTGTCAAACACAAACATTTGATTATCTGGTGATCACAATTTTGAATTCTGCCAATGTATCCAAATATTTAGAACACTTTGTATTTCAGTTATCCATTTACATAAAATGGGTGGGGATTAAACCTTTTGAAAACCATAAGAACTTATGCAACTTATCGACACATTATTCAGGAGCTATTACAAGTGCACAAGTCCTGGCTGCAATGTAAGAAAACACGTAGAGAGAGCATCTCATGATCCTAAAGCTGTCATAACCGCATACGAAGGAAAACACAACCACGATGTACCCTTGGTAAAAAACAGCAACCATGATCTTACAGGGTCAGGAAATCAACGGACCAGATTAGAGGAAAACAATGCTCTTTGCCTTGACCTTGTAGTAGGTAATAGAATCCCGGATCAACCACAGGTACAGGTTTCAAATTCAAATTTCAGAAAAGTTGTTCACTGGAATGATATATATGGTGGGTCTAGAGAGAATGGTGTCGAGGCCTGTAATATTGACCCTTCTACGCTTAACCATTCTTCTAACCCTTATTCGCAAAACCTTGGAAGAATAGTCATGGGACCATAGAACTTTCTGAAGAAACGGAATAAAATATGAATGCTGCTGCTTTTTTCATGTGGCAACAGGGCTCAAAAGGGTGTAAGAATTATGATATTACCTCAAGTTGGTAAAAAACGGTCAACACGGGTGAAACTAGTTTTGTATTTCTTTTGTACTGTTGCCTTAATGTTAGCGGCAGATTAGGTGTACTGTATGTTTGTCACAGCTGAGATAGAAGCGTAGAATGTATAATCTGGAAAAACTTTGTGATAAAATTATATGTTATAATTTAGGTTGTAACGGAGGGAAGTGTAATGTGGGGTATGCTTATTCAAATGCGGCGTGTTTCAAAGATTTTGTTAGATTATGTGTATTGGTTTGTAGGTCAGGGGATTGGGGCAAAGATCAATGGCTGATGTGATCATGGGGTGTCTGTCTCGGTTTATGTAACCAGCTATTGGC
Organism: Glebionis coronaria; assembly: GCA_025667525.1. Lineage (NCBI taxonomy): Eukaryota > Viridiplantae > Streptophyta > Magnoliopsida > Asterales > Asteraceae > Glebionis > Glebionis coronaria. The sequence goes on along the minus strand of CM046880.1, from coordinate 590,209,638 downwards.
TTATTTGATTCTGGGCTTACGTTTAATAAGCTCACTTTTTGTGGCTTATTTTGAAACTTCTTGGCTTCATAAAAAGCTTATATAAGCCGAAAAGTTTCAAAAAAACCACAAATAGGTGGAGCTTAGAAAACATAAAATACGATAATTAGTGCTAGGAGGCCTTGACTTCCCTTGAATGGATTACTTGAGTGGCTAAACCGAGACTTGTAAAAGCCACAAGCATACTTATGATGTGCAACCCAAACAAACCCACTTGAGTACCTCTCAGGAAATCCAGTTTTAAACATTTAAACTCCATTCATTTTCTAGTTTTATGCAGTGTTTGAAAACGCGGGTTGACCTGGCTGATTGAACCGTGAACTGGAATCGCGGTTTGGCCGAAAACCTGGTTGAAGAACCGTAACACGATGGTTTGACCAGGTCAATTAAAAAAAATGGTTTTTAAAACATTGGTTTTATGAGCCTATATGTAGTGGTTATGTTTTTAGGTTAAACTTGAAGTTAGAGGTGGCCAAACTAGTTTATCAGTCAACAAGCCGGTTTGACTTAAATCAAATCAGTTAGAAACTAGTTTTTGGTTAAATTTTAATCGGTTTTAACCAGATTAGTTCGGTATTAATCGAATCGGTGCGGTTTTAACCAGTTTTTAAACCGATCCAAGGTTGAACCTGTGTCAAAAAGTGCGTCAAACTATCAAAATGAGTTTTTAACTATATATGTATAAGTGTAACCACTTAGACATTTTTTTGCTTGAAATACTGAAATGACACATATTTGGATATAAGTAGTTACTGTTGTCGACATAAATTTATCCCTTTCTGTACTTGAAAAAAGAGCCTGTAAAAGATGTAACATAAAAACATAGTAACATATATTTTGATGGTTATATTTATGTCTTTTACTATATCACCAAGTACCAGATCCAAGAGGGGGCCATAGCTATCTAACATATTTATTTTATGGAAATATCTCAAATTTAGCAAGAGTTTTTCTAACTTGTGTCTTGAGTGCAAGATAAGAAGACAAAAAATGCAAAAAAGTACTCAAAGTTTTAAAGAAAACGTAAAAAAAAAAAACTCAAAGTATGCAAGTTCTTAATTTTTTTTTTTCGTATTTTTCTCAAAACTTTATCAAATACTTAACATGATTATATTTAGATCTAGATTACTAATTAAACTTTCATCAATTAAATAAAACATTGATTTTTAAAGTATATCGATAATTAAACTGTCCGGTATTTTGATAAAAGGAAACATAATTGTATCCATAAGTTAAGATCAAATAAAAAGCAATCTTAAAATAAAAAGGAATAAGAAGTAGCATAAACGCAAATCCGAGATGCGTCGACCTAAATTAGTCGCATCTTATTATCTTAGATGCATCATAACGTGTTTTCAAGCTTTTAATCAGATGCATATACGTTTTTTAGATGCATTTCATAATTTCTGCTTACAAGTCTTTACATGTGCGGAAATCGTAAAAATTCAATTGCACCATCTACACATCAAACTAACTTTCGAAACTCAAAATGATACATCTATTACATATATTACAAATCGTTGCATCATGTGTGGTCTGATCACTTCTCATTACTTCTAATTTTAATTTATTTCTTATTGGATCCTTCCTCTTGTTAACTTATGCAAACGAGTCGAATTTTGGTAGAGCTCAACTTGACTCGAGAACATTTATGACTTTATGTTTGGCTCGATATCCCATCAAGCCATAGAGGAAGCTTGAGCTCGACTCGAGAAAAATCTAAGGAGTCAGCTCAAAAAACCCGATACATTCGTCAATAAGTATTTACATTCATGTCTTTTAGATATACAACACCTTAAAACAGTACATCATATGTATATAAAACAAATCTTCATTACTTAAAAATGTGAAATGCTCAGTGATAATGAGCTAACCCCGGTATGAAAGAAAATGTTTATACTTTATACGTTAGTGTGTGATGTCAAGGTAGTATCAGGATTGTCTCGTTGTTTTCGGTCTCCCTAGGCAGTAACAACAAAGAAACTCTTTTAAGGTCGCGAAATAAAGAGAAGTTGCAAGTAAAATTGAATTATATAACTCATATATGTTTAATATTATACGTATTTATATCCAAAACTAATGAAAATTTGTTCGTTCTAAAGTTGAGGCCATGTGCGACTAAACCTGTTCACACCGAAACCCCTCTGGGTAGTACTGGTGTTGCCTCAAAGGTGTATCAGAAAGACAAACAACATTTGTATCATTGTATGAGCTTTAAAATATCATTTAATGCTGAAAATACATACAAAAACATTGCCATCATGCCACCAATATTCCTCTGGTCTCTTCTATAAGCAATATGGCCACGTAAATTCATACATCTCCACCCAAACACAGATGACAAACCCAACTCGAAACTTCACCGGTTCACCCAATGCAATGACTGTGCACCATGCTAAAACACCACTCAATATGATCACCAATGCAATGACTGCTGTTGAATTACAGGCTGCAAGAGTGACGCAAGCATGCTGCACTTTTTTTAGAGGGGATGCACATTGTGGAGGAAAGCGGACGGATGTGACTCAAGGGGAGGAAAGGCCTATTTTGCATCGCACTCGAAGAAGAAGCTCAGAAGATGAACTCGGTCGCCATTACACCAAAAACTGGTTTGCAAGTAAGCTTTTTTCCATAGAGTGCGAATGAATTGATTTCTAGCCACTTTTAGTTTCATAGCAAATTTGCCTGAAAATGAAAATCGCCGAAGTATACTCACAGCTTATACCTACCTACAACAAATCAGATAATTCCAACATACTTCTGTATTATTGACTAGGGTAAATGATTTAAAAATGCATCTAACTTGACACTTTTTTGCGTTTTGTGTAGCCATCTTTTTTCTTTCCCATTATGATCATCAAACTTTCAAAAGTCGATCATTATGTGTATTTTGTGACCATTTTACCCTTACTTTTTTGAAATTTTGAAGGGTAAAATGGTCATTTTACATGGTAAAATAGTGACAAAATACACACAATGACCGACTTTTAAAAGTTTGATGACCATAATGGGAAAGAAAAAAGATGGGTACACAGAACGCAAAAAAGTGTCAAGTTAGATGCATTTTTAAGTCATTAGCCCTATTGACTATTATCCATTTTGCCTCTTCTAATTTTCAGCAAGATGCAAGTATCATGCAACTAGAACTAATATAGATATGCTTATCATGTCACCGGGACTGATCTTAATCAAGTTTTATCGAACTAAGTTTTATAATAAGTGCAAATTCATTTCTATACAGAATTTGTTTAGCTATTTTTCGAATAATGAATCAGGTAAAACATTACTAGAGATTGGGGACCCGTCCAGAAATGTTGTCGAGATGATCTTCAAAGCGACAACAACAAACTCCACGACATGTTCCATAAACATAAAACAAGTACTTAAGTTGAATAACTCAAGGGAAACTCTTGAAAGATTTGAGAAAGTCAGAGAGGACGTCAAGAACAGGGCTTACGAGCATCATGACAAGGATCCAAGAAACATGGTAGATGGTAACGAGCAATTACTATTCTACACAAAACTCGCCTCTTGCAAGCAATTAGAAACATCAAAGCTATGTAAAGACTCGAATTGCAGTATATGCAGTGTAATTAAATCAGGTTTTGACACTGCAAAAAGGAAAACCGGAATATGGTTGACTACAAGTTGCCAAGATTTCGTCAATGATAATGCACATGGAGAGATGATGAATGCGAGTATGGCTATAATGGTTTGTCGAGTGATTACTGGAAGAGTTATTGACATGGTTGACACAAAGTTTGAAGGTGATTATGATTCTATCGAAGGGGTGAAATCCAACCAACTGTTTGTAAAAAACCCAAGTGGTGTGTTGCCTTGCTTTGTTATAGTTTTAGACTGCAAATACGCCTGCTGACCATTTGTATAAGAACTCAATGTTTTTATTTTCAGATTAAATATGAACGTACTTTTGTTCATCAGTTTTGTAGTTATTTTACTTTTTATTTGTACATCTGTAAGGCTAAAAGACGGCTTTGTGTCATGTCTGAGCCAATTCTAGCCAAAAAACCGGGTAAAAAATGACCCAAACAGGTCACAAAGCTACCTTTTAGAGACTAAGAGAAAAAATTACAAGGGTCAAAATGGGACAACCAAAAGTATATTGGCATATGATACAATCACTCTGACAAATCCAGGTTTGTAAAGTATTACGGGATTTCATCGCCTATGCTACGAGCTTCTAGCAATACTTATAAGAGATAATATGGTATGAAAGGGATAAAAGGTACTACATTTTATACAGCATATTAACATTTTATACAGCATAACATTGTATGATATTAAGAACATACAGGGTGTTTGTACATGAAATCCCGACTACGATAAGATAAATTTAGCCAGAAAAGAATCTTTGCCAAGATTGCCAAGGTAGAAATCCACCTACAAAACCCATAAGATACGGAGTATTACAATATTAGCTACCATTAGACTTGTTAAAAATTGATTCTGTGATATTATGATCACAATCATATAAATAGCTATAACAAATGTAGCCATGTTGCAGGCTTGCAGCTAAGAATTCACTTGAATCTTTCTTACCACAATTAGGGCAGCGTATATACTCCTTTTCAATTAGAACAAGCCCTGAACCGCGACACTCAGTGCATTTCTTCTGAGCCACCTGCCATGGATAAAATTATAGGTTCATAATAAAGATTTAGGGGTGTATAGGATTGCTTATTTAACTTATTAATGCTTTTTGCTTTTTGGTAACCAAATACAACAATTTTCGCAATGGTTATTCATGGACCTAAAAGGTGAAATGAGCAAGCAACTATCAAGTCTCCAATAACCATAGTTACCGGGTGTCTGAGATTGCTTAAATTAGCTCATCTACTTCAAAAATAAACAAGTCCACACGTATGTGAGCTCCAGTTAAAGCACTTATCTGTAGTAGACATTTTAATCAGTATTCTGAAACACCCTCTTAAATTGCTTAAATCTAAGGGAGTGTTTGGGTATGCTTGATAGCTTATTCTATCCCTAAAAGGCAAAGACCTTAAACAATCTTAATATCTTCCCCAAAATATCAGTAAGTTGTCAAACTAATCAAACCAGCTTACCCGAACAACCCCTAAATTTTCATGCTGTAGACAAGCCGGGTTGAATTGCAAGCCTTATTATCTTTGACATTTTCAAAATGACTACGCTATCTCAATAATCGGTACCTCTTAATACAATGAATGAAAATACAATTCATTTAAGCTCGTAAGCCTAATCGAGCAATATGCATAGCGCTCAAAAGCTCAACTTCTAGCTCGTGACTCATTTACACACCTAGCTAGTCGTACCAAACACAATAATCACATAGTAATAAACTTACAATCCTCTTGCTAAACTCGATTCCAGCAACCACAAACGGCGTAACTCCAGCTACAAATCCCAAAAATCAAACAAATAAATCAATACACGATAATGTCGAAATTCAAAAGTTTTTGTATACAAAAACAAAAAAAAAAGTTGTCTAGACTCGGAAAAGTAAGTTACAACCAATATCTTAAAAACCCATTTTTTAATTAACACGATGTTATGACCCACATTGGCCATGTATGGGAATGGTTGTTGGTTTATAATGTCCAGGTGTCCCCTCCTCAAACAAGCTAGTTTTTTTGAGTGAGTTCTACACTTGGGACTTATGAACCGATTACGAGGCTAGTATGGGATAGGTTCGTATCACACGATATCGGATCACGATTCAACCGGGGCGATTCAAGCGGAATATTCGCTAAAAACCGGCTTTCAGTACCGGTTCAACCAGCCACGTCAAGTCGGGTTTCAGAACAATGTTACATGTTACGTATATGGACCTAATAAGAAGGCTTAAAAACACGACCTAAGTCTATATGGCTGTGATTCGTGAAATGCGGGGCCCACTATTCTATATATATATATATATTTTTTCTCAGCTTTTCATTGCGACACTTATTTTAATCTTGTGTTTAGGTATATATCTCAAAATAAAAAAACACATTTTAATAAAACCAACATAAAACAAAGTTACCAAATGTTCCAACAACAATCTGCCACGTAATCTCCGGATCACCCGGAACAAAAACAGCTTCAGAAGCTTCACTCACTACCCGTACTCCTCCGGTTAACCGGCGGCGAACTCCGGACAGTTTCCGGTGACTGTACGGATAAGGATGATGAGGTACAGTTAATATTGTTGAATTCATGACCATGGTTGTTTACTAGTAGTATACTGTTTTTTAATTTTTAATGAAAGAATATAAAGTTTGAATATGAAATGGTGCTAAGAATGTGCCACGTCATCAACAGTTTTATAGCCACTGGTTTTTCTTTCTGGGTCTTTTGAAATTTGGGCTTGGCCCATTTGTCGAATTCATTTTGGGCTTATTTAAGAAGTAAATAACTCATAGTTGGATTATTATTGAATGGTATTTGTCTTATGTTATTGGATTTGTTTTTATAAAAGTATGTAAAGATTAAACAACGAGTATGTGAAATTGTGGTAAGTGTTTCGTGTACGTTCAAAATAAAGCATGAAAAGATCAAATTGAAATTATAGAATGTTTTAAGATATGACAATTAAATGCTAGATAAAATATTAAATAAACGTGTATCAAAAACCCTATAAAAACTTTTAGTAAAGCTGAAAGTAAAACATTACATAAGAGTTTATGAGCTAACTAATAATACACGTACTCGTTACGTAAACCCTACATAATATATTAGTTGGTAAACAATTTAGAAAACCGGGTTTATCTGAGTTTACCCGATTACTTGACCATGTCGATTTAAAAACTGGGTTTCAAAACATTGAAAAATGGCATCGTTCATAACTTCATATGTTTATTTATTTTCGTTGCACGTCAATAATGCATCTCCAAATGACTTTAGTGTGTTCACATAATATAATTTATATATGCATTAAGATGTTTGAATTATAAATGTAGCATAGATTAGTGGGACCCACATTTTTCAACCATTCAACATTTTCAACTTTCAACCAAAGGAATACACCCTTTATAATGTAGTATAGATATGTAAAGATTAAACAACGAGTTTTCTCAAATGTATCGATTTGGTAGATAATTTTTTTCTTCACTTGATATTACGTACTTTCATGTTTGATGTTAATTTGCACATAACTTTATTGCCAATTTATTAAAAAGTTTGAAAATCGAGAGAAAAAAAGGCTATACGGTAATTTAACTTGAGTAAATTGCATAGGTTGGCCTTAACTTTGCAAAATATGATACCCATAATCCTTCCTTAGACTTAATTACTGTTAATATGTTCCATTAAAGTTTTAAATTTCTATTATAAACTAATTCTACATAATATAAACAAAATTTACAAAAACTTGATGTTATTCTAAGACGATGAATATTTTTATAAACTTTCTTTTCTAAAGTATTAAAAATTTTATATAAAATTTTAGCTTCCCAAAGTTTACGGTTTTCTTTAAAAATATATTTAAAATTACGAAATCTTTTTACAGACGTTTTTTATTACGAATTTTTTTACGAAATTCTATTTTAAATCCGTAAAGTTTTATAATTTTTAAAACAACGAAATTTTTTATAAAATTTATCTTAATTACTATTTTTTTATAAACTAAGCTAAAAAATATTGGAAAATTTTAACTTACAATTTATTTTAATAATCCTTAAAATAACGAAAAAAATTGAGCTTTTTTTATTACAAATATTTTTATAACTCCTTTTTCTAAATACGAAAACATTTTATAAAAATCATATTACGAAAATTTTGTAAACTCCTTTTTCTTAAATACGAACTTTTTTTTTTCAATAGAAAATTTTTAATAAACTTTTTTTTTAGTTACAAATTTTTTTTATAAACTTATAGTTAAAGATATAAAAAAACTTAAATATTAACAATATTTTTTTGAAATTACTTTTAATAATTTTTAAAGCTAAAAGTGTTGTTATTTTGACTAAATTTTTTATAACTCGGATTCTATAACTAATCTTGGAAAACTCGTACTAATCACTTGAGCTGTAGGACGCGACTTAATTTTTAGAGTCTTTTTTCTTATTTATTACACATTAAAATAAAGAAAAATTTTTAAAAATAGTGCCTATCGTTTGCACTGATCATCAAATCTCGTCCTTATTTCATAATAAATCCGCAGATCATCCCTATTATTTACATTTTGCATAAAGAATAGTCCATATCTTGGATGGAGGTTAGTTTTGACTGTTAAGTCCATTTATTGGAGGGGCAGTTTCGTCTTTTCATTTATGTTAAATTCTCCCTAGTACAAATACACTCACTTTCCTTTTAACTTTTTTCTTTTAACTTTTTTCTCACACGTCTTTCTCTCACCTATCTCTCTCTCACCCAGATCTATTATCACCATCTCTGACATATCTCAATTTCTTTTGTCTTCCTGTCCCTAGCTCCCTACTGCTTAAATCCATTTCAGAAACTGTTTGATAGGCCCACTGAAACAAAATGTATAGAACTAGCTGCTACACAGTATGTGTTTAACCAACCTATGCATTACCAAAGCTTTGACTTTGATCAGTTATCTGAAAACATAGCTATCCATTATGAGTTTTCCGGTGAGGTTCAAGATAATGAAACCATGGATACCCTTTAGGAATCTGAATCGATCCATGATGAGATATTGGAAGCTAATAGTGTAGAAGTAGAAGATGAGTTTGAGAGTATGGATGATGTGTACAGTAAGCTAGTTAATAGTAAAAAGTTGTCAACGAAGATGAAGAAGTCAAGGAGTGAAAGTATGATCATGATGATGATGACGTGGCAGCGGTGGAGGCTCACCACTATCCAACACCCTTTGTCCCACCATATATGTTGCTACTTCTTTTTCTTTCTTTGTTTTTGGTCTCCTTTTCATTACATCACAAATCGACTCAACAATCTTCTTTGCGAACCGAGGCTCCAACTTCGCTAACTTCTCAAAAATCTTTAAAACCTTAATCAAAACCCAATTATTCTTACATTCAACTGAGCAAAAATATCAACTAGTCGGCCTTAATATCAAATCAAGATCCATTCGAGTTGTTTTCTAACAACACACCGCAAATCCAAACAACTTTAACCACTGATTTCCATAGGAACACACAAATTACCACAAAATCAATATTTACCCAACTCAACAACATCATTAATCATCTACACAACAAAAATCGGTCTTCAACTTTACTAGAATCCCTCCCGTGGCCACTAGGAATAGATCCAAAAGTATTATTTTTCGATTTGATTTATGTGAGGTTAATGGATGATGGAATTTTTTATCAGGGCTAAATAGATGTGAGTTTGGTGTTTATGTTTGTTTGTTTTGGTAGTTGATGTTGATTCGGTGAATTGTGATGAGGGATATGAATCTTTAGATGATGAATTAAGTGACGGTGGGTGTTAGATTTGTTTTTTAGATCTTGATGGAGGAGCAGGGTGTTTCAGGGGAGAGAGAGAGAGAGAGAGAGAGAGAGAGAGAGAGAGAGAGAGAGAGAGAGAGAGAAGAGAGAGAGAGAGAGAGAGAGAGAGAGAGAGAGAGAGAGAGAGAGAGAGAGAGAGAGAGAGAGAGAGAGAGAGAGAGAGAGAGAGAGAGAGAGAGAGAGAGAGAGAGAGAGAGAGAGAGAGAGAGAGAGAGAGAGAGAGAGAGATGTGTGTGTGAGAGAGAGAGATAAAGAGATAAGTATGAAAAAAAAATGAAAAGAAAAAAGTAAGTGAGTGTATTTGAAGTATATGTAGAAAAACAAGTAAAAGACCAAATTACCCCTCTCTTCATACCACTTAACGGCCAAAATTAACTCTCATCCAAGATAGGGACTATTCTTGATCCAATTTGTAAACAATAGGGACGACTGGTGCACTTATTTTGAAATAGGGACGAGACTTGATGATCAGTGCAAACGATAGAGACTATTCTTGAATTTTTTTCTAAAATAAAGGAGGAGGATTCTCTCAAGTTAGAGTTAACTTGATAGGTAAAGTTAGCCAAATAAATACAAGTGGACCCCTAAATTTCACTAAAAAAACATTACATAGTGGGAGAAGTATCCTCGACGGACGTTTCATGGATTTGTAAGAAAAAATTATCCAATTAGAAGAAAACTATGTAGTGTCATCTTTCTAAAATTAGAAGGTTTTGGTGATAACCTAAGAATATAAATAGTGTGAGATGTGATGCACGTCATGATCAAACGTCACGCTTTGAACGCTTTGACCAAGTCACGGTATTTTTTTATATCGTGACTTAAAACGACACAAAATATACGTTATCTATAAATTAAAATATATATATTCATGGGCGGAGCTAGGGGGTTCCCGGGGATGCACGAGAACCTGATGAAATTTTGTCACATAGTGTGTATATTTGCTAAACATCTCTATTTAATCAAAATGAACCTGGTCCTAAAATTATATGTTATATAGATACTTGTATTAAACATTTATTCACCCGATGACTTTATACTCTAGCTCCGCCCGTGTATATATTACAATATTTTACATATACCGAGTTAATAAAAAGTAGTATATATAATGAATAAGTGAAAAAATATCTATAGGTATTACTAGTTATAATTCACATGCACGTACATGATACAAATAAATCAAATTTAATTAATATTTTAGTGAGTTCGGTTATTTTGGAAACTTGTTTTTTGTTGGAATCTAAGGGACAAATCCTCGCAATCCATTACCTAAGATTAAAAAAAACACGGAGGGACCATTTTTGCCAAAATGCCCAAAATTTATAAAAAAACGACGGAAGGACTAAATTGTAAATATGACGAAAATCGGTTATGACAAGTGATATTTTGATATTGATAAAAACAATGAAATATCATTAGAAATAAATCAATGAAACATCACTAGTGATATTTCATTAACATAGTTAATCCGTAAATATACTAGTGATATTTCATTGTTTTGTCAACACTGATATTTCATTGATTTTCGCTAGTAAAATATCACTAGTGATAAAATCATTACTCCGTCATATTTACAACTTTGGTACCTCCGCCCATTTTTTCAACTTTTGGACATTTTGGTAAAATGCCCCCCATGTTTTTTAAATCTTATGTTAATATCCACAATTAGATCAAAAATAAATGAGAGAATTGCAAAAATGGTCCCTGTGGTCATCCGGGTTTAACAGATATAGTCCATTTACTTTTTTTTCTCGGATTTAGTCCCTGTGGTTGTGACTTATAACGGATTTGGTCCCTTGACCATATTTTCTCCATGATTAGATCTAAAGAAATGTATTTTTGTAAAAAAATTAATATTATAAATCTTTTTAAGACATTCGAGAATTAAAAATAAATTTGAAACATTCGAAATTTATATTTTAAAAGAACTTTTTTGTATTTTTTTTAACATTTGAAATTTCAAAACCTTTTATTTTCAATCTTTTAATGAATATAAGTGGTAGCCTTTTATTTTTAACCTTTTTTAGTAAATTTTCATAATTCAATATACAAAGTTATCTCTATCTTTTTATATAAAAGAAATATTATTTTATAAATTTTTATTATTTTATAAATTTTAAAATATTTTAAAGAAAACTTTTCTAATTTTTTTTATATACATATATTCTTTTTGGATCAAGAAATCTTGGCTAAGTATTTCAAAAAAATAATAAATTTAAATATTCTTTTAGAAAAAATTTCGATTCTTTTTTTCAAAAACTTCACAAATTTCAACAATTTCGTAAGAAAAATCGAGTATTTTTTAAAAAATTCCAAATTTTCTAAAAATTTGAGTATTTTGAAAAAAAATTTAAATTTTTTTGACAACATTATACTCTTAAATCAAATATTCGATTTTTTTTAAATATTCGAATTTTTTAATAAAATATTAGAAAAATTGGTACCTTTTTTATAAAAAATATTCGACTTTTTTTACAAAACATTTGAAAAATATTCTAATGTTTTTTCAAAAGATTTAAAAAATATCCGAAATTTTTTCTAAAAGAATATTTGAAATATTTAAAAAATCTGAAACAGTTAACGAATATTTTGTTCTTGATCCGAAAAGAATATATATTCTTAAAAATGTTTCGTGTAATTTTTTTATGTTATAAACTTTTAAAAGACATTCGAAAATTTACAAAATAAATAAAACATTTAAAATTTATATTTTAAAAAACTTTTTGGTATTTTTTTTAACACATTCGAAACTTGTTTGTAAAAAAAAATTAATTTTAAAAAAAATAAAAAAAATAAAAAATTTCGAATAAATTTCGAGATTTTTTGAGTTTAGGAATATTCGAAACTTTAAGAAAAAAAAATATTTCAATTTTTTTATATATATCCGAAGTTAAAAAAAATTCGGACTAAATTTGTTACATTCCTCAAACCACAGGGACTATTTGTAAAAGGGTATTTATGTCATTTCAACCCTCTAAACCAACACTTAGCGGTCAAACTAACAGATAATATGGTCAAGGGACCAAACCCGTTATAAGTCACAACCACAGTGACTAAACCCGAGAAAAAAAGTAAAGGGACTATATCTGTTAAACCCAGATGACCACAGGGACCATTTTTGCAATTCTCTCAAAATAAATAAAAGGTGGAGATTTGCCATTTGGTTTCCACCAAAAAAACAAAAATGCAAAATAACTTTTGTCTTTAGTTTAATATATTGATATATAATAAAAGTTGTGTTTAATATTTTGTAATTGTAATATTATTAGTTTATAAAGTATAAAAGATGTTTGCTAATTTTTTAACCTTATTAAAAAAAATGAAAATTTTAATTTTCACTTAACATTTTTTGTTTATTTAAAATTTAACCATTAAAGTATTATTATTACCTCCTTTTTTTTAAGTTTTTTATTTCACGAATTTGACACATATAATTTTATGTCTTTTCTTTCTGTTAAAAAAACAATCTTAAAAAACCCTATTTTAAATTTGCTTTAAAAAAAAACTAGTTATAATACCCGTGCGCGCACGGGGTTTTTTCTAAATTTGTAAATTTCAAATTTGTTAATACTTTGTAACTATACGTATTTGAGTTATATTGCAGGCTCGTGGTTAAAATTAAACACACATAGTCCATTAAATCGTATTATTTTTGTGATGTTTATAAGCTTTATTCTATTGATCTTTCATCTTTGATATATAGTTCTGTATGGATTCTGTGTAGATTCAAAGAAAAACTAAACATCAACATGATAGAAGTTGAATATTAGAAAGGTTGAAAATTTAGTAATCCTCATCTTGTTGAAAGGCATCCATGGAGGACCAGATCGTCAGATAGCTAAGCAACATTATTAAAACATGCCAGCAACATAATTAAAACTTCAGCCAAGCATTAATCCAGTTGTTCAGGTCTAACGAATGGTAAATAATACGGTATCCAATAAAGTAAATTATTTACAGTACACAAAGAAATGAATTTTCAGTTCCGTAAATAGAAATAACCTTTCACCTGGAATAAAAAGTGACCATGAAAAGACATCTATAAAGATGTAAATACTAAATAGCCAAACTTACATGAAACAATGGCTTTTTTGTAACAGACAAGGTTCTAATACGCCCACATTTGAAAGAAAAATTGAAACTATTAATCTAACTTTATCTATCTGAAATATAGAAATGCTAGTCTACAAACATACTGTAATATCATACCAAAAGAAAGCTGGGAACAAACATTAATCTAACTTTATCTATCTGAAATATAGAAGAAAAAAAATCCACCATATCTTTCTCATTTGGTATGTACGCGACAACATTTATAAAAACACCACTAAGCGATGGTCACATCTTGATTTTGATTTCTACCTCCACAACCCCTCCCGAAATACCCATATCCTCCACCTCTTCCACAATAACCGTAACCTCGAGACAGTCCTCCACCACGGTAGCCGAAACCTCCAGAAAATTTTCTAAATGTATGCAATAGTAGAGCACCATTACACATGACTACACGAATGGCTTAAAAGGAAGATAACAAAACCAACTACCAAGATAACCTTGAGTAGATGATCTCACCTCGGTATCTAGTTTCATCTGTTCAGAGAATCTAGTCTGACCATAGTTTGACTAATGATCAAGTGAATTGGATGATAACGAATCAAAAAAATCGTTCTTGCTGTAAATAGGTTGTTGACTGCAAAACAATTAATAATACATATCACAAACAATAATGGTCAAAAAGTTAAAATATACATGAAGTTATCACGAAAAAGAAAATTAGCAACTTTCATAATGCCATATGCAATTTTTCATTGTTATTTTAACCTTGACATCAGCTTTGCGTAAATAGGAATCATTTTCCTTTTTGGTTCATTCTCATCAGTAGCACTTTTATGTTTTTCCTTTGAACCAGACCAAATAGTTTGTTCTATGATATCCCAGACTTCATCCTTGTTAAATTTCTCATTCATCGCACTAAAATCAAACTCATTACTAAATTTCTTCATCGGTCTTGAAGCCTGAATCAATTAAAGACAACAAAATTAATACATCATATTATAATCAGGGACGGACTTATGTAGCAACTATGGGGGTCCGTTGCCCCCCATGGCTAGCCCGATACGATGAAATTTTAGTGTATTTTTTCTTCGATTTTGATCTTTTTCGAAAGCGCCCCCTATTAAAAATTCAAATTGCCCCCCACCCATAGAGTAAATCCCAACATTTAACGCCTTAAAACCTTATAAATCCGTCATTTGTAAGTCAAAACACTCGATTTATCTTTTCGATACTACCTTTTTTTCTATATTTTGTTGCTATTTTAAGAAAATTTTTTTTTTTTCCCCCCACTACCCTATTTCCTGGTTCCGTCACTGACTATAATAGTACACGCCAGCATAGACTATAGAAAATTATCCCAGTCCTTTGCCTCTTTCACTCCCTTTATAATTGTAAATTTGGTGGTTGTGATAAGTAGCTCCATTAGACTAAAATATAACATAATAAGTAACTAATTCGAGACAAAAGCAGGCTTCTATCATATAAACCAAGCAGCCTAGAATGACAAAACAATTTAGCTCTACTTATTCCTTTATATGCAACCGTGTTAATTTATCATTTTATCTACGTGTATCAAAACTATATAGACTTGGATATTAATATGAAATTCCCATATCTTGGATTAAACGGTTTTTTTGTTTTTTTTAAACTGAGGATTAAAGGGTATTTCATATCAACCAACCCCCACCCGTCTTAACATGCTAAAATGCTTGATGTGCCCTTGCCAATTTGACCCATTAATTGACCCGTTTGTTTTGCAACTCTAAGTTTCACTTACCTTCGTTAGTCACTGAATTTGTCATTATCAAGTATCATCTGATCTTTATCCAGCACACACGAGGTTTTGACATGGATTTTTTTGTCATGTATTAATACCGAATACATCGTCTTAAGATATCAACCGAACACTACTTTCAAACTTCTTTCCAGCTTCGAATATCACAGTTCCAATTCTTTTTTAACTCCTTGAGTTCCACATCACATAACCTTTGACCAATTTCTTGACATCAAAGTGGAACGTAGCCACGGTCCACCAAAGCTTTATGTGTTGCCTGTAAATTGTCTTCAAGACAGATCCTGGTCAGAAAGTCCTCTTGCCTGACTATAGACATGTCACCTCGGCTTTCGAAGTTCAGGAGTAGGGAGATTCTGTTAATATAGCTTAAGGAAGTCAAAACTTATAGGCAATATTTTGAAGATGAATGTGCACCAAAAGTTTATGAAAAAGTAGAAAATCAAAATATGCCTGTAATTATGGTCTTTAATATCTCCTTCCCAATATGATTCAAGGTGTACAAATAAAATAATAAATTGATTTCTAAGACCCCTAAAAAATAAGCAATGGTGGCAACAACGGATTTCGATAGCAGTTAAGTATTATTGCTAAATTTAGACGCCAAAGATGATAGATAATTACTAAACACCAACTTCATTCGTTTACAAAATCTATGGATGTGATATTTGAAACTGAAACAAACGTTAATAAACTTGCTAAAGACTAAGTTTTGTGTCAGATATGTGGTTTACTTTATATGATTTGCTTTAGGAAATTAAAAAATACCACACAACAATCTCATGGAACACTGGGACACTCGGACAACTGGTGCACCGTTAGCAACTAATCCCTAGATGAATTTCTTCATGATGGCTAACAGATTCATTTTTTAATCAAATCAAGCTTATTTTGAAGCTTCATCATTATAATAAAAGCAAGGCGTTCTTGTATCAACATAGTTGCCATTTTTAAATCATGTCTCTGAAAGAAAAGCATCTAGCCGCGACCGACAATGGAAAAATTCCTACTACTTTCCAAGTTTCAAAATAGGTGGGTCGGGTTGGGTCGACCCATAATGCTTCAGATTTTATGCAAGTCAAAAGATAACGTTGTAGTAAAAAAACACTTTCACCGTTTTCTACCTGTTCCATTGTGATCTAAACTTTGTTTTTAGTTTTAGTTTACCCATTTGACCAACCATAACCAGAATCGTCCCATAATAAAATATGAGTTCAAATTTAAAACCATAAATGTAACTTCCAAGACTAATTTACGAAGCTCATTACTTACAGAGCAGTCGACAAATGATACATGATTTATGCACGTCATCTTACTCTTCTTAACCCGAGCACATCACAAAAAAGACTATCTTCTTTCTCACTTTTATAAGCCCTGGAATACAAATGAGTATGCATTATAAACATGTAATGTGATGTACAATACTATAAGAACAAAGATATATGATATGCTATAATAATATCATAATAGTCTTACTTGTAAACAACAATCTGTTGCAACCAGCAAGCTAATGCAAAACAACAGTAATTTAAAACTCCAAAATGTGTTTTGCAAATTTTCTCTTTTAATAATTCTTTGACAAATGATACGATTGATTTATTGCCATCTTGACTCTTCTAGCAAAAAAAGCAAAAAAAAATAAAAATAACAAATGATATGTTTGAAGAACTTATAACTTACCATCACATATCCAACAATCGAAACCGGCTTAAGACATTTATGGATTCAATCAGTATTTGAACATCAGTGATTTGATACCCAACTCTCAGCTCAAAAATATGTATCTTCACCCGCTTGTTCGTGTCCATCAAGTGAAATCATTGCTTCAGGCCCACCACTTTATCTGTCGTAGTAGATAAATGCTTCAATAAGAAAAAATATGGCCTCAAAAACAAAATTCATGAATGCTTGTTCTTACTATGTATCTACTATGAAAGTTAAATCATTGCATATGTCCCATATATTAAAACTTGACATGTTGTTGTCAAAAAACCAGTCATTTAGCGGTTGCTAATTTTGGTCTGTAATGTTGTTTAGATTGTAATTTTAGTGGTAACACATACAGGACACTTTAGTGGCATAACATGTTTATATGAATGGTTGAGTAGTTTGATCTAAGGTACATATATATCTTCAAAGTTTGGTCTATGTCTTCACATTGACGATGAAAAGGGGATTATGCATCATCACTACAAAATAAACATCCTCAGAAGGATTTGTATTTTACATGGTGATCCCCTTATGGTGGCATCGTGTATATCTGGTACCTTTGTTGCATATACCATGTCACATGTTCGGTGTTCTTATATCTTTACTTTTGCATTGTTTCCATGTGACATTTGAACAATACCAACTATCACCAATCTCGAGTCCTAAACATACCCTCTACTGAAATTTGTGTATGCATATCATAGTTCAGAAAATTCAAATTATTGTATAACATAGATTGTTACAAAAGATGTACAGACCACAAATAGCAACTGCAACATAATTGTACTCATGAACCAGTGTTAACACATGTTCACACTGAAAAATTGTTGACAGCGTAAAATTCAGCAACTATCACCATAAAAATCACGTTGAACATACCAGAAGCACTATCATAAAATATAGCAAAGAGAAAATACAAAACTTACTAAAAGCATATGCAGAAGAGAAGGAGACTGGTCTTACCTCCAATGTTCCAATCTTCGGTTCCTGTTAACCAGCTTGTGATCTTTGTTTTTTGGCAATACTCTAGGAACTTCTGACGAAGGACCTTCAAAATCCGAAACAAACCACATCAGAGTATACATAGACTAATATTTACTGTAAATTGACAACACTGCACAATAAGTACTTTAAAGTTTACCATCTTGGACGTTCTATGTACACTATCCCTCCTAGCCCAGTTAGATAACTTTCTGTCAGTCCGGTTCTTACCATTCCCGACCAATCCAGTAACTTCTACACTCGAATCTTTATTCCCTTCGCCACCCTTTGAAGCATCTGCATTATCCTCAAGTATCTCCCATTCCTCCATCTTGATAACCCACAAACATTTCCAGGTAAAGATTAAAAACCATCACATGTAAAGCACAAAAAAACTTTTTGTTTCACTTACCTTTACAACAGTCAACGAAAGCGTCTTTTAGGAGCAGGATGGTCCTCTTCATTCCTATCTGCCTACACAAAATCAACAATTATTCAATAACCGAAAAAACAACACTTCAAGATGAGTAAACGGGTGTTTAGTTAGCTTATTTTCACGTCTTATAGGCGTATTCATATTTGAAAAATCCAATAAACTTGCTCTTACATAGCTTATTTAGGTCAATAAGCCTATGTTCATAAGCTCGAGAGCTGTTATAAGCTAATTCAAATAAGTCGATACGTGGCAAATAAGCTAATTCAAACACAAATCACTAACACATACACACTTAGGAATTAGGGCTCTAAACTAAGAGAAATGGAGGTGTACACATGTTTGGGATAAAGAGAAGAATAAGGAAACTATTGTTAATCAAAAGCCTCAATAATTCATAGATTGTTGATTCAATTGATATTTGGGTTTAAGCCTCGATAATTCGATAATTCATTATATCAAAGCCTCATATCATCATATTATTCTCAATTTAAAATCTATCAATTAGTACCTCTTCATCCGTAAACTGGCAAACGTCTATTTTTAAGTTTCGACATCTAAAATCTACTATAAATTACTATGGTGAATACATTAAAGATCAACAAACTACACAAATTAATAGTAACAATGTAAAAGTTTATAGTTGGGTTTGGTTAGCTCAAGAATAATGTCTTTGAACTTCCTGAATATCTATAATCACTGCTAAAAATTATCAAGGTCTAATTTTTAACAATTAAACATAAAAAAGCAAAATACAAATAGATTACCTCAATTATGATAGTATAAATGAAAACCTTAACCGATTCTTGACGAAATTTAATTTTATTTATCTAATCAGAAAATTGGATTGATTGAACTTGAATTAGGCAAGGGTTTGGGTTTCGTCGGATCTATAAGTTCTTTTAGGATTTTCTGTGAGGTTTTGTTAGTTTCAATTTTCGTTTGAACCCTTATGTTTTATAAATGATAGTTTTAATCTTAAAGTTTTATATTATTCGACCCGTTTTTTTATAAGTCTTTTTATTTTCGTTTGTGACACATATATTTTTTATCTTGTTTTTTTATTTTCAAAAAATAAAAGACGGAAATTTTACATTTGTTTCTAAATTAAGGAATAATTAAACTTTTCAAAGGAATAAATTAAGTGATTATTTCCTACTAAGGAAAGAATCTCTTGAAAAAGTCCTTACTTTGAGTTTTGCTTTACAAAGAAAAAGATTATTTACTTTATTTCTTTCAACAAAAAATTAAAATAAAAAGTAATTCTATATAGAATTGGGACATAATCAGATAACGTATCTCAAAGGGCAATTGACATTGATGATTGGATATATATGGCTCGGACTTTTTCATTGGTTATTTTCACGTAATTAAAGCCTGGACAAAAGACTTTTGGCGTGAACATAAATTTAAAACGCGTAGAACAGCCATCAAAATTGAATGAAAATTAAAAAAAAAATATTATTAAATTTATATAAATAGATTGTATCTTAAACTCATTTTTCTTCACAACTTTCATATCTATCAATCAAAGTTTCAACATTTGTTTTTGCAAAGGAAAGAATTCTAAATAAACCAATCTTACAGGTATTCTATTTCTCTTATTAATCTTATTATTTTACACATATTTTGATCTATCATTTTATTTTATATTATGTATGCTTTCCCTTTTTATTTGTTTATCAACTTTAAACACACATATATATACGTTATTTTTATTGATTTTAAACCAACAATCAAACACATTTACATCATTCTATTGATTTTATTATTAACCTCAAAAGTCAAAATATATATCTACGCCACTTACATATATAATTATGCCTTTGGATCTGTAATACTCCGTATTTGTTTGTGTGGATATATGCTTTTATATAGGGCTGAGCAATACTGATCGAAACCGAGTTAAACCGACCGAACCGATCTAACCGAGTGAACCGAGCCCGAAACCGAGTAATTCGGTTCGGTTTTCGGTTTACAAAATGTTACTTTTTCAGTTTCGGGTCGGTTCGGTACAAAAACCGAAATTAGCCCGAATGGCCCGAATTGGCCCGACTTAATTTGTAGGGTTATGTTTTAATATCATCAGCCGCTTTTTCCAAAATATAATTTCTTTCTCTCTGCTTTCTGGACTCCAACCTTCATTCGTTTCATTCGTTTCATTCATTTCATCTTCATTCATTTTATCTATTTCATCTTAAGTAAGTTTTTCTATAGTAATTGTTCATTTTAATTAATACCTTCCTCCACAATTCATCTTGAACAATACCTTCATCCATTTTGATTCGTCTATACCCCAATTACCCACTCTTATAATTAATTACATGATTTGTTTGATATTAAGTCTTGAATTCGTGTATACCCACTGTTATAATTCGTGTAAAACTGTAAATTAATTTTTTTATAGGTGTTTGGGTTTGCAATTTCTGGGCATAATTCGGTTTCGGTATGAACCGAATGTTGGCCCGACTAAAACCGAATCCGACCGAACCGAACTGACCTGTTTCAGTTTCGGCTTCGGTTTAGATTTTTGCCTTGACTCGGTTTCGGTATAACTTGGTTCGGTTCGGGTCGGGTCGGTTTTGGCCCGATGCTCTGCTCTACTTTTATATATAGCATTTTTTAGTAAGAAAAATAAATGTAAAATTTTCAAAATATATTACTCCAATTATCATAAATTTAGCTACAAGCCTTTTTTCGTGACACAAGGCCTTAGTAATTTAATTTCTTCGCGTAAGTTAAAAATAATAGATGTTGAGTTAATTTAGTATCCCAAACTATTTTAGTGAATCAGATTTAGGGGTGGAGCCAGTAGGGTGGCTAGGAGGTACTCAATAAGCAACTTTTGGTTTCCGACAAAGGGTTTAGAAAATCTTCAATCTAGCCCCTGTCATAATTCATATTTAAAGACACCTATGGGTATTATGTTCTCAGCATAGTAATTTAGTCATTTGAATTTTTTTTTTAAATTGAGTGAAGAAGATGACGATGGTTAGTGGAGAAGAAGGAAAAGTTGTGAGAAAAAGAAATTAAGGTTGGAACTTTGTGTGTTTCATTAAACATATACTTCTGTTCAAAAAAAAAATTAAACATATTGATACGACCCGGTTAAAGGTTGTATTGGGATAGTAGCACCACTATAGCGTGTGCGGGCTCTTTAAGAACTAGAGAAGAGAAACTGAGAATGTTTATTGATTTATTTGATTGACTGATTGACTCATAACAATGATTCGGTATTTTTATCGAATAACCCTAACTTGCATCACAAGTTGAATACAAGATAATTATTAAAAAGATAACACTTTCTTATAGACTCAAACATAACTTAAATAAAGATAGTTATTCATTGACGGGTTAGGCTTGGGCGTAACATTCTCCACTTCTTCGAATTAACCTTGCCCTCAAGGTGGTGTGTTGAAAGAACTCTTGATTCCCAGGTCCCAAATTTTGAAACGTTTCCAAAGCATTTGCACACTCCCTCCAAACTTTTTCTTTGGCCCAATGCCATAAAAAATCTGGATTCCTGCTCCAGACTCCTTCTATTTGGATGTAACAAACCATGTAGCTCTCTTGAGCAATTCATCAAGAGCAAGATATGATTCACTAACCACAAACCGCGATTTACCGACCATAGGCTGCGATTCACCTACCATAAGCTGCAATTCATCAACTATAAGTTGTGATTCATTAGTAGGTTGCGATTCCCCAACAAGCTCAATGTGATCTTTGTTAGGTGCGGATGTAACATTACCCACATCTTCTTCTGGTGCAACCTCTAGTGCAACGCATGGTGCAACTGTTGGAATTTTGAATACTAGTTAAACCATTAACTACGAGTACAGAGCGGAATGGATCTAGTATAACATACATGATTAAGCACATAAGAAAAACAATTTAAAACCAACCTTTAATTAATTGAATAAATCAATTAATACGTCTTGATCTTGAACTTCAACGGTTAAATTACCGTCTCCATCGTTTGCTCACACAACACGTCAAACGAACATCACTACGATGCTAGTAGTAACTCCACTCTTCAAACAACAAGTGTATACATCTTGTAACTAGAAACCCTAGATCCAAAACCCTAATTAGGGATTACGTAAGGATCGGTTTATAGATGTTACAAGATTGATTACCCAAAAATCACATAAACCCTAATTAGGGTTTATGTATGTCGAACCACCAAGGGGAGAACTAAAACCTAGATTTAGAGATCTAGGGTTTAGTTATAAAGCTTAAGACTTTATAAGAAAACCACAAAAAAGGATTGATCTTATAAAGGTTAAATCTTTAATGTGATTTTAGGTTAAAGGAAAAGTTTGTATGGTTTTGGTGTGTATGGTGGGTCGATCGGACGCAACAAGGAGGCAAGGGAGAGACAAAAAATATGAGGGGTATGGGATTGTATTTATACTAATCTCTACCTCCTCAAATTACCTGTTCCCCACTCCAAGAAAAGCAATTAAGGAAAAGATTTCCCTAATCAAATATTCTTGGATATTAACATACCAAAAACCAATAACCAAAAATCTTCTAGAACCCCCTATACATAAAAATTGGCCGATTGGCCTTAGGGGTTTCTAGAAGTCGTTTTTCTTCCAAATTTAAATAACGCACTCGTATTAAATTAATTAAATTCCGTTAATTAATTTAACCACCGTTAATTAAATAATAAGTGAAGTTTTTATTAAACGTTTAATTATAAATAATAAAACGTAAATAAAAGTGTGTTCTCTGTATTGAGTGTGTGCCCCTGATAGGCTCACGTATTTCCGATGGCTAAACGATCACATATCCCAACAACTCCCACTTGTGAGAGTTTAGACATACAACATCCATAATGAAGTATCTAGCAACACTTCATTATAACCGGAAATGTCTGAGGTATAGTTTCAACAAGAATATCTCAAAAGTATTAATGGTATACGATTATGTGACTTGCTAATAATCATCCCTTTGTTACTAGTACCGTTTAAACCATGGATATGGATCCTAACTCATTCCATGAAGTTTAAATTTTAGTTTCTCATTATAGAAGTTAATTCAGACATACCAAATGTAAACAAGTATCATCTTGATTTACTCTTTGGGTGCGGCCACACAATTATCTGATTAATTCTGGAGAGGGCCCAGTGGTACTAATCTGCACTATATCAAGTGGATGAACAAATTCTATATTGACTACAAGTGTTTGTGGATGCTACTTCACAACACTTCCAATTAAAGTCTTTATAACTAGGTCTGGCAAACTAGCATTGGACATAGAATCAAGAAGTGATATTCACACATGCACAAACTTGTTTGCATCTCAAGTCTAAGGATGACTCACTCACTATTTTCGAAATCTTACTCATGACAAGGATCCAAAAGTAACGATTCGAAAGTTCGGGGTGTCCAATATGCATCCCTTATGAATAACACATGAGTTTTACGGGAACCGTCCATATATTCAAAGAATATAACCAACACTCACATTTGTATTAATGTAGACAATATTCCCATATTGCTAACCGACAATGGACATATTTAGAATAATCAAATATTCAAGGATTTAAACATACAAATATAGGACAACAATAATTATATGAATGAATAACAAATACCAACTATCTTTATTCATCATAAAATAATAATTGTCTTACCATCCCAATTATCCAAATACTAAAGTAGCTATGCATGAAATTAATTTAGCAAGTTGAAGTTAAATGTTTCCAACATTCTCAACTATTCTTTAACAAGAAAGCTAAATAGTTATCTAAGTAAAGTTTCCGAATACTTGTTTCAAATTTCTCAATTGTGAAAGATTTGGAAAACAAGATGAGTGTCCTTTCTTATATGCTCATACTATTGCAAGTTTCATAGTAGGGGATATCGTCAATCCTCGTATAAGGTATTTAACATCAACGATATACTGACAGTCATCTTTACAGTTTCTTAAAATGTAAAGTATTCTTATTCCTTAATGTGTAATGCAACAATGCTCATTGTGAGCACATCTTGTTTAGCAGATTTATCATACATGATAACATCTCACTTTACTAGATTGATTGTCCTCTAGCATCAGTGTACACATACATCACTATGCTTTATAATTCGTAAACATTTATTTTAACAACAATCTATATACTCTCAATTAGAAGTTATTTTTGTCATCTCACTTTGCTCTTGTACAAAAATGACAACAAGTCATATACACAATATAATATTTATACATAATGAATCCTTAGTTAAAAACATAAGATTTCCATTCATGTACAACATTATGTCTAGTGAAATATATCATTCAAGACTTGCTTCAATGATTTATTGCATTGTGTTGGACTCAATTACCACATATGCTTATATCAATAAACATTTATTACAAAGTCATTTGTTTTATTCCATAAATTCTCAAATGAAGTTTCATTCCAATCTTCAGGATTATCATCTAGCTTAAATGGAATGATATCTTCACTATGTTATACAACATATGAATTTTAAAGGAAAAACATAGTGCTCCCACTGTGTACTCCAAACTATCTAAATTTAACCAAAATCATATTGAATTAAATTCTAGATTTAGTTTGTAGATGCATGGTTTAATCCATACTTGGATTATCTATCTTGTATACTCAATAATGATTTTATAGGCTCATTAATCCTTTTGATTATACACCATCCTCGCTAAAAGGTAATCATAAAGGAGAACTATAAAGTTTAATTGACATATTCCATATACATAGAAACATATATGAAAATCAATTATCTTTATTTAATCAATGCGTTCATAAAAGAATGATTTAATCATAGTCAATTGCTTGAGTATAATTAAAAGCTTCCTATTCTTAGCCATGCATTAATTATGTATACCATTTTGTCCTTGTGAGTCTTTCTTTAAAATAAACTCCTTCTAACCTCATAGGTTTATAATTAGAAGAAACATCAATCAAATTTAAGAGATTGATTTTCCCTTTAAGGACTGCATCTTATCATTCATCGTTCTAAGACATTTATCAGATTCAAGATATGATAATATTCATTAGCAGTTAGTAGATTACAAAGATCTCCTAACTTATATTCCTTAGCATTGATATTAAAATATCAATCAAGTGATGAGGTATCTTTGTAGATTTATGAATGAGAGTAACATTTACTTTGGTTTGACATTTTCATGCTCAACCAAAATATGACATCAACAAGTGGATTTTGAAGGTGATGTATTTTGATCTTGAATATCTTCAAGATTTGTTATAACTCCCACTTAATTTTGTAAGTAGAGATCATTCTCTAAATACTAAGTATTTAAGCAACAATAATTGTTCTTAATAGAGAGACTACAAAACACATTTAAATTCTTAGCTCAAGTTTGTTAATACTATGCTTCAAAAGATATTAACAAATTAAAGAACTTTCAATCAAGACGTATTGGGATTTCTCCCAAGAACCCTAATTAGGGTTTGTAGTATAAAACCTAATTCTTGCATCACCTTTAACCAACAACCTTCGAAAAGTTTTGTGTTACGTCAAGCTAGGAGGAACACCAAAACTACAACCGTCAAGCACGGAGGTGTAGGAAATCGAAAACTCCAAGAGATTTTAAGATTAGATTGGTTTGAGTGGAACAACCGAAAGTCCCTAATAAATTAGGGGTTTTCAATTTGTGGGTTTTCTTGAATACCTTCTAGGTTTGAACTATATTGAGTGTATCAATGACACACACAATTTTATAACCTTAATAGATCATGGAGGTAGAATAATTAAAGCTATCATAGATCAAACTATACGAATATAGTTTGTTTCAACTCTTTAGACATACCATAATATTTTGGTATTCTATTATTGTGAGACTACATCAGAATTCCATAGATAATTTAATACTCTTTGGATTAAATACTTGTCAATTGGGTCATGCCAAATTGCAATATCCGTATTTTAAATCCAGGTGCATGCTATAATGTATATTTCTTGAACAATGCGAAAACCATGTGTTTACAAGAAGACATAACAGTTCAAGAATTATATGTCCATGTGTTTACAAGAAAACAGAACATATCAAGTATACATTATAAGTCTTTGAATAATTCAAAGATCTAATATTTATGTGTTAACAAAAAGACATAACTATTTACTTCATACTTTATGTTATAAGTCGGTGAGTAATTCAAGGACTTTATAATTATGTGTTATCAAGAAAACATAATTATACTAACTAAAGTAATCATGAACGTAAACTCTTGAGTTCAATAGTAATTTCAAGTTAATGTTTTATACTTCAAA
The DNA here is from genome assembly GCA_025667525.1 of Glebionis coronaria. Classification (NCBI taxonomy): domain Eukaryota; kingdom Viridiplantae; phylum Streptophyta; class Magnoliopsida; order Asterales; family Asteraceae; genus Glebionis; species Glebionis coronaria. The sequence continues at coordinate 590,182,955 of CM046880.1, read as the reverse complement.
ATTATGATTATTATATCTTAACCATAATTGTATTTACTAAACATGTAGTAAAAATGTTGAAGTAGCTTTTCACTATATCATGACATTTGAATGTAGTAGGACAACAAACATCTTGTGTGTTTAAGTCCTAGTAGAATTATTAGCTTCCTTACCTTTTGGGCAAATGAAAGTAATCATATGTTGTTCCTTGCACACACTTTACGATTTCTCCCACTTGTGTAAGGTACAACATCATATTATGAAGACAAACAATACATCATGTGGTTGATTGTGTAAATAATATGATAATGTCATTGATATTATAAGTAGATTTAGAACCATAACTTTAGACAAGGAATAGTGGATTATTATTCTATAGATAACGTTTCAGAAGGCGACACGAAAAGGCAACGTGTTATCATATAAAATAAAATGCAATTTTCCTTTAAACAATGGTCGTTCATATTTGGAAGTGATAAATTATTTCAAAGCAAGTTCGAAATAATATGGATGACTAAGCAAGAAAATAAATCTTGTAGCTCCCACTGAAATTGACAATATTACATGGATATTATATCAGTAATAAACTGCAACGCTCCCACTAGATTTGTCAACATAAGAGATGTTACATCACTAGTAAAAGTGAATAGCAATTTATTGACTTCCTTATCTCTGAAAAATGCCCACAAGTATACATGTACTTAGGTATTGAGAAAAGTATATGAAATTCTACTTGTGTAGATAAGGGACTAGCCGTTCATGCTTTCAATTAACTTGACTATTTTAGCATGCAATTCCTCCTTTATTGTCTACATAGCCACAAGGGTATTTAGCACTTTAAGGAATAACAAGAGTCCAAGAAAGATACCTAGCGAAGTGCTAGTAAATTCTTTACTCTTTGCGGTTTAAACTCATACATCGTGTCAAGTGCAAGATGTCATTTATTTTGGTAGCTATAGACTTTAGATACACAAAATACGTTATCTTTCAAATATTTTAGAACCGGATTAGGATAATGAAATATTAAAAGTTAGTTTAAATGCAATCACAAATGATTCGATTAGACTCCTATCTTTATTCTTGTCAACTAATGAGAAGATATAGGAGCAAGTCTCGCTTTTCATACCAGGAAAAGAGACTATGTTTGTTTTCTATCAGAAAACATCTCGTGTTTACGAATTATGTTGCAATAACACAATTAATCAGAACATAGAAAGTTCAATTTAGTATTTTAATAATTAAATTCTTAATAGAATTAACTACCCATTTAATTACTAATAAGACTAAGATCCTTACTTGCACTCCCACTCAATATTAGAGGTCTCACCGTCTAATAACAAGTAGGGAAAGAGGTAAGCGTCGAGCGTTAATTGCATTACAAGTGCAACTCTTAGAATTATGAGATGATTCATGAAGTTTATTGTTGTAGAGTGTTTGGATGGGATGTTCTCACAACTCTTTTGAGTACCAATTAACATCTCAAACAAACTTGTTCTACATGTAATAAAGTCATGAGTATGTTTCATCTCATCTTATGCCTCGGGTTCCGAATCTGACCGGGAACTCGACTTAAGTCATACCAATTTAAAGCATGCAATTATTGGCAAAGGTCTGACCAATGACAAAGATCGGCTTGGGTGCATGATTCGCCCTAGGTCTGACCAGATAGCGAAAAAGGACTACAAGTGCTATTAAATTGGATGGCATAGACTTAAAAATTCAAATAGCTATCACATAAGTTTTAGAAAAAAAGTGTAAAAACGTGTAAAAGATGCATGCAATCATCTTTTAGCACAAATTAAGAAAAACCTTTTGTTAACTTGAGTTAGGCGTGTTTACCGCGGGAAAAGATTAAAGAAAGATCAAACCCTATATCCTACTCTTCATGCGCCCGAGGGCGCAAGTGCTTTGGATAATTATCATAAAGATGCCAAACATGTATATGACATGGGAAAAGATTAAAGATCGTTCAAACCCTAGATAGCTTGACTAGAGCACGTAGTGCAATAGCAAGTCCACCATTAGTAAATCACAAAAAACATGATGTTTTTAAGTATTATAAACCAATTAATTTTGCAAATCACGTCGTTGAGAAGATAGTTTGTAAGCCATCATTACGGTATGTAAGCCCAACTCGAGTGACAATATGATTTCGCAAAACAATTTAGATTATAATAAAAACAAGTTTCATATATCTTATGTCCATATTAATCTTTGTTCAAAAAACAAGTTTTAACAAACAGCACATAGCCGATTCGCAAGGAAAAAGTGTATTAATATGACATACTTTTAAAGCTAGTTTCGATATAAGTAGAGATCCGTTTTTATGATTCCTGGAATCTTGAATTATTACGTTTTTCAATTCATAATGGAAAACAAATAAGCACATAAAAACAGACTAGATGGGGTAGAAGCAGAAGGCAGACTCTGTATGAAAGCGATAAATCATATAAGACCTAATTCTCGAATGAGTCTTCCCTAAATTGAGGACCAAAGACTCTCATCAAGTTTTCAAGCAAGGTACTTGATGACGTGCAAAGTATCACAAAGGTGAGATGCAAAGGTCTTTGATGGATAATAAAAACAATCGTAATTATTAACCGGTTCAATTTAACCTACCCAATTTTAACCATTGTCTAGATCAAGATTAAAACTTTATGATAAATATGCATGTAATTGTCATAAAAACATAAATAAAAGAGATTTTAAAGCGAAGCAAGCGTGTTTTATTCTATGTGTAACCCATGAATGCCATACGATTTGACTCGTGATGCCACTGTTGGAGTTTTGAATACTAGTTAAACCATTAGCTACGAGTACGCAGCGGAATGGATCTAGTATAACATACATGATTAAGCACATAAGAAAAACAATTTAAAACCAACCTTTAATTAATTGAATAAATCAATTAATACGTCTTGATCTTGATCTTGAACTTTAACGGTAAAATTACCGTCTCCATCGTTTGCTCAAACGACACGTCAAACGAACATCACTACGATGCTAGTAGTAACGTCACTCTTCAAACAACAAGTGTATACATCTTGTAACTAGAAACCCTAGATCCAAAACCCTAATTAGGGATTACGTAAGGATCGGTTTATAAATGTTACAAGATTGATTACCCAAAAATCACATAAACCCTAATTAGGGTTTATGTATGTCGAACCACCAAGGGGAGAACTAAAACCTAGATTTAGAGATCTAGAGTTTAGTTATAAACCTTAAGACTTTATAAGAAAAACACCAAAAAAGGATTGATCTTATAAAGGTTAAATCTTTAATGTGATTTTAGGTTAAAGGAAAAGTTTGTATGGTTTTGGTGTGTGTGGTGGGTCGATCGGACGCAACTAGGAGGCAAGGGAGAGAAAAAAAAATATGAGGGGTATGAGATTGTATTTATACAAATCTCCACCTCCTCAAATTACTTGTTCCCTACTCCAAGAAAACCATTTAAGGAAAAGATTCCTTAATCAAATATTCTTGGATATTAACATACCAAAAGCCAATAACTAAAAATCTTCTAGAACCCCCTATACATAAAAATCGGCCGATTGGACTTAGGGGTTTCTAGAAGTCGTTTTCCTTCCAAATTTAAATAACGCGCTCGTATTAAATTAATTAAATCCCGTTAATTAATTTAACCACCGTTAATTAAATAATAAGGGAAGTTTTTATTAAACGTTTAATTATAAATAATAAAATGTAAATAAAAGTGTGTTCCCCGTATTGAGTGTGTGTCCCCGATAGGCTCACGTATTTCCGATGGCTAAACGGTCGCATATCCCAACAGCAAGTTCAGTTGTAACTTCAGGTGCAATTTCTGGTGTTGTAGAAGAATCTACCACTTTCGTTTCAATCGTCTGCTTTTCTTCTACAATTGCCTCAAGACGGGTCTCTACTATACGGGCTAAGTAGAAGGCTTCGCCTAATGTTGTAGGTTTCGGGTAAAACCTCAATAATTCTAGTTGTAGCTTCGGTTTAAGTCCGGATATATAATACGAGGCAAGTAAACTTTCAGATATACCTGTTACTCGAGTTATAAGATACTTAAACTCACTTTGTATCGGGATAGTAGCACCATTATAGCGTGTGCGGGATCCTTAAGAACTAGAGAAGAGAAACTGAGAATGTTTATTGATTTATTTGATTGACTGATTGACTCATAACAATGATTCAGTATTTATACCGAAAACCCTAACTTGCACCACAAGTTGAATACAAGATAATTATTAAAAAGATAGCACTTTCCTATACACTCAAACATAACTTAAATAAAGATAGTTATCCATTGACGGATTAGGCTTGGGCGTAACACATATACTTTTTGTGATTGCTATAGAAAAGTAAACTCATTTTTCAATTTTTGTCTCTAAATTGTAGTACGGTGTATTTTTTTTTCTTACTTGGGTATTTAATTTAGTGAGCTTATACATAATTTATTAATTATTGATATTTCAAAGTCATTTTAAGTATCTCAAAAACTTAATTGTTATATAAAGGTAAGTGATTTGCATTTTGAAATAATTTGTACACGTTCAAACATATCATGTCTTAGCGTTTATGCTCCTCTAAAAATGAACATAGAAGTGAAATAAGAGTACATATGGCAAAATAGTACTAATAGTTTTGACTGTGAAAATTATTTTGAGAAGTGTGAAAATTACATTTTTTTTATAAAAAATTGTTATGATTGCTCGAAACATAAAATTGTACTGCGATCCGGTGTATATAGGAAAAAGAAGTCATGCTTATGAACAAAAAGGTCAAAGTAAGTAGTTCTCATTTTCTGATGATGGGGCCGTTGTGAATGTAAGAAATCACACGAGAACAATAAACAAAGGAATTTCATAAACCCTCAAAAGGGTGCCCAACCGGGACTTCAAGAGAAAACAATCTCTTTGCTTATAAACTCATAATAATCTGTTTAAACCTAAACCTAATTGGCATATTTATAGCCCGATATTGTCTTGGAGAGAAAGACAAGAATCAACTAGAAATAAGGAAACATATCGAAAAACATAATATGGAAAAGATAGACTATGACAATTATGAATTGTCGTTTTCACCCTTCAATCTATTAGAACTAGTGAACACATGACTTCACATGTTTACAGAACAACCGTCGGCTAAGCTAGAGGAGTTGGAGATCGAACACACCCTCCATCATTCTCCTCCTCTTGGAAAAGACTCGTCCTCGAGTCTTGTCTTTCCAAGTCTCGAACTCTAAAACTTTCACACCCCCTTCGTTCCTTAACACAGCTTCTCTATGGAGAATCATATTTCATCATGTCAATCATTCGACAAGATCATCAGGGTGATGTGACATCATCCTCACTCACGTGATCGTTGCCTCAATCGGCGAGTCTACGGCTATCTTGATTTTGGAATCCGTCTTGAAGTTCATGCACTTGTTTAAGGAGATCTTCATTCTTTACAGCACGTGGTACTTGGTTAATTGTTTCGTTGCCTCGTCCGGCGAATCTACGAGCTATATAACCAAATGGTTTTCCACGTCTACACATTTGTGGGCAACTATAGCCACTTATATCAAAAACAATTCTGCAGAAAGAAACCAACAACTTAAAATAGGTATATCTCCCTGTAGAGGACTCCAATTTCAAATTCGAATGGTGAGATCATAGATCTATGTGTCTTGAACATCCCGCCAAAAAATCATAGAGATCCAACGGTTAATGAATGCGTGCCGTCATTTTTTCTCATAGCTGCACAGAAAATGACTAATGGAAACAAAGAAATTTGTTTCTCGCGATATGGCTTCAATAAGCTGTGTGATTTCTTCTCCAAACCTAGGCTCTGATACCAAATAATGACGGGGTCGTTGTGAATGCAAGAAACCACACAAGAACAATGAACAAAGGAATTTCATAAACCCTCAAAAGGGTGCCCAACCGAAACTTCAAGAGAAAACAATCTCTTTCCTTATAAACTCATAATAATCTGTTTAAACCTGAACCTAATTGGCATATTTATAGCCTGATATTGTCTTGGAGAGAAAGACAAGAATCAACTAGAAATAAGGAAACATATCGAAAAACATAATATGGAAAAGATAGACTACGACAATTATGAATTGTCGTTTTCACCCTTCAATCTATTAGAACTAGTGAACACATGACTTCATATGTTTATCGAACAACCGGCGGCTAAGTTAAAGGAGTTGGAGATCGAACACGCTGTGCATCATTTTCTTCAAGTTATTGTAACTTTCGTATCTTAAACAGTTGATTTTAGCAAATTCAAAGTGTATATTGTTTACTCTTGATAATTAACAGAATTACAAATTGTCTACTTTGTTTGTGTAGTAGCGAAGATTTATGTGAATAATACACTTAAAATTAGCATGATTAAAGGATTTGGAGAGACTAATTTAATATGTTATTTATTAGTAAAATTTTCGAACTGATATTATTTAAGAAATAAAGAAAGAAATGACCATAAACAGTAAAACAGGAGTTAAGTTTATATAACTACAAACTTAATTTGTGTTGTTATTTGCTATAATCTCCATCGTGACTTTAACTTTATTCAAAGCTTTAACCAAGCGAATTTCAGAATTCCAAACGCTAGAGATCTTAGCCAAATTTAAATAAATGATCGAAACCTCTTCATAATGTAATTCCAAACTAAATAAACTAACATTTGAAAAAAAACAAAGTGACGTCAATGGTTTAGCCCAATACTAAGGCTTCCCACAATGCTACTAGGTCGCGACCTAGTTTTTTCGGCTGACGACCTAGTGCGACCTATTTGCCACAACCCGGCGACCTAGTGCGACCTAGTTGAAATTTTTTTTTATTTAAAAACACAATAAATTTCATAAAAACATTACATTATTAAAAAAAAAACATTACACAATTATTAGAATTTAAAAACATTAAACATTAAAACTAATTTATTCATTGCGATTATTTCAAATGTGTTCCAATAGATCGGCTTTTAGGTTGAGATGTAGATGTGGGTCGACTATTTGCTGAGTAATTTGTAGACTTTCTTCATGCGTATTCACCGGATCGTTATCAACATGTTCTTCTACTTGATGATAAATGGGTGATATCGCCGCCCCCTATGTTTAATTACCATATTGTGTAATATGATACACGTGTACATTATGTTTGATAGTCGACTTTTTGACAATCCTCAGGCCGGGATATCAATCATCTTCCATTTTGTTTTCAATACACCGAAGGCTCGCTCAACATCTTTTCTTGCTGCTTCGTGCTTCGTTTTATACAATCTTCATTTGTCATCATTCGTCGATGGATCTTTTATAGACTTAATAAGAACCGACCATTGCGGATATATCCCATCAGTAAGATAGTATCCCCGACGATAATGCACGTTGTTAGCCACGAATCCCAGTTCAGGTGCTTTCCCCGATTTAAGATCATTAAAAACAGGGAACTGACGTAAAACATTCACGTCGTTATTCATCCCAGCTACACCAAAGAATGCATGCCAAATCCATAAGTCTTGAGATGCAACCGCCTCCAATAAAATGAACGGTGTTGACCCCTGATCACGCCTACTAAATTGAGCTTTGTAAGCAACATGACAATTCTCCCACGGCCAATGTGTACAATCGATACTTCCTAGCATCCTAGGAAACCCGTGTTTTTCCTCGTGACGAGCATAAAGTTTCTCCATGTCAGTATAAGTAGGCTTTCGCAAGTACTCTATAGAATATAATTGCATTATGCCGGTACAAAACCGTCGAAGACACTGTCGGGCTGTTGTCGCACCCATTTACAAATATTCGTCTAGAGAATCAGGCACGGCTCCGTACGCCAATTGATGAATAGCGGATGTGCATTTCAGCAAGGGCGAAAGACATTCTCGATTCACAGCATCCATTGAGTTTCGAAAATAAGAATAGTTATTTTTCAAATCGTCAACAATTTGTAAGAATAAATCGCGATCCATTCGGAATCGTTCACGAAATGTCTCTGCAACATATTGCGGCCCTTCAGTAAAATACGCATCCACTAGACGATTATGTGCACCTTGATAATTTCTATATATATACGTCTGTTTTTTGGGGCGTGATGCTTCATAAGCCTCTTCGCAAGCTTGCGTAAAAGCTTCTAACTCACTTGTAACTTCCTCTTCGTCGTCGGAAGAGTCGGCAAAAAATAATTCATAAGACATTTTTGGAGATTTGTGTGTTAATTTTTTGTGATAAAAGGTAATAAGATAGGGTATTTATAGAAAATATTTAAAATATTTAAACTTTAGCAACGGCTTTTTTTTAAACACAACGGCTCTTTTTTTTACACAACGTCCATTTTCTTTGCTTTCTCAAGTCGATCATATGTGGAGTCGATTTAGGGTCGACCGACTCCGGAGACCGAATCGCCGCAACGGTGCAATACGGTCACGACCGAGAGTCGACCGAATTTTTACGGGAGTGTTGTGGGTAGCCTAACAGCCTGACTAATATGATCGATAGATCTCGAACCAAGAAAGATTATCTTTTTCGAAAAAAGTTGTTTATAGAACTTCCAACCGAATTCAGATGAACTTTTTCTTTTCTTTTTTTTATCGCAAATCAATTTATTTTTATAGCACTTACGGATAATTTAAACAAATAAAGTTGAATAAAACAAACGTAAATTGTATTCAAATACTTTATATTACAATTCAAAATATACAAAGATCAATAACATAAAACATACCAAATTCAGACATAAAAAAACAAAAAGCTTCCCTAGATAAGCCAAACAAATGACATAAAATGAATTTACGATACAAACCTTAATGTTTAACTCACTTATCAACATCACGTAAATTAATCATCCTTTACTTGTCTTACATTTATGCTATAACAAATACTATACGTGACAATGTTTAAAGAAGTCACCCCATATGGACCGTGATAAGATATATATTTCGCAACAAGCTAAGGTTTGTTTCTTGCGTAACAATAGATCATTTGTGAGATTATTTTTTAATAATGAGTTTTAATCATGTTATACTTATGAGTGATCTCCACTTAAATACAAGAATTTTAGTAACGGTAAAAATACAAGTTTTGTTTAAGCATGAAACATTATTTTCTTTGAATAATGTTTGGTGAGGAGTGGTGGTGGAGCTTTTTAGAGCGAGAGCATTTTGAATTTTATTACTTGTTTGACAAATAAAGTGGTGAGCTTGTTAATTTTTAGTAATCATTTGACAAACGAAGCGATAAGCATTTTAGGAAGACTATTTTTTTAATTCTTGTTTTAAGAAGCGATGAGCTGTCACAATTACTTCTCACAGCTACGCTCAGAGCTACACTCACAGCTACCACTCACTTTTACCGCTCACTACTACTGCCCACAACAACTACTCATTTCGACAAACACACCTAAAATAAGAGATTTTTATATCTCTATGTAATTCAAAATTTTATTTCCACACAAACCCGATTGCTTATTAGTGAAAGATTATTATTCATCTCATGCAGTGCTTTATACAATCCTTCATCGAAAGTAACTTCAATGGCGTCTACTTCAACTTCGTCTGTTGAACAAAGCTTCAAGCATGATATTTTTTTAAGTTTTCGAGGTAAAGACACCCGTAACAAATTTGTTGGACATCTTAATAAAGCTCTCGAGGCAAATGGGATCCAAACTTACATGGATGATAAGAAAATTGAAAAAGGGGAACAAATCGACTACCAACTCATGAAATCTATTGAAGACTCCCGGTACTACATTATTGTTTTTTCTAAGGACTATGTAGGTTCATCTTGGTGCTTAAATGAGCTTGTCAAGATTATGGAGTGTCGGAAGGCGAGTGAGCAGACCGCTTACCCGGTCTTTTATGATGTGGAGCCCACTGAAATACGCAAGCAAAGTGGCGTGGTTGGAAAAGCTTTTAGAAAACACGAAAACAAAGAAGCTGCTGGGAAATGGAGGAAGGCTTTGAACGAATCAAGTAATCTTGCTGGCTGGGAGTCAAATGGGTAATTAATCATAATTTATTTGCTATATCAATTAATGATAAATGTTTTTGATAATTAGTAGTTAGTAAGATCTTCTTAATTTTTACAGAGATGAATCGAAATTGATCCAGGATATTGTTGACGTTATTTTCGAAAAGAAATATTGTAGTCGTTCGAGTGTTGACAGAAATTTAGTAGGCATGGAGACACGAATAGAATATGTTCTTTCATTTTTAGAACTTGATACTAATGATGTCCGTGTGATTGGGATATGGGGGATGGGAGGTGGGGGGAAGACAACTTTGGCAAAAGCTGTTTTTGATCGAATATCCTATCAATTCGAGGGTAAAGCCTTTGTTGAAAATGTAAGGGAACTTTCAAAATCCCCTTTTTATGGTTTGAAGAAGTTGCAAAAACAAGTTCTTTCAAGCGTGTTAAGCAGAGAAAACGTCACTGTGAATAGTGTTCATGAAGGAACAAACATGATGCAAAGGATGTTACGTGGGAGAAAGGTTCTTATTGTTCTAGATGATGTCGATGAAAGAGAACAACTTGAGGCGTTAGCAGGTGAACCTAACGACTGGTTTAAATCTGGAAGCAGAGTTATCATTACCACCCGAGATAAGCAGGTTCCATCAGGCCCCGGAGTAAAATTCATTGACGTCAACCTGTTATCGCATGCGGAAGCGATTTGTCTCTTGAGTAAGAATGCGTTTAAAAGAGATATTCCTATGGAAGGGTATGAAAATCTATCAGAATATGTTGTAGAATATGCTGGTGGTCTACCTCTAACGATAAAAGTTTTGGGTGGACAACTATATGGTCAAAATATGGATGAGTGGAGACATACCATAGAAAGACTAAAAGCAATTCCATTAGATAAAACTATGGAAAAGCTAGAACTCAGCTATAATAGTCTTGAGAAGGAGCACAAGCAAATCTTTCTAGATGTTGCATGCTTACTAAAAGGGTGGCATAGAAACGATGCAGTCATAGCGCTTAATAGCTGTGAATTTTTTGCTGAAATTGGCTTAAGAGCTCTTGAACAAAAATCTCTCATTACTATTAATAGCTATGGGGAGTTGGATATGCACGACCACATAGAAGAAATGGGCATGGATATTGTTCGGCGTGTGAACTCTAAACAACCTAAAAGGCATAGCCGGTTATGGATTCAAGAGGAAATTAAAGATATATTGGCAAATGACTCGGTAAGTATCAAGACATTCTTTGAGTTCTAAAAGTTCAATGTAAAAAAAAACACGAACCGAACCGATCACAAGAAAACAGAAAACCGAAAATCGATTTTGAAAAAACACTAATCGAAAACCAAACTGAGTTAAACCGATCAAAACCGAAACCGGACCAAATATGATGCTTTCTCTGTTTTTAACTCGGAAACGAATCGCGCAAAATCGACGTAAATATACAAAACAAAAAACCTAACCGAATATGATCCATTTAGTTCGACTTAGTTTTCGGTTAAATTCGATTTTCGATTAGTTTTACTCAGCTCTAATACGTACCAATTTTGATTTATTACATAACACAAAATAGCTTCCATGATAATAAGCCATTTATTAGTTAATATATGCATTTTTTTGAAATATGTTATACATTAAATGACATAAATCATACTATCTTATTTAAGCATTTAACCTTTTTATGTATAGAATACTTGAAATTTTCAAGTTATAATACATAATGCTATTTATACAAGCAAAACAAACTTATATACTAAAAATAGAAAACTTAAAACATGTAAGTATACTGTTAAAACAACATATTACATTAATTTCTATAGTTAAAATACCCCTCACCCCATTTTAAAACTACAATAACACATAGTACAAGTATTAAAACATAATTAAAAATCTATACTACATATAAAAGAGATTAGTATCTCTCTCATATTAATTATTTAGGTAGTACATATTCATATGTATATTGTACAAGCTATTTATACTATAAATTCATATTAAAGTAACACACATATATATACACATTATACAAGCTAATATAGCACATCAGTTACAAAACTTGAATTAACTGAAGTCATTATGATTATCTTATAATTAATTACTAATTTAATAAAAACATGTTCAAAAATAATTAAAGTTCAAAAAATTTATATTAAATGGCTCTCGATACACTTATTTACTAAATTTTTTATCATGCGTAAAGTCGTTATATACAAGAAACATATAATCGAAGAATATCGCTCGCTAAAAGTATAATTACAGGGTACCCACCGCTGCATTGCGCGGGTACCCTGCTAGTCAATTTAAAAGATAAAAACATTATTTAATACTCGTATTAAACTAATTAGTACATAATAATTAATACACACTTAATAATAATTTAATTAATACTAATTAATATATAAATAATACACACCATTACTTAAAAATACAATTATATATACATACTGTACACTCATTAAAAGCATGTATTTACAAAACGTACATATATTGTCTTCCTAAAATGATGGTGTACATAGTTTTGAAAACCGAACATGACCAATGGGTTCACCTGGGAACCGGAATCACAATCAGTTCGACTAGCCAAAAAGCCGTCAGAATACGTACCGGAGATGTCCCATTGAAACCAATAAAAACATCCTCGTTACATAAACATATACTACTTTTTTAATGACACATAAATTCGTACTACTTATAACAGAGATTGTACCTTCTCACCAAAATTTAAAGTAGTACACTCTTACAAACTTTTGGTACAAACACAAAAACTTCATATATTTAATTATGTATTAATTGTGGAGCAATACACAATCAATGACAAAGTGAATACAAATTAACATACAACATGTACAAATTATTATTGCTATAAATTATCGTCTATGTATGCATTTTAGTACAAATTTAGTGAAATATTAATCATTTTGCTAATTAATTCGATTAAATTATACATATCAAAATAAGAAGATTTTAAAATTATTACTGTATAATATATAAAAATGTGTAAACATATAAACTACGAAGATTTTTATATATTTACACGTTATATAATATTATGACGAATATAACAGAGATTAACAAACACCTTTCACGATCAATCATAACAATTTCGTAATACTATTTTTATATTAAATGGGTTATTATTGTTGAGAGGTATTCAAACTTAAAATCATCATTATTTGTAAATTTATTATTGAAAATATGTATATTTATAAAATATTACGTTGATGAAATTTAAGTTTCAAGATACCCGCAACCGCAACGCGTAGGTATCCTGCTAACAATATTCTAGAGTATTTACAATGCTAACAGATTTTAATTTTAAAGTATTTCACAAAGTCTTCCAAAATACTGTACCTTCTATCATTGCATGATTTTTCTAAATTTTTTGTAGCAAAGGTTTGAGTAAACACAAGGGCGTAAAAGTTCTGATCATTAAAGGATTTTGTATTAAAGGGATGTTTGGGATTGTTTATTAGAAATTGAGTATTTATTTTAAAAATGAATAATCACATAATAATCATTTTGAAAATGTCATTAGTAAAATAGTGTTTGGATTTGATTATTTTGTTTGAAATCGTAATAATTAGATAATCAGTTTTTTTTAGTGTTTGTTAAAATTAGATTATGTAATAATTGATAAGCAAAATGACAAAAATAAAATACTAAAATATTCAATAGTTGCAAAAAAGTGAGAGTGGTAGTAAAATGCTAAAGGACAAACTGGTAAGTTGATGATAAATAGACTACCATGTTTTAAAAAGTTTAATAGAAAGCTGACAGCTTTAAAACATGTTGTGCCTATTGGATTATTTTTTTTAAAATCTAACAGTTCTAAAAAAGTTTAAAAAAAGCTCTTATCAAACGAACCTAAAAATAACAGCTCTAATAAACTTAAAAAAATGTTATTACAAAATAGAGTTATGAGCTATATAATGAAGATAAGTGATTATTTGTTTTTCTTACCACACACATAAAATAACTTAATTGCATTTTCAAAATGAAATAACAAACACCCCTAAACCCATTCCATCATGACCCAACTGCCGCCATCTATTTATATTTTACTTTTTTTTTATTTCCAGATCTGGAAAAACTATATTTATATTCAGTTTAAACAAATTTCAAAACCTTAAAAATAAGGGAAGTTAATAACCCAATTTCTCAAGTTACAGGCTACCCCACCAGCAACACAATGTATAAGACAAGTGGCTCCATCTGGACGGAATTTCAAAATTTATATGAAAAGTCTCGCAAACATGAAGGAACTTCGATTTCTTCACCTCAATACATATGGAATTTTAATGTGGTTGAATGTAAGAGGACACGAAGTTAGAAATAACTGGAACCTTCCAAATGCCTTACGATTTTTGATATGGGATGATTATCCTTTTAAAAGTTTACCCAAAACATTTCAACCCAATTATCTTGTTGGACTTCAAATGGTTAGTGGCCATATGGAACAACTTTGGAAAGATGGAGAAGAAAAGGTAGAATGACATCAATGTTTTATTCATTCATTGCTACGGCTTTCCTTCTTTTCTTACTAATTTCTAAATATTTATCCTTTCCTTTTTTTGTCTCTTTTCTTATCACAGCCTTTTTTTAACCTTAGGTTCCTAAAGTTCACCGATTCATGGTCGTTGAGGACCCTTGACCTTAGTTTGGCTCCGAAACTTCAGACACTCATTCTTGAACATTGTCGTGATTTGGTAGAAGTTCATTTCCAGGTTACTCCAAATCTAAAGGAGTTACGCATCCATCATAGTTATAACTTGGAAAAATTACACTTGGCTGAATGTCCAAAACTCACATCTCTCGACCTCTGTGGATGTTCAAACTTGACAACCCTTCACCTCGGGATTACTCCCACTCTTGAGGCCGTACGTGTCGATGATTGTCATGATTTGGTCGAACTTCAGATTTCTGCTGAATGTCCAAAGCTCGTGACTCTCAACCTTAGTAATTGTATTCAACTTGCGGAATTGCCTCAGAAAATTGGACGGTTAGAATGTTTAAAAGAGTTGGATATCACTGGAACAAGTATAAGTCCGCTTCCAGAGAGTATTTTTAGGCTGAAAGGTCTGCGTATTGTTGGGTCTAGATGGCTTCTTGAGTCATGTGGTTTTACATCCGAGATAACAACCTTTGCTTATAAAACATGCTGCTACATATAAAGCCATGAATAGCATAGACACCAAAAGCTGACGTCCTGTGTACCGTGGTCGAGTGATAATTTTGAACACCTCCAAAGGCCCCAAGAAGTCACATCATTAAGAACTCTTTTAATGTTGTTGTGGTATTTGTTTCTGAAGTTCACATGTTCGAGTATGGGTTTGATGCTGCTCGTATGATGGTACTTTTATATGTTGCAGTCTTATTCGGTTTTGAGTTTCGTATGTTCTGAGTGGGATTTTGATGTTGCTCAGTTTTGGTTTAGTGTTTCTGTTATGGATTTTTAGATTGCTATTAAGGTATTCATTCATTTCTATATTATTTGTAGTTTTGTACATAACATACTGTTGCAAATTAACATCCAATATACGTCAAGTTCCAAGATTACAGAAGTATTTTAGTTCAATGGCTTACTATTTAACAGGTTTGAAGGATCGTTGGTCGTCAATAGGATAGTCTTATCATCATGAACTTATTAGTAAATGTTAAACTGATATATTCTCATATAGAGTTTCATATTACATTCATAACCGTTTGACTTTTGTTCGAATTGTATTAAAAAAAATATATGGGAGTTTTTACTGATTTTATAAAAGCTAATCAACGTTTTTCACTAACAAGAAACTATTAGAGCATGTTTTTGTAACTTGCGAGATCCAAATTCTAAGCCTGAAATGTGGATTGCAATAATCAATAACCATAAACAATGTTACTTTTTGACGTGGTATGATGGTAACATTTCGTAAACTATCAGGTTTGGTTTTGTTGATCAAATGACTCGAGCTTTAAAGCACTTCATATCTTTGATGTTAGATAACTTAACACGAATGGAGTTCAGCTTACAGAGTTGACTTCTGCAAAAAGTCAAACTGTGTTTTGATGAAAAACGCAGGATGTTGTTACGAGTTTGGATATTATCATGTTAAAACAAATATTAAGTAGGATTGTTCAAGTGATAAAGTTATCATAACCAAATTTCAATTTGTATAAATATGTTCTAAGTTAGGATGATATTGTTAAACATGAAAAAGTTGACTTTTGTGTCAGTTGATTAATTGTTTGCTACTCTAATGTTATGTAATGGTGATGTTCAAGTTTTTGTGTTTAGACTTTGGCGACAAGGTTATAAACAGCAAGTTTACTTGTTTGAGTTTATTTTTTAAGAAATTATCGAAAGAAGTTGCATATGCAGGTCACGATTTTGGCCTAATTTTTCAAAATTATTATTTGCAGGTGGTGTGTATTTCAGTAGCATATAAGTCATTCTAACTTAAGGATCCTTATTTGCAGGTGGTGTGTATTTCAGTAGCTTCGTATTTCAGTCTTTATGTCTGCAGTTTTTGTAGCTTTGTATTTCAGTCTTTGTGTCTACAGTTTTTGTAGCTTTGTATTTCAGTCTTTACATGCATGTTGGATATATGTCCAAACCCCGTATCTCTCACCATTAGTCATTCAAAGTCGTGGAGCCTTCACCTTGGGATTGAAAGTTTATGGATTTAAAATTAATAGTCGTGAGATAGGATTGAACTCGGGATCACAGGATTGCACACATAACGTAAAGGGTTAATTTATTTATTGAATATATTTTATATATATTTATTAAATCAAACCAAAGCTTAACTAACGATCGTTGATAAATAAAAGTTAAGTTATAACGACCGTTATGGAATTAAATAGAAGCTAAAAGAAGAGAAGAATGGAAAGTTCCGGAAGACCCCTTGGGGGCTTCTTAGTCGTTGACTAGAACAAAGGGAGGGGGAAAAGGAAAAGATTTTATTTCCTTAAATTTATTTTGCTTGGAGAACACGTTTGGATAGCCTATATAAACACCCCTTAGCCTTCATAGTTTTCCATCCCGCTCTCTCTTCTCCTCTCTTGGCCGATCGACACACATACAACCTTAGGGTTTGTTTGGGTTCTTTTGGTTTTCAATTTAGCTCTATTATCTAGTCCTAGCCCCTATCTAGGGTTGTTGGGTAGATATTCCATAAGCTTTGAAGCTCGGTTTGTTCGTGCTAGACTCACGGTTAACTCGTCGTATTACGTGTGTACAAGAACGTGATATAGTCTTGCTTTAGACTATATTCTTGGTGGTGTTCGTGATAAACCCTAGTTGTCGTTCGTTTCGTCGTCTTGTGGATCTTGCTAGGATAAAGGTATGTAACCCTAATCTTGATTAATATAATTGTGTTAAATTAATGATCTTGTTAATTGCTTCCGCTATGCGTTCTTTGATCCATATTAGGGTTTTTAAATAATTGTTATGAACTATATAAACCATCAGTGGCATCGAGAGCCGTTTTAACATGATTATAATTATCAAGATCTAAAGTTTTTTTAGCTAATATTGATTTGTGTTAAAAATTACATGTTGTTTTTTAGGTTTTATAAAAATTAGGGTTTTGTTTTTTATTGTTTTTTGAAATCGGCTATGCCGAATTTTTTATAATTTTTTTTGTAAACCCTAAAATTACATGGTAATTAACTTTAGATGTTTTGCATGAATTAATTGTTATGTCATGTGTGGTTAGGTTCCATAGTTTTTTAATTGTTAAGAGAATGTGGGAGATCCGTAATAAACATGCATGTTTCTTACGGATCATATAATTTTGATTGCTATTTGCTTTATTTGATTCAAAATTTTAAAATTAGGGAAGACTTTTTATATTTATAAAAACCTTAGATTTGATGTTCTTTGAATAAATTGTTATGCATGTGGCTATTTGATTTAGTTTTTTTTGTACTACTTGTTTTCATGCGTTTTTATATTGTATGTTGTAAACAAGGGTAATTTTTCCAAGAAAAATAATATGGACTAAATCTTATCAAAATTAATGAATTGTTTTGAGATCTAAATTACATATGATTTGTGTTGATTAGAATTTCAATAGCAACTTAATGGCCTACTCAATTTTGGCAAACTATAAAGTGGGTATAACGCACCGCTGGTCATGTACCCGGTTAAGGAAGGAGGTGTTATGCTTCAGCGCTGACCAAATTATCGGCTCGCCTGTGCGTCAAAATTGGAATTACCTACGGTTGTTATTGGTATAATTCTTTAAGGTTGATTTAACTACATTAATTCACATCCGAAACACAATGAATAAGGTTATTGCTTTGTGCTATAACTAAGTTCTAGAAAAAGTACGGTGTGAATTTAGTTGTGTGTAAAATCTTTAATCGGTTTAACCAATACCTCAACTTGCAAATATATATTGAACTTTTAGTCTCACCAAAAGGTTTACTAAACGTTTTATTAAACTTATGTTATGGAGATGTATGCATGCTTCTCCATACATGATTTTGACACCAAAATCTATACCCTAAAATTTAAGTCATATGCCCTCTAATTGCCGAACACTTGAAGTTACAATTGTCGTCATATAAGATATCAGACGATGTTGTAATGGAGAGAAAACTTCATGACTGAATAAGATTGCACATGAAGGTTTTACATTCTTTAGATTAGTCGACTTAATTGAGTTACTCAGTGAGAACTGGAAACTTAAGGCATAAAGTAGGGATAAAACATGTTTACAATGCAAATGATTTTGGCAATGTAAATCCCTAACATATCTAGAAATTGAAAATTTTGTTTGTCAATTATTGTTCGACAAGTTACTGTGTTGAATACATTTGTCACTAGCAGATCAAATGATGTGATGAATCTATGTCAATATGGATTCTAGTTTTCAAGGAAAATGCTATGGTTTTATTATCGGGGTAATTTTATTTTCTTGAATTGTATTATCAAAAATACTAATGTTTGAACTTATTTATGTAGAAATGGCTCAACCCGAAAGCAATCTGACAATAAGCTCGGCGTTCAAAGCTTTCTTTGAACGGCCTCAACTTACTGGCCCTAATTTCAGTGACTGGTACCGCTCACTAAGAATTGTTCTGAGAGCAGCGGGTACTATCAATATCTTGGAAACTCCTTTTCCGGAGGATCTTGCTGAAGGAGCATCTGATGCGGAAAGGCTTCAACATGCTGCTAACGTTAAAAAGCACCATGAGGTGGCTGCTGTAATGTTAGGGAGAATGGCTCCATCACTTCAAAGGAAGTATGAGCTATATCCACCCCAGCCAATGCTTGAAGAACTCAAGGCTGTGTATGAAACGCCGCAAGCTGTAGAGATCTATGATCTGGTTGATGCTCTACATAGTTGCAAGCAAGCTCCTGGAAAGTCCATAAGTGCTCATTATATGGAGATGAGGGGTTATATGGAACAGCTCATCGCACTAGGACAACCCTTTGATCATAATATGGCTATTAACTTGATCAATAGGTCCCTTAATAAGGACTTCAATGATTTCGTTCGTAACTATAATGTGCATTGCACAGGGAAGACAATTAATGATTTGCATGCAATGCTCATTGACTTCGAAAAGGGTTTGAAAGATAAGGCATCCACTGCTACTCCTCAAGTACTTTATGTACAAAAGGGTAGAGTGACGAAACCAAAACCGCAAGTGAATAAGAAGCAGAAAGGCAAAGGCAAGGTTGATAAGAGCAAGCAAGTTGCGACTACATCTAAACCGAAGCAGAAATTTGCTAAGAAATCTCAGAAAGATGAGACTTGTCACTTCTGCAAGATGAGTGGACACTGGAAGAGGAAATGCTCTCTCTATCTCCATGAAATGGCAGAACATAAGAAGAAGGCTGAGCTAGCTGCTGCAACACCATCTTCAGGTAACTTATTTATGATAGAGTTATTTAATCTTTCGTACAAATCAAACTCCTGGGTATATGATACGGGATGTGGTATTGATAGGTGTGAAAACACCCATCCTTTTACCACTTATTTCTTGCTAAAACAAGACCAAAACGCGTATTTAATGTCATTTGTTTGGAATTATGCGTGGTTTGTGTGTTTGTTGTGTTTTCAGAGCAACCGGATAAATATTGAAGAAAACATGGGATTGCACGGGTTTTATCGAGGAAAAAGACGAAGTCTATAGTCCAAGAGATGCAAAAGATTTGAAGTCAATGGGCCTATTTGAAGATTTATCGAAGAAAAGGACCAAAGATGGAAGATTTACATATGTCGAAGAAACTCAAGTCTATTAAATGAAGAAATTAAAAGACGAGTTGAATTTATTCGTCGACAAATCCCGAATCGAAATCGAAAACGTCAACTTTTCTGAAAAGACGAGAAGACAAAAAGAAAGGGAGAAAGCCCACTCACAAAACCAAGCCAAGCTCTATAAATACCCTCTCATTTCACATTTTAGAGACCAGTTTTTCTTTCTGTTTGTTTTTCTCCTATTTCGTAGCATCACCAACACCATTAGGGTGTTTGGTGATTTTTCATTTTTCCTTTTAATTCAAGAATCTTGTAAGTTAATCTTTCCATTTTGTTTGTTTGAATCTTATTCATTAATACAAGTTTCCATTTAATCTTTCTTTCTTCTCTTGTTGATTTAAAGTTCTAAGTTTTTATTTTATTGGTTTGATCTTAAAAAGTAAATGGGTTTTATATTTTTGTTGTTTTGGATTGATGTTTATCATAGGTAAACGATTAGTGGTTAAATTGGTTTAAGTTTTGATCAAAAACTTGGTGGATTTTGGGTTAAATTCTTGTTTTAAACATTCCCCTGTTCTTCGCGTTTTCTAACTTGCCCAGATTCCGGATCAACATCATATTCCGGATCAAGGGATTTGTGATTTTATTCCAGATCAAGCTATTTGGTTCGGAATATCTAATATTCCGGATCAGCTATTTTATTCTGGATCAACTCTTATATTCCGGATCAAGCTCTTTGGTTCGGAATATATAATATTCCGGATCAACTCTTATATTCCGGATCAAGTTTTATTCCGAGTAAACTAATTATTCCGAATCAAGATTCTTATTATTTTATTCCGGATAGAATTTTATTCCGGATCAACTCATTTATTCCGGATCAGTCATTATTCCGGATCAACCATTCATTCCGCATCAAGCAAGTATTCCGGGTCAACGATTATTCTGAATGAAGGTGGTGTTAATTATTCCGAATGAAGCAGTTTTTTAGGTTATTCCACATGAGTTGATTTATTCCGCATGAGCCTAATATTCCAAGTATTCCGGATCAAGCAAACATTCCGCATCAACTGTTTTTCAAAGTTTAGGTACTTTACTGTTTGATTTTCATTTTAGTTTTATTTTCAGTAATTGCTTTTAGTTTAATTTTATTACTTCTCGCACTTATTGTTTTAGTAGATATAGATCAAAAGCTCCCCCTTTTTAGTCACCAATTACAACAATTCCACTTTGAACCGTGATCGATTCGAGAAGATACCGAGAACGAAACAACGACATATATCATTGGGTACGAGCAACACAAACAAAGATCTTGCAACAAACCTTTTTATTAACTGTAACACCCCACTTGGATAGGTGGACCGTTACGTGTATTTATGGCGTGTCATCAAAGCATAAGGTAAATGTCCTAAAACATTAACTGACCATAAAGGAAATACTGGAATCAAACGTCGGTAATCCAACATAAGCTCAAAACATGAAAAGTAAAATACTGAAAGAAAAGGACTAAACAATGCCCAAATAAGCAGAATAATGTAAGAAGTGCATAAAGTAAGAAGTCTGGATAGCTTCCATTCAATGCACATGCTCTCAGAATCCTAAGAGCGTCCTGGTGTACCTGCCGTTAGAACATGAAAGAACTACGGGTGAGCATAACGCTTAGTGAACGGATATAAAGCATGATAAGGAATTACTGAAATGAAGCAGATGATAAAATAATAGAGCTGTAAGACTGATAAGTAAAGTTGCAGCGGAAAACCTGTGTATAATCCGTAAAATCTAATTTTTAAATAATAAAGCTGAACTGTTTTCTGTTAAATTTGAAAAACGTGCATTTACTGTATTTTAATTGCCAGAGCTTATATAGGTCACGTGTTGTAACAACCGTGCATGAATAACTGGAGGGGTGACCTCGTCATGCTGTAGAGGGGTGACCTCTAAATAACTGTAGAGGGGTGACCTCTAAATACTGTGCTGGGTGGAGGGATCAGCTCCAATGTGAAGGATGTAGAGCACACACCACATTCACCCTAATAACTGTAAACTGGTAAGCCTAGGATGCATCCATACGCCCCACTAAACATACATATAAATATGGCCAAACTGAACATGAGTGGGATGATGCAGGATATCACTCTCCTGCATGTGAGTCACGACACCGGTGCCTCTAGTGTCATGGTTACGGTACCTCCATAACTAGTACATAAACTTGGTCATGCTTGTATATAATGTTCAGGCAATTTATTTAGTTATTAACATGATTACTGATAAGCTTAAACATTACTGGGAAAAAACATTTGGCTGAAGACGGGGAATCCTAATCGTGCATAAAAAGGAAGTCCTTACTGAAAGGACGGAAATCCGTACCTCGTGTCCCGTAACCGACTGAGATCAACTGACAAAAGTCTATTCTGACTTCACGCGAGCTACATGAATAAAGGACGCTGAATAAGTTAATTGATATCCGTCTATTTAATTTACTGTTCTTATTGACTTATCATTTATTTATTTTATTTTATTTCTGGAAATCTGTATGCATATTAACTGATGATTCTGAACTTATAATAATTCTTGCAATATTAATGACCTAAAATGAATACAATACGAACGTATTCTGACATGATATTAATACTATAATAAATGACTTGCAAATAATACGAAGTTTTCCAACTTATAAAGTTTCAAAATCCTTTAATTCATATGATAAAATTATACCCTTTTACAATATTAAAAACAAAACTATATTAATTTAATTAATTTATAATACAATTTAAAACATTTATAAAACTTATAATAAAAAGGTATAAAATAAAGATCTTCGTTTTATATGTAAAGTTTTATATTCCGAACCTACCGAGATATCCCCCATCTCGGTCGCACTAAAACAATTAACCAACTATACAAAATCTGCCTATATGAATTAGTGACAGTAATCTGTGTCGCTATAAACAGTGTGACTAAAACTGGCTCAAAACTGTCCCTAGAAACTGTCACTTAGAATCTGCGACAGAAATTTTCGTCTCTAATCTGTCGCTAAAGTCATTTTAAAAGTTGTTATTTTCTGTCCAAATTTAACCACTGGTTTTATATAAGATCCCCACTGACTTGGTACAGTTCCCGCTGATTAGTTGTTTGTTCCCACTGCTTTCACTACTGTCAAACCCAAACACCCCCTTATTGTATGTACCCACTGTCCAGCAAACCAAACACCCCTGTTGCACATCAAACACCCCCCCTGGCGGCTGTTTGCTACTGTCGTCACACCCACAGCCCCATTTGGGGGTTGTTTCGGCCTGACCACCAAAGAAATCACCGAGACCATATAGGTCTCGGCTGTGAACACTCAAAACCCACCGAGAGTTAATATAACTCTCGATTTTCGTGCAAACATCAAACCCAACTAATTTAAATGGTTTTAAAGAATTTGTAATCAAAGGAAAAAAAAGCGGTTTACCTTGCATTGACGAATGAAGTACTAATCACTTGCTAACAAAATTTCTCGAAGCCCTTTTTTTTGTTCTTTATGTCGGCAGCCACAAGAGAAAAACACGTAACCCTAGTTTTTTTTTCTTCTGTTTTTGTTGTTTGTACGTGAGAAAAGAGGAAAGGGGGTTTACCCCGTTTTTCTTTGTTAGTAAAATGGGCTGAAGGCCCAACTTCTTTTTTTTTTCTTTTATATTTATAAAACCGGCCCTTTATTATATATATATATATATATATATATATATATATATATATATATATATATATATATATATATATATTCATTTTCGACACTAGAATTAATTTACGTTCCATCGTATTTAAATTTTCGCGTGTTTATTTCTTTCTGAAACATAATTATCTTTTCTGTATTATAATTAATAAACACGTGATACTTACGTAATGTTTTCCTGAACTTAAATTTCTGAAACATAATAATCCTTTCCTGAATAATTAACTGAAAAAAATATTTAACTAAAACTGAGCGTGCGTATTTAATATTTGGAAATTCTGAAATACGGGTTTTACATTAACTAACTAAAAATCAGACATTAAAATGGCGCCGCTGCCGGCTCTTTTCGTAAGGATCAACGGTTTCTTGTGAGAAAAATTGGATTTTGGGATCCGTTCTTTCGGGAACGTTATTTTCAAGCACAAAAATTTTCAAAAAAAAACCCGTAAAAATAGAAAATTTTCAAAAATACAAAAACATTAAAAAAACCTATAAAAACCGAAAATATTTTCTCTTGCATTTTCTTTTTAGTGTATGCGTACTCGATCAACGTCTTATTCAGAGCCCGAGACTCTCGAAGATTTAGACATGGCCGGTGTACACAACAACAACAATAATAATCCACCCCTCCCCAACAATAATTATCCACCCCACCCCAACATGAATAATCCACCCTTACCCGACCTACGAACCATGGAGGAGCTATGCCAACCTACGATGCACGGACGTGGAGGCCCGATTGCTCCGATGCATATCACGGCTCAGGAGTTTTCGTTGAAGCATCACATGATCCAACAAGTGCAAACTAACCTATTTCGCGGAATTCCGGATGATGATGCCAACAAACACTTCGACAAATTCATTACCATCACCCAAAGCATGAAGTCGCCCGGTGTTTCTATGGATGACCTTCGCCTTCAACTATTTCCCCACTCGCTTTCTCACCATGCCGAAAAATGGTTTGACCGTCTCCCAAAGAATTCTATTCATACTTGGGACGACATGACTCAACGCTTTTTGTCGCGCTACTTCTCACCATCCATGGTCACGAGCCTTCGTAACCAAATTAGTGGATTCATGCAAGACAATGATGAATCGCTCTTTGATGCTTGGGAACGATACAATGATTTGATTGATCGTTGTCCAAATCACAACATTCTCCCCGTCACTCTCATTGATACTTTCTACAATGGTCTCACTTTTCGTGATCGTGACACGATCAACGCCGCCGCCGGTGGTACTTTTATGAAAAGGAGACCGGAGGAGTGTAGAGAGTTGATTGAAAACATGACTACTCACCACAAGAATTGGGATTCATCCACATCCTTAAGATCTAACCCGAGAGTCAATGTTTCTTCTACTATTTCCAATCCCGAGATAACCGAACTTACCCGACAACTCACAGAGATGAACAAGAATTACATGACCATGGCCACAAACCACTTTCAACAAGCTAAAGCCGTTTCTATTTCTTGTGACACATGTGGTGGTCCTCATTCTTACAATGATTGTCCTTCCACTCAAGGCAATTTTTGTGAAAACGTTAACGCGGCATACGGTACTTATCCCACAGGAGGCTATCAAGCTCGTCCTCAAGGAGACCGTAGCTTGCTAAGTTATCGTTCCAACAACTATCTTGCACCACCCGGTTTTCCTCCTCCAAACCAAAACGAACAACATAGCTATAACCGAAACAACCAATCCCAACCTCGTGCTAACAATCAATATCAATCCCAAAGAAACCCATACCCACCTCAAGGAAATTCTCAAGCTTACCAAGCTCCACCTCTCAATCAATCGATGGCATTGAATCAAGACGTCGAGACGTTCATGAGGACTAATAGAGAGATGGTGACGAATCTTCAGAGTCAATTTGTCAACTTGAAGAATGATATGGCTAAACAAGGGAGCGATATTCGAGCCGAGCTAAGGAATGACATGGCGAAACAAAGCAATGATATTCGTGCAGACATGAGAGACTCTTTCAGCACTCAAGCGGTTAACATACGTGATATGATCGGTTCGCTCTTCCAAGGTAATCAACCCTCTTCTTCGGGTACTCTTCCGAGTAACACCGTTGCGAATCCAAGAGGGGAGATGAAAGAAATCACCACTCGTAGTGGAAAAGGTTATACGGAACCCGAGCTTCCTACACCTCCACCCGTGATTGTGAACAAGGAAAAAGAGCAACTTTCCCCACCTCCTTTGCCTTCTACCCCCATTCCCCCACCACCCGTGGTTGTGAGTGATCTTACTCCCCTAAAGCCTTCCTCTTCATCCGATATACCTTATCCTTCAAGGTTGAGGAAAGAGAAGCAAAAGAGCAAGGATGATATTAAAGTTTCAAACTTTCTCAAAATGTTTAAACAATTGTATTTTAACATCTCCTTTGCCGAGGCTCTCGCTCACATGCCTAAATACGCGAAGATGTTTAAAGATCTTCTTAGTGAAAAGGAGAAGCTTCTTGACATTGCTCAGACCCAACTTAATGAGAATTGCTCCGCCGTTCTCTTAAGGAAATTGCCCACCAAACTTGGTGATCCGGGTCGCTTCTTGATTCCTTGCAACTTCCCGGGAGTAGAGAATTGCATGGCCCTAGCCGATCTAGGTGCCAGTATAAACTTAATGCCTTTAAGTGTTTGGAAGAAATTATCTCTCCCCGAGCTAGTCCCCACCAAAATGACTTTGGAATTAGCCAACCGTACGGTTGCTTATCCAGTGGGGATAACCGAAGACGTCTTCGTTGGCGTTGACAAATTCACCTTCCCAGCGGATTTTGTTGTCGTTGACTACGAGATGGATCCTCGTGTTCCATTAACCGTTGGACGTCCCTTCTTGAGGATCGGTCGCACTCTCATTGATGTAGCCGCAGGCGAAATAATCATGAGAGTTGGTGACGATAAAACTGTCTTCAACATGGGTAAGATTTCTAAGCAACCTTATTCATATGAGAGTGTTAATGCTATTGATGTTCTCGATGAGGCTTGTGAAGAACACTTTCATGATGCTTGCAAAAGTACTCTCTCTTCTCTACCCAATGTTGAGACCGTTGCCTCAATTGCTCCGTCATTGACTCCTTTTGGAGAAAGTGACTTGGATGATTTCGAAGCTATCTTGGGTCCTCTCGATCTTAAGTATGATGATTCTCCCACCGATTGGGATGAAGACATTCGTACAATTGAGAAACTTCTCAATGAAGACCCATTTTCTCCTTCTTCTCCTAAAGAGGTGACAAATGATGATCCATCGTTAGTTACACCATCTATTGAGGATCCTCCTACTCTTGAGCTTAAGGACTTACCTCCCCATCTCGAGTGTGTTTTCTTAGAAGGTATTGATCAACTTCCCGTTATCATTGCTAAGGACTTAAAAGCCGATAAGAAAACTCGTCTCATTGAAGTTCTTAAGAAACATAAAAGAGCTATCGCTTGGAAAATCTCCGATATTCGCGGAATTGATCCTCACTTTTGCACACATAAAATTCTCATGGAGGACGACTTTAAGTCCACAATTCAAAGCCAAAGAAGGGTGAATCCTAAAATCCATGACGTTATCAAAAAAGAGGTTATCAAACTTCTTGATGCGGGCATGATTTATCCTATCTCGGATTCACCATGGGTTAGTCCAGTCCATTGTGTGCCTAAGAAAGGCGGAATCACCGTTGTGCCCAATGCAAACAACGAGTTGATTCCTACACGTCTCGTTACTGGGTGGAGAGTTTGTATAGACTATCGCAAACTCAATGATGCCACGAGAAAGGATCATTTCCCTCTTCCTTTTATGGACCAAATGCTTGAACGTGTAGCGGGTAATGAATATTACTGATTTCTAGATGGTTTCTCGGGTTATTTCCAAATACCCATCGATCCCCAAGATCAATAGAAGACAACATTCACTTGTCCCTATGGCACATTTGCCTACAAAAGAATGCCTTTTGGCTTATGCAATGCCCCCGGGACTTTCCAAAGGTGCATGTTGGCTATCTTCCATGACATGGTTGAGCAAACCATGGAAGTCTTCATGGATGATTTCTCGGTCTTTGGGGATTCCTTCTCTTCTTGCCTTGCCAATTTAGAACGTATGCTTAAGCGATACGAAGACACTCGCCTTGTTCTCAATTGGGAAAAATGCCATTTTATGGTAAAAGAAGTCATTGTGCTAGGACACAAAATTTCAAAAGCCGGTCTTGAAGTTGACCGTGCTAAAGTGGATGTCATAGCCAAATTACCTCCACCTTCAACCGTGAAGGGTGTGAGAAGTTTTTTGGGTCATGCGGGCTTCTATCGTCGATTCATTCAGGATTTCTCTAAAATCGCTCGCCCGATGACCCACCTCTTGGAAAAAGATACTCCTTTTATCTTTTCTAAAGAGTGTATCGAAGCCTTCAATCTTCTTAAGGATAAGCTAACTAAGGCACCGGTCTTGGTTACCCCTAATTGGGATCTACCTTTTGAGTTGATGTACGATGCTAGCGACTTTGCTATTGGAGCGGTTTTGGGCCAACGAGTGAATAAACACTTCCAACCAATCCATTATGCTAGCAAGACAATGACGGGGGCTCAATTGCATTATACGACAACCGAGAAAGAGCTTTTAGCTGTTGTCTATGCTTTTGAAAAATTTCGCTCCTATCTTGTTTTATCACCATCATATACACGGACCATTCCGTGTTGAAGTACTTGATGACTAAGCACGACTCTAAGCTAAGACTTCTTCGCTGGGTTTTACTCCTTCAAGAATTCAACATTGAAATTCGCGACAAGAAGGGAGCCGAAAACCTAGCCGCGGATCATCTTAGTAGACTTGAGGATCCATATCAAGGGGATCATCCGAACAAAGAGATCAATGACTCTTTTCCCCTTGAGACCTTAATGTCTATAAATCTCAATCTGGATGACACCCCGTGGTTTGCCGACATTGCAAACTACAAAGCAGGTGGTGTTCTCATCAAAGGGTTAACATCCCAACAAAAGAAGAAGTTCTTGAATGATGTCAAGATCTATTTTTGGGATGACCCTTTTCTATTCAAACAATGCACTGACTTGATTATACGCCGATGTGTTGACGGACCGGCCGCTTTGGACATTCTCAAGGCTTGCCATAAAGGACCCACCGGTGGTCACTTTGGTCCCAACTACACCGCCAAAAAAGTGTTTGACTCGGGATTTTATTGGCCCACCATTTATCGTGATGCTCACGAGATGGTTAAACATTGTGATGCTTGCCAAAAACAAGGCAAGATCACACATAAAGATGATATGCCTCAAAATTTCATACAAGAATGTGAAATCTTTGATGTATGGGGCATCGAATTTATGGGGCCATTCCCTTCTTCTAAAGGAAACAAATACATCCTTGTCGCTGTTGATTACGTTTCTAAATGGGTTGAAGCCAAAGCTTTACCCACTAACGACGCAAGGGTGGTTTGTAATTTCTTGAAACAACTATTTGCTCGATTCGGTGTTCCTCGTGCTATAATCAGTGACCGCGGGACTCATTTTTGCAATGATCAATTTGCAAGAGTCATGGCTAAGTATGGTGTCAATCACCGTCTTTCCACCGCTTACCATCCTCAAACCAACGATCAAGCCGAAATATCCAACCGTGGATTGTAGAGAATTTTGGAACGTACTGTGGAGAGCATCGTGCCTCATGGGCCGATAAACTTGATGATGCTTTGTGGGCTTTCCGTACCGCCTATAAGACGCCGATTGGTTGTACACCTTATCGTCTTGTGTACGGGAAAGCATGCCACCTTCCCATCGAGCTGGAACATAAGGCATACTGGGCCTTGAAGTGGGCTAACTTCGACATCAACAAATCCGGTGATCTTCGCAAGATTCAACTCAACGAGTTACATGAATTGAGGAATGAAGCTTACGAGAACTCATTGATCTACAAGGAGAAGACCAAGATTATCCACGATGCTAAAATTAAGAACCGAGAGTTCCACGTTGGCGATCAAGTCTTACTTTTTAACACTCGGTTGAAGATCTTCTCGGGCAAGTTGAAGAGCCGCTGGTCTGGTCCATTCACCATCGCCAATGTCTTTCCCTATGGCACCATTGAGCTTTCTCAGCCAAATGGGCCCAATTTTAAGGTGAATGGCCGGCGTTTGAAGTTGTACTTTGGTGAGGACATCTCTAATGAGATGATTCCATCCCTCACCACGTTTCCCATGAATTAGTTCGAGACCGAGTCAGGCTCGTGACTCGGTTAACAAAAACAAGCGTTCCTCGGGAGGCAACCCGAGTATCTATCCCCCTTTCCCGTTTATCATCCTAAGTGTAGGGGGAGTTATATAGGTTGCTTGTGTTTGTATGGTGATGTGATTACAGGGATAAGTGCACTCTTGGAATCTTTGAAGAATCGTGCTCCCATGTTATCCGCGATATCGGTTCTATCTCTCAACTATCGTGATTCAATCTTCTTCATACTTACATTTGAAATTGATCACTTTAGTTGTCTCCTCCTTAACTTGATTTAACCAACGTGCACAATGTCATAAGTGTAGGGGAGACTTTTCCCACATGCTTAAACATTGAGGACAATGTTTATATTAAGTGTAGGGGAGACTTCTATCGAAGTTTTAAGTGGAATTTTCCATTAAAGTGCCTTCATTTAACCAGAAAATTCGATTTTTCGACATTTTTCAAAATTTTTAATCTATTTTGGCCTAGTTGTATAGTTGCATTTTCCTTTGTTATGATTATTTTCTCTCCTTGCTAAGAATAAAATTTCAATAAAGTGGTTTTAAATTTTTCAAAGTCATGAATATTTTGACTCAACCCGAGTTTACTTATCTAAGTTTACTCTAGCTAGTATCCTTAACGTGTTTAAGTCAAGTTTTGCTAGGCTTTTATATAAGGAGCTTTAAAACGCGAAAGTCTTAACTCTCACGGGTTAAGAACAAGAACTTTTCACAAGTTCCTATAATTGATCCTAGAGAGTCGTTTATCAAGGGAACTTTAAAACGCAAATTCTAAACTTGAAAGAGTCTAAGAAGATGCAAGATCCTATAGGCGACTCGAAAACCCAAAACTTTGATTTAATTGGCTAAGCATCCACGAGTCTCATTCCTTGAGATTTTAAATTGTGGAGAACGAGAGATGATAGAGTCAATTATAAGTTTGGTATTCTTTCGTGAATTTATGTGAGTTGATTATAAGCCTATTCTCCCATCGCTTGCTAATAAATTTATCTGCAATAAATAAGGTTGTACGATTTGAAAAGTTACTTAGCTTCTAGCACAAGATCGTATAAAAGTTCCTCGGTATGGATTAGAGTTCATAGCCAAGGCATAACTTATTGAAGCGGGATGCGAAGATTGGCGAGTCCGAAAAGGCCCTAACAAGGCATGAGGGCTACATTTTGTTGCTAAAGATCCAAAAGTGATGTGAAGAATCATTTATCGAAAATCAATATGAAGGATCGAGACACACGACGAAAAGCAAAAACTCCCCAAAAGTCATGGAGAAGTCTATCCGAAAATACCCTAGCAAGGTATGAGGATAAATAGATCCAAGTCCTAAAAGGAGGCGGATCGTTGTATATCAAAGTCCAAAATAAAGATTGGAGAAAAATGAAAGAAGTCGTGGTCCAAAGATGAAGAATCTCTCAAAACTTCAAGTGAAGAAATTCCTATTATGAAGAGAAGACCATAATTTCAAGAACGTCTCTCAAAGATTCGAAGTATGAAGTCACTGCCAAATATCAGTCCGAGAAAGGTCTTAAATCGTGAAGCGAGTTATGCCAAGATATGAACTTTATGAGGTCCCGAGAAGCAGTTTTAAAAGATTTTGTCCTTTAGCTAACTATTGATTAAATCGTCCCACTTTATTTTCAGCCTAAATAACTATCAAAATAAGTCAACAATGCATCCTCGTGATCATTCAAGATAAAAAATAAAATATAAGAGATACACCTAGGAATAAGGGAGTCTAAGTGAATAATTGGGCCACATGAGTTCGTGTTAGTTTGCTAACTTATAATAACAATGATCTCGTTTTTAAGCTTGGTATGGGAACGTGGAACTTGAGAATGATGAACATTCATGACAATCTAAAACCCCGATGTAAGTCTTTAAATACTTTACTTATTTTGTTCTTTTGGTTTCGTTAGTGTTTAGAATTTAATAAAGGCCAAGGTGGGTTATTTATGATGAGAAATGTAAACCGTGCTTTAAAATTGTAGCATTGCATGAGGGCATGGCAATGGTTAAGTGTAGAGGATTTGATAGGTGTGAAAACACCCATCCTTTTACCACTTATTTCTTGCTAAAACAAGACCAAAACGCGTATTTAATGTCATTTGTTTGGAATTATGCGTGGTTTGTGTGTTTGTTGTGTTTTCAGAGCCAACCGGATAAATATTGAAGAAAACATGGGATTGCACGGGTTTTATCGAGGAAAAAGACGAAAAGACGAAGTCTATAGTCCAAGAGATGCAAAAGATTTGAAGTCAATGGGCCTATTTGAAGATTTATCGAAGAAAAGGACCAAAGATGGAAGATTTACATATGTCGAAGAAACTCAATTCTATTAAATGAAGAAATTAAAAGACGAGTTGAATTTATTCGTCGACAAATCCCGAATCGAAATCGAAAACATCAACTTTTCTGAAAAGACGAGAAGACAAAAAGAAAGGGAGAGAGCCCACTCACAAAACCAAGCCAAGCTCTATAAATACCCTCTCATTTCACATTTTAGAGACCAGTTTTTCTTTCTGTTTGTTTTTCTCCTATTTCGTAGCATCACCAACACCATTAGGGTGTTTGGTGATTTTTCATTTTTTCTTTTAATTCAAGAATCTTGTAAGTTAATCTTTCCATTTTGTTTGTTTGAATCTTATTCATTAATACAAGTTTTCATTTAATCTTTCTTTCTTCTCTTGTTGACTCAAAGTTCTAAGTTTTTATTTTATTGGTTTGATCTTAAAAAGTAAGTGGGTTTTATGTTTTTGTTGTTTTGGATTGATGTTTATCATAGGTAAACGATTAGTGGTTAAATTGGTTTAAGTTTTGATCAAAAACTTGGTGGATTTTGGGTTAAATTCGTGTGTTAAACATTCCCCTGTTCTTCGCGTTTTCTAACTTGCCTAGATTCCGGATCAACATCATATTCTGGATCAAGGGATTTGTGATTTTATTCCGGATCAAGATATTTGGTTTGGAATATCTAATATTCCAGATCAGCTATTTTATTCCGGATCAACTCTTATATTCCGGATCAAGCTCTTTGGTTCGAAATATCTAATATTCCGGATCAACTCTTATATTCTGGATCAAGTTTTATTCCGAGTAAACTAATTATTCCGAATCAAGCTTCTTATTATTTTATTCCGGATAGAATTTTATTCCGGATCAACTCATTTATTCCGGATCAGTCATTATTCCGGATCAACCATTCATTCCGCATCAAGCAAGTATTCCGGGTCAACGATTATTCCGAATGAAGGTGGTGTTAATTATTCCGAATGAAGCAGTTTTTTAGGTTATTCCGCATGAGTTGATTTATTCCGCATGAGCCTAATATTCCAAGTATTCCGGATCAAGCAAACATTCCGCATCAACTGTTTTTCAAAGTTTAGGTACTTTACTATTTGATTTTCATTTTAGTTTTATTTTCAGTAATTGCTTTTAGTTTAATTTTATTACTTCTCGCACTTATTGTTTTAGTAGATATAGATCAAAAGCTCCCCCTTTTTAGTCACCAATTACAACAATTCCACTTTGAACCGTGATCGATTCGAGAAGATACCGAGAACGAAGCAACGACATATATCATTGGGTACGAGCAACACAAACAAAGATCTTGCAACAAACCTTTTTATTAACTAACTAAAAATCAGACATTAGGTATTAATATTTGTAATACCCTGTAGGGATTTGAGTTGAAGAGGAGGCTTACCAATGGGGAACAATTACTGCAAGTGGGCAATGGCGCACAAGCAGCGGTTGAAGCTATAGGGATATTTAAATTAGTTTTACCTTCGGGTTTAGTACTGTTTTTAAATAATTGTCATTATGCACCTACAATTGTTAGGGGTGTTATTTCCTTTTCTTGTATGTTGGATCTTGGATTTAATCACACGATTGATAATAATTGATTTTCTGTTTTTAAAGATGGTTTATTCTATTTTGATGCAATTTCTGTGAATGGTGTTTTTGAAATTAACATGCATGATAAAAATTCCAAGAGGAAAAATAATCTGTTTTTAGCATGAATAAGAAGAGTAAGTTAGACAAGAACTCTTCTTATCTTTGGCATTGCAGGCTTGCCCATATTGGGAAGACTCGCATACAAAAGCTACAACGTGATGCTCTTTTGGAAAATATCAATGATGAATCATTTGATAAATGCGAATCTTGTATCTCTGGAAAGATGACCAAGAAACCTTTTAATAGCAATATTGAAAAGGCTACTGAACTACTTGGTTTGATACATACTGATGTGTGTGGACCACTTAGACATGTTTCAAAGAAAGGTGCTAGCTACTTCTTAACGTTTACGGATGATTATAGCCGTTATGGTTATGTTTATTTACTTAAGCATAAACATGAGGTATTTGAAACATTCAAAATGTTTAAAGCAGAAGTAGAGTTACAACTAGGAAAGAGATTAAAGCTCTTCGTTCTGATCGTGGTGGTGAATATTTAAGTCAAAGTTTAAAGATTATTTAAGTGAGAATGGAATTGTCCAGAAACTTACTTCTCCATATACTCCACAACAAAATGGTGTATCTGAAAGGAGAAATCGTACATTATTAGATATGGTGCGATCTATGTTTAATCTTACAACTTTACCATTATCCTTTTGGGATTATGCTCTTGAATCTACTGTTCGTATTCTAAATATGGTTCCCACAAAGAAGGTTGATAAGACACCATATGAACTATGGCATGGCAAGAAGCCATATTTGTCTTATTTAAAAGTCTGGGGTTGTGAGGCGTATGTGAAACGTGACTCTGGAGATAAACTCCAACAACGCTCAGTTAAATGTATCTTTGTAGGTTACCCTAAGGAAACTATGGGTTACTACTTTTATTATCCGGCTGAGAACAAAGTAGTTGTAGCTCGGTATGGAGACTTCCTTGAAAATGATCTTGTAAATCAAGAATTCAGTGGGAGAAATTATGATCTTGAAGAAATTTAAGAAGATACATTGCCTTCTGGAAATACTAGCGAATAAATTCCTGTAGAACCAGAAAGTCTGGGAGTTCCACCGGAATTAATTCCTCCACGTAGGTCTCAAAGGACTATACGTGCGCCGGACAAACTATGTCTTTACATAGAGGATGATGAGGAGTAAGTAGGGGATCTTGGTGAACCTGCTAACTATCGATCCGCAATGTCTGATCCAGAAAAGTTAAAATGGATAGTTGCGATGAATGAGGAAATGAAATCCATGGAAATCAATGATGTTTGGATTCTTGTAGACGCGCCTAAAAATGCTAAAGTAGTGAAAAATAGGTGGATCTATAAGAAGAAAACTGACATGGATGGTGATGTACAATCCTATAAAGCACGTTTAGTGGCTAAAGGTTTTACTCAAACTTTTGGCATAGACTACGAGGAGACATTTTCTCTTGTAGCAGACTTACGAGCTATTAGGATTCTCATAGCTATAGCAGCATACTATGACTATGAGATATGGCAAATGGATGTTAAAACTGCCTTCTTGAACGGTCGCTTAGATGAAGACATCTATATGCAACAACCAGAAGGGTATGTTGATCCTAAATATCCAAAGCGCGTGTGCAAACTTCAAAGATCTATTTATGGTTTGAAGCAAGCATCACGTCAATGGAATAAGCGATTTGATGAAGAAATCAAAAAGTTCGGATTTATTCAAAATCATGATGAGCCATGTGTATATCGCAAAGCTAGTGGGAGTAATGTAGTGTTCCTAGTTCTATATGTCGATGACATATTAATCATGGGAAGTAACATTCCAAGACTTAAGGAAGTTAAGGATTATCTTGGTAAATGTTTTTCTATGAAGGATTTGGGAGATGCTGCATATATTCTGGGAATTAAAATCTATCTAGATAGGAGTAGACGGTTAATTGGTCTTAGCCAAGATGCTTATATTGATAAGATATTGAAGAAAGATGCATCATCACCTGAAGAGGTGGCTTACATGAAGAAGGTGCCTTATGCTTCGGCAGTAGGATCTATTATGTATGCTGTAAGATGCACAAGGCCTGATGTGGCGTTTGCTCAGAACTTGGTCAGTAGATACCAACAGAATCCAGGAAAGTTCCACTGGACAGCTGTTAAGCATATTCTGAAGTATTTAAGGAGTACGAAAGATATGTTTTTGGTATTCGGGGGTAAACCAGACATAGAACTGAATGTAACAGGGTTCTGTGATGCGTCCTGGCAATGTGATAAAGATGATACGAAGTCTCAGACGGGTTACATGTTTGTCATTAATGGAGGAGCAGTTGACTGGAAGAGCAGTAAGCAGAAAACCATTGCTATGCATGCGACTCAATCGGAGTACATGGCCGCTATAGAAGCTGCAATGGAAGCTGTTTGGATTAGGAAGTTTATTGGAGATCTTGGAGTGATGCCTTCAATTAAAGAACCTATTGATATATATTGTGACAACTCTGCTGCAATAATATTCTCCAATGACCCTGGAGTTATGAACGGCGTCAGACACTTTAAACGTAGATATCACTACGTTCGAGAACAAGTGGAAGCTCGAGAAATAAAATTAATAAAAGTTCACACAGATGATAACGTAGCTGATCCTTTTACTGAGGCTTTATCTAGGCCAAAGGTAGTTAAGCATGCCAAGGCAATTGGGCTGCAACTAGCTAGCGAATTCATGCAATAAATCTGTTGATTAGTATTTGGATCAAGGATGTAAGACATTATTGAATTGATGAAATAAAGATTGGATTTCGTTTATTTTTCTGTTATTTGATTTTGTATCCTATTTTACATGTTTTAATCCATGACCATTATGATGTTTCTAAATGTCCGTTGTCGATTAATAATATGGGAGTATTATTAAATTAAGACAATTCAAAATAGTGACAGAGTATACTTGAAAATATATTGGTCAATTTTGGATGATATTTGATGGATCAAATATTGGACTTATCCCAACTATATGATTTTACTTTATGGATCTTTGTCGTTAAGTAAATCATAAATAGTTATCCTTAGACCTGAGATACCAGAAAACTGCATTGAATGTAGTGCACTTCTGTAAGGTAACCTAACGCTAAACGTAACTGGTAGTTATAAGGGTTATTTTCAGAAGTGTTACAAAGTTCATGTGTTTTGCTTGTAGTCAAAATGGGATTTGTTTCCTTCAAATCATTTTGAAGTATAAATACAGCTGGGCCCCTCGGGGGAGTAGTAAGATGTTTGTGTGGCCACACCCAAATGTGTTTTGGTAATCTTGCTATATCCATAAACAAGAAACAGAATAGTTAATGAAGGAATGACTAAGATCCATATCCTTATTAACAATGTATTTGAAATGAAAGGATAATAATAATAATGATATAATCATTAAAAGGTTCTTGTCCAGGAGACCTTGTCCGGTTTGTACTAGTGACATTGCTAGTGTAACTAAACGCTAGTCAATGTGATCGCGATATTAGAATTTTGTCCAAGTGGGAGCTGAAAGTTTATGGACTTAAAATTAATAGTCGTGAGATAGGATTGAACTCGGAATCACGGGATTGCACACATAACGTAAAGGGTTAATTTATTTATTGAATATATTATATATATATTTATTAAATCAAACCAAAGCTTAACTAACGATCGTTGATAAATAAAAGTTAAGTTATAACGACCGTTATGGAATTAAATAGAAGCTAAAAGAAGAGAAGAATGGAAAGTTCTGGAAGACCCCTTGGGGGCTTCTTAGCCGTCGACTAGAACAAAGGGAGGGGGAAAAGGAAAAGATTTTCTTTCCTTAAATTTATTTGGCTTTGAGAATTTGGATAGCCTATATAAACACCCCTTAGCCTTCATAATTTTCCATCCCACTCTCTCTTCTCCTCTCTTGGCTGATCGACACCCACACAACCTTAGGGTTTGTTTGGGTTCTTTTGGTTTTCAATTTAGCTCTATTATCTAGTCCTAGCCCCTCTCTAGGGTTGTTGGGTAGATATTCCATAAGCGTTGAAGCTCGGTTTGTTCGTGCTAGACTCACGGTTAACTCGCCGTATTACGTGTGTACAAGAACGTGATATAGTCTTGCTTTAGACTATATTCTTGGTGGTGTTCGTGATAAACCCTAGTTGCCGTTCGTTCCGTCGTCTTGTGGATCTTGCTAGGATAAAGGTATGTAACCCTAATTTTGATTAATATAATTGTGTTAAATTAATGATCTTGTTAATTGCTTCCGCTATGCGTTCTTTAATCCATATTAGGGTTTTTAAATAATTGTTATGAACTATATAAACCATCAGGGATTTCTCCGAATCTTAAAACTTTAACTCTTGAATTTTGTCCTAATTTGGTAGAACTTCACATGCCCTTCGAATGTCTTCAGCTCATATCTCTCGAGCTCAGCTTTTTAAAGTTGAAGACCCTTGACCTTGGGTTGAATGCGACGCTTTAGAAGCTAAATCTCAAGCGTTATGACGATTTGGTTGAACTTCATATGCCCACTAAATGTCTTAATTTTAGATCCCTTATACTCAGACGTTTTAACTTGACAACCAGCCACTTTGGGATGACTCCGAATCCAGCTAGTGGAGCTAACTTTATCATCTAAACGTCTTAAATATCTTCCACATAGCGTTTGTATGTTGAAACACGTGAAATCTCTTGATATTTGTGGTCAGAGGATATTAAAAATACAGTGAATTCAGGGAAATAGAACTGAGTGAAAACTTTATTGAATTCCGCTGTTTGATAACCCCACTGGACTGAAATTAAAAATATTCACGAAATCTTCTTTTTTTTATTTGAAAAATATTTAAATGAAACGATGTTATATACTACGATAATGTCTAAATATTTGTTCTTTTAAAAAAATTTCAAGCACGAACGTAAATTTTTTATTTTTTTAACAAAATCTTTTTTTTAATAAATTTATTCCTGGAAACAAATATAAGGAGAAGAATAAAAAATAATAAATAAATTGTTTTTTCAAAAAAAAAAATCTATCTCTCATTTTCTCAATCAAAATGATGGAAATAGACCTAGCCAAATCTTTTTGATAGAAATTCAAATCTCTTGAATTCTCCACTTTATTTATTTCTCTTTACCAAACATGAGAGTTAAATCCATTTTCATTTCTCTACCATCAACTCTCCTTATCAAACACATAAGGGTAAGTGGGTACAAAGACCCAAAGAAGTCACTGCATTATGAACTTTTTTAATAGGTACTTTCTCACTTCTCTACAATTTTCTTATGTTCGATGAAATTGCAATTATTTCCGTGTCAGATGAAAATGATGTTCCTCACATTATTTTTTAAACGCTATTATGGTTCACTAAGCAAGAGGATTCACCTTTGTCTGCAGGTGGTGCACTAGTTTGTTTTGGTGTTATAGCTTCTGGTCGTATTGATGATACTTTTTCTAAGAAGAATAGAAACGTTCATTCTATTTCATGGGTCTGATCGTCTCGTTTGAGTGTGCTGATCAAGATGTAAGTAATTTTTCTCTAAGTCAATGAAACAACACATATCACAGAAACATTTCTTCTTCTTCTTTTGAACTGTGATTTATTTTTATTTGCCACACTGAAGTTGAAGTTTAACCTTTGCCCTCTATGGTTTGGTTTCAGCTAGTCGCTTAAGATAAAGGTACAATGAGATTCGCCAAGGAATCACGTCTGTTTTTTTTTTTAACGGCAAGCCAAGGAATCACGTCTGTAATACTAGTTCTATACTTCTATACTCTTAAGTCAAGGTATAGTTATTAACATTTGTTCATGGTTAAAACAATGAAAGTTACTTAACATGTTTCAGGAATACAAAGCAACTTCACTGAAAGAGTGATCTGCCGAAATCCATTTTCTAATAGAATTTGAAGTTGGGAACAAGGGATGCACTAATCAAATAAAAACAAAATTACAAGGGATGCACTAATCAACTAAAAACAAAATTACTTATTTGTTTTTGTACTGTTGCCTTATGTTTCTTACTGTTGGGCTACAAAATATAGAATGTAACAGTTAAGTAAAGATTAATATCACCAGATGGACTCAAAGTTGACTTTTGAAGGTCAAAGGTTGTGTAAATATAAACATTCAGGGTGCGTTTGGTTCATTGTAATGCATGGTAATTCATTGTAATTGTAATGTGAATTACGTTTAAATCATGTTTGGTTGGAAGTGTGGAATTAATTGTAACTCAAATTACATTACAATGACTGTTTGGTTTGCGTTGTAATTGTAATTCACACATTACAATTACATTAATGGAGGGGATTTGGATTACTTAGGATGTTGGATGGAAAGTTTTGAATTACGTTGTAATTCAGTATTTGTATATTTTAAAAAATCTGTATTTATAAATAACACTACGTAATAATGTTAATAATAAAAGATAATAATAATAATAATAATAATAATAATAATATAATAATAATGATAATTAAACATATTAATAATAATAATAATAATAATAATAATAATAATAATTAAATATAATAATTATTATTAATATTTTTATTATTAAAATTATTATTAATAAAAAGTTAATATTTATGTATTATTATTTTTAATAAAATATTTATAATTATATTAATTAAATATATAAATGATAATATCAATAAAATAATAAATATTTTATTAAAAATATTATTAAAATAATTATTTTATATATAAACTTAAGAAAAATAAATTTTTAAATAATAAATTAATTCTTAATAAAACATTATTATCAAAAAATAAAAAACTTTTACCTTTAATGTATAATTATTATTAAAAATATATTATTATACAAATAAAATATTTAAAATATTATTAAAAAAATAATATATAAGATTAAAAAATTATTAATACGAAAAAAATATTAATAAAAAAAATAATTATATATTATAAATATAATAATATAATAATATTGATTAAATATAATAATTAATAAATTAATTATTATTAAAAATTAA
Organism: Glebionis coronaria; assembly: GCA_025667525.1. Taxonomy (NCBI): domain Eukaryota; kingdom Viridiplantae; phylum Streptophyta; class Magnoliopsida; order Asterales; family Asteraceae; genus Glebionis; species Glebionis coronaria. The sequence continues at coordinate 590,142,035 of CM046880.1, read as the reverse complement.
AATATAATAAAAAATAATCTTCATTATTATTATTTTTTTATTATTATTTTATTTTTATTTTTATTTGCAATTGTATTTTGTATGTATTTAGTATTATTTTTGTTATTATTTATTTTTATTATTTATTTTTATTATTAATTTTTATTAACTATTTATTTTTATTAATTATTAATTATTTTTTTAATATTATTTTAAATATTTTTTATTATTTATTTTATTTTATTATTATTATTTTAATTTATTACTTATTATTATTTATTGTTTTGTTATAACAATTATTATTTGTTTATTTTATTTATTTTTTATTTGTTATTTTAAATATTATTTTCTATTAATTTTTCAAATTTTATATAAAAGTTGAATTACATTACGTTGGAAGTTAAACCAAACACATTTATAAGTTTTAGTCAATTACAATTACAACACATTACATTACACTACATTCCAATTCATTAGATTACAATTCATTCTAAAGATTACAATTCCTTCAAAAATATTATGTGAACCAAACAGCCTCTGAAAGTTTGAAACATGAATGAAACTTGCTACTAATACATGAAATTTAGTACCATGCAGAACTGAAAACGGTCTATTAACGAAATGCCGTACAGAGATGTTAAGTTTTAATTAAGTGATACTCCGTAGTATATAAAGGTGGTTAATATCCTTATTAATCTTGAATAATAGCACCACTTGTATTTAGGAGTACATAGTAGATTAGTAGAGTTATAAAATCATCAAACTAACCTGCAATTATAGACCATTCCATGTAAAATCTTCTTGTTCGAAGTCAAAGTCTACTCAGTAACTATTGAAATTCAATAAGTATAGGTTTAGTTAATCATACAACCAGGGGCGGAGCTATCACTACAACAAAAAGTGTTTTTAGTGACGAAAATTCAGTGACCAATTTTTATTTGGTCATTATTTTAACAAATTTTTTTTATTCAATAACGGTGACGAGATTATTGGTCACCAATTTCCAATACCAAAAATAAGTGACCAAACTATTTGGTCACAAAATTAAAAATTAAAAAGTACCTTTTAAGTCATAATATCTTTTTTAAAAAAATCAAAAATTACTCTTTAAGTCATAATATTTTTTGAAAAAGTAAAGATTAAACTTTTCATGTTTTTTTAATTAAACTTTACATGTTAAATAAATCAACAAGTTATAAATAGTTTAAACAAACCTTTACATGTTAAAATGCAAAAACAAAACCATCTCTAAGGCCCAAGTTACAAAAGATGGGAAGTCCGATTAAAAATAAAAGTTACTGACACTCAGAGATAGCTCCCAACACCGGAAAGAAAAAACATGGAATAAAAAATGCCTCTATTTTCCCATTTGATTTGTGCATCACAAATTCATCAGGTTTATTAATCAATTGCTTATTTTCTTATTTATTAATCAGTTTCTTATTTATTTTCCCATTTGATTTGTGCATCACAAATTCATCAGGTTTATTAATCAGTTTCTTATTTATTAATCAATTGCTTATTTATTAATCAATTGCTTATTTATTAATTAGTTGCTTATTAATTAGTCAATTGCTTATTATTTTAGTTAGTTGCTTATTTTGATATAATTATTGATTTCGGATGATTTGATTTCGGTTGATTTGTTGTGTTTGGATATTATTGAGCGCGTGAGAAACGGTGGCGGTACGTGGCTGATTTGATTTCAGCTTATATACGCCTTATTTTTCTGGCTTATTTTGAGACATGTGAGCTTATATGAGATTGGAGCTAGCAAGATACGTGTATCACTAAAACAGAGAAACCAAGGCCTCTTTGGCATAATTATATATTAAGTGCATAGTCACGGTTTTAGTTACTTAAAAACCCACTGTTTGGATGATTTATTTACTCTCAGTCTAGGAGTATTTATAGGATTATTGTGCTTCATTAAGTTCAATTAAGCTTAATATTAGTTAGATTATCGGCACTTTGCTTTTAATAACAATGAAATAAAGAAATATTAGTCAGGATTAATATGTCTTTGAAATTCCGTTATGAAGATCACGCAACAGGAAGGAAAATTGTACAAGTAAGTGAGTAACCTTACAGTCCAGATACGCAATGAGATTGGCTGATAGTTGGATAAAAAGAAGTTTTAAGCAAGCTTAAATAGGCTGAAATCGATGATCAAGAACTCAAGATATCACTTTATGAGTGAAAAGTTGAAAGCTGAGAGTGGTGACAATTCAATAAATCAGAATACAAGAAAGACCCTAATTGGTTGCAAATCCTATGCTTAGAACATTGATATGTTGTTAGACACTTTCACACGAGTCCTTTGTAGAGCCATGGACACCTAGTCTCGTCCCAATAAATGCTAGAAGGTGCATGTTCTTAGTCAACATTTTCATCGAAACCTGTTTTGGACGATCTATCTACACATACTCGCAAACTATAAATACTCTGATAATCTAATTAGCATGTATTGTTTCAAATCTCTTAGAAACAATTTATTGACTTAGAAACTTTACCTCATCAAGTCTGTGGTTAAAAAACTTCATATTTAGCGGGAGTTTGGGTAAGCTTAAATGTGTAGATTCCGCTTATCTGTGAACATACATTATGCCATTTTTGGCATAATCAAGTTACTTATAGAAGAGAACAAGGGCAAGTTTCTTAAAAATGGCTTAAAACATAGGCATATGTAGATAAGCCTAAACCAAACAACCACTCAATAGTTGTTTGGAAATACAGCAGTAGAACATCTGAACCACTCAACACGCCGGGATTAGTCGCCCTGCGACGACTCCGTGCTATCCAAAAGGGTATTCGCTCTGGGATTAGTCGGCTCGCAATGTCGAGTCAGAAACCTAGGTATACCCAAAAAAACACTCAACACGCTGTTTTACATAATTTAGGGACGTATGTTTTAGCTTCAAGGGGTGGGAGTGTTTGTCTAAGATTATATGTAGAGGCTTGTGAGCTTATTTGATTTCGGCCTATATTACATGTAACACCCCATTTTGATATATGGAATGTCACGCGTAATTATGGCGTGTCATCAAATCATGCAAGGTAATATGTAGTAAAACATACATGACCATAGGGTAAACCGGAATCAAACATCGGTCCCCAACATAAGCCCAAAACATAATAAAGCAACATAAATGAATGAAGGACTAAACAAGCATAAGTATATGAAGGCAAAAAGGAAGAGAAGTCTCTGTCAGCTTCCATCCTATGCACGTCCTCCAAATGCTTGAGTCTTTCCTAGGGTACCTGCCGTTTTGGGACATGGAAAGGAAAGTAACGGCTGAGCAAAACGCTCAGTGCACGGATATAGACATAGTATGAATGACAAAACATGATAAAGACTTAATAGCAGCGGAAATGTATAAGTCCTGGAAAACCTGGAACATGTTTATAAAACTGGTTTTATAGTTTGAAAAGCCTTATGTTTATCTTATGAAAACTGTTTAACATATTTTACCATTAGCCAATATAGGTCATGAAAATCCACCGTGCATGAATACTTGGAGGGGTGACCTCATCATGCAAATTAGAGGGGCTGCCTCTAATTTAATATACTGGTCTCGGTAGGAGGGATCAGCTCCTTGTGAAGGATGCAAGGCACACACCACATTCACCATGAAATCCTGACTGAAACATGTAACTAGGATGCACCCATACGCCCCACATGATAAATATGATAATATGGCCAAAAGCTGAAGGGACGCCACGAGCAATCACTCCGCCGTGGTGAAGTCATAACACCAGTGTCTCTAGTGTATGGTTATGGTACCTCCATAACTAGGTGAAACTGGTCATGCATGTATATGGCTTTAGGTATTCTAATTAAACATAAGCCATTCAAAAACATATAAAACAAATACTGGGAAAACAATTGGCTGCATACGGGGAAATCCTAATAAGGAAAGAATGTCCATACTGAAAGGACGGGAATCCGTACCTCAAGTCCAGTGAATGAACGGAAGAGAGACTCCTACTACTGAATCACTAATGCTACATGAATACGCACGTGTATAAGTATCGAATCACTGATTACGTACTGGGTTTTATGTCTCATCTTAGCTTACTTTGTATGTTTTAGGTCATGGTTTACTGTTTAAAGCCCTATCTGTGTTTACCTTGTACTCTGATTAATCTGATAAAGTATTACTGGTAATTCATGTATTATTATACTTACTGTGTAATAATAAGTAACTTTCCAAAAATAGCAGGTTTCCAAAAATAGAAAGTTTCCAAAAATAGAAAGTTTCCAAAAATAGAAAGTTACCAAAAATAGAAAGTTTCCAAAAATAGAAAGTTTCCAAAAATAGAATTCACTGCTTAAAATAGATTAGTTTCTAAAAATAGAAAGTTTCCAAAAATAGACCAGCTGCCTTAATTAAATAATTTTCTATATATAGAAGGTTTCCATGATTAGATTAGTTGCCTTATTTAATTAAGTTTCTATAAATAGAAGTTTCCATAATTAGAATTAAGCTAGTTGCATAAGCTAAAATATAAGTCTAAGTGTTTATAAGCTTATTTCTTAAGTCATATGATATAGTGTATAGTTTAATTATTATTTCATGCATTTTAATTAAACTATAGGTTAAGCATTTTAATTAAAGTATAACATTTTTTAATTAAAATAGAATAAATTACTTAGGTTAAAATGTATATTAATATGTATTAATAATATAACCTAAGTCATGTCTAAATTAATTAATTATAAGCATGTTTTAAATAATTAATTAATTATAACTTATAACATAAAAATACTTAGGTTAAATTAATATCATGCTAAATTAATAGTTAAAAATAACCTAAGTCATGGTTTAATTAATATCTCATGTTATTAATTAATTTATATCCTAAGTTCATAATTCATAATATTAACATGTAGCATAAATCATGATTTAACCAACGAACCATGAATCGGGCATGAACTCGACACCGTACCCCGAGCCAACTCGGGGTACTTGTGTCCCCTTGCTGCCGTGGGTCCCACATGCACCAACCAAGACCAAAATGGTCTTGGTGGTGGTCGGCTAAAAACAAACCGAACCCCCCTCGGGGTCGGTTGTACCATGTGGCCAAAAAACAAAACACCCCTATAACGTCTTTTGATTTTAATTAATACCAAAACATGTTAGATCTATGTTTAATTATTATGTTTTAACAAAAATAATTACAACATGTTCATGAGAATAATCAAAGATTAAAGAAATGAAAAAGAAAGGTTTAGAAAAGATATACCAATACGTAGCTTGGAAGAGGATGAACAAACACGGTTTATAGCAATGGTTTTCAAGATCAAAATCAACCAACACCCTCCTATGGAGGTGTTAAAGGTGGCGGCACAAAGAGGAACCAAGGAGGAGGAGAGAAAACTTTTTACGTTAAATGAATATCTTTCTTGAAATGTGGAAATGAAATGAATATTTACCATAACCCCCCCTTTCATGTAAAAAGTCAATGGGCTTAGCCCATTTGGTTATGTGTGCCGTGGGTATGGGGCCCCACATGGGGTACCCGTACCTTTTCTCGTGTCCCGATGTTTCGTGTTCGTTCGTGGTTAAACGTGTTCGTGTTTAAAGTGTTCCTGTTTATTTTATCATGTAGTTTATCGTATTATTTACACTCGTAATTAAGTACTTACGTAATTATCTTAGTTCGTGTTTTAAAATGGTGATCATGATTTAATTATGTTCACGTGAAATATCTATTAACTGTTTATCATGAGTTTGTACGTAATCGATACTCATCATGTCATACACGTATGCACTTGCTTGATTATTAGCACATGAATATGATCAATACTAAATAGGGTAAGTTTTAATCTAGGACGTACGATCTTAAGGACACTATTCATGGTAAAAGCATGCGGGTTTTACATTACATAAGCCTCAAATTTTCAGCTTCTTTTGAGACTTATTGGCTTGTATAAGCTTTGTTACTCATAATAATGTTAAATAAGCCCACAAGTCTCAAAATAAGCTAGAAAATTTATTTGTTGATCTTTTTTGCTTGCAGCTTAAAACATCTTATAATATTATAAGCTCGATTCTTGGATTGACGAACCATTAATATAGTGATTTTTAAAGCTTATCGTTTTCTTCGACTCGACTCGAATGGATATCGGATTTAAACGTAGAGATTAATTGTTTTCGGTGAATAAAACTTGTTTAGTATCTAAAACTAAAAAAACTAAAACTATTTAATTAAAAACTATTTAATCTAATTAAAAGGAAAATCTCTAATTAAAAATACTTAATTAAAACTAATTAAACTATTTTAAAACTATTTTAAAATTAAGTCTACTTTAATTAACTAAAACTTAACTATTTAAAATTTATAACTAATTTAGACTATATATAAAACTATTTAAACAAATTTGAAAACTATTTTAAATTTAAATAAAACTAAAATTTATTTAATCTAATTAAAAAGTAAATACTTTTATACTATTAAAATCTTTAAAACTAATTAAACTAATTAAAACAAATCTATTTTAAAAATTATAAACTAATTAAAAACTATTTTTATAAAAACTATTAATTAAAATTAACTAAAATTAAACAAGTAAATTATATTTTTTATATATTTTTTTTCTTAAACTTTATAAAAGTAAATTTATAAAAACTTTTAAATTAAAATTAACTAAACTAATATTTGTATTAAATCCTATTTAATAAATCTGACTGCTAATTAATAAACCTACATTAATGAGATAAACTGAATTTAAACACAAACAACTGCTAGAGGAAATGGTTATCTCGTTGGACAGTTGAGCGTGTGGTCACGGGTTCGAATCCTTGGAAGGACAATTTTTTAAAATTATATATATATATATATATACATATATAGGTAAGAGTTATATGCAGAACCCAATTTTAGTGTAGAACCATGTAGAACTATTTTGGACCAATCAGAATTAAGTAAATTACTTTTTATTTATTTAATTCAATTTTATGTCTAAGGCTATTTTGGGTATTTTCAGTTACCATATTTATCTATTTTTTAATATATTGTATATTCTATTTTTATAAATCCCAATTATCTGCTTACATCACACTATCAGAGTTATTATACTCGTGTGGATTTCCATCTGGGTTTCTCACATAAATCACGATATATTTCTATTAATAAACATTTTTTTTTAATTTAATTTTCGATGTTTATCATATAGATAAAGATTGTAACCGATTTATTTTTTCATCTTTATCTACTTGTTTGGATTTGCAACTTGTTTTAACGATCTATCCCAGAATATTAAAAAACAAGTTTTTGAATTTGATTTTCAATCTTTATCAATTAGATAAACATGATATCCAGGTAATTTTTTCATCTTTATCAAATAATTAATATGATTTTCATCTTCAATTTAACTTTTAAATTTATCATAGTTTGTTAATCTTTATCTAATAATATTATACACTATAAATACAATCTAACTTGATTTCCTTTAAAGTGTACAATATACGAATCAACATATTTAAAAAAAATGGTAGTAATTGCTGATCATGATATTATGGACACAGGAGGCGCTTCAACATCCAGGGATGTGAGTGACATAGCTGAAGATTTGGGCTCAATTAGGAGGGATCTGCTAGACGTTAACAATCAATCTGGTGTGGGGGTACAAGATGAACAGATTAGTAAGTTTTTTTTTTTATTTTTTTTAATATCATCATTTATTTTTATTGTTTGAACAATGATTTAGTACATAGATGTTTATTTTTAATATGTGGGTGCAAGATGAAGATGTATTGTACATAGATGTTCATATTTAATGTGGGGGTACAAGATGAAGATGTATTGTACATAGATGTTTACATGTATGAACAATTAGTTTGTTTCTGTTTTTAATTTCTATACTAGTTAATAAATTTTTTTTATAATTTTAGAAATATAGATTTTAAATATTTGTTTTAATACTTGTTTTAAGGGTTGTAGTTTGTTTCTGTTTTTAAGAATTTGTATATGATTTAGTGTACAATATAATTTGCTTGCTACCAAACTTCATTATATATAATCTGACTACTAGATGTTGTATATCATGTCATGTAGTAGCAAAGATGTTATATCATTTTTTATTGTATTGTAGAAATCCCATCTGATGTAGTAGTGTACATGTAATATACTGTAATTTGTTTTATTTTGGTATTATATAGTTAATAACACATTTTTGTATATGTAGATTTATCAGACATTGAAATGGATGTGTATAGAGATGATCTTGAGTTTGTACCCTCTCCAAAAGGCACACCATTTTGGATCCCATACATGGATGAGGACGAGAAACCTAAGATTACTAAAGTATATGATACTTTTGATCTAGCTTATGCGATGTATTTGGACTATTCCCAGAAGGGCAGGTTCAATATAAAAAAGTCAGGGATCAAATACTACAGGGGTATAATAACACACAGGTCTGTACTATGAAACAAAGCTGGTAAATCAAGAAGTAAAGTTGACATAGATACATTGAAGCAAGGTGACATTGATTCATTGAAGCAAGTTGATGAAGAAGATGAAGAAAACGATGGTAAAGGGAAAAGAAAACGAAACTCAGGTTCCAAGGTTACCAATTGTCCTGCAAAAATAGTATTCAAATCAATTCCTGGGACTCAAGCTTATAAAGTTCATAAATTTGTGGAGAAACACAATCATCCACTGATTAATGAGAACAATATGGATTTATCCCGAGCGCGGCGACGTTTAAATTTCGGAGATTATTTATTTATTCATCGTGCTTCGCTTACCAATTTAATGCCAACACAAGCGCACCGACTGAAAGTGGCTCTTATGGGTGGTTATGATAAAGTGCGTGGAACACCCCAAGACTGGAGGAATGTTAGGCGTGCAGTGATGTTATTCATTGGAGATAGGGATGCACAAATGCTTGTTGACAAAATGATTAATAGGAAAAAACATGTCCCAGAGTTTTCTTTTGAACATCATGTGGATGAGCAGGTACTTGTTAGTATGTTCTGGGCTGATGAGACTATGAAGTGCAACTACCAGACTTTTGGAGATGTCGTATCATTTGATGCTACTTTCAGGACCAACAGGTAATATTAATATTGATTTTTTATTTTCATTTTCTTTACGTATCTTATAAAATATCCCTGTAATGACAACTTTTTTTAAACAGGTATGATTTTGTTTTTGTACCATTCACTGGTATTGACCACAATCAAAAGTGCGTCACTTTTGGTGGTGCTTTACTATCAGATGAAACAACCGAGTCATATGAATGGATGCTAAAGTCTTTTTTAAAAGTCCATGGGAAGCCGCCACCACTTGCACTTACAGACCAAGACGCTGGTTTAAGGAAAGCCATTGTCAAAGTATTCCCCGACACGCATCACAGGTTATGCATGTGGCACATAACCCAAAAAATTCCAGCCAAGGTAGTTTGTTGTACTGTATTTATTATTTTACTTTATAATGTACATAAATGTTCCATACAAGTTAATTTATTTTTAATTTTCTTTAGGTATTAGGTGATCTTGATGCAGACTCGGATTTTCGTAAAGAGTTTCACAAACTCATTTGGAATGTTTATATTCCACCTAATGTTTTTGAAGAACGCTGGAATAATTTGATTACCAAGTACGAGTTGCAAGAAAACAAATGGTTATCAGACATGTACGCCATTAGAGATAGGTGGATACCTGGTTATTTTAAAGAATATCCTATGTGCGGTTTGATGAAGACCACATCCCGGTCAGAGAGTGCTAATGCATTTTTTCAGATATTTTCACATAAAGGTAACACGTTTGTTCAATTTATGTTGTGTTTTGAATCTGCCATGGAAAAGCAAAGGTACACCCAACGTGTTATGGACAACACAACAGCTGATTCAAAACTTCCCATGATTACTATATTACCAATTGAGCAACATGCATCTGATGTGTACACGCATTCGATATTCTTAGAAGTGCAAAAAGAAATATACAAAGGTCTATATGCGTGTGATCAGATAAGCTGTGAAACCGAAGGTGGTGTTGAAACTTGCAGAATACGACAAAGGGACAAGATCTCTAACATTGTGATACAAGCAAAGGTAATTTTTTTTTCATTTTGAATGTAATTGAATTATTTTTGTATGTGTTTAGAATTCATTAAAAAGAGTTTTTAGAAAATATGTTACATTATATGTTGCAGGTTGTTTTTAATAAATTGGTTGGTACTTTAATTTGCTCTTGCGGTCACTATACCAGACATGGATACCTTTGTAGACACATTTTTTGTGTACTTCGAATTCATTCTTGTAACACGATTCCAGAAATGTACATACATCCTCGTTGGACAAAACATGCACTACCTGCACATTTGCTTGAAAAGAAACATAGATATGGTACTTGCATTGAAGAAACAAACCGATTAGCATCTGATGTTCATGAAGCAATTGAGGAATGTGTGAATCTTATACGGAATGACACCGACAAATTATCTCAGTTCCTTTCAAAGGTAAATGAATGGAAAAAACGATTAGAAGATGAAATTCCAGCTTCAACAGCAAATCAGAATAAGGAAGCATTATTTGCTGATTTATTGGGCGTTGATGAACCTGAACATGTTAACATCCGGTGTCCTAAAAAATCTAGCAACAGGGGATCTAAAAGAAGAAAAAGTTCGGCGGAAATAAGTAAAAGTAAGAAAAAAAGACGAAGCACGCGTAAAGTTCCATTCAGAAAACGTCAATGCAGCATATGTGAATACTTTGGTCATTATAAGACCACATGTCAGGGCAAAGCCTATTACGATCAACTTGCAGCAGCTAATCAACTTGGAGAATTTGCAGCAAACGAAGGCGATGAAGAAGATGAAGTTGGTGAAGAATATGAAAGTTCTGAAAGTTCTGAAGGCAATGAAAATGAAAGTGACGATGGAGATGAAAGTGACGAAGATTGATACATTTAGTTTTCTTTGTGTTTTTTTTAATTGGTTGTCATTTATTTTTCAGACTTATATTTCTATAGGATTTATTTTATTCATTGAACATTAAGTTATATTTTAATTTTTTAGGTTGGTATTTATTTATTTTAAGTTAATTTTTATATGAATTTCATTAATATTTTAGTCATTTATATTTTCTTTTTTATAGTTTATAGTACTTTATATTTTTATTCATGATTCCATGTGTTACACTTAAATACTATGAACCTATATATATTGTGTATCGTGTTACAGCAATGTTTTATATAAATAACATACATGTTCCCATTTTCATATCATGTATGTATTTTTCAACATGAATTTTTTTCACCAAATTTCATAAAATAACGTCACTTCTTTTAACATTCATCTATACATTCTAAACATTAAGTTACATATATTGTGGTACAGCAATTTTTTATATACGTAACATGTTTCCATTTTTTATATCATGTATGTTATTTACAATATTCTTTTTTTTAAAACATTCATACACTAATGTTACGTTTCTAGTAAATGTTACATACAATAGATGCTATTATGAGCTATTATTATTTCCAAAATTTAAAATATGTTTACAACCTTACATTATACATTTATAATGTTATACCGTTAGAACATCCATGTTCACAGATTGTAACATTGATGTTCACTACTACATATTTTAGGAACTCAATGTATTATTTTTTCAGAAACGTAACATTAGTGTATGAATGTTTAGGAACTCAATATATAAACAAAAAATACACTCTTTAGGTTATTATTTTTTCAGTTCATTACTACATATTTTAGGAACTCAATGTATTTTGATAGTAGTCATTATTAATAACCTGTAATAATTTGATACTTAAGAATTATTGTAAATTAATAAAGTTATGTACATACATGTTATAATTTGACTTAAACAACAAAAAAAATTAACCAACAACACATTATTAATAAAAAAGTGACACAGGTCACTTAAAATAGTCATTAAAACACAAACATAAACATCCCAAACAAAAAAAATAAAAACCAGTCAAGTAAACATTACACATCCATAACAATTAACTAAAACTAGCATCCGGACATTTATTAAACAAAACAACCAAAACAATGAAATTAACTTTGCTAGTCCATTTTTTACTTCTTCATCAGACCTTCCACTTTTGACTTCAACAGGTTACATTTGGACAATAGAACCCGTGCAGCATACTTTTTCATCAACACGGTCAGTTGTTTATCCAGCTTGACAGGATTTCTTTCCAAATAACAACTCCAACCAGGAACTCCCTTTCCAAAGTATGTTTCCATAATTCGCATAACAAACATACCTGCATTTTTTCTAACTCTAGCAGTTTGCCATACAAAGTCTTCAATTTCTAATTCAGCATTCACTATGTTCCCACCTTTAATATGGTTTAAGATACCAATATATTTTCCAAATTCAGCTTTCTGTAATTCAAAAAGTTTCAAAAATCAAATAATCATGATAATTTACATTCTAGTTTATATATATTACGTCTTATTTTGAATCAAACATTAATGTTCATAACGTACTTACCAGGATGTCGGCAACAATAACGTTCCCAATCTTTGCTCCTTTCCTTAACTTTCGTTGACACGCGGTTTTGTCATTCTTTTTTTGGTCAAACAATACCACAGCCCCGTATTTAATATCAAATACTACAAGACATTGATGTCCATCATTATCAACGGGGAGGAAAACCTGCGTACATACATTATACAATTATCAATACATGTTCATTATATAACACTCTATTTATCTGTTAATTTATTACAAAAAAAACATTTACGCACTAATTAAAACACTTACCAGATCAAACTTCATCATAACATTATCACCTTTGATTTTTCTAGTCACAGACTCGATATGTTGCACGAAATTTCTAAACCGCTTATCAGCACGACTTGGTTCAACAAAATCGTTCTTATCCTGCATATATAATTTTAACAATTTACGTAAATGGTTTTCATTTAAAATAAACACAATCATATAAAGATAAACTTATTACCACCAAAAATGTCGATAAGTACAATCTTGAAGGTGATTCCTTGCTTTTATATTCCTCCAAACAATTGAGTACCACACCCCAGGTGTCTAACATGTTAGTCATAACATAATCGTCCCCCAAACTTTCAACTTCTAGTCTTGTTGATCGTTGACCAGATGCCGACATGAACAGGTAATCCCTAAACAATTTATGTAACATTAATAAAATTAATAAACTTATATAACATTAATGTAATTTATTTTCATTAAAATATATTATTATATTTTATATAACATTAATTCAATTACGCTCATTAATTAAAACAACAAATATTCCAATTAAAATATCACTTACTGAGGTTCGCCAATAGTTTCGAACAACAATTTCGCCACCATCACTTCATCGGCAGTATAACTTGCATCAGTCTTTAAAATTCGGTCGAAATACGGTGATCTTTCCAAAATAGATTTTGTTGTCACCCTTTTTCCATGAAACATAAAAGTATCACCAGATCTGTTCGTCGGTGGATACGAACTGATAGGAACTGGACTCAACACTTTACTTTGGCCCTTTCCTACTGGTGTTACACTCTTTTCCACTTGACTAGGGAAAAGATTGAAACTTGGCATATCCATTCCAGGGTTAACTACTTCCACAGATTTTCCTTTCTCGATGGTCCTATCTATTTCTTCAGCATAATCTATGATAGCAGTTTGAGTAAGTATCCCCATCGCATTTTCTGGCAAGTCAAACCTAGTAAGTGGTTGATTTTCAAAATCGTCAAACGCCAAACGGACTGCTGATGCCCTTATGTCACTGTCAGATCGTACACTATCAACTTTTTCGTTCCTTACTTTACCATCGATAGGTGTCTCTGCTGCGTTATCACTTCCCGCGTACTTAAGACTATCCTTGTACTTATCAATGTACTCTTTCACATCAATGTTGGCATTGAATAACTCTTGTGTCGCATCAAGTAATTTTTCAAAACCAGCCCTTTCTTTGTTTATATCACTTAAATACTTATTTAACATCCAAACACATCCCTGCACCACACAAAAACCAATACAAAAAATAAAAAACAAAGAACATAAATATTAACTTATAATTTCAAATATATAACAATATTTAATGTAAAAACTAAAAGTTAATTTTTACCTCTACATCATTTGGAATCGGGTCCCCTATTTCTTCAACAAAAGGATCTTCAATACCTCCAATTCCAAACCCACCACAGTTAATTTCTTCAATCTCCCTTTCATTTAACATCTCTGCTGTCCAAATACACGTCGGTGGTCTTACGCGTCTTACAACATATGAAGGGCACTTTACTCCATCAACATAGCACATCTGTCAATATTACACACAACCAAACTTGTTGTCAAACACATTTATGCACACATAATTCAATTTCTGATAAACATAAAAACTAACTAAAAGAAAGTACTTACAGTAAGAAACGTAAGCGGTCCTCGGAAGAAACAGTCCTTCTTGCCCTTTACCCAACCTTTTTTGCAATTCTTTAGTGACCCCCAAATATACTCGCACCAGTTAAAATCAGAAAAGTTTGTTTTTGGGTTTATATACTCTAGTATACTTAGGTCACATATCCCTTTCTGTTTTATACACCCCATAACATTAATGAACAAGACTATAAAGTTAATCTTAAAATTCAAATCTGCATCATCAGATTTTCTAATCCTAGCCTTAATTTCAGTAGGGGTAACATCAGCCACACTATACTGCTTCTTCCAATTATCTATCATTTCTTCATTTCTTTTCCGGGTACCTTGGAGAATATCAACACCTTCATCTCTAATTCCTAATATATGGCCTATTAAACCCTTAGTTATTTTAATAGTACCAGTTTCCAACTTAATCTCCATTCTATCATCATCAAAACAGTCAACTACAAATGCTGCCAATTTTCCAGGAATACCGTCTACATTGAAATTAAGCATCCCCCCAAAACCCATATCAGACAAACAAGCTTTCTGACTAGGTCGTAGTAGTCCCATTGCGTTGTAAAACGCTTTAGGGCTTGACCTAGTTTGTAACACAGCGTTTGAAGTTTGTTTCTCATTTGGTTTAGGCTTCTTAATACAAACATCGTCATTCTTCTTTACTTCTGATTTTGTATTTGTTAATTCCCTGGATCGTTTATTACATTCCTTAATATTGATACCTGCAAATATAATATACAGCCGTATCATGCAACAACATTCATGTTTATTAACCTTGTATAAGCATCAATATGAATACTTTGTAATATACCTTTACTACCCGACGATAATGCTTTTTCTTTTCGGATCTCATTGGCAGCAATACTTTGTTTCCTTCTGCTTCTCCTTAAGCCTAACATCAATGTTAAAAAACTATTATTACCTTTCAACGTTTCATGATAATCCAATATACTAGCTGTTAACCATTTAAGCTTTAAAACATTTATATTATAATTAAATATTAAAAATTATACTCCATATAAACGATTTATTTATTAAAAAAATTTCCTTACTAATTAAACATTAATAACTATACTATCTATTAATGATTTAATAGATAAAACATAAAAATATAAAAAGAAACACTTGCCTGTGGGGAAATAACTTGGTTCCATAAAGTCATCATCTGAAGTGTCATTCGTAACATCAATTGGATTATCAAAGTTATCCTCTTCAATCAGTACATCCTTTCCGTTACTTTTTCGACTACTAGTTTCACCTGAATAATATACATTGTAAATTTATTAATCAATGTAAATATCGATGTATTCAAACATTCATGTTCTATTATAAACAGTTCAACAATAAACCCATATATACTTAATATATTGTTACTGAAAATTGTGTTACTCATATGCATCTATTCTATTCTTAAATCGTTAACAGTTAATATACTTGTTAATATTTAATTAATATAACTTTTGTTTCAAAGTTAAACTGTTAATAGCTACTATATTGGTTTTATTGTTAAACATCCATGTTATCAGTAAACATCTATGTTTTACATATCGACAATAATTCACGTTATTCTAAAAAAAAAAATTAAATCATAATATCCGCACTTATATATGGAAGCGTTAATTATACATGTATGTACCTGACAATAGTTTCCCGTCTTTTCCAGCTACCGACCTTCCAATTCTCCTCAACTCTAACACAATTGTTACAAAACCAAGTTTGTTAAAATTACACACATATTACAAATCATAAATGCTAACATGTATGTATGCCAATGTTTTAAAACCCTGTTTTTTAATTGACCCTTTTAACGTCCAGTTAACAAGATCACCGGTTCAACAGCCAGGTCAAATCGGTTTTACGCCAAATCAGAAAATGTCACATAGACTGGACACATAGGAGTCTTCAAAACCACCAAATACAAGTGTACAGGTACTGATTTGGCACAAAACCAGTCACACGTAAAAACCTATTTAACGTTACAGATTTACATGAATGTTATTCCAAAAATTTAACCAATGGTTTGAAATCAAATTTCTGAACAAATCAATTACTACATAATATTTTGAAATCAAATTTTGTAACTGATCGATTACACAGAAATTTAATACATATAAGATCTTTATAACTAGTATATTACCAAAATTTTAAAAAATAGGATTACCGATTACCCAAATAATAAACATCACTAATCAAGAAACGTACTAACGACATAATGATTAAACTAGTAAAAACCAACATTTCACTAACCAATTTCAATACCCAAACAGAGAGAACACAAATGCAACTTTTTTTCACCAGATTAACCCTTATCTATTTATAAATATATAAGCAGCGCAACGATAAAACCAATAAACAAACAATAACATCAGATAAATTAACTAATTATCTTGACAGCAGGAGCATATGAAACACGTAAATAAACTTAAACTTATATCGAAACAATTGATATCAACATCATATTATTATTTTCAAATGTGAGAAGCTATAATTAAATCGCAAACCTAAAAAAACCTATAACAGAATCCATGATATCAAATATTAGTTCAAACTCATGTCATCACATTAATGTAACACCTTCCTTAAATTACACCATTATACTAGCAGCTTATATATCACACACTACATATCTAAGGGTGCGTTTGGTATACTAACAGCCAATGTTAATGGAACAATGATAGTTTGGTTGATAAAACATTTTTGGTATACTAATGACATAATAAAAAGTTGCAATGATATAAAAAATATTGTTCTTTCCCATATGAGGCTAGTGTGGTTCCTATCACCTCATTCCCCTGTTTCAAGTTTGTTTCTTTTGATTTTTTCCACACAGTCAAGCTATGAAAAACACAAGATACCAAACGCACCCTAAATCATCAACTAATTTCTATATCAGTTTCACATCTTTTTAATAAAGGACAACAAATAATAGCATATCCAAGAAATAATCATAAACCATAAATATCATGCCTTACACTGTTTTTTCATACGATAAATTTTAGTTACTGTTTTCATCTAAACTTCATTGTTTAGCTTACACAAAATAAAAAATATAGTCCTACTCAATCTTTTCATCTAAACATCAATCTTTTCATCTAAACATCAATGTTTTCATTTAAACAGTAACCAAAAAAGTCTTCATATAACCAAAAAAGGATTCATATAACACCAATGTTAATCTATATTTTCATATAACACCAATGATATCCCTATTTTATGAAGTTAATAAATTGACAATAAATCATTTAAGATTTATAATATACCTGATGCAAATTCACCAACAAAATTATTAGTTGGCTTATCATTTTCAAATAGTCCATCATTTCCATGCCTCCTTCCACTCCTTCTTTTATCTATTATGTAGATAAAAAAACAAGGTTACCCACAATTCCCCACTCGGCACAAACAGTTATAAACCCAAACACTGGCATTGACTTTTTTTGTACTGAATACGCCAAAACAAACACTCATGTAAGTATATACATACACATCTAAAATGCTATTAACCTAAAATACAATATGAAACATCAATGTCCATTACAATGGAGCTATTACCCACAATTCCCCACTCGGCACAAACAGTTATAAACACAGTTATAAACCCAAACACTGGAATTGACTTATTTGTTCCTGAATACGCCAAAACAAACACTCCCTTAAGTATACATATTTGGATAATTAAAATCGGTAACATCCATGTTAATTAAAAAGTACACATAAATAAAATTCCTAAAAAAATTTTAACAAAATAAAACCATTCATGTTTATTAAAAAAACAATTTTTATTGACTAAAATCATTATTATTATTTGTAAAACGCAAAACCCATAAAAAAAACTAGATCCAAACTATTAGAAAAAATTTACAATCAACTAAAATCTACAAAAAAATTGTTAAAACACATGCATTCATACAAAAATTAATAAAATCAAAACATCACTGTATAATAAATTATGATCGCAAACCCACTAATTACATAAATATAATTCTAATTAACTAATCCAAACTATTAAACAAAATTACTAATCAGTTACCAATATCCAAAACAAACACTGTCACAACTTCATCATTTCGATATAAACAAGGAAAAAGATGAATTAACTTACTATCCATTGATGTTCCTATCAACGAAGAACAGGAATAAAAAAAATTTGTTGCAAGGAGAAAAATGATCGGCTCAATCGAATGGGATTAATATAATATTGAGATCTTGATTACCGAAACTCATTTATAATGGTTAATTCTGGATTGATATTTGAGAGATTGGGGGTTTTTGAAATTTGATTTTCTCAGAACAATTGGGGATAATGAAAATGATCGGGTCAACACCTATCACTAATGTTTATCAATGTTTTTTATTAGTTTTTATTTTATTCGTATGAAAAAGGTAAATAATATGGTCAAAGTCTAAAATTAATTAAATTAAACGGGAAATTCATTTATCTAAAATTCCGTTATTACCCTTTTTATTTATTTTACTGGCAATAAAACTTTCCAACTATTTACATCAATGCCATTATATACTTTAAACCATTGATTACATAATCCAAAGGCTAAGATTTCTCTAAAATAGTTCTACATAGTTCTACACTAAAATATGGTTCTGCATATAACTCAACCCTACATATATATATATATATATATATATATATATATATATATATATATATATATATATATATATATATATATATATATATATATATATATATATATATATATATATATATATATATATATATATATATATTGGAAATGCTGAACAGACAGACCAATTGAGTATGTTGCTATAACAATAAGGCTAGAATAACAATTTCAGTTATAATACCAAGCAAACTAAATTCAAAAACAATTCTAAAAACAGATGAAAATCAGCTAATCTCAAACCAATGAAACTAGAAACAAGTGACTTATAAAAATTAAAAAAAAGCATAAACTAAAACCAAATCCTATCAATAAACTATCAGATTACCTTACGAGCTAGCAGATTAACAGCAAGTAAATCAAAAGCTAAATAAATTAAAACAAATCAGCAATCGAAAACCAATTAAACTAGTAGACTATATGATCCAAGCAGCCACCATTTAAATCAAAAACAAAAACGAGATGCAGACTGTAACAATAAACTTATATCAGATAGCAAAAACTCAAACACAAAACAGCTTAAATCTAGCAGACCTACTTAGCAGAACAAACCCAAATCTTATTAGAACTTCAAATACCCAAAGTAACTTCAAACTTAAACAATATCAGATCCTATAAATCACTCAAGCATACAAAATCTTCCTAAAAACAGATAAATCAAAGTATTCAAACAGTAGAATTAACTAAACATTAAACAATTACCAAATTATAACAAATAAACTAAAACTTGTAAATAAAAAGAAATTAAAACCTGATGAAGATTCCGTTGAGCAGAAGGAAGGCGATGAACCCCCTTTTAATCTAAACGAACTCCACCTTATCAACCAAACATCACCGAATCTTCAACACCACAAAACATCAACTCTCGAACCTCGAACCAGTTTGAATTTAAACTTCCAGTGGGGAAGTTTCTCATCCGCTTTTTATTTAATCTTATTAATCAAAAACAGATTAAAGAGTAAATTGCAATAAATTTAAAATAATTAAAGAGACATGATTAAACCAAAAGAAATTTTTATTAATAACTAAAAATTGGATTACATTACTGAGAAAATAAAAATTACAATTTAACCTAAAAACTATTTTTGCATAAATAAAAATAAAATAAAAATGGCACACCGAATTACATAATGATGGGGGTTTTTATAGCCAACCTCCATGGCTTTTGGTGAAACTTGGTGAGCAAGGAGAGAAATCTTGACCCTTCAATCCGTCTTTCCTCTTTCTTATGTCTTGATCTACGGCTGAAAATACACCCCTTGCACACGGATTGCCAACGTGTCAAGGGGTTGTGTTTCTTGTGCTTCTTCAATGCTTATGTGGCTTGATATAATTGGATGGATGGTGGTGGTGATGTGTGAGGATCAATCACATGAAGGGAATGGGCCATTGATAGGTGTGAAAACACCCATCTTTTCTACCACTTAATTACATTAAAACGGGACCTAAACGTATATTTTATGTCGTAAATGGCGGAATTATGTGTGGTTTGTGTTTTTATTGTGTTTCAGGGTCGAGAAGGTGAAAAGTGGAGAAAACACGGCTTTCACGGGCTTTTATTGAAGAAAAAGACAAAAGACAAAGTTGAAAGATCAAGAGTGGAAAAAGAACGGAAGTCCAAGACCAATTCTGAAGATTTATCGAAGAAAAAGTCAAAAGACGGAAGTTTACTAAAAAGCCGAAGAACTCCGGTTTAAATTATGAAGAAATTACAAGACGAGTTCAAAGAAATCCTGAGACGAAGTCTTAGAAGTCGAAGAATTGGAGAAGACTGAAAGACTGAGGACCAAGATAGAAAGAAAGAGGAAGCCACCAACCCTTCCCCTCTCCTATAAATACCACCCTCACAACATGTGAGAGGGGGGTTAGTTTTAGGATTAGATTAGGAGTAGGTAGTTTCTCTCTCTAAACTTTTACTTTCTCTCTCTAGATTAATTTGTGTTTTAAGCTTTTGTTCTTGAATCCATACTTTTTAATTAAGCTTTTAATTCATCGTCTTCTTCCTTTCTTGTGTGATTTGTTCTTATTTTTCATTGTTCATGTTCTTGAGTTTTTATGATTTTGATCAAGTGGGTTTTGATTAATTTGGTTATGTTTGTTAGTTTTGATGATTTGTTTTGATTGATTATTGTTAGTTGATGCTTATTGGTTGTTTTGGTTTAATCGTTCGTTTGATTTTAACTGATTTAAGGATAAATCGTGTTCACTGTGCGTCCCCTGTTTTTCAGATGGTTGTTTCTGTATTTCATTGAATCCCAGGCAACCTTCATCCGGAACCTGAAAAGTTCCGAATGAAGGAACCTTCATTCGGAAGTCTAGAAGTTCCGAATGAAGGAACCTTCATCCGGAAGTCTAGAAGTTCCGAATGAAGGAACCTTCATTCGGAAGTCTAGAAGTTCCGAATGAAGGAACCTTCATCCGGAAGTCTAGAAGTTCCGAATGAAGGAACCTTCATCCGGAAGTCTAGAAGTTCCGAATGAAGGAACCTTCATCCGAAAGTCTAGATGTTCCGAACGAAGGAACCTTCATCCGGAAGTCTAGATGTTCCGAATGAAGGTCTGTCAGTCTTCTTGTTGTTTTTAATTTTTAAGTTTTCTTCTTTTAATTTCAAGTTTGATTTTTCCCGCCTTTTTATTTATTTAAATCTTTTATTTACTTTTCTTTTAGTTTACGTTTTTATCTGCATCATTCACTTCTTGTTAAGTTTTAATTTTACGTCCTTTCATTTTTCGTCATTTACTTTTAAAGTTTTAAATATTGCACCGTTTACATTTAACTTGTTTTAATTTCTCGTCATTTATTATTTAGTCTTGCTCATTTATTTTCCAAAACCAAAAATATTTGTTTCACCAAGAACAACTAATCTCACACAATTAACCGGAAATCAATTCGAAGAGACACCGAGAAACGAACTTTCAACTTGCAAAATCCAAACATTAAAATGGCGCCGCTGCCGGCTCTTCTCGTTAAGATCAAAAGTTTTTTGTGAGAACTTGGATTTTGGGATCCGTTCCCCGTGAACGTTACTTTTTCAAGAAAATCTTCAAAAACAACTAAAAAATATAAAATTTTCAAAAATACAAAAAAATTAAAAAACATAAAAACCAAAAATATTTGTGCTTTGCTTTTCTTTGTTCGTTCTTTTACAGGTGTATGCGCACTCGATCCATATCATATCAAGAGCCCGAGCCTCTCGATCACTTAGACATGGCCGGTGTACCACCTCCAAACAATAATAACAACAACAACATGAATAATAACAACAACAATGAGCACCTTCCGGATAATCGCCCGATGATTGAATTGCTGCAAGCTCATGTCGATGGCAACACGGATCCAATTGTTATACCACCAATTGCCGCCAACAATTTCGAGCTAAAATCAGGTTTTATCCAGATGGTCTCCGCTCAACCATTCTTGGGACGTACCATTGATGATCCACACGACCACATCAAGAGATTTCTACAACTCACTAACACGGTCAAGTTCAATGGAGTTCCACAAGAGGTTATAAGGTTACAACTTTTTCCCTTTTCTTTAGAGGGACAAGCCCGGCATTGGCTTGCTAAGGAACCGCCACAGAGTATTCTCTCGTGGACGGATTTGGAAACAAAGTTTATCAACTACTTTTTTCCACCCTCTCGTACTACCGCTTTGCGGAATGAGATCATAAATTTTGAACAAAAGTACGATGAGTCATTCAGTGAATCTTGGGATCGCTTTAAAGATCTTTTAAGAAAATGCCCACAACATGGTTTTACCAAAGTACATCAAATCAATACTTTTTACAATGGTTTAAGCATGAGTGACCAAGATTCACTGAACAGTGCCTCAGGGGGTAATTTATTGGCTAAGACTTCTAATGCTGCTTGGGATATCATTGAGAACAAATCTCGTGTGCAAACCAAGAGTGTTAGGACCAATGTTGCTAGTGCTAGCACTAATGACAGCGACAAGCGACTTGACAAAATCACCACACTTCTTGAATCGCTTGTCACCCACACCGTAAGCAACAACAACAGCAACAACGCCAAAAACGCACAAGTGAACGCTGTCAGCCAACCTTGTGAGATATGCGGTGGTCCTCACTCTTACACAACTTGTACCGCCACCCAAGATTACCCTGCTGAGAATGTGAATGCGGCATATGGCACCTACCAACAACCTGCTTATCAAGCTAGACCTTAAGGTGACCGTAACTTGCTTAGCTATCGATCCAACAATTACCTTTCACCACCTGGTTTTCCTCCAACCAACCCAAACCAACAACAAAACCTTAACCGCCCTCCTCAACAACAACAACAACCTCGACAACCATACATCCCACCTCACAAGCAACAACAACCACCTCAACGTAACAATCAAGTCTACCAACAACCTGCTTACCAACCACCTGCATACAATGCTCCTCCCAACCAAGCCACCACTGCATTACACCAAGAGGTTGCAACCTATATGAGAACCAATGATGTGATAGTGGGAAATCTCCAAGAGGAAGTGCGCAATTTGAAAGCAGACTTGGTCAAGCAAGGAAACGATTTGAGAGCCGATATGAGAAACACGTTGGATAGCCAGACTAATGATCTGAGGAACATGATAGCTAGTTTCTTCCAAAGTAGTCAACCCTCTTCTTCGGGTACTCTTCCGAGTAACACCGTTGCGAACCCAAGAGGGGAGATGAAAGCAATCACTACTCGAAGTGGTAAAGGTACCAAGGAACCCGAGCTTCCTATACCTCCACCGGTGATTGTGACTAAGGAGAACGAGTCACCTGCTCCTATTCCTCACCCTTCTCCTTCCCCAATTTCTCCACCTCTTCTTTCTACCCCTCCTCCACCCGTGCTTGTGAGTGATCCTATTCCCCTAAAGCCTTCCTCTTCTTCCAATATACCTTATCCTTCACGGTTGAGGAAAGAGAAGCAAAAGAGCAAGGATGATATTCAAGTTTCGAACTTCCTAAAAATGTTCAAAAAACTGAATTTCAATATCTCCTTCGCTGAGGCTCTCGCTCACATGCCCAAATACGCGAAAATGTTTAAGTGATTAATTGAACCGCATGAGTAAATGTTTGTTATACTAACTTGTACTAACAATGATCTTGTTTTTAAGCTTGGCATGGGGAACGTGAAACTTGAGGGTGATAAACATTCATGACACACAAGCCCTAATGTGAGTCTTAGATTTCTTTACATGTTTCTTCCTTGTTGCATCTTGTATTTTCTATCTTTTTGATTTTCCTTAGTTGTTTAATAAAGGCCAAGGTAGGTTGATTATGATGGAAAGTGTAAACCTTGCTTTATCACTAAGCATTGCATGAGGGCATTGCAATGGTTAAGTGTAGGGGATTTGATAGGTGTGAAAACACCCATCTTTTCTACCACTTAATTACATTAAAACGGGACCTAAACGTATATTTTATGTCGTAAATGGCGGAATTATGCGTGGTTTGTGTTTTTATTGTGTTTCAGGGTCGAGAAGGTGAAAAGTGGAGAAAACACGGCTTTCACGGGCTTTTATTGAAGAAAAAGACAAAAGACGAAGTTGAAAGATCAAGAGTGGAAAAAGAACGGAAGTCCAAGACCAATTCTGAAGATTTATCGAAGAAAAAGTCAAAAGACGGAAGTTTACTAAAAAGCCGAAGAACTCCGGTTTAAATTATGAAGAAATTACAAGACGAGTTCAAAGAAATCCCGAGACGAAGTCTTAGAAGTCGAAGAATTGGAGAAGACTAAAAGACTGAGGACCAAGATAGAAAGAAAGAGGAAGCCACCAACCCTTCCCCTCTCCTATAAATACCACCCTCACAACATGTGAGAGGGGGGGTTAGTTTTAGGATTAGATTAGGAGTAGGTAGTTTCTCTCTCTAAACTTTTACTTTCTCTCTCTAGATTAATTTGTGTTTTAAGCTTTTGTTCTTGAATCCATACTTTTTAATTAAGCTTTTAATTCATCATCTTCTTCCTTTCTTGTGTGATTTGTTCTTATTTTTCATTGTTCATGTTCTTGAGTTTTTATGATTTTGATCAAGTGGGTTTTGATTAATTTGGTTATGTTTGTTAGTTTTGATGATTTGTTTTGATTGATTATTGTTAGTTGATGCTTATTGGTTGTTTTGGTTTAATCGTTCGTTTGATTTTAATTGATTTAAGGATAAATCGTGTTCACTGTGCGTCCCCTGTTTTTCAGATGGTTGTTTCTGTATTTCATTGAATCCCAGGCAACCTTCATCCGGAACCTGAAAAGTTCCGAATGAAGGAACCTTCATTCGGAAGTCTAGAAGTTCCGAATGAAGGAACCTTCATCCGGAAGTCTAGAAGTTCCGAATGAAGGAACCTTCATTCGGAAGTCTAGAAGTTCCGAATGAAGGAACCTTCATCCGGAAGTCTAGAAGTTCCGAATGAAGGAACCTTCATCCGGAAGTCTAGATGTTCCGAATGAAGGAACCTTCATCCGGAAGTCTAGATGTTCCGAATGAAGGTCTGTCAGTCTTCTTGTTGTTTTTAATTTTTAAGTTTTCTTCTTTTAATTTCAAGTTTGATTTTTCCCGCCTTTTTATTTATTTAAATCTTTTATTTACTTTTCTTTTAGTTTACGTTTTTATCTGCATCATTCACTTCTTGCTAAGTTTTAATTTTACGTCCTTTCATTTTTCGTCATTTACTTTTAAAGTTTTAAATATTGCACCGTTTACATTTAACTTGTTTTAATTTCTCGTCATTTATTATTTAGTCTTGCTCATTTATTTTCCAAAACCAAAAATATTTGTTTCACCAAGAACAACTAATCTCACACAATTAACCGGAAATCAATTCGAAGAGACACCGAGAAACGAACTTTCAACTTGCAAAATCCAAACATTAGCCATGTCAGATTAAGGACCACCATCTTCTTCATTCCGATTTAGATGGGGATTTAATTACCCATGTGTGTGTAACACGCGCTTGAATTTAACTAAATAATGAAATCCCCAATTTTTAGGGTTTGGGGTGAAAGCTGCGTTTATCATCAAAGGTGAGAGAGAGAGAGAGGGGGGTGTAACTTTGTTTGTATCGAAGGTATGTGTGTGTGGGTGGATGTTACGTTTGACCAAAAAGTAGTAAACAAATAACCGTCCCAAGTTTTAACCTTGATGGGCTTTGGTCAAAATAACAAGTAATTTTGTCTTGGGCTTGTAACAAACTTGGGCCAAAATCTGAAAACTAGCCATCCGTCCCTTATTATTTATTTGAGTTTGGGCTTGGACCAAAAAATTCGTCCCATCCTTTCATTATATGTGAATTTGGGCCTAATTTTGGGCTTTTGTATAAAAAGTGATTAAGTTATATCCACTATTGGGTTTTCAGGCCCAATAAGCAAATGTGGGTCCTACAAAGCCCGATAACTCCAATAAGATTAAATCCACTAAAACGAGCTCGATTTCGGCTTCCTTGTTCTTTCCTTTAAAGTTGTGTCGATTTTGCCGGTTTTCATGATCGTGGGTTCACTTTTGGTTCTTAGACTTTGACTTTGTCTCTTTCTTGGACTTTTCTTCGTCAATTGACCGTGAAATCCCGTGTTTTCTTTCCTTTTGATCTTTTGTACCTATTTCACACAAAAACACAAAACCACGCGTAATTCCGACTTTTACGATATTAAACACATGATTAGGTCTTGTTTTTCTTTGATTTTAGTGGCAAAAGGATAAGTGTTTACACACTTATTAACCATCATAGTGTTTAAGAGCAGAAAGTTTATTTGCTGATCTTTGACAAAAATCAAGGTAAGTTCCAACATAACTTCCGTTCGGTTCAATTTAGATAAGTTTATTTGCTGATCTTTGACAAAAATCAAGGCAAGTTCCAACATAACTTCGGTTCGATTCAGTTTAGATAAAAAGTCGGTTTCAAATTAAGTTATTATCATTACAATTACAGTGGGCAGGTTTATTGGTGGATTTTTGTTGCCCTTACTTCTCTTAACAGGTAATTGTTTGTTTTTATCCCCTAAAATGTATGTAGATTCTAATAGAGTTTAGCACTTGTTATGTAACCGCAAGAGTTGGCATTTACTAGTCGAAATTCGAAGATTTGGTAGCTTATGAGCTTTGATACATTGTTTGTTAAGGGACTGTAAGTTAGAGTATAAACTACGATAGGATATTGAGTTTAAACTGGATAAGGAAACAAAACAAGCGTGCGATAATAATGTGTGTTATGTTGAATTAGTTGGTGTTTGATGGAAATTAATAAAGATTCGATCAGGGTAAATGGATTTGTAGGATTTGGAAAGGAGTATACGAAGGATATCCATTATAAACCGTTTTAAGAAAACAAAAAAAAAACAAGCTTAAGGTGATAAAAAGGACAAGTCAAGCCTTTTTGGCTCTATACGCCATCACAAGATTTTCACCCAGCGAGGTTTGAATTCTCGTAGAATTTGGGGATACGTTACCGCTACTCCACCAGGCCAACTTAGAGATGGTTAAAGCTAGCTCGCCATAATGTATGTGATTCTGAAGTAAGGGTAAATAGATTCTTCTAAGCGTTTGGCAGAAAGTGATATAGATTTAGTTAGGGTATTTATAGGACAGGGCAAGGAGTAATCGTAGAACAAAAATTGAGAACATACTATACGAAGTTATGTTGGAACTTACCTTGATTTTTGTCAAAGATCAGCAAATGAGAACATACTATACGAAGTTATGTTGGAACTTACCTTGATTTTTGTCTAACCGTGACATTCTAGTAATGCAATACACAAACCATGATTACAAGAGGTTTATTCAGTTTTTTATGCGTTTTTGTTGCTGCTCGCTAGTTTACAACTTCATTGATACATATTGTTAGTCATTTATAATGAAAATGTATATGTATATTACGTTGATTTTTATGCAAAGGATCGAAACCACAAAGGCATAACCGTTGTCTAGTACCTTTATATATACTATGGCAGTTGGTGTTTCTTGAAATCTAATATACAGTTTCGGTGTTGTTGTATTTGTTAGGATCTTGAACAACTGAGATACAATGCTTATTAGGTGTATTGGAATTATTACACTTTATTCCTTGTTTAATATGTATTAATCGGTTTGAGTTGTTGAATTATTTGTAGGCTATCAGTTTGAGTAACCATTCATAACAGGAGATGCATGATTCAAGTAATAAGAAACTGAAACAACAGAAGGGGAAGCCGAAGGTGAGACTTAAAACTTTGTTATGGCTATTCACTGTCAACGTTAGCAATAGCAATGAAAAGTGTGTTATTCTTGATCAGATGGATGGGCTGACTCGGCCTGGTGCCTCTTAAGGAGTTTCGAAAAGGTCTCATCTTCATACTAGTGGTCAAGGTACTCGTGGACTTGGTGATCGAAGTACCCGTGAACCTAGTGGTCAAGGTACTCGTGAACCTGGTGGGCCAAGTACTCGTGAGCATGGTGGTCCAGGTACTCGTGGACCTGGTGGTCGGTGTTGTTGTATTTGTTAAGATCTTGATCTTAGGATCTTGAACAACTGAGATACAATGTAAGTTCGCATCTCCAAACTTTATCAAATTTTATAATTTATCAGTACCGTAATTGCTTGCAAATATATGTTATAAGGCATTATAAGGCAACATCAAGGAAAGTGAAAAAAGATATTTGGCTTTATCAAAATTGCTTTTTTCCCTAGAATGACAAATAATCAGTTTTTACAACTAGGTTGCCAAACAATATTTTTTGATACTCCGCGTTTTGAAAATGTAAGAATCAGCGTAAATTATAATAAAAAGCAATGCATGAAATTGTGTTTGAGATTTTTTTTATGCTGTAACGAAATGAGATATAGATATGGATTTGCCTTTCAAGTGTTTCAACGCCTCTGAAAATTGTTATATGGTTTGAGTAGGAGCTAAAGGAATCATAATTAGATAAGCAGTTTAAACCAGCAAGTCAGAACTTACAAACTACTTTGGCGAAACTGCTTATTTGAATATGAAATCATAGACAGATTGCTTTCTCGATCAGTTTGTGTAGTGTGTCTAAATGCAATAATCATATAAATAGTGCCTATATTTTGAAGCCCCAGTTTAGCAGTCGGGAAGTTAAATATTTGTACGCTGTTTTATCAAACATTCGGATAAACTTTGTTTTCTTGAATGCGAACTAACTCTCTTAGTAATTGAGATGATAAATATGTTTCTTATCTTACTGCTAGCTAATTAGATGATTGGATGATTTTTTGGACGTGTAGCATAAGGGGATTTAAAAAGTTACTTAGTTAGTTGAAGTCTTTGGTTCACATTCTTTTTATACTTGGGTATAATTATTGATTATTAGCCAGTGCATGCTATTATAATTATAAAATATTTACCTGTTCTTAGACCTGCTATTTCACACTTTGAAGCCAAATAGGAGGCATCACTTATGTGACTATTGGTACGGGATATGTCGATATGGCGATAGCAGCTTATCTGCTAACTGAATGTGTCATTTATCCAGG
This sequence comes from Glebionis coronaria, assembly GCA_025667525.1. Taxonomy (NCBI): domain Eukaryota; kingdom Viridiplantae; phylum Streptophyta; class Magnoliopsida; order Asterales; family Asteraceae; genus Glebionis; species Glebionis coronaria. Next base: position 590,112,564 of record CM046880.1, on the reverse strand, counting down.
GAGGAACATGAAGAATTTGCAGGAAAGAAATGAGTTTCACTTTCAACATTTGAGGGCAGACTTACGGGCAAGTGTCATTTTCTTTTTCGTACATGAAGGGCAGTAAAGATTGTATTTCTATAATAATATGGTAGGCAATTGGCTCCAATTGTAATATTCAAAGATTATATGTTTTTAAAAATCATGGATGTGTTTCTATAATAAGTTGGATGTTATGGAAACCGATTATATTCTCTTTTTTGTTTGGAATTGTTGGTGTTAGGTTAACAAGTTGAGAATTTTAGTTTTCCGTTTTGCTAAAAGTAAAAGGTTGCCAAGAAACCGGGCTGTATTTTGTGGGTTGGCAACTTTGTGGATCGTGACTACTTTTTTGGTCACCAACCAACCAAAATAGTGACCACAGTTTGGTCTCTAACAGATTGGTGACCAGAATATTTGGTCTTTAACCGATCGGTGACCAGAATATTTGGTCACCAATGGTGAAGCTGTGTTTACCCCCATCCGATTAGTGACGACTTTTTGGTCAATATTTGGAGACCTCACCAATTGTAATTAGTGACGGACCTATGGTGACCACTGGTGACCACCTATAGTTGGTCACTAATTACGTTTAATGACCAAATCAGTACCCTTTGTGACCAAATATTTTCGTCATTAAAAGCACGTTTTCTTGTAATATATGCCTTGGCCACCTGTGGCACGTGCCACACATAGATCAGCCATGTGAAGTAGGGTGGATTTGGCTGATCTAATTCGATTTTAGGCACATAACTGATTTCAATGTGCTCAATAATGAAAAATATGACATTTTACATAAAAAAAAATGAGCTTATAGTCATTAGTATAAAGCAAGTTAAGATCTGGGTTAGTATCTGACGTAATACGAGTTGGATGGAGAAGATGAATAGAAATGAGTTTTTTACAAATTTCCCCCCTAAACTTTTTAGATTCTACATAATTGTCTCGTATTATTAGTTTAAGTTCAAAAGCATTAAAAAGGCACAAAAGTAACATAACTAACCTTTTGAAAACACCAAAACAATACATTTATCTACACTATTATATAAAGAGGCTTATTCCAAACCTAACTCCGATCTTAATCCCAAAGCTAAAATTACCAAACCTAACTCCAAGTCAAAAATTAATATAAGAATGTTAAATTTTAGCCATTAGATTATATTTGACAAATTAATCTCATCCATTCATTTTTTAAAACAAAATTTTATAACAACTTTTTGTAACAACGTTATAACAAACTATTTAAAAAACTTTTATTTTTAAATTAAAATATCTTTTTATTTGGTTATCTTTTTTATAATCAAATTTCGTCATATCTTTTAAAATTTCGCGCTCTTTAATTTAACATCCATTTTAATATATTTTTGTTAAATTTTATATTTTTCAATGATATTGAGTTTATTTTAATTTGATTGAATTTTTTACTTTGAATATATATTTGATGAGTTAAAATGTAACATTTGTTCGCTAAAAAATAATTATCAGGTTTCCGCCGCTGCATTGCGCGGGTACCATGCTAGTTAGTCATAAGTCACTCAAATGCTAGTTATTCTTTAAGAAGATTTAAAAAACAATTCACTTAAATGAGTGTCATGGATACATCAAGTCATTAGTTATTGTTTCTAACTTTTGTTTTAGCATCTTTGTAATAATATATTTCTTGCACATCCTAAAATTTTCGAGTTCAAGGACACTGAATGTATAAAATGCTAGCTTTTTATATTTTGTTATAGGTGATAGAAGTATACTAGCTTTTCTATTAGTATTTATTTTATATCTTTTATTAGTTAAGATTTGGTAAAAAAATGTGTGCTATATACCTAGATCCGCCACTGCATACAACAGCACCAAAGTTACACTTTATAATTGTTTTCTATAAACTTTTGTCAGGTCTAATGCACTAATTCTTGAACATTGGCATAAATTTGGAGGATTCACCATGTTTGCAGGTGGTGCACCAGCTGTTCTTGTTGTTATAGCTTATGGTCGTGTTGATGTTACTTTTTATTGATACAAAAGTTGGATGATCCTTGCTTGACCCGAATTAGGCTTAATTCGGGTAGGCTGGGCTCCGGCTCTTGCACCAAGTGAATAAATTGCTGAGATCCCGCACACTAAAGCAACACGCGATAGACTTACCGTGGGAGCGTATCCCACGATTAGACTCGGCGTGAGAGTAAGTAATCAGTTAGGGTTAGAAATCGGCTGTGAATTGAGAGTATGGAGAATGTAATACCTTTATGGAACCCTTGGGGGTTCCTTATATAGGCAGTGGAACCCTAATGGGTTGCCACTGTTACTTCGGCCCCAAGAATAAGATAATCACCATAATTAGCTTGATTGTTATCTTCTAATTATGGTGAGTGTATATCCTATTCTCTTAGGCAAATCCCAATCTTGATAGGATTGTGATTCTGTCTAACCCTGTTCCGGTCGTGCCGGGCCGTGGCCGCACACATCTTATGCGGCCACTGTTCATTTAAGCCCATAAAATCAAATGATATTAACCCGACCTATTCATGATGGGACGGATGCGGGTAGTACCCGTGGGCCGGGTTCAAGACCCGGTTGGGGACTATACGTCATCATGTCCCCCTAGTCTAGTTGTTACAGCCGTAGGCGTAATATCTAGACTAAGAAGATGCCCCTCGGACGTACCAAGAAAGAACATCTTTAAATGCTGAATTTAAAAACCATATTTCGGCCGCACGTGCCAAGCTTGTTAGGAATTTATTCCTATGGCACCCCAGCCGCACGTGACGACCGGGACACATTAAATGAAATATTGAATATGGTCATACGTATGACCGCATATCCCGACACAGTTGACTGTTCACCTGACATATTGACTAACAAAGTGCAAACAGTCAGTACCTCGAGCGACGCAATCTTCTGACTCAGAAGTGACCCGTGGGTCCCGCCTGACTGTTCACTTGCCACTTACCTCTCTAACCACACGATCTAGGTTAGTGGAAGACACGTGGAATGAATCCAATGAATCATCACCAATGAGGCAACCCTATGAATAGGTTGCCCATACGGCTGTGTGTTACACACAGTCTTTTGCTATTTTTCCGCCATTAACGCTTTCTTCCTAACCATCACATTCTTTCGCACGGATCTTCCCTCATACAGGTTAGAACACCACGCCTTTCATCATTTCTTAATAACTATGGCTCATAGGAACAACCCGACCATCGGATCCGTGCTGAATGTGATGACGAAAGTAAAACTGGGAGAGTTTTGCTCTGAATTCTACATCTCTAGCAACCTTCACCCCTCTCTTCCTGGTGTCGGGGATCTTATAACTGAAGCCCCCCAGGGAAAGATTGGCCTGTATACCCGCATTTTTGATGCGGCTGATTACCGCATCCCTTTTACTAGGTTCCTTATAGATTTACTAGGTTACTATGATGTACATATCACCCAGTTACACTGCATAGGCGCATGTAAGATTAGCCAATTTGAAATCCTATGCAGTGCCCGAAGCATCCCCCCAACTGTAGCTTTATTCAGGTTGTTTTACATTCCCAACTTAGTAAATGGTTGGCTTTCCTTTAAGAAACGATCCCCAAACAGCCCCATGAGTCACAATAAAGCCATGGACTCACTGAAAAACTGGTACGACCACTACTTTTTTATTGACGCAGTAGTATGGCCGACTGAGTTTGTATATAAGCATAGGTTACTCCCTGACTTTCCTCCCCGGGCTGGTACATACAACTCCCATTACGCTCAAGAAATAGATAGAAATAGGACAGGGTTTCATAGGAACCTACCCGAGTCATTCCTTTGCCTGCTAGGAATTAGTCGTAACTACTTTGGCCCGTCGAACAGATACCCCGTATTTTGGAGAAGCCGAGGCGAAGGTAGGTATAGCATATGTGTCCTCAACGATATATGAATGCATAGTCCGCATCTAACAAAACTTCTTGCTTTGCAGAAATGAATTTCTTTGGAGTCCTACGCCAGGGAGACCCTAAGGCCATTCCGGAGGGAATGCGCCCCAGACGAGAAAACGAGCTACCACTGCTTGAACAAACCAGAAACGTGATACAATCCCTGGTAGCCGTACCCGACCCCCAATCCGATGAGGAAGATACAACTCTTTTGAAGACCCCCATAGATTTCGGTAACGAAGACGGGGACGCAATGATGCTGGAAAATGATGTTGGGCTCTCCTCACCGGCGAAGACTACCACCCATGTTCATGAGGAGGAGCAGGGTAATAACATTGAGAGAACCACCTCTAGCCTCCGCCAAATGCTGGGCGATGATGATGAGGAAGTACAACAAGTCGATGAAGAGGAGGAGGAAGAATCTCAACCCATCCTAAAGCGTACCCGCAAAAAGAATAAGAGGGTAAGGAAAACCACCGAGGCCGTGATAGGAGAACACAATGCCCCAGTCAAGAGACTATGTGAAGACCACCCCCTCTATCAATCTGGGGAAAGCACAAATCAGATTTCGGGAACGGCGCAGGATGCCCACATAACCCAGAACGTGCCACCCCCAGCTGTTGAGCCGGTCTCTCAGGTTCCTCCCACTACATCAGAGCTGGAGAAGACCAATATGTAAGTCGTCTGCACATGCCTGTCATTATTTCTTTCTTCCAAGTAAAAGGTATGTGCATTCGTAATAATACTTATTTGCATGACAATGTTTGTTGCAGGGATGACCAGGCTGGTGCCACATTTGTCCAAGGGACAAGGAAGGGGAAGGAGCCTGTCCTTCACGTCGCGGCGTCCAAAGCTGGCCCGGCCTTCAAGGAAGGTACTCCCACGACCTCACAGGAAATTCCCGTATCCGGCTCCCCCACACACTTTATTCCTGAGTGGAATACAACCACCACTGATAGGATGGGGGACACGGAAGAATGTCGGGACTACCTTCACCACTTCATTCCTCCTGGCTTTGTACAGGATATAAATTCACTAAGTCATCCAGACTTGGTAGACGAATACAGTGGGGCCTTGTTGCATCAGATGGCTATGGGTACTTCCATGAGGGTGAGATTTGAGGCCGCCCTGGATCACGTCGAATCTTTAAAGAGGAAGAACGGCCGCAGGGAGAAAATGATTGAAGAAAAGGAATCCATGATTGCAACCCTCCAGTCCCAACTCGCCACCGCTGAGGCAACCATCAAAGAACAAGCCGCGCACGCCAATGCCCACGATAAACGTGTTGCCGAGCTTGAAACCCAACTTGAGGCTTCAAAAGCTAAGGTACGTATCTGCACGGTATCATACCCACGTCCATATTATACATGATTTATTCTAACCTTAGTATATCACACGCAGATGGCCGCCGTAGAAGCTTTGGCGAAGACCTCCACTGACCAGGTATCTACCCTCTTGAAGGAGCTTGAAGATGTACAGACATTGGTCCAAGGCGAGGAGATTTTGAAAGAAGAACTGGCTAAGGAAAGGACCGTGCTGGAACAGGTGACGGAGGCTTCCGCGCAAAAGGACGCGGAGCTAGACGCCCTCACCACACACTGCGGTGAGGTAATGTGCCCCTAACTACTCGCAACCATTGCTGGCCGTAGGTGGATGGTGGGCCATGGAGCGCGCCTAGCTGTTATGAAAGTGTTGGAGGCTCCTCAATTTGTGCAGCAGTTTGTAGATCTTCTATCGGATAGCATCGACCATGGTCGTCACGAAGGTATGGTCATGGCCGCAGAGCTGATAAGCAAGAAGCAGAATTTTACAAAGCATGCCTACTTCAACCCTAGGGCCGCAGAGAAGATGACTGCGTCCATGGCTGCTATGAGGGATTTGGAGTACCCTTTCTTGGTCGAGCTTGAGTCTACAAAGGATGCGTCCAATAGGGAGATCATGGAAAAACTAAATCTAGGCGCATTCTCGCAAGGTAAGGGAGACTCCCGGACTCATTTCACACCTTCCCCCAGCCAACTCACTCTTCCCATTTATGAGGATGTCACCAGGATCATGGTTGGTGAGCAGACATTAAGTGAGGCGTTGGAGGCGAACGCGGCCCAAGCTCTCGAAAGAAAGACCATGGTGAAGCATCATCTCGAATAGCTGAAGAGCAGAGAGAGATACGTAAGTTTCTCCCCCTATGTAGGGCATTCTATCATTGCTACAATTTCTGAACAATTTAATTTGTAACAAATATTCGTCCGTGGATGTCCATGGCACTTTTTTTTGTAACACTTTATCTGAACACTAAGAATATTATGTGTATGGGTCCGTGGTAATCATAGCAATTTTGATTGTTGGAAACTTGTTTATATTTTTTAGATATGTGTATCTGTGTTGCATGACATGTCACGGCTTATAAAGAATAAAACTAAGTCTATATTTTACTAGACGTGCAGCGTGTGTCTTTATCATGTCCGGCACTATGTAAGTACGGCATGCAGAATCTTATTACAACGTCTTGTAAATATGGTGTCTAGCAAGGATACATGATACATGTCACTAGGGTTGCATCCCTCTTATGCGACAAGTTAAATTATTAGGTTCACTTAATCCTCTTACCCCGCCTGGGAGTGAATAGTACATGTACGATTTGAATGAATGCATATGAATAAGAAATATCACATTATAGAAGAACGGGTTGACTTGGTCTCACGGATGGCGCCAACTTGTTGATACAAAAGTTGGATGATTCTTGCTTGACCCGAATTAGGCTTAATTCGGGTAGGCTGTGTAGGATATGTAAATCTTGCTTATGTTTTAGAGAGAGAAAGATAGATGATTTCACACTTCTAGAGAGAAAAAGTTTAAGAACTATGTGTAAATTAAAATGAAATCACCACCCTCTCCATCAAAGGAGAAGGTTTATATACCCAAGCCTTGTGATGGGCTTGGGCTTACAATATTGGGCCGGCCTACACATGTTGTAGGCTAGGCTTGGCCTTGTTTGTTTAATAAAGATATCTAGACTACGAGCTACTACTTAATATATTGTCGGAGTGACCGAATCTTCCTAAATACGTAAAAACGTATTTCCAACAGGCTGGGCTCCTGCTCTTGCACCAAGTGAATAACTTGATGAGATCCTGCACACTAAAGCAACACGCGTTAGACTTACCGTGGGAGCGTATCCCACGATTAGAATTCGGCGTGAGAGTAAGTAATCGGTTAAGGTTAGAAATCGGCTGTGAATTGAGAGTATGGAGAATGTAATACCTTTGTGGAACCCTTTGGGGTTCCTTATATAGGCAGTGGAACCCTAATGGGCTGCCACTGTTACTTCGGCCCCAAGCATAAGATAATCACAATAATTAGCTTGATTGTTATCTTCTAATTATGGTGAGTGTATATCCTATTCTCTTAGGCAAATCTCAATCTTGATAGGATTATGATTCTGTCTAACCATGTTCCGGTCGTGCCGGACCGTGGGCCGCACACATCTTATGCGACCACTGTTCATTTAAGCCCATAAGCTCAAATGATATTAACCCGACCCATTCATGATGGACCGGATGCGGGTAGTACCTGTGGGCCGGGTTCAAGACCCGGTTGGAGACTATACGTCATCACTTTTGCTATGCAGAATTGAATGATTCATTCTGTTTCATTGGTCTGATCGTCTCTGAGTGTGCTGATCAAGCTGAAGGTAATTTTTTCTATAAGTCGATGAAAACACGCACATCTAACTTAGACCAAAAACTATCAAAGAAAACATTTTTTTCTTCTTTGAACTGCAATTTAATTTTTATTTAACATACTAAACTTGAAGCTTAATCTCCGCCCTCAATGGTCTGGAAGACGGAACCAAGTTTGTACTACTACAAATATACTCTTGAATCAAGGTACAAGTCGATGCACCAGCTGGTTTGTCCATATTTGAAAAAACCATTGATATTCTTCTATTAGTAAAGAGGTGAGTTGCGACTTGCGAGGTGAGTTCCGACGTGGCAAAAAGCCACGCGCAGGTTCTTATACCCACCCCAAAACCCATGCGTGGGTTGGATCACTTCGGTGAGTTTCTCACTCGGGGTGAGTTTAAACATTGTGGCTGTCATGTTTTATTATTACCGTTTTCTTAACATTATTATTGCCGTTTAATACTTGATAAAAAAAGTTTAACACTCTTCTATTTATTTTTATAAAGACGTTCATCATTCACCATTTTTAAAACAGAACTTTCTCAAACTTGACCATTTTTATTCACACTTCCCATTTTGCAACATATAAAATACTTACTTACCCATGGACGAGTTTATGTTTATGTTCCTCGATTTAGTGATCGAAGATAAAGAAACTATAATGATAATGAATAGCCTGCGATGCATCAAACACTTGTCTCGTAATGTTTAATTTTAGCTTTAATTGTAATGTCTGTAAATTATGAATAAAACTTTTAAATTTAATACTTCTTACGTTTTAGTTACTTTTGTCCGTTTACGTTAGGTTTTTTTTTCTTTTTTTTTTAGTTTAAGAATAATTAATTAAATAAAATGGAGGGGAGTTGAGGTGATTTTTTGGTCTTTATAATGGTGGGAATGATAAGTTTTTGTGAGTTATGATACAGATAAAAGAAAACGGATATGATACTTAAGTAAAAGTAGATTTTTTTACTTTAGTCCCATCGGCCTTAGCATAAATCATGTAGACGAGGCCAAATATTAAAAGAAAATCATATCTCACTCGATTGTTCTCACTTGTTTTGGTTGTTATGGTCGACCTTGTTCGAGCTACTTTTATGTTTTTGCTTTTGCAATAGAGAGGTGTTTCATCGCCACTCTCTCATTGCTATTCACTAGGTAATGAAACCTTTTATCCAAACAAAAAATTTACATACCAGTACTCAATATCAATATTTTGATTATTTTCTAATGAAGATGCTTGTGCGGAAAAAAATTAGCAAAGTCGTATACATCATCTCATGCATTGGTCAAAAGTGAAAACTGGAAAATAACTTTATACCACGACTATTATGGATAGTTGGCAACGAAGGAAAATGGCATCGCCGATAAATCACGATGTGCGTCGAGCTTGTAGACACATAATAAGTGTTTTAGTTTCATTTTTTTTAAGAATCTGGAATGATTTTATGGTCCTAATACTTTCCTTTTGTGTTGAGAAATTAACAAATATAGATAATCAAAAGAAAGACAATAATACTAAGAGCACAAGGAATGGTGCCGTTGGTAAAAAGTACCGTTACGTCAATAAAGTGAGCTTTGACACAAGAAATGCTATGACACCACACTTTAGAGAAAGTGATGATTTATGTTGTCATTGGGTGTTTTTGATGTCATAGAGTGTATATACCCCTTAAATTCCCAAAAAAAAAACCACTTGAGCTGGTGCCAGACTTTTGACACCACACCACGAAATGGTGCGCCGTTCTCAAAAATGACGCCAAAGCTTGGCACCAAGATATAGCACCACCACTTCCCTTGCTCTAAAAGTTTAATAGATAGCATATATATTAGTCATTTTCCTTTGTTGAAATTTAAACATTTAACAAATTATCGTGATAAAAGTTAGTTGAGGTTTGAGCCTTTAAGATAAACCAGCTTCAAATTTATAAAATGATTTATAATTATGAGTCTTTATAAGTCTCTTTTTAAAAGCTTTTGAATCATAAATTATTTACTTATTTATAAAGATATCTAATATATCAAAAAATTATTTAATTATATCATTTTTAATAAGTTTTAAAATAATAAGCTTTATCACGAACCTCTTTGTCAGACAAAATTACAAAAGTACTAATTCTAGTTTTAAGTATTATACAAAACTTGGCTCCAACTTCAAATTCAATCCAAAAACTTTAAATATAGGAACTAGGTAGCACTATAGCTGAGAATCGGTTTTAGACCGGACAAGATCGAAAATCAAAATGGTCTAAAATACCTGAAGATCATATTGAAATGGTCTGGTCTGGGTCGCGTCAGTCCGGTTCGATTCGATCTTCGGCCCAGTCTAGTTCGGTTTTCAGTCCGGTCCAGTTTGACATTGAGTCTCGTCCGGTGTTATTTGACATAATTGACGTATGTTTATTAAGATTGAACCGAACCGAACGGAAAAGATCGAATTTCGAAGTGATCCATAACTACAGGCCAAGGATTAGACTAAAATGATGCGTTTCTGTCCGTAAATATGCCAGCCTGATTACAAATTTATGATACACCTTTTGCTATTTAAAAAGTTTATAGTAGTAGTAATATTGAATGGGTTTTTCTATCTTGTGCCCTAAAGGCACATGATAAGAAGGTAAAAAGTACAGTAGGTCTTACAGAAAAGTACATAAGAATTCACACTTTGTGGATTCCTTTTTACTTTTCTGTAGGACCTGATGTAATTTTTATATACTTTATTTGTTCTTATCATGTGCATTTAGAGAATAAGATAAAAAAACCCATATTAAATTATTGACAAAATGATTTAATGCATTACTGTATTTACTTTCTATATTCATAAATGGGCCCTACTTGACTACTTTTATTTAATACTCCGTATATAAAATCATTCATATTCTATTTCTACTAACCCATCTTCTTCACTAAAACATTTTTTTTTTCATTTTCAAGTTATCATCAACTTTATCATAATTTTTTCTCTAGTATCATAAAACTAAAATTTAATGCCCTCTAATATCATAATGCCTTGGGCGGTCACCCACCTCGTCCAATATCAGATCCGGGCCTGACACCGTTATTACGCTTCATTAAAAATTTGACATCTTTATAAACTGTCAACGTTAGAATATAAATTGTCAACGTTAGCAATAGCAATGAAAAGTGTCTTATTCTTGATCAGATGGATGGGCTGACTCGGCCTGGTGCCTCTTAAGGAGTTTCGAAAAGGTCTCATCTTCATACTAGTGGTCAAGGTACTCGTGGACTTGGTGATCGAAGTACCCGTGAACCTAGTGGTCAAGGTACTCGTGAACCTGGTGGGCCAAGTACTCGTGAGCATGGTGGTCCAGGTACTCGTGGACCTGGTGGTCGGTGTTGTTGTATTTGTTAAGATCTTGATCTTAGGATCTTGAACAACTGAGATACAATGTAAGTTCGCATCTCTAAACTTTATCAAATTTTATAATTTATCAGTACCGTAACTGCTTGCAAATATATGTTATAAGGCATTATAAGGCAACATCAAGGAAAGTGAAAAAATATATTTGGCTTTATCGAAATTGCTTTTTTCCCTAGAATGACAAATAATCAGTTTTTACAACTAGGTTGCCAAACAATATTTTTTGATACTCCGCGTTTTGAAAATGTAAAAATCAGCGTAAATTATAATAAAAAGCAATGCATGAAATTGTGTTCGAGATTTTTTTATGCTGTAACGAAATGAGATATAGATATGGATTTGCCTTTCAAGTGTTTCAATGCCTCTGAAAATTGTTATATGGTTTGAGTAGGAGCTAAAGTAATCATAATTAGATAAGCAGTTTAAACCAGCAAGTCATAACTTACAAACTACTTTGGCGAAACTGCTTATTTGAATATGAAATCATAGACAGATTGCTTTCTCGATCAGTTTGTGTAGTGTGTCTAAATGCAATAATCATATAAATAGTGCCTATATTTTGAAGCCCCAGTTTAGCAGTCGGGAAGTTAACTATTTGTACGCTGTTTTATCAAACATGCGGATAAACTTTGTTTTCTTGAATGCGAACTAACTCTCTTAGTAATTGAGATGATAAATATGTTTCTTATCTTACTGCTAGCTAATTAGATGATTGGATGATTTTTTGGACGTGTAGCATAAGGGGATTTAAAAAGTTACTTAGTTAGTTGAAGTCTTTGGTTCACATTCTTTTTATACTTGGGTATAATTATTGATTATTAGCCAGTGCATGCTCTTATAATTATAAAATATTTACCTGTTCTTAGACCTGCTATTTCACACTTTGAAGCCAAATAGGAGGCATCACTTATGTGACTATTGGTACGGGATATGTCGATATGGCGATAGCAGCTTATCTGCTAACTGAATGTGTCATTTATCCAGGGAGGAACATGAAGAATTTGCAGGAAAGAAATGAGTTTCACTTTCATACATTTGAGGGCAGACTTACGGGCAAGTGTCATTTTCTTTTTCGTACATGAAGGGCAGTAAAGATTGTATTTCTATAATAATATGGTAGGCAATTGGCTCCAATTGTAATATTCAAAGATTATATGTTTTTAAAAATCATGGATGTGTTTCTATAATAAGTTGGATGTTATGGAAACCGATTATATTCTCTTTTTTGTTTGGAATTGTTGGTGTTAGGTTAACAAGTTGAGAATTTTAGTTTTCCGTTTTGCTAAAAGTAAAAGATTGCCAAGAAACCGGGCTGTATTTTGTGGGTTGGCAACTTTGTGGATCGTGACTACTTTTTTGGTCACCAACCAACCAAAATAGTGACCACAGTTTGGTCTCTAACAGATTGGTGACCAGAATATTTGGTCTTTAGGAGCTAAAGTAATCATAATGAGATTTTTTATGCTCTAACGAAATGAGATATAGATATGGATTTGCCTTTTAAGTGTTTCAATGCCTCTGAAAATTGTTATATGGTTTGAGTAGGAGCTAAAGTAATCATAATTAGATAAGCAGTTTAAACCAGCAAGTCAGAACTTACAAACTACTTTGGCGAAACTGCTTATTTGAATATGAAATCATAGACAGATTGCTTTCTCGATCAGTTTGTGTAGTGTGTCTAAATGCAATAAGCATATAAATAGTGCCTATATTTTGAAGCCCCAGTTTAGCAGTCGGGAAGTTAAATATTTGTACGTTGTTTTATCAAACATTCAGATAAACTTTGTTTTCTTGAATGCGAACTAACTCTCTTAGTAATTGAGATGATAAATATGTTTCTTATCTTACTGCTAGCTAATTAGATGATTGGATGAATTTTTGGACGTGTAGCATAAGGGGATTTTAAAAGTTAGTTAGTTAGTTGCAGTCTTTGGTTCACATTCTTTTTATACTTGGGTATAATTATTGATTATTAGCCAGTGCATGCTCTTATAATTATAAAATGTTTACCTGTTCTTAGACCATGCTATTTCACACTTTCAAGCCAAATAGGAGGCATCACTTATGTGACTATTGGTATGGGGATATGTCGATATGGCGATAGCAGCTTATCTGCTAACTGAATGTGTCATTTATCCAGGGAGGAACGTGAAGAATTTGCAGGAAAGAAATGAGTTTCACTTTCATACATTTGAGGGCAGACTTACGGGCAAGTGTCATTTTCTTTTTCGTACATGAAGGGCAGTAAAGATTGTATTTCTATAATAAAATGGTAGGCAATTGGCTCCAATTTTAATATTCAAAGATTATATGTTTTTAAAAATCATGGATGTGTTTCTATAATAAGTTGGATGTTATGGAAATCGATTATATTCTCTTTTTTGTTTTGATTGGTTGGTGTTAGGTTAACAAGTTGAGAATTTTAGTTTTCCGTTTTGCTAAAAGTAAAAGGTTGCCAAGAAACCGGGCTGTATTTTGTGGGTTGGCAACTTTGTGGATCGTGACTACTTTTTTAGTCACCAACCAACCAAAATAGTGACCACAGTTTGGTCTCTAACAGATTGGTGACCAGAATATTTGGTCTTTAACTGATCGGTGACCAGAATATTTGGTCACCAATGGTGAAGGTGTGTTTACCCCCATTCGATTAGTGACGACTTTTCGGTCACTATTTGGAGACCTCACCAATTGTAATTAGTGACGGACCTTTGGTGACCACTGGTGACCACCTATAGTTGGTCACTAATTACGTTTAATGACCAAATCAGTACCCTTTGTGACCAAATATTTTCGTCATTAAAAACACTTTTTCTTGTAGTGTATGCCTTGGTCACCTGCGGCACGCGCCACACATAGATCAGCCATGTGAAGTAGGGTGGATTTGGTTGATCTAATTCGATTTTAGGTACATAACTGATTTCAATGTGCTCAATAATGAAAAATATGACATTTTACATAAAAAATGAGCTTATAGTCATTAGTATAAAGCAAGTTAAGACCTGGGTTAGTATCTGACGTAATACTAGTTGGATGGAGAAGATGAACATAAATGAGTTTTTTACACATTTCCCCCTAAACTTTTTAGATTCTATATAATTGTCTAATATTATTAGTTTAAGTTCAAAAGCATTAAAAAGGCACAAAAGTAACATAACTAACCTTTTGAAAACACCAAAACAATACATTTATTAGTCATAAGTCACTCAAATGCTAGTTATTCTTTAAGAAGATTTAAAAAACAATTCACTTAAATGAGTGTCATGGATACATCAAGTCATTAGTTATTTTTTCTAAGAGCATATATAATGGGATAAGTCTTTAATGACTTTTCACATTAAATGCCATCAATGCATATTATATTTATACACATAACTTTCATACAACTTTGAAGAAAGACTTGAAATGTACCAAGTCTTCTTAAAAAGCTTTACAAAAAGCTATGCTTACAATGCCAAAAAGCTCACTCAAAAGACTTGTAAAAATTGTAAAAAGCTATTAGTGTTTTAAGCATTGTGGATCCTCTAAGCTTAAATAGCGTATAACTTTTGTTTTAGCATCTTTGTAATAATATATTTCTTGCACATCCTAAAATTTTCGAGTTCAAGGACACTGAATGTATAAAATGCTAGCTTTTTATATTTTGTTATAGGTGATAGAAGTATACTAGCTTTTCTATTAGTATTTATTTTATATCTTTTATTAGTTAAAATTTGGTAAAAAAATGTGTGCCACACATGTTTTATATACCTAGATCCGCCAGTACATACAACAACACCAAAGTTACACTTTATAATTGTTTTCTATTAACTTTTGTCAGGTCTAATGCACTAATTCTTGAACATTGTCATAAATTTGGAGGATTCACCATGTCTGCAGGTGGTGCACCAGCTGTTCTTGTTGTTATAGCTTATGGTCGTGTTGATGTTACTTTTTGTTGATACAAAAGTTGGATGATCCTTGCTTGACCCAAATTAGGCTTAATTCGGGTAGGCTGGGCTCCGGCTCTTGCACCAAGTGAATAACTTGCTGAGATCCTGCACACTAAAGCAACACGCGATAGACTTACCGTAGGAGCGTATCCCACGATTAGACTCCAACGTGAGAGTAAGTAATCGGTTAGGGTTAGAAATCGGCTGTGAATTGAGAGTATGGAGAATGTAATACCTTTGTGGAACCCTTGGGGGTTCCTTATATAGGCAGTGGAACCCTAATGGGTTGCCACTGTTACTTCGGCCCCAAGCATAAGATAATCACCATAATTAGCTTGATTGTTATCTTCTAATTATGGTGAGTGTATATCCTATTCTCTTAGACAAATCCCAATCTTGATAGGATTGTGATTCTGTCTAACCCTGTTCCGTTCGTGCCGGGCCGTGGGCCGCACACATCTTATGCGGCCACTGTTCATTTAAGCCCATAAGCTCAAATGATATTAACCCGACCCATTCATGATGGGCCGGATGCGGGTAGTACCCGTGGGCCGGGTTCAAGACCTGGTTGGGGACTATACGTCATCATGTCCCCCCAGTCTAGTTGTTACAGCCGTAGGCGTAATATCTAGACTAAGAAGATGCCCCTCGGACGTACCAAGAAAGAACATCTTGAAATGCTGAATTTAAAAACCATATTTCGGTCGCACGTGGCAACCTTGTTAGGAATTTATTCCTATGAAACCCCAGCCGCACGTGACGACCGAGACACATTAAATTAAACACTGAATATGGTCATACGTATGACCGCATATCCTGACACAGTTGACTGTTCACCTAACATATTGACTAACAAAGTGCAAACAGTCGGTACCTCGAGCGACACCATCTTCTGAGTCAGAAGTGACCCGTGGGTCCCGCCTGACTGTTCACTTGCCACTTACCTCCCTAACCCCACGATCTAGGTTAGTGGAAGACACGTGGCATGAATCCAATGAATCATCACCAATGAGGCAACCCTATAAATAGGTTGCCCATACGGTTGTGTGTTACACACAGTCTTTTGCTATTTTTCCGCCATTAACGCTTTCTTCCTAACCATCACATTCTTTCGCACGGATCTTCCCTCATACAGGTTAGAACACCACGCCTTTCATCATTTCTTAATAACTATGGCTCATAGGAACAACCCGACCATCGGATCCGTGCTGAATGTGATGACGGAAGTAAAACTGGGAGAGTTTTGCTCCGAATTCTACATCTCTAGCAACCTTCGCCCCTCTCTTCCTGGTGTCGGGGATCTTATAACTGAAGCCCCCCCAGGGAAAGATTGGCCTGTATACCTGCCTTTTTGATGCGGCCGATTACCGCATCCCTTTTACTAGGTTCCTTATGGATTTACTAGGTTACTATGATGTACATATCACCCAGTTACACTGCATAGGCGCATTTAAGATTAGCCAATTTGAAATCCTATGTCGTGCCCGAAGCATCCCCCTAACCGTAGAGTTATTCAGGTTGTTTTACATTCCCAACTTAGTAAATGGTTGGCTTTCCTTTAAGAAACGATCCCCAAACAGCCCCATGAGTCACAATAAAGCCATGGACTCACTGAAAAACTGGTACAACCACTACTTTTTTATTGACGCAGTAGAATGGTCGACTGAGTTTGTATATAAGCATAGGTTACTCCCTGACTTTCCTCCCCGGGCTGGTACATACAACTCCAAGTACGCTCAAGAAATAGATAGAAATAGGACAGGGTTTCATAGGAACCTACCCGAGTCATTCCTTTGCCTGCTAGGAATTAGTCGTAACTACTTTGGCCCGTCGAACACATACCCCGTATTTTGGAGAAGCCGAGGCGAAGGTAGGTATAGCATATGTGTCCTCAAAGATATATAAATGCATAGTCCGCATCTAACATACTTCTTGCTTTGCAGAAATGAATTTCTTTGGAGTCCTACACGAGGGAGACCCTAAAGCCATTCCGGAGGGAATGCGCCCCAGACGAGAAAATGAGCTACCACTGCTTGAACAAACCAGAAACGTGACAGTCGCCCTGGCAGCCGTACCCGACCCCCAATCCGACGAGAAAGATACAACTCTTTTGATAGAGGATGACCACAAGCAAATATTCCTAGATGTTGCATGCATACTCAAACGTTGGAAGAAAGAAGAGGTAGTCATAGCGCTTGAAAGCCGTGGTTTTCACGCTCGAAATGGCTTAAGAGTTCTTGAGCAGAGATCTCTCGTAACTATTTTGAAGGCTATGAGCAGCGTTTGGGAATGCATGACCACGTAGAAGAAATGGGCATGAATATTGTTCGTCGCATGAACCCCAATGAACCTCAAACGCATAGCCGACTATGGATCAAAGAGGAAATTGAAGATGTACTATTGGCTAATAACTTGGTAAGTATCAAGAGATATTATTGTTGCTTAACCATAAAGTGAGTATATATTTCTAAAAGTTTAATTTTTCATTTATTAACACAAATGAACTTTTTTTATTACATATTCAAATGCCGCAAAATGAGTAATGCTTATTAAGACTTTTTTTTGCATCTAATACATTAATTGTTTATTATTTTAGTACGCAAAGATTTGAAAAAAAGTCATAAGTTCATCAAATCTTATTTAAAAGGTTTTTGAAAAACGTTTTCCTCCGATGCACAAGAACCATCTTAAATTTTTTTTCTAAAAGTACAAACCTATTGCTAAAACATGTAATATGTTATTTCAAACATAGGTCTAAAAGTTTATGAGAGGTTCAAGATATTTTGCCCTATAGTGAGAAATCATTTCATATTTAAATAATATGAAAAAGTATAGAATTATATAAAAAGGTCCCAAATATATTTAGCTAAACACTTAATGGCACTTAAAATTTATAAACTTTGAAAAATTTATTTATAGTGAGAATAATTCATAATTTGAAACGAGGTATGAATTAATCATGTTTGAGGAGGTTGTAAATTTATAAATAGTGGATGCCCTTAGTTTATTAATTGGATTTGATATTAACCGTAGCCGATCCACCATTCCATTATCACCCAACCGCCACCAGCAATCCACTACCTTTTTTTGAAATTTGGAAAGACTATTTATATTGAATTTAAACAAAACCCATATAATCCCAATTTCTCATTTCAACTTACAGGCTACCCCACCAGCAACACAATGTATAAGACATCTGGATGCAGAGACATTGGATTTTGGAATGTTAATGAAAGGTCTCGCAAACATGAAAGATTTTCGATTTCTTTATTTTTCAAGTGGACGCGTATTTAGCAACAAGTGGAAGCTTCCAAATGCCTTACGATTTCTGAGATGGGATGGTTATCCTTTTTCAAGTTTACCCAAAACATTTCAACCAAATTATCTTGCTGGACTTCAAATGAGTTTTGGCAACATGGAACAACTTTGGGAAGATGGAGAAGAAAAGGTATAATAACATTCATAAGTTGCTACTTTATTCCCTCTTTTCTTACTCATTATTACTAGTAACATTTATCTTTCCTTTTTTTTTCGTTTCTTTTCTTATCACAGCATTTTCCAAAGCTCAGGTTCCTAAAGTTTACCTGGTTATCTCATTTGAGGACCCTTGACCTTAGTGTGGCTCCGAATCTTGAGACACTAATTCTTGAAAGGTGTGCTAATTTGGGAGAAGTTCATTTCCAGGTTACTACAAATTTAAAGGAGTTACGTATCAACCGTTGTCATACATTGGAAAAATTACACATGCCTGCTGAATGTCCAAAACTCACATCTCTCGACCTCAGTTGGTGTTCACACTTGAGCACCCTTCACCTCGGGATTATTCCCAATCTTGAGACGCTAAGGCTCAAAGACTGTACTGATATGGTTGAGCTTCGTATGACCGCTGAATGTCCAAAGCTCGTTAATCTTGACATCTGGCATTGTAAAAAGGTTGTGGAATTGCCTGAGGATATTGGACGGTTAAAATGTTTAAAAGAGTTAGATATCACTGGAACAGGCATAAGTCGGCTTCCAGAGAGTATTTTTAGGCTGAAAGGTCTGCGTATTGTTGGGGATAGACCCCTTCTCGTGTCATGTTCTTTTAACAAGATATTTACCTCTAACGGTAAAACATTCTGCTACATATAAGGCCGCAAATACCCAGGCACAAAAGCAGCAGAAGTCCCCTGTCCCATGGTCGAGTGATGATTTTGAACAGCTCCCAAGGCCCAAAGACGTCACTGCATTAAAAACTTTTTTTGCAGGTACTTTCTCCCTTATCTGTTAATTGTCTTATGTTTGATGAAGATTGCAATTATTTCCATGTCGGATGTAAATGATGTTCCACACTTTACTTAGAAATGAATTCACCTTGTCTTGTAATAGCTTCTGGTCGTATTGATGTTACCGAGTACTGTCAAAGAAACATTTTTTTCCTTATAAATGCAATTTAATTTTTTGACATACGGGTTTGGTTTCAGGCTTTCAGCTAGTCGTTCAAAATCAAAGTACAAGAAGATATGTCCAAGGAATCAAGTTTGAATCAAGGTATAGTTCTTAACTTTGACTTCTTCATAAAGCCAAAATATTTATAACAGTGAGACTTGCTATGATGTCAGAGATGATCAATTTATATATGAATTCAAGAAAAGTTTTGATTTGCATAAACATCTTCTACAATAGGTTGAAATTATTAAAAAGTTGACTTTTGTGTCATACTTAGAAAGCATAGTATAAAGTGTTTATTTGGTAATGAGAAAAGCTACTAAACATGTTTCAGGAATACGAAGTTACTTCACTGCCAATCATTTGCATAATCCATTTTCCGATAGAACTTGAAGCCGGGAACAACAGAAGAAGCTAACATATAAATCGACATTACTTCTTGTTCCATGGAGCACTAGGGGTAAAATGGTGTACATGTGTTTTTTTTACTGCTGCCTTATGTTTCTTAGTCAGAATTGTATCACCACATACATGGAATTAAAGCTGACTTTTACAAACGAAAGGTTGTGTAAAGCATTGAAACATTAATGGAACTTTTGGTTCATAGTCATAATTTGTTTCCTCACGACAGTCCAAAGTCCTTTCAAACAAACACATCACCATTGATTGTGTTAACTTTAGTATGTCATGTGAATATGTGATCTCAATTTTGTTATTCATTTCAACCCCTGATATTTGTTTCGACCCTAATTCATATCATAGTAATCACAAAGATAAAACATCTTCCAGAAAGTGTTTGTATGTTCAAATATCTGAAAATTCTGGAACTTAATTCCTGGTCAATTACAATGTTTAGAGAAGCTAATACTAACAGAAAGTGAGTTTCTACGAGATATTCAAAACAGCATACGTGAGATGAAATGTCTCAATTTCATCTCCCGTATTGTATTCAAGTTTCGGAATTGCCTGAGGAATTGAAATTGGATGGTTAGAATGTTTAGAAGAGTTGGATATCACTGGAACATGCATTTGTCATCTTCCAGAAAGTATTTTTTCTTGTTGGGTTAAGATGGCTTCTTGAGTCATTTGGTTTTACATCGGAGATAAAAACCTCTGATGACGAAACTTACTGCTATATAAAAAGCCATGTTTAGCACAGACACTGAAAGCAGAAGGCTGGTGTACTGCATTGAGAACTTTTTTATCAGGTACTTTCTCCCTTCTCTATTAATTATCCTATGTTCCTCATTTAAATTTCAATGGTTATGAGTCAGTAAGCAAGAGGGTTCACGTTGTTTGCAGGTGGTGCACCAATCGTCCTTGTTGTTCTTGCATTCTGAAGTTGAAGGTTAATCTCCGCCCTCAATCGTTTGGTTACAGCTAGCTATTTGAAGCAATGGTATATTTCTTAACTTTGACTTCTACATTAAGTCAAAATATGTTCATTATTACAATGGAAATTGTTAAAAAGTTGACTTTTGAGTCAAACTATTGAAGGACATATATTATAAAGTGTTTACTGGTACTTGGTACTGAGAAGAGCTACTAAACATGTTTCAGGAATACGAAGTAAGTTACTTCACTGCCAATCATTTGCCGTAATCCGTTTTGCGACAGAATTCGAAGCCGGGAACAATGGAGGAAGCTAACACACTAATAGAAGTCAAAGGCTGGTGTAAGTATTAACATTAATGAAATACATCATCATTGATCTCAGTTATCTTTATTCATTTTGACCCCTTACGTTGGTCTAAACCCAAATGGGTTATTATCAAACAACAAGTTCATTTAGAGGTTTATTTGCACACTCAGAGGGTTCAAATCGATTTGAAATGTTAAGTCTCAGTAGGATTGGTCTTAATGGATGTCATTGGAGTAAAAATGTTGTGCACATGGTATTTGAATGTGCTATTTGGGCCATTTGGTTAATTCGCATAAAGGAAGAGGACATCTTCCCGTAGATAATTCACATATCTAAATCGTGGATTGCACGCCTCCTTTAACTTGTTTGTTCATTCTTAGCTTTTAAGATTTTTGGCAAAATGTGTCAGTTCCCTGTAGTTTGCATGTTTTTGGGTGTTTGGCGCAGTTGAACATAACTATGTAGTTTTCCACTGTATGGATGTTTGGCACAATGGGGTTGCTCTTCCATATCGAGCCTTTATAATGGGTCGTTTGGCCTAAATGCTCGTGGGTCCGGTTTAACATGTGATATTGGGGGCTGCATCTGATGGTGGAAGTGAGCTGCATTTAAGGTTGTCTGAACGATTGGGTTCCGGGCAATATTATGTATGCAGTTTTCTTCTTGTGCTTCTGACACTATTTGTTGCAGCAATAATGTTTTTGGCTAGTTTTGTATCGAGTCAAAGTTTTAATGGAATTCTCTTTGGTCCACTTCTTAATCATCTTGTTAAATGTGGATGATTAATATAACATTTATAACTTCTGTTATATACTTTAAATACCGATGAAATTAACTTTCCTCAATTCGTTGAATTCCATTACTTTAAATTCAAACAGTAAACACGCCACCATTGACCTTTTGGATTTTGCGTAAATTGATACTGTAACTCGATTGCAAGGCTTCTTTGTGTGCATTTGTCCATGGATTAGGTGTGGGATTAGCTCATTTAACGAAGTTGGTAGGAGTCAGCGTATTATAAAATTAACGTGCAGTCAACAAATATAATCTGTAAGGTTACTCACGCTTTACCTTTTAGTGGGCGTAATGTGTAGTTTTAGTTGAATAATGAAAAATTGATGGAGCTGTATTTATGATCTCTTTGTGAGTTGTAGTGTTTCGATTTCTCGAATAATCCCATCTTATAATTGGATGCTAATGTGTGTAATAGGAATAGTGGAATAAGAATGTATCTATGTGACATGAACAACTACTTATATGCTATTGATTTGTCACATGTAAATTTTTTGATGTAATGATGGTGTAGACATGTACTTATTCACTAGGGGGTGTTTGGGATTGCTTGTTAAAAACTCCATTTACATGCGTTGGAGCTACAGTTTTTAGACCCTTAATTTAACCCGGCCAATCTTTATAGCCATTAGCATTCACACCTTTGTTGGTAGACAGAGAAATTAGAAAACACATAGTAAGGGCGGAAAAATATGTTATATTCATGCAAGTCCAAAGTGACTATTTATACAAAAATGAAGAAGTCCAACTAAAGCAAAAGCTAACTAATCTACAAACCGAATTAAGCTACTATAGTATAATCAAGCTATAACCATAAACATTTCTACATCACATTACATCTTATGAGAACCGTGCTGAGAGAAGCTTGAGCTTATTAGGCTGCGGAGCTTGAAGCCACTAGCCCATTAAAAGGAAGCAGCTGGGTTTGACAGGGTGGGAGTTGAGGAACACTCTTGATGGGTAAACTCGTCATTATTTCTGAAATTTATTTCATGAAAGTTATTTTTCATTTAATATTTGGGTGAGTTGGTCATGTTTCATCATAAAACGGGCGAAATTGGTAAATATTTCAGTTTGCCACATAGGCAAAGAGCATAATGGGTCGAATCTCATCAAGGCGTAACTAAAATGAAAGTAACCTCCTTAATTAGTCATTTATTAAGAAAGCTGTAGATATCTTGAAAGAATTTTGTTATTTATGGCAAACTGATAAGGTGCTTGCGGGTAGAAGTACCTGTTTTGATCCATACAAAGGTTACCTTTTACTGAGCCTATTTGTGACCCGTATACTCTACCAAGCCTTTCGCTCATTATCCTTGCACTATCAATGTTTAAAAATGGATTATGTACTATTTCATAGTAAAATGGTAACTAACATCTTGAGTTTTTTTTTCCAACTTTGAGACAATATATATTAATATGACGATGTGATTTAATCCTGCACGAATGTCTAGTTTTACGAGATATTCCTAACAGCATATGTGCCATGAAACATTTGGAATACTCCTATCTCTCCAACTGTATTCTAGTTGAGAAGTTGCCTGAGAAAATTGGACGCCAAGAATGTTTAAAACGGTTAGATACAGAAGGTACAAGCATACGTCATATTCCACAGAGCATTTACTGGTTAAAAGTTCTGTGTATTAGTGGGTCCACAGTGATTCTTGAGTCATATGGCTTAACATCAGAGATACAAACATATGAAAACGAAACTTTCTGCTACATATAAAGCCCTAAAATAATAGGTACTTACTCAGCTTTCTACTAATGCTCTTACTTCAGCACCTCTTTGTTAAAAAAATTTGTTTGTCATAACATAATAGTTGAACGTTTTCATGTGCTTATTAGGCTCTGTGTCTCAACAACTAATTGAGGCGAAGTATCGTGCAGGTAATTGTCTTCAATATGGTATTTGAACATACTTGGTCAACACCAAGATTTTGGGAAAGTCTATCTTCGGACAGAGTGTGAAGCTGGAACAAGGTAAGAATTTATCTTCGGACGGGTAAAAAGGGTGTAAGAATATGGGCGAAACGAGTACAGTATTTCTCATTGTATTGCTTCCGTTATGTCAGCCACAAATTTGACGTATCACATGTATGTATATATGTTAAAACTGATCGAGCTTGGTACATCAATTTTCCACCTAAACACGGGTGAAACTCCTGCTACATGCCCATTTCTTATTTCCATGATCATAGTTTTAACTTTTAACCTCTTGCTATTCGCGACAACTAATCTGGAAAATAAAGATGATATATTTTAATCTTCAAATAATCTGCAAGAGTGGTTGGTTTTATATACTTGGGGGCAACTTCAAATTTCCCCTTTTATAATTTAAAATTTTCATATATATTCAAACACAAAGTTCTTGGATGGATCAACTAGCGATTGTCAAGATATTCCTTTATCAACAAGGACATATAATATTAAGATTAAAGTAACAGAAATAATCAAATAAAAATAAGAAATTTCTATGTAGCATCATCAATCATGCTAATCTTTATGAATTGTCTAATTGTATATTTGACTATTTCTACAACTACATTATTACTACTATACTTTTAAGTATATCATATGGTTCAAGTTTAAATATACACCCATTTGGGTAGTGGATACGCACACCTAACACCTATAAAAGTCAATAACCTAAACTTCCATGAAAAGCTGTAATAAGTACTTAAATATATATATATATATATATATATATATATATATATATATATATATATATATATATATATATATATATATATATGAAAAACAATACAGTAGTTTATAAGCAAGTTGATTTGTAAATGGCTGTAGCATGCATCATCACATATTTGTCAACTGCGTAGCCAAGCATAGAAAAGAAAAATATACTCTTCAAGACAGTCCCCTCTAACCCATCTTTGCTTAATTTGCAACAAAATATTCGATTTATTGGATCGTTATACCTTGAATGGCGTCAACTTCAACTTCATCCGTTCAAAAAAGCTTCAAGTATGATGTTTTTTTAAGTTTTCGAGGTGAAGACACTCGTCACAACTTTGTTAGTCATCTTTATAAAGCTCTTGAGCAACATGGGATTCAAACTTACAAGGATGATGAGAAAATTGAAAAGGGGCGAACCATTGACACCCACCTCATCAAATCCATTGAAGAATCAAGATTCTTCATCATTGTGTTCTCTAAGAACTATGCAGGTTCATCTTGGTGCTTAGATGAGCTTGCAAAGATTATGGAGTGCCGGAAGGAGAGTGAGCAGACTGCTTACCCAATCTTTTATGATGTGAAGCCGACTGAAATCCGCAAGCAAAGTGGGGCGGTTGGAGATGCTTTTATAAAACATGAAAATAAGGAAGCTGCTGAGAAATGGAGGAAGGCTTTGAACGAAGCAGGCAATCTTGCTGGCTGGGAATCCAAAAACACTGCGAATGGGTAATTATTCATAATTTGTTTGCTATATGAGTTATTGACTTAGAGATGTGATCCTATAAAAAATGAAAGGAAAATAAAAAATATGAAAAGTAAAGAGAAGATGATTGATGAACAACGTTTTCCTAATGAACAACTTTTATATATGAACATTGATGAAAATTTGTTATATAAGTGATGCACATTTTTTATTTTTTATTTTTTAAATAATTGATGAATACATAATATTTTTTTCGTAAATTGGTGAACATCGTAAAAAATAATTGATAAACATTTAATCTTTTTATTTTTTTTACACAACTAATGAAAAACATGATTTTATTCGAAAACTGCTAAACATCGATTTTTATTGATAAACAACTTTTTTGTTATTTTGATTTCTAAAGTCACAACTGATTAGCATTTGTTATCTAACTGTTAAATATCGCCTTGTTCGAACTATGAACATTTTATATTCTTTTTTAAACTGATGAAAAACGTGAGTTTTTTCTAAAACTAATATTTGATGAACTAATGAACATTATCAAAAAAATATTGATGAACATTTCTTTATTTTTTTAACTAACGGATAACTTAAAAATTATCAAGAACAACGGATGAACTCATGAACATTCGTTATCTAACTGACGAACATGTATAATCTAATTTTAATTAAACAACCGATGAACAACGCTTTTTTAAATGATGAAAATTACAAAAGAAACCGATCAATTGATGAACAGTCATTATCTAACTTTTTTTATTAATGAACGGTGACTTTTATTGATGAACAATGTTTTTTATTGATGAACAACTTTTTTTTAATTGAACGACGGTTTATGGATGAACAAGTTTTTTTATTATTAGATAATTGATGAGTTACGTAATTCTTTTTCTTTGAAAATTGATGAAAATCATAAGAAATAATTGATGATTTATTTTTATTTTTATACACAACTCGGATAAATATGTTTTTTTTTAAATGTTGAACATCGATATTTATTGATGAACAACGTTTTTGTTACCACTTCTAAAGTCACACTGATGAACATTTGTTATCTAAGTGATGAAAATCGCCTTGTTCCAACCGATGAATATTTGATATTTTTTTCCTAAAAACTGATGAACCACGTGTGTTTTTAGAAAATATTGATGAAAACTAGTGAAATTATCATTAATATTTGACAAACTGATGAACATTATATAAAAAACATTGATGAACATTTTTTTTATTTTTTAACTGATGAATTACTTAAAAATTATCAAAAGTAACTGATGAACTGAAGAACATTATCAAGAACAATGGATGGACTCGTGAATATTTTTTTATCTCTCATGAACATTTATATCTTTATTTTATTTAGACAACTAATGAACAACTTGATTTTCTTTTTGAAAAATGATACACATTAAAAAAAAAAACTGATGAATTGATAAACATTCGTTATCTAACCTTTTTTATTAATGAGCGATGATTTTTTATTGATGAATAATGTTTCTTATTGATGAACCATTCCTTTTAATTAATGAATAACTTTTTTATTATTGAACGATGATTATTGTTGATGAACAATGATTAACTGATGAAGATTATAAAGAAATATTGATGAACTGATCAACATTATAGAAAAACTCATAAACTGATGAACTGATGAACATTATAGAAGAACTAATGAACATTTGTTTTATCTTTTTTATAATGAACAACAATTTTTATTAATGAATAAGTTTTTAATTAAAATTTAAAATTTTGATAAAAAATTTATTTCAATTATGAATAATATTTTTATTAATGAGCAAGTTTATATGGATGAACAGCCTCATAACCTTTAAACTATTTACTACTCTATATTAATTAATCTATTTAAGTAAGATACAAAAAACTTGTTTACACAAAGTGCCACTGTCAACATCCTTTTCAAAATAAACACGCTTAGGTCTCTTAATTACTCGGTAATTACCGAGTAATTAAAGGAACATAAGGGTGAGCATTTGGATCGTCAAATCGGATCGGACCGAAAAACTGAATTAGACCAGATCGACCTGGATTGGACCGAGTAAATTCAGTCCGTAATTTTGAATCAATTAAGTTCTCGTTTCGGTTCAATTTTACCAAAAAATCGTTTATTTTGCCTAACTCATATCAGACTAAAAACCGGAAACAATCAGACTGACTCGGACTGGACCGAACCATTTCGGTCCGGTCTCGGTCTGAAGTTTTAGACCAATTCAGTTTTTGGTCCAATCCGATCTGAGTCTACCGCTCAACCCTAACTAAATACTGTTGTTCTGAAAAGAATTTTGGTTATTACTGTAATTGACTATTTCAAGGCTAGTCAACGTATTAATTGTCATCAACAAGAAAAAATAATACTGTCCTCACACATTTCTATATAATACCTCACCTATCTCTTTCATCATTAAGAAGAAATATATCACTTTTCATGAAAGCTTTTCTAGTTAGGGGTGTTTGGTTAAGCTTATGAGTAGAGCTTAGGCTTATATTATATAAGTCATTTATGGCTTATATATTAGAAGCATATAAACTTATGTTAAGTGTTTGGTTAGGCTTATTAAAATTAATAAAGTAAAATGACAAAAAAACATATGAATATTAAATTATGTGGTTATTAAATGGGGGTATAAAGGTCTTTTTATATGTAATAGTTATATAAGCCTATCTTTTGTTATAAAAGCCTTAAATGTTTGGCTTACCAAAATCCCCTTATATAAGCTTATAAGCCGACTTATATAAACTTAACCAAACACTTGGTTTCGGCTTATAAGCTTATATCAGCTAATAAGCTTATAAGATCACTATATAAGCTAAAACAAACACCCCCTTATTCCAGTGAGGTTGTTGTCACCCCCAGTGTGTTCGGCGAGAATGTTCGGAAAGAGACCAATTGGTAACCATCTACATATTTATTTACTCGAATTTTCCTCTATCTTCCTGCATGACCGCGCCTCCTCCAAGAACCATCGTCTCTTCGCTGCCGGTGATGGTGCGGTCGTAGGTGGGGGTGGTGATTGATCTGGAGGTGGCGGTGGTTGGACCAGTGGTGTTAAATGTATTTGTTTTGGTAACGTTGTCGTTCATGGTTGAAGGTGGCTGACGTGAAATAGAATAAAAAGAGTAATCAGATGTGTAAGAGACACGTGTCAAACGGAGAATAATTTTTATGCTTTTTAGAATACCAACATTTTCTATTTGATCGCGTATCTACTGACTTAATGTTAGGTTATTTTTTATATAATTAGTAATTACTATAAATTAGTTAGATCTTTTACATTGTTTCAGGGATGAATCCAAATTGATCGAGGTAATTGTTGATGATATTTTTGAAAAGATAAGTTTCGGTAATTGGGTTGCTAACGAAAAGTTTGTAGGCATGGAGACACGAATAGAAGCTGTCCTTTCATCTTTAGAACTTGATGTTGATGATGTCCGCATGATAGGGATATGGGGCATGGGAGGTGGGGGGAAGACAACATTAGCAAAAGCTGTTTTTGATCGAATATCCGTTCAGTTCGAGGGTAAAGCCTTTGTTGAAAATGTAAGGGAAATTTCTTCTTCTGGTCTGAAGCAGTTGCAACAATATATTATTTCAAGCGTGTTAAATAAAGGAAACATCGATGTAAGAAGTGTTCATGAAGGAACAAACATGATGAAAAAGATTATGCGTGGGATAAAGGTTCTTATTGTTCTGGATGATGTTGATGATATAGAACAACTTGAGGCATTAGCAGGCGAGCTTAACTGGTTCAAATTGGGAAGCAGAGTCATCATTACCACACGAGATAAGCAAGTGCTGGTAGCCCACCGAGTGAGCTTCATTAATAGCGTCACTATGCTATCGGACACAGAAGCAATTCGCCTCTTCAATACATATGCATTTACAAAAGAGACTCCAATTATTGGGTACAATGAGTTATCAAGACAAGTTTTAGAATATGCTCATGGACTCCCCTTGACGATCAAAGTGCTGGGCTCATTACTGTGTGGTCAAAATGAGCGTCAATGGAAAGATGTCTTAGAAAGACTAAAAACAATACCGTTGAAAGAAACTATGAAAATTTTGGAAATAAGTTATGATGCTCTTGATGCTGATCACAAAGAAATATTCTTAGATATTGCATGCGTACTCAAAGGTTGGGAGAAAGACGATGCAGTTGGAGCGCTTGAAAGCTGTGGATATTTTGCTGAAGCTGGCTTAAAAGTCCTTGAACAAAAATCTCTCATAACTATTTCTAAATATCGGGAGTTGTTGAGAATGCATGACCATATAGAAGAAATGGGCAAGAATATTGTTCGTCGTGTGAACCCCAACGAACCTGCAATGCATAGCCGGTTATGGACTGGCAAGGAATTTGATGAGATATTGGCTATTAACTCGGTAAGTATCAAGTTATACGGGTTTTGGTAAAATGAATGAATCGTTGTAAAAAAATCTCAAAAGATGAAGGTATATTTTATTAGAGTTAGTTACTTAAATCCTCCTCCATCACACTATGTTTTACATGCAAAAACTGACTCTATTGAATAAGGATACACTATCTTTTACGTACGCTAGTTCACCATCGAATATAGAACACCACCACTAGTAAGTGCTACACTCATTACAAATCGATGCAACTAAACGCATTTAATACACTCATTTAGAAGGTTTATTTATGGTGGTTGTGCATTGGTTTTTGTGTGTTAGTTGATATAAGGATTTTCTTTTGTTTGATCTTTTTGTATTTGTAGGTGAAGGAAGAGAAGAGGTGGTGGAAGCTTGCGGGAAAAAAGACGTTGCTTCAAGGAGAAATGGTTAGAATGGATGTCTGGTTGTTGTAAGGGTGTCCATCTTTTGGGTTTGACCTACGAAAACCAAACATCAAATTGAATCAAACCCGAATTAAAGTGAACCAAAATTATATTCGGATTATGGGTCATAACTAAACCGAACCAAGCTACAAATTCAGATTTTCGGTTGGATATAAGTTTGACAATCGGACACGAGAACTGAAGCTATACAAATATATATATTTTATATTTGTATATATAAAATGATTACTTAAATTTAATCTTAATATAATAAACAATTTTTATACTTGAAATATATTTTTTGACTAAATATTTATATAGTCATAGACTTTTTTAGAATAATTCGGATAATTCGCGTTATTCAGATCAACCTTAGAACCAAACCGAATTTAAATTCGATCATTGGTTCGGTTGAAATTTAGTTGTGTTCGATTCGGTATTCGGGTTGACCAAAATTTTTTAACCAAATAACTCGAATCGTATAATAGAACAACCCGAAAATAATAAGAAATAAAATATAGTCCGACCTGATTTATCTGTTTCTGTCGAGCTCTCATGGTTATCTCTGTTTCGATTCCCCAAGACTTATATGAGCAAACCGAACTGCCGCCATCTACTTTTTTTCAGATCTGTTATTATGTTCAATTTAAACAAAGCCTCAAAAAATCCCCAGAATTGACAGAATTTAATAACCCAATTTCTCAAGTTGCAGGCTACCCAAGCAGCAACACTACGTATGGGACGACTGGATGTATCAAGAGTCGAAATTTTAATGAATGGTGTCACAAAGATGAAGGGCCTTAGATTTCTTCACCTACATACATTAGCTTTATGGGAAGATGAAGTTTCGAACCTTCCAAATGCCTTAAGATTTCTTGTTGATTCGCCATATGCATGTAAAGAAAAAGTTCTCAAGAACTGGAACCTTCCAAATGCCTTACGGTTTCTGAGATGGGATTTTTGTCCTTTTAATAGTTTACCCATAACATTTCTACCAAATTATCTTGTTGGACTTCATATGGAGTACAACCATATCCAACAACTTTGGGAAGAAAAGGTAGAATAACATTAATGGTTGATTCATTCATTGCTACTTCCCCTAATTTTCTTACTAACTTTTATGTTTCCTTTTTCTTTGTTTCTTTTCTTATCACAGCCTTTATTAAAGCTCAGGTTCCTAAAGTTCCACTTTTCAGAATTGAGGACCCTTGAGTTTAGTGTGGCTCCGAATCTTGAGACACTAATTCTTGGAAATTGTCCTTATTTGGTAGAACTTGATTTCCAGGTTACTTCAAATCTAAAGGAGTTACGTATCTATAAATGTAGAAACTTGAGGACCCTTCACCTCGGGATTACTCCCAATCTTGAGAAGCTAAGCATCTGCGACTGTAACAACATGGTCGAACTTTGTATGCCCGCTGAGTATTCAAAGCTTGTTAATCTCGACCTCGACAATCTCATGTTGAGTACTCTTCACCTCGGGATTACTCCCAATCTTGAGTCGCTAGGAGTCAAGAATTGTATTGATATGGTCGAACTGCACATGCCCGCTGAATGCCCAAAGCTTGTTAATCTTGACCTCAGTAATCTCAAGTTGAGGACCCTTCACCTTGGGATTACCCCGAATCTTGAGACGGCAAGTCTCAAAGATTGTCGTGATTTGTTCGAACTTCATATTCCTGCTGAATGTCCAAAGCTCGTGACTCTCGACCTCAGTAATTGTATCCAAGTTGCAGAATTGCCTGAGAAAGTTGGACGGTCAGAATGTTTAAAAGAGTTGGATATTACTGGAACAAACATAAGTCGGCTTCCACTGAGTATTTTTAGGCTGAATGGCCTGCGTATTGTTGGGTCTAGACCCCTTCTTGTGTCATGTGGTTTTATCTCCGAGATATATACCTCTAATGGTAAAACGTTTTGCTACATATAACGCCGTGAATAGCCCAGGCACCAGAAGCAGCAGAAGTCCCCTGTCCCATGGTAGAGTGATGATTCTCAACAGCTCCCGAGGCCCAAAGACGTCACTGCATTAAGAACTTTTTTAGCAGGTACTTTCTCCCTTCTCTATTAATTGTGTTATGTTCGATGAAGATTGCAATTATTTCCGTGTCGGATGTAAATGATGTTCCTCACTTTACTTAGAAAAGGTAATCAATATAAGGTTCAGTAAGCAAGAGGATTCACCTTATCTTGTAATAGCTTCTGGTCGTATTGATGTTACCGAGTACTGTCAAAGAAACATTTTTTTTCTTTCTTATAACTGCAATTTAATTTTGTGACATACTTAAAGTTTAATCTCCGCCTTCAATGGTTTGGTTTCAGCTAGCAGTTCAAAATCAAAGTACAAGAAGATATGTCCGATGAATCAAGTTTGAATCAAGGTATAGTTCTTACTTCTTAACTTTGACTTCTTCATAAAGTCAAAATATTTATAACAGTGAGACACTAAGACGTGCTATGATGTCAGAGATGATCAATTTATATATGAATTCAAGAAAAGTTTTGATATGCATAAATATCTTCTACATTCTACAATAGGTTGAAATTATTAAAAAGTTGACTTTTAAGTCATACTTTTGAAGAACGCATAGTATAAAGTGTTTACTGGTACTGAAAAAAGCTACGAAACATGTTTCAGGAATACGAAGTTACTTTGCTGCCAATCATTTTCAAAATCCATTTTCCGACAGAACTTGAAGCGGGGAACAACAGAAGAAGCTAACATATAAATCGACATTACTTCTTGTTCCATGTAGCACTAGGGGTAAAAATGGTGTAAGGAAACAAGTAAAATGGTGTACATGTGTCTTTTTTACTGCTGCCTTATGTTTCTTAGTGAGAATTGTATCACCACATACATGGAATTAAAGTTGACTTTTACAAATGAAAGGTTGTGTAAAGCATTGAAAAATGAATGGAACTTTTGTTTCATAGTCGTAATTCGTTTCCTCACGGCAGTCCAAAGTCCTTTCAAACAAACACATCACTATTGATTGTGTTAACTTCAGTATGTCATGTGTATATTTGATCTCAATTTTGTTATTCATTTCGACCCCTTATATTTGTCTCGACCCTAATTCATATCATAGTAATCAAAAAGATGAAACATCTTCCAGAAAGTGTTACGTTCAAATATCTGAAAATTCTGGAACTTAAATCCTGCTGGCTACTAGAGAAGTTACCCGAGAATCTTGGTCAATTACAAGGTTTAGAGAAGCTAATCCTAACAGAAAGTGAGTTTCTAAAAGATATTCAAAACAGCATACATGAGATGAAATATCTCAATTTCATCTCCCGTATTGCATTCAAGTTTCGGAATTGCCTGAGGAAATTGGATGGTTAGAATGTTTAAAAGAGTTGGATTTCACTTGTGAGTCAAAATCTGCTCGTATTGTGAGTAAATTCAAGAAAAGTCAAAATATGTTCATTCTTACGATGGTTTGAAATTGTTAAAAAGTTTACTTTTGAGTCAAACTATTGTAGATCATACATTATAAAGTGTTTACTGATAATAGCTACTAAACATATTTCAGGAATACGAAGTAAGTTACTTCACTGCCAATCATTTGCGGAAATCATTTTTCCGACAGAATTCGAAGCCGGGAACAACGGAGGATGCTAACACATTAATGGAATTTGATACAACAGTGATACAACAGTGACTATTTATACAAAAGTGAAGAAGTCAAACTGTATTATTTGAACTGGCAAATGTGCGGCTTGAATTTATACTCATCATGTCTGAAACTTGCTGGTGTGTGACTTGTATACAAAAGGGTGATAATCTCTCGAATCAATAAAAGAAGCATAAATTTGATCATTTTACACATGGGGTCAGTGGAGTTACGAGGGAGCCATCAGTTGCAAGAGGGCGGATACAAGTAACCTGAAATATTTCATACAATACGAATAGATTAACTGGAAAATGAGCGAATCAGATAACAAGTATTTGTTCATGCTTTTCAAGGATGCTAAAAAGAATGGAGTTAGTGTATTCTATCGGAAGTTTAACAGTCGGGAATGGCTTAGCAGGAAGAAGCTGGTGGAATATATTGTCAATTTAAGAATAAGGAATGGAAAGTTTTATATTTGGAGATAGCCCATAAGGAAAAAGAAAGTTAATGGTTGTTGGTTGGATCAGCTAGGCGCTGGGCATCCACAATCATCATATGTGGGTGCAATAGAAAAGTGTGTCAGGTTATTATGTCTTCAATCCCATTGTGAACCTCCACTTCAACATACACACAGAAATGAGTGTCTCTCTGAAAGAAACATTGACAAGGGTTGTTAGAAGTTGTTGGTTGCTGATATGGAAGAGGAGATTGAAATTCAGCAAATGCATGATGTTCATAACACTAGAGTTGAGCTTGAACCTGAAGTTCAACGTTGAGTCTGATCCGAGCCTGCAGATTTGGCTCATTGGGATGCAACAAACACTAAAGATGTCATCTGGGAAGTCTATGGTGAATAAATTCAGCGGCTTCCTACATTTGATTTGGTTCAGTAGCACACCGATGTTTCTTGTGGACAAGAAACTTAAGGGGATGGAATGATACAGGTCAAAATGATTGGGCACGTGACTTGCTGATACGTGCTTAAATGTGAAAGATATATTTATTAGCTATTGATTTGTAAACTAACTTCTCTCTCTCTTTTTTGTTATCCTGTAAAAAACTTTGTTACAGTAATCGTAATGGAAGCTACTGAGTATGGGCTCTTTGACTGTAATTAACTTAAATTGTTATCTCAATAAACTGAAATTCTTTGAGTGAACGACGTTTTCTAGCAGTGGTTACAGACGGATACAACTAACCTCGTGGTTATATGGAGAATGTATAAAGTAGATGCATACATGATAAGTCAATAACAATACATTGAAGCCACTAGCCCATTAAAATGAAGCAGCTGGTTTGACAGGGTGGGAGTTGAGGAACACTCTTGATGGGTAAATTCGTCTTCTGAAATATTATTTCATGAAAAGTTATTTTTAATTTAAGATTTGGGTGAGTTGGGTCATGAACGGGCGAAATTGGTAAATATTTCAGTTTGCTACATAGGCAAAGAGCATAATGGGTCGAATCTCATCAAGGCGTAACTAAAATGAAAATAACCTCCTTAATTAGTCATTTATTAAGAAATCTGTAGATATCTTGAAAGAATTTTGTTATTTATAAAAGGGTAGTCGCCCTGGGATTAGTCGGTTTGCAATGTCGAGTCGGAAACCTAGTTATACCAAAAAAAACTGATAAGGTGTTTGCGGGTAGACGTACCTGTTTTGACCCATACACAGGTTACCCTTTACTGAGCCTATTTGTGACCCGTACTAAAATATACACTATCCCAAGCCTTTCGCTCATTATCCTTACACTATCAATGTTTAAAAATGGATTATGTATTATTTCATAGTAAAATGGCAACTAACATATTGAGTTTTTTTTCCAACGTTGTGACAATATATATTAATATGACGATGTGATTTAATGCTGCACGAATGTCTAGTTTTACGAGATATTCCGAACAGCATATGTGCGATGAAACATTTGGAATACTCCTATCTCTCCAGCTGTATTCTAGTTGAGAAGTTGCCGGAGAAAATTGGACGCCAAGAATGTTTAAAACGGTTAGATACAGAAGGTACAAGCATACGTCATATTCCGCAGAGCATTTACTGGTTAAAAGTTCTGTGTATTAGTGGGTCCACAGTGATTCTTGAGTCATATGGCTTAACATCAGAGATACAAACATATGAAAACGAAACTTTCTGCTACATATAAAGCCGTAAAATAATAGGTACTTACTCAGCTTTCTACTAATGCTCTTACTTCAGCACCTCTTTGTTAAAAAAATTTGTTTGTCATAACATAATAGTTGAACGTTTTCATGTGCTTATTAGGCTCTGTTGTCTCAACAACTAATTGAGGCGAAGGATCGTGCAGGTAATTGTCTTCAATATGGTATTTGAACATACTTGGTCAACACCAAGATTTTGGGAAAGTCTATCTTTGGACAGAGTGTGAAGCTGGAACAAGGTAAGAATTTATCTTCGGACGGGTAAAAAGGGTGTAAGAATATGGGTGAAACGAGTACTGTTGGAATTTATAAATACTAGTTAACCATTAACTACGAGTACGCAGCGGAATGGATCTAGTATAACATACATGATTAAGCACATAAGAAAAACAATTTAAAACCAACCTTTAATTAATTGAGTAAATCAATTAATACGTCTTGATCTTGATCTCGAACTTTAACGGTTAAATTACCGTCTCCATCGTTTGCTCACACGGCACGTCAAACGAACATCACTACGATGCTAGTAGTAACTTCACTTCTCAAACAACAAGTGTATAATCTCGTAACTAGAAACCCTAGATCCAAAACCCTAATTGGGATTACATAAGGATCGGTTTATAGAACGTTACAAGATTGATTAACCTAAAATCACATAAACCCTAATTAGGGTTTATGTATGTCGAGCCACCAAGGGAGAACTAAAACCTAAATCTAGTGATTTAGGGTTTAGTCAAAAAGCTTAAAACTTTATAAGAAAACCACCAAAAAGGATTGATCTTATAAAGGTTTAACCTTTATGTGATTTTAGGGTTAATGGAAAAAATCGTTTGGTTTTGGTGTGGTGTTTTGTTGCGATCGGACGGAACAAAGGAGGCAAGGGAGAGGGATAAAAATTATGAGCTAGGTGTTTGTGTATTTATACACATTCTCCACCACCTCAAATCTTAAGGCCCAACCCAAAAAACCTAATTAAGGAAAACATTACCTTAATCAAATATTCTTGAATATTTACTTACCAAAAACCAACAACCAAAAATCTTCTAGAACCCCCTACACATAAAATTCGGCCGATTGGTCTTAGGAGTTTCTAGAAGTCGTTTTCCTTCCAAATTTAAATAACGCACTCGTATTAAATTAATTAAACCCCGTTAATTAATTTAACCACCGTTAATTAAATAATAAGTGAACTTTTTATTAAACGTTTAATTATAAATAATAAAACGTAAATAAAAGTGTGTTGTGTGTGCCCCCGATAGGCTCACGTATTTCCGATGGCTAAACGATCGCATATCCCAACAGCTCCCACTTGTGAGAGTTTAGACATACAGCGTCCATAATAAAGTATCTAGCAACACTTCATTATAACCGGAAATGACTGAGGTATAGTTTCAAGAAGAATATCTCAAAAGTATTAATGGTATACGATTATGTGACTTGCTAATAATCATCCCTTTGTTACTAGTACCGTTTAAACTATGGATATGGATCCTAACTCATTCCATGAAGTTTAAATTATAGTTTCTCGTTATAGAAGTTAATTCAGATATACCAAACGTAAACAAGTATCATCTTGATTTACACTTTGGGTGCGGCCACACAATTATCTGATTAATTCTGGAGAGGGCCCAGTGGTACTTCACTGCACTATATCAAGTGGAGGAACAAATTCTTTATTGACTACAAGTGTCTGTGGATGCTGCTTCACAACACTTCCAATTAGAGTCTTTATAGCTAGGTCTGGCGAACTAGCGTTGGACATAGAATCAAGAAGTGATATTCACACATGCACAAACTTGTTTGCATCTCAAGTCTAAGGATGATGACTTAATCACCATTTTCGCAATCTTACTCATGACAAGGATCCAAAAGTAACGATTCGAAAGTTCGGGGTGTCCAATATGCATCCCTTATGAATAACATATGAGTTTGGCGGGAACCGTCCATATATTCAAAGAATATAACCAACACTCACATTTGTCTTAATGTAGACAATACTCCCATATTGCTAACCGACAATGGACATATTTAAAATAATCAAATATTCAAGGATTTAAACATACAAACATAGGGCAACAATAATTATATGAATGAATAACAAATACCAAGTATCTTTATTCATCAGAAAATAATTATTGTCTTACCATCCCAATTATCCAAATACTAAAATAGATATGCATGAAACTAATTTAGCAAGTTGAAGTCAAATGTTTCCAACATTCTCAACTATTCTTTAACAAGAAAGCTAAATAGTTATCTAAGTAAAGTTTCCGAATACTTGTTTCAAATTTCTCAATTGTGAAAGATTTGGAAAACAAGATGAGTGTCTTTTCTTACATGCTCATACTATTTGCAAGTTTCATAGTAGGGGATATCGTCAATCCTTGCATAAGGTATTTAACATCAACGATATGCTGACAGTCATCTTTACAGTTTCTTAAAATGTAAAGTATTCTTATTCCTTAATGTGTAATGCAACAATGCTCATTGTGAGCACATCTAGTTAGTAGATTTATCATAAATGATAACATCTCACTTTACTAGATCGATTATCCTCTAACATCAGTGTACACATACATCACTATGCTTTATAATTCGTAAACATTTGTATTAACAATAATCTAAATACTCTCAATTAGAAATTGTTTTTGTCATCTCACTTTGCTCTTGTACAAAAATGACAACAAGTCGTATACACAATATAATATTTATACATAATGAATCCTTAGTTAAAAACATAAGGTTTCCATTCATGTTATAAATTATGTCAAGTGAAATATATCAATCAAGACTCACTTGAATGATGTATTGCATTGTGTTTGACTTAGTTACCGCATATGTTTATATCAATAAACATTTATTCCAAAGTCATTTGTTTTATTCCATAAATTCTCAAATGAAGTTTCATTCCAAACTTAAGGATTACATCTAGCTTAAATGGAATGATATCTTCAGTATGTTATACAACATATGAATTTAAAGAAAAAACATAGTGCCCCCACTCAATGTCAAGTGTACTCCAAACTCGTCTAAATTTAATCGAAATCATATTGAATTAAATTCTAGATTTAGTTTCTAGATGCATAATTTAATCCATACTTGAATTAATCATCTTGTATACTCAATAAAGATTTTATAGATTCATAAACCTTTTGATTATACACCATCCTCGCTAAAAGGTAATCATAAAGGGAAACAATAAAGTTTAATTGACATATACCATTTACATAGAAACATATATGACAATCAATTATCTTTATTTAATTAATACGTGCATAAAAGGATGATTTAATCATAGTCAATTGCTTGAGTATAATTAAAAGCTTCCTATTATTAGCCATGCATTAAGTATGTATACCATTTTGTCCTTGTGAGTCATTCTTCAAAAGAAACTCCAACCAACCTCATAGGTTTATAATTAGGAGAAACATCAATCAAATTTTAGGAGATTGATTTTCCCTTTAAGGACTGCATCTTATCATTCATATTTCTAAGACATTTATCAGATTCAAGATATGGTAATATTTTTAGCAGTTAGTAGATTACAAAGATCTCCTAACTTATATTCCTCAGCATTGATATTAAAATATCAATCAAGTGATGAGGTATCTTTGCAGATTTATGAATGAGAGTAACATTTACTTTGGTTTGA
The DNA here is from genome assembly GCA_025667525.1 of Glebionis coronaria. Taxonomy (NCBI): domain Eukaryota; kingdom Viridiplantae; phylum Streptophyta; class Magnoliopsida; order Asterales; family Asteraceae; genus Glebionis; species Glebionis coronaria. The sequence continues at coordinate 590,073,143 of CM046880.1, read as the reverse complement.
CATTTCCATGCTTAACCAAAATATGACATCAACAAGTGGATTTTGAAGGTTGTGTATTTTGCTCTTGAATATCTTCAAGATTTGTTATAACTCCCACTTACTTTTGTAAATAGAGATTATTCTCTAAATACTAAGTATTTAAGCAACAATAAATTGTTCTTAATAGAGAGACTACAAAACAAATTTTAAATTCTTATCTCAAGTTTGTTAATACTATGCTTCAAAAGATATTAACAAATTAAAGAATCTAATTAAGACATATTGGGATTTCTCCCAAGAACCCTAATTAGGGTTTCTAGCATGAACCCTAATTCTTGTATTACTCTTTTAACCAATAACCTTAGGAAAGGTTTGTGTTACGTCAAGCTATGAGGAACACCAACACTACAATCGTCAAGCACAGAAGTGTAGGAAATCGAAAAACCTAAAAGGTTTTAGGATTTGATTGGTTTGAGTGGAACAACCGAAAGTCCCTAATAAATTAGGGGTTTTCAATTTGTGGGTTGTCTTGAATACCTTCTAGGTTTGAACTATATTGAGTGTATCAATGACACACGCAATTTTCTAACCTTGATAGATCATGGAGGTAGAATAATTAAAGCTATCATAAATCAAACTATATGAATATAGTTTGTTTAAACTCTTTAGACATACCATAACATTTTGGTATTCTATGAGTATTGGAATTGTGAGACTACATCAGAATTCTATAGATAACTTAATTCTATTTGGATTAAATACTTTGTCAATTGGGTCATGTACCAAATTACAATATCCGTATTTTAATTCCAGGTGCATGCTATAATGTATATTTCTTGAACAATGCGAGAACCATGTGTTTACAAGAAGACATAGTAGTTCAAGAATTATATGTTCATGCGTTTACAAGAAAACAGAACATATCAAGTATACATTATAAGTCTTTGAATAATTCAAAGATCTTATGTTTATGTGTTAACAAGAAGACATAACTATTTTACTACATACTTTATGTTATAAGTCGGTGAGTAATTCAAGGACTTTATAATTATGTGTTATCAAGGAAAAACATAATTATACTAACTAAAGCAATCATGAACGCAAACTCTTGAGTTCAATAGTAATTTCAAGTTAATTTTATACTTCAAAATTATGATTATTATATCTTAACCATAATTGTATTTACTATAACATGTAGTAAATTACCGAAGTAGCTTTACACTATATCATGACATTGAATGTAGTAGGACAACAAACATCTTGTATGTTCAAGTCCTAGTAGAATTATTAGCTTTCTTACCTTTTGGGCAAATGAAACTAATAATATGTTGTTCCTTGCACACACTTTACAATTTCTCCCACTTGTGTAAGGCACAACATCATATCATGTAGACAAGCAATACAACATGTGGTTGATTGTGTAAACAATATGATTATGTCATTGATATTATAAGTAGATTTAGAACTATAACTTTAAATAAAGAATTGTGGATTATTATTTTATAGATAACGTTTCGGAAAGCGACATCAGAAAGGCAGCGTGTTATCATATAAAATAAAATGCAATTTCCTTTAAGCAATGGTTGTTCATATTTGGAAGTGATAAATTATTTCAAAGCAAGTTCGAAATAATATGGATGACTAAGCAAGAAAATAAATCTTGTAGCTCCCACTGAAATTGACAATATTACATGGATATTATTTCAGTAATAAATTGCAACGCTCCCACTGGATTTGTCAACATAAGAGATGTTGCATCACCAGTAAAAAGTGAATAGCAATTTATTGACTTCCTTATCTTTGAAAAATTCCTACAAGTATACATTTACTTATGTATTTGAACAAAGTATATGAAATTCTACTTGTGTGGATGAGGGACTAGCCGTTCATGCTTTCAATTAACTTGACTATTTTAGCATGCAATTCCTCCTTTATCGTCTACATAGCCGCAAGGGTATTTAGCACTTTTAAGGAATAACAAGAGTCCAAGAAAGATACCTAGCGAAGTGCTAGTAAATTCTTTACTCTTTACGGTTTAAACTCATACATCGTGACAAGTGCAAGATGTCATTTATTTTGGTAGCTATAGACATTAGGTACACAAAATATGTTATCTTTCAATAATTTCAGAACCGGATTAGGATAATGAAATATTAAAAGTGAGTTTAAATGCAATCGATAACGATTCGACTATGGTCCTATCTTATTCTTGTCAACTAATGAGAAGAGATAGGAGTAAGTCTCGCTTTTCTTACCAGGAAAAGAGACTATGTTTGTTTTCTATAAGAAAACAACTTTAGTTTACGAATTATGTTGCAATAACACAATTAATCGGAACTTTAGAAAGTTCAATTTAGTATTTTCGATAATTAAATTCTTAATAGAATTAACTACCCAATTAATTACTAATAAGACTAAGATCCTACTTGCACTCCCACTCAATATTAGAGGTCCGACCGTCTAATAGCAAGTAGGGCAAGAGGTAAGCGTCGAGCGTTAATTGCATTACTAGTGCAACTCTTAGAATTATGAGACGATTCATGAAGTTTATTGTTGTAGAGTGTTTGGATGGGACGTTCTCTCATCTCTTTCGAGTGCCATTGAACATCTCAAACAAACTTGTTCTACACGTAATAAAATCATGAGTATGTTTCATCTCATCTTATGCCTCGGGTTCCGAATCTGACCGGGAACTCGACTTAAGTCGTACCAATTTAGAGCATGCAATAATTGGCAAAGGTCTGACCAGTGACAAAAATCGCCTTGGATGCAAGATTCGCCCTAGGTCTGACCAGATGACGAAAAAAGACTACAAGTGCTACTAAATTGGGTGGCATAGACTTAAAATTCAAATAGGTATCACATAAGTTTTACAAAACAAATGTCAAAAGCGTGTAAAAGATGCATGCAATCATCTTTTAGCATAAGTTAAGAAAACGTTTTGTTAACTTTGATTTAGGCGTTTTTACCGCGGGAAAAGATTAAAGAAGGATCAAACCCTATATCCTACTCTTCATGCGCCCGAGGGCGCAAGTGCTTGGGATAATTATCATATAGATGCCGAAACATGTACATGACACGGGAAAAGATTAAAGATCGTTCAAACCCTAGATAGCTTGACTAGAACACGTAGTGTAATAGCAAGTCCACCATTAGTAAAGCACAAAAGTTGTTTTTAAGTGTTATAAACCAATTAATTTTGCAAATCACGTCGTTGAGAAGATAGTTTATAAGCCATCATTACGGTATGTAAGCCTAACTCGAGTGACAATATGATTTCGCAAAACAATTCGATTATAATAAAAACAAGTTTCATAGTTCTTATGTCAATATTAATATTTGTTCAAAAAATCAAGATTTTAACAAATAACACATAACCGATTCGCAAGGAAAATATGGTGTATTAATATGACATAGTTTTAAAGCTAGTTTCGATATAAGTACCATCCGTTTTTATGATTCCTAGAATCTCGAATTATTATGTTTTGCAATTCATAATGGAAAACAAATAAGCACATAAAACAGACAGAAGGGGGTAGAAGCAGAAGACAGACTCTATATGAAAGCGGTAAATCATATAAGATCCAAGTCTCGAATGAGTCTTCCCTAAATTGAGGACCAAAGACCCTCATCAAGTTTTCGAGCAAGGTACTTGATGACGTGCAAAGTATCACAAAAGTGAGATGCAAGGGTCTTTGACGGATAATAAAAAACAAAAGTAATTATTAACCGGTTCAATTTTAACCTACACAATTTTTAATAGATCTAGATCAAGATTAAAACTTTATGACAAGTATGCATGTAGTTGTCATAAAAACATAAATAAAAGAGATTTTAAAGCGAAGCAAGCGTGTTTTATTCTATGTGTAACCCATGAATGCCATACGAATTGACTCGTGATGCCACTGTTGGAATTTATAAATACTAGTTAACCATTAACTACGAGTACGCAGCGGAATGGATCTAGTATAACATACATGATTAAGCACATAAGAAAAACAATTTAAAACCAACCTTTAATTAATTGAGTAAATCAATTAATACGTCTTGATCTTGATCTCGAACTTTAACGGTTAAATTACCGTCTCCATCGTTTGCTCACACGACACGTCAAACGAACATCACTACGATGCTAGTAGTAACTTCACTTCTCAAACAACAAGTGTATAATCTCGTAACTAGAAACCCTAGATCCAAAACCCTAATTGGGATTACATAAGGATCGGTTTATAGAACGTTACAAGATTGATTAACCTAAAATCACATAAACCCTAATTAGGGTTTATGTATGTCGAGCCACCAAGGGAGAACTAAAACCTAAATCTAGTGATTTAGGGTTTAGTCAAAAAGCTTAAAACTTTATAAGAAAACCACCAAAAAGGATTGATCTTATAAAGGTTTAACCTTTATGTGATTTTAGGGTTAATGGGAAAAATCGTTTGGTTTTGGTGTGGTGTTTTGTTGCGATCGGACGGAACAAAGGAGGCAAGGGAGAGGGATAAAAATTATGAGCTAGGTGTTTGTGTATTTATACACATTCTCCACCACCTCAAATCTTAAGGCCCAACCCAAAAAACCTAATTAAGGAAAACATTACCTTAATCAAATATTCTTGAATATTTACTTACCAAAAACCAACAACCAAAAATCTTCTAGAACCCCCTACACATAAAATTCGGCCGATTGGCCTTAGGAGTTTCTAGAAGTCGTTTTCCTTCCAAATTTAAATAACGCACTCGTATTAAATTAATTAAACCCCGTTAATTAATTCAACCACCGTTAATTAAATAATAAGTGAAGTTTTTATTAAACGTTTAATTATAAATAATAAAACGTAAATAAAAGTGTGTTCTCCGTATTGAGTGTGTGCCCCCGATAGGCTCACGTATTTCCGATGGCTAAACGATCGCATATCCCAACAAGTACAGTATTTCTCATTGTATTGCTTCCGTTATGTCAGCCACAAATTTGACGTATCACATGTATGTATATATGTTAAACCTGATCGAGCTTGGTACATCAATTTTCTATTGGAAGATTAATATTGATTTTCCTTCATTTGCATTCAATCCTTTGGCCAAATATAAAGATACAGAAGATAATTCTAGAACATGGGCCTAAACAATGGGCCGAAATATAATTATGAGCTAATGTGATAAAATGTCATCTAATACGCCCCCGCAGTTGGAGCGGGAGGAGGCCGAACGCTCAAACTGGACCGAAAATCTTCAAACAAGACGGAGGGAAGACCCTTGGTAAAAATATCCGCATACTGATAACGAGATGGAACATGAAGAACGCGCACTGTGCCAGCAGTAACCATGTCACGAACGAAATGGATGTCGATCTCAATGTGTTTGGTACGCTGATGTTGTACCGGGTTAGCAGACATATAGATAGCACTCACGTTGTCACAATAGACTAATGTAGCAGAAGATAAAGGGCAATGGAGCTCTCGAAGTAAATTACGAATCCAGGCTGTCTCGGCAACAACATTAGCTACACCCCGATATTCAGCTTCAGCACTAGATCGAGAAATAGTGTGTTGCCGTTTAGATGACCAAGATAAGAGATTATCACCTAAAAATACACAATAACCGGAAGTGGATCGGCGAGTCGACGGGCAGCCTGCCCAATCAGCATCGGTATAACCAACCAGAGAAGTAGTAGCGGAAGCATATAAGTGTAGACCATAGTCCAATGTCCCCTGAACATAGCGCAAAATCCGTTTGAGAGCGGCAAAGTGAGGCTCACGAGGATCGTGCATATATAAACAAACCTGCTGAACTGCATAAGACAAATCTGGACGGGTAAAGGTGAGATACTGAAGACCACCTGCGAGACTCCGATATAAAGTAGGATCCTGAACAGGCACGCCTTCCGGACCTAGTTTAGACTCTGTATCAACGGGTGTCCGAGAGGGATTACAAGAAACCATGTGAGCACGCTCAATAAGCTGAAGAGCATACTTCTTCTGAGACAAGAACAAGCCTGTAGAGTGGCGAGTAGCAGAGATACCAAGAAAATAGTTAAGTGCCCCAAGATCTGTCATGTCAAACTCACGATGTAGAGAACCAATGATCTGTTGTAGAAGGGTGTTGGACGAGGCTGTAAGAATGATATCATCCACGTATATAAGTAGGTAAGCAACCTCTGAGCCTTGTCGATAAATAAATAGTGAAGTGTCGCAACGACTGTGATAAAAACCTACTCGTGTAGCATAACCTGCGAACCGCTGAAACCAAGCACGAGGTGCTTGCTTCAGTCCATATAAAGATCTCTGCAAAAGACAAACATGATGAGGGTACCTAGAGTCAACAAAACCCGGGGGCTGATGCATATAAACAGTCTCTGATAAGTCACCGTTAAGAAATGCTGGCAAGCATGACAAATATGTGGAGACTTCGTTTTATGACAAGAAATAAAATTACGGGAAGCAAGAGAACGCAACACTTCATCACCCGGATGACCAAGGCGTTGGTGCCACGTGGAGGAGCTAGTAGAAATGAAAGCAGTTGGAAGAGTTAACGGCTTGGTAACTGGATAGAGATCGCCCGAGCTGTCACATCGGAGGAGGATATGACGAGTCAGGAAATCCTTCACAGAAAAACTAAACGCGTCAAATTTGATAGTACAATTGTTATCTCTAGTAAATTGACGGACAGAAATAAGATTTTTTATGATGTTAGGGGTTACAAGAACATTATGAAGATGTAAAGGGCGGTGAGTGGATGGAATAATGCTATGGCCTGTGTTGGTGACAGGAATAGAATTTCCGTTACCAACATAGATAGATGGGTATAAGCGTTTATTAAAAATAGTACCTAAATTACTTGTACGAGAATTTAAATGAGAAGATGCACCTGTATCCATATGCCATGTGGGGTCATGTGATGTCACTGTGCTAAAAGCACTTGGAAGTGCCGTGACTTGAGACCTGTATTGACCCGGAGGAGGACCGAGTATACCTTGACCAGAATGTGCACGAAGAATTTGTGAATGTTGTTGCTGGTGACTATTATATGAACAATAATTGTGCCATGAAGGACTCATGTTAGGCTTCTTAAACATATTCCACAATATCACCAACAATAATACTACTGTAAAATTGGTTTTTTCTTCATTTTTTTTTTGTCTCGAGCGAGTCAGCCACAAACCACACAATAAGGACAAAGCACCTTTAATTTATCTCTCTCTTCTTTTTGGACGTTAGTAACAACCAAATCAAACAAAGAGATAATTCATTCAATCAATGAATTGATTCTCTATTCTTCTTTTTCCTAAATCTGCCGTAACCTTTTTTTTTTCTTTTTTTTTCTTTTTTTTTTTCAAAAACCTGCTAGAACACAGACCTAGAGAGAGGAGATATGGAGAAAATTAAGAGAGGATCGGTATTGCTCTTGATACCATATTGGAAGATTAATATTGATTTTCCTTCATTTGCATTCAATCCTTTGGCCAAATATAAAGATACAGAAGATAATTCTAGAACATGGGCCTAAACAATGGGCCGAAATATAATTATGAGCTAATGTGATAAAATGTCATCTAATATTTTCCACCTAAACACGGGTGAAACTCCTGCTACATGCCCATTTCTTATTTCCATGATCATAGTTTTAACTTTTAACCTCTTGCTATTCGCGACAACTAATCTGGGATGAAGGGTTATCCTTTTAAATATTTACCAAAAACATTTCAAGCAAAAAATCTTGTTGGGCTCGTGATGGAGGACAGTAAACTCGTTCAACTTCAGAAGGATGGAGAAGAAATGGTAGAATAGTGGTTGATTAATCAGTAGTTTATCTTTCCCTTTTTTGTTATTCATTATAGCAATTAACATTTATCTTTCCATATTTTGTTTCTTATGACAGGCTTTTTTAAAGCTCAAGTTCCTAAAGTTCACCCATTCACAGTTGAGGACCCTTGACCTTAGTGTGGCTCCAAATCTTGAGACACTAATTCTTTAAAAATCTTATAATTTGGTAAAAGTTCATTTCCAGGTTACTACAAAACTAACAGAGTTATATATGTATGATTGTAATAGATTGGAAATATTACACATGCCTGTTCAATGTCTAAAGCTCGTTAATCTCGGCCTCAGGAATTTAAATTTGAGGACCCTTCACCTCGGGATTACTCCAAATCTCGAGAGACTAACTCTTGAAAATTGTCATAATTTGGTAGAACACTACAAGAAAAAAGAGCTTTAATGACCAAAATTGAGTGACCACTTTTTAATTTCGTCATTAAACAGTGACAAATATAATTTATGGTCACTATTTTTCGTCACTAGTACAAAGTCAGTGACGAAACTTATAAGTGGTCATTCTTTAGTCATTAATTTAGACTTTTGGTATTTCTATTCAAAATCAGTGACGAAAATTTGGTCATTACACCACCAATGACGAAAATTTGGTCACTACTTTTGCTAATTTTATTAAGAATAAAGACACTTACGCGTATGTCTCGTTAATACGTAAAAGTAAAAAAAAAACTTAAAAATTAAACCATATTTGTGTTATTTGATAGTTTGTCCAATAAATAAAAATGCCAAAAATAACATCAGTTGAAAAAGAAAAATAAGGTCAAGTAAAAAAAGTCCCATTTAATTAAAAAGAATGAGCCCATTAAACCGGTCCATCCCAACATCCGACCCATATAAACTGCTTAAAAATGATACAGTAATCAGAGTTTTTTTTACTAAAAAATGATAATCAGATACTAGTATAAAAAACATATCATTGCTCTCAAAACACCATAACCACCCATCGGATCGTAACACCATAACACCACCGCTCACCACCTTCTTCCCCGGTACAAATTTTCTTCTAAACTAGTTGTTGATTTGATTGTTATGAGTTATGAATTTTTGCTAAATTAGTCGGTGATTTGATTGTTATGTTAAGCTGATTAAATAATGAGCTTATTTGATAGGCTTATTGGCTTATTTGATTGGATTATTGGCTTGTTTGATAGGCTTATTAGCTTATTTGATAGGCTTATTGGATGCACGTTATGTATTCCCACGCTCAACCAACTTTCTTAATCGATTAGGTTTCATAACTGTCATATAGCTCATATATATCTCATTTTTATTGCGACTTGATTGTATTCGATAAATTTATTTAAGCTGGGTGATTTTATTCGTTTACTCCATCGATTGTATAACCTGTGTGCATTTTAGCGTGTGCATAAGTGCTTGATATTACGTTTCAGCGAGCGTTAGTAGTTGTGGCCCAAGTGTTTGATTAAATGTTTCAGTTAAAAAACCTTAGTTGTTGACTGGATCGCTGTTTTGTTTTGCCCATTGTTTGCTTCACTAGGTTTAAGCGTTCCATCGCTATCGAGGATATATCGTAGAGTTTGAGTGTAATTTGCTGACCGGATGTGTACACGTACCCATTGTGCTGCTAGTGGTGACTGTGATGTGATGACAGAGACTATAATGGTGACGGTAATAATGGGGCGCTCAGGACAATATAAGCTACTGGATGCACAACGGTGTTGTCACTATAGATTGAGCATATACATGTCATTGAACAACATGTATGGAGCAAAAACATTCTGATGTGAAATTTTTGTAACAATCTAAAAGTAGGATTTTGGCAACCTTATACGTGTTTGAATTTTAACAAAACCCAATTTGACCTGTTCATAAGTATTAAAAATGAATTTATCACATCTAATGAGTTTATATATTGAATGAAAATCTTAAGTCACATGCATTTTATGTAGGTGAAATCGCTGTCTACCTTCCAGCATGATGAGGACTGTATGGCTCTTTTGATGGATGGAAGTGGAGCACTAGGCCTTGATCTGAGTTTTGTGACGCACGTTCTGATGGAACCCATTTGGGATAAAAGGTATATAAATGACATGAAGCAGTAGTGAAAATGGTACTATATAAATGATTTTATAAAGTTGTTCCTTTGCCATTATCATATATACTAAAAGTCTAAAATTTAGCTATTTGTCCGCTTGACCTGTTAAAGATATACTCATTAGCAATCTTTCGACCCATTTCCCCCATATTCTGAATATTCAACTTGGGTAATAGGCTTAGGTTGATATTCCTCTACTCTTCAATAAAGAAGTATTGCAATGGGCTAATAAAACACGAGAGATTCTGGTCTTCGATATGTGGTAGCTATAAAGGTACTATTTGTCTAGTATGAATGTTAAAAAAAATGCATTTACGTATATACTTACTAAAATTTGCATATTTGTTGTTCGTAAACACTATCATAAGTTGTGCATAAAAAGAATGCATTACGAAAAAATACGTAAATTGTAAACATTTAACTTTGTTTCGGCGATTTTTACCAAAATATATATAGAGAGAGAAAATGAGATTTTTTGTATCATTATATTTAAAAGTGGAAAGAAAAATTAATATTAAACTAGTTAAAATTTGGGGAAAAAAATAAGTCATATTAGAATTTTTGTTACGTTCAAAATTCCTTTTTAAACTTTGGGGAAAAAAAAAAGAAATAGCCCAGTAAGGTTCAAAGCCCAGCCCGATCTAAATAACAACACCAGATCTGGTACTTGTTCTTATCCAAAATAAAATAAAATTCAACCTATCTAAATAACAACTGACGATCTAACATTCCCATATCAGCTTATTCGTTATCAAGCTTATTATTAGCTTATTTGTGATCAAGCTTCTCATCAGATTATTCGTTATCAAGCTTATTATTAGCTTATTTGTGATCAAGCTTATCATCAGATTATTCGTTATCAAGCTTATTATTAGCTTATTCGTGATCAAGCTTATTATGAGCTTATTCGTGATCAAGCTTATTATCAGCTTATTCGTGATCAAGCTTCTTATCAGCTTAAAATATGAGTTAGGTAACGATTAATTAGCGGTGGTATATGGTTAGATGCGGAAGCGGTTTTCGGAGCTTCCTCAACGGTTATTTCTCTGTTTTCGGAGCTGCCTAATTTCACCTATTAATTTGCGGTTTGTGAAATGTGCGATTTCGATATGTTAGGTTTACGATGATATGACATGTGTTTGTAAGTTTAATTATGCGATTTTGTGATTTTCTAAGGCGAATAGTTAGCTTTTTTGCATAAATTTTGCGTTTTTTTTATCATTTGACGCTTTTTAGTTAAAACCGTGTTTATATGCGCGGTTTTAGGAAGAATTAGATGAACAGATATTGTTTAAATTTTTGCGTATTATGTGAGTAAGTGAGGTTTAGTTGTATGCTGAGTTTGGATATTTCATCGCGTGTGACTAGTTAATTTGTTTGCGCGATTAAGCTAGACTAGCTTAGGATCTGTTTATTTGATTAGGTGATTGACGTGTTACAGACAAAATCATGCTTGTCTTCACAATTTAGGGGGTGTTTGTTTCGGCTTAATTAAGCTAATAAGCCTACATATAAGGCGAAACGAACATCCCTTTAGTCTGATCTGTTACTGTAATATATATGGTGCATATTGATATTAATGAGATACTTGTTCGTTAAGGCTTGTAACCAAAGTAGTATTAGTAGGTGATTTGAATGTTTTGTAATAGTAGTTGCTTATTTGTACGGAGAGGATTAGACTATATGACTATATATAGGTTATTACACAATTTATGATTTAGGACAACTGATTTGTCCACTTTGTAATAGTGGTTGATTTTTATGGTTTTGTAACAGTAGTTGCTTATTTTTTCTTATTATGCCTCTGTTTATTATAGATAAGCGGTTTTAACTTCAAAAAACGAAAAAAAAATAGAAAACAAGCAATCCCAAACACCCTCTCTGATTGTGTTTTCTTTGTTGCCTTGTCGGTTTATATATTTTGCTTTTTAATGTGAAATAGCATTAGGGGTAAGAAATAGAATTGCCTTGTTTTCATATTTCGATATTACCCAAGGTTTTCGGAAACTGATAAACGAGACAGTTGTTTATGAATCATCATCCTCATACTGTTTAGAGATAAAATGCAGACAACAAACTAAACACCATTAAGGTTTATATCAGGCTGATTTTTCACTCTCGATTGTTTTGGGATGGGTCAGCTTAAACAAAACTTGTCTTCCACTGTAAGTAGGATTGGGAGCCGTATAAGGAGGCCTCGGGTATGGACCTGGTTGCTGACCTTGTGCATAGTAGTATGATCCCTGGCAGCCAGGATCAGCAGGTTGACCATACTCGTAGCCACCAGCAGGTGGTGGTTGTTGACCTTGGGGTGAGTCTTCCGAACCTTCCACATACGGTGGGTGGTCGAGAAACTGTACAGTTAACATGCAGATCCTTTTGTATGCTCTCAGGCTTTTTTGACTCTATTCCTTTTACAAACTGTAGGGATAACACGCGAGTCCTTTTATTTATGCAGCTCCAGTGGAACACCATCTGTTGGTCAGAAAAGAATAAGCCCATAAACCCAAGGTTGGTGCCAGAAAAGGCGTGCGCTAAACAAGCCTTTCCTGAACGATGCAACTGATGGTGTCGGGACGAACATTGCCACTCCGGAGGTGAGCAATCACTATTAAGCTGCTCCTTTATTCCTCTTTATATTATTTCATATATTTTGTAGATCTGGTGAAGTCTGAAACCAATTCTGCGGATAAAATATGACGTCCTTTGTTAAACAGCACTTTATTTACTTATATTTTACATGAACTCGAAATTTGTTGCTGTTGAATACGTACTCTGCTTCAATGAATAACTTTGACACATTTCAGTCTCTTAAATTATATAACTTTCGTTCGTGTTAGTATATCGATGTTCTAGAACTAGAATCGTCGAAAGTTAAACCTTTGTAAGTTCCACTTTACAACTATTAGAGACTCACAGAAAATAAGTTGTAATTACAGATCCATGTTTGTACATATATGACGTGTCTGGATGTATAAAGACCATAAGGTGCTTCGATGGGCTAAAATTTAAGGGTAAAGAGTTAAATAATGCTACTAGGTTTTTTTTATGTTTGACATGGGAGATGATGCAGAGGATGGAAATATTCTGATAGCCCGAGGGTTCAGAGATTGAGATTGACTGCACAGGTTTGTTAAAGCTTACATACTACAATTAGCGAGGATATCCACACCCTTAAAACTCTGTCATGTGATGTGAATTTAATTTGGCTCTTTCACCAATTCGTATATTTGCTGAAAGTTCAACAATGACCGTGCAGATGGGCGATGCTTAAGACCTGGTTCAACATGAGGCAGATGGACGATGTTGTGCAGACATCCCGGTTAGTTCCTTAAACCTATTTCTTTGAGGCGCATGTTAAACCACCACCGCTACCGCCTGTAGAGGGGTCTTTGATTCCTGCTTGTGTCACTTCATTTGTGGAGTTGTTATCGCTGAACCATTTGCCTTCGCCTTTGCCTGGACATGGTTACTAACTTACTATACTGATATACATACTCTTAACCGAAGACCACCTATATCTGTTACTAACTATACATACTCTTGATAGATAAAAGATGATATCACGGACTTTGAATTGGGTAGTGTATTGCATCGACTCAAGCAACATGACAGTCATTCTTAAAGTGCACAAGGACTACGTTCAGATCTGTTTGGAGGTTAGTACTGGCTGCAGCTCTGTTATAAAATTTTGATAATTTTATTTGGCTTTTACAAGGCAGAATTTGTTGTGTTCTTCTTGATGGACAAGTCTAGAAATTTAATACGGTATTTGTAGTGTCTTAATGACGGGACAGCTGAAGTCAGGGATGCTGCGTTTTCAGTCTTGGTAGCAATAGATAAGGTCTTTTTTATTAAATCAATTTTGGGCTTCAATAAATCCCAAGTTAAGCATATACAAAATAAGGTCTTTTTTTTTACATAAAAGCTCAAACTCTGTTTTTCCTCAGCTCTAACCTTTAGTTTCACTTAAAAACCCAGTGACCCACAAAGATCTATTCTGAGTAACTATTCTGGCAAATATAGGCGCCAAGAAGCATTAACTATTCATTTGTCCGCAATTATATATGCAGAAATAAACGAAGTCCAAAAGATGTCATTTTCTCATCCTAAAGAACAGACAAGAAGGATATTGATGGCGTAAATGGTACGTTTGATTTTACCTTCTTTTGCATCTTATCAATAAGTTGATTCTCCATTCTGGTTGTCTTCACGGGTACACACGGCTATCACTCTAACCCTTTACCGAAGCATTAACTTCAACTTTCTATACACTGTTAACATGATAAACGTGACATCACCCATAAATAACAATAATTACATAACTTTAATTATTCATCTATAAACATCTACTGTATTAAAATCCATGCTCTAAATAAACACCCATAAAAGCCACCAAAAGCAAAGGTACCTATGCACTTCATTTTCTAGTCGAACTCAGATCAGTTTCATATCTACTCATTAAAATGATCATAATCCCGTATTTAACCGCTTTAACAGCTTACTTCAGCTACGTTTTGCTATTCGTTTTCGGCCAGTTACGCGATTTATTTCGTAAGCTCGTTGATTGGTGGAAATCTAGTAATATTCAGGTATATACATTGCATCATATATTTTTGCACTTGGTATGCTAAAATGATCACTGTTTATATGCGCCAATATGCTTAGGCCTTGAAGATTTTTATATTCGACGATTATATCATCGTGTTCAGGTAATACTAAGTTACATTTACTTCTTTTATAAGAAAACTTGGCACACTGTCACAGTTTCGTGGATGTGTAATTTTATTATATGTATGAACAGGTAGGATTGTTTCCAAAGACCTATATCGAGCCCCCCGGATGCTTGGTTCGATCTGATGGAGCGTGTTTCTAATGATAATAACAAGACACTCAAGTAAGTGTTTAAGATATGATTTATGTTTGCAGCTTGTGAATTTTTACTTTTACAAGCCAAATGTTTTCTATAGTTATGCTACATTGGTAATTTTTTTACTTTTACGCAGGCGGACTCATAAGGTAAGCAGGTGCCTTAACTTGGGCTCGTACCTTGGATTTGCCGCACCAGATGAATATTGCACGCCTCGTGTGATTCAGTCCTTGGAGAAATACTATGCAAGCACTTGTGGTTCTCGTGTTGAGGGAGGTAGTTTTCTGTAGCCATATCCTATTAATTATCAGGTTTCTTGATTGTGAAGGGAATTTAAGCTCAGGATCAGGATCTCTTACCTTCATTTATGATGACTGATACTTTATCATAACCCTATTCTGTTATAATGAATTCAGGGACGACAGCACTGCATGCTGAATTGGAGGAGGTGGTGGCTAAATTTGTCGGTAAACCGGCTGCTCTAGTTACTGGCATGGGTTACGTCACTAACTCTGCTATTCTTCCTGTTTTGATTGGAAAGGTATGGCATACCACTTAATGAGTTATATATAAACGACGTGTTTAAGTTTTCAAGTTTTCACTTATCTGCAGGGCGGGTTGATAATCAGTGACTCATTAAACCATAACTCCATAGTAAATGGTGCTCGGGGGTCGGGTGCTGCAGTAGGAGTATTTCAGCATAACAGTAAGTTTGTCCACATTGATTAGATACATTCAGTATCCCATATGTATGAGTTTACTTTTCTATGCAGCACCATGCCATTTGGAGAAAGTATTGAGAGAACACATTGCGGCTGGACAAGCAAGAAAAAATAGACCTTGGAAGAAAATCATCGTCGTTATTGAGGGGATATACAGCATGGAAGGGGAATTTTGCAAGATTTTACATTTCTCTAATATTGTTATTTATCGAGTATTGTCGTAAATATGGTAATTACCCCTTTTCATTATTGTATTAGTTAACTAATGATATTTAATTTTAAATAAACAGTATTGAGTTTGTGTCTTTGTGAGTAAAGATGGAGAATTGTCAAAAGACTTACGTGAACGAGCTTGAGTGAGGTGACGAAGCTTCAAAAGAGAAGAAAACAAAGGTCGGTCTCATCTGTTTTATGATGGTCTGTTTTGGTAATCACCTTTTTTTAATATGTTTCGACAGTTTAAAACTGTTTGAATGAGTCGTTCAGTAATTATATTGTTTTTGACCTGCAGAAACGCAACTGGACGTGAGCGTGGGTACAGAAGGTTTCTATTTAGGCCCAGTTACAACAATATTATGTGTTTTGTGATCAAACCTGAATAACATACTCGACCTTGTATGTTGACCATGGGCAAAGGTGTCTTTTTAGGTCTAGTTACAACAATACTACGTGTTTTGTGATCGTATTTGTATTTCTGTAGAGATTTCTAGATTTGAGTTTGTTTGCAAAAGTAATTATGCAGTGAAACAAATGTTTTAGTTCCAGATATTTTTTTTGTTATATGTTTATAATTAGTGACCATTTTTTGGTCTCTAATTCCACGGTCTGTGACGACTTTCTCGTCATTAATAGCATATAGCAGTGACGATTTTTTCGTCACTTTGCTATTTGTGACGAATTTGCTCGTCACTAACTGGGATAGACAGTGACCATTATTTTCGTCACAGATCAGTGACGAAATATAATCGGTCACTAACAAATTAGTGACGCAGCTATAGTGACGACTGGTGACGACTTTTATTTTGGTCACTAAGTGACTTAGTGACGAATTCCTATATTGTCAGTGACGAATTCGGTTCTGTCACTATAGGTGGTTTTTCTTGTAGTGGAAGTTCAGTTCCAGGTAGCTCCAAATCTAAAGGAGTTACGTATCTATGATTGTAATAGATTGGAAAATTTACACATGCCTGCTGAAAGTCCAAAACTCAGATCTCTCGACCTCAATGATTCAGAGTTGAAGAACCTACACCTAGGGATTACACCGAGTCTTGAGACTCTAATACTCAATTTGTGTACTGATATGGTCGAACTTCATATTACTGCTGAATGTCCAAAGCTCGTAACTCTCCATCTCAATGACAATGCAAAGCTAAGGACTCTTGACCTTTGGCTGACTCCAAATATTGAAAGCTTGAATCTTCGACGTTGTTATGATTTGGAAGAAATTAATGCTCCTGCAGAATGTCTGAAAAAGCTTCTCGACTTGGACATCAGTCATTGTGCGAGGTTTGAATCCTTTGAGTTTGACAAAGAGCTGGATTCACGTTCACCTGAGGTTGTTTCTTTATCTGATTTACATCTCATTGCAGATGATACAGGTATATGTGATCCTGGCAATAGGTGGCCAGACATTCATTTTTATTGTTATTATAAAGAGGACCCAGGTTCATCTTTCGGAAATCTTGAGAGGCTTATTCCTCTAGGTTTCGGTGCTCACATAAAGATCGATTCTTTTTCAGATATTATCTGTGGTTTACAGTGTTTAAGAAAGCTTACACTTGAAGGTGGTATTCCAGAAGCGCCCAAGAACCTTGACCTGCTAGATTGTCTAGAGGAGCTAAGTCTGCGGTCTACAGATATTAAAACTCTTCCAGATAGCATTTGTATGTTGAACCATCTGAAATCTATTGAACTTTAGTCATGTTTGCTTCTTGAGAAATTACCTGTGGATATTGGAAGATTGGAATGTGTAGAAAGTCTAATCCTATCCAAGTGTACACTTCTACAAGATCTTCCGAACAGCATTTGTGAGATGAAACGTCTGAAATGTTTAGAAATTACTCACTGTATTCAAGTTGAAGAACTACCTGAAGAGATTGGTGGTTTAGAATGTTTGGAAGAGTTGAACATACTAGCTTCAGGTATAAGTCATCTTCCGCAAAGCCTATATGGTTTGAGAGGTCTGCGTATCATTGGTGATAGATGGCTTATCGAGTCGTGTGGTTTGACACCCAAGAGGCGAAGAATGTCTGATGAAGATTCTGTTTTAGATGATGAAATGTCTGATGAAGATTCTGATTTTGATGATGAAATGGTGTGCAACATATAGCCATTGATAACAATGGCAACAAAACGCCTAATACATAAAGAACCATCTTAATAGGTAGTTTTTCTGTTTTTGTACTAATTGTCTTAATTTATCAGAAATTTGAATTTCACATGACAATTCCGCATTTGCACCATTTCACAGATTAAGAAGATTCCGATAAGCGCGGAGTAATTGCCAATCAGTT
This sequence comes from Glebionis coronaria, assembly GCA_025667525.1. Lineage (NCBI taxonomy): Eukaryota > Viridiplantae > Streptophyta > Magnoliopsida > Asterales > Asteraceae > Glebionis > Glebionis coronaria. The sequence goes on along the minus strand of CM046880.1, from coordinate 590,055,175 downwards.
CCACTAGGTGATTTTCTAAGCTATACGTTAATTACTTAATCAGCATTGATGTAACCGCAGGATCATGTCCACTTCACACATGTTTCTTCTCTGGCTTCAATGGGTTTTTTTTTTTTTTATCAAATGTCGGATTGTAATTATCTTCCTTCATTGCATGACTTCTTCATAAGCGGTAGATGATCATGTTATTAGCCATTAACAGAAATATTGTCTAATTTGTGATGAAATAATTAAACGTCGATATGTTTGACTTTTAAGGTCAAATTATTGATTTTCATATAATTCACCGAGTTAACATCACAAAATTTGGACCTGAAAAGTCAAACCAAATTAGCATTAACGGACTATAGAATCAACATTCCTGATACTGTCTGCTCTTCCTTGTATGATTTCCATAGCAACAACTATTAGTGTGTTAAAAGGGAAAGTGAGATATTGCTTTAGGTACATGACTTGCGTCACGTCCCTGCAAACAAATGTAAGCAAATATATTACAGTAATATTGAAATTAGATAAGTGATGTTTATAGTATGCAATCCATCTTATCGGCTCATCCAATCATCAGTGTTAAAACTTTATTACCTGCAAACAGAATTAACATGGACTATATTTGGTTCACAGTCACACATAGGGACAATTGGTTAAAATCAGGTTTCGTCTTCTTGAGAAGTTACCTGAGGATATTGGCCAATTAGAGAGACTAAACGTAAGTGGGTGTTACCTTTTACAAGATATGCAAACAGCATCTGTGAGCTGAAACATCAGATTTTGGAGTTCTTAGAATTATTCTATCATTTCCTTTACAGCATTTTGGAGGTCTGCGTATTATCGGGTTCATTGCGTACTTTCTTGAAAACGTAGCCATTCTTGTACTTTCTTTTCTTAAAATTATTCTATTTCCATAACATGATTTTTAAACTTTAAACATCCAAGGTTTGAGTTAATGCATGATGTTCAACTAACAGAGTTGACTTCTTCAGAAAGTCAAACTGCATTCTTGATGAAAATGGTAGAATGTTGATACGAGCTTACATATAATTATGTATTAAAGTGTCAAATAATAAATATGCTCTAAATTTGGATGGGTATTGTTTAACATGAAAAGTTGAATTTTATGTCAGATCAGTGACTTTCGACAGCTATACTGTGGTGTCAAGTGAATTGATCGATCAATAGTAACTAGTAACCCGGTGTCTGAAATTTGAATTGTCAAGATACTTCAAGCTGATTAATCATTTGATTGGTTATTTGGTAATCTAATCATATGTAATTGTGGTATTCAAGATTCGTTTTTTATACTTAGGCGACAAGCCTTGTTAAACAATAAGTTTACTTGTCTGCACTTTGCAGGCCATGGAACCTAAGTATTAGAGTGTAAAAAGAAACAAATATTGAACGTTAAAAACAATTATGTACTTTAGTTTATCCGCCCATTTCCATAGTATTTGCCAAACAATACCTTTTGCAACTATTATCTTTACTATTCTCATATATAGTCTTGAGATTTATTCAATTATACGAAGCAAAGATTAGAGTTGATAGGACCCTCTTAGCATACATTCACTGGCACCTTCATCAAATTTATCATTCAGAACAGCTTTAAGTATGATGTGTTTATGAGTTTTAGAGGTGGAAGACACGAAGGATCGTAAATGCAACTTTTGTTAATGGGTTTTAATTTCCAGACAGACGAGTTGACTTAAGGTTATTCATCTCATCCAATTGCTTCTTTGCAAATAAAATTTCCCAAATCATAAGTTCAATGGCATCTACTTCAGATTCATCCATTCAAAAGAGCTTCAAGTATGATGTTCTTTTAAGTTTTAGAGGCGAAGACACTCGTCACAACTTTGTTAGTCATCTTTATAAAGCTCTTGAGCAACATGGGATTCGAACTTACAAGGATGATGAGACAATTGGAAAAGGGGAAACGATCGACGCCCAACTCATCGAGTCCATTGAAGAGTCGAGATTATACGTCATTGTTTTTTCAAAAGACTATGCAGGTTCATCTTGGTGCTTAGATGAGCTTGTCAAGATTATGGAATGCCAGAACACAAGTGAGCACTCTGCTTACCCGGTCTTTTACGATGTCGAACCCACGGAAATCCGCAAGCAAAGTGGGATGGTTGGAAGAGCTTTTAGAAACCATGAAAATAAAGAAGCTGCTTGCAAATGGAGGAAGGCTTTGAACGAAGCAGGGAATCTTGCTGGGTGGGAGTTGAAAAAGACTGCTAATGGGTAATTATTTGTAACCCATTTGCTATATGAATTACTGTTAGATCTTCTTGATAATTAGTAATTACTTAGATCTTCTTCACTGTTACAGGGATGAATCCAAATTGATCCAGGATATTGTTGACGCTATTTTCGAAAAGAAATGTTCCAGTAGTACGAGTGTGGACGGAACGTTAGTAGGCATGGAGACACGAATAGATGATTTCCTTTCGTCATTAGAACTTGATGCTCATGGTGTCCGCATGATTGGGATATGGGGGATGGGCGGTGGGGGGAAGACAACTTTGGCAAAAGCTGTTTTTGATCGAATATCCATTCAATTCGACGGTAAAGCATTTGTTGAAAATGTTAGGGAAGTTTCAGAATCCTCTATGAATAAGTTGCAAAAACAAATTCTTTCAAGCGTGTTAAGTAATAAAAACATCACTGTAAATAGTGTCCATGAAGGGACAAACATGATGAAAACTTTGTTGCGTGGGAGAAAGGTTCTTATTGTTCTAGATGATGTTAATGATAGAAAACAATTTGAGGCGTTAGCAGGTGAACCTGACTGGTTTAAATGGGGAAGCAGAGTTATCATTACCTCACGAGATAAACAGGTTCTGTTAGCCCGCGGTGTGAAGGTCATTGACGTCAACCTGTTATCGTGTGCGGAAGCGATGCTTCTCTTGTGTAAAAATGCATTTAAAGGAGATATTCCGATTGAAGGGTACGAAGACCTATCAAAACAGGTTGTAGAATATGCTGATGGTCTTCCCCTAACGATCGAAGTTTTGGGTTCGATGTTATATGGTCAAGAAAAGCATGAATGGGTAGATACCCTAGAAAGACTAAGAACAATTCCTTTGAAGGAAACCTTGGAAAAATTGGAATTAAGCTATAAGAGTCTAGATGATGACTACAAGCAAATATTCCTAGATGTTGCATGCATACTCAAAGGCTGGGATAAAGATGATGCAGTTATAGCGCTTGAAAGCTGCGGGTTTCATGCTAGAAATGGCTTAAGAGTTCTTGAGCAGAGATCTCTTATAAATATTCATAAATATGGGAAGTTGTGGATGCATGACCACATAGAAGAAATGGGGATGAATATTGTTCGCCGTATGAACCTCGATGAACCTCAAAGGCATAGTCGATTGTGGATTCACGAGGAAATTAAAGATGTACTATTGGCTAATAACTCGGTAAGTATCAAGATATTATTTGAGGGGTGTTTGGGATAAATAGATTATGCGTTTGAAAATGAATAATCAGATAATCAGCGGTTTGAAAACGTAATTTTGTAAATAAGTGTTTTAATTTAATCATTTGTTTAGTTGATAAGTAAAATGACTAATATAACATTCTTTGTATTTGTTAAATTATTTAATTTTGACATAAATAAAGTTTTGTAAAAATGAACAACATTTTATGTTATGTTTTTCGCAACAGTAAAAAGAATTACATAATTTCAATAATAATGTGTTTACGTAATTAATATGTAATAGTATAAAAAGAACTCGACTTATCTGAAATAAAAAATGTGATTTTAAAATTATAAAAAACAATAAAAAATAAAAAATAATTGAGTTTTGTTTCACAAAAATGAATATTACAAACTAGTTGAAAAGATGATAAAATGAAGAATGACAAAGCTTAATTTTTTTTTTGCCATTTTATAAATATTATTCATATTATAACAATTTCCATTTTATAAAATTATAAAATGATATCCACATGATAATATTGACAGATCTAAGTATTTATTACATACGTAGTAATACACTAGCCGGGTACCCGCGCAATGCGGCGGCGGGTACCCGATAACTAATTTCATGGCGAACAATTTTTTTTTCATAACCTTTGTTTATATGATTTTATTTTTATTAGTTGTGACAAAGTAATATCAAAATATGTAACAAATTTACCTCGAAACCTGAAACAATATTGTTCATGATGTCTTCATCTTTAACTTCAACGACATTCGGATCACTTTTGCATTGCTATCTGAATTCATCGTATTAACAAAGTGATATGGAAGCGAACATTTGATACAATTTGTTTATCTTTGTAATTATTAATTGCACGATATTTACTCTTCTGTGGCGACGATCATTAGTAAAGTTTCATTTTTATCAAAGTTTTAGTAGCTCGATATTTGATGCAGTTGCAAGATTGCAACAATGTTAGCAACAACTTTGGCAACTATGACTATATTAAGTTATGCATTTTATTAATAATTAACCACGCCACAATAAAAGTTAAAGTAGCTGTTTATATTTTCAGTTTGATGGTGAGACAAACAGGGTTTTGTTATCCATTTTTTTATAATTATATAGTACTACATATAACCAAACGAATTTCAGTCTAAACTTTAAAACCTTATAACCATAAAAAAAATATCAGCCCAATTATATCTTGTAAATGTAACTTCAAAAATCAGCCCAACCTAATTAATATAACCCAAGTAATATAACATCTCAAACCCTAATTTGTCAATCACAAAATTTGTGTGACTTTAATGTAGGCCTACACATTTCTATTCTCAAACCAAACACACTACATTAATTCATCTTTTCTATTAGATTCGTGTAAAACCACAAAACCGTCATCAAAACACCAACAATCACTTTCGGTTCGATATCATGCACCAATAACCGCAACAAAATCAATACCGGTTTAGAGAAAAGGGTCTTTGTTGTGGTTATGTCGGATTTAAGTGGTGGTGGCGACGGGGGATAATACGATGGGGTGGCTACTTGCTTATTTTTGGTTTAGGGAGGGTATGGTTAAATGGCTTGGATGTGTTTTTGTGTTGTGTTTGAGTTTTTATATCCCGATCTACCATCGAAACCACAAGATCTACCACCGATATGACATATAACTGAAATCATAAAAAGTAATAGTTTCAGCGTACTGTGGTGACAAATGATGATGTTGTGGCGGCACAGAGGATCTGATGATGGTGGTGAGGATAGTGTTGTAGTAGTAGAGGGTTCCCTAGTAGTGGTAGAGTTTCGATCTTGTCGGAGTTCATTTGGTGGGCATTGGTCTCGGTCGTCGTGTGGTCGGGTGGTGGTGCGGGTTTTGGGATGTATGCTTGGTGTGGAGGTTATGAGTTCGGGTGGTGGTCTCGTAACAGTGGTTGTTGTAACAACTTGTTGCGTGCTATAATTCTGAGAACGAAGACGGTAGGTATATATATGTATTGTGATAGGAGGTTATAACTCTATATTTAATTTTCATTGATGCTACTGTTACTTTTTTTTTCTTTTATTACACCTTTATTGAGTTGTTACAAAATTTTTAATTGTTTTATTTTTTACTCTGTATTTAATTTTCATTGATGCTACTGTTACTTTTTTTCTTTTATTACATATTTATTGAGTTACAAATTTTTCAATTGTTTTATTTGTTACAAATTATTGAGATGTTACAATTTCATATTGTATTATTTCCTAATAAGGAAATGTTTAAGGCTACTATTTTTAGAAAATAGTCTAAATGTTTTATAAGGTATTAAGATAATCTTTGGTAACAGATTGTATAAAATAGGGGAAAATTAATAATAAAACAAAAAAGTGGATGGGATATGATAAGGTTTCTACGGATTTTGTTGTAAATTTGTATTCACAGACAAACTCCAGTTCTCAACTAGAGCAACCCATTAACTTTTTGAAAATGTCGTTCTAACTCATTAAAACGTGAATAATCACGTATGAAATTTTTCTTTATTAAATTTGTTATATATATAAATGCCGCAAAATATGTAATGTATTAATTGTTGGGAAAATTTTTAAAATGGCCCAAAGTTGAACTACATTTTCCAAAATGCATCGATCAAATGAAAAATTCCAAAAATATCTTATGCAACATATGAAACCTATGCAACTTATACGATTTAAATAAAAATATGAAAAGTGTACTTTTATTCCTTATAACACATGTCAGAATCTGTCATAAACAGTACATATGTGTAAGGGCTTGTCTCATATGTAACCTTTTATGTTTTTTATGTGACTTGAATAAAAAAATATATTTTTTTCAAAAAAACAACTTTTAACAAAATCTTTTTATTTACTTATTTTAAATTATTTTTTATACAACTTGTACTATTAGTAGACAACGATGTGACATTTGTGTAAAACACTTTTTGCCAAAATTTAGGAACACACTTTTTACACTTTTTATACAACTTTTATATATTAAAAAAATAATAAAATGTACCATGGATTTAAGTGTAAAAGTAGTTATATGTAAATAACATTTTATCCAACCTTTATTTACTTTTTATGCAACTTCTATTTATTAAAAAATAATAAAAAACCATGGATTAATGTGTAATAGTAGGTATCAGTAAGTAACCTATTATGTAACCTTTCTTTATTTTTTATGCAACTTTTATGCAAAATAAATAAATAATTTTTATAATTTTATTAAAGAAAAAAAAGTTAATAAAAAAAATTTATTTATAAAAAGTATAAATAAATCCTTTTACGAAAATTATTTAATTATTAAACAAATAATTATTGTATTCAATTATTATTTTTATAATAAATTAATAAATTATAAAAAATATTTACTTTCTATTTATTAAAAAATTAAAAAATAAATAAATATTTTTTATAACTTTAAAAAAGAAAAATAAAGTTAATAAAAAAATTTGTTTATAAAAGTATAAATAAATCCTTTTACAACAATTATTTAATTATTAAATAAATAATTATTATATCCATTTATTAATCAAATATTAATTTTAGAATAAATTAATAAATTTAAAAAAATATTTATTTTCTATTTATAAAAAAATCAAAAAATAAATAAATAATTTTTTAATTTTATTTAGCCATTTAATATATTTTCAATTCGACCCTCCAATTTTGTCGCTTTTCGAAACAAAGCTCTTTGCATGTTAAAATCGTTATCAGATTCATTATTTAGAAACATGCCGATTAAAACACGTTTCTCTGGGGAAATGCGAGGACATTTCTCACGTGCTGTGCGCAGTTTCGTGTTAGCTTCGTATGCGGTATCGAAATCATAAGCTAATGTCGTAAGCGCATTGTAGAAACTAGAAGGGAGGGGAGTTGAATAGTTTCTAGTTACTTTTTCAAAACATTTCGTATAACTCGTTGTGCACGGTTCTTTAAACATGTCTGCGGTTCTTTATCACTAAAGAACCGCGTGTCCCTTTATGGAACCGCCGACAGTGAACTAGGCTATTTATTACATGTTAAACTTAAACAATCCTTGGTATCAAATTCTCGATCAAGTTTGACTAGATATGAGATGAGTGTGATTGAAAGATAAATACTACAAGTAAGAAAACACACAAACACATCAAATCAAGAGTACATCAAGCAATAGTCTAAACACTAAGCACACACGTACTAAGCATAAGCTTTTCTACAACTAAGATGTTTAGACTAAGTGATGTATACTTGACCATAATCTAAACATGAAGCACACACGTACTAAGCCTTAACTTTTCTGCAACTTAGATGTTTAGATTATGAGATGCACACAACACACAACAACATATAAATGCATCAATAAGAGTAAAGACATAAATGTAAAAGGAAAGTACCGACACGATGATTTATAGTGGTTTGGTCATGAAGCTCCTCTTCTCCCTACTCCACTCCTCGAGTACACCTTACTCGAGAGTTACTTCACTAGTCAACAAACTTCTTAAGGTGGAGAAACCATACACAACGTCGCTTATCCAATTTACGACTCTAAGCTAAAAGTCGAGTCCTAATATTAGGTAGGACCAATCTACACAAAGTCGCCTACTTCACCATTTTTTGACACAAGGCTAGATGTCGAGTCCTAATCTTAGGTAGGACCAATCTACACACAACTTACACAACTTCCAAATTGACACACCAATTTAGATCTACACAACTACCCAACTCTTCACAACTACACAACTACACCACTCTTCACAACTACACACCTACACAACTCTTCACCCTAGTTATGTTTTATGGCCCAACATAACAAACCTTGTGTTTTATGGCATAAACACATAAACTATATAGATCTAAGTACTTACCACTTAGATCTTTGACTCTAACACTATATTCAAGTATTAAAAAACTTGGATCTACACAACTAACACCTAATCCAAGGATACCCATCTCTTGGATCTACTACCCTTACAAACACCTCCAAGTGAACCCAACACTTGGATCTTCTACACATACATCAAGTCCAAATATATACACATCACTTGGATCTTCATATTTACATTGTAGGAGAATAATGACTTGATCTAAAAGGAGAGATCTTCATCATGTTATGAACCTAACAATTCATGGTAATGAAAGTGTTCTTCTCTTTGCACTTGAGAGGAAGAGAGGATTGAAGGAGAGAATCACATCTTAAACAAGATTAATCTAAACTAACTAATCAAGGAGTTTAAAGATGTTTTTGAAGAAACTATGCAAAAAAGGTTGAAAGAAAAGCTGGAAATGATCCACTATTTATAGGGAAAGAGTGCAACTGTCAAAAACACCCGCGGTATCAATAAGCAACCTCCTGCTTGGAGACCGTGCATTTTTGTTCTTTAGTGGGGATATGCCATCTGAGATAGTTTATACCTTCAAAGGATATTCCTTTGGCATATGGAATATGCCAAATTCAAATTAAAGAATATTCTTTGGAATATACCTTAGGGAATATTCTTTAGAATATTCTAAATTCAAATTTCCATTTTCTTTTTAATAAAACATTTTCTTAAAAATAAAGTTTATTAAAATCTTTTATCACATTTGATTAAATGTGTCTTTTAAGAAATTATTAATCCTTGATCACTTAGTTAGGTTAATGGCATGTTTATTCATACCTTGAGTGATTCATGCCGAATGCGATCTTGGAGATGTCGAGAGAAGTATACAAATGTATTCTTGAGTGATTACGAGTACCTTAACATTTTATATAATGTATTGTGAATTATACGTTTGTCATCAACAAAACACAAAGAGATTATATCGACAAAACATCGTAATGTTTACACTACAACGTTGTTGCTCCGTTATTTGTATCTGAATCATAGTTTCGTCAACGGTGTGTGGAAAAGAGCATGCAATTTTGATATAAATTGTGTGTGAAAATAATGAAAGTTGTGTGTGAAAATATATAAACTTGTGTGATTGAAAATGTGATATATATAAAGTTAATAAAAGTTGCATAAAAGTAAATAAAAGTTTCATAATAGGATACTTATACATACCTACTTTTACACATTAATCCATTGTATTTTTTATTATTTTTTAATAAATAGAAGTTGCATAAAAAGTAAATAAAAGTTGCATAAAGTGTTACTTACACATACCTACTTTTACACTTAAATCAACGGTACTTTTTATTATTTTTATATAAAAGTTGCATAAAAAATGTAAAAAGTGTGTTTCTAGATTTTGACAAAAAGTGTCTTACACAATTGTCACATCATTGTCTACTAATAGTACAAGTTGCATAAAAAATAATATAAAATAAGTAAATAAAAAGATTTTGGTAAAAGTTGTTTTTTGAAAAAAAGTATTTTTTTATTCAAGTCGCATAAAAACATAAAAATGTTGCATAGGAAGACAAGCCCTTACACACATGTACTTTTTATGACACATTCTGACATGTGTCATAAGGAATAAAAGTACAATTTTCATATTTTTATTCAAGTCGCATAAGTTGCATAGGTTGCATAAGTCATTTTGGGAATTTTTTATTTGGTCGGTGCATTTTGGGAAATGAAGTTCAACTTTGGGGCATTTCAAGAATTTTTCCTTGATTGTTTATCATTTTAATATGCAAAGACTTTGAAAAAAGTCTTTAAGTTCATATTTTTTTTAAAGCTTTTCTAAAAGCATTTTCCCTGATGCATTTGTAGGTGAAGGAAGAAAAGTGGTGGTGGAAGCTTGTTGGAAAAAAGACGTTGGTTGAAGGAGAAAAGGTGAGAATGGATGTCCGGTTGTTATAAAGGTGTTCATAGTTTGGGTTTCGTTTACAAAAATCAAAAATCGAATAGAATTGAACTCGAATTAAAATCAAACTGAAAATAAAATTTGGAGTGTGGGTCATAACCAAATCGAACTAAGTTACAAATTTAGTTTTTGGGTTGAGTATGAGTTTAGCAATCGAGTCTAAAAACCAAAGTTATACATATATATATATATATATATATATATATATATATATATATATATATATATATATATATATATATATATATATATATATATATATATATATATATATATATATATATATATATATATATATATATATATATATATATATATATATATATATATATATATATATATATATATATATATATATATATATATATATATATATATACACATATATATATATATACACTAGCCTTTAGACCCGTCCGTTGGACGGGCTAGCTTTATGTATATATGTTTTTAAGAAAAATTTAAGTTATGTGTGTTTGTATTAGAAGTTTAGTATATGTAATGTTAGTTATGATATTAATATTTTAATAGTGTAGCATATAATGGACAAAAATAACGTAGTTTAAGATATTTTATTTATTTAAGAATATTAAGAGTCAATTGAATTTGCATACGTTAACGTAATGAATAAGTTTGTTACATTAAAATTTGTTAATTTAATAATATTATATAAATATTTTATGTATTTTTGAATTTTATGAGGCAATAAATTTTGTATATGTTAATGTGATGAATAACCTTTTGCTTTATTTTTTTTGAAATTAATATTATTGTAAAAACTTTTTTTAGAAAAAACATTATAGTTAAATATTTTTTTAAATGATTTTGTTTTGTAAGTTTTGTGGTAAAGTGTATTCTAGCAAAAGTAATCCCAAAAAGCTCATTCTTGGTATTATTTTTTGTCCCGTGTGTAATATAGCAACAGTGTATAGCCCAGTCAAAAAATTGACAGTCCGAATATCTAATAATATTTTCATTTTAGTAAGTCAAACTATTGTGAATCATTTGTAATTCCTATTTTATTTTTGAAGCCTTTTATGGAAACCCTTTAATGAATTACATGTGTCATTTTTATAGAATTTTGTATTTAAGGCATCAACTGTAATTCCTATTTTATTGAAGCATTTTATGGAAACCTTTTAATGAATTACATGTGTCATTTTTATAGATTTTTGTATTTAATACATTGTTTTACCATCCTTCCTTATATATTTTTCTAGAATTTTGTATTTTCGGCATCATTAGTAATTTTCTTTTTGAACCATTTTATGGAAACCCTTTAATGAATTACATGTGTCATTTTATAATTTTGTATTTAAGGCATCATTTTTAATAGCTATTTTTTTGAAGCATTTTATGGAAACCCTTTAATGAATTACATGTGTCATTTTTATAAAATTTTGTATTTAAGACATTGTTTCACCATCCTTCCTTATATATTTTTCTAGAATTTTGTATTTTAGGCATCATTTGTAATTCCTATTTTCTTTTTGAAGAATTTCATGGAAACCTTTTAATGAATTACATGTGTCATTTTTAGAATTTTGTATTTAATGCATCATTTGTAATTCCTATTTTATTTTTGAAGCATTTTAAGGAAACCCTTTAATGATTTACATGTTTCATTTTTATAAAATTTTGTATTTAAGATATTGTTTCACCATCCTTCCTTATATATTTTTATAGAATTTTATATTTAAGGCATCATTTGTAATATTTATTTTCTTTTTTAAGCATTTTATGGAAACCATTTAATGGTTTACATGTCCTTTTTATAAAATTTTATATTTAATGCATTGTTTCACCATCTTTCCTTATATATTTTTCTAGAATTTTTTATTCAATGCATCATTTGGTATTCCTTTTTTTATTTTTGAAGTGTTTTATGGAAACCCTTTAATGAATTACATGTGTCAATTTTAGAATTTTGTATTTAAGGCATTATTTGTAATTCCTATTTTCTTTTTGAAGCATTTTATGGAAACCCTTAATGAATTACATATGTTATTTTTATAAAATTTTATGTTTAAGGTATTGTTTCACCATCCTTTCTATATAAAGGTTTGTGATATATATAGAGTTAGGATCTAATAAGAAGATTAACTAAAATGAGAAGGATGAGAAGAAACCATAACCACTCATTTTAGATGCACCTACAAAAACTCCTACATCTCCCCTTAAAATTCCCACTCTTATTTAAAATGTGTGGTCCAGAGTTCTTCTTATTCTTCATATTTTTATTTCTCTTCTTACTAGATCCCTACTCTCTCTCTCTCTCTCTCTCTCTCTCTCTCTTTCTCTCTCTCTCTCTCTCTCTCTATATATATATATATATATATATATATATATATATATATATATATATATATATATATATATATATATATATATATATATATATATATATATATATATATATATATATTGGTAACCGTGATTTCCGACTAATTGGCCGACTAATCCACGGGGTTTGAGTCCACCACCACACAGACTCAAACCAGGTAAAGCCCTCCCTTTTCAGGAGGTTGGCGTGGCCACTTCAAGGTTGTTTGCACCTAGCAGGAATTGAACTTGAGACCTCACCCATTTTAGAGTGATAGCCACAAACCCTTTTTCCACTAGGGCACCCTTGAGTGGTTTATATATATATATCAAATCAAAGTCAAAGACCCTTATATAGGAAGGATGGTAAAGCAATGCCTTAAATACAAAATTCTATAAAAATGACACATGTAATTCATTAAAGGGTTTCCATAAAATGCTTCAAAAAGAAAAAATATGAATACAAATGATGCCTTAAATACAAAATTCTATCAAAATATATATAGGAATTACAAATATGCCTTAAATACTAAATTCTATAAAAATATATAAGGAAATATGGTAAAACAATGCCTTAAATACAAAATTCTATAAAAATGATTCCATAAATGCTTCAAAAAGAAAATAGGAATTACAAATGATGCATTAAATAAAAAATTCTATAAAAATATATATAGGAATTACAAATGATGCCTTAAATACAAAATTCTATAAAAATATATAGGGAAGGATGGTGAAACAATGCCTTAAATACAAAATTCTATAAAAAAGTTACATGTAATTCATTAAAGATTTCCATAAAATGCTTCAAAAAGAAAATAGGAATTACAAATGATACCTTAAATACAAAATTCTATAAAAATATATATATGAATTACAAATTATGCATTAAATACAAAATTCTATAAAAATATATAAGGAAAAATGGTGAAAAAAATGCCTTAAATACAAAATTTTATAAAAATGATTCCATAGAATGCTTCAAAAATAAAATAGGAATTACAAATGATGCCTTAAATACAAGATTCTAAAATATATATATATATATAGAGAGAGAAATAAAAAATGATGTCTTAAATACAAAATTCTATAAAAAGACACATGTAATTCATTAAAGGGTTTCCATAAAATATTTCAGAAAGAAAATAGGAATTACAAATGATGCCTTAAACACAAAATTTTATAAAAATAACACATGTAATTCACTAAAGGGTTTCCATAAATTGCTAAAAAAAATAAGAATTACAAATGATTCACAATAGTTTGACTTACTAAAGTGAAAATATTTTTAGATACTCGAACTGTCAAATTTTGGATTGGGCTATATATTGTTGCTATATTATACACGTGACAAAAAATAATAGCAGTAATGAGTTTTTTGGACTTACTTTTGCTAGAATACACTTTACCGTAAAATTTACAAAACAAAATCATTTGTAAAAAATATTTAACTATAATGTTTTTGCTAACAGAAAAAACTTAACAATAATATTAATTTCAAAAAACAATTAACGTAAAAAGCTATTCATAACATTAACATACAAAATTTATTACCTCATAAAATTCAAAAATACATAAAAAATTTATACAATATTATTAAAATTCTAAAAAATTTTAATGTAACAAACTTATTCATAATGTTAACGTATGCAAATTCAATTAACTCATAATTCTTAAATAAATAAAATAAACTTATCAATAATAGTAATTTCAAAAAAAATTAATGTAAAAAAGTTATTCATAATATTAACATATACAAAATTTATTACCTCATAAAATTTAAAAATACATAAAATATTTATACAATATTATTACAATTATAAAATATTTTAGTGTAACAAACTTATTCATAACGTTAACGTACACAAATTCAATTAACTCATAATATTCTTAAATAAATAAAATATCTTAAATTACGTTATTTTTGTCCATTCTATGCTACATTATTAAAATATTAATGTAATAACTAACCCTACATATACTAAACTTCTAATACAAATACACATAACTTCAATTTTCATTAAAAATATATATACTTAAAGCTAGCCCGTCCACCGGACGGGTCTAAAGGCTACTATATATATATATATATATATATATATATATATATATATATATATATATATATATATATATATATATATATATATATATATATATATATATATATATATATATATATATATATATATATATATATATATATATATATATATATATATATATATATATATATATATATATATATATATATATATATATATATATATATATATATATATATATATATAATGATTATTAAAATATCTAATATAAAAAAAAAATATTTATTATTGAAATATTTTTTGGCCTAAATATTTATATAGTTATATATTTTCATATAATAATTCGGATAATTCGCGTTATTGGGGAAACCTAAGAATCGAACCATATTCAAATTCAGTTTTCGGTTTGGTTCAGTTCGGTTTTCGGGTTCACAAAAAGAATTAACCAAATAACCCGAATCGAATAAACCGAATAGCCCGAGAATCAAACCGAAAATCACCCTAGGTTGTTGAGTGGTGGGTATGTGTATATATAAATACTAGTAGGTATCCGCGCATTGCGACTGCTAGTACCTGTAATTAAAGTTTAGGCGCCAAAAAATAAAATTGACAAACTGGCTAATCGAAGAATAATAAAAAAATGATCATAGTCCAACCTGGTTCATCTGCTTGTATTGAGCTCTCATGGTTATCTCCGCTCCGGTTTCACACGACTTATATTAGCAAACCAACCGGTGGCTACTCTGGTTTTCGGTTAAACCTATTGGTCTTGTGCCGTTTTAAAACTAAATGTACCACTAACATGTAAATTATATGAAATTTTGCATGTTTTATTAGTTGGTACAATATGTATAATAACATGTATATTTCATTTTAAAAATAATATTAATTAAGCTGTTTACTAGTTAATTAATGCGTATTTGTAAAATGTGTTCTATAACTATTAGTTAAAATTAATCTTAGAAGTAAAAAAAATTTTGTATCATAAGCTATATAATTTGTAATATTTAATATATTAAAAAATGATTGTAATGTTTAACTAACTTATAAAATATGTTTAAAAAAAATTATTAGTTAAAATTTAACGAGGAGGGAGATACGTTATGTTATGCATTTTAGTAGTTAAAGGATTTTTTAGGTCGGTTATTTAAAATACGTTATTTTATGCGTTTTGAAAATATATAATCAAATAGTTTGTTATTAAAAGTACTTTTTTCCATCATTACCCAAATCCTCAAAACTAAGGGAAGTTAATAACCCAAATTTTCAAGTTACAGGCTACCCCTTCAGCAACACAATGTATAAGACGACTGGAAGTAAAGCATTCCCATAATAAAATCATAAGTAAAGGTCTCGCAAACATGAAGGAGCTTCGATTTCTTCACTTGATTACATATGCAAGTAAAGGGGAAGTTAGCAACAACTTGAAGCTTCCAAATGGCTTACGATTTCTGAGATGGGATTTGTATCCTTATCCAAGTTTACCTAAAACATTTCAACCAAATTATCTTGTTGGACTTCAAATGCATAACAGCTTCAGGATGGTTCAACTTTGGAAAGATGGAGAAGAAAAGGTAGAATAACATTCATGGTTTATTCATTCATTGCTACTTTCCCTCTTTTCTTACTCATTACTAACTTTTATCTTTCCTGTTTTTTTCTATTCTTATCACAGCCTTTTCCAAAGCTCAGGTTCCTAAAGTTCACTGAATCATATTTGAGGACCCTTGACCTTAGTGTGGCTCCTAATCTTGAGACACTAATTCTTGAACATTGTTATAATTTGGTAGAAGTTCATCTCCAGGTTACTCCACATCTAAAGGAGTTACGTATCAATTACTGTCGTACCTTGGAAAAATTACACAAGGCTGAATGCCCAAAACTCACATATCTCAACATCAGTGGGTGTGAAAAGTTGAGGACCCTTGACCTTAGTGTGTGTCCAAATCTTGAGACACTAATTTTTGGAGGTGGTTATAATTTGGTGGAAGTTCATTCCCAGGTTACTCCACATCTAAAGGAGTTACGTATCAATTCTTGTCGAAGCTTGGAAAAATTACACATGGTTGAATGTCCAAAACTTACATATCTCAACCTTAGTTGGTGTGAAAAGTTGAGGACCCTTCACCTCGGGGTTACTCCTAATCTTGAGACATTAAGAGTCCAGCATTGTAATGATATGGTCGAATTTCATATACCGGCTAAATGTCCAAAACTCAGATCTCTCCAGGTCAATGAATGTTCAAAGTTTAGGAACCTACACCTAGGGATTACTCCGAATCTTGAGACCCTACGACTCAAAGACTGTTATGGTATAGTCGAACTTCAGATGCCCGCTGAAAGTCCCAAACTCAGATATCTCAGCCTCGATAGTTGTTTAATGTTGAGGAACCTACACATAGGGGTTACTCCGAATCTTAAGGACCTATGGCTCATGGACTGTTCTCATATGGTCGAGCTTTGTATGCCCGCTGAATGTCCAAAGCTCGTTGATGTCGTTCTCAATAATCTCAAGTTGAGTACCCTTCACCTTGGGATTACTCCGAATCTTAAGTCTCTAAGAGTCAGCGATTGTATTGATATGGTCAAACTTCACATGCACGCTGAATGTCCAAAACTTGTTAATCTACACCTCAGTAATCTTAAGTTGAGGACCTTTCACCTTGGGATTACCCCGAATCTTGAGACGACAAGTCTCCATAATTGTTGTGATTTGGTCGAACTTCAGATTTCTTTTGAATGTCCAAAGCTCTTTAATCTCGACCTCTGTAATTGTATTCAAGTTGCGAAATTGCCTGAGAAAATTGGACGTTTAGAATGTTTAAAAGAGTTGGATATCACTGAAACAAGCATTAGTCGGCTTCCAGAGAGTATTTTTAGGCTGAAAGGTCTGCGTATTGCTGCGGATAGACAGCTTCTTGAGTCATGTGGTTTTACATCCAAAATAGAAACCTCTGAATATAAAACATTCTGCTACATATAAAGCCGTCAATAGCACAGACACCAAAAGATGAAGTCCCGTGTACCGTGGTCGAGTGATGATTTTGGACAGCTCCAAAGGCCCAAACAAGTCATATCATTAAGAACTCTCTTAATGCTTTCGAAGTTTGCAATGTTGATGTGGTATTTGTTTCTGAAGTTCACATGTCCGAGTACGGATTTGATGTTGCTCGTGTGATGGTACTTTTATTTTATATCTTGCTGTCTTATTCGGTTTTAAGTTTCATATATTCGAGGGGGGTTTTGATGCTACTTAGTTTGGTTTAGTGTTTATTTTATGGATCCTTAGATTGTTATTAATATATTCATTCGTTTCTATATTATTTGTAGTTTTGCACATTACATACTGTTTCAAAATAACATTTGTATACAATATACGTCTAGTTCCAAGGTTACAGAAGTATTTAGTTCAAGGGCTTACTTTTTAACAGGTTTGAAGGATTGTTGGCCGTCAATAGGATTGGTGTATCATCATGAACTTATTAGTAAATGTTAAAATAATATATGACATTCATAACCGTTTGACTTTTGTTGGAATTGTATTAAACAAAATATATGGGAGATCCATATTTTAAGCCTGAAATGTGGATTGCAATAATCAGTAACCACAAACAATGTTACTTTTTGGCATGGTATGAGTGTAACATTTAGTAAACCCTCAGGTTTGGTTTCGGCAATCCAATTAGTCGAGCTTGAAATCACTTCATATCTTTGAAGTTAGATAAGTTAACGCATGAGTTCAGCTTAGAGAGTTGACTTCTGCCAAAAGTCAAACTGTGTTTTGATGAAAAACATGGGATGTTGTTACAAGTTTGGATATTATCATGTTAAAACAAAGATTCAGTAGGATTGTTCAAGTGAAAAAGTTGACTTAGGTGTCAGTTGATTAATTATTTGCTACTCTAATGTCATGTAATGGTGGTGTTCAAGTTCTTGAGTTTATACTTCGGCGACAAGTTTATAAACAATAAGTTTACTTGTTTGAGTTAATCAATTAAGAAATTATCGGAAGTTGCATATGCGGGTCACAATTTTGGCCCCATTGTTCAAAATTATTACTGTATTATCTAAACAGATGCATCTTAGAGCATTTAAAATAAGTCATTCAAACTTAAGGATCATTATTTGCAGGTGGTGTGTATTTTAGTAGCTTTGTATTTAAGTCTTTACATGCCTGCTGAATGTCCATACCCCATGTTATGTATTATTCTTTATTAGCCTAAAGTCATGTCTAGGGTATAAGTTCTAAGTTTCCTAAATAGCCAAGTACAATAAAGGTCGGTTGGTTGTGTCGCAGCCTAACCCGACCCGTAGGACTATGTAACAGTCGGTTCCCCCCTCATATCTATAAAAGGAGGTGAGGGGGACGAGATTCACAACGCTTCTTTATCAATAAAACTAATCGGGAAGATTAGGGATTCGTACCTTGTGTCACTTTTTGTCGATATGCTTCTTTGATCGTGTTATCCACATCTAGTTAACCAGGGTTGTAGGGATTCCATCCTACAAGTGGTATCGGAGCTTCTGGTTTGAAGATCGTTTGGTTACTAGGCTCGATCGAAGAAGGATTGGTGTTTGAGGATATCGAACATCAAAGGTATTGCAGCGATTGACAGTTAAGGTTCTTTGATTTTTGGTGATTGAAGATCGAAGGGTGTCTACCATTGTTGATGGTCTGTTGTTTTTCATCAAAGGTGTGGAGGAAGAAGAAAGAAAAAAGCGTTTGTTTTTTTCTTTGTCATCAAAAGTGAAAAACAAGAATATAGTTCAGGGTTTATACTTTTGGGCCAAAAGTAATTGGACCAAGTTTTATAATACTTTATCAAGTTTGGTTTAAATTTGTATCAAGTTTTTAGAATTGGTTATTTTTGTTTTTCTAAACAAAAAGTTTTTGCCTTTGAATTATATACACAAGGCGACTTCGTAGTTCGTGATTGTGAGGGCTAATATAGCACAAGGTTTAGCGAATTGTCAAAGGGACTTTGTCGGTTTGTGATTGTGAGGTTTTCACAAGGTTTAGCAAATCAACAAAGGGGATAAAGAGCGTTCAACTTGTCGAGGTTGTAAGATTTCTTAGGTTATTAGAGATCGGTTTTGCAAAATTAAAAGTACGACAAGGGTTACTTCAAAAGGTGTCGGGTACTTTCTTGATTCAAGGATTGTCGATTTATTGGATAGGTTAATTTCCAAGGTTCAGTCGATATTTGAGTAAGAAATGGTTTTCTTTTGAAGGTTTACTTGGTTTGATCGATTTATAAGATTTTTATCTTAGGGTTATATCGATAAATCAAGGGTGTTTTACACACGGTATACTTTGCTAGATCTTGTTTTTGTGTAGGTAAATTCACAAAAGGTTAAGCGGTTAGCAAAGGGTTAATATAAGATGACGCTGAGCAAATTTGTCATCGAGAAATTCGATGGGAAGAATGGACTTTAGGTTATGGCAGGTAAGGATGAAGGCTTTGCTGGAACATTTGGAATTAGATACAGCGTTTGAGGAATTACCCGCCACCACAATAGTGGCTTACGATAACATCGTTCAGAAGAAGGCTTACAGCGCATTGATCTTGTGTTTGGATGATCGGGTCCTACGGGAGATCACCAAGGAGACGACTGCAGCGGGGATTTGGAAAAAGTTATAGACTTTATACATGACAAAGTATTTAGCTAATCGTTTGTACTTGAAGAAAAAGTTATATACTTTTCAAGTGCATCAAGGTAAGAGTCAGTCTGAACATATTGATGAGTTTCACAAGCTCGTAGGTGACTTAGCGGCTATAGATACTGCTATATCGGATGAGGATCAGGCATTATTGTTACTCACATCTTTACCATCGTCTTACGATTATCTCGTGGATACTTTGCTATATGGTCGGCATACTCTGAAGCTAGAAGACGTGCTCGCGACACTTAAATCTAGGGAACTTCAGAAGATGACGAAAGCAAAGGGTGATGGTGGTGAAGGGTTGTATGTGAGGGAGAGATCTAATCAGAGAGATATGGAGCAGGGTGAAAATAGTTTGTGGTCAAGGTCACAAGGAAGGAGCAACAAACTCAGGTGTTATATATGTCAGCCTGAGGATCATTTGAAGAGGGATTGTCCCAGGTATAATCACAAGAAATCTCAAGGTTTTGTCAAAGATAAAGATCAGATGTTCGGTTCTGGATCTGATGGGTATGACAATGATGATGTTATGATGGCTATGAGTGTTTATGAAGTTTTGGACTGGATCATGGATTCAGGGGGCTCATACCATATGACACATAGGAGAGATTACTTGGTTGATTTTAAGGAGTATGACGGTGGTAATGTACTGCTAGGTGATGGCAGGGAATGTCGTGTACGGGGGATAGGTAAGGTTCGAGTACGAATGAGGGATGGAACAAGTTTCGTGTTGGACAACGTCAGGTATGTTCCAGAATTAAGACGAAACTTGATATCGCTGGGCACTCTTGAAAAAGAGGGTTTTACCGTGAAGATGCAGTCGGGCAAGATCAAGGTTATTAAGGGTTCACTGGTGGTACTATCAGGAACCAGAAGGGCTAATTGCATATATACCCTGAACGGTCAGGCTATGGCCGGGAAGACAGTGAAGGGTAGGAAGCAGTTAGGAAAATTTCAGACTGGGTGGAAGATCAAGACAGGTGATGTTCTTGATTCTTGTAATCAGAAGTCTACACAACAATGTATGAAGAGTGGGGTCGCCAAACATTTGGATGTTGCAGGGTTACAGTAGCAGAATGGGTTGGTTGAGAAAAGAAACGTGACACTCTTGGATAAGGTACGTTGTTTTCTGATTAAGTCTGGTCTATCCAAGGTTTTTTGGACAGAGGATACAACCATGTCTACATATCTAGATAATAGGTCACCATCAGCAGCGATTGGATTCAAGAAGACTATAGATATGCTTGGGGTTTTTGGTTGGCTTGCTAGTATTGAGCAAGGGATGCTTGAACCGGTTAAGTTCAAGTGCATATTCCTGGGATACCGTAAAGGTATGAATGTTGATAAACTTTGGAGGTTAGATGACGTTACTTCAAAGGGAGTGCTTTACAGGAATATGGGTTTCAATGAAAGTGGGCAATACAAGAAAACTTTCATTGGTTCTGGTGTATGTACAAGTTCATTGCAGGTGTTGCAAGGAGTTGAGTTTGAGGTGGAATATCGGGAGGATCATGCATTTAAGGTGGAACCTCGAGGGAATGTTGATCATGTAGATGTTCCTAAGGAAGTAAAAACTCAATATTTGATATACTATCATCTAGCACGTGATAGGGAGCAACACTTAGCACGAGAACTATTCAAGTATAGAGAATACAGTAATGATGTTGCTTTTGCAGTTGCTGTAGTGGAGAAAATCTATGCACATGAGTCATTGACTTTCAATGATATAGTTGCTTGTGAGGTTTTTTCCAAGTGGATGGCTGGATTGAAAGAAGAAATGGATACTCGGTTAGATGTGTATGTGCTTAGCAACGGTTGCAGGAAAAGCAGTGACGACAAATACGGTTATTACTGGGAGTATACACCAGGTATGTTCATACATCTATTTCTCTATATAGATTGTATGGTATTTTCTTACGGATGCAAGGCTGAGATCTCGGTTACCAAGGGTTTGCTGGTTAAAGCAAAGGGAGATATACTTGGTATTAAGATCATCAGGAATCAGAGTGGTAATACTCTAAGGGTGTCACAGTCCAGGTTTTACAACGGAAAGTTGGTACAAACTTTGTTGAAGGGACACTCCATACCGTTGTTGGAGGATTGTCTATTAGGGGATTGTGATGTGAAAAAGAATAGTAAGTGGTCATATATATATGCAGTTAGAAGCCAGGAGTATCAGGTGGTCTACAGGAGACTTAACATAGCATCTGCAGATGTGAGTATGTTAGATAGGTTTGATCGTGGATTATAGACATACATACAAGTTTTTGTAGATTTTGACTACGCCATGGGTAGATCGATCACTGTCATGGGTAGACCAATCACAGGGTACGGGGTGCTGATACATGGATGTGCGAGGAGTTGGGAAGCTAAGTTTCAGCACAAAGAGGCTTTGTGGACAACTAAAGCGGAGTATATAACACTTACGGAGGTTGTGAAAGGAGATATTTGGCTAAGGGGATTCTTGGAAGAGTTAGGCGTGAAGCTTAACACTGTAGCAGTTAATTGTGATAATCAGGGCGCGAATCATTTATCGCAGAATCATGTTTTTCATGATAGGACTAAGCACATCAATGAGCGTTATCACATCATCAGAACAGTCTTGGATGCAAAGACGGTTGAAGTTCTGAAGGTGGGTGCTGAACACAATGTTGCGGATGCCTTGACGAAGGTGATATCTAGACGCAAGATACAACACTGCTTGGAGCTGCTGAGTGTTGGGTAGGCTAATATAAGCCTAAGGTGGAAATTGTTATGTATTAGTCTTTATTAGCCTAAAGTCGTGTCTAGGGTATAAGTTCTAAGTTTCCTAAATATCCAAGTACAATAAAGGTTGGTTGGTTGTGTTGCAGCCCAACCCGACCCGTAGGACTATGTAACAGTCGGTTCCCCTCATCTCTATAAAAGGAGGTGAGGGGGGATGAGATTCACAACGTTTCTTTATCAATAAAACTAATCGGGAAGATTAGGTGTTGGGACTTATATATCTTGAGTTGATATGACAAAAGAAGATGAAGGACTTAATAATAAATAAGTAGCTTTGTAAGTAAGTTAGGGTTGTGATGTAACCCTAGTACCTCTATTATATAAAGAGGGTTAGGCACACATGGTTATTCATTCATTCATATACAATGTAAACTAAAGGTGTGTGTGCGTTCTCCTGGTGTCAAGCCTATTAGGCACCAGGAATGTAGTAGCTTATTAGTATTTTATGAATAAGAAAGGCTTGTTCATAACTTTGATTGTGTTTGTTATTATGTTCCACTGTGCATTACAATCATTGTTATATATCCCAGATGAGTTTAGATCCTAAGACTCAACAAGTGGTATCAGAGCTTGTTGGCTCTCGATCTGGTTGATCTACAAGGCTTTCATGTTATTTTCTGTTTTTTAATAAATCAAGTTGCTGATCTAGGGTTTTTCCCTAACAAACCCTAGATGATTGTTGCTGTTCATCTGATGCTGATGCTGTTACTGTGATGTTGCTACTGGTTCTTGAATGATCATAATGGTTGTGGGGAGCTGATTCTTGAATCAACAATAAACCCCGTATGATCATGATCGCTGTTTCAGAATGATGGTTTACATAGCAGATTCAATGTCACTAGGATTTTTGCAAATCCTAATTCTAGATCACGTACTTGTTGCTGATGATGATGATGTTTTCTGCTAGCTTTGGTGAGTTGATCATAGATCAATGATGAAACCTAGCAGAATTAGAACACGTACTTGTTACTATTACCATGATTGTTGCTGCTGATTGATTTAGGGTTTTGGTGTACTGCCAAACATGAAATTCGTGTTTAGGGTGTCCTTTGTACTGGATTGATTGGTGATCAATCGTCATAGGCAGCAGAAAGAAAAGAAACAAGTGGCAGTGCAAAGTTGTGTGACTGTTCTCCTTGTTATCTTGAATATGACGTGACAAGAGAAGTGATGTTGTGGTCCAAAACATTGTGAAAAGTACTTATTGTTGCATTCACTCTTAGACGTGCAGTCAATATATACGGGTACAATATTTTGATGGTCAGATATTTCACGTGGGTAAAAGAGGAGTGGGAAGGTGGTCCTGGTATGAGCAGAAGAATAAGGTAAATGGGTTACAAAGATACGTGATGCTTCTTTCTGGTTGCAAAGATAGTAATTATCAGCAATAGGTATTTTATTATTAATGACGCGTTTCTATCAGAACTATTTTGGAAGCAATGTGTTAATATCACACGTTATGATAGCTGCATAGATATTTGGAAGGTGGTTTATGTTCTGCGTAATTTTTGGATGTGATGACAAAGTCAAAAAACGCGTTTTGGATTATACAGAAGTTAATTTACGCATACTATGGGATTTTGGCTGATTTTTAGGGATATACGTAGTACTATATATCTCTGATATTCTATTTGACATAATCCACAAGGTGTATATTAGGAAGAGATATTATGGGAATCGTATGTTGATATGGTCAGACGTAAGAAAATAGGTTATGTTATGCGTAATATATGGAAAACAATTCATTGACTGGTGATATGTTATTTCCCTATTTTCGTGGGATTATATTTAACGATCAACAGGTGGTCAAAACATGTGTGATCAAGACGTGTGATTATAGGGATTTTAAAATTGTAATACATTCCTTATATAGCTTTCTCTATTCTTTGGACACACGTTATTCTGGTAAGGCTAGATGTGGGCTGCATGATTATGGGCTTTATGTATGTTCAAAAGTATTTTAAATACTACTGTTATATTCTTTGAAGTTCTGCCAGTTTTTGTGACAGCTCATCAACAGTTTTTGTGACAGTCAGTGTGTCGCTACAAGTTTGGAGGGAAAATATTGTTGATATCAAAAACAGTTTCAGCGACAGTGTGGTGACAGCATGTAAAAAAAAGAAAAAAAAATAAAAAAAAGAAGGCTTTTTGAGATGCTCCTGGTTGGTTATTTCTTGCTACTAGTTGGTTCCTTCTGGTCGGTTCCTACTGGTCGGTTCCTCCTAGTCGGTTCCTACTGGTCGTTTCCTCCTGGTCGTTCCTACTGGTGATCTTGAACAATGAAGAGGTATATGGTTTATTTCCAAAGTTCAGTTTATGCTATAATTCTTGATTGGAACAGTTACACGCTCTTTTACAAATATTTGGGGGACATATGATACCATACAGTTAATGATATGATCATCACAAAATTAGCATGATCATAAGCATCGAGTTGTTTTTGGTTGATCCATCAGAGCTCACTGAGACAATCGGCCATTGCATGTGATCGCCATGCATATATTGGTTACAAGAATTATACAAAGACATTTTATTACATGTTATTGTAATAAGCATGTCTTTTTCACACTGAAGGAGTGGATGATCTATACTACAGAGTTCTAAGATTCAAGAGATGGTTAGCTTATGGTTCCTACTGGTGAGTTATGGTTTCTTGAGGAAGACAGTTGATTATTGCTTATTTGATGTTGGAGTTGATATTCACAAACTTGTTATCTTCTTATATCTCAATTAGGTGAGCAATACACCTTGTCTTTGGACTAAATATATTGTTACAACTTACAACTGGCTCATAGTTGTGAAGGTTACCAGTTCCCATGTACCAAAAACTGTTGGTGAGCAATACACCTTATCGTTGGATTAAATATATTGTTATAGCTAACAGCTGGCTTATAGTTGTGGGGGTTATCAGTCCCATGTAATAAAAACTGATATGATATAAGACACAAGTTTGGGATATTTCACTTCTTCATAAAATTTGTTATACTTGATTTTCTTCATCAGTGATCACTCCAAGGAAGCCTACTAGATTCGACATGCATTTCTTAAGGGGAAGACGATCCCTTTTGAGTTGATGTGACAAAAAGGGGAAGAATGCATGGATCAAGGGAAGCTTAGCCTTCATCTATATTTGCTTCAGGGGAAGCTTGTGCTTACTGGTTTTGTCAAATCAACTAGGAGAAGATTGTTGGGACTTATATATCTTGAGTTGATATGACAAAAGAAGATGAAGGACTTAATAATAAATAGGTAGCTTTGTAAGTAAGCTAGGGTTGCGATGTAACCCTAGTACCTCTATTATATAAAGAGGGTTAGGTACACATGGTTATTCATTCATTCATATACAATGTAAACTAAAGGTGTGTGTGCGTTCTCCTGGTGTCAAGCCTATTAGGCACCAGGAATAGTAGTAGCTTATTAGTATTTTATGAATAAGAAAGCCTTGTTCATAACTTTGATTGTGTTTGTTATTATGTTCCGCTGTGCATTACAATCATTGTTATATATCCCAGATGAGTCTAGATCCTAAGACTCAACATTAGGGATTCGTACCTTGTGTCACTTTTCTGTCGATATGCTTCTTTGATCGTGTTATCCGCATCTAGTTAACCAGGGTTGTAGGGATTCCATCCTACACCACGTATCTCTCACCATTAGTCATTCAAAGTCGTGGAGCCTTCACCTCACCATTTCTCCGAATCTTAAAAGTTTAACTCTTGAATTTTGTCCTAAATTGGTAGAACTTCACATGCCCTTCAAATGTCTTAAGCTCATATCTCTCGAGCTCAGCTTTTTAAAGTTGAAGACCCTTGACCTTCGGTGGAATGCGACGCTTGGGAAGCTAAATCTCAAGTGTTGTGACGATTTGGCAGAACTTCATATGCCCACTAAATGTCTAAATCTTAGATCCCTTGTACTCAGACGTTTAAACTTGACAACCAACCACTTTAGGATGACTCCGAATCTAGTGGAGCTAATTTTATCATCTGAACGTCTTAAATATCTTCCACATAGCGTTTGTATGTTGAAAAACCTGAAATCTCTTGATATATGTGGTCTGAGGATATTCGCCGATTAAAATGTTTAGAGAAGCTAAGGGTAAGTGGGTGTTTCTTTTTTACAATATATTCCAAACAACATCTGTACCATGGTCGAGTGATGATATTGAACAGCTCCAAAGGCCCAAAGAAGTCACTGCGTTAAGAAATTTTTTAACAAGTACTTTCTCCATTCTCTACAATTGTCTTATGTTTGATGAAATTGCAATTATTTCCGTGCCATATGTAAATGATGTTCCTCACCTTAGTTTTTAAACGCTATCAATATATGGTTCAGTACGCAAGCAGGAGGATCCACTTTGTCTGCAGGTGGTGCACCAATTTTTTTCGCTGCTATAGCTTCTGGTCGTATTGATGTTACTTTTGCTAAGAAGAATCGAAATATTCATTCTGTTTCATGGAGTCTAATCGTCTGATTGTGCTTATCAACGTGGAGGTAATTTTTTGTCAATCAAAAAGCACACATCACAGAAACCTTTGTTTTCTTCTTGAATTGCAGTTTAATCTCCACCCTCAATGGTCTGGTTCAGCTATGCGTTTAAAATCGAAGTACTATGTAATACGCCATGGAATCAAGTCTGTAATACTAGTTCAATACTCTTGAATCAAGGTATAGTTATTAACGTTGACTTCTTCATTAGGTCAAAGCATGTTCATGGTTAACACAATGAAACTTGACATGATCATGTTATAAACAAATTCACGAAATGGGTTGAAATCAGTGAAAGATTGACTTGAGTCAAACTATTGACTGTTCAATGGATTTCATTCTCTATGGAAACACATATGATACTGAAATAAGCTACTAAACATGTTTCAGGAATCCAAAGCTACTTCACTGAGAGTGATATGCGAAAATCCATTTTTCGACAGAATCTGATGTTGGGAACAAGGGATGCACTAATCAAATAAAAACAAAATTACTTATTTTTCTATGTGGCAGGACGGGTTATAAGGACAATAACAAAATAAGTTAAATTAGTACATTACTTATTTATTTTTGTATTGTTGCCTTATGTTTCTTACTGTTGGGCTACAAAATATAGAATGTACTCCCTCCGTCCCATATTAAGAGTCCACCTTACTATTTTTGGACGTCTCATATTAATTGTCCAGTCCACAAATAGATAAGAAATATGGATTAAGTTTACAAAATTGCCCTTAGTTGAAGGTATTATTACAAATAATAAAGAAGTTGTAAATTAAATAGTTAAGGGTAAAATTGTCATTGTGTAAAAAGTAAGAGAGAAAAACATGAAAAAATAATGTTTTTATTAATATGCGTGTTTTTGGTCGGTTGACTATTATTATGGGACGGAGGGAGTAAAATTTTGATACAGTAAGGGTGTGTTTGTTTTTTTGAAAAACGTCTGAACCACGTCTGATTCTGACCAGTCAGACGCGGTCAGACTTTTTGGTTGTTTGTTTTTTCGCTCAGAGTCAGAGGCACTAACATAGAAATTGTCTGAATGAGTCAGAGCCGTTGAGCACATCTGAATATCTCCTCAACCTTGCTATGTGTCGAAAATATACACTTTTTCGTAGGCTGGAATGAAGAAATTTTTTGCTCGATTGGTTCTTTGATTCTCAAATGAAAAAAACAAGAATTAATGGTGTTCGTGTGTTTAAAGCATCCTGAATAATGGGTGTTTTGTTTCATTTGGAGATATTAGATTGGAAGATGATTTGGTTATGGTTTTAACAAAGGTTTATTGATTTTCAATTTGAGAAGATATGGAAGAGACTTGTTTTGGATTTAGATCTAGTTGATGAAGAGAGACGACAGAAGAGATAATGGGGGCGTGGGATACAAATGATCTTAAAAGTAGGTTAACTAGGCATTTAATACCCTAATAGATGTGGGTTTACATAGGCCCGTTATTGAATTTGGTTAATATGTGGTATGGGCTTGTGAAACAATTTATATGTTACGTTTGTTTTTCAATGCAATCAAAAGTATTGAATAATAGGGGTTGGAAACTTGAAATTATGTTAAATGTAATTAGTCTTATGATGAGAAAATAAATATTGATATTAGTTGATTAACGGTGTGTTTCAAAATTGATTTTTTTCTTATAGATAGTCATTTTTTAATATACGTAATATTTATTGTATAGCCATGGTTTAACATATATTTAAAAAAACAAACAATTAAAACCATTCAGACATTTATATAAAAACAAACAACATTATTTCATTTACATTCAGACTTTATAACCACCTCTTACCAATAAGATGTGGTAGTCAGATTCAGACCCAAAACATCTTAGTGAAACAAACACCACCTAACAGTTAAGCAAGATTAGTATCACCACATGGACTCAAAGTTGACTTTTGAAAGTCAAAGGTTGTTGTAAATATAAACACTGAAAGTTTGAAACTTGCTACTGATACATGAAGTTTAATATCATGCAAAACTGAAAACGGCCTGTTAACGAAATGCCGTACAATGATGTTAAGTTTTAATTAAGTGATACTCCGTAGTATATAAAGGTGGTTAATATCCTTATTAATCTTGAATAATAGCATCACTTGTATTTAACAGATCTAAATTAAAACTTAATTTATGATTTTCTGAAAATCATATATGATTCTTGACGAATCATATATGATTCGTGACGAATCATATATCATTCTTTCCAGACGTAACTTAAGAAAAAAAAGTCAAAAAAAAAATTCGTCGAAAGTATATACATGTGCCCCTCGATAGATAGATGATTTAATTCTCGTCACAATTGTGTATTTTTTTTCGTTTGACGATTTACCGTTTGTGAGATATTCAATTTTAAAAAAAGTGGTGGGAAGTGGGTTTTTTAAAAACTGGGTGATTATGATTGGTTGAATAGTTTATGCTAATTTAAGTGTCTATATAAATCTTAACTCATGTGAGGCAACTCTAATACTAATAATTATAAAAAAAATTGTGCATTACCTTGTTATAAATCCTGGGTCCACCTCTTGAAGACGGAACCAAGTCTGTAGTACTACAAATATACTCTTGAATCAAGGTAAAAGTCGATGCACCAGCGGTTTGTCCATATTTGAAAAAACCATTGATATTCTTCTATTAGTAAGGAGGTGAATTGCGACTTGCGAGGTGAGTTCCGACGTGGCAAAAAGCCGCGCGTAGGTTCTTATCCCCACCCTCAAAAACCATGCGTGGGTTGGATAACTTCGGTGAGTTTCTCACTCGGGGTGAGTTTAATCATTGTGGCCGTCATGTTTTATTATTACCGTTTTTTTTACATTATTATTGCCGTTTAATACTTGATAAAAAATAATTTAAACCCTCTTTTATTTATCTTTATAAAGACCTCCATCATTCACCATTTTTAAAAAAGAACTCTCAAACTTGACCATTTTTATTCACACTTCCCATGTTGCAACTTATAAAATACTTACTTGCCCATGGACGAGTTTATGTTTATGTTCCTCGATTTAGTGATCGAAGATAAAAGAAACTATAATGATAATGAATAGCCTGCGATGCATCAAACACTTGTCTCGTAATGTTTAATTTTAGCTTTAATTGTAATGTTTGTAAATTATGAATAAAAAACTTTTAAATTTAATACGTCTTACGTTTTAGTTACTTTTGTCCGTTTACGTTACGCTTTTATTTTTTTTAGTTTTTGAATAATTAATTAAATAAAATGGAGGGGAGTTGAGGTGACTTTTTTGTTCTTTATAATGGTGGGAAAGGTAAGTTTTTTTGTGAGTTATGATACAGATAAAAGAAAACGGATATGATACTCAAGTAAAAGTAGATTTTTTCACCTTAGTCCCACCGGCCTTAGCATAAATCATGTAGACGAGGCCAAATATTAAAAGAAAATCATATCTCACTCGATTGTTCTCACTTGTTTTGGTTGTTATGGTCGACCTTGTTCGAGCTACTTTTATGTTTTTGCTTTTGCAATAGAGAGGTGTTTCATCGCCACTCTCATTTCTATTCACTAGGTACTGCAACCTTTTATCCAAACAAAAAATTTACATACCAGTATTCGATATCAATATTTTCTAATGAAGATGCTTGTGCGGAAAAAAATTAGCAAGGTCGTATACATCATCTCATGCATTGGTCAAAAATGAAAACTGGAAAATAACTTTATACCACGACTATTATGGATAGTTGGCAACGAAGGAAAATGGCATCGCCGTTGACGATAAATCACGATGTGCGTCGAGCTTGTAAACACATAATAAGTGTTTCAGTTTCATTTCTTTATGAATCTGGAATGTTATTTATGGTCTAATACTTTCCTTTTGTGTTGCGAAATTAACAAATGTAGATAATCAAAAGAAAGACAATAATACTAAAAGTTTAATAGATGGCATTTTCCTTTGTTGAAATTTCAACATGTAACAAATAGCTAAATGATTTTTATATATAGTTCCATAAGATTTATTTTGGAGTAACACAACATAAACATTTACCGCATTCACACTTTACACATTGTAATTGTGTGTTTGGGGGCTGAACCTTTGCGCACGCTTCGAGACAAGCCTCCTTTGAACACCAAGTATCAGAAGGTAGAGCCAATGTTTGAAGACCATTACATTTACCTGTACAACCAAAGTTGATAGAAAATGTTAGATACAATAACATATAAAGAAAAACTCCAAAACAATTGATTAAAAAACTCCAAAACAATTGATTAAAAAAAACGCGACTTTTTGGCTTTTCCGAGAAAAACAAAAAATAAATTTGCAAACAGAACGTTTCCGGAAAAAAAAGTCGAGCCATTGCAAAAAAACATCCTCGTAAAAAAAAGGAACACTTGGCATCATTTCAAAAAAGTCGATTAGTTAACCACGCGCGAAAAATAAATTTAGAAAAGAAAAATTCGAGCTGCTTATATACGGAAATTCAAATTCTTTTAATCATTTGGGTCACTGATTCTAAATAATATGCTACGTAATTGATTTTCGTTCATGGATATATTTTACACAGCTATAATAAATAAAAGCTAGATTGCAAACGAGAGATGAAAAAATATCTTACGGCAACTCGGCTCCGGGCACCATTTATCAAAGCATGCCATACCAGTCGTGAAATTTGTAATTAACATGTAAAAGAAAATAAAATGCACAACAGTTCTCTTCATTTTGAAGTTGGAAATACTAATGATACACAAAATATTAAGAAATACTACTGAATCATGGTATTTATAACTTGTATGCATTGTAAAAATTTATGATTGAGTAATAAAGTTGCTTTATTGCAACATTAATAGACATTATAAAAATATATGATTATAGTAATAAAGTTATATTATTGTAATATATGTTGATATTGATGAGATATTTGCATAACAAGCTTTATAACGTCTAAGAAGTGAACCTAATCGTTTTAGTACAGTATAGAGAAATACCGGAGGATTTTCAATCTCGCAATGAATGGTATTGTTAGCGTTCACAAGTTGTAAAGAAGATTAGAGGTACTGTAAGAATAGAAAAGAAGTGAGAAGCACTACAACATTCGATGCTTTTCCCGTCAAAATTTTGAACATTTCCCCGACCACATGTCGATAGGGTAACATTTCTCCATCAAAATATCACTGACGATTCTTCAAAGGGCAAAGCTCGATGGGGATAGTTTCCCCGTCGAGAATCCCGAGCGACAAGTGTGACCTACGTCATTTTCAGTCAACAATACAAGTGCCGCGTTCGACAACGTTTCTTCGGCGACGTGTCGCCGGGTATAATGACGGCGAATTAACAAAAACTTAATTAACTTAACATTAAACCTGTCACGCGTCCACTGTTTCCCAGGTGACATGTCGTCAGTGATAAGCTTTATTACACGTTGACTTGTCAACACCTCGAGGTGGCATCGTCATTTATGTTGCACGTTTCCCCGGCGACAAGTCGCTGGGAAACTTCTTGACTTTTCAAAAAGTCAAACGAATGGTTATTGACTCGATAAAAAAGTCAAAGTATTGTCAAAGTTTCTTTGGTGACATGTCGCCGGAGAAAAGTCTCATAGTCTCATTTTTAAATACAGCCTGCACAGCAGGCGTTTTTCAGATTTTTTCCGAATTTTTTTTTCAAAACCTAAAACTTGTATACACCAATATGTAATCTACCCAAATTCACCACAACTCGTGCAAAAACACAATACAATATAACGGACCAGCGCATTCGATATATTACACCTAGAATTGTCCAAAATCTTACTAAACAAAGAAATAGTCTCAAAACGGGTGACCAATGTATTCACCTAGCTAGATCGATAACATGTTCTAATTAAATAAACCAAGAATAAATTATGCATGGTAGGAACGCCTAAATAAACTACAAGACACAAATACCATATGCTTACCCCACATCAATCACCTAATCCTCATCTGACTCCTCCGTCATCATCATCATCAATAAAGAGGTCCGGGTTGTCGTTCCCTCTGGTGTTGCTGCTAGTACCTCCCATTTGAGTCGAGTTAGCCTACGTAAGCATTTGAGAAAACCTGTTGTCTTGCCTAAAAAATTTCGTGAGCACACTTAGCGTTTGCATAATCTTCTTGTTCTTTTTCTTCATATTTTTTTATCTTTCTTTAACTTATTAATCTCAGAGGCGTGGCTGCACTCACGCTCGGGAAAAGAGGAGTGTTCAGACATGACCCTACCAATACCAATACCCGGGAGGTGTCCTCGGCCCTTGCTCGGGTGGGTCATCCGCATGATCTCCTGCTCCGTGTACGGAACACCGGTGGGGGTGTTTCACCCTAAATTCCGTAACCTAACCATCTCATTCTACGTAGTAAAAAAACACAAGTTGGTTTATATATTAGTCAGGTTTCTCGGGCATTGTTTCTCGATAAATAATTTAAGTGCCACTATTTGAGACAAAACATACATATATCGCTTGGTCCTCGAGGTTCCAGAAGGCGCCGCCTACTGTATGATGACAGAAGAATGTATTAGTAAGAGACAGAAACTCCTGCGAGTATGAGCTACTCATCTACACATACACACGTATATAAGATGCAACAAATTAAAAATAAAAAAATACAAAAAATACAAAAACAATATAGATAATTATAATGTTTATTACTATCAGACGTCGGAAAGCAAGATCAGTGTAAAACCCACATAAAAATACCAAGAATATTAAATGAATGAAATCACGATTAAATTAAAGTTGCTTCCCTGAGTGCAAGATCATCAGGAACACAAAGTCTGGTGCCCTGCCATAAGATATCGTTGTCATCCAATCGAAACTCCGTCTGCTTTTCTAAGTTCTGATAATCGCCCAAATTTTACCATCATCCTTCTGATCTTCCTTGATCCTAGAGAGTAACTCAGGTTCTACTCTAAGATTAGCCCAGTAACCGTGTTGTCCACGTACCATGATCTCAATCTCTAGTTGCTCCAAGTCTCTTATAATCTCTTCCTCAATCTTAATGTCGTTGATCATACCGGACTTCCTACTAAGTGCATCTGCCACTACATTCGCCTTGCCGGGATGATACTGCAGATAAATGTCATAATCTTTCAACAGCTCTAACCATCTTCTCTGTCTCATGTTTAGCTCATGTTGAGTGAAGATGTATCAGGCTCTTGTGATCTGTGAAGATATCACATGATTCTCCATACAAGTAGTGCCTCCATATCTTCAATGCTAACACGACTGCAACAAGTTATAAGTCATGTGTAGGGTAGTTCTCCTCATAAGGCTTAAGCTGTCGTGATGCGTAAGCAAT
This sequence comes from Glebionis coronaria, assembly GCA_025667525.1. Lineage (NCBI taxonomy): Eukaryota > Viridiplantae > Streptophyta > Magnoliopsida > Asterales > Asteraceae > Glebionis > Glebionis coronaria. The sequence goes on along the minus strand of CM046880.1, from coordinate 590,020,414 downwards.
CGCTTTCCCATGTTGCATGAGAACACAGCCGAGTCCCTTCCCTGAAGCATCACTGTAGATTTGAAATCCACCTGTACCAGATGGGAGAGTAAGAATCAGTGCAGATACTAGCTTCTGCTTTAGGTCTTCAAAGTTCTTCTCTCTTTCTTCAGTCCAGATGAATTTTTCTCCTTTCCGCATCAGTTTGGTCAATGGCAGTGCTAAACGGGAAAAGTTCTCTACGAACCTATGGTAGTAACCAGCTAAGCCTAGGAAACTGCAAACTTCAGTCACTAATGCCGGTCTTGGCCACTTGGTAATAGCCTCAACCTTTGTTGGATCCATGGTGATTCCTTCTGCTGATACAATGTGGCCTAGGAATGCCACCTTGTCTAACCAGAACTCACACTTGGAGAATTTGGCATACAGCTGCTTCTGGTGAAGTATCTGTAGTACAGTACGAAGATGGTCTTCGTGTTCCTCCTTTGACTTAGAGAAAATCAGAATGTCGTCAATGAAGACGATGACGAACTTGTCCAGGAACTCATGGAAGATACGGTTCATCAAATCCATGAAAACAGCTGGAGCATTGCTAAGGCCAAATGGCATGACTATGAATTCGTAATTCCCATAGCGTGTACGGAAAGCAGTCTTGGAGATGTCTTGCTCTTTCACTCATAACTGATGATAGCCCGACCTTAGATCAATCTTGGAGAAATGTTTGGCCCCTTGGAGTTGGTCAAACAAGTCGTCAATGCGTGGTAATGGATATCTATTCCTGATGGTGATCTTGTTAAGCTCACGATAATCTATGCACAAACGCATGTTGCCGTCCTTCTTCTTCACGAACAGAACAGGTGCGCCCCATGGAGAAGCACTAGGTCGAATGAAACCGCGTTCTAATAGTTCTTGTATTTGTTCCTTTAGCTCCTTTAGCTCTATGGGAGCCATGCGATAAGGAGCCTTGGAAATTGGCTCAGCTCCTGAGATGAGCTCAATATTAAACTCCACTTCACGAGCAGGTGGTATGCCCGGAAGTTCCTCTAGAAACATGTCTGGGAATTCTGACACGATCGGCTGATTCTGGATAGATGGAGATTCAGCCTCCAGATCATGAACAGTAGCAAGATAGCCCTCACAACCATGTGACAGTAATGCACGTGCTTGTAAGGTTGAAATTATTTGTTCAGACCTTCCGGGTATGAAACCGTTGTGAATGTAATCTGGTGCATTTACATCACCGAAGATGACCCGATATGAATGGCAGTCTATGGTGGCGTGATGTTTAGATAGCCAGTCCATGACCAATATCATGTCAAAATCGCACATATCCAATGGAAGTGCGTCAACAAGACGAATCTTGTCGTCAAACTCTAGGGGAAAACTCTTGTACCCATGAGTTATGCGTACAGATTCTCTTAAAGGCGTGGAAATACTTAATACATTCTCTAATGGCATAGGGGATATCCTAACATTCTTGTCATAAGTAGTAGAAATGACCGAGTGAGTAGAACCTGTCAAATTAAACACATGTAGCTTGACCTTACATATACAAGATTCCAGTGATGGTACATGTAGACTTGTTGGCCTGATCGCGAGAAGTCGTGTACACCCGCCCACTAGTAGGAGGTGGCTTGGAGTCGGCATGTCCAGATGTTCTGTAAAACCCGCATGCTTTTACCATGAATAGTACCCTTAAGATCGTACGTACTAGATTTAAGCTTTCTAATATAGCATGATTACGATTACGTGTTAGGAGTTTACGTATTACGTACGTGTTAGAACACGATAAGTATTTACTACGCACGAGCACGTAATAATTATTTGACAATAATTAATCACGAACATGCGATCATGAAATCATGAACGTAATTAAAACACGAACTATTATTAATTACGTATATATATTTATTACGAGCGTAATTAAATATATTAGATCACGATAATTACGTAACGAGAACACATAAAACGCGAACACAAATAATCACGAACGAATAACTAAGCATCGAGACACGGAAAAAGGTACGGGTACCCCATGTGGGGCCCCCTACCCGCGGCTACAAGGAGCAAATGGGCCAAGCCCATTTGTAATTTTTACTAAAGGGGGTTAAAGGATTTTTACACTACTCATTTTACATTTAGAGAAGATTTTAGCAAAAACCTAAAAACCCTCCTCATTCTCTTCTTTTTGGCCGCCACCTACAAAACACCACAAGGGGGTGTTTGTTGATCTTGGATCTTGGAATTCTAGTTGGTGATCGTGTTTGTTCTTCGTCCTTTTGATCCACGTATTCGGTAAATCCTTTTTAAACCTTTTCTTTTGATTTGATCTTTTATAAATTAAGAACATGTTATGTTTTTTTATAAAAACCTAATTAAAATCATGGATCTAACATGAATTGGGATTTAATAAAAATCAAAAGTAATGTTTTAAGGGGTGTTTGTTTTGGCCGCAGCCTACACCGAACCCAAGGGGGGTTTCAGTTTGGCCATCCGACCACCACCGAGACCATATGGTCCCGGTTGGTTGGTGTGGGTCCCACGGCAGCATCAAGACAAGGGGTACCTCGATTTGTTTCGGGGTACGGTGTCGATTTCATGTCCGGTTCATGGTTTTTAGTCTAGATCCGGTTCATGGTGTATGTTTAGTTTTATTTTTTTTATGATCTTATGTTGAAAATTAAATTAATAAAATGACATGATTAATTTAATAACATGACTTAGGTTATTTTAATTATTAATAATCATGAAATTAATTAACCTAAGTATTTTTATATTTTAGACTTATAATTAATTAATTATTTAAAAATCATGGATATAATTAATTAATTAACATGACTTAGGTTATATTATTAATAAATAACAATACATGTTTTAACCTAAGTATTTAACTTTATTTAATTAAAAATATTTTATACTTTAATTAAATATTTTAACCTATAGTTTAATTTAATTACATGAAATAATTATTAAACAATACATTATATCATATGACTTAGAAAATAATCATGAAAACACTTAGGCTTATATACTTAGCTTATTTAACCAGCTTATTTCTAATTATGGAAACTTTCTATTTTTGGAAACTTAATTAAATAAGGCAGCTAATCTGTTTATGGAAACCTTCTATTTTTAGAAACTTATTTATTTCAGGCAGCTAATCTATTTATGGAAACTTATTTAATTAAGGCAGCTAATCTATTTATGGAAACTTTATATTTTTAGAAACTTATCTATTTTAAGCAGTAATTCTATTTTTGGAAACTTTCTATTTTTGGAAACTTTCTATTTTTGGTAACTTTCAATTTTTGGAAACTTTCTATTTTTGGAAACTTTCTATTTTTGGAAACTTTCTATTTTAGGAAACCTGCTTTTTTTGGAAAGTTACTTATTATTACACAATAAGTATAATAATACATGAAATACCAGAAATACTTAATCAGATTAAACAGAATATAAGATAAACACAGTTTAAGGCTTTAAACAGTAAAACATGGTAAGAACACATAAAATAAGCTAAGACATGACATAAAACCAGCTACGTATTTAGTAAGCAGATACTTATTCATGTATGTATTTATGTAGCACTAGTGATACGGAAGTAGGATTCCTCTCAGCTCATCTTCTTCGTTCACTGGACATAAGGTACGGATTCCCGTCCTTTCAGTATGGACATTCTTTCCTTATAAGGATTCCCCGTATGCAGTCAAATGTTTTCCCGTAGTATAAGTTATGTGTTTGATTTGCTTATGTTTAATTAAGAATACCTATAGCCATATACATGCATGAACAGTTTCACCTAATTATGGAGGTACCATAACCATAACATTAGAGGCACTGATGTTATGACTTCACCACGGTGGAGTGATTGCTCGTGGCGTCCCTTCAACTTTTGGCCATTTATATTATATTTATCATGTGGGGCGTATGGGTGCATCCTAGTTACATGTTTTCAGTCAGGATTTCATGGTGAATGTGGTGTGTGCCTTGCATCCTTCACAAGGAGCTGATCCCTCCTACCCAAAAACCAGTATATTAAATTAGAGGCAGCCCCTCTAATTTGCATGATGAGGTCACCCCTCCAAGTATTCATGCACGGTGGATTTTCATGACCTATATTGGCTAATGGTAAAATATGACAAACAGTTTTTACAAGATAAACATAAGAGTTTTCAAACTATAAAACCAGTTTTATCAAGACTTAACCAGGTTACTCGGGACTTAGTTTTCTTCCGCTGTTATATGTTATATACTTATCCTATTCATGCTTTATTGTACATCCGTTCACTGAGCGTATTTGCCCAGCCGTTTTCCTTTTCTATGTTCCCAAAACGGCAGGTACTCAGGGACGCTCGTAGACACTAAGAGTACGTGCATATGGACTGGAAGTTGTCTAGCCTTCTTTACTTTATGCATTTCCTTTCTTATGATACATTTGCTATGGACATTGTTTAGTCCTTTCCTTTATTATACTATGTTTGTGTGTGATGAGCTTTACATTTGGACTACCGATGTTTGATTCCGGTATTTTCCTTTTATGGTCAAGTAATGTTTAGACATTTTTCCTTGTATGCTTTGATGACACGCCATAATTGCATGTGACATTTCCATTATCAAAATGGGGTGTTACAATTATGGTATCAGAGCCAAGGCTTCGACCTGTAGGCTCTCAAATATGACCTGTGATTAGTGGGTAGTCACTACGGTCTTCCTAGAACTGACAGTTGTTTTCATGCATTCATCATTTTTAAGCATACATATACATGTCATTGTCGTAGATTTTTGACTAAGTAATGGTTGGTACAGGACTGGCCCTATTTAGTCGCATGTGTTTTATCGGAACTTTTAAATTTGGGACCGACCCATAGGCGTCCCCTCGCTATGTCTTTTGTTTTGGGTGAACTGACCAGAGGCGTTCACACTCGAGCATACAAAAGTTTTCATAAAACTACATCATGCATTCATACACAAAAATTTTCTTGCATAAAATTTTTCTCGTGAAATTTTGGTATAAATTTTTTTCATGTCTATATATAGATTTTATGTTTTGATCTGTTTAATCATATGTTTTATGTTATACTGTCAGATGGTTTTCACATGCGAACAGGAGCAGCTCAATGCTGCAATTCAAGCTGCCATGCAAGCTTTGCTTCCTCAACTGAGGAATGACATTAGGGCTGAAGTTCAAGCTGCCAACAATCAGCAGCATAATCAGGCACCTCCTCCTCCTCCTCCAGTGACATTAGCAGTATGGCTGGAGAGATTCAACAAGCTCCGCCCTCGAGCTTTTGAGAAGACAGATAGCCCCAACGATGCTGAAAGCTGGTTGGCTCACATCGAGAAGATTTTCAATGCTATGGGCTGTGACCCTGCATACAAGGCGAGGTTGGCATGCTATCGATTCGAAGGCGATGTGCTAAACTGGTGGTTAGCGTTGATGCAGTCCGAAGGTGGTGGCGAGTGGGTTGCTGGTTTGACTTGGGCTCAGTTCAAGGACAGGGTGATGGAGCAGTTGTTTCCCAAGGCTGAGTAGGACAAGCTCAAGAGAGAGTACCATGGGATCCGACAGAGAGCTGGGGAGAATAGCAATGAGTTTATGCAGCGCTTTCTTCGTCTAGCTGGTTTCCTTGGTGCGGCAGCAGGTACTCCTGAAGAGCAGGCACATCACTTTAGATGGGCTCTTCGCACATCGGTCGCAAACAATCTGGTGTGTACTACGTTCAACACTGTAGTACAAGTGGCCGATGCAGCACGTAAGCTGGAGATGTTGCAGGAGAGAGATGAGTTCGGGGAAGCTGAAAGACCCGACAAGAGGTAAACATTCGTATTCAAGCGGTGATCAATCCGTATACTTTCCATATATGTCAATTATTCATCTCTTTAAATGTATCTTCCAGGCAGAAAACTGGGGGCCGGTCTCAGCCGGCTACTCAGCAGCAGCCTCATCAGCCCAAGGGAAATGGTCAGACTAACGACCGTTCTGCTACGGATAGGCGTGGCGGTAATGATAATTACCGTAACAACGCTGGTCACTCCAACAACAACAGGTCCTAATACTTAAGCATTTCCTTATGATTTCATGTTATAACTCATATTCTGACACTTTAGCAAAACTTCTACCAGGAACCATGGAAACGGTAGGGACCAGAACCAGAGAGGTTCACAACCTAGCCGTCCAGCTATCACTGGTATTCAATCTTACGATTATCCGTTTTGTCCTTTGTACCCAATTATCATGTCTTATGTAAAATGTTTTATCAGGTTCCCAGCCAGCCAGAGCACCTGCTGGAGGATTCACTCATCCTCTTTGCTCTACTTACCACCGTAGGCACCCAGGACCATGTCGCCGTAATACTGACGCGTGCTTCAAGTGTGGTCTTCCTGGCCATATTATGAAGGACTGCCGTAAAGGGCGAGATAGAGGGTACATCGGGACATGCTGATACCAAGCCGCCTCCTACTACCGGGCGTGTCTACACGACATCTCGAGACCAGGCCAACAAGTCTACAGGTACCATCACTGGAATCTTGTATATGTATGGTCAAGCTGCATGTGTTCTTTTCGATACGGGTGCTACTCACTCGGTTATTTCTACTGCTTATGCTAAGAACATTAGGATGCTCCCCATGCCACTAGAAAATAGGCTCACTATTTACACGCCTTTGAGGGACTCTGTATTAATCACCCATGTATACAAGAGTCTTCCCCTAGAATTTGACGATAAGGTTCGACCTGTTGACGCACTTCCGCTAGACATGAACGACTTCGACATGATTTTGGGCATTGATTGGCTATCCAAGTATCATGCCACCATAGACTGCCATTCATATCGAGTTATCTTCGGTGATGTTAATGCACCAGAGTACATTCATAATGGGTTCATACCCGGACGGTCTGTACAAATCATATCTACCCTGCAAGCGCGTGCACTACTGTCACATGGCTGCGAGGGTTATCTAGCTACGGTTCATGAAATGGATGCTGAATCCCCATCAATTCAGGATCAACCTATAGTGTCGGAATTCCAAGATGTTTTTTCAGCAGAACTTCCGGGCATACCACCTGCACGAGAAGTGGAATTCAGTATCGAGCTTATTCCAGGAGCTGAACCAATCTCCAAGGCTCCTTATCTCATGGCTCCCATAGAGCTGAAGGAGCTGAAGGATCAACTGCAAGAACTTCTTGAACGAGGTTTCATTCGACCGAGTGCATCTCCATGGGGCGCACCAGTCTTGTTCGTTAAGAAGAAGGACGGCAACATGCGTCTTTGCATAGACTATCGCGAGCTCAACAAGATTACCATTCGGAATAGATATCCACTGCCACGTATTGACGATCTGTTTGACCAACTCCAAGGGGCCAATCACTTCTCCAAGATCGATCTTAGGTCAGGCTATCATCAGCTACGGGTCAAGGAGCAGGACATCGATAAGATTGCTTTTCGTACCCGCTATGGCCACTATGAGTTTGTAGTTATGCCATTTGGCCTGACAAATGCTCCAGCAGTGTTCATGGATTTGATGAACAGAATCTTCCATGAATTTCTGGACAAGTTCGTCATTGTCTTCATCGATGACATCCTGATTTTCTCAAAGTCCAAGGAGGAACACGAAGACCATCTTCGTACAGTACTACGGATTCTTCGCCAGAAGCAACTATATGCTAAATTCTCCAAGTGTGAGTTCTGGTTAGACAAGGTGGCATTCTTAGGTCACATTGTATCAGCAGAAGGAATCACTATGGATCCAGCGAAGGTTGAGGACATTACTAAGTGGCCAAGGCCGACATCAGCGACGGAAGTCCGCAGCTTCTTAGGCTTAGCTGGCTATTACCGTAGGTTCATGGAGAACTTTTCCCGCCTAGCACTACCATTGACCAAACTGATGCGGAAAGGGGAGAAATTCGTCTGGACTGAAGATCGAGAGAAGAGCTTTGAAGACCTGAAGTAGAAGCTATTATTTGCACCTATTCTTACTCTACCATCTGGTACGGGTGGATTTTAAATCTACAGCGATGCATCGGGGAAGGGACTTGGCTGTGTTCTCTTGCAACATGGGAAAGTGATCGCGTACGCTTCACGACAGCTTAAGCCTTATGAAGAAAATTACCCTACGCATGATCTGGAACTTGCAGCTGTGGTGTTTGCATTGAAGATATGGAGGCACTACTTATATGGAGAATCATGTGACATTTTCACGGACCACAAGAGCTTGAAGTATATCTTCACTCAACGTGAATTGAACATGAGGCAGAGGAGATGGTTAGAGCTGTTAAAGGATTACGACATTAATCTACAGTATCATCCCGGAAAGGCAAATGTAGTAGCAGATGCTCTTAGCAGGAAGTCCGGAATGATCAACGGCATTAAAATCGAAGAGGAAATCATAAGAGACTTGGAGCGACTAGACATTGAAACCATGGTACGTGGACAGCACGGTTACTGGGCTAATCTTAGAGTAGAACCCGAGTTACTCTCTAAGATCAAGGAAGCTCAGAAGGATGACGGAGAAATCTGGGCGATAGTACATAATTTGGAAAAGCAAACGGAATTCAGAGTAGATGCAGATGGTATCGTTTGGCAGGGCATGAGACTTTGTGTTCCTGATGACCAAGAACTCCGAGAAGCTTTGTTAGCTGAAGCTCATAGCTCCCCATTCTCTATACATCCTTGTTCGACTAAGATGTACCATGACATCAAGCAGTACTTTTGGTGGAGTGGTATGAAACAGGATGTGGCCACTTACGTCTCCAAATGTCTTACCTGCCAGCAGGTTAAGATTGAGCATCAGCGATCTGGCGGTCTCCTTCAACCGTTAGATATTCTGTAACACCCCATTTTAGAAATGGAAATATCACAGACATTATGGCGTGTCATCAAAGCATACAAGGAAAAATGTCTAAACATTACTTGACCATATAAAGGAAAATACCGGAATCAAACATCGGTAGTCCAAAAGTAAAGCTAATCACACACAAACATAGTATAGTAAAGGAAAGGACTAAACAATGTCCAAAGCATAAGTATCATAAGAAAGGAAATGCATAATGTAAAGAAGGCTAGATAGCTTCCAGTCCATATGCACGTACTCTTAGTGTCTACGAGCGTCCCTGAGTACCTGCCGTTTTGGGAACATAGAAAAGGAAAACGGCTGAGCAAATACGCTCAGTGCACGGATGTACAATAAAGCATGAATAGGATAAGCATATAACATAATAACAGCGGAAGAAAACTAAGTCCTGAGTAACCTGGTTAAGTCTTAATAAAACTGGTTTAATAGTTTGAAAGTCTTATGCTTATCTTACAAAAACTGTTTGTCATATTTTACCATTAGCCAATATAGGTCATAAAAATCCACCGTGCATGAATAATTGGAGGGGTGACCTCATCATGCAAATTAGAGGTGCTGCCTCTAATTTAATATACTGGTTTTTGGGTAGGAGGGATCAACTCCTTGTGAAGGATGCAAGGCACACACCACATTCACCATGAAATCTTGAATAAAAACATGTAACTAGGATGCACCCATATGCCCCACATGATAAATATAAATAAATGGCCAAAAGCTGAAGGGACGCCACGAGCAATCACTCCGCCGTGGTGAAGTCATAACATCAGTGCCTCTAATGTTATGGTTATGGTACCTCCATAACTAGGTGAAACTGGTCATGCATGTATATGGCTATAGGTAATCTTAATTAAACATAAGCAATCAACCACGTAACTTATACTTCGGGAAAACAGTTGGCTGCATACGCGGAATCCTAATAAGAAAAGAATGTCCATACTGAAAGGACGGGAATCCGTACCTTATGTCCAGTGAACGAGAAAGGTGAATCGCGAGGAACCCTACTTCCGAATTACTAGTGCTACATAAATATGTACATGAATAAGTATCTGCTTACTAAATACATAGCTGGTTTTATGTCATGTCTTAGCTTATTGTATGTGTTCTTACCATGTTTTACTGTTTTAAAGCCTTAAACTGTGTTAAATCTTATATTCTGTTTAATCTGATTAAGTATTTCTGGTATTTCATGTGTTATTATACTTACTGTGTAATAATAAGTAAATTTCCAAAAATAGCAGGTTTCCTAAAATAGAAAGTTACCAAAAATAGAAAGTTTCCAAAAATAGAAAGTTTCCAAAAATAGAAAGTTACCAAAAATAGAAAGTTTCCAAAAATAGAAAGTTTCCAAAAATAGAAAGTTTCCAAAAATAGATTTACTGCTTAAAATAGATAAGTTTCTAAAAATAGAAAGTTTCCATAAATAGATTAGCTGCCTTAATTAAATAAGTTTCCATAAATAGATTAGCTGCCTGAAATAAATAAGTTTCTAAAAATAGAAGGTTTCCATAAATAGATTAGCTGCCTTATTTAATTAAGTTTCAAAAAAATAGAAAGTTTCCATAATTAGAAATAAGCTGTTTAAATAAGATAAGTATATAAGCCTAAGTGTTTTCATGATTATTTTCTAAGTCTTATGATATAATGTATAGTTTAATAATTATTTCATGTAATTAAATTAAACTATAGGTTAAAATATTTAATTAAAGTATAACATGTTTTTAATTAAATAAGTTAAATACTTAGGTTAAAATATGTATTATTATATATTAATAATACAACCTAAGTCATGTTAATTAATTAATTATATCCATGGTTTTAAAATAATTAATTAATTATAAGTCTTAATATATAAAATACTTAGGTTAAAATAATTTCATGATCATTAATAATTAAATAACCTAAGTCATGTTATTAAATTAATCACATCATTTTATTAATTTAATTTATCATAAGATCATAAACATAAAAAAAAAACAAACATACACCATGAACCGGATCTAGACTAAAAAGCATGAACCGGACATGAAATCGACACCCTACCCTGAACCAACTCGGGGTACCCCGTGTTTTACTGCTGCTGTGGGACCCACACGCACCAACCAAGACCATATGGTCTTGGTGGTGGTCGGCTTGGCAAACCGAGACCCATTCGGGTTCCGTGCAGCCTGCGGCCAAAACAAACACCCCTTAAAAACACCCTTTTGATTTTATTTAATACCAAATCATGTTAGATCCATGTTTAATTATTATGTTTTTATAAAAACAACATATGTTCTTGATTTATAAAAAGATTAAATCAAAAGAAAAGGTTTAAAAAGGTTTTACCGAATTTGTGGATCAAAAGAACGAAGAACCAACACGATCAATCACTAAAACTTCAAGATCCAAGATCACAAATCACCTCTTATGGTGGTTGTAGGGTGGCGGCACAAAATACAAGGAAGAGGAGGTTTTAGGTTTTCCTAAAATCTTCTGTAAAGTTTAATTGAGTAGTAAAAAAAATAATAACCCCCTTTAGTAAATTTGACAAATGGGCTTGGCCCATTTGCCCTTGTTGGCCGCGGGTAGGGACCCCACTTGGGGTACCCGTACCTTTTTCCGTGTCTCGTTATTATGTTAAACGTTTGTGATTATTTGTGTTCGTGTTTTAAATGTTCTCGTTACGTAAATACCGTGATCTAATATATTTAATTACGCTCGTAATAAATATATATACGTAATTAATAATAGTTCGTGTTTTAATTACGTTCATGATTTCATGATCGCATGTTCGTGATTAATTATCGTCAAATAATTATTACATGATCGTGCGTAGTAAATACTTATCGTGTTCTAACACGTACGTAATACGTAAACTCTTAACACGTAATCGTAATCATGCTATATTAGGAAAGTTTTAATCTAGTACGTACGATCCTAAGGGTACTATGCATGGTAAAAGCATGCGGGTTTTACATATTCCAGAGTGGAAGTGGGACAAAATCACCATGGATTTTGTTACTGGTCTTCCGCCTACCAAGAGGAAGCACGATGCAATTTGGGTTATCGTAGATCGACTTACCAAATCAGCTCATTTCTTACCGATCCGCAAGGAAGATCCGGTAAGTAAACTGACAGATACGTACAGAAGAGAGATCATGAGACTCCACGATGCACCATCCAGCATCGTCTCAGATAGAGATCCTTGATTCACTTTGCCCTTTTGGAAGAGTCTGCAGAAAGCTTGGGGTACACAACTTAAGCTTAGCACGACTTTTCATCCTCAAACGGACGGATAGTCGGAACGAACAATTCAGACATTAGAAGATATGTTGAGGTCATGTGCGTTGGAATGGACGGGTGATTGGGACGATTACATCTGTTTGGTGGAGTTTGCATACAACAACAGTTGGCATGCAAGTATCAAATGTGCTCCATTTGCGATGTTGTATGGCAGAAAGTGTCGCGCCCCAATCTACTGGGATCAGGTTGGTGAGCGAACACTTGAAGGACCAGAAATCATAGAGATGACCAATGAGAAGATCGCAGTAGCTAAGCAGAAAATTCAGGAAGCACGGTCACGTCAGAAGAGTTACGCCGATAAGCATCGTAGGGACATACACTTTAACGTAGGAGATCACGTCTTCCTTAAGGTTTCGCCGGCACGTGGGGTTAGACGCTTCGGGATTAAAGGGAAGCTCAGTCCTCGTTTCATCGGACCGTTTGATATTATTGAACGAGTCGGTGAAGTATCTTACCGATTGGCGTTACCTCCGCAGCTTTCGCATGTGCACAACGTGTTTCATGTGTCCTTACTCAGAGGGTACCAGTATCATCCCCTTCACATGGTTCAGTATCCACTGGAACAGATACGTGAAGATCTCACTTTTATAGAAGAACCCGAACGAGTTCTTGACAGACAAGAACGAGTCATAAGAAAGAAGACGATTCCATTCATCAAAATTCTATGGAGGGATCATACTGAGCGGGAAGCCACTTGGGAAACAGAGGAGTCTATCCGGGCTTCTTACCCTCATTTCATATTTTGAATTCGGGTATGTTCTTCTTTTCCAGTTTACTTTATCTATAATTCGGGGGCGAATTATTCTTTTTAGGGGGGAAGAGTTGTAAAACCCGCATGATTTTACCATGAATAGTACCCTTAAGATCGTAGGTACTATATTTAAACTTTCCTAATATAGCATTATTACGATTACGTGTTAGGATTTTACGTATTACGTACGTGTTAGAACACGATAAGTATTTACTACGCACGAGCACGTAAAAATTATTTGACAATAATTAATCACGAACATGCGATCATGAAATCATGAACGTAATTAAAACACGAACTATTATTAATTACGTATATATATTTATTACGAGCGTAATTAAATATATTAGATCACGATAATTACTTAACGAGAACACATAAAACGCGAACACAAATAATCACGAACGAATAACTAAACATCGAGACACGGAAAAAGGTATGGGTACCCCATGTGGGGCCCCCTACCCGCGGCTACAAGGAGCAAATGGGCCAAACCCATTTGTAATTTTTACTAAAGGGGGTTAAAGGATTTTTACACTACTCATTTTACATTTACAGAAGATTTTAGCAAAAACCTAAAAACCCTCCTCCTTCTCTTCTTTTTGGCCGCCACCTACAAAACACCACAAGGGGGTGTTTGTTGATCTTGGATCTTGGAATTCTAGTTGGTGATCGTGTTTGTTCTTCGTCCTTTTGATCCACGTATTCGATAAATCCTTTTTAAACCTTTTCTTTTGATTTGATCTTTTATAAATTAAGAACATGTTATGTATTTTATAAAAACCTAATTAAAATCATGGACCTAACATGAATTGGGATTTAATAAAAATCAAAAGTAATGTTTTAAGGGGTGTTTGTTTTGGCCGCAGCCTACACCGAACCCAAGGAGGGTTTCGGTTTGGCCATCTGACCACCACCGAGACCATATGGTTCCGGTTGGTTGGTGTGGGTCCCATGGAAGCATCAAGACAAGGGGTACCCCGATTTGGTTCGGGGTACGGTGTCGATTTCATGTTCGGTTCATGGTTTTTAGTCTAGATCCGGTTCATAGTGTATGTTTAGTTTTATTTTTTTTATGATCTTATGTTAGAAATTAAATTAATAAAATGACATGATTAATTTAATAACATGACTTAGGTTATTTTAATTATTAATAATCATGAAATTAATTAACCTAAGTATTTTTATATTTTAGACTTATACTTAATTAATTATTTAAAAACCATGGATATAATTAATTAATTAACATGACTTAGGTTATATTATTAATAAATAATAATACATGTTTTAACCTAAGTATTTAACTTTATTTAATTAAAAACATGTTATACTTTAAATAAATATTTTAACCTATAGTTTAATTTAATTACATGAAATAATTATTAAACTATACATTATATCATATGACTTAGAAATAATCATGAAAACACTTAGGCTTATAAACTTAGCTTATTTAACCAGCTTATTTCTAATTATGGAAACTTTCTATTTTTAGAAACTTAATTAAATAAGGCAGCTAATCTATTTATGGAAACCTTTTATTTTTAGAAACTTATTTATTTCAGGCAGCTAATCTATTTATGGAAACTTATTTATTTAAGGCAGCTAATCTATTTATGGAAACTTTCTATTTTTAGAAACTTATCTATTTTAAGCAGTAATTCTATTTTTGGAAACTTTCTATTTTTGGAAACTTTCTATTTTTAGAAACTTTCTATTTTTGCTAACTTTCTATTTTGGAAACTTTCTATTTTTGGAAACTTTCTATTTTTTGAAACTTTCTATTTTTGGAAACTTTCTATTTTAGGAAACCTGCTATTTTTGGAAAGTTACTTATTATTACACAGTAAGTATAATAATACATGAAATACCAAAAATACTTAATCAGATTAAACAAAATATAAGATAAACACAGTTTAAGGCTTTAAACAGTAAAACATGGTAAGAACACATAAAATAAGCTAAGACATAACATAAAACCAGCTACGTATTTAGTAAGCAGATACTTATTCATGTATGTATTTATGTAGCACTAGTGATACGGAAGTAGGATTCCTCTCAGCTCATCTTCTTCGTTCACTGGACATAAGGTACGGATTCCCGTCCTTTTAGTATGGACATTCTTTCCTTATTAGGATTCCCCGTATGCAGCCAAATGTTTTCCCGTAGTATAAGTTATGTGTTTGATTTGCTTATGTTTAATTAAGAATACCTATAGCCATATACATGCATGACCAGTTTCACCTAGTTATGGAGGTACCATAACCATAACATTAGAGGCACTGATGTTATGACTTCACCACGGCGGAGTGATTGCTCGTGACGTCCCTTCAGCTTTTGGCCATTTATATTATATTTATCATGTGGGGCGTATGGGTGCATCCTAGTTACATGTTTTCAGTCAAGATTTCATGGTGAATGTGGTGTGTGCCTTACATTCTTCACAAGGAGCTGATCCCTCCTACCCAAAAACCAGTATATTAAATTAGAGGCAACCCCTCTAATTTGCATGATGAGGTCACCCCTCCAAGTATTCATGCACGGTGGATTTTCATGACCTATATTGGCTAATGGTAAAATATGACAAACAGTTTTTACAAGATAAACATAAGACTTTTCAAACTATAAAACCAGTTTTATCAAGACTTAACCAGGTTACTCGGGACTTAGTTTTCTTCCGCTGTTATATGTTATATGCTTATCCTATTCATGCTTTATTGTACATCCGTGCACTGAGCGTATTTGCTCAGCCGTTTTCCTTTTCTATGTTCCCAAAACGGCAGGTACTCAGGGACGCTCGTAGACACTAAGAGTACGTGCATATGGACTGGAAGCTGTCTAACCTTCTTTACTTTATGCATTTCCTTTCTTATGATACATTTGCTATGGACATTGTTTAGTCCTTTCCTTTATTATACTATGTTTGTGTGTGATGAGCTTTACATTTGGACTACCGATGTTTGATTCCAGTATTTTCCTTTTATGGTCAAGTAATGTTTAGACATTTTTCCTGGTATGCTTTGATGACACGCCATAATTGCATGTGACATTTCCATTATCAAAATGGGGTGTTACATGTGCCCTCCATATCGCCCTTGTGGCAGTCCTTCATGCGATGACCAGTCAGGCCACAGTTGAAGCAAGCATCACTGTCGCGGCGACATGGCCCTGGGTGCCTACGGTTGCATGTAGTGCAGAGAGAGCGAGTATATCCTCCAACAGGTGCCGTTGCCGGCTGGGAGCCTGTTCAGAAAAGTACACATGAGACATGGTTTATAGGTACAAAAGGACAATGCGGAAAATCGTAAGACGTAATACCAGTGATAGCTGTACAGTTAGGCTGTGAACCTCGGTAGTCCTGGTCCCTTCCGTTGCCATGATTCCTGGTAGCAGATGCTAAAATGTCAGAATTTTGAATCATAAACATGTCACATAAGGGAAAATGAGTAAGTTTAGGGACCTGCTGCTGTTGGAGTTGCCAGCGTTGTTACGGTAATTATCATTACCGCCATGCCTATCTGTAGTAGAACGGTCTTGAGTCTGACCGTTACCCTTGGGCTGAGTAGGCTATTGCTGAGTAGCCGATTGAGACCGATCCCTAGTCTTCTACCTGAAAGATGCAGTTTAAAGAGAAGGATAAATAACGGATAGTACTGGATGAATTGAAATGGTCACCGCTGAGTGAGGAACAAATACCTCTTCTCGGGTCTCTCTGCCTCACCAAATTCCTCTCTCTCCTACAGCATCTCCAGCTTACGTGTTGCATCGGCTACTTGTGCCACCGTGTTGAAGGTAGCACACACCAAGTTGTTGGCGACCGATGTACGAAGAGCCCAACAAAAGTGGTATGCTTGCTCCTCGGCAGTGCCTGTTGCTGCGCCAAGAAAACCAGTCAAACGAAGAAAGCGCTGCATGAACTCGTTGCTGTTCTCCCCAACTCTCTGCCTGATCCCGTGGTACTCCCTCTTCAGCTTGTCTTGCTCAGCTTTGGGGAAGAACTGTCCCATCACTAACTCCCTGAACTGAGCCCAAGTCAAGCCAGCCACCCAATTGTCACCTCCCTCAGACTACGTCACTGCCTTCCACCATCCTAGTACGTCACCTTCGAACTTGTAACAGGCCAACCTCGACTTGAAGACGGGGTCTCAGCCCATTGCATCAAATATCTTCTTGATATGAGCTAACCAGCTTTTAGCCTCACTGGGGCTGTCAGTTCTCTCGAAGGATCGAGGACGTTGCTTATTGAATCTCTCCAGCCATGTGACCAGTGTTGCTGGAGGAGGAGGGGGAGGATTAGGATGATGGTGTTGGTTGTTGGCAGCCTGCACCTCAGCCCTGATATCGTTCCACAGTTGAGGAAGCAGAGCCTACATCGCAGCTTGGACTGCTGCATTGAGTTTGTTCCTGTTCGCGTGTGAGAACCATCTGATAGTATAAAAAATGCATGATTAAAATGATTAAAACATAATATATATACATGAAAAAAATTTATGGCAATAAATCATGAGAAAATTTTTATGCATGAAAACAGTGCATGAATGCATGATGCAGTTTATAAAAACTTTTATATGCGCGAGGGTAAACGCCTATGATCAGTTCACCCAAAACAAAAGACATAGCGAGGGGACGCCTATGGGTCGGTCCCAAAGTTAAAAGTTTTGATAAAAGCACATGTGACTAAACAGGGCCAGTCATGTACCAACCATTACTTAGTCATAAACCTGCGACAATGACATATGACATAAATGCATGAAAATAATGAATGCATGAAAACCGACTGTCAGTTCTAGGAAGACCGTAGTGACTACCCGCTAATCACAAGTCATGTTTTGAGAGCCTACAGGTCGAAACCAGGCTCTGATACCATAACTGTAACACCCTATTTTGGTAAATGGAATGTCACGCGTGATTATGGCGTGTCATCAAAGCATACAAGGTAAATGTCTTAAAAACATTAAATGACCATGAAAGGAAATACCAAAAACAAACATTGGTACCCCAAATATAAGATCATCACACACAACCATAAGTACTGTAAAGGAAAAGGACTAAACAATGTCCAAAGAAATAAGTAGCAAAATGTATGATAAAATGCATAAAGTATAGAA
This sequence comes from Glebionis coronaria, assembly GCA_025667525.1. Classification (NCBI taxonomy): domain Eukaryota; kingdom Viridiplantae; phylum Streptophyta; class Magnoliopsida; order Asterales; family Asteraceae; genus Glebionis; species Glebionis coronaria. Next base: position 590,002,444 of record CM046880.1, on the reverse strand, counting down.
GGCTAGATAGCTTCCAATCCATATGCATGTACGCTTAAAGTCTACGAGCGCCCTTGAGTACCTGCCGTTTGGGAACATGAAAGGAAAACAGCTGAGCATAATGCTTAGTGCACGGATATACAAGCATAGCAGGGAATAACATAAGCATAAAGACTAATAGCAGTGGAATAGTATAAGTTCTAAACAATCTGGAATCATGTTCATAAAACTGGTTTTATAGTTTGAAAGGACTTATGTTTTTATGTCAATCTGTATTAATTAGCCAAATAGCCCATATAGGTCATGAGGTTCCACCGTGTATGAATACTTGGAGGGGAGACCTCGTCATGCAATTAGATGGGTTGCCTCTAATTAAATAGTCTAGGTAGAAGGGATCACCTCCTAGTAAAGGATGCAAGGCACACATCGCAATCTCTCTGATAATACTGATAAACATGTAACTAGGATGCACCCATACACCCCACATGATAATATAATATAATGGCCAAAACTAAAAAGGGACGCCACGAGCAATCACTTCGTCGTGGGGAAGTCACAACACTGGTGCCTCTAGTGTTATGGTTATGGTACCTCCATAACTAGGTGACACTGGTCATGCATGTATATGGCTTAGGCTCTTAACTAAGATAGTAATCAAACATATAAAACAATATTGGGAACACAGTTGGCTGCAAACGAAGAATCCTAATAAAGAAAGAATGTCCATACTGAAGGGACGGGAAATCCGTACCTTGTGTCTAGTGAACGGAAAAGACGAACGAAAGGAAGTCCTACTCTGATCTTACTAATGCTACATAAATAGGGTACATGTGTAAGTATTCTGTTTACTGGGTACTTAACTGATTATAGCGTGTCTTAGCTTGTTTTATATGTTCATGTCTTGCTTTACTAATTTTAAGGTTATGCCGTGTTTATCATGTATTCTATGTATTCTGATTAAGTATTACTTGTATTTCTTGTATTATTATACTTGTTGTGTAATAATAAGTAACTTTCTAAAAATAGCAGGTTTCCTAAAATAGAAACTTTTCAAAAATAGAAAGTTTCCATAAATAGATTAACTTCTTAAAATAGATCAGTTTCTAAAAATAGAAAGTTTCCAAAAATAGCAAGTTTCCTGAATTAGAAATAAGCTAGATTAATAAGCTAATAATATAAGCTTAATTTTACTGGTTAAATATCATAAGTCATGTGATTATTAGTATAGTTTATTAATAATATCATGTTAATTAAATAAACTATAGGTTATATGATTTAATTAAATATAAGCATGATTTAATTAAATTAAGGTGTATAAAATACTTATGTTTAAACATGTATTAATATTATATTAATTATAACCTAAGTCATGTTTGTTAATTAATTGTATTCCGTGTCTTAATAATTAATTAATACTATAGTCTAAATTAAGTAAATAAATACTTAGGTTAAAACATGTATTATCTAATAAATAATAATTAACCTAAGCCCATGATTAATTAGATTAATTATAAGTCATGTTTAATTAATTTAATTCTTTGTTAAATAATATACTTGTAAAGTTTAGTCATGAACCGAACCCGTGAATTTAATTTAGACATGTCGTGAACCGGACCCGGAACCCCATGAACCGGATCAACCAAACACACCCTTAACAGTGGCAAACCGGCTCGGCCGGTTGCTACTGCTCGTGTGAATACACCACCGACGGCTGCCGGTGGTTCTTCTCGGCTAGCCGCTGACCACAGTAGGTTCCCACCGGTTGTATGTTGGTGGTTCCCCCTGCTGCCTGCGGTTCCCCCATGCTTGACCCAAAACCGCCACCGGCTGTATGCCGGTGGTGGTGGCTGCTGCTGCCGAGACCCCCAATCAACCACAAGGCCACCCCGACTCGCGTTAGGGTCCCTTGTTCCTGATGCCGACCGAGACCAACCACACCGAGACACGAGGTCTCGGTTGGTGGTGCGAACCAAGACAATGAGAGAGCCTTGGGGCTCTCGGTTGGGTGTCGACCGAGCAAACCAACCCGAAAAAACCCTTTAATTTCCCCCCATGATCTCATGACATGTTTTAATTACTTGTTTAATAAACCCCGTGATTTCATGTTCTTAATTAATTAAAAAGAATTAAAAGAAAAAAAAGGATAACGGATTACCAATGCGTGTAACGAATGGAGGTTAATAACACGAACGTTCTCCTTGATTTAATCGACAAAAAATCAAACAAACACCACCTATGGTGTTGATGTTGCCGGCGGCCAAGCAGAAGAACAAGGAGGCTAGGGTTTTTGTTTTTTTTTATCAAAACTCTATGAATAAAAAGAATGTTTTTCCTTTTTGTTTATTTTACTAAAAATCAAGTTGGGCTTGGCCCTTTTCCTCTTTGGTGACCGCGGCATATGGGGCCCACAAGGGAAAAACCCGAAGTTTTTCCTGTGTTATATTTTACGTGTTCGTATGTTCGTGTTTTCGTGTTATAATATAATTAAATGTTTGTGTTATTATATAAATACTTGTACGTAACGATATTAATCGTATTATATAATTAAGTAATTACATGTTCGTGATTTTTACGTTCATGATTTCATGTTCGTGATTATAATTATTATTGTTAATAAATTTCGTGTACTATCACGTACTTAATACTTATCGTGTAATGATACGTACATAACTTCTGTAATTAATAATCGTGACACGTGTTCATGCTAAAAAAGGAAAGTTTTAATATGTACGCACGTTTACTAAGTGTACTGTTCATGGTAAAAGCATGCGGGTTTTACATATATTAATTAATTACTACAAGTGTTATGTATAATTAAGTATTAAAACACGATAAGTATCTACGTACAATACTTAATTCTTGACAAGGGTTAAACACGATAATTAAAACACGAACCTACACGATATTTATTAAAACAAGAAAATCGAAAACATTACATGTGATGTTTAGGTTGCGTGTAAAAGAGAACAAGAAAGAAAAGGGGCCTTTGGCCCAGCCCATCTATCTAATTTACTTGTCAGGAAAAATTAACCAAACACTTTTCATTTAGCACATTTTCCAAGAAAACACAAAACCCTAGCAGCCCTCTTGTAGCCATCGATTTTTATAGCAAAAGGGGGAGAAAAATCGACCTTGATCTTGATTGGGTACGGGTACCTTGTTCATGTTCATTAATCCAAGATCCTTACAAGTATTGGTAACTTTTTAAACCTTAATCCTTTAATTCATTCTTTATTTCATGAGCTAATTAATTAAGTGTATGAAAACATGTAATGTAATTAATAAAAACATGGAATGATCGGGTTGGTTTGGTATTGGGTCTTCTTGTTCCACCAGCCGTAACCCATAAGGGTCGGCGTGTGGTTTGTTTGGCTAGCCGCAAGCAACAAACCCCAAACAGTGGGGAATGTGTGAAAACAGTGGGAACCTGAGAGCCTCATGGCTCTCGGTGAGTATCCAGGCTGAGCAGGGGGTGCGCCAAATGCCCAACAGTGGCTCGTTTGGTTTTTCTTCCAGATTTGTGATAGAAATTCTGAGGCAGATTCCCCTTTGGCAGATTCGCGACAGAACAGCAACAGAGATTTTTGTCACTAATCAGGTTGTGATGTTTGGTTTAATGTTTGGTTTGATTTGTTAAGTGCGACCAGGACACGGGGTCTCGGTAGGCTCGGGTTAAGGGCTCGGGTAGACAAGGATATGTTTTATTAAATTACTCTTATTAATTCTGTTAATGCAAGTGATGCCTAAAAACATTATTAGTGTTAACTAATCTTTCTTAGTTTTGATCACAACAAACCATACAACACATTTAGTGTAAAACACAAAATGAATTATTTAACTAACACTATCATCAAGGTAATAATCATATCACTAACCTTTCTTAATCATACTTAGTGATCATCAAAATGATTATCCTTAAAACTCACTTTTGTTAATATGACAAAAGACTTTTTAATAAACTTTCTTTTTTAGAAAATGTTTTATTAAAATGGAAAATGAAAATTTGAAAATAGCATATTCCAAATGCTGTTAGAATATCCTTTGAAGGTTTCAAATACCTCAGATATTCCCCCCCACTAAAAGACAAAAAACGGAGCATAGTCTAGTGGCGGTACCTTAAGTACCTACCTGGTTCCTTAGCGATATGGAACCGCTGGGTGAGATAAGGTACCGCACACAGCTAGCCGTTATAGATCCGTTATACTTTGTCTCCTTTAAATAGTGGGTCAAATCTCATTTTCCAGCAAGCCTCTTGGACGTTTTTCTCAGCCCTCTTTCTATTTTCTGTAGCATAATCATTAGTAAATGATCACTTAAATTGTTAAGGATGTTTACATATGATTATCCTCCTGATCCCTTCATTTACCTTGTCCAATGAGAAGATCACTCACTCACTAGTGTTGTGATAAAGATGAATCTATGAGCTAGTCATATTCATCATGATACCCTTTTGTTTTAGGTCAATCTAATGTATTTATGAATACTTGGACTAGTTGTGTTCATCCAGGTTATTTGTGGATACTTGGATTTGTTGTGTACATCCATTGCATATGTGTTTTCTTAGATTTGTGTTGTGTAAATCCAAGATACATGTGTGTACTTGGATAAGTCTAGTTGAGTTGTAATAGATTTGATTAGGAGTTCTCACTAAACTATAAAGTGATGTGGTTGTGTCTTGTGAGTTCTCACTAAACTATAAAGTGACTAGTAGTTGTGTTGTGTGAAGTTCTCACTTAGCTTCAAAGTGAAGAGTCGTGAAGATTGGTTCTAGCTTTCGATTAGAAATCTACATCTAGCCTTGTGTCGTAAAATGGTGAAGTAGGCAACGTCGTGAAGATTGGTTCTACCTTAAGATTAGAACCCGACATCTAGCCTTGTGTCGTTAAATTGTGAAGTAGGCAACGTTGTGTAGATTGGTCCTAGCTAAAGATTAGGTCTCGACATTTAGCTTAGTGTCGGAAAATAATGTAAGCAACGATGTAAGGTTTTCTCCGCCGAGAAGGGAGCTTGTGGATATAGTGGAAATCTCGAGTAGGTGTACTCGAGGAGTGGAGTAGAAACGAGGATAGAGCCTCGTTGTCGAACCACTATAAATCTTGGTGTCTTCCCACTAGGTTGTCTCCTTCCTTACTCTTTACTTATTTCATTATCATTACACTTACCTATTATCTTTGCTAGTGCATTTTAATTGAACCTAATCATTATGCAACTTAGCCTCAAGTAAAAGATAGTTTTGATACAAACCAAATTGAAAGTAATTTTAATTTGGTCACCAATCGAAGAGTTCAACCCCCCCTTCTAGTTTCTACAATTGGTATCAGAGCGATGGTCACTCAAGATCTTTGAAGTATATTGTTCTTTGAAACTTGGATCGATCCATTGTCTCCTCAAATTAGAAGGTCTAGTTGTACTAAAGTTTCTCTTTGGTCAAAACTATGTTTTCTTTGAAAATAGGTCTTTTAATTGATAATATTGCATCCCACTTAAGATTAGTAGCCTTTATGCATTTTAGATATACTCTTGAAATGTATCTACTAGTTTGCATCTTGCTTTGTGTAGGTACTCATGAAGATCAATCACTTAATTGGTTGTGGATTGAGTTACTTGTACTTGTAGAAGACTCATCTTCATTGATCTTTAACATCTTTGAATGATGGTACCAAGATGATTGGGAATGATACTAGTCCTTAAAGACTTAGTACTCATCATAGTCATTGATTGGGCATAGCACTTATTCCTTCATGGATTGCTCTTTGTGGCCAAGGTACGCTTTCGTTCTTCCACACGCCCTTTGATCATTCTTTTGATCATTACTTGACTATGTGCTTGTTCTCGGCATCCTTGCCTTGACATTTATTTGTGGTTTGTGTTTCTTTTCTTTTATCCTCTCAAACCTTCATTGCTTGGATACTTGACTCACTATGGTGATGTAAAGTGAGTTAGTAGAAGCTTAAAGTATCAAGCATGATTTCCATGGTTTGCACCTATACGGTTAGTAGGCCCTTTGTGGGAGAGAAAGTGAATTAATACCTTGCTCATATTTTGGTTTAGACTAAGACTATTATTGAAAGTGATCTTAGTCTATACTTGAATAATTGCTTTGTGCTTATTCATTACCAAAGCCGTTTAACGTTTCGCCAGAAAGGCACGTCTTAAACCACTATATATGACACAAGCTCTTCGTTACCACTATTTGAAGATTGTCATTAATCCCTTGAGCATTGGTCCTAGTCTTGATTCACTTCCCTTGACTTCTCTCCACTTAGTCGTTTTGCTACGAGTAGTCGTTTGTCCGTTTCGATTCTTTTCGATCCTGATTCAACTCGTAATCCTTCATTAAAACATATTGCCTAGTGTTATGATGATCCAATGATATTCTAAAAGGCTTATGATTTAATTTTAAGTATTTTAGAAAAACTTGGTTTTCAAAATTTGGCGTTTTTCATAGATAAAAACCTGCCTCTGTAGGCGGTTCCTTATCTAGGCGGCTCAAACCCGCGGTACCTTATCGATAAGGAACCGCGGGCAGAAACTTTTGTCAGAGCGCCAGTTTGAGTATTTTATTCTTTTTCAAACCAAACCCTCTCTCTCCGAAAAACACACAGCCGACGGGTTTCTTGTTTTCCACCATTGTTGAAGCTTCCAAAACCTTCAATCACTCAAATTAATTGATTCCAAGTTATGGGTTTCACTCATCCATCATCTAACATCAATTAATTGTAAGTATTTTCTTTCAATTTCATCTATTTTGTTCTAGGGTTCATCCTTTCATAATTGGGGATTTTTTAAATTGAAATTGAATTAAAACCTTAATACGAATGTGGGTGACATGCTTATTTTACTATGATTCCTTAGGTTGATATTCATTAAGATTTCACTAAAACCCACTTGTAGAACAAATCCGAATTTTGGCTAAATGATTTTGATTAAAAGATGGATTTGAGATGAACCCATGAACAAGTAGGTAATGACATTGTTAACGCTTACCTAAAAACCTTGTTTTGAAAAACCAATGTTCTAATCCATTGTTGATCTAACATAGATCATGTGTTCTTGGTTAATGATGGAATAGACACATTGTGAACATGAGAATGATATGGATTCAATCCTATGTTTGTCAAGAAATTGATATAACACATTCTCATATTTTTTATCTTTGATTTTATTTTTTCATATGAGTGATTGGAGAAATATTTTCTTGTGTTTATTTAGGTACTAATCATGCCTTCTCAATATCAAAAAGATCATCAACACACTAGACAATACATGCCAAACCTCTCCCAAACCTATGCTTCCCCCCAACTTCAAAATTCTTTTCCATCCCTCTCCACTCGTTGTTTCCATGAGGGTAGAGTCGTTGACAAGGAAATAACGGGTTATGACTATATCCAATCTATGTTTGAGCTTTCGGGGTTTGATTGCTTGCTCAACATAGAAGAAGATATTTACCCCTTATTCCTTCTTGAATTCTTTAGCACCTACTCCATGCTTGAATACAATGGAGAAATTTTCATTCGTTTCGTGTTGAATGATCAATTGATTCAATACTCCCTCGAAAACTTTGGTCAAATTCTCGGTGTGCCATATGAAGGCACTTGTCGTTTTATGGATAAATGAAGACTTGATGCTCTCTCGGAATCCTACGATAAACCTCCAAATGACCTCACCAAAATTGATCTAGAGTTCATCCTTGACATCATCTCGAAAGAGCGTGATGGAAACGTTGTGAGAAGCCTTCATTCAAATGTACGAAATGTGAATCGATATGAAGTGCTCTCTAGCGACCTTAAGGATTTTATGGTCCAATGGGCCAATATCCTTAGGGAGAATGTCTTTTGTCTTGGTGGAAACCGAGATCATATCTCGGCGTGTATGGTGCATATGTTGAGTTGCATCTTTACATCCACCAAGTACAACTTGGCATTCTATATCGCTCGACGAATCAATTATGCCCTTTCGAAGCCCAAAACAAACCTTCCCTATGCTATGCTTCTAACTGGCCTTTTCAAAAGGGTTGCTCTTGATTTTCCCCACCTCGATCTTTCTCGCTTCTACCCGGTTCATCGGGTTATGTTGCCTATTCAAGAGGCATATGCAAGAAACACAAGAAGTGATCGAGGATCGAGAAAATCTGATCATCAAGAGATGGATGATGAGGACATGGACATGCCAACAAGTGATGGTGATGGCATAGGTACTAGTTCTCATTTCCACTCTTCGAGTAATTCCCATCCATCCTCAAACCCATTCGAGGATGAATTTGAAGACTTAGCTCCTCCTCCTCATCATTCTAGTGAAGTACCGGAAGATCTCAATATGGAGCATCTTTACCGTGAAAACCTTAGAACTCGAGGGGAATTGCACGAACACCGGGTTGAATCAAGAAAAGGTTTCAAGTTCTTGGGGAATATGATCAAGGGATTGGGCAAAAAGAGAAGGTGAAAGCTTTGAAGTTTTTCAAAGAATACATGTTGGTAAATATGTAATGATTGAACAATATTTTTTTATTATCTTGAATGTGTATTAACTTATGCTACATGTTTGGATTATTATCTATTTTGATCCTTAATATTGTTTATGCCATGATGTTTGTGATTTACATAGCTTTGTGCATGCTTTATGATAGTTAGCTTATTAGATTATGATCTGTAGTTAACTTTGGCTTGTAAATCTTTTGGTAAAAATCTGGGTTTATCAAAAACTGGGATGGGAAAATTTTGAAAGCCCTCTGGTCGCGGTTCCATATCGACCCGCGGATCCTTATCGATAAGGTACCGCGGATCCTAGATAAGGAACCGCCAGTCACTGTGCACGACAGCATCTTTTGCTTTACACTGTTTTCTTAAATCTGTGTAAACCTTGCATGATTTTCAATAATAAACTGCACATTTCCTAAACTAGCTTACCTAAATTCATTATTCACCTAAAATGATTTTAACCCATTACTAGTTTGGATCATCCCCTCACCCATTTAAACCCACCTTGTTTGCCATGTTCTTCACACATCAAACATACCTCCCTTAACCCTAAACAACCATGGTGTGTACCAAAACCTCAAACACTTCCAAGACCTCCACCCCAAGGAAAACACTCAAAATAAGGATTAAGGTAGCCAAGCCTAACTCCTCACCTTTCTACACACCTAAGAATGAGATGGCTCCTATCCTCATTTCTTCATCACCTTCCCCACCTCTTGCTCCATGCAAGACATCATCCACCCATGGTACTAACCACTCCATTGGTTCTACCTCCTCTTCATTCAACTCAAGAATGAATGAGCTCTCTTCACCCTTCACTCCAAGTGCACCCTTGGATGTGACCACACAACCCCAACCAATCCAAAGCATTCCTTTTGTGAATGACTTTGATGACACTTTGGTGACTTCACCATTTACCCCTCATAACTCACCCATTTCACCAACCTTGGAGAATTTACCTCCACACTCACCCATTTCCCCTTTAGGGAACATGCCTCCACTCTCATCCACATCACCCTTGGAGAACATGCCTCCTCCACCTCCACCTAACTCAAACATTCCTATTTTAGGTGTTCCACTTTCCCTCCTTTTGGGTGATCCATACTATGAGTTTCAACAAACACATGGTCCTAGTTGTCCATGTTGTCTTTACAACCACTACATCATCCATAACCTTAGGATGGATATGTATGGACTACATAGGAGGTTGCAAGAGTTCTTGCTTGCCTTGTTCTCCATGCCTCCTCCTAGGAGATGAATGATGGAGTTTTCTTAATAAGAGTTTTCAACAAAACCAAGCCAAAGAAAACTACTAATCTAGATCTAATGTTAAGCTAGCTTTGTTATAGTTAGTTGACTTAATTTTCTAGTTGTCATTTCCTTCATGTATGTTTGATGTTGTTGATCTATGGATTTAGCTTTGTGTGTTTCTATCCTTTTGTGCACACTAATCAACTTTAATTTGATATTAAAATTGAACCTAAATCTATCACAGCCTCTAAAAATTGACTAAAATTGGTTCAAAATGATATCTAAATTATTTTGTCACCCTTTGTCAAGACATTCTTTGTGAATGTGTTGCTTTATGCAACCCTAGCATAATTTGGTGCTAATAGAGGTGAAATTCTAAGATTTGCAACTTTTTGAAAAAGTCTTAGTTTTTCCCAAAAACATGGAAAAACATTGTTTCATGTCCACTGGACGCGGCTCAATAAAGTTGCGCGGTCCCTTATGTGCTAAGGAACCGCCGGTCCCTTTAAGGTACCGCGGGCAGAAATCAGTCTTAGACGAATTTTTGGTCAAAAATTTTAAAACCCTATACCCTGTCAAGATTCCTTGTTTACTCAAACTGACTAAACATTCCTTGACAATTCACATTTTGTATTCAAACTCTTACCTTGATTACATTTTACTTATACCCCAACCTTGAGATTTCATTCTCACACTCTCACAATGCCTAACTCCTACATTCCTAACCTTGACATTTCTTTGTCACAACCCACTCACCCAAATCTTCCTCATCCAAGCTTTCAAAGAAACCGAAAATCTCGGTTCGACCTATTTGGGTTAAGAAGAATGAACCATCTTCGTCCAAACCACCCAAAAACCCTACCTTCTCTCCAATCAAGTATTGGAATGAGACTTATACCATAAACCACATCACCGGAGCAAAAGAAAATGTTCCCCCACCACCACAATCCTTCAATACCCCTCAACTCAATGACCTTTCAACCTTCCCAAACCTCACATGGCATTGTGAAAACATTCCCAAACCCATTACCCCACCACCACCAAACCCTAAGTTTGATGCCATACCCCCATCAAACAATTTTATGTTGCATCATGGATCCTCGTGTGCTTGTTGTCGATTTCAACAAATTGAACTTGCTCATGTGTATGAGAAGTTAAATTTTCTTGAATTCCTCCTCACTCGACCTCCTATTCAAGTTTTCGTTCCGGTGGACAAAACTTCGAATGATGCATCGTCGTCTTTTTAGTCTTTTATTTTTTTTAAGCAATCTTGGAAAATATCACTATTAGACTAGCTTATGCTTAGTGGTTTATTTTCCATATTTATTGCTTTTAGATACTCATATTGTGTGTATGACTATCTTCTTTGTTGTGTCTTTTTCTTTTATGTAACATTTGTGTTGTTTGTGTGTTATTTCATTAGTTCTATTTTGAGTTGATCATGGTTAATATTTACAATTGCTTATGGGTGATTCCATCAATTCTAAGCTTTAACCCATTGACAAGCTTATCATCTTCATTTGATTGAAGCTTGATTTTGTCAATTACCTCTTTGGACATACTTAGCAAAATACTTGCTTCTAATTTGAGTTTTCTTCTCTCTCTCCCTCTCAAGTTACTTAGTAGGTAGTGATCATATATACATTGGTGTTTCTTTCCTTTCTGCTAACCTTTGTGTAGCATGTCACCTTAGCTCACAAACTTGGTGCCCCAAGCAAGGGGGAGCAACCACCAAGGGGGAGCTACTAGCAAAGTTCGATGTTCTTCAAAGACTTGTGCTAACCTTTTTGCTACGACAAAGGGGGAGAAATGATAGTGATAAACTAGTTAATAATTCCATATTTTATGTTTCTACGTAAATGAGTTTATCGTTAGTCGTAATCAAAAAGGGGGAGATTGTTAATGCAAGTGATGCCTAAAAACATTGTTAGTGTTAACTAATCTTTCTTAGTTTTGATCACAACAAACCATACAACACATTTAGTGTAAAACACAAAATGTGTGACAAGCCGTCAATTTACGATTGATATTTTATTCTCAATATTTATTTAAAAACATTATTTTAATGTTATAATATGAACTCACATATTTTTGGGAAGAAATTTGGATTTACGTCTTAAAGTAGCATCGACTACGTCTAAACCGGAGGATTCTACGTTACGTGCTTACGTTTACATACACCGTCTTTGGTGACAGTCCGACATTTCAGAAAATAAATTTATCCGTGAATATTATTTTGGAGTTTTAAATTTGTGTTGGTTCATAAACTCACAAATTTACGAGAAGAGATTAGGACTTACGATTTTATTTTAACGTCCTTTACGACTAAACCAGAAACCCTAGGATTACGTATTTACGTTTTCGAACACCGTTTTTGATGAAACAATTTTTATTGGATTCGTTTTGTGACGTTTATTCATAATTTATAAAATCGTTTTTCGTAAAACGACCCGAGGGCACGCAAATCGAGGAAACTAGAATCGAGGAATACCCGTAAACTAGTGAGATGGGACAAAATACATTGTCCCATCCCACTAGCTTACATGGGACGGCAATATTGTGTACAACACACCACATTTGGTGTCATTTGTATTAGCTACATAGACACTTGTCATGTTAGCTTAACTAGTAAGCTTACCATCTAACTAAACCACTAGCTACACACATACTCCCATTTCTAACATGCAAAAACCACCTCAAACTCTCTACCCTCCTAAAATGCGCCGTCCCATTTTACACTTCAAACACCCATTTCATACAAATTTTAACCATAAACATATGTTATAATCAACATATGTTAATCTCCATTCAAAAAGATGAAGATTGGTGCAAGTTATAACATCCAAGGAGGAGTATTCATGGTGTCTTGGGGCTGATTTTCCACAAGGAGTATATGAAGAATGGTGTTCTTGAAGATGGTCATGGTTGTCTACAAGTTTCTCCATCAAAAACCATGTCAAAATCATAACCTACATCAACTTGGTGGTATAAAGATTGTCCTCCTCATCTTCTTGTTATTTTGATTATGTAAACATGTATTTTATTTCCTATTGTATATATTTATGATGATTATATGATGATAAAAATGTTATGTGGGTATTTGTTGTTGATAATCATGGATAAAAAGGTGAAAAACCATATGAAACAAGGTTAAAATCTTAATTAATTTACATGGCTGTATAAAACAGTAAAGAAACATGTTATGAACTGATGAAATAATGAAGTATGATCCATTTACAGTAAGCTAAATGTCTTGTACACATGTGAGAGTTGGCCATGCAATGGAATCAAAATAATGAGTGAGATATGATCAAAACAAGTTTAAGGTATAAATCTGAAGTAACTGTTTTGGACGATTTTTAGAAAATATTTAGAAGATGATTCAACAGTAGCTATAGAAGAGTTAAATGTAGCACATATCATTTAGTTTATGTGATAAAAATTTGAGCTTCTAATTAATTATAGAACTCTAGATATGTTAAAACTGGTGAACATGAAGTTAAAAATCAGATTTTTGGAAATAATGTTTATTATTATTATATAAGCACTCACATTATAATATATAAAATGTAAAAATATAAACCCACTAACTTATAAAACTTATTTATATAAATGTATAAAAGGTTAATTAAATGGGTAAATTATATAAATGGTGGTAAAATAATATTTATAAGTAATAAAAACTATAAACTTGATTTTTACGACTTTTTCGGCTATCGCCGTGAAATTATCGTTTTTCGCCAAATAAAACTTAGACGACCAAACCCGTCTAATGTAAAGTTTATAAAAGTCATATACTGATATATAAGTATCTAATACAAGTGAAAACCGATAAAACCCGAACTATAAGAAATACGGACATTCACGAGCTAATTAAGCATATTGGACTAATAATTGTACTAAATAAGATAAAAACTTGTAAAAAGAACTTATTGGGCTTAACCCATTTGGGCCCAACATGGAAAGTATACATACTGATAATATAGGTATAAAAGGGATTAAAACAAGTTAAAGAACTTATAATAAGTTCATTGGACTTAAAACGTGTAAATAAGTAAAACTAGTAAACTAGTATAAAAGTTACCGACATATAACACTAAAATGAGTAAACGAGAATATGTAAACCCACTCGATCATCATATATATATAATCATCATATGTATACATAATTCTTATTTTTATAAAGTCATTGGACAAGAGTCTAAGACCGAGTATTATTTGTCTAGGTTTCCGTGATTGAAGCACGTACCGTACGACCGAATTGCCGATAACCCGCCTTCCCATATCAACGTGAGTTCATAGCCTCGCACTCTTTTAAATGTTTTTATAAATGTTTTATAAACCCACGAGGGAGATAACATGTTAGTTTTTATAAAATTAGGACACCATTTGTCCCGATTGTTTGTTTATTGATTTTGGACCCGAATGATTGAATGACCCGATTGTATGACCTGATAAATGATTAAAGGACCCGATAGATGAAATCAAATGGATTATTAAAGTTAGGTTATGTCACTCAAAGTCCCATTAGCATGAATTGTGAACTACCGGGAGTTGGTAGACGCTTATGCATTTAATAGTACTATTTGGGGACGATCACCCCAGTTCGCGCCTTGACGGTTGATCCCCGTCGTGCCACATTGATTGGTAAGCGAATTCATGTATGAGAAGATTTCAATAGCGTGACCTTTGTGACGACACGCTACTTTAGATGGGCAAATTTGGTATCGGGTTAGCTACCCGTCGTTGGTTTAGTAAGGTAACAATGTCATGCGGCTTATAATAATCCAAAAACTAATGAAACACTACTAGACGCTCCGAAGAACGATGTATTGCCTGACTAGCAATACTGGGTCATACTATTGATATTATGTTAGTGTTTTGGTTTTCATAACCATATTCTTATAACGGTTTTTATTTAATCTATACAACGTTGCAAAACGTATTGTATGATGTTTTCACGACATTGGCTCGTATAATGATTTTTACGGCAAATGCCTATATTATGATTTTCGATAAGGATTTGTATAAAACGACTTTGGCTATTTTATGGCCTATTAAAATGATTTGTACAAAATGATTTTCAGTAATAATTTTATACTGATATTATATTGATGGATTTTAATAAACTCTATGAATTCACTCGGCGTTATCGCTGACCTTTTCTTTTAACATGTCTTATCTCAGGTACTTGAAGGTAATTCTCGGGAAGACAACAAGAATTCATGGCCCGCACTTAAACTATATTTTCCATTCAAATACTTTGTAAAACTTTGTATGAAATAATATGACTTGGGACCGATGTAACTTTGATATTTATGAATGAAAATGATTTATTATTAAACGACGCGATTTTTATGCGTTGTCTGTGATGTGAGTAATGTGCTATCCCGTAACACCAACTAGTCTTCCGCTGTACTGAGTTGTATAAAATTTGGGGGTGTTACAAAATGAATTATTTAACTAACACTATCATCAAGGTAATAATCATATCACTAACCTTTTCTTAATCATACTTAGTGATCATCAAAATGATTATCCTTAAAACTCACTTTTGTTAATATGACAAAAGACTTTTTAATAAACTTTCTTTTTTAGAAAATGTTTTATTAAAATAGAAAATGAAAATTTGAAATAGCATATTCCAAATGCTGTTAGAATATCCTTTGAAGGTTTCAAATACCTCAGATATTCCTACCCCACTAAAAGACAAAAAACGGAGCATAGTCTAGTGGCGGTACCTTAAGTACCTACGCGGTTCCTTAGCGATATGGAACCGCGGGGTGAGATAAGGTACCGCGCACAGCTAGCCGTTATAGACCCGTTATACTTTGTCTCCTTTAAATAGTGGGTCAAATCTCATTTTCCAGCAAGCCTCTTGGACGTTTTTCTCAGCCCTCTTTCTATTTTCTATAGCATAATCATTAGTAAATGATCACTTAAATTGTTAAGGATGTTTACATATGATTATCCTCTTGATCCCCTCCTTTACCTTGTCCAATGAGAAGATCACTCACTCACTAGTGTTGTGATAAAGATGAATCTATGAGCTAGTCATATTCATCATGATACCCTTTTGTTTTAGGTCAATCCAATGTATTTATGAATACTTGGACTAGTTGTGTTCATCCAAGTTATTTGTGGATACTTGGATTTGTTGTGTACATCCATTGCATATGTGTTTGCTTGGATTTGTGTTGTGTAAATCCAAGATACATGTCTGTACTTGGATAAGTCTAGTTGAGTTGTAATAGATTTGATTAGGAGTTCTCACTAAACTATAAAGTGATGTGGTTGTGTCTTGTGAGTTCTCACTAAACTATAAAGTGACTAGTAGTTGTGTTGTGTGAAGTTCTCACTTAGCTTCAAAGTGAAGAGTCGTGAAGATTGGTTCTAGCTTTCGATTAGAACTCGACATCTAGCCTTGTGTCGTAAAATGGTGAAGTAGGCAACGTCGTGAAGATTGGTTCTACCTTAAGATTAGAACCCGACATCTAGCCTTGTGTCGTTAAATTGTGAAGTAGGCAACGTTGTGTAGATTGGTCCTAGCTAAAGATTAGGTCTCGACATTTAGCTTAGTGTCGGAAAATAATGTAAGCAACGATGTAAGGTTTTCTCCGCCGAGAAGGGAGCTTGTGGATATAGTGGAAATCTCGAGTAGGTGTACTCGAGGAGTGGAGTAGAAACGAGGATAGAGCCTCGTTGTCGAACCACTATAAATCTTGGTGTCTTCCCACTAGGTTGTCTCCTTCCTTACTCTTTACTTATTTCATTATCATTACACTTACCTATTATCTTTGCTAGTGCATTTGAATTGAACCTAATCATTATGCAACTTAGCCTCAAGTAAAAGATAGTTTTGATACAAACCAAATTGAAAGTAATTTTAATTTGTTCACCAATCGAAGAGAAACTATTCAACCCCCCCTTCTAGTTTCTACAAATTCAATTAATCAAGATATGAAATATTAATTAAATTAACCATGATTTAAGATGTAATTATTTAAAATATAATTATTTAGGAAAACTTAGGTTATAACTATTTTAATATAATTATTCATGACACTTAGCTTAATTATTTTATTACAAGGTGATTTAATTAAATTAAAACTATATCTTAATTTAATTATACAAGTATAACTAATAGTAAAGTATTATTAATATTTTTCAAGCTTTATTATTAATTAATATTCCTTAAAAAACCATGCATCATATTATTAATTAATAATTATTATGTTAAGACTAAAGTATTTATTTTTTAATGAACTTTACTATTATGATATTAAATCCTCATGACTTAAAAAGTATGCTTAACAAGCTCTGGCTTATATTTTGGCTTATTAATCGAGCTTATAATTTTATATGAAAACTTCTATTTTTGGAAACTGACTATTTTGGAAACTTTCTATTTTTGGAAACTTACTATTTATGGAAACCTGTTATTTTTAGGAAATTACTTATTATGATACAACAAGTATAATAACATATGAATACATGAAATACAATAATCAGAATACATGGAAACCATGAATATTTACAAGATAATACATGAAACAGTAAAACATGATAAGAACATGTTAAACAAGACAAGAACACTTAGAACCAGTAACGTATACAATAATCAAACAACTCATTCACGTCCCTTATTTATGTAGTATATGTGAAGTCAGAGTAGATCCTTCAGCTTTCATTCTCACTTCATTACTGGACACGAGGTACGGATATTCCGTCCTTCAGTATGGACATTCCCTTCGTATGCATGATTAGGATTCCCCATTTGCAGCCTTGTGTTTTCCCCAGTACTTTTATGTTATTAAGCTTTTCAACAATACTTATGTTTATTTTAAAATGACTGAGCTATATACATGCATGACCATGTCATCTAGTTACGGAGGTATCGTAACCGTAACACTTGAGGCACCGATGTTATGACTCCTCTGCGAGGGAGTGATTTCTCGTGGCGTCCCTTTCAGTTTGGCCATTATCAGTATTATCAGTGGGGCATATGGGTGCATCCTAGTACATTATTTTCAGTATTTTCATGATGAATGTGGTGTGTGCTCAACATCCTTCACAAAGAGTTGATCCCTCCTACCCAAACCAGTATAATTAGAGGTCACCCCTATAATGCATGATGAGGTCACCCCTTAATGTATTTTATGCCCGTTGATACCTTCATGACCTATATGGGCTTTTGGAAAATTAAAATACAGTTTTTAGACATAAACATAAGTTTTCAGAAATATAAACCAGTTTATAAACATGTTCCAGGTTTTCCAGGACTTATACTTATTCCGCTGCTTTTCAGTCTTTACTTATGTTTCAATAATTCATATCATGTTATATATCCGTTCACTGAGCGTATTGCTCAGCCGTTACTTTCCTTTCCATGTCCCAAACGGCAGGTACCCAGGGACACACTTAGGATTCTGAGAGTATGTGCATTGGATGGAAGTTATATAGACTTCTGTACTTTATGCACTTCATACATTCATTTCTTACATTATTTGATCATTTGGAAATTTTTTAGTCCGTTCCTTCAGTAATTATTATTGCATGTGTGAGCTTATGTTTGAACTACCGATGTTTGATTCCGGTATTTCCTTTTTGGTCATTTAATGTTTTAAGATATTTACCTTGTATGCTTTGATGACACGCCATAATACATGTAACGTTCCATTTGTCAAAATGGGGTGTTACAGTCAGTGTGTTTAAAGAAGACTTCAATTAATTAGCCTTACTTTACATTATAATCACAAAATATAAAGAAGACTTAATTATTAGCTAAAGGTAAAATTGTTATTTTGTCAAAAAGTAAGATATATAATGCTGTAATAAATGTACTTTTCTTTAACAGTGTATTTTTGTCACGGGATTATAATTTTTAGACGGAGTGAGTAATAATTAGATTGCTATGTTAATAGCTAAGAAAAAGTGTATTAGAAAACCCTTTTTCTTATTAAAACTATGATTTGAATGCTTTAAAATCAAACATAATATTATATGCCACAAAAGGTATAAAATCATCACTTTTATCTTTTTTGTTCTCTCAACTTGAGAACATGGTGTAGAAAAAAGCAAATTGAATTCTCTTTTTTTCTTTGCATTTATTTTTTTCATTTCACGCAAAACTAGGGAACATGTAGTTTATGACAAAATGGTCCAACATTATGAAAATTGTTTTTTATTGAAAGCAAACATACTTAATAATTGAACTAGCAGGGTATCAGCGCGTTACGACTACGGGTATCGTGAAACTAAAATTCCGCAAGCGTGATGATTGATCCTGTGTATTTTAAAAGTATACATATTTTTGGATAATAACTTTACAAATAAAGATAATAGTTTTAAATAACTCTAAACAATAATAAATTACTCCATATTCAAGTCTCACTAAGGACCCTAAAGGAGAAGGTTCGAGACTTTCAAGGGTTTAAAATAAATAGAAGCAGAAGTGCGGTTTCTCCCCTAAAGGAGAAGGTTTGAAGCTTTCATACTGCCAAATTGGATGTCACTGTGGCTCGACTCACTAACTACTAACTCGCTGTTCTAAAAAGTAAAAATAAAAAATTAGCAAAATGATTAGTATTTCACTAAATTTGTACTAAAATACATACATATACGATATGTGTTTTCGAATATGCAAATTTATAAAAAAATTAAATGATTCAAAATCAAACACACGTTTAATATTAAACTTACATTTGTGAATAATTTAAATAATTTTATATAAAAAATTATAGTTTATAGCAATAATTATGTGTGTATTTTGTATATTAATTTGTATTAATATTTTCATTTAATGTGTATTGTTCCAATTAATACAAAAATAAATATATGAAGGTTTTGTGATGTAAAAGTTTGTACCACAAAAGCTTGTAAGGATGTACTACTTTAAATTTTGGAGACAAAGTGCAATCTTTGTTATAAGTAGTACACATTTATGGGTCATTAAAAATAGTACATATTTATGTAATGTGAATGTTTATATCGGTTTCAATGGTACCTTTCGGTTCTTATTCTAACGGTTTTTCGCTAGCTGAACTGATTGTGACTCGTTGATCCAGTTTGGTTTCAAAACTATGTACTCATTATTTTAGGTAGATGAAATTGTACGATCTTATAGAGATATGATTTTAATTGGTGTATAATGTGTATATATAATTGTATTTATAAGTAATGAGGTGTATTAGTTATATTAATGAATTAGTATAAATTAATTTCATTTTTAAGTGTGTATTATGATTAAATTGCATAAATCGTCCCTGAAGTTTCACCAAATTGCATGTTTCGTCCTAAATGTTAGAAATGCAAGGATCATCCGTGTGGGGAAACTTTAATGCATGTATCGTCCTTATGAGGGAAATTATTGGGACGAAACCTGTAAAATAACTAAACTTAGGACGAAACCTGCAAAATGACTAAACATTAAGGATGAAAATTTGCGAAATAGTTTAATTTTAGGACGATATCGGCACTTTCAAAATATTTGGGACGAAACATGAAAAATAACCAAACCTAAAGGACAATTTATGCAATTCTCTCGTGTATTAATTATTATGTATTAATTAGTTTTAATATGAGTATTAAATTATGCTTTTATGTTTTAATTGATTTCTAAATATGTATTAATACTTGTACTATGTGCTGTTTTACTTGTAAAATAGAGTGATGAGGTGTTTTAGTTATAAAATTTAATGTGATATGTTGTTTTAATAGTACAATTACATCTTTTAAGTTTTCTACTTTTAGTATGTACTAGCTTAATGACCCGTCTAACGTCGGGTTTAATTTAATGAGTGATTTTATAAAAAATAACAAAAAGATGTTAATATTAAAAAAAAGTAAACGGATATTAGTAATAGATGAAAAAAATCTTAAAAAATAAAATGAATTATTCAATAAGCGTTTAAATTTGTAACAATCAGAATAATAAAGTTCTATGCATTTAATCTTCAATGTTGACATATGTGAGAGCGAATAAAGTTAACAACCAATTCCCATGTCGTGAACATCTAATAGTTGAACTTAAAAGTAATTAAAAGTAAGTTGTGAACAAAAATGTAGATGTAATTATAGTTTACAATATATTGGAAAAAAACATTTGAAAATATATAGTCCACATACCATTACAACCTGTTCATAGACCGTGTAATACTTCTTTGTAGACCAAATTTGTAGTCGTTTTAGATGTGTTCCCTTCCGGATCACAAACCATAACCTTCAAACATTTCTTGCTCTTCACTCTTGAAAAAGCTACGTATAGTTGTCCATGAGTGAAAACAGGACATGGGAGTTACAACCATACTTTTGAAAGTGATTGTTCCTGGATTTGTTAACGGTTGTTCCAAACAAACTCAAATAGGGAAGTGTGTCTGAAGTTTGTTCCATTAATGATTTTTGCACTAATTACAGTTCTCAATAAATTATGAACTTGCAGCCTTGTCCCATTACACAAACCATTATATTGATCAATATTTCATAAAGGGAATTATCGACACACCAGCTTTTAACGCTAATATATCACTTGGAACACCCGAGAACTTCAATCCGTTAATAAATTTACGGGATTAAATGGCTTGATCAATCACACCACCACGTTCAGTTTTATTAACGTTGTCGCAACTTAAATAGAACATTTCTTCTCAAATAAATTTATCCAACAACTTCTTGTTTATAGTGACTCCAACTTAATTAGTTGGCGCAAGAATTGCCTTTTCATGGAAGTAAAAAAGGTCATTGTTGTTATCCAAAATATTCATATAAGTGAAATCCACAACAAACGTTGCAACATTCAGTACTATATCTCATCGTCTTCTAATACCGACAGCAAGTATTTTCTATAAGAATGTGTTACCGGTACCTTTGTATCCGTATAAAAATACACGCCTCCCGTCTTAAAAAATATCATGATTGTTAGTTTAAAGACCCGTTTAACGTCGGATATATTTTATTGAACATTTTTAGGAAGAAGTTAGAAAAAGATGTCAATATTAAGAGAGAATTGCATAAATCGTCCTTTAGGTTTGGTCATTTTGCATGATTCCCAAATAATTTGAAAGTGCCGATATCGTCCTAAAATTAAACTATTTCGTAAATTTCCATCCTTAATGTTTAGTCATTTTGCAGGTTTCGTCCTAAAAGTTTTAGTTATTTTGCAAGTTTCGTCCCAATAATTTTCCTCATAAGGACGATACTTGCATTAAAGTTTCCCTACAGGGATGATCCTTGCACTTTCCTAACATTTAGGACGAAACATGCAATTTGGCGAAACTTTAGAGACGATTTATGCAATTTACTCCAATATTAATAGAACATAAACGGTAGTGTTGATGACCTATGTAACCTCGAGAGTACTTTGAAAAATTGTATTTTTAAGAAGTAACACACATATGTAGTTCAATAAATAAAAGAACGTAAACATGTTTCGTAAATATATGAAATAAATTATCTTAAAAATTAGTGACTTATTCAATAAACATTTGATTATGTAACAATCATAATAATAAAGGCTCGTGCATCTTTTGTCTTCAACTTTGATGAAATAACATGTGTAGGGTAAAGGTAAATTACTAAGTTTGCATCATTGCATGTATGCTTACAAAAGTAAGTTTTAATTGTCGTTTTTGAAAGTTAAAACACAACGTGATATGATAGAGGTTTACTTGTTCATAATGATTCAAATGGCTATAAAAAATCTCGTAACTCAAGTATTTCAAATGGCTATAAAATAAAAATATTTTGATAACAAATTCTTTAAATGAGTGGAAATTCGCCCAAAGCTCAAAATGATTATCAAATAAAAATATTTGAAAATTCTTTAAATGGGTGAATTTTCTAGACGTGTTAAGAGATTATGAGTCCCAAACACAGGCATATATTTAAATGGTTGCAAAACATTAAAAATTCTTGAAATGGTTGAAAAAAATTGTTAGAAACTTGATAAACATAAGTCAAGACATAGCCATTTGCCCAATACTTTAATGTCACTCATAGATGTTAAGAGGACAAATGAATTAAAAAATAGATACAATCTTGCTAAAAATAAAAAACACAATAAATTATGTCTTGCACCGTAAGAAAACTACACATAGTTTTAGCGTACATTAGATAACATTCCCATTAAAATTTGAATTTCAACTTTGTTTATCATGCATTTTGTTCCCATTAAAATTTGAATTTCAACTTTGTTTATCATGCATTTTGGCGTCTTCAAAAATGAGTGAATATTTTTCATTCATTTTAAGACAATAATAAAAATGATATTTGATAAAAAAAATGTGGGTTGAAACTAATTGCACAATACTTTGATGAAAAATTAGCTCCATGCACATCAGATATCATTCACACAATTAATCAAATCTCGGCCATGAACACTTTGGTTACTCCAGAAATGCAATATCTTCTACAGCAAGTTGATTGAATATCTTCTTGACCAGCCATGAAGATTAGTATGACACTCGGACCACTTGTGATGTGGATTGTCAATGCGTTTCACAGCAGCTTTGACATATATTCAAAAGGGCTCTTACTATCCATGATTTGTACCGTTAATGTTCTCCCTGAGAATGTTAAATATTCTAGCACTTCAAAAGACCAAAAAACTAAAAAAAATTCAGAAAAGAAACAACATTTGGGATAAAAATTTAACGAAAACATAGAGAGGAATCAGGATGCACACCATTTCCCAGAATACGCATAAAAGAGTATATTGCTTACCTTTATTTCATAGTCGATGAGAATCCACAAATGAATAAGGTAGCAAAGCAAGCTTGGCCTGCAAAAAAATTGAATTGTCATGATCATTGTTATCAAACATCAAATAATGTAATACAACAAACATATAAGCATTCTAAAACAACTAAAAGTACCTTGATGTCAAACACCTATAAGCTCAATCAACATTTTATCAAACACATAATGTGCACATCAAAATCTAAAGATATGTTGTTTCGTGACTAAAATAAAAATATATACCTTCTAAGAAGTTGTTGAAACCCGATGCAACATTATAAGAGGATCTAAAAGCAAAGTCAAATGATTATGAAAACGCATATCGACTCAATATCATCAAGATCTAAAGAAAATAAATCTCATCATGAATGAATTCACTTACATAGTCATAAAACAAAAATACGGATACATGGTGTGTTTGAACAGGTTGAACCTAGCAGATGAAACTGTTATTTCTTCTATTCTATTATGTTTGAATCGGTGATATAGAATAGATGGTTGAAATTGTTGTTTATTTTTATAGGTTTTTTGAATCGTACATTGGAAGATTCAGTCAAAGAGTGCTAATTTCACTAAAGAAATTTGAACTTATTTTGGAAAGGTTTTATGAAAATATATCAAATATGAAACCGTGGTTTAATTTTGACTTATTTTTTGAAATTATTTTGAACGGGTATTGATGTTACGTTTAAATATTTGTTATGAATTTCTAAAATTAAACTAATTTTATTTTTAAAATGTGAATAGTTTTTATGACTTATGATAACTATATGCGGCGATAATTTGGTTTTCTAAAAATAAAAATCTTTCATACTTCACAATTATTTACAAACAAAAACAATGTTTTAATTTTTATACGGCAAGTTTTTTTGAAAATTATTTCTTAACAAAATTTTTACACCGGATGTTTAGAAAAAAAAATTATAAACTTTTTGTTTTGTGAAATTATTTTTTAAAGTAAAGTTTTCACACCGGAATTATTTTTCTCTATAAACATTTTATTAAAACTTTCTTAAAAATCTTGTAGTTTTGGAAACCTCTTTAATGCTCATATTTATGAGTTATGACCGACAAATATATACTTTAACTATTAAAAAAATTGTTTTTTACTTAAAAAAAATCATATTTATGGCAATTATTTATGACGATTTTAATGAATAATTTGTTACAGTTATTTAGATCATAAATTTTTTAATGACTTTACAAAATTAACAAAATTTTGAAAAAGATTGGCTAAATATGGCTGTTTAAATTTTTAAATTTATTCTGTTTGTTATAACTTTTTAAATTAAATATTTTTTATTTTTATTTTGTTTTGAAATTTTTTTTATTTTTATCTTGTTTAAATAAACTGTTTTTAAAAAATTATTTCCTTCTTACTTTATATAAATAATATTTTTTTAAATAATTATGATTTTTTTTAAATAATACCATCTGTTTATTAAAAAAATTCGTATTTAGATTTATTAAAATTAATAATTCGTTGGAAGTTTTTTATACACAGTTTTTTTTATTGGCAAATTAATTTTTTTATAAAGTTTGTACACCAGCTATTTAAATCTATTTTTTTCATAAACTTTTTACCATAGAAGAATCTTAAATATGTTAGTGTTTTTATTAGTATAGTTTTAATGACTCATGCTTATGGATGTAGTACATTTATGCTTTATATGTAGTACATTCGGGTTATGCAAAAAGTAAGTTAAATTATGAAATGTTTCTATGACATTTTTAATACTCAAGCATAATTCAGTTGTACATATAGGTTATTTAAGGTAATGTTTTTAATTTTGCAAGCTTAAGGGACTTGTAAATTATTTTAGTTTATTAGTTAAAATAGATGCTTAATTTTCTTGTACAAATAGCATTTTTTAGAACAAAAAATGTTAGTGGTTAGTGGGTCGAGTCGTGAAATGACATCCAAGCGGCAGAATGTCTTTTTCGAACCCTCGCCTAGTTATGTTAAACTCCTTAGCCGCTTCGCCTGAGAGGGCCCTAGACAGATCTTGAACCCAAGACCTCCAGGAAACACCCCCCCAAGGAAACCACTAAGTGGAACATTGGTGTCCAACTGAACTAAGCCCGTTGGTTTGTACAAATAGCATTATGTATTGTAACCTGAAATTTTCAAGTATTAATACTTGTACCATGTGTTATTTTAATTGTAAAATGTAGTGATGAGGTATTTTAATTATAGAGTTTAATGCAATATATATTATAATTCAATATTTCAAGTTTTCTAAATATGGCTTAGTATGGTCTACAAATGGTTTAGTATGTTGTAACTTGAAATTTCAAGTATTCTAAAAATAACATGTCAGTATGCTTTATAAGGGAGTATGATGACGACAAATCAGTGTAAACTAAATTTAACTACATGTAAATAGAGTTAAGATGTGAGAAAATAATACTTCTTCTATCCTGTAATTATATTCTATATATGTTTCCATTTTGTTTATCTCAGATTAATTATCAATTTTAAAATAAATGAGAAATTCAGATTAAGTTTACTGTATTACCCCTACCTAAGGTGATAATCACAAACTTTAAAGAAGTTCTTAACAAATTAGTTAACGGTGAAACTATTTTTGTGCAAAAAGTAAGAAAGAGCAAAAAGTGTAATGATGATGCTTTTCTTTAACTATATGTTTTGGTGAAAATATTTATGAGACAGATGAGGAAGGAATAATTGGGGTGCAATCCTCCTAACTTGTATTATTTGTGTCTTAAAATTGTTTTTTTTTTGTTTGACTCTTTATACTATTTCTTGTTCGACTATAATTGTTTTAGTTATGCTATTAGCAGGGTACTCGCGTGTTGCAACTGCGGGCATCTTGAATCTATAATTCTGCGAGCACAATGATTATGCTTATACATATATTTCAATAATAACTTTACGTACAATGATAGTAACTTTAAGTTGTAATAACTTTAAAAATTAATAACTTTAAAAATTAATAAACCATTCATATAAAAATAGTATTACGATATTGTGATGATTGAACGTAAAAGGTATTTTCTAATTTATGTAATATTTGTCACATTAATATATAACATGTAAATATAAAAACATTCGTAGTATATATTTACACGTTTTTATACATTAAAATAACCTTAAAATCTTCTTACTTTGATATTCACGATTTAACTGAATTAATTAGAAAAATCACTAGTATTTTACTAAATTTGTAATAAAAACATATATAGGGGATATAAGCTTTAGAATATGCAAATTTATAAAAAAATGGTTTAAAACTAAATGCATATTTGATATTAAACTTACATAGTGAATAATTTAAATAATTGTATGTAAGATTATAATTTATGACAAATAATAATTTGTTCATATTGCATATTAACTTGTATTCATTATTTTATTTATAACGAGTGTAATAATTATATATTAATTAGTATTAGTTATTTTAATTTTATGTGTGTATTAATTATTATGTATTAATTGGGTTTAATATGAGTATTAAATTATGTTTATATGTTTTCTAAGTATGTTTGTATATTTGTACATTATTCATATAGTGTTGTAAGTTGTTTTTTAAAATTTAATAATAAATGAATCATTAAAATTTGGTAAAAAAATTATCAATACATATGTAATGTGTACATACTGCACTAACAATTGTAGTGTGCTTAAAAAAAATACATGAATGACTTCTAAAAAAAATAAAGTGAGAGAGTCCAAATGCTTTATATGTAATATATATATATATATATATATATATATATATATATATATATATATATATATATATATATATATATATATATATATATATATATATATATATATATATATATATATATATATATATATATATATATATATATATATATATATATATATATATATATATATATATATATATATATATATATATATATATATGTGTGTGTGTGTGTGTGTGTGTGTGTGTGTCTGTGTGTGTGTGTGTGTGTTTGTGTGTGTGTGTGTAATATGTATACGTTGAACAGAAATATCAATCGTGAATTAATATCTTTGCATCATCTTTCTTCAATCAGTTATCCTGATTTTTATAAAATAGTTGTGGTTAAGTTTATAAGAAAAAAACCCCATAACTTATTTAGGTTGGTTCTCGAGGCACTCTTACGGTTTTATAATATTATGGAATTGTGTAATATAATATGCACTTTAAAGTTCTACTTTTAGTATGTGCTTTTTTATGTAAAAACATACACTATTAAAAAATTAATAATAATTAAAGCATTAAAATATATTGGAACAAAAATTATTAATATGTATGTTGTGTGTACATAATGCATTAATAATTGTATTAGGCTTAACAACACATTAACAATTTCTTAAAATTTAGGAGAGAGAGTAAAAAATGTTTTATGTGTAGTATATAGTGTAATATGTATAAGTTGAAAGGAATTATCAATTGTGAAATTCCAAATGTGCATCATTTGATTTCAACCAATTATCATGATTTTTATAAAAGAACGTTTTTTTCCTTTTGTGAGATGTGACAACCGCGGTTTTGAGGTTCGTCACTTAGTTTTATTTATGTTCATATTTCGTGATGGTGTGTGTCTTTATGTGTTTACGTGTTATTTGGTGTGAATAGAGTGTGGTTTGGATATCGTTTTCGGGTACGGGGTACCTTGTGAGTGAAACAATGTGTGATTTTTCATGTTCATGAGCTCACATAGTAGTGACTATGAAATAACATGGTGTTATTTAGTGGTTTTACGTATACGTATATGTATTATAGAAAATCGTATTTTTAAGATTTAAGGTTAAGCATTTAGAGGTCTCGGATGAGGTAATTAGTCACGAGAGTATTTTTGGGATGGTTTTAAGCTATTTAGGACTTAGTTAATTAGTTTATTTCATATTTTAAGAGTTTTTATAAAACTATATATTTTACGTCTTTTACGGTATACGCGTAAATTTGACTAGTTTTACGGTTTTGAGGTTTTGGAGGCTTTAGGAGCTGAAATAAATTAAGTAAAATTAAGGTAATATTATTAATACAATTACTAATAATAAAAAATTAAAAAAAAAACGAAATATAAGGTGTATAGGACGGTTAGGTGAAAAAAAAGGAAAAGAAAAAGAGAAAAAATAGGGAAATTATATATGGCAATTATACTTGGGTTAGGATTAGTATTTTAACTATATAAAGTGTTAACTAAGATAAAAAAAACATAATCCCTGGAGATCGAAGGGTCGACATGTTTTTTTGTGTTTTAGGGTTCTTCATAAATTTTTGTGTCTTCCATTATTCTTAAGGTAAAAACCTTCAATCTCTTTTTAATTTAATTGTTTTCAATTCATTCTTAATCATTATATGATGGATTTAGGTTATAGTTTATTATAAAATCTGTATTATAATGATATAATAATGATTAGATTATTTAGGATTTATAATTAAACAATTTATGGGTAATTAATTAGACTAATTATGTTAAATTCGTTTTTTAAAAACTGGGCATAATTTTAGATCAATTGTTTTCATCATATCTAGAGTTCTATAAACTCTTATTTTGCGATCCAAGTATCCATGGAAAGGTAATTGAGTTGGCTTTCAAATTCAAGAATCGAGAACTAAATTGGAGGTCGGGAAGTGGGTCAAAAACAGGTTACAACAGTCGGAGGTCAAAACAGTTTTGAAATCAGCGTGTTTTCAATTAATGTTTTAAGATGGTTAGGGTACTTAGGAGTACAATTGGACTTTCAAACGAACATGAGAGTTAGTTTATATATTATATAAGATATCTGGAAGAGGGCTAATCAATTGGGATAGTAAAGACCCTCTGATCATTACCAACTTTTCATATGTTTAGAATCAGTAAATTCCGGATAGGTAAAAGTATATTTATATATATGGAGGCCTTATCAGTAGCTTTAAGGTTGCGGCCAAATAGGAGAGTTAGTTAACACATGTAAGGACATAGGGTTTCTTTTACAGGACATATTATTTTGGTTAAGGGGGTGTTCGACCCATAGTTTGAAGTATGAAAAACGGGACTGTTTTGGGTAAAATGTTAACGGGACAGGTAATAAACTTAACTATGTTAAGGGCTTATAGAGGGGTTTAATGGGATGCTTATAGCACGTAAATGAGGTTAATTTGTATGATAAGGTTATATATCCATCATAGATTGATGATCCATTATGGTATGTGGTTCATGTCTTGATTGTATATGTTTGTGTGTTTAGATTTTCTCTAGAGCATGGATATTTAGAGAAGCTTGATCAGGTGAGTTTCATAGTCCCATTTATTTTAATGATTTTGACTTCCAGATGGGATGGAAGAGACACTCGTTATGGTTTTGTAAATTGTTGCTGTGAATGTTTTATGATTGGTGATGGACTTGTGTGTACTTATGTGATTAACTGCTAATTGATTCATGATTGTTTTGTGATTTGACTTGGTACCAAGGGGATGTTGACAAGGCGGGGCCTTGAATGTTAGTTGTTAATGCACATCTATAACACATTGTCCATATATTTTTATTGTTGGTGGTTATTCACAGCTTATTATAACTGATTTGAGGTAGGAGTCTGAACCTATGACTCTCACCAACTTTATGTTGACGTGTTTTAGTGTCTCTTTCAGGTGATATTATGGTTAAGCGTGAGAACATAAGTGGCTAGGATTTGGAGTTTCGTAGGAATGCATTTAGAAGGAGATCCCCGTTCCTTCTTAGCTTCTTTTTTTTGTTTAATAAGTGATACTGTTGACACCTATATGTTTGCTTTGTTTATGTTAATTGTTTGTCTCGGGTAAGTGGTAGGACTGTTACCTACTTACCTAGACTCCTGCATTGTTGAGATATTGTCATGACATTTGTGTCACCATTTTATGACATTTCTTATTTCATTTAGTTATCTCTATAGACACGCCATGTTGTGATGATATCCATACGTCGCGCCCCATATTCCGCCATGGTGGGGTGTGACAGAATGGTATCAGAGACAATGGTTATAGAGAATTAGGTTTCCTAGTCTCGTATCCTAGTCTATAGCTTAAGGGTCCTCGCATATAGGCGTCGTAGGAGTATGTGTGCATTTGATATTAATTGAAGTTTTTTTTAATGTTATTGGTTTTTACTTGCGATGTTTGTTAACTTTGACTAGTATGGGTTGAACCATAGTAGTTCATACTTAGCCACATGTTATTTTCTTTTCAGGATTGTGACTAGTGCGGGTTGAACCATAATCGTCCATGCTAGTCATTGTTGTATTTTGCTTAAATTGTACATTATAGTACATAATTTGTTACATGGTAGTTTCTGTCTTTTGTTGAGTTATTTTATGTACTTGAGGTATAGTATTTTTCTTTTGATGTTTAAGTCATGTTCCCTAAGAATCATGTGGTGGTTCGAGTTACTAGGAGTAGGTGGATATGAAGGATTTTAAGTTGTTTCTACTATGATGGGCGACATGATTTATAATTGATTATGTTTTCATTTTGGATTTTTTCTATGCTGTTTTAGATAAACTATGGATTTCTGTATTCCAAGAGTTTGACTATGTTATTTAAATAGTTGTAGTTTTTGACCTTATTGTTTATGTGGTTATGTACTTAAGTGAGTTGATGGATTTATTTGTTATGTGTTGTGTTGATTCTTATAAGTGTCATCATAGGAGGGAGTGCATTGGGGAAAGGGTAATTGTATAAGTATGGTGGCCAACATAGTTATAAAAGTACCACAACTTCAATGGATTCCTAAGTATGATTGCATGAAAGAGGATTAATACATGCTTGTTTAGTAGATGTTGGATGGATTTAAGTATATGTATCCTAATATGCCTATATATGAATGATCCTCTACTATTAGCGATCGTATCCTTTGGAGGGTTGCTAGCTCGTTTTTTAGATATTCAACCTCCGTTGTAGCCACTACTACACAAAACGCAAAAGAGACCCCCTTAAAAAGACTGGTTATGAAAAAACATGTCTCTATGACCAAAAATGGTGGGAAGGGAATGCATGGAAATTGGTTTTCTTGAAAAAACCAGTCTCCATAATGTGAATTCTAAAGAAACTGGTTTTTAAGATGCAACCAGTCTTTTTTATAAAAGAAAAGACACTGGTTTTTACGTAACAACATGTCTCTATGTGTTTATTTTATGGACACCAGTCTTGTTTTATTTTAATAGATTGTGGTTAGTCTTTTTTTAAACTTAAAAACATAAGGACTAAACGGTACATACTTATTTTTATAACATATTACGTTTTTAGACTTTATAAAGTATATATGTGATTAAAGTATAAAAATTCAAGTTAATAATACTCATATATTATTATAAAAGTCATAACTAATTGATATGTTTTTCTTTTTTAATATTTCAGGAAGCGTTGTATAGTTTGTATAGTACATCAATTTTTTTCGATTGTTAATCTCATTCGTTTAGACTTGAAAGTCAGTTAATCTGATTCGTTTATACTTTTTTACAACAAATTAATTTGAAATTATTTACAAATTTAATATTTTTTACAACAAATTAATTTTTTATAAAACACAAATTTAACATTAAGTAATAATAAATTTATACTATTTATTAATCGAATTTCGTTTTCGAGAGATATCAAAGCTTTTTGATTCGAAAACGGGAGTTATTTTACATGTTGTAAACTCACTGCGCAAATCTGAGAACTGACATATACAAATTAAAGGTTTATTTAATTTTTCAGAGATATTTAATAAGTCTTATTAAAATATCTGATACTTTTATTTTAGTTTAATATCATACATAGAAAACGAGAAACACTTAAATTTAACTTATATTTTCTTTGAACGTAAGCTATTCGAGATAACCGATAATCGGTAACAATTTTAAATAAAAATGTAAACGATTTCGAAAACTAGTCGAGTAAATAATCCACTTTACTTTAAAGATCATTTTGAAATCAATGGTGTGAATTTCGTAAAACGAATAAGATTTTAGCGAGCTCAAACGAGACCCGAACCGTTAACTAACGAAAGTTACGACAAAAATTACAATGTTAACCCTCAACTATTCCCAACCTTATACATTGTATTAATATAAATAGAAAATAATTCTATTTTTATTCATTTACAACAAACACAAACCCTAAAACCCAAAACACACATAACCCTAGCCATCTTAAGTTATCCGGCGCCTATACTTTTTCCGGCCAGCTTTTCCGGCCACCAGAAAACTAATGCCGCCACTTTAATATTATAGATCAGAGAGAACTATGTTATGTATCATTCGACCCATCAATTATCATCATCAAACCAAAACGTTCATCATCTCACTGCCACTACAACCACCATTCAACCAGCCGCCACCAGAATGGTAACCACAGTGGTGTTGTGGTTGTTTCGTTTGTATTCAGCCTAAAAGGGGTGTTTGCTTGCTACAGATTAACAAAACACACGAGGTGTTTGTTCCGGTCAGTTGTAGCCGCCAATCCCGACCCACATAGGGGTGTTCCTTGTATGACGAAATACCAGCAGGGATGCATTAGTTTCGGGGTAAAGACGTCACATTAGGCCGTGTTTGGTTTATGGCGTCACCACGACAAGGTACATTTGTTTAGCAGCGTGGAGGGCGTTTGGTTCGCTGTTTGCAGACATTAGCTATCGTTGGGTTCGTTGTTGCCTGTTTGCGAATCACAGGTAGCGTTTGGTTTATTGTAGTTTGAGTTTGATGAATTGGTTTCATCACCATGTTCATCTAAAAGTGTATTACGTGCTTTCATTTATGAAGTTATTTGATTGTTTGGAAATTTTAATAGCCAAGATGCGTCAATTTTAATCTGATGCAGGAAATCAAATTTGTCTTCATAAAATATTAGATATGAAAATTAACATGGTTTTACTACAAAACATCAAGAATATACAAATAAAATTGACATGACTGACATGCAAATATTATATCAATATGAACACAAGAAAATAAAACGGTAGGAGAATAGAAAACGATGGGTCCATAAGGCACATGGTTCGTGTCATATTGATTACAATATTTTTGGCTCCAATATCTAACACCTACAAAAACCATAACTCAGAAACAGGCCCTGTTTTAGCATCATTCGACACAAAACACTCACTGACCATTCCATTTTCACTGACACTCACTTTTACATTTCTTCAAACCAATAATATCATCTTCTCCTGTATCCACTCACCTTTTTTTCTTTCTTATATGGTAAACCTTAACATTTCATAATATTTTAGTATTTTACTATGTTGTTATATATGTAGCTTAGTGTATGAGATACTTGTTATGCCTATGTTTGACGCATGAGGTTATGTTTTTGTAGCTCGAAGAATCATCTTTAAAAGTAGCTTATGTTTTTGCTTTTAAGCACAAGTAGAATTAGTAGATGAAATACAAAGTTCTAAAGGTCATGTTAATTATATTACACATAGGTTGATTGTGAAATTTCTAGTGCAGATTGTTATATAAGGTTTTAGTGAGCAGAATTGTGTTTACTATAGAGTTGTTAGTCAAAGCATCAAACTGACGTTGGGGACTTGAAGTCAACAATGGTGGTTGTTTGCAATTTTTTTTAACTTTTTTTTGCAGATTTTTGCAAAGAAAGTTTTGTTAATATTTTCATAGAAATAATTATAGCGACATATGAAAATGCAGCGCTACTCGAATTTGAATTGTTACGTTATTGTGGATATGAATTGTTGAAATAGTTTTCTCATCAAAGTTGTATTCTAATTTGGTGATCTTACCGTTTGTCGAGATGTAATTTTATAATTTCTGAGAAAGATACGCAAAGGATAGTTACGTTTCCGTTGTGAGTTGCTACCAAACAAGATAATCAATATGGTAGCAGATTTCTTTGCGTGAATCTTTGATGGTACCAAACAATGAGATTAGTTTTCTTTCTCCATGATTATTCTTATTCTTGATCATTCCATTCTTTAATGCAATTTCATTCTATGTCATTTATTCGTACCAAACATCCCCTAAGAGTAGCCAATTTCATTCTTTTAGAGTAATGTGAGCTTAGCATAGAGATTTGCAAACTTTTGTTACATTCTTCTTTTCAACAAAATGTTATTTGGTTATTCAAACACTTCACATGTCAAATTGATATGTTTAGTTTTACGCCTAGTTGATTTTCTTAAGTGAACTAGGAACTTTAATTAGCTTAGATTTTATAGAAATCATTTCTTTTACAAAGTCGGCGGCTATAGTAGTTGTGTTAATATCTGTTAGTAGCTTTAACAACTCTTTTCCACAACCCAATGTTTTAGCTTTTAATTCCCTTCGTTGGTCTGATTTGCATGTTGCTTTTATCTAGCTTATTGTGTTAATTTGATTAAATTACTTGTAGGTACCGTGGAATAACGAGCGTCCGTTGAATAAGAAAGAGTTGAACGCGATTGTTGGAGCTTGGTTTACATTATGGCGCCAAGTTAAATAAAAACAAATTTGATTCGAAATATGTATTTGACAATTTTAATCCTTCCAATTAATAAAGTTGTCTTTATTTACAAACATTTGTTGTTTATGACAATTCAAGTCCTTTAATTTAGTTTTTTTTATAAAATTCTTGTATTTACATTATTTCATTGTAGAGGGTTAAATTTGTAAATTTTTAATTCCAAATTTTTTTTTAAAAAAATTAATTAAAAAGAGACTGGTTTTTAGAAAAAA
Organism: Glebionis coronaria; assembly: GCA_025667525.1. Lineage (NCBI taxonomy): Eukaryota > Viridiplantae > Streptophyta > Magnoliopsida > Asterales > Asteraceae > Glebionis > Glebionis coronaria. Next base: position 589,967,368 of record CM046880.1, on the reverse strand, counting down.
ACACATTTTTTACTCCATAAAAAGACTGGTTAAATACTTTTAAAAAGACTGCTTTTTGGAGATTAGTATGGAGACCAATCTCTAAAGAGACTTGTTTTTATGAAGATAACCAATGTCGATTCTTTTAATAGAGACTGGTTTAAAAACCAGTCTCTTTATGTTTCGAGCAAGGAGATCCTCCACATAGAGACGTCCTACAAAACCAGTCTCCGTTTCCTTTTTGGACCACTCTCCATGGACTTTTTTGTACTAGTGAGCATATTCTTCGAGTTCATATTTTACGTGTCCGTTTTAAAATGGTGTTTTTGGTTTTAAGTCTATTTGAATATCATCGTATGTATTTGAGATAATGAAATCTTTTGTGTTTAGTCTTACATTTCTTTTGGTCCGTATATATTGAAAAAGACTTGGAAATCTACTATGGAGTTGGATAGGTGGTTGTATGCAGTAAAATAAAGGTAAGGTGTAGGAGCCGTGTTTGCAAAGAAATGTAACATAGTTTATTTTTAATATGTAAACAATACTTATTTATTTCAAAATTTTAAAATACTTTCTTTAAAGTAAAGTAAAATAAAACTTTCTACTTGAAAATTTCATGTAAGTGAGTTTAACCAATTTACATAGTTTATAATTAAGAGTATAAGAATAAAATGAGTTCATGAAAAATTTAACATACATTTATTCTTTTCATTTAACAAAGATTACGTTAAATCACTAAGATGATTCTTTAGTTTTTAAAACAACTAGTATAAAAATTGTTTTGGTCATAACTTATTCGTTTTTAAAGTTTTTTGAGTGATTCAAAAGCCTAAAATTATGTACTCGGAACGTACTTTTCCAATATTCAGAAAGTATAGTCATGGGAGGACATTAGCTTGGTCGAACATTTTGTACGAGTGTCGGGTTCAAGGTTGAGTTTTGAATAGTAGTTTTAAACTTATGATTTGGGGTGTTCAGGGTACCTAGTCTTTGAGTTGAGCCTTGAGATCATCTAGAGGGTTGGTGGTAGATTGTTTAATTCACATAGATGTGGAGAGGTAAAAAAAATTCTTTTTGAAAAAAAAAATCCTTTGTGCAAGGTTATTAAATAATGAGTCGCGGGTTGTAATATGTTTTGGTTTTTTTCCGTTGGGTTTTTCTTGGGTCGGTTGTTGCTTTCAAGGTTCATTTTCAATTGATACATGTTTCGGGTTGAGTTTTCTTTTGAGTTTTGTGGTTTTGGTATGTTTTAACTCATGCACGTGAAATGTCGTTAGTTATCCGTTGGTTTGATTCGTTGATCGTATCTGGTGGATTCAGGATGTAGTTTTGGTTTCGTATTGATTGGGAGCGTTGAGGTAGTCATATGGAAGACTTGATTGTGCCTACACGATTTAGTAGGTGGTCATGAGAGAATCGTTGCAATGCCCTTAATGAGGAGGAAAGAGTTAGAAGTTCGTAGACGAACTAATGTGGTCATGAGGTCTCTTTGGAATGCCAAGGTAGATGAATAGATATTTGTATAAAGTATGGATATTGGCACAAGTAACGCGTCATAGAGAATGTTGAAAGGGGATGTGATGTTTCCAAGGTGCTGTTGATAGAATGATTTTAAGGGCAATAGTTGTTAGAATAAATAGCAAGGGATGCAAGATAAATGTTGAGTTGCCTAGTAGCAAATGTGATGGGAAAGCGGTTGGAAGGTTTGATAAGAGGAAGTGTCGATCTTTTAGAAGGTGTGTAGAATTTAGCGAGTAGATCGAGGTAGAAATTTGTTTGTATTGTCGTCAAGAGAGGACGCAAGGATGATGTAGTAGAAATGGATAAGAATGTTTTATGGAAGCTTGGGGCCTATGATTATGCATTTGGCTTTGCTAAAGCACTAGCGGTTTTCATGAAGCCAATAAACCGATTATGCATGACCGTATACAGACAAGTTGTCATCGGGAGTATCGACGATATGTTGATCTACTCAAAGTCTAAGAAGGAGAGTGAGGCTAATTATGAGTTGGTTTTGGGGTTGTTTAGGAAAGGGAATTATACGTTAGCTCTTCGAGGGCGAGTTTTAGAATTAAGTTTACCAGGATGAGTAGTTAGAGATGATGGCGTTTAGTTGGAACCAAGGTTGAAGCGAAACAAAATGAAGAAGCGTTTCGGAAGCTAAGGAACTAGGATGGGTGATGAGCCGGTCTTGACATTATCGAAAGGACTGGATGAATTCGTGAAGCATGACGATACGTGGAGCAAGAATTTGGATGCGTGCGAGGATGGTAAAGGAAGATGATTGCTTATACGTTTTAGGAACTGAAGGGTTGGAAGGACTACACAAGACTTAGATAGCGGAACTGGGTTGTTAGATATACCTAGAATGCTAGAGGCATTTGGTGTACGAGACGTAGAGAATGATCTATACGGATCATGAACGTCTCCAACACATATTCAATCTTCTTGATCGAACATTAGGCGTAGATGATGGATGGAGTAAGTGGTGATGAGAATTGCAAGGCCAAGTACCATCCGAGAAAGGCAAGCATGGATGATGAGACGTGGAATAAGAGGAAGGATGTGAAGCTGAGACAAACATGAGCTATATGGATGACGTGTTTGAATGGTTAGAATGAAGGATGTAAGTTGCATGACTTGAGTTTTCTAAAGTGAAGAACGCATCAACATTATGTTGTGTGGCTTGGACAATCATACGGACAGAAGGGACGATGGGATGTAAGCATGGGATACCATTAATAGACAAATGGTTGGTATGATCACGCTATAGGGATAGTTAATATAAATTCCTAAGAGCATTGGCGTGAGGTTTGGAGATGTCAGAGAGTATGTTTTGCTAGGAAGAAATCTTCTACACGAGAGAGTTATCAGTAAGTGGAGCATATTCCTCATTGATATGAGTGTATTGAACGGAAGAGGATCGTTTATTTTGTAGGCAGAAGTTGAGATAGAAGATGGTATGGAGTTAGGATTATGGAAAGTCAAGCAAATAGCAGTGATGAAGAATAGATAGAGGAAACAAGGGTTGTCAAGGTAATAAATGGATATTTGGAAGGAAAACCATTAGAGTCAAGGGTTAGCAGTCATGAACAATGGAACGTCCACCAAGAGAAAAGGTGTAGAACCTATTAGTATGAAGGATGATTAGTTACTTGGTGCCGAGCATGGGAAAGCAAGGATGAGGTAGGGCGGTGATGACATGTTTCATGTGAATGTTATGGGAAGCTTTTTGGTTATGCAATCCTACATATACCATTGAATGTGATTAAGGTTGGGAGAACTTTCTAATGATGTAAAATCTGTAGAGGAGAAGTCCTTAGGTCCGGGGATAGGAATTGTAGTAGAAACTGTTGGAGTTAATTCATAGGAGATGCGGTGGATCACCGTTACGGTGGGATGAAGTTAGAAACGGCCAACGTATTGGACTGGAGGTGTATCGGAAAACTACGGAGGTGGTGGCAGTGCTTAAGTAGAGGTTGAAAATGGCAAAGAACCGACAAGAGAGCTGCGCGAACGAGAGGCATAAGCCGTTGGGATTTAAGATTTGAGGTAAGGTTATGCTAGAGGTTTCACCATGGAAAAGAGTAATGCGGTTAGGGAAGAAAGAGAAGTTAGCACCTAGATTCGTGGGTCCGTTTGAAATCCTTGAAAGGATTGGACCGGTGGATTATAGGTTGAGATTACCGGAAGAGTTGAGCAGTGTGCATGATGTATTTCATGTGTCGAATTTGAGGAAATATTTAGCAAGGATAGACTTGCAAGTACCGTTAAATGATATTAGAATAGATACGAGCCTTCGTTTTATTAAAGAGCCGGTATAGATTATGGATCGTGAATTTAAGACTCTAAAGAGAAGTAAGATACCGTTGGTTAAAGTTAGATGGAATTTGAAACGTGGACCCGAGTTCACTTTGGAACGGGAGGAGTTCACGAGGAACAAGTATCCTCAGTTATTTTCTAATGATGTGACTGATCCTAAGGAGTAAATCTCGGGACGAGATTTCTATTAGGAGGGAGTGATGTGACAACCGCGGTTTTGAGGTTCGTCACTTAGTTTTATTTTTGTGCATATTTCGTGATGGTGTGTGTCTTTATGTGTTTACGTGTTATTAGGTGTGAATAGAGTGTGGTTTGGACATCGTTTTCGGGTACGGGGTACCTTGTGAGTGAAACGATGTGTGATTTTTCATGTTGATGAGCTCACATAGTATTGACTATGAAATAACATGGTGTTATTTAGTGGGTTTACGTATACGTATATGTATTATAGAAAATCGTATTTTTACGATTTAAGGTTAAGCATTTAGAAGTCTCGGATGAGGTAATTAGTCACGAGAGTATTTTTTGGGATGGTTTTAAGCTATTTAGGACTTAGTTAATTAGTTTATTTCATATTTTAAGAGTTTTTATAAAACTGTATATTTTACGTCTTTTACGGTATACGCGTAAATTTGACTAGTTTTACGGTTTTGAGGTTTTGGAGGCTTTAGGAGCTGAAATAAATTAAGTAAAATTAAGGTAATATTATTAATACAATTATTAATAATAAAAAATAAAAAAACGAAATATAAGGTGTAGAGGACGGTTAGGTGAAAAAAAGGAAAAGAAAAAGAGAAAAAATAGGGAAATTATATATGGCAATTATACTTGGGTTAGGATTAGTATTTTAACTATATAAAGTGTTAACTAAGATAAAAAAACATAATCCTTGGAGATCAAAGAGTCGACATGTTTTTTTTGTGTTTTAGGGTTCTTCATAAATTTTTGTGTCTTCCATTATTCTTAAGGTAAAAACCTTCAATCTCTTTTTAATTTAATTGTTTTCAATTCATTCTTAATCATTATATGATGGATTTAGGTTAGAGTTTATTATAAAATCTGTATTCTAATGATATAATAATGATTAGATTATTTAGGATTTATAATTAAACAAGTTATGGGTAATTCTAATTATGTTAATTTTTTTTAAAAAAAACTGGGCAGAATTTTAGGTCAATTGTTTTGATCATATCTAGAGTTCTATAAACTCTTATTTTGCGATCCAAGTATCCCTGGAAAGGTAATTGAGTTGTCTTTCAAATGCAAGAAACGAGAACTAAATTGGAGGTAGGGAAGTGGTCAAAAATAGGTTACAACAGTCTGAGGTCAAAACAGTTTTGAAATCATCGTGTTTTCAATTAATGTTTTAAGATGGTTAGGGTACTTAGGAGTACATTTGGAATTTCAAACGAACATGAGAGTTAGTTTATATATTATATAAGATATCTGGAAGAGGGATAATCAATTGGGATAGTGAAAGATCCTCTGATCATTACCAACTTTTCATATGTTCAGAATCAGTAAATTATGGATAGGTAAAAGTATATATATATATATATGGAGGCCTTAACAGTAGCTTTAAGGTTGCGGCCAAATAGGAGAGTTATCTAACACATGTAAGGACATAGGGTTTCTTTTACAAGACATATTATTTTGGTTAAGGGGGTGTTCGACCCATAGTTTGAAGTATGAAAAACGGGACTGTTTTGGGTAAAATGTTAACGGGACGAGTTATAAACTTAACTATGTTAAGCGCTTATAGAGGGGTGTAATGGGATGCTTATAGCACGTAAATGAGGTTAAGTTGAGTTTAATGTTATATATCCATCATAGATTGATGAGCCATTTTGGTATGTAGTTCATGTCTTGATTGTATATGTTTGTGTGTTTAGATTTTCTCTAGAGCGTGGATATTTGGAGACGCTTGATCAGGTGTGTTTCATAGTCCCATTTCTTTTAATGATTTTGACTTCCAGATGGGATGGAAGAGACACTCGTTATGGTTTTTTAAATTGTTGTTGTGAATGTTTTATGAATTGTGATGGACTTGTGTGTACTTATTTGATTAATTGCTAATTGATTCATGATTGTTTTGTGATTTGACTTGGTACCAAGGGGATGTTGACAAGGCGGGGCCTTGGGATTGGTTCATAGGTGTATGGGCGCCTATGGGACCATGGTGTTTGGGAAGGCTTAGAGCCTTGGAATTGGTTTGGTATTATGAATCTTGAATGTTAGTTGTTAATGCACATCTATAACACATTGTCCATATATTTTTATTGTTGGTGGTTATTCACAGCTTATTATAACTGATTTGAGGTTGGAGTCTAAATCTATGACTCTCACCAACTTTATGTTGACGTGTTTTAGTGTCTCTTTTCAGGTGATATTATGGTTAAGCGTGAGAACATAAGTGGCTAGGATTTGGAGTTGCGTAGGAATGCATTTAGAAGGAGATCCCCATTCCTTCTTAGCTTCTTTTGTTTGTTTAATAAGTGATACTGTTGATACCTATATGTTTGCTTTGTTTATGTTAATTGTTTGTCTCGGGTAAGTGGTAGGACTGTTACCTACTTACCTAGACTCCTGCATTGTTGAGATATTGTCATGACATTTGTGTCACCATTTTATGACATTTCTTATTTCATTTAGTTATCTCTATAGACACGCCATGTTGTGATGATATCCATACGTCGCACCCATATTCCGCCATGGTGGGGTGTGACAGAATGGTATCAGAGACAATGGTTATAGAGAATTAGGTTTCCTAGTCTCGTATCCTAGTCTATAGCTTAAGGGTCCTCGCATATAGGCGTCGTAGGAGTATGTGTGCATTTGATATTAATTGAACTTTTTCCTGAATGTTATTGGTTTTTATTGTTTTTCACTCACTTTCACTCCAAAATTGAGATGAAAGTATTAATTGAAAAAACGTTAAATACTTTTACTTAATTCCCTCTCTATTCACTTCTTGTTTTCAAGAGACACACAAAATTTAGTTTCTTCCATTCATTTACATTTTTTTCTAAATTATCTTTGAGTACATAGTGTAAAATGGGTGTACAGATTGTCATATAAAATAAGAAAAAATACCCATGGTTAAATAAGTTAATATTTTTATGTAACATGCTTTAATATATCTAAACTCTACTATAAAAAGTTAATAATTATTGTTAATACAAATAATGTTGTCACAAAGGTTATTTATATATTTCAACTTCTCAATGTCTTAATAATTACAAAATGCAAAAAATGTTTATATAAAATTAAACCTAAGCAAAGTTTAGTCACTAATATTTATTCCTACATAATGAGTTAAGGTATGTACAAACAAATTATACACTTGTAAAGTGATAAAAGGAAAATTATGTTTTTAAAAACTAACATTTTATAAAGTATACACAAAGTTTAGAAAATATTAAAAATTATTTTCTTAATTAAATAAAATGTTTTAATCAAAAATAAATTTGAATTTCAAGTTTTCCCTATCCTCATGGGTTAAAACATGAACAAGAAAATACATTCATCACTACAAGACAAAAGGGAGCGTCTAGTCTAGCCTGTACACTAAACTAGTCTACCAGTGCATTTAGCTAAGTGCACCGGTTCTGTTTCTTAGTGCACCGTCAGCACTCTCAACGTGGCTCTTTTAGTATAAAGCCCACTGTTTTACTTGACCAAGTACCTTTTGAAAAACCAAAAAAGTCACTCTCTAATTCTTTCTCTCTAATTATTCCTTCCTTTGATCATATAACTTGTATTAATTTCTTTACAAGTGATCCAAGTGTTATACCTCCACTTTGAGCAAGAGAATAATACTTGTGATTTCTCCAAATCTCAAGTATTGAAGTTTAGTGTTGATACTAGAGTGTTCATTGTTGTACATCATTTAATTATTGTAGTTTGTGATTGTATTTCCAAGGTATGTAAGTACTTATGATCCAGTGTGATCTAGTATGAAATAGTGTAGTGGAGAGATCGAGATATCGTGGTAGTATTTCTTAAGAAAGGAAATACGATTGTAGATTGGTTCTAGCTAAGAGTACGACTCGACATTTAACTTTGTGTTGGTAATTGGTGTAAGCTACGTGTATACGGTTTTCTCCGCCTTAAGGGAGCTTGAAATACTAAATTTTTAGTGGAGGTACAAGAAGAGTGGAGTAGGGCGAAGAAGATCTTCGTACCGAACCACTATAAATCTCGGTCTTGTGGTTTGGTTGTTCCTTTTCCTTTTTCTTATTACACTTTCCTTACTTGTTATTTATTTTGGGTAATGGGATACCCCGGTAAATTTATTAAGAGCTAGTATGTACAATGGAATGTGGTTAACGTGCCATATTAACCTCAAGCAAAAGACTTGAACTACAAGAAAGAGTGTGACATGCCACAACACTTTCACAACCAACAAGACTACACAAACCTACTCGCCATATATATCTTAAAGTGCTTCGGCATGTTCCACAACTCAAGAGCCCTTTTACAATTGTAGATTGTATGTTATTACTTGTGTTTCATATTTCTTGCAAGTTGATTTAATATAACCTCGAATCTATCATTTTAACTATTAAATATTTTTGAAAACATAAATTATAATCGGTAAACTATTCAAACCCCTTCTAGTTTTCACATGTATCGTGTAATTTTATGTATGCTTTACCATGCTTGCATTGTATAATGTGTATGTATGATTGTAATTATGTAATTGGATGTTTTAATTAGGATTATTAATTATGTATTATGTATTTTAATTATGCTTCACCATGTTTGTAAAATATGTATACATGATTGTATATATTTGAAATAGGAATCAGGAGTATTAATTATGATCATATTTTCATTATGATTTACCATGTTTGTAAAATATGATTGTATATGTATGTAATAGGATGTTTTAAATAGGAAAAATAATTAAATAGGGAAAAAAATTATATAGTCATTAGACGTTGTATTACTTAAATATGATTTCTTAGATGCATTAATAAGCTGTGCAATATGTATTTGTTTTATTACTTAAATTATTTTATATTTATTGAAAAGAGAAATATCAAAATAGTTAATAAGTAATATATATAATACTTTGGGACTTTCTAATCCAGTATGCACTTTAAAATTCTACTTATTAGTATGTGCATTTTTGTGTAAAAACCTATACTAATTCGAAGTACAATAATAAACGAAGCACTAAAATGTTGTGGAAAAAAAATTAGTAATACATATGGAGTATGTACATAATGTATTAACAATTATTGTGAGATTAAAAAATTCATTAATGACTTCTCAAAAAAATTAGGAAAGAGAGAGTCCAAAATGCTTTATATGTAGTCACATCTTTGCATTTTTTTTTCTTCAAATATAGATATAGATATAGAGAATCTATATCGATTGAGAGGGAAAAAAACCTTCTCAATTGAGAAGGTTTTTAAAAAACCATAGCTTGTTAACTCCGATTCAAGTTTTTCAAGTGTTGATTTAATTTAATATGATTATAATACAAAACGAGTCAAAAAAATTTGAATCAACGTTTAAAAACTCTCGATTTTACGATATCTGTAAAATATTGAATTTTCCGCACAAATTTACTGAATCATTTCATAACTTGATTTTTACAAAGATTTATGAATTAAACTTAAGATTTATAGCTTTGGTTCACTATTAAATGATGTTTACTTGCGAATCAGTGTAAATTTTTTAATCAATCGATCAAACGAATATTTCTCAAATTTCTCAAAACAAAAACCTTCTCAATGTAAACATAGCCTAGATATAGATATAGATAGATATGTGAAATATGTATAAGTTGAAAGGAATTATCAATTGCGCAATCACATCTTTGCATTTTTTATCTTCAATTATCTCGATTTTTATAGAAGGCCTTTTTGCTTTTGTGGTTAAGTTTATCAGAAAATACTCCAAAACTTATTCAGATTAGTTCTCGAGGCACTCTTAAGATTTAGTAATATTTTGGAACTTTATAATCTAGTACGCACTTAAAAGTTCTACTTATAATGTGCACTTTTTTTGAAATAACATATATTAATTTAAAAAATAATTAAAAATGAAACACTAAAATGTTGTGGATAAAAAAGTAAATAGGACTATAATTTCGCAACAGAGTGAGTAATATATTTTAGGTTTGAGTCATACAATTAGTCCGAGTAGCAACCACTATCACCATATAAGTTATAATCTAATCAGGTTACACAAGTAGCAACTATTTTACCAACATCACTAAGGTGTGACACGAAAGGTTTTGACGTCTCTCCGTCAATCGTGCCATCTATGATTGGCTCTCACAATGAACACTTCATTAATATATATACGTAGCCGTAAAAAACAGAGAATACATGCATATGATTTTGGTATACATGTTTGAATTCAGATTGATTTTATCTAATAAAATTGTAAGTATATTTTGTGCACAATATGTTTGAACAGATTTTAAGTGTGCAGAAAAATAATGGATCTACTATAGTGAATAAATAACCCCATGATCAAAACCTTAAAAGTCCACTTATAACCACGCATATATGTTAATACGTAGATATACCACAAGATATGAAACTTAAGATGCAATTCACTAGTTATAAAACCTCACAAACTTAGGATGTATCCACTTCTCATTCTACACACGTCTTACGAAAAACTAATCTTCATATCAACGTATCATGTACAAGTTTACGATTCTCTGCGTAAACTGAATCGGAAAAACTTATTTATTGCATCATTTAACTTACACTACTCACATGGCCGGATTTGAGGGTGTGCAGAGTGCTTAACCGCACAGGCGCTCATATTTTATAGCCCCTCAATGTTATCACTGTAAGGCTGAATTATATTGAGGTTTAACATAAAAAGAGAGATGGATGTATTTTATCCTATAAGATTTTGATGCTATTTAAGTGAGCCGAATTTTATTTCTAAGTGTTTTGTATGTAAAAAAAAGAGCAGATCTAAAAAAACCCATTGGAGAAGAAAATAACAATGAGATATATTAAGCTTACACCATCAAGTTTATTAATTCTATATTTTAACCAATTCATTTAGTTTTAACTTTTAATCCTCAACAAGTATAACTGGGTTTATCAAATTTATTTTTTACTTTATTTTTAAATAAAACTATTAAAATCAATGTGTTTTTTTAACTTGAAAATTTTCAAAACATTCTTTGCTAAAAAAATAATTGTTGTCGATAATATTAACGTGATAAATTACACAGGTTTTTATGTTTTCTTTAACATGCTTTTTTTTTATAATATGTTTTCACATGTTTAAATTTTTAATGTTCGAAAAATATGTATCGTAAAAATGGCACACAACCCCTAAAATTCACCCTTGTCTACTCACTACACCAGTTTCTTATTTGAACCAGGTACCAAATTACATGTATGTTTTCCTAATCATTTCATTCAGTTATTGTTGTTCACTTATTATTAGGGTAAAGGGTGACCTGATAAATTATATTAATCACATAAAGATAAAGACAATGGAAGATGGCTGACTACCATCTTAACCTCAAAACCGCAACTTGAAACAAAAAAAAAATAACACATTCGTGACATGTTATGCAACAAGACACGCCTAACTAAGCCACAACTAGCTAGACATTACAAACGAATAGACACCAAGTTAAAATGACACCAAAAGACTCCATACAAGCTAGCATCCATAAAGCCTAAAATTGTTAGGAAACTTGCATCGAGATAACAACATATTAACTGATTCTACATTCTTGAATCGAAACGAAATTAGCTTCAATTTAACCGAAACAGTAATGAAATCACGCAACTTCTCTAGAGTGAAGGTTTATAAAGTTCATAACAATTATACAAAACCCTAAATAAGATCAAAGCACACATAGCGGAAGCGATCTAACAAGATCATAATCAATAACACATTTATAATTAATCGAATTAGGATTACATACCTTTATCCTAGCGAAGATCCACAAGATCACCAATGAATCATCAATAAGGGTATATGACGAACAATACCAAGATGTAGTCTAAAGTAAGACTACATTACGTTCTTGTACACATGTAATACAACGAGCTAACCGTGATTCTAGCACGTGTAAACCGAGCTTCTACACTTTTGGAATATCTACCCAACAACCCTAGAGAGGGGCTAGGACTAGATAATATAAATAGCTTAATCGAAAACCAAAACCCTAATTATAGGGGTGTTTGGGCGGCGATCAAAGAGCAAGAGAAAGAGAGATTGTGTATAAATTATGAAGGCTAGGTGTTTATTTATATGGGCTTTGGAAAAACTTTTCCTCCAAGTAATAAACCAATTAGGAAAAAAAATCTATTTTCTTTCCTTTTCCTTCCCCTTTGGCCGTCGACTACAAGCCCACCCAAGTGGGGCTTCCGGAACTTTCTGTTTCCTTTTTCTCTTCTATTTAATTCCATAACGGTCGTTTATACTTAACTTTTAATTATTAACGATCGTTAATTAAGCTTCGGTTTAATTTCATATATATATATATATATATATATATAAAATATATTTAATAAATAAAATTAACCCTTTACGTAATGTGTGCAATCCCGTAATCTCAAGTTCAATCCTAACACACGACTATTTAAATATAAATCCATAAAACTTTCAGCTCCCACTTGGACATATTTTAAAATATCATGATCACATTGGTTAGCGTCTAGTTACACGCCAATGCCCTAGTCCGATCTCGAGTAAGGTATCTTGGATAAAACCTTTTAATGATTTACTATCATCATTATTATTATCCTTTTATTTCAAATACAACGTTAATAGGATATGGATCTCAGTCATTCCTTACATTAATCATTTTGTTTCTCGTTTACAGATATAGCAAGATCACCAAAACAAATTTGGGTGCGGCCGCACAAATATCTTACTACTCCCCCGAGGGGCCCAGCTGTATTATACTTCAAAATAATTTGAAGGAAACAAATCCCCTATTGATTACAAGCAAAACTTATGAATTTTGCAACACTTCTAAAAATAACCCTTATAGCTACCAGTTACGCTTAGCGTTAGATTATTTCACAGAAATACACTAGATCCACGACAGTTTCCTGGTATCTCAGGTCTAAGGATAACTATTTATGATTTACTTGATGACAAAGATCCATAAAGTAAAATCAAACAGTTGGGATAAGTCCAATATTTAATTCATCAAATATCATCCAAAATTGACCAATATACTTTCAAGTATACTCTATCACTATTTTGAATTGTCTTACTTTAATAATATTCCTATATTATTAATCGACAACAGACATTTAGAAATATCATAATATTCATAGATTTAAACATGTAAAATAGGATACAAAATCAAATAACAGAAAAATAAACGAAAACCAATGTTTATTTCATCAATTCAATAATGTCTTAACATCCTTTGTTGGGAATAAAATGTAGCCAGTACACTTGAACGCTGACAAGAGTAATCGGGATGTTGATAAAAAGAAAACAAGCGTTGAAAGAGTGAGCGTTGATAGGAAGATGTCAAGCGTTGATAGGATGAAGTCAAGCTCTGATAGAAGACTTAGTCTACACGTATTATGTTTCTAGTTTGTTTCTAGTAAAGATATGATTAACAATGTATTTTCTATGTTTATCTTTACCTAAAATAGCTGATACGTAGACTCTTGTACAAGGCTCCTTATGTCTATAAAAGGAGGCCTTTAGCTTTTGTTTCAATATAAGTTTTCATACGTTTAACACTTTCATTGTATGCAAGTTTGTTCTAATCAATCAAGTGAAAGTTTGGTTTACATTGTTTGTGTGTGTTCTTGTTTGAGTATTAATTCTGCATAATACTTCAATTGTTTTATACACAACAAAGTTTCTCTACGTGTTTAACTTGATCTAATCTCGTTTGCACAAGCTAAATCGATCTAAGTTTTGGATCAACAAGTGGTATCAGAGCTTGTTGAGAAACTTTGATCTTGTCACACCCCCAAATTCACTGCAGTGGAAGACTTGCTTTGGGGACTTGTGACTTCATGAGTATTCAAGAGCTTGATCCGAGAACGACCTCTACATGCCAAGAACCACAAAGAAGACTCCAAATAATCCACATAGTCAAGTACCTGAAATACATGCTTAAAAATGTCAACATAAAGTTGGTGAGTTCATAAGTTTGTTTTAAAACGTTTATGACAAATTAGAGTTTTACCGACCACTGCACCTTGTAGTAAAATAAGAGTTTAAAAATCACAGTTTCTGTTAAATAGACTTTCTTTGACAATTTCAAAGTTTATTAATATTAACAAAGTTTATTGATAAAAACAGAGTTTACTGATAAAAACAAAGTTTACTAATAAAAATAGAGTTTACTGATAAAAGCAGAGTTTACTGGTAGTAAATATAGATTACTGATAACAACAGAGTTTTCTGGAAATAAATAAAGTTTTTTTTTTGATAAAACAGAGTTCACAGATAATAGTTAGCGTTTTCTGATAAAAACAAAGCTCACTGATAAATAACAGAGTTTTCCAATAGAATAGAATTGTTTAATGAATCACAAGATTTTCGAACCACTTAGTGACAATATAACAAATACAAAGTCACTAAATAAAATAAGACATTTATTATTGTCTAAGCTCATGACACCGAAGCGTTAACAACACCGGTAGTATAATCACATAATGCAGCCCCTACGGATGCCTAACCCACGACGTCCGTCCACATACTCAAATGAAACTGTGCCCGCTTGTCCTCTGTTGGACCAACCCGGACAGGGGCGTCAACCCTGATAGATCTATCCATAACATTCACGCTTTCGACCGGTCATCCGGTCCGAAATTAACGGTTCATGATAATGGGCCAAAGTAATTGGGTTAAAGCGGGACTTAGACCAATACATAAACGAGTATATGCACTTGTGTTCATTCTTGCAACCATTGTCTCTACCCGAGAACCAGTGAAAAACAGTTAAAGTTTTAGGACTATGAACCCACAATAAATCTTAGTATCAGCATTAATAAGTATAACAATTAATAGAGTTAACCACTCAGCACGTAACAATTAAAGCAGTTTATTACCAACCAAGCAAATTATAAATAGTTTGTGACCAAGCATGTACTTCCCCCAAAATGATTATAAAACCTTTATAAATCGATTTAAAACTAGAAAGATGGGGGTATGAACTCACCTCGACGAAGTAGCGCAAATAATAGTGATGCTAACAATACGCTCCGCGCAAACGGAAATCGGTACGGCTCGGTCATGGTGTTGTGGTTTAACTAATCGGCTAAATCTTAAAAATGTGTATTTGAGTTCTCGATGAATATGTACATTAACGTAACTCGTTGATAAAATATTTAAGATCCAAATTATAATAGTTCGGTGGTTGGTTAAATAAAGTGAATAAATTAAGCACACACACCAAGTAGTGTATTCCCTACACATTACGTATAACCAGAAGATTATATCATTCTTATGTTGAATTATATAGTACAGACAACAATCTTACAAAATAAACCAAAGTTTATATTTATTTTGTATGTACAGTATAAAGATCGTGATAAAAATAATTAGACAAAACGGTTCGACGCATTTTAAGAAAATCATCACTTAATTAATAATTGTCACTTTTAAGTAAAAAAAAAGTATAACTTTCATTAATGTATCGATACAATAGAATCCATTTATTTATTGGTTTACAAATATAGTAGTATTTATTAATTTATCAGTTTACAAATATAGTAGTATTTATTTATTTATCGGTACAAATATAGTGGTATTTATTTATTTATCGGTTTACAAATATAATAGTAGTTTATACCCAATAAAATATAAGGTACAGTATTTTATAAAAATTTCAACATGACCTATTCGTTTGTACACCATTTTCCATATTAACCAATCCTTAATATTTTCCAAACAATCTACGTTACGCAAATCGCGTTTTAACATATATCCAAACTAGACTATTTAATCACCATAATTAAATAGGACCAAACGCAACCTATGTGTTATAAATTAAGAACCAAACGCCTATGTGAGCTATTTAAATGTATACTTATTTTTATAGTTCTCGTGATAATAATAGTGTCCGAGATGTTTATTTAACCATTTATATATACTTACATATGTACCACCATTTAATTCGTTTTAATTAATTAATAAAGTTAGATATATTATTAGCCGGTTCCTAAACCACAACCAACCATGAAATATAATCGCGCCCGATACTCTAAACCCTTGCAATCCCGCGTCCAAACGCACACCAAAGCTGTTAATCAGCAAACCAAACACCCTTTTAAACTTTCCGCAAACCCAAACGCTCCTTTACCCTGCTGTTAACCCCAAACAGCCTCTTAAAGCTTTCTGCTATCCCAAGCGCACCCTTATCAACAGACTGCTAAACCCAAACGCCCCCGTAGGACCCTCCTGCAGTCCCAAACACCCTTGATAGACTTTTACTTCAGACCCAAACGCCCCCTTTCGACAGTACGCAGCAGATCCGAACGCCCCTAACGTCTAGTACACCAGCATATCCAACTTACCTATCGGCTGGTATAAACAAAAGCAAACAACACACCCTCTTCGGCTACTAAAATCAGTAACCAAACACCCCTCTTGGTGTTTTTACTCGAATCCAAACACACCTGCGTGTTTTAACATCAGCAACAAACACCTTCGTGATGGCTATTGTAAATCAGCAAACTAAACGACCCTAATGTCACTTTTCTACTACTAACATCAGCAAACACCCCTTAGTGGGTCGGGTTTTTGGCGGCTGCATCTATCCGAAACCAGCACCCCTTTCGGTTGGTAACAACACACAAACACGCACACACCACAAACGATAAAGACCTCGTCGTGGTGGTGACTAACGAACTGAAACAAACGCCCCACAAACATTGTGACCTGATGATGAAAATAGTCGTACGGTGGTCTGAAAACACGACAGTGGTTGCGGAACTGTAGCACCGACGTCTGGTGGATCTAGTAATGGTGTCAAAGGGTGCTCGCAAGGTGATGATGATGGCGACAATGGATTTTTGTTTGGTGGTGGGGTATAAATCTGGTGGCGGTTGTAGATCAGGGTCGTGTGGTGATGTTGGTGAGGTGACGGCAGCATGGAGATAGGGTGGTCGTGTAGTGGTCTCGTGGTGTAAACAGTGACGACCGTCGTTGGGTGGTGATGATGGTATAACACCACTGTTGTGGTGGTAGGTGGTATTAGGGTGGCGGCTGAACGAATATGGTGTAGATCGGTGATGATAATGATATAGATCGGGCGATTTGTGGTTGGATATCATCATACAGTGGTGGCGGCTGATGGCCGGAAAACCTAGCCGAAAAATAGGGAGGCGCCAGAATTATAGAGGGAGGCTAGGGTTTTGTAGGTTTTTGTTTTTTTTGGGTTATGTTTTGGTAAGAAATGAGTAAATGAATATAATTTTCTATTTATATGAAATTTAAAATGTAAGGTTTTGATAGTTTAGGGTTAAATTGTAAGTTTTGTTATAACTTTCATAACATAATGGTTCGGAGCTTGATCGGGCTTAATAAAATTTGATACATTTTACGAAATTTGCGCCATTGATTTCAAAATTACTTTTCCAATAAACTAGACTATTCATACGACTTAGATTTATGAATAATTTGTTCGTTCATTTAAAATGACGATTATCTATAGGTTGCCACAGAAACGCGTCGTTTAAAACAAAATGACTTCCTATTAAATATCTTCGTACATTTTTATAATAAAAATATTAAACAGTTGAATGAATCTTTTTATCGAATATCTCTAGATAAATAAATATAAATTTAATTTTTATCGCGCCAGTTCTCAAATTTTTAAGCAGTCTTTTATAATATGCACAATAAGCTCCTATTTTCGAATCAAATAAGTTTGATATCTCTCTAAAACGAATTTTTGGTTAATAAATAAAATAATTTATTATTATATAAAGCATGGAAAATTTCCGGTTGTCACAGTACATCCGTGTTATTTGGAGTTCGTCCTCGAACTCAATCATTGTTACCCAATTAAAAGTGTAGAGAAAGGGATTTTAAGATTCTACCCCAGTGTTATATCATCTGCTCACAGATAATTATGTATGAACTTTTAAAATCGTGTTACCCACCAATAGTTACTTAGATAAGCAATATGTAGAAATGGATTAACCTAAGCGGTTCTACATGTCAATCTGACAAATCGGTCGTCGTTCATAGAACGATAAAAATCGAAACGAAGAGTTCAGAAAAATCGTTAGTTCTTAAAAGTCTCTAAGGGTTCACCACCGCCAACTCGTTAGGTTCACTCGATCAATAAATATTCAGAAAAGATTCACGTAACAATTCGTGAATCAAATGAAGCCTAAATAATTACTCTTCAAAACGTCGTCATGATATGATAACAAGACGAAATATGATAAACTCGTATGGACGAATCCTGAGTCAAAAGAAATACACTCCAAACTCGAATACTAAATCAATACCATAAATATACAGGGTCACGTCGGATATCCTTAAGCCCACTTATTTATAATCTCATATTTGCATACAGAAGCGTCCTAATCTATGCAAATATGTCATTATAAACTTATGGTTCAGTGATTTATGATTTCTTTATTCAAATGCAAAGGCGTCCCAATCCATTTCAATAAAGACTTCATAAATCATCCTACTTAAGTGTCACCGACAAAATACCAAATTTAAATCGTTACAATCTCTAAACGATATTATTCAAACCCAAAGTAAAGAGCACGAGTTGATGATAACTCGTCTTCCATAAGTAGACATTTTGAAAGTACGAATCGGAAGAATATAAATGTCGATAGGCGATAACACGATCGCAGACGTATATCAATCAAATGAACTCACAGTTACAAGAAGGATAATTATATAGTACACGGATATAAAAAGAAATTATCCAATCACACGAATCTTTCCCATCCTCGAGGAAGACTCATCAAACACTAAGCTGTGTAATAACTTATCATAACCCAACTTCGAAACTCACTCACAAAGAATGTCCCCGGGTTTTGTTATGAATTATTACACATCTCAACATTTCGATGACTCAGGTCGACTCCAAAAATTACAGCACATTCTACATTAACACGTAAAACTACGAGTCTTACCCACCCCCGAGGTAATTCATCAAAAATCATAGGCTGTGTAACGTCCAATACTTTATTCCATCTCCCACTTAATCAAACATGAGGCCTACTGAGGCATAGTTAAGTATTGTTACACCTCTCAACCTTTTTGAATGAATTAGCTCGAACCTGGGGATCACTCACGACCAATCGTCAACCCAAATTCATATAATGTCTCTAGGTTTGATTATAAAAAGATCTGTGAAACTATTGTGTAACTTACAATGTCCAATAAATGTTCTAGCGTTCATATATAAAAAATATAGTATATGTCTGAGTACCCTAATCAAGCAATTAAACTCATGTAAACAAGTAATAACATAACATGCAACAAAGCAATAACAAACGTGCGTTGCAAATACTCATATAGCAGCGGAATACGTATGATGTGATGAGTGTTACTACTAAATAAAACCGAGAGCTAGTTATAGTCTAGAGTTCCTAATGCAACCTAGTTCTCTATAACCAAGGCTCTGATACCAATCTGTCACACCCCCAAATTCACTGCAGTGGAAGACTTGCTTCGGGGACTTGTGACTTCATGAGTATTCAAGAGCTTGATCCGAGAACGACCTCTACATGCCAAGAACCACAAAGAAGACTCCAAATAATCCACATAGTCAAGTACCTGGAATACATGCTTAAAAATGTCAACATAAAGTTGGTGAGTTCATAAGTTTGTTTTAAAACGTTTATGACAAATTAGAGTTTTACCGACCACTGCACCTTGCAGTAAAATATAAGAGTTTAAAAATCACAGTTTCTGTTAAATAGACTTTCTTTGACAATTTCAAATTTTATTAATATTAACAAAGTTTATTGATAAAAACAGAGTTTACTGATAAAAACAAAGTTTACTAATAAAAATAGAGTTTACTGATAAAAGCAGAGTTTACTGATAGTAAATATAGCTTACTAATAACAATAGAGTTTTCTGGAAATAAATAAAGTTTTTTTTTGATAAAACAGAGTTCACAGATAATAGTTAGCGTTTTCTGATAAAAACAAAGCTCACTCATAAATAACAGAGTTTTCCAATAGAATAGAATTGTTTAATGAATAACAAGATTTTCGAACCACTTAGTGACAATATAACAAATACAAAGTCACTAAATAAAATAAGGCATTTATTATTGTCTAAGCTCATGACACCGAAGCGTTAACAACACCGGTAGTATAATCACATAATGCAGCCCCTACGGATGCCTAACCCACGACGTCCGTCCACATACTCAAATGAAACTGTGCCCGCTTGTCCTCTGTTGGACCAAGCCGGATAGGGGTGTCAACCCCGATAGATCTATCCATAACATTCGCGCTTTCGACCGGTCATCCGGTCCGAAATTAACGATTCATGATAATGGGCCAAAGTAATTGGGTTAAAGCGGGACTTAGACCAATACATAAACGAGTATATGCACTTGTGTTCATTCTTGCAACCATTGTCTCTACCCGAGAACCAGTGAAAAACAGTTAAAGTTTTAGGACTATGAACCCACAATAAATCTTAGTATCAGCATTAATAAGTATAACAATTAATAGAGTTAACCACTCAGCACGTAACAATTAAAGCAGTTTATTACCAACCAAGCAAATTATAAATAGTTTGTGACCAAGCATGTACTTCCCCCAAAATGATTATAAAACCTTTATAAATCGATTTAAAACTAGAAAGATGGGGGTATGAACTCACCTCGACTAAGTAGCGCAAATAATAGTGATGCTAACAATACGCTCCGCGCAAACGGAAATCGGTACGGCTCGGTCATGGTGTTGTGGTTTAACTAATCGGCTAAATCTTAAAAATGTGTATTTGAGTTCTCGATGAATATGTACATTAACGTAACTCGTTGATAAAATATTTAAGATCCAAATTATAATAGTTCGGTGGTTGGTTAAATAAAGTGAATAAATTAAGCACACACACCAAGTAGTGTATTCCCTACACATTACGTATAACCAGAAGATTATATCATTCTTATGTTGAATTATATAGTAGAGACAACAATCTTACAAAATAAACCAAAGTTTATATTTATTTTGTATGTACAGTATAAAGATCGTGATAAAAATAATTAGACAAAACGGTTTGACGCATTTTAAGAAAATCATCACTTAATTAATAATTGTCACTTTTAAGAAAAAAAAAGTATAACTTTCATTAATGTATCGATACAATAGAATCCATTTATTTATTGGTTTACAAATATAGTAGTATTTATTAATTTATCAGTTTACAAATATAGTAGTATTTATTTATTTATCGGTACAAATATAGTGGTATTTATTTATTTATCGTTTTACAAATATAATAGTAGTTTATACCCAATAAAATATAAGGTACAGTATTTTATAAAAAATTTCAACATGACCTATTCGTTTGTACACCATTTTCCATATTAACCAATCCTTAATATTTTCCAAACAATCTACGTTACACAAATCGCGTTTTAACATATATCCAAACTAGACTATGTAATCACCATAATTAAATAGGACCAAACGCAACCTATGTGTTATAAATTAAGAACCAAACGCCTATGTGAGCTATTTAAATATATACTTATTTTTATAGTTCTCGTGATAATAAGAGTGTCCGAGATGTTTATTTAACCATTTATATATACTTACATATGTACCACCATTTAATTCGTTTTAATTAATTAATAAAGTTAGATATATTATTAGCCGGTTCCTAAACCACAACCAACCATGAAATATAATCGCGCCCGATACTCTAACCCCTTGCAATCCCGCGTCCAAACGCACACCAAAGCTGTTAATCAGCAAACCAAACACCCTTTTAAACTTTCCGCAAACCCAAACGCTCCTTTACCCTGCTGTTAACCCCAAACAGCCTCTTAAAGCTTTCTACTATCCCAAGCGCACCCTTATCAGCAGACTGCTAAACCCAAACGCCCCCGTAGGACCCTCATGCAGTCCCAAACACCCTTGATAGACTTTTACTTCAGACCCAAACGCCCCCTTTCGACAGTACGCAGCAGATCCGAACGCCCCTAACGTCTAGTACACCAGCATATCCAACTTACCTATCGGCTGGTATAAACAAAAGCAAACAACACACCCTCTTCGGCTACTAAAATCAGTAACCAAACACCCCTCTTGGTGTTTTTACTCGAATCCAAACACATTTGCGTATTTTAACATCAGCAACAAACACCTTCGTGATGGCTATTGTAAATCAGCTAACTAAACGACCCTAATGTCACTTTTCTGCTACTAACATCAGCAAACACCCCTTAGTGGGTCGGGTTTTTGGCGGCTGCATCTATCCGAAACAAGCACCCCTTTCGGTTGGTAACAACACACGAACACGCACACACCACGAACGATAAAGACCTCGTCGTGGTGGTGACTAACGAACTGAAACAAACGCCCCACAAACATTGTGACCTGATGATGAAAGTAGTCGTACGGTGGTCTGAAAACACGACAGTGGTTGCGGAACTGTAGCACCGACGGCTGGTGGATCTAGTAATGGTGTCAAAGGGTGCTCGCAAGGTGATGATGATGGCGACAATGGCTTTTTGTTTGGTGGTGGGGTATAAATCTGGTGGCGGTTGTAGATCAGGGTCGTGTGGTGATGTTGGTGAGGTAACGGCAGCATGGAGATAGGGTGGTCGTGTAGTGGTCTCGTGGTGTAAACAGTGACGACCGTCGTTGGGTGGTGATGATGGTATAACACCACTGTTGTGGTGGTAGGTGGTATTAGGGTGGCGGCTGAACGAATATGGTGTAGATCGGTGATGATAATGATATAGATCGGGCGATTTGTGGTTGGATATCATCATACAGTGGTGGCGGCTGATGGCCGGAAAACCTAGCCGAAAAATAGGGAGGCGCCAGAATTATAGAGGGAGGGTAGGGTTTTGTAGGTTTTTATTTTTTTTGGGTTATGTTTTGGTAAGAAATGAGTAAATGAATATAATTTTCTATTTATATGAAATTTAAAATGTAAGGTTTTGATAGTTTAGGGTTAAATTGTAACTTTTGTTATAACTTTCGTAACATAATGGTTCGGAGCTTGATAGGGCTTGATAAAATTTGATTCATTTTACGAAATTTGCGCCATTGATTTCAAAATTACTTTTCCAATAAACTGGACTATTCATACGACTTAGATTTATGAATAATTTGTTCGTTCATTTAAAATGACGATTATCTATAGGTTGCCACAGAAACGCGTCGTTTAAAACAAAATGACTTCCTATTAAATATCTTCGTACATTTTTATAATAAAAATATTAAACAGTTGAATGAATCTTTTTATCGAATATCTCTAGATAAATAAATATAAATTTAATTTTTATCGCGCCAGTTCTCAAATTTTTAAGCAGTCTTTTATAATATGCACAATAAGCTCCTATTTTCGAATCAAATAAATTTGATATCTCTCTAAAACGAATTTTTGGTTAATAAATAAAATAATTTATTATTATTTAAAGCATGGAAAATTTCCGGTTGTCACAGATCTAAAGAACACAAGAACCCTAAATTGTCAAAACCCCTAATTTTCACAAAACCCTTAAAACAACATGTCTACCTCAGAAGTAAACTCCTCCTCCTCCTCAACCCCCAACATCAAGATTCCCATGCTAGACCCAGACAATTTTGAGCTGTGGAAGTTTAACTTTGAACAGTATCTACAAATCCATGACTACACCCTATGGGAAATTATTGAATATGGAAACACATTCAATAAAGCTCAAAAGATTGCAGCTGCCATCTTACAAAGAACAAATGTTCAAGGCTCTACTGAATAGGATCGAAAAGAAAAACCTGAAGATGGTAGAGCTGTCTCAACTGAGGACATAGCAAAGATAAGGAGTGACATGAAAACCCTAAGCATTCTGAAACTCTCTTTGGGACAAGAAAATCAGCACAAATATAGAAGCTATGAGTCTGCAAAAGATCTTTGGGCAACCCTTGAAGTTGCTTATGGTGGTAATGTTGATACTGTACAAGAGAAAAAGAAGCAACTTTTGCATGAGTATGCTGTTTTTAAAGCTCAACCCAGTGAGAAGCTAAGTAGTGTGAGAAGCAGACTTCTTGACATTACAAGCAAGCTGTCCTTCATGGGAATAGTGCTTGGTGATGTTGATATTATCACCACTTTTCTTAAAAGTCTTGGTGATGCATGGAAGATTGAAGCAAGATCTATAATTGCTAATAATACTCACAAAAGTTCTACTTTTGATGATATTTACAATAAACTGAGGCTGGTGGAGAATGAAACTCTTTTGGATCATGGAAGCAAGTCTACCAATGGAAACATGGCCTTCTTCTCACATAGTGAAGGTCAATTTGATCAAAAGGAGTCATACATGCACCCCGTTACTGGATCAACTTGTGTCAACGCTGGATCAAAACCTGTCAATGCCTCACATTCAGACGCTGACACATACAAAGTTGACTCACCAAGAGTTAAGCCTGCTGGTATTGATCTAGATATTGTGTGTGCATACATTGCTTCATTGCCCAATGGTTCAGTGATTACATATGAGGACCTTGAGCAAATTAGTGATGAGCATTTGGAGGAGATGGACATAAAGTGGAATATGGCCCTTGCAAGCATAAGGGCAAATAGATAGAATAGAATATTTAAGAAGAAGATGACTTTCAATGCCAAGGACACTGCTGGATTTGATAAATCCAAGGTTGAGTGTTACAACTGTCATCGTATGGGACACTTTATGAGAGAATGCAGATCTCCAAGAAGATCTGATGCTGGAAAACCCTCAAGCCAAATCATTAAGGCTCAGGATTCCAAAGCCATGGTTGCCATGCAAGAAATTGATGGTGTTGGATGGGATTGGAGCTACTTGGCCAAGAATGAGGAAGAGAACAAAGCTTTGGTTGCAGAAAAGGAAGAAGAAGAGCATGTTCACTATGCTCTCATGGCACACTCCTCATCTTCATCAGACAATGAGGTATATGATGATGCATTTTGTAGTAAGGGTTGTCGTCTAAACACTAAAAAACTTAACAAAGAAGTTTTAAAATTTTCAACAGATGTGGTTAATGAAAGATGCAAGTTGTCTAACTATCAACTTGCTCTTACTCAAACTGAAAAGACTGTAGCTGAGTATAAGAACATGGAGCTTGCCCTAAAAGATCAAATCAATATTTTAAAACATGATTTAAATTCTAGTATTGATATTAGAAACATCATGGAGAGAGTCAATGCTAAATTACAGGCTAAGTTAGATGAGGCTATAAAAAATAAGGATAATGTAGATCTTAAAATTCAGAGATTTGATAAAGCCTCACAAACCATAGAAAAATGTGTTAGTGAACAAAGGGATTCTAGGGATATGACTGGGATTGGGATGAAAGAGTACGCTGGTGTTCCACCACCTGCTGGGAACTTCTATGGTGTCCTTAGCAAGGACTTGTCTTGGACTGGTTTACCAGAACTCCAAGAAAAGGAATTTATTCCTCCACCAAGAGTTCTTACCCCAGTAGAAGAATATAGGCAGAAGTTGACTGATTTGGACCAATGGAAGAAAGCCAACCCTACCTTGTTTGTTAAGGGTGGCATGCTTAGTGATAGCCCAAATGAGTCTACACCTATCAAAGTGACAAACCCAACCACTGGCAAGACTGTTGACCTTGGCTTAAACGTTGATAGAAAACCTAGTATTAAATATGCAGAAATGTATAGAAAACCTAGGTCACCAAAAAGCCAAATTAGTGATAATGGAACAGGTTTCTTTTCTTCTAGACCTAGGATTATGTCTAGAAAAGCCTGTTATACTTGTGGAAGTTTTTCACATTTAGCCTATAAGTGTGTCAATGCTTCAAAGGTCAACGCTGACAAAAAGTCAAACACTGTCAAACCCAAATCTTTTGTCCAGCAAAGTCCACAAGTTGTTAGACCAGCCCCATTCTTTACTAAAGGGTTTAATACTTATGGACAAAGACCTTTTCAGAAGACCAATACATGGTCTAATAGACAATGGGTTCCTGTAGCAAACCCTAGGTTCGACGCTGATAAGGGTAATTTCAGCATTGACAAGACCAAATTAAACGTTGACAGAAACGTTGCCAGACCAAATAATGGTAAATATTTGCAACCAAAGGGAAAGGGATCTAAAGCTTCTTCTAGCTTGACATGGAGACCTAAGCAAGACCAAAACCCTAATTCAGATGGGATTTTTATGACCTGTAATAGATTTTATTATATTTCAAAGGTCATAACAAAACCAATTGGGGTTAACTGGGTGTTTAATCCAAAAAGGGATGAACAAGGGGTTGTCATAAGGACTAAGTCTGTTCTTTTTGAACAACCAAATGAATCTAAGTCTGCTCAGGCTTGGGTTCCCAAAGAAAACTAATTCGTTTTCTTTATGTGTAGGGCATTCAAAAGCAGGTTAATGATTATGGCTATTAGGATAGTGGATGCTCTAGGCACTGTTGATCCCAAACTTAGATCGATTTAGCTTTATGTATACGAGATTAGATCAAGTAATACACTTAGAGAAACCTTTGTATATGTATATGACAATCTAAGTGTTATGCGGAATTAACACTTAAACAAGAACACACAAGATGTAAACAAACTTTCACTTTGATTAATGATATCAAACTTGCTTACAATGAAAGTAGTTTACGTATGAAAACTTATATGAACAATAACCTAAAGGTCTTCTTTTATAGACATAAGAAGCCCTGTACAATAATCTACGTATCAACTATTCTAGGTAAAGATAAATATAGAAAATACATTGTTGTTCCTATCTTTACTAGAAGTAATCTAGAATACAATAAACGCGTAGAGTATATCCATCCATCAGTGCTTGTCTTCAATGCATCAACGCTTGACTTTGTCTTGTCAACGCTTGATCTGTCAGCGTTTGTTTTACTCTTGTCAACGCTTGTTTTACTCTTGTCAGCGCTCAAGTAGACTGGCTATAATTTATTCCCAACAATCCTCCCCTAAACTTGATATCTACTCTAGTGATCAAGTTTCTGAATAAACATTAAGAACTAGGAGGAATCTTACAAACCTTCTCATATTGGTAGTAAATAAATCTGATCAAATCTTTTGCCACGTCACTTAAGTAATCAATTTCCAGCTGTGTATTCTTAATCTTCTCCAAGACTTCCTTGGACATGAAATACTGACCATCTACAAGTAAATACTCAGCAAACTTTGTAGAACTCAAATAATAAACACCAGCAGTTGAATACAATCTCCATTGAAGACAACTGATATCATCTTCAAGATCCTTCCAAATAGCAAGATCTTCATCTCTTGGTCCACACATTCTCTTGAATGTGGAACACAATTTTATTCCATTGACTGAAGTTAGTGCTTCAGTCTCATACTTGGCCTCTAATAACCTCCATAGGTCTACCAAGTCTTCTCTATCAAAACTTGCAAACAAAGATATAAGGGTGGTAAAAGTGTGAACCTCTTTTCCATACCTGCCAATCTTCCAAAACCCACATTCATCTTCTTCATAGCTTACAATTGGGTTTCTAGAATCAAGTGGTAACACTTGCACCATATCTGAAGCTTCTAATGGTGAGAGCTTGAGGCTCTTTCTTATAACAGCTTCATTTGGATGTAATGGATCCATATCTTTGGGAAACTCAAGATGAACTCCCTTTTTCACTGGTCTGGGAACAAACATTACCTTCTTAAGCTCTATTTCCTCTGCAAGTTCTTCTTTTCTTTCATCAGAAAGAAGTCTTAGAGTGTTTGCTTCCTGCACTCTAACCCAAATGGGATAAGCTCTACATTCCAACTCTTCAAATGTCAACCCAGTCAATTTCTTATAAGTCCACCCTGTTCCATGACATCTGAGCAACATGCAGTACAACTCCCTTCTATCCCTTTTCAAATTTGAGAGAACATTACTTGCTTTGTGTTTCAGAATAACCTTGCAATCCTTTTGGACTCTTAGAAGAATCTCCAAACCCCATATCTGATCTGAAATGGTCAAGTGTGGATTCTCCATACATCTATCTTCCCAAGCATGATACATCTGAACCACCTCTGGCATATCAAAATCAACCTGCAATTTCAACTCATTCAATTTCTCCTTGGCCAGCTCATCACCATACTCAAGTCTTTCTGGCTGTTCTATAATCATAACACTTGAGTCTGAACTAGCTTCATCACTTCCTTCTTGCTCTTCTGAAGTGACAATAAAAGGTGATTCTCCCACCTCCTTTCTTTCTTGTTCCACAATATGTGCAGCCAACTTTCTATCAAACTCAATTTGGGCTGCATTCTTTGGAACAACCTCTTCTACCATAATACCCTTACCCTTATCTAATGGATCAAATGTTGGTAAGGTAGATGGTAATACCTGTGAAGAAACCTCTTTGATGATGGATGATGACTGGAATACATCAACCTCATGTGCAGGTCTGT
The DNA here is from genome assembly GCA_025667525.1 of Glebionis coronaria. Lineage (NCBI taxonomy): Eukaryota > Viridiplantae > Streptophyta > Magnoliopsida > Asterales > Asteraceae > Glebionis > Glebionis coronaria. The sequence goes on along the minus strand of CM046880.1, from coordinate 589,939,054 downwards.
CAACGCTCACTTTTGCCTTGTCAGCACCCAAAATACTCATGTCAGCGTTCAAATCTGTCTTGTCAACGCCCAATGTACCTGTCTCAGCGCCTCTTGCAATTTCCTCCAACATGGCTGTAAATGACAAATTTAAGTTGGTAGGAGCAACTAGAGACATATCAAAACCTGTCTGTTTCTTCAAACCAGTAAGGGCTTCAGCTACGCCCAAAGATTCTTCATCATATAAATCTTTTCCACTCTCAACAAAAGGTTCTGTAGCAGCTTCATGTGAGCCTTTATCACTCAAATTAATAGGCTCTGTAGCAGCTTCCTCCCCTTTGTAAGAATCCTCCTCAGATAAAAGGACCCTTGTCTACCTTCTCCTTGATTCAGCTGTTTCCAAAATAACAATCCTCTCCCTCAATTGCTTGAGTTCAAGGCCTTGTGTGCTGACAACTTGTACCAAGTCTGCATTTTGCTTTTGCAAGCTCATGCAGACTGTCGTCAATTCCATCAAAGTCATTGGTTCCAATCTGCCCTCTTCTAAAATGGGTATTTGACCTCCCAAGTTAGATTCATTAGGCATAGATGAGGTCTTAATTATGGTAGGACTGCCTTGGCCAGCTTTTAAGCCAGAACCAATAGTCCCAGCCTCATCCATAGCACCAACCACACTTGTGGTGGTGGTTCTCTCTGCTACATGGCTAGGACCACTAGAGGAGAACACTCCAGTAGTCCTTTGGCGTTTTTGTAACCTATATTGTGTTGGGGGAGAAGAAGATGTGGATTGGGTGGATGTGGGTTGGTTAAGAGGTGTTTGGGTCTGTGAAGGATTTGTGTCAACGTTTGGAATAGGCACATCAACACCAACATTTAATGTGTCAACGACGAAGGGTTCTTGGTCAATTTGCATATGTTGTGGTGAAGGTAAAGGTTCAGGTATTAGGTCAATTTGAGGTTGGGGGTCTGGTTGGGGTTGAGCTGCTTCAATGACAGCAATCATAGCTGGGGTTAGGGGTAGGTCACGATGTGGGGGTGAGTTCATCTTCATAAAAATTGCTTTCTTTTGCACAGGGATCTCATATAAATCATCATGATCCCTTGTGAAGTAATTTTGCACCTCAAAACTCATTTGTAAAAATCTGGGATAAGCTAAATTCATTTTGTTCCCTTTATTTTTACACATGCCCTCAAAAATCATTTTGGAATAATTAAACTTTTGCCTAGTAGCAATGCACAAAATAGCACTTGCAATAGATCTATTGATCTCATTGTGTGCAGTGCACTTGGGACTCAAACATTGTAGGAGGACATGTATTAGGTACTTCCAGGCTGGGGGAAACTCCTGTTTATGATATTTATTTAAAGTTCCTTCATCAGGAAAAGGATAACCCAAAGCCCTTAGTCCTTGTTCTATTTCAGTAATGGGAAGGGTGGTTATACCATCAGCATCATCAAGATGCAAAGCTTGGCGTACCAAAGCTTCAGTAACCACCCATGTTCTCCCATGAACAATAGAAGATAATGTAGTCACTCTATTAACTGTTAAGGAACTAACAGTGTTCCAAAACTGTTTAATATGTGTGACAGGAATGAGTGAAGCATAAGAAAGAGCATACCTAAGTGGGGATGCGTTCAAATACGCCACCATTTGCGTGTATTGGGGAAACAGAGCATCATCAGCTTCAAGATACGCGACCATGTTGTGTTGACTTCTGAACCCCAATTCCAAATCAGATGGTTTAAACTTTGGTGCCATTGTAGAAAGCTGTTTGAATGATTGAGAAAGATGAAGTTTATAGGAGAAAATTGTGTTAGACGAGAATAATAGGTACCCTGTTTAAAATAGGAGCCAAATATATAGGAGAAGAAAATGCATGTGATTGGCCCAAAAATAGGCAAGTATTTTCAAAATGCAATCATGAAAATATTGAAAAAGAATAAGTTTATCTCATGCATTAAATGAGGTTTATCTGCTCCCAAAATTACGGCCTAAAAATATGTCAAAAAGTAACAACTGGGTAGGACCCATTGAGTGTCAACGGTCAAAAATAACCCATCAACGCCCAACGGCTATTTTCTTGTCAACGTTTGCCTAAGTCATGTCAGCGTCTAAATTGGTCACAACAACGCTTGGAAAAATACTTGTCAGCGTCCAAAAATAAAAATTTATAAAAATGAAAAATGACCTTAACAAAGTAATTTATCCTAGAGAAGATAACCAAAAAGTTGATAATTATTATAGGGCGGCAAGCACTGTCCAGTTATGCACACTTGCTTATGCAAGATAGACATAACAGTCGTCTAGTGTTCTTGCTAACCAAAATTCTTAACAACTAAGTTACCTTATTAAATTCCTTGTTACTCCCAGGTAAATCCCATGACAAAATCATTCCCAAGTCTCCCAGCAGACCACAACCAATTCTATGCCAAAAATGTCTTGGCAACATGCATAGTATATCAACTTTGCATGCTACAGTGCCTCATGATTTAGTAAAACTAACTCATACTCACCTGTGGACACAATCTAGAATTGTGATAAGAGTATCATATGGATACCCAAACATCCTAAAGGTTCCTAAAACCTCCCCTTAAACAGTGATACATATGTTGCTAAAAATATGTATGAACATAAAAAATTTATGTCAAGATAGGAATTAAGAATTCCAACCATCATCCATGAATAAAAACATGTTCAAATGCTTCTCCAATGATCCATAAGCAACTTTGTATCCAATGGTATACTGCTAGAATCACCTGCACATTTAGATTGAAAACCACAAAACTAACATTGTTGCTGACAACGCCCCGATAACACATGACAGCGTTGAGGAAAGCTTTGTCAGTGTTAGACAAATATATTGCTGACAACGTCACAAAACACTTATCAGCGTTCAAGCAACCTTTGTCAGTGTTAGAAATATATAGTGGAAAATCTAAATCCTCAAAAGACCAATAACAATGCATTATCATGTACATACGTTTACAAAAAGACTCCAAAACACATATTATGTGAGATTGATCATTCCAATACTTGTTACCAAGTATTGAAACCTTCCAGCATCAAAAGGTTTAGTTAGTAAATCTGACACATTTTCTTCTGTATCAACCCTATCTGGTTGTATTAAACCTTTTTCAAAACAATCTCTTATAAAATGGTGTCTAATTTCTATGTGTTTAGTTTTAGAATGATGTATAGGATTCTTAATAATGCATAATGTGCTGTTATTGTCAACAAATATCTTGGTATGCATGAAATTATACCCATAGTCCAACAGCTGGTTCTGAATCCACAAAACTTGTCCACAACAAGCAGCTGCAGCCACATACTCTGCTTCAGTTGTAGAATTAGCCACCACTGTTTGTTTCTTGCATTGCCAAGATATCAATCTGCTCCCAAGAAACTGACATCCACCAGTTGTGGATTTCCTATCAAACTTATCACCTCCATAGTCAGTGTCTGAATATGCAATCAGCTCCAATGGTGAATCCTTTGGGTACCACAAGCCAATACTAGGATAGCATCTTAGGTACCTAAAGATCCTTTTGACAGCATAAAGATGACATTATTTGGGAGTCACTTGATGGCGTGCACAAGCACACACAGCAAACATGATGTCAGGTCTGGAGGCTGTGAAATACATCAATGAACCAATCATTGATCTATAGTGCCTGACATCAACATCCTTTCCATCTCCAATCTTTCCCCAAGGGTGTTCTCTATCCATAGGAGTGGTAGCCCTTTTTTCATGTAGAGAAAAGCCAAACTTCTTCAAGATCTCTGCCACATATTTATCCTGGGAGATGAAGATACCATCTTCTTTCTGCTGAACTTGTAAACCAAGAAAGAAGTTCATCTCCCCCATAGCACTCATCTTGAATTTGTCTGTCATAAGCTTGGAGAAATCCTCACTCATCTTTGGATCAGTAGACCCAAAAATGATGTCATCAACATAGACCTGACCAAGCAACACATCCTTACCTTTCTTCTTTGTAAATAGTGTCTGATCTATGGTGCCCCTCTTGAGTCCATTGTCCACTAAATAAGTAGACAAAGTACCATACCATGCTCTTGGGGCTTGATGAAGTCCATACATAGCCTTCTTGACTCTATACACCTTGTCTGGATTCTCTGGATCCTTAAAACCAGGAGGCTGCATCACATATACCTCCTCAACAATTGTTCCATAGAGGAAGGCACTCTTGACATCCATTTGATAGACAGTAAAGCCCAAGCAGGATGCATAGGCTAGAAAGATCCTTATAGCTTCAATCCTTGCAACTGGTGCAAAGACCTCCTCATAGTCTATCCCCTCCTCTTGTGTATATCCCTGAGCCACTAATCTTGCTTTATTTTTGACCACAATACCTCTTTCATCTCTCTTGTTTCTTAGAACCCATCTTGTCCCAATAGGTCTGACATATCTGGGACAATCAACCAGCTCCCAAACATCCTGAATTGCAAATTGGTGAAGCTCATCCTGCATTGTTTCCACCCAACTTGGTTCTTTGAGAGCATCAAATATCTTCTTGGGTTCCTGTTGTGACAGAAAACAGGCAAACAAACATGCTTGCACAAGAGGGGTATCAACCTTCTTGTGTATATTGGCAATAAATCCACTAAGACCTTGATGAGATCTTCTAGTCTGAACAGGAGTCATAATATCACCAATGATCTGAGAAGTAGGGTGATTTTTCATAGTAGAAGTGAGAACTCCTCCTTCAAAAAGTCTGGTGTCTTCAATCTCATTCTCCAAGTTGCCAATATCTTCTTCTTCAGACTCTCTTTCATCAACATGAGGATGAACCTCTTCATATAAATTGGAAGGTTCACCTTGTTCAAAAGTAGAAGAGAAAAGATGTGCAAAAGTGTTGTCAACGCCTGAACCTTGGTTGTCAGCGTGTGGGCTAACAACGCTTGAACTGTTGTTGTCAACGTCTGAGCCATCAACGTCTGAATTGGTCTTGTCAGCGCTAGATTTGCCTTTGTCAGCGCCTGAAGGACCATGCATGTTGTTATCTGGTGGTACTTGGGAGCCACCATTATCTTTTCCATCAGCAGCAGCAGCAAAAGCATCTGTCCATATGGAAATTGTGACATACTCTTGTATAGGATATGACTAGTCTACTTGTGATCCAACCTTTTCATGAACCTGTGTACCTGAAACATCAACAACTTGTTCTTCCACAACATTGGAAGTTACCTTCACAATGTCTGGATTAGTGACAGGCATATAATTTAAAGTCCTAGATAAAGGTTCAAAGTCAAACAACCAATTTGGACCACTTTCAGGATCACTAGGTTTATTCTCTAAAAACCTAACATGTACTCTTTCAAGTATACGTTTTCCTTTTTAAGATAAACCCTATATCCCTTGCTCTGTACTGAATACCATGAAATAGCCTTCATCACCTTTTGCACAAAATTTACCTAAGGCATCACTAGTATCTAACACAACTACATGACAACCAAAAGGTCTGAGAAAACGAATATTAGGTTTTCTTCCCCAAAGTAACTCATAAGGTGTTTTGTACTGTATTTTGTTGACCAATGCTCTATTTTGAACATAGCAAGCTGTATTAACAGCCTCAGCCCAAAAGGCTATAGGAAAATGAGCATCAGCCAACATGGTTTTGGTTGCTTCAATTAGGGTCCTATTCTTCCTCTCAGCAAACCCATTTTGCTGTGGGGTTCTGGCAACACTAAATTGCCTAGTAATTCCTTTCCTGGTACAAAAATCATCTAACACTTTATTCCTAAATTCACCACCATTATCACTCCTAAGCATTTTAACTTCATTTCATGTTTTCTTCTCAATCTGAGTGATAAAATCAATTAAAGTGTCAGCTGTATCACTCTTCATAGCTAAAAAGAAGGTCCAAGTAAACCTAGAAAAGTCATATGTGATGACAAAGCAGTATGATTTACCATTCAAACTATCTATATTGGTTGGACCAAATAGGTCAATATGAAGCAAGTGAAGAGGTCTAGTACTAGAGTGCACCTGTTTAGACTTGAATGAGACCTTGTGCTGCTTGCCTTTAAGACATGCAACACAAGAGTGGTCATTGTAGAAGGCCTTTTCAGGCAAACCATCAACCAAGCCAAGTCTCACAAGCCTGTTTATATTCTTAAAGTTTATGTGCCCTAGTCTCCTGTGCCATAAATTACTTTCATCTACTGAAGCTTTAGCATAAAAACATGACATATTGCTATTCATTCTAATCCCATTCAGATTCACATTATATATGTCTTTATGTCTAGGTGTTCTATAGTCAATATATTTCTCATCAGGGATCTTATAATCCTTGCTTAACACCAAACATTCAGTATCAGTAAACAGAACTTTATTTTTGTTATCACAAACTTGTGGTACACTAAAAAGATTGTAATCAAGTTCCTTTACCAAAAATACGTTCTCAAAACGCAAGTTCTTCATGAGAAGTGTTCCTTTGCCTGTGATAGTACCATATCCGCCTCCAAAGTAAACCTTATCACCATCCTTAATGGGAGTGAAGTTAGTAAGATAATCTTCCTTCCCTGTCATGTGCCTTGAGCATCCACTGTCCCAATATCCATAATCATTGACCTGTTTTTGAATGCCCTGCACATAAAGAAAACAAGTTAGTTTTCTTTGGGAACCCAAGCCTTAGCAGACTTGGATTCATCTGGTTGTTCTATAAGAACAGAGTTAGTTCTCATAACAACCCCATTTTCATCCTTCTTTGGATGAAATACCCAGTTAACCCCAATAGATTTTGTAATGACCTTTGAAATATAATTAAATCTGTTGCAGGTCATTGAAATCTCATTATCATTAGGGTTTTGATCTTTCTTTGGTCTCCATGTCAAGCTTGAAGAAGCTTTAGACCCCTTACCCTGTGGTTGCAAATATTTGGGTCTGGTCACGTTTCTGTCAGTGTTGGAATTGGTCTTGTCAACGCTGAAATTACCCTTGTCAGCGTTGAACCTAGGGTTTGCTACAGAAACCCATTGCCTGTTGGACCAAGTATTTGTCTTTTGAAATGGTCTTTGTCCATGAGTGTTAGACCCTCTAGTAAAGAATGGAGCAGGTCTAACAACTTTTGGACTTTGCTGCACACAAGGTTTGGGTCTGACAACGTTTGACTTTCTAACAACGTTGACTGTGGGAGCGTTGACACACTTATATGCTAAATGTTAAAAGCTACCACAAGTGTAACAGGCTTTTCTAGACACAACCCTAGGTCTAGAAGAGAAGAAGCCTGTTCCATCATTGCTAACTTGGCTCTTAGGTGACCTAGTATTCCTATACATCTCTGCATACTTAATGCTAGGTTTTCTAACTGTGTTTGAGCCAAGGTCAACAGCTTTACCAGTGATTGGGTTTGTAACCTTAATGGGAGTTGAGTCATTAGGACATTCACATAGCAAGCCACCCTTAACAAATAAGGTAGGGTTAGCTTTCTTCCATTCATTCAAGTCAGTCAACTTTTGTTGATACTCTTCAACTAGGGTGACAACTCTTGGTGGAGGAATGAATTCCTCCTCTTGGAGTTTTGGTAAATCAGTCCAAGATAGGTCCTTTTGTTGGACACCATAGAAGTCACCAGCTGGTGGTGGAACCACAGAGTAGTCTTTCATCCCAATCCCAGTCATGTCCTTAGGATCCCTTTGTTTACTCACACATTCTCCTAGGGTTTGTGTAGCCTTATCAAATCTTTGAATTTTAAGTCCAACGTTATCTTTATTATTATTGGCCTCATCTAACTTAGCCTGTAGCTCACCATTAACCCTTTCCATGATACTCCTAATATCATTACTAGCATTCAACTCATGTCTTAAGATATTTATTTTATCTTTTAAGTCAAATTCCATTTTCTTGTATTCAGAAACTGTCTTCTCAGTTTGAGTGGGAGCTAGTTGGTAATTAGACAGTTTACATCTTTTAGTACTCACATCATCTTATAATCTTAACATCTCTTTGTTAAGTCTCTTAGTATTAGACCTACAACCTTTACTACAAAAAGCATCATCGTATACCTCATTATCAGATGAAGAGGAGGAGTGTGCCATAAGAGCATATTGAACATGCTCTTCTTCTTCTATCTCAGCCACCAAAGCTTTATCCTCTTCCACATCTTTAGCCAGATAGCTCCAATCCCATCCTATACCATCAATTCCTTGAACTGCAACCATGGCCTTAGGATCCTCAGCCTTAACAATTTGGCTCGAGGGTTTGCCAGCATCAGATCTTCTAGGAGATCTGCATTCCCTCATGAAGTGCCCCATACGATGACAGTTGTAGCACTCAACTTTGGATTTATCAAATCCAGTTGTGTCCTTTGCATTGAAGGTCATCTTCCTCTTAAACCTTCTGTTCCACCTGTTTACTCTTATACTAGCAAGAGCCATGTTCTACTTAATATCCATCTCTTCTAAGTGCTCATCACTTATCTACTCAAGGTCCTCATATGTAATCAATGAACCATTGGGCAAAGAAGCAATATAAGCACATACAGTATCCAGATCCAAACCAGCATGTTTAACTCTTGGTGAGTCATTTTTGTATGTGTCAGCGTCCATGTATAAGACGTTGACAGGACATGCTCCAGTGTTGACACATGATGATCCAGTAACTGGATGCATGTAAGAGTCCTTCTGATTGAATTGACCTTCACTATGAGAAAAGAAGGCCATGTTACTGTTGGTAGACTTGCTTCTATGCTCCAAAAGAGTTTCATCTTCCAACAGCCTCAATTTGTTATAGATGTCATCAAAAGTAGAACTTTTGTGAGTGTTGTTGGCAAGTATAGATCTTGCCTCAATCTTCCACACCTCACCAAGACTTTTGAGAAAAGTGGCATTAATGTCAACATCACCAAGTTGTGTCCCCATGAAGGACAATTTTCTTGTAATGTCAAGCAATCTGCTTCTCACACTGCTAAGCTTCTCATTAGGTTGAGCCTTGAAGACAACATAATCATGTATGAGTTGCTTCTTCTTTTCTTCCTTAGTATCCTCATTGCCCCCATATGCAACTTCAAGAGCTGCCCAAAGGTCCTTAGAAGATTCATAACCTCTGTATTTATGCTGGTTCTCTTGTCCCAAAGAGACTTTCAGAATGTTTAGGGTTTTCATGTCAACCCTTTTCTTTGCTATGTCTTCAGCAGACACAGCTCTACTGTCATCAGGCTTTTCTCTCTTATCTGCTTCTAAACATCCAGTAACAGCTGCTCTTCTAGCAATAGCATCAGCAGTCTTTTGGGCTTTATTGAATGTGTTTCCATATTTAATAATCTCCCAGAGTGTGTAGTCATAGATCCCTAGATATTGCTTAAAGTTGAATTTCCATAATTCAAAGTTGGTTGCATCAAGCATGGGAATCTTGATGTTTGGTAAAGGTGAGGAGGAGGAGGTTATTTCTGGATTTGACATGATGTTATTAGGGTTTTGAGAAAATTAGGGTTTTGGTGATTTTTTAGGGTTCTTGTGTTCTTTAAGATCAAAAGTTCCTCAACAAGCTCTGATACCACTTGTTGATCCCAAACTTAGATCGATTTAGCTTTATGTATACGAGATTAGATCAAGTAATACACTTAGAGAAACCTTTGTATATGTATATGACAATCTAAGTGTTATGCGGAATTAACACTTAAACAAGAACACACAAGATGTAAACAAACTTTCACTTTGATTAATGATATCAAACTTTCTTACAATGAAAGTAGTTTACGTATGAAAACTTATATGAACAATAACCTAAAGGTCTTCTTTTATAGACATAAGAAGCCTTGTACAATAATCTACGTATCAACTATTCTAGGTAAAGATAAATATAGAAAATACATTGTTGTTCCTATCTTTACTAGAAGTAATCTAGAATACAATAAACGCGTAGAGTATATCCATCCATCAGTGCTTGTCTTCAATGCATCAACGCTTGACTTTGTCTTGTCAACGCTTGATCTGTCAGCGTTTGTTTTACTCCTGTCAACGCTTGTTTTACTCTTGTCAGCGCTCAAGTAGACTGGCTATAATTTATTCCCAACAGGCACATGACTGGGAAGGAAGATTATCTCACAAACTTCACTCCCATTAAGGATGGTGACAAAGTTTACTTTGGAGGCGGATATAGAACTATCACAGGAAAAGGAACTCTTCTCACCAACAATTTGAGTTTTGAAAACGTGTTTCTGGTAAAAGAACTTGACTATAATCTGTTTAGTGTATCACAAGTTTGTGATAACAAAAATAAGGTTCTTTTTACTGATACTGAATGCTTGGTGTTGCGCAAAGATTTTAAAATACCAGACGAGAAATTCATTGATTAAAGACATTTATAATGTGAATCTTAATGGAATTAGGATGAATAATAATTTGTCATGTCTATATGCTAAGGCTTCAGTTGATGAGAGTAATCTTTGGCACAGGAGATTAGGGCACATTAATTTTAAAAATATAAACAGACTTGTGAGACATGGTTTGGTTGATGGTTTGCTTGAAAAGGCTTTCCACAATGACCACTCTTGTGTTGCATGCCTTAAAGGCAAATAGCACAAGGTCTCATTTAAGTCTAAACAGGTGCACTCTAGTTCTAAACCTCTTCACTTACTGTATATGGACTTGTTTGGTCCAACTAATATAGAAATCTTAAATGGTAAATCTTACTGTTTTGTCATCACTGATGATTTTTCTAGATTTACTTGGACTTTCTTTTTAGCTTTGAAAAGTGACACTGCTAATACCTTGATTAACTTTATTACCCAGATAGAAAAGAAGTCTGGTAACGAGGTTAAGATTCTTAGAAGTGACAATGGCGGTGAGTTTAGAAATAAGCTGTTAGATGATTTTGTGCCAAGAAAGGGATTACTAGACAGCTTAGTGTAGCTAGAACCCAACAACAAAATGGGGTAGCTGAGAGAAATAATAGAACCCTCATAGAAGCAGCCAGGGCTATGTTGGCTTATGCTCACTTTCCCATTGCTTTTTGGGCTGAGGCTGTGAATACAGCTTGTTATGTTCAGAATAGGGCATTAGTTAACAAGATTCACAACAAAACACCTTATGAGTTACTTTGGGGAAGAAAACCTAATATTGGTTTTCTTAAACCTTTTGAATGTCATGTAGTTGTGCTGGATACTAGTGATGCCTTAGGTAAGTTTAGTGCTAAAGGTGATGAAGGCTACTTCATGGGTTATTCTGTGTAGAGTAGAGGATATAGGGTTTACCTTAAGAAGGAAAAACGTATACTTGAAAAAGTACATGTTAGGTTTTTAGAAAGTAAACCTAGTGATCCTGAAAGTGGTCCAAATTGGTTATTTGACTTAGAACCTCTATCTAGGACTTTGAATTATATGCCTGTTACTAATCCAAACATTGTGAAGGTAACTTCAAATGTTGTGGAAGAACCAGTTGTTGATGTTTCAGGTAAACAGGTTGATGAAGAGGTTGGATCACAAGCAGACAAATCAACACCCATTCTTGAGTATGTTACTATTCCCATATGGACAGATGCATTTGCTGCTGCTACTGCTGGAAAGGAAAAAGGTGGTCCCCAAGTATCGCCAGTTGACAAAATGCATGATCTTTCAGGCGTTGACAAAGGAAATTCTGGCGCTGACAAGACAAATTCAGGCGTTGATGGCTCAAACGTTGACAGCCTTGGTTCAGGCGTTGACAACTCTTTTGACCATATTTTCTCTTCTAATAATTTTGAACAAGGTGAGCCTTCAAACAGAAATGGAGAGGTTCATTCATATGTTGATGGAAGAGAGTCTGAATAAGATATTGGTAACATGGAAGATGAGATTGAGGACAACACACGTATTGAGGGAGGAGTGCTTACTTCTACAATAAAAAATCACCCTTCTTCTCTCATTATTGGTGATGTGATGTCTCCTGTTCAAACTAGAAGATCTCATCAGAATCTTGGTGGATTTATTGCCAATATTCACAAGAAGGTTGATACCCCTATTGTTCAATCATGTTTGTTTGCCTGTTTTCTGTCACAACAGGAACCCAAGAAGATTTTTGATGCTCTCAAAGAACCAAGTTGGGTGGAAGCAATGCAAGACGAGCTTCACCAATTTGCTATCCAGGATGTTTGGGAGTTGGTTGATTATCCCAGACATGTCAGACCTATTGGGACAAGATGGGTTCTTAGGAATAAAAAGGATGAAAGAGGCATTGTGGTCAGAAACAAGGCATGTTTAGTGGCTCAAGGACATACACAAGAGGAAGGGATAGACTATGAGGAGGTCTTTGCACCAGTTGCAAGGATTGAGGCTATAAGGATTTTTCTAACCTATGCTTCCTACATGGGCTTTACAGTCTATCAAATGGATGTGAAGAGTTCTTTTCTTTATGGTACAATTGCAGAGGAGGTTTATGTAATGCAGCCTCCTGGTTTTGAAGATTTAGAACATCCAGACAAGGTGTATAGAGTCAAGAAAGCTATGTATGGACTTCATCAAGCCCCAAGAGCATATTATGGCACATTGTCCACCTATTTGGTGGAAAATGGATTCAAAAGGGGCACAATAGACCAAACCTTGTTTACAAAGAAGACTGGTAAGGATTTCTTACTTGTTTAAGTCTATGTGATATCATCATTGGCTCTTCTAGTCCAATGATGAGTGAAGACTTTTCCAAGCTTATGACAGACAAATTCAAAATGAGTGCAATGGGGGAGATGAACTTCTTTCTAGGGTTACAAGTTCAGTAGAAAGAAGATGGTATCTTCATCTCTCAAGATAAATATGTAGCAGAAATCTTGAAGAAGTTTGGCTTTTCTTCACATGAGAAAAGGGCTAGCACTCCTATGGATAGAGAACACCCTTGGGGAAAAGTTGGAGATAGAAAAGAAGTGGATGTCAGGCACTATAGATCAATGATTGGTTCATTGATGTATCTCACAGTTTCAAGACCTGACATTATGTTTGTTGTGTGTGCATGTGCACGCCATCAAGTGACTCCCAAAGAGTGTCATCTTCATGCTGTCAAGAGGATCTTTAGATACCTTAGATGTTATCCAGACCTGGGATTATGGTATCCAAAAGATTCACCATTGGAGCTTATTGCATATTCAGACAGTGATTATGGTGGTGACAAGTTTGATAGAAAATCCACAACTGGTGGATGTCAGTTTCTTGGGAGTAGATTGATATCTTGGCAATGCAAGAAACAAACGGTGGTGGCCAATTCTACAACTAAAGCAGAGTGTGTTGCAGTAGCTGCTTGTTATGGATAAGTATTATGGATTCAGAACCAATTGTTGGATTATGGGTATAATTTCATGCATACCAAGATTTTTGTAGACAATAACAGTACTTTATGCATTATTAAAAATCCTGTACATCACTCTAAAACAAAACACATAGAAATTAGGCATCATTTTATAAGAGATTGTTTTGAAAAAGGTTAATACAACCAGACAGGGTTGACACAGAAGAGAATGTGTCTGATTTATTGACTAAACCTTTTGATACTGGAAGATTTCAATACTTGGTAACAAGTATTGGAATGATCAATCTTACTTAAAATGTGTTTTGGGAACTTCTTTGTATAAGTATGTACAAGATATGCATTGTTATTGGTCTTTATGTGAAATTAGACTTTCCACTTTATTTGTCTAACGTTGACAAAGGTTATCTTAACGTTGATAAGTGTTATCGTGACGTTGTCAGCAACATGTTAGTTTTGTGGTTTTTGATCTAATTGTACCGACGTTGTTAGCATTGTACCATTGGATACAGCGTTGCTTATGTATTCTTGGAGCATTATTAGAGCATGTTTCAATTTATGGATGATGGTTGGAATATTAATATTCCTATCTTGACATAAATTTTTATTTACATGCATATTAATTGGCAACGTTTGTATCATAGTTTAAGGGGAGGTTTAGGAACCTTTTAGGACTTTTTGGGTATTCTTATAATACTCTTATCACAATTCTAGATTGTGTCCACTGGTGAGTATGAGTTAGTTTTCTATCTCATGAGGCACTGTAGCATGCAAAGTTGATATACTGTGCATGCTGCCAAGACCTTTTTGGCCTAGAATTGGATGTGGTATGTGGGAGACTTGGGTATGATTTATATTGGGCTTACCTGGGAGTTACAAGGGATTTTATGAGATAACTTAACTGTTAAGAATTTTCGTTAGCAAGGGACACTAGAGGACTGTTATGTCTATCTTGCATAAGCAAGTGTGCATGATTGGATAGTGCTTGCCACCCTATGGTAATTTTCAGTTTATAGGTTATCTTCACTAGGATAAATTACTTTGTTAAGGTCCTTTTTCATTTTTATTATTTTTATTTTTGGACGTTGACAGATATATTTTCCAAACGTTGTTGTGACTAATTTAGACGTTGACATGGCTTTTACCAATGTTGACAAGAATATAGCCGTTGGGCGTTGATGGGTTATTTTTAACCGTTGACACTCATTGGGTCCTACCCAGTTGTTATTTTTGACGAAAATAGGGGCCGTAATTTTGGGAGTTGATAACTTTTAATTAATGCACAAGATAACTTATTTTCTTTTCAATATTTTCATCATTATATTTTGAAAATACATGCCTCATTTTTGACCAATCACATGTGCCTATCTGTCACACCCCACCATGGCGAAACATGGGGCGCGACGTATGGATATCATCACAACATGGCGTGTCTATAGAGATAACTATATGAAATAAGAAATGTCATAAAGATGGTGACACGAAGGTCATGACAATATCTCAACAAATGCAAAGGGTCTAGGTAAGTAAGTAACAGTCCTACTTCTTACCCAAGACAACAAATAACATACCAAAACAATCATATGTGTGCCACAGTATCACTTATTAAAATGAACAAACAAATAAAACAAAGAAGGAAACGGGGATTCTCCTTCTATATGCATTCCTAAGCTTCTCCAATCCTAGCCACTTATGTTCTCATGCTTAACCATAGTATCACCTGAAAGAGACACTAAAACACGTCAACATAAAGTTGGTGAGAGTCATATGTTTAGACTCCAACGCTAAAACAATTATAAGCTGTGAATATCAAACATCAACACAATAACATATGGACCATGTGCTACAATAATGTATTAACAACTAGCATTCAAGTTCAATTAATCAATACTATTCCAAGGCATCACGCCTTACCAACAACCACAATTACCAAGGCATCACGCCTTACCAAACACTATAATTTCCAAGGCATCACGCCTTACTAAACACTATGGTACCATAGGCGCCCATACACCTATGTACCCTTCCGTTCCAAACCATACACACACAAGAACCACATAGCAGTTAAACACATAATGTACACACAAGTCCAATCTCAAACCTTAAAAACATACACAACTTCAATTTATAAATAACTCCACACAGTGTCTCTTCCATCCCATCTGGAAGTCAAAAACAAAAATAAATATGGGACTATGAACACTCACCTGATAGCTTCTTCACAAGTCCTTGCACTAGCAACAAGCTAACAAACCAAAAACACGCAATCAATACACGAACCAATCACTAAGATGGCTCATTAACCTATGATGGACATCTAGCCTATTACCACATATTTACCTCATTGATAAGCTCTAATCACCCCCATTACCCTTCCTTAACAAGTCCTTAACTTGGTTAAGTTTAATAACTAACCCGTTCATATTTTACCCAAAACAGTCCCAATTTTTAGGTCTCAAAACTTTAAGTCAAACGTCCACTTAAACATACCCATGGTTTCTGTAAAAGGAATATTCATACCCTTACATATGTTGGCTAACAAATCCCACTTGCCCTAACCTTAAAGCTACTGTTAAGGCCCCGATATACATATATCTACTTTTGTCATTCCAGATTTCCTGATTTTAAACGTACTAAAAGTTTGTTACCGTTAAGGGGTCTTACCCTAAACCACAACCTTAGCCCAAGTGCAGATACTTACTATAATATATAAACCATCTCTCACGTTCGTGAGAAGATCCCAATGCAACCCTAAGTACCCCCAAACAACCCAAAATTTAAAAAGAAAACAGGCTGAATTCAAAACTGTTTTGACCTCCGACTGTTGTAACCTGTTTTTGACCCACTTCCCTACCTCCAATTTAGTTCTCGTTTCTTTCATTGGAAAGACACTTCAAATATCTTTCCAGGGGTACTTGGATCGTAAAATAAGAGTTTATAGAACTCCCGATATGATCAAAACAATTGACTCAAAATCTGCCCAGTTTTTAAAAACGGGTTTAAACAAATTGAACAAATTAATTACCCATAACCCCATCTAATACAAGCCCTAGATTATATGATCATCATATTATGATTATCACATCATTATTTTACTGATTTTATAAAAACCCTAACCCTAATCCATCATAAGAATGATTAATTAAACACAAACAATTAAATCAAAAAGGTTAATGAAGGTTTTTACCTTTAATTAAATGGAAGATGAAAAAAACTATAGAAAACCTAAAAATTCTATCTTGGCCGTCGACTTAATGTTTCCAGGAAGAATAATACGTTTGGTTTGGTGTATGTGTTCCTTATATAGCCAAAAGTCCTAGCCCAACCCAAACACTAGTTACCATAAATCCCTTTTTCCTATTTTTTTTGGTTATAATCGGTTCTAGCCGACCTATATGCATTTTTTTTATTGTTTAATAATATATTACTAATATTACCTTATTTTGTCTTAATTTATTTCAGCCCCTAAAGCTTCCAAAACCCCAAAACCGTGAAACTAGTCAAAATTACGTGTTTTACCGTAAAAGACGTAAAATATACACTTTTAAAAAAAATCTCAAATTTTTAAATAAACTTTATAAGTAAGTCCTAAATGACTTAAAAGCATCCCGAAAAATATTCATTTGACTAATTACCTCATTCGAGACCTCTAAATGCTAAACCGTAAATCCTAAAAAATAATACACTATTACTATAATACTTATGCGTATACGTAAACACCAAAATATCACCATTTCATTTCATAGTCACTAATCGTGAGCTCATGAACATGAAATAACCGTTCCTCGATTTACTTATGAGTACTCTATACTCATAAACGATAATCACACCAACCTCGTTCACACAAAATAAACACGTAAGCACAAAAATCAAGTAGTCACACATAAAATATCCTAAAAGTAAGACCAAGTGACGAACCTCAAAACCACGGTTGTCACATCACTCCCTCCTAATAGAAATCTCGTCCCGAGATTTACTCCTTAGGATCGTCATTAACAAACAGCTGAGGATACTTATTCCTAATAAACTCTTCCCGTTCCCACGTGAACTCCGGCCCACGTTTAGAATTCCACCTAACCTTAACTAACGGTATCTTACTTCTTTTCAAGGTTTTAACTTCACGGTCCATAATCTCTATCGGCTCTTCAATAAAACAAAGGCTCGCATCTATACTAATATCGTCCACCGACACTTGCAAGTCAGTTCTTGCTAAGCATTTCCTCAAGTTTGAGACATGAAACCCATCATGTACACTACTTAAATCTTCCGGTAATCTCAACCTGTATGCCACTAGCCCTATCCTTTCAAGGATTTCAAATGGACCCACAAATCTAGGAGCTAACTTCCCTTTCTTCCCGAACCGCATCACCCCTTTCCATGGTGAAACCTTTAGCATAACCGTGTCCCCAACCCCAAATTCCAACGGCTTACGCCTCTTGTCCGCATAGCTCTTTTGTCGATCTCTAGCCGCCTTTAATTTTTCCTTAAGCACGGTAATCGCATCCGTAGTCTCCTGTACCATCTCCGGTCCAATTAGTTGACTACTTCCTACTTCACCCCATAACAACGGTGACCTACACTTCCTACCATAAAGTGCCTCAAATGGAGCACACTCTATACTAGCATGGTAGCTATTATTGTACGAGAATTCTGCCAACGCCAGATGATTCTCCCAACTTCCTCCAAAGTCTATCACACACGCTCTTAACATGTCCTCTAGTGTTTGTATAGTCCTCTCACTCTGTCCATCCGTCTACGGATGATAAGCTGTGCTCATATCCAGGCTCGTACCCAAGGCCTTCTGCAATAGCCCCCAAAACCTAGACGTAAACCTGCTATCTCTATCTGATATGATCGACACCGGTACTCCATGTTTTGCCACCACATGTTCCAAGTACTTCTTGGCAAACTTTTCCATCTTATCATCCTCCCTCATTGCCACAAAATGGGCAGACTTAGTCAGTCTGTCCACTATTACCCAAATCATATCATTACCACTGTTAGACCTTGGCAGTTTTGTAATGAAGTCCATGGCAATATTCTCCCACTTCCATTTAGGAACCTCTGGTTGTTGCAGTAACCCTGACGATCTTTGATGTTCAGCCTTCACCTTGGAGCAAGTCAAACATTCACTAACGTACAAAGCTACATCCTTCTTCATTCCTGGCCACCAATACATATCTCTCATGTCCCGATACATTTTATCAGCTCCTGGGTGTATCGAATACCTCGACGTATGAGCTTCATCCAATATCACCTTCCTTGTATCACCAAACAACGAAACCCAGATTCTATCCAAGTAATACTTGCAACCATCTCCTCTTTCTTCCATGTACTGATCCATAGTATGTAGATTTTCTTCAACCAGCCTTTCTTCCTTTACGGCCTCTATTTGTGCTGCCCGAATTCTATCTTTAAGAGTTGTCTGAATTGTTATGCTCATTGCCCTTACTCTCTTTGGTTTTAGCCTCTCCTTCCTACTTAGCGCATCCGCCACCACATTGGCCTTTCCAGGGTGATACTTAATCTCACAGTCATAATCACAAAATAACTCCAACCATCGTCTCTGCCTCATGTTCAAATCTTTCTGATCAAAGATGTGCTGCAAACTTTTGTGGTCCGTAAAGATCACACTTTTCGTCCCATACAAGTAATGTCTCCATATCTTGAGAGCAAAGACTACAGCTCCTAGTTCCAAGTCGTGTGTGGTGTAATTCTTCTCATGGTTTTTCAATTGTCGTGATGCATAAGCTATGACCTTGTCTCGCTGCATAAGAACACATCCTAAACCCTGGTTGGACGCATCACAGTAAACCACAAAATCTTCCACCCCTTCTAGTAAAGACAAGATAGGTGCATTACACAACCTATCCTTTAGTGTCTGAAACGCATGTTCTTGCTCTTCGCCCCATTCATACTTCTGATTCTTTTGGGTCAACAATGTCAAAGGCTTTGATACTCTAGAGAAATTCTCTATAAATCTCCTATAATATCCTGCCAAGCCTAAGAATAACCTTATTTCTGACGGTGTAGTAGGTGCCTTCCAATCCTTCACTGCTTCAATCTTCTTTGGGTCTACATGTATGCCATCATTATCGATTACATGCCCCAGAAATTGTACTTCTTGCAGCCAAAATTCACACTTGGAGAACTTCCCATAAAGTTTCTCCTTCCTGAGAAGCTCCAATACCGATCTCAAATGTTGGTTATGCTCCTCCTCCGTCTTAGAGTAGATAAGTATGTCATCAATGAAGACTATGACAAATTTGTCTAGATATGGCTTGCACACTCGGTTCATTAGATCCATGAACACTGCTGGCGCGTTTGTCAATCCAAATGGCATAACGGTGAATTCAAAGTGTCCATACCTTGTTATGAACGCGGTCTTTTGTATGTCCTCCTCACAGACCCTTAGTTGGTGATAACCGGACCTAAGGTCAATTTTTGAGAAGTACCTTGCTCCTTGCAGCAGATCAAATAAATCGTCAATCCTTGGGAGAGGATAACGGTTCTTAATGGTCAGCTTGTTCAACTCCCGATAATCAATACACATCCGGAATGATCCATCCTTCTTCTTAACAAATAGCACCGGCGCTCCCCATGGAGAAGAACTTGGTCGAATGAAACCCTTATCCTGCAATTCCTTGAGTTGCTCGGCTAATTCTTGCATCTCTGATGGTGCTAGACGATACGGTGACTTTCGCTACGGGTGTTGCCCCGGGTACTAAGTCAATCTTAAACTCTACTTGTCTCACCAGTGGTAACCCCATCAAGTCATCCGGGAATACATCGACGAACTCTCTTACTACTCGAATCTTATTGATTTGTGGCTCATCATCCTTGGCATTCATAAGGGACCTAGTCTTCTTCTCATTCCTTTCTCCGTACACGTATAACACCTTCTTATCACCTATGGGTATCTTAACAATCTTTTCATGACACATTAGCTCAGCCCTATGCTTCGATAACCAATCCATCCCAATGATTACATCAAAGCTCCCATGTCCTAGAGGGATTAAATCTATGGTGAACTTAAATTCTCCCAACTCTAATTTGTAGTTTAAAAATATCTCATCTACTTCTTCTTGCTTACCACTAGCTATTTCAATCACATATCCTGGTTTCGCTACACTAGGGTTCATATCTAACAAAGGAACGAATTGAGAAGACACAAAACTAAAATCTGCCCCAGAGTCAAAAAGAATCGTAGCGAGGTGATTGTTAACAGAAAACGTACCCGTCACCACATTTGGGTCCTGAACCGCTTCTACTTCATTTGCAAGGTAAACCCTGCCTCCATTCCGATTTCCCCTATTCCGATTTCCCTCATTCCGGTTCCAGTTTCGATTCCCAGTGTTTCCATTGTTGCGGTTAGCACTGTTCCGGTTTCCACCGCCTTGGTTTCCTCGATTTCCTTCCAAAGCTAGCTGGCCTCTGCCCTGGTTGGTTGCTCCAACCAATCTAGGATACTCCCTCTGGAAATGTCCGGGTTGTCCACACCCAAAACAATTTCCCCTGGTGACATTCATCCTCACAGACTGGATTGGGGTTGCATTCCTGGTAAGTGCGTCATAGTTTCTAGCAATGTGTCCTGGTTTCTGGCAATTGTAGCATGTCTGGCATGGTGTACCTCTTGGATGGAACCTAGAGCAGGTTCGGCAGGCAGCATTGTTGTTGTTCGGATTTCCAGAACCTTGGGGTACTCTCATGGCAAACTTTCTTCCATCCTTCGCCTTCTTAGCATTCTTCCAGTTGGTGTCAGGCGACTTCGCGGCTTCTGGCTCCTTTCTTTTATCTCCCGCCTTGACCAAAGTTCCACTAGATATCGCCTCCTCAGTAAGTATTCCTGCCGTTAGTATGGCCTGTTGTATTGTGTTAGGCTGAGTAGCCTTAATCATTCCCCTGATCTGAGGAGGTAATCCAGCAATGTACTGCTTAATCTTGTTCGCCTCAGGGGTAACCAATGAGGAACCAACTTTGCTGTAACACCCCCAAATTTATACAACTCAATACAGCGGAGGACTCGTTGGTGTTACGGGATAGCACATTACTCACATCATAGACAACGCATAAAAATCGCGTCGTTTAATAATAAATCATTTCCATTCATAAATATCAAAGCTACATCGGTCCCAAGTCATATTATTTCATACAAAGTTTTACAAAGTATTTGAATGGAAAAATATTGTTTAAGTGCGGGCCATGAATTCTTGTCGTCTTCCCGAGAATTACCTTCAAGTACCTGAGATAAGACATGTTAAAAGAAAAGGTCAGCGATAACGCCGAGTGAATTCATAGAGTTTAATAAAATCCATCAATATAATATCAGTATAAAATTATTACTGAAAATCATTTGGTACAAATCGTTTTAATAGGCCATAAAATAGCCAAAGTCATTTTATACAAATCCTTATCGAAAATCATAATATAGGCATTCGCCTTAAAAATCATTATACGAGCCAATGTCGTAAAAACATCATACAATACGTCTTACGATGTTGTATAAAGTTAAATAAAAACCGTATATGAATATGGTTATGAAAAACCAAAACACGAACATAATATCAATAGTATGACCCTGTATTGCTAGTCAGGCAATACATCGTAATTCGAAGCGTCTAATAGTATTTCGTTAGTTTTGGATTATTATAAGTCGCATGACATTGTTACCTTACTAAACCAACAACGGGTAGCTAACCCGATACCAAATTTGCCCATCTAAAGTAGCGTGTCGTCACAAAGGTCACGCTATGGAAATCTTCTCATACATAAATTCGATTACCAATCAATGTGGCACGACGGGGATCAACCGTCAAGGCGCGAACTGGGGTGATCGTCCCCAAATAGTACTATTAAATGCATAAGCGTCTAACAAATCCCGGTAGTTCACAATTCATGCTAATGGGACTTTTAGTGACATAACCTAACTTTAATAATCCATTTGATTTCATCTATCGGGTCCTTTAATCATTTATCGGGTCATACAATCGGGTCATTCAATCATTCGGGTCCAAAATCAATAAACAAACAATCGGGACAAATGGTGTCCTATTTTATAAAAACTAACATGTTATCTCCCTCGCGGGTTTATAAAGCATTTATAAAAACATTTAAAAGAGTGCGAGGCTATGAACTCACGTTGATGTGGGAAGGCGGGTTATCGGCAATTCGGACGTACTGTACGTGCTTCAATCACGGAAACCTAGACAAATAATACTCGTTTTAGACTCATGTCCAAAATAACAAGTATGTATACATATGATGATTATATATATATGATGATCAAGTGGGTTTACATATTCTCGTTTACTCATTTTAGTGTTATATGTCGATAACTTTTATACTAGTTTTCTCGTTTTACCTATTTACGTGTTTTAAGTTCAATAAACTTATTACAAGTTCTTTAACTTGTTTTAATCCATTTTGTACTTATATTATCAGTATTTAAACTTTACAAGTTGGGCCCAAATGGGTTAAGCCCAATAATAAGTTTACAAGTGTTTTAGTCCATTTTTGTTGTATTATTAGTCCAATAACGTTAATTTAGTCCGTTAACGTCCGTATGTCCTATAGTTCGGGTCTTATCGGTTTTTACTTGTCATACATGTTTATATATCAGTATATAAGTTTTATAAAGTTTACATTAGACGGGTCCAACCATCTAGGTTTTATTTAATAAAAACGTTAATTTTACGGTAATAGCCGAAAAAGTCGTAAAAATCATGTTTATAATTCTATAACTTATAAAACTTAACAAGTTACGATTTTTATAAAATGTACACTTATTTAACCTTTTACATACTTATATAAATAAAATCCATAAGTTAGTGGGTTTTTATTTTACATTTTATACTATTAAATTTTGAGTGCTTATATAATAATATACTTTAATTTCCAAAAATCTGATTTTTATCTTCACTTTAACCAAAACTTCCATATCATGAGTTCTATATGGAGATAGAAGCTCAAATTTTTATCACATAAACTACATGATATGTGCTCCATTTAACTCTTTTATAGATACTGTTGAATCATCTTCTAAGTATTTTCTAAAAATCGTCCAAAACAGTAAACTCAGATTTGTACCTTAAACTTGTTTTGATCATATCTCACTCATTACAATGATTCCATTGCATGGCCAACTCTCACATGTGTACAAGACATATAGCTTACTGTAAATGGATTCTACTTCATCATTTTATCAGTCCATGACCTGTTTCTTTACTGTTTTATACAGCCATCACTTTTAAGCAAGATTTTAGCCTTGTTCTTTATAGTTTTTCACCTTTTTAATCATGTTTATCAACACCAAATCCCCACATAACATTTTTATCATCATATAATCATCATATACATATACAATAGGAAATAAAATACATGTTTACATAATCAAAATAACAAGAAGATGAGGAGGACAATCTTTATACCACCAAGTTGATGTAGGTTGTGATGAAAACATGGATTTTGATGAAGAAACTTGTGGATAACCATGACCATCTTCAAGACCACCATGCTTCATGAACTCCTTGTGGAAAATCAGCCCCAAGACACCATGAAAACTCCTCCATGGATGTTAAAACTTGCACCAATCTTCCTCTTTTTGAATGGGGATTAACATATGTAAGTTATAACATATGTTTGTGGTTAAAATTGATCAAGTGAAGGTGGTTTGGAGGTGTATTTGGGACGTCCAAAATTGCTTAGAGAGAGAGAGTGTGTTTTGCATGGAAGAAAATGATACTAGTGGTTTGTGTTGGATGGTTTTGAGGTGGTTTTGGTTTGGTTATGCTTACAAACTAAGCTAAATGGACAAGTGTCCATCAAGGGTGTTTTACTAGCTTAAACTTGCCACCATTTGTATAGGGGTGGGCAAGTGTAAACTTGTCCCATCCCTATTAATTTACGGGTACTCTTCGATTCTAGTTTCCTCGATTTGTGTGCCCTCGGGTCGTTTTACGAAAAACGTTTTTATAAATTATGAATCAACGGCACAAAACGAATCTAATAAAAATTGTCTCATCAAAAACGGAGTTCGAAAACGTAAATACGTAATCCTAAGGTTTCCGGTTTAGTCGTAAAGGACGTTAAAATAAAATCGTAAGTCCTAATCTCTTCTCGTAAATTTGTGAGTTTATGAACCAACACAAATTTAAACTCCAAAATAATATTCACGGATAAATTTATTTTCGGAAATGTCGGACTGTCACCAAAAACGGTGTATGCAAACCTAAGCACGTAACGTAGAATCCTCCGGTTTAGACGTAGTCGATGCTACCTCAAGACGTAAATCCAAATTTCTTCCCAAAAATAAGTGAGTTCATATTGTAACATTAAAATAATGTTTTCAAATAAATATTGAGAATAAAATATCAACCATAAATTGACGGATTGTCACAGCATTTACCCCTAAACAGGATCTTTGTCCTCAAAGATCATCTTACTACTCGCTTCTTATAGAGTTAAAGCCATGTGGGTATTTCCTCCACATTCGGTCTTTTCTCACAAGTGCAATTCATTACAATACGCGAGTTCTATCAAACATAACTACGGGAATAAGATCCCGCTTAATGTTGACTTACTTTCTCTATCCATGATGTTCACGGGTTTCTGATGAATGCAACTTTTCGCCGATCTAAGCTTTACTAAGAACAATAAGATTTTCACTTGATAGATATTTATCAAGTTCGATTTACGAAACATAATTCACGCAATCCGTGAAGTCCTAGGGTAGATCCAGCTTATATGCCTTTCCAACCAAATCTTTTACATCATCTCAATGGTCCCATACAACGGGGACTTATATCCCATGATTTGTCAGATCATGAATTAATTTTTCCAAGTTTAAAATTGTGGCATAACTTCGCTACCCATTTGGCACTTCAAGATCTACATTTCATATTCACATAACCTCTTGCCCACTATCGGCAGTCAATAATCAAATCCTAATTTCAACAATCATTTCAGATCTCGCGGGTCGGGTATTTTGCAAGGTTAGGTTCGCCATCATAGGAAACCTTAAACCTAAAAGACATGTCCAACTCACAGTGGGTGTATGTCGGGTGTCTTCATCTCAACTCTTGCTTACAGATGCTCTAATATTTAGATCCTAACAAGATTAGGTCTCGATCCTAATACGATAATTATCAATGGTAATCCTTCCAAAGGAAAGCGATTATACGATTTATTAACAAAGGTCATTCATTCAAACATAAAATAGCACTTATATAACTTTGTATCGTTACTTTACCTCGTCCCTTCGATTGGGGTGGTACATAGTACTCTCATCAAGATTCGTTCTTAATGACTTCTGAGCAATTCTCTAGAAATTCAATGCGAAGCGAGGATCTTGATAAAGATGTTTGATACAGGCACACTATGTTTACATAACTCCTTTTCAATTATCATTAACGGGAATGATATCAGCAGATTTGGTCAGTCTGTCGACGATGACCCAAATCGAATCAAATTCAGATGATGACCTTTGCAATAGCTAGACGTTTACTAATGTATGAGGCGATGTCTGCCTTCATAATTGCCATCAGTACAACTTCTTTAGACAAAGATACTTTTAGTCATAAATGACATAAATATAATACTTACACTTACAAATTCCAATATAACTATATCTCACAATTTCCATATTTAGGCAACCACAAGTGGCCTTTAAAACATTTAACGCTATTGGCTTCTCAATTTTAATGGTTCACATTAGCCGTGAAACCTTTCACTATTTATATTATCCTTTTTACAAACATTGTTTATTTTTATATCGTTTGGCAATTTATTTTGCACTTTCATTATTAAGGAACACATCCTAATTGTTTCTTTATATTTTCTACATAATGTGTCAGTATTTATATTCATTTTTCCTGATGATATAATTATCATGTCCATATTTATTCAAAAATTATTTCTTCACATTTTCTGAGTTTTAGTTTCTTCTCAATTATCATTTTTATCCGTTTTACTCAATCCGTCGTCTAAAGCGTCGATAATTATTATAATTAATTAAATAAGTATTAGTTAATTTTTATGAAGCGTACGCGTAAAAGTTTTAAATTTCTTAGTTCGACCAATTATATAAAATGTTCAAAAATAAATTTGAATTTAATTAACACGATTTTTGTTGATTTATCAAAAATAATTAATAGGATTCGTAAATGTTCGAAAAACCTTTGTTTATACTTTGGTCAAAGTTTTCTTAGTTTGAAAAGTAAAAATTATCGTTTCAGATTTCAAGTCATGGTTTAAATGGTTTCCTCAATCCTTCTTAGGTTATCTTGAGGTATACACAAACATTTACCCCTAAACAGAAGTTTAGTTAAGTGGTTTGTGTATAAGGGAATAATCCCTTAAAATCCTTTGTTAAAACATTTGTCAAAATATATTTGCACTTTCTTTTTAGTATAACTCAAAGTCTTAAATGACTTCTAAATTTTTGAAGAGTCAATTTATATTCCATTATCTATTAATCACATGGTTAAATCATGTAAAGGATTAAGTCTTAAGTCTTATGTTTAAATATTCAAGGTACAAGTTCTAATTGTTCGGCCAATTCAGGGCAATCTATAAATAATTATTAACTCATTCTTATTCTTATAAACAAATAAATGGTCCTTAATGATCACGAGCATGAATTTATCAAATTACAGCCTACACACGAGATTCACCAAATTTATGAATACTACATGTGCATTAGTCAATCCAAACGGCATCACGTGAAACTCATAACGTTCATTACAAGTACCGGATGTAGTGATTGTAATAGATAATCTTCTTTGCGGACGCGAAGTTGATGATAACCATGTCGTGAATCAAATCTTTAAAACATACGCTAGAACCTTGTAAATGATCGAACAAATCTTCCATTTCGAGTTATGGATTTCGTTTTCGATTGTCAATTTACTCAGTCACAGTAACCTATAACTATAAGGAATGATAACACCATAGCTCTTCATGATGACAGGCTTGGTAGAATAAAATCTTTCTCCGACAACTCTCTCAGTTGTACGGTAATTCCTTAAATTTAGATGGTGTTGACGTGAAGTACACAAGCCACTGGTGCAGCACCGAGAATATAATCAATACCAAATTCAACTTGCCTTAATGGCGAAAGTCTAGGTAATTCACCAACAAATACCTCTTAAAGTTTCAAATAACAGAATTATCTTTTAGTATATTCATATTAGGTTCTTTCTAGATTATAATATCTATGACTAATTCACAACTATTCACGTTATAATTTCAAGTCTAAATACAGGATATGGTCATCCATCAAGAATTATTTAGATCACTTTTGATAATCAGCATCTTATCATTTAGGGGAATTCTACTCGAGTTCCCATCAATTAAGACAATGTCGTCATGTCATAATCAATCAATCCATTCTACTGGAATTACCAACTTTTCAGTTTTATTGCCGTCGATAAGATGTGAACTTCTCAAAAGACTAATAATAACTCATAATCCTTCACAAATTCAAGGATATCAGGAGACATAACTAACCTTAAAAGAGTAAGGTTAACGCATAATCTGCGCGAGTGAATTTCAAATCAGATACAGACGAAAACATTTAACGAATATGAATATATCCCATGTTTTCATAATTTGAGTACGCATTCGAAAGCTCCTCGGATCGTTACCCAGGCCATTCAAATGAAACCAAATCAAAAGAAATGATAGGAATGTCGATAAATCCAGTTGGGTATCAACACTCGGTAATCAGATACTTTTCCTAAGAATCTCACTACGGGAGAATTGGACAAGAAAGAATTGTCAATTGTCAAATAAGACAATTTCCACATATGAGTAAATTCGACTCAGAAGAATAGATGCTACAGGCACATATGTAGGTGTCCCTAACACTATGTCCCTATTTTTCACCTCTTGCAGATCTCGTAAAGTTTAATCTTTCACAATATTCAAAGAAAATGTAGTGTTTATTCATTAGTTTTATGGTGACTACTAATCAGTCTTGCATAGTCCATTCCAAATTGTATGTAGGCGCGCAACTATATACAATTTCAAGATTAACGATGCAATACTAAGTTCGTCAAAATTTTATCATCATGTTTATAATAAAACATTTTCATGCTTAATTCTTAAATAAGAATCAAAAATAAATTTACAAAGATTTTCTTTGTTATGAAAACAATTAAGTTTTCCAAGGTGTTTCATAAACAACTTCATTTCAATAACAATCACTTATAAATCTCACTATGAATAATCCTTATAGTGATGAAAATTCAATTTTTCTCAAGGCATACAGTTTTATCTTATAAAAACAATGAGTGATCTGCAAAAGAGTGATGAAAAGTTGTTCACCAAGAACTAACTACAAGATAATAGGAAATGAGCTTAGCCAAATAATCATGAGATTCATGATCTCGATGGCACTCAAAAGAATAATCCACAACGTAACTCAATTCGAGATGAGTACGTGTTCAATGGTTGCATCACTAATGTGAACATTAGGATGAAGCAATAAAAGATAGATATCATCGATACATGTAGAATTTAGCAATCAAATGTAGTCTTTTCATTAATCACAAACAAGTCAAAATTGTACCGTAACACATTACGTGTCACTATGTCATACAATTCTCAGAACTCATCCTACCAACTGATATCTCAGTTAAGTTAGGGATTATTAAAAGATACCACAATGAATACTAATCTACAAGAGTCATTAGGTGTTCCATATGTCCCAGAAGATCCATCGGTCTCAATTCAGAAGAAGATTTCTTCAATTTATTTCTTGGACACTTGGCATCCTCATTAGTGGACAATGGCCTAGGAACAACACTTAACACGAATCAGCAATCAATTAAACCCTATAATTCAATCACAGGACTCAACAACTTCCTCGTAACAATTTCTTATTCCATACAGGTTAAATTTTACTTTATTCAAGTTTTTAACCAATTTTATACTCAATTCGATATCCTACCTCATTTTCCAATACTTTCAGCCTTATTTATAAACCTTAATAGGGCAATAAAAGATCGATATGATCAACACTTAGTTCCAATCCTATAGCTCTTACAACAACAATTATCAAATGAGTCACTAGTATGAAATGACTTGATCATTCAACTAGACTTCTCGGAAAGGTACTAATGCCATGAGGCTTTTGGGTAATGGTTCCAATGACAGCCTCAAGTGCAACATTCACCCTTTCGATTTCAATTTAAGAATTGGATGACAACGAATCAGATGACATCTTTCTAGGTGGTAACGTTTTGTCAAACTCCACTCTATAAGGAAACATCGTCATGACATCGATATCAGATTTAATCTCGCCAATTCTTTTTCAATATCACAATCAACTAATATCTAAATTTCTACGAATATCAACCGTTTGTTGGGATCATAAATATCCACAACTTGGTTTAGATCTAGGATAGCTAGAATTCCTACGAGAATAGCTTCGATTAATTTACTAGGGGATTTAGGGTTACTTGTGACAATCTACGTCGTATAAATACCTCGTATAAATATAGAAATAATCATCAAACAATCATGTAAATACAATTACATCATATATATATAATCCAAGTTATATATATATATTAAAATAACACTTCTCCGTCTGGCCTTGTCGGTAACTCGGGAATTCTTCGGCACCGTTATAGTCAAAAGATTTTTAGACATTTTTAGAAAAATGTTTATAGTTAAAAGATTTTGAAAAGTTTTATTCAAAACCTTAGTTTTAAAAATCTTTCGTTCTCTATAACGAGAGCTCTGGTACCAAACTGTAACACCCCCAAATTTATACAACTCAATACAGCGGAAGACTCGTTGGTGTTACGGGATAGCACATTACTCACATCATAGACAACGCATAAAAATCGCGTCGTTTAATAATAAATCATTTCCATTCATAAATATCAAAGTTACATCGGTCCCAAGTCATATTATTTCATACAAAGTTTTACAAAGTATTTGAATGGAAAAATATTGTTTAAGTGCGGGCCATGAATTCTTGTCGTCTTCCCGAGAATTACCTTCAAGTACCTGAGATAAGACATGTTAAAAGAAAAGGTCAGCGATAACGCCGAGTGAGTTCATAGAGTTTAATAAAATCCATCAATATAATATCAGTATAAAATTATTACTGAAAATCATTTGGTACAAATCGTTTTAATAGGCCATAAAATAGCCAAAGTCATTTTATACAAATTCTTATCGAAAATCATAATATAGGCATTCGCCTTAAAAATCATTATACGAGCCAATGTCGTAAAAACATCATACAATACGTCTTACGACGTTGTATAAAGTTAAATAAAAACCGTATATGAATATGGTTATGAAAAACCAAAACACGAACATAATATCAATAGTATGACCCTGTATTGCTAGTCAGGCAATACATCGTAATTCGAAGCGTCTAATAGTATTTCGTTAGTTTTGGATTATTATAAGTCGCATGACATTGTTACCTTACTTAACCAACAACGGGTAGCTAACCCGATACCAAATTTGCCCATCTAAAGTAGCGTGTCGTCACAAAGGTCACGCTATGGAAATCTTCTCATACATAAATTCGCTTACCAATCAATGTGGCACGACGGGGATCAACCGTCAAGGCGCGAACTGGGGTGATCGTCCCCAAATAGTACTATTAAATGCATAAGCGTCTACCAAATCCCGGTAGTTCACAATTCATGCTAATGGGACTTTTAGTGACATAACCTAACTTTAATAATCCATTTGATTTCATCTATCGGGTCCTTTAATCATTTATCGGGTCATACAATCGGGTCATTCAATCATTCGGGTCCAAAATCAATAAACAAACAATCGGGACAAATGGTGTCCTATTTTATAAAAACTAACATGTTATCTCCCTCGCGGGTTTATAAAGCATTTATAAAAACATTTAAAAGATTGCGAGGCTATGAACTCACGTTGATGTGGGAAGGCGGGTTATCGGCAATTCGGACGTACGGTACGTGCTTCAATCACGGAAACCTAGACAAATAATACTCGTTTTAGACTCATGTCCAAAATAACAAGTATGTATACATATGATGATTATATATATATGATGATCAAGTGGGTTTACATATTCTCGTTTACTCATTTTAGTGTTATATGTCGATAACTTTTATACTAGTTTTCTCGTTTTACCTATTTACGTGTTTTAAGTTCAATAAACTTATTACAAGTTCTTTAACTTGTTTTAATCTATTTTGTACTTATATTATCAGTATTTAAACTTTACAAGTTGGGCCCAAATGGGTTAAGCCCAATAATAAGTTTACAAGTGTTTTAGTCCATTTTTGTTGTATTATTAGTCCAATAACGTTAATTTAGTCCGTTAACGTCCGTATGTCCTATAGTTCGGGTCTTATCGGTTTTTACTTGTTATACATGTTTATATATCAGTATATAAGTTTTATAAAGTTTACATTAGACGGGTCCAACCATCTAGGTTTTATTTAATAAAAACGTTAATTTTACGGTAATAGCCGAAAAATTCGTAAAAATCATGTTTATAATTCTATAACTTATAAAACTTAACAAGTTACTATTTTTATAAAATGTACACTTATTTAACCTTTTACATACTTATATAAATAAAATCCATAAGTTAGTGGGTTTTTATTTTACATTTTATACTATTAAATTTTGAGTGCTTATATAATACTAATATACTTTAATTTCCAAAAATCTGATTTTTATCTTCACTTTAACCAAAACTGCCATATCTTGAGTTCTATATGGAGATAGAAGCTCAAATTTTTATCACATAAACTACATGATATGTGCTCAATTTAACTCTTTTATAGCTACTGTTGAATCATCTTCTAAGTAGTTTCTAAAAATCGTCCAAAACAGTAAACTCAGATTTGTACCTTAAACTTGTTTTGATCATATCTCACTCATTACAATGATTCCATTGCATGGCCAACTCTCACATGTGTACAAGACATATAGCTTACTGTAAATGGATTCTACTTCATCATTTTATCAGTCCATGACCTGTTTCTTTACTGTTTTATACAGCCATCACTTTTAAGCAAGATTTTAGCCTTGTTCTTTATAGTTTTTCACCTTTTTAATCATGTTTATCAACACCAAATCCCCACATAACATTTTTATCATCATATACATATACAATAGGAAATAAAATACATGTTTACATAATCAAAATAACAAGAAGATGAGGAGGACAATCTTTATACCACCAAGTTGATGTAGGTTGTGATGAAAACATGGATTTTGATGGAGAAACTTGTGGATAACCATGACCATCTTCAAGACCACCATGCTTCATGAACTCCTTGTGGAAAATCAGCCCCAAGACACCATGAAAACTCCTCCATGGATGTTAAAACTTGCACCAATCTTCCTCTTTTTGAATGGGGATTAACATATGTAAGTTATAACATATGTTTGTGGTTAAAATTGATCAAGTGAAGGTGGTTTGGAGGTGTATTTGGGACGTCCAAAATTGCTTAGAGAGAGAGTGTGTGTTTTGCATGGAAGAAAATGATACTAGTGGTTTGTGTTGGATGGTTTTGAGGTGGTTTTGGTTTGGTTATGCTTACAAACTAAGCTAAATGGACAAGTGTCCATCAAGGGTGTTTTACTAGCTTAAACTTGCCACCATTTGTATAGGGGTGGGCAAGTGTAAACTTGTCCCATCCCTATTAATTTACGGGTACTCTTCGATTCTAGTTTCCTCGATTTGCGTGCCCTCGGGTCGTTTTACGAAAAACGTTTTTATAAATTATGAATCAACGGCACAAAACGAATCTAATAAAAATTGTCTCATCAAAAACGGAGTTCGAAAACGTAAATACGTAATCCTAAGGTTTCCGGTTTAGTCGTAAAGGACGTTAAAATAAAATCGTAAGTCCTAATCTCTTCTCGTAAATTTGTGACAACACAAATTTAAACTCCAAAATAATATTCACGGATAAATTTATTTTCTGAAATGTCGGACTGTCACCAAAAACGGTGTATGCAAACCTAAGCACGTAACGTAGAATCCTCCGGTTTAGACGTAGTCGATGCTACCTCAAGACGTAAATCCAAATTTCTTCCCAAAAATAAGTGAGTTCATATAGTAACATTAAAATAATGTTTTCAAATAAATATTGAGAATAAAATATCAACCATAAATTGACGGATTGTCACATTTGCCAATTCATGGAAGCGATCTGTGTAATCTGCATGAGCCGCTCCAACCATAGCATGTCCCCAAAACTCATTTTCCAGCTTCTCCATCTCATTGCTTGGACAAAACTCCGTAGCCATAAGAGCTTTAAAATCGGCCCAAGCCATAACATTTGCAGCAACTCTTCCCTTTGCTTGAACTTGAGTATTCCACCAAGTTAAAGCCTTCCCTACCAGTGAACCAGTTACGTACATGACCATTTGATTTGGTAAGCATCTACTCATCTGAATTACATTCTCCATCTTCTCAATCCATTGGGTAAGTACTACCGCGCCGCCCTTCCCATCATACTCTCTTGCGCCACAAGAAGTGAATGCCTTATAGCTACAACCATTGTTTCCACCTCCTGCTGGACCATTTTTGTTGTTATTGTTGTTCAGGTTGTTAGTCACCTGCTGGACAATGGTTGGTATTATGTTGGCCATTTGAGCAGCAATCAAAGTAGCCAAATCAAGATTTCCATCACCACCACTTCCACCAGCACCATTTCGCGTGTTCACCATGCTATAGTAAAAACATGACACCCGTTAACAACTACCAAAATACTTCGTATAGTATACTTACTACCCTACACACGTCTAACATAACCATACATACTACCAACATATACTATACAAGCATGTATCAACTCTCTTTCATGCAATCATACTTGAAAGTCCAGTGGTGTTGTGGCACATATATAATTATGTAGGCCTCCATAATTATACATGTTCCCTTTCACCAATGTACTCCCTCCTATGATGACACTTATAAGAAATTAATACTACATATAACACATAATCCATCAACTCACAAGCACATAACCACACAAAATAAGGTCCAAAACTCCATTTATTAAAATAACATAGTCAAAACTTGAAACATCACAAATCTATGGTCTAGCTAAACTAGCGTAGACATAATCCAAACGAAAACATAAATAATTTTAAGGCATGCCGTCCATAAGAGTCGGAAAATTTAAAACAAATAACTATACATTTTCTAGCAAAGTACAAAGATGACTAGCGTGGACGATGGTAGTTAAACCCGCACTAGTCAAAACCCGAAAGGAAAATATTATGTGTTCAAGTATGAACCATATTAGTTCCTAACTTAACAACATCGCAAAATAACATCCAAACACATCAATTATTATAAAATGCACACATACTCCTATGACGCCTATATGCAGGGACCCTTAAGCTATAGACTAGGCTACGCGACTAGGCAACCTAATTCTCTATAACCTGTGTCTCTGATTACCATTCTGTCACACCCCACCATGGCGGAACATAGGGCGCGACGTATGGATATCATCACAACATGGCGTGTCTATAGAGATAACTATATAAAATAAGAAATGTCATAAAAATGGTGACACAAAGGTCATGACAATATCTCAACAAATGCAAGGGGTCTAGGTAAGTAAGTAACAGTCCTACTTCTTACCCAAGACAACAAATAACATACCAAAACAATCATATGTGTGCCACAATATCACTTATTAAAATGAACAAACAAATAAAACAAAGAAGGAAACGGGGATTCTCCTTCTATATGCATTCCTAAGTTTCTTCAATCCTAGCCATTTATGTTCTCATGCTTAACCATAGTATCACCTGAAAGAGACACTGAAACACGTCAACATAAAGTTGGTGAGAGTCATAGGTTTAGACCCCAACGCTAAAACAGTTATAAGCTGTGAATATCAAACATCAACACAATAACATATGAACCATGTGCTTCAATAATGTATTAACAACTAGCATTCAAGTTCAATTAATCAATACTATTCCAAGGCATCACGCCTTACCAACAACCACAATTACCAAGGCATCACGCCTTACCAAAAACTATAATTTCCAAGGCATCACGCCTTACCAAACACTATGGTACCATAGGCGCCCATACACCTATGTACCCTTCCGATCCAAACCATACACAAACAAGAACCACATAGCAGTTGAACACATAATGTACACACAAGTCCAATCTCAAACCTTAAAAACATACACAGCTTCAATTTATAAATAACTCTACACAGTGTCTCTTCCATACCATCTGGAAGTCAAAAACAAAAATAAACATGGGACTATGAACACTCACCTGATAGCTTCTTCACAAGTCCTTGCACTAGCAACAAGCTAACAAACCAAAAACACGCAATCAATACACGAACCAATCACTAAGATGGCTCATTAACCTATGATGGACATCTAGCCTATTCCCACATATTTACCTTATTGATAAGCTCTAATCACCCCATTACCCTTCCTTAACAAGTCCTTAACTTGGTTAAGTTTAATAACTAACCCGTTCATATTTTACCCAAAACAGTCCCAATTTTAGGTCTCAAAACTTTAAGTCAAACGTCCACTTAAACATACCCATGGCTTTTGTAAAAGGAATATTCATACCCTTACATATGTTGGCTAACACCTTCCACTTGTCCTAACCTTAAAGCTACTGTTAAGGCCCCGATATACATATATCTACTTTTGTCATTCCAGATTTCCTGATTTTAAACGTACTAAAAGTTTGTTACCATTAAGGGGTCTTAACCTAAACCACAACCTTAGCCCAAGTGCATATACTTACTACAATATATAAACCATCTCTCACGTTCGTGAGAAGATCTCAATGCAACCCTAAGTACCCCAAACAACCCAAAACTTAAAAAGAAAACAGGCTGAATTCAAAACTGTTTTGACCTCCGACTGTTGTAACCGGTTTTTGACCCACTTCCCTACCTCCAATTTAGTTCTCGTTTCTTGCATTGGAAAGCCACTTCAAATATATTTCCAGGGGTGCTTGGATCGTAAAATAAGAGTTTATAGAACTCCCGATATGATCAAAACAATTGACTCAAAATCTGCCCAGTTTTTAAAAACGGGTTTAAACAAATTGAACAAATTAATTACCCATAACCCCATCTAATACAAGCCCTAGATTATATGATCATCATATTATGATTATCACATCATTATTTTACTGATTTTATAAAAACCCTAACCCTAATCCATCATAAGAATGATTAATTAAACACAAACAATTAAATCAAAAAGGTTAATGAAGGTTTTTACCTTTAATTAAATGGAAGATGAAAAAAACTATAGAAAACCTAAAAGTTCTCTCTTGGCCGTCGACTTAATGTTTCCAGGAAGAATAATACGTTTGGTTTGGTGTATGTGTTCCTTATATAGCCAAAAGTCCTAGCCCAACCCAAACACTAGTTACCATAAATCCCTTTTTTCCTATTTTTTTTGGTTATAATCGCTTCTAGCCGACCTATATGCATTTTTTTTATTTTTTTTCTTTTTATTGTTTAATAATATATTACTAATATTACCTTAATTTGTCTTAATTTATTTCAGCCCCTAAAGCTTCCAAAACCCCAAAACCGTGAAACTAGTCAAAATTACGCGTTTTACCGTAAAAGACGTAAAATATACACTTTTAAAAAAAATCTCAAATTTTTAAATAAACTTTATAAGTAAGTCCTAAATGACTTAACACCATCCCGAAAAATATTTATTTGACTAATTACCTCATTCGAGACCTCTAAATGCTAAACCGTAAATCCTAAAAAAAATACACTATTACTATAATACTTATACGTATACGTAAACACCAAAATATCACCATTTCATTTCATAGTCACTAATCGTGAGCTCATGAACATGAAATAACCGTTCCTCGATTTACTTATGAGTACTCTATACTCATAAACGATAATCACACCAACCTCGTTCACACAAAATAAACACGTAAGCACAAAAATCAAGTAGTCACACATAAAATATCATAAAAGTAAGACCAAGTGACGAACCTCAAAACCACGGTTGTCACACTATCCCTCCTATAAATTTGGCTCCTTCTTTTTAAACAGGGTACTCTCAATTCTTGTCTAACAATTTTTCTCCTATAATTAATATTTTACAATCTTTCACAAACAACTTTCTACATCAATGGCGCCTAAGTTTAAACCAAGTGACTTGGTATTGGGATTCAGAAGTCAGCATAATATGATTGCTTATTTGGAGGCTGATGATGCTCTGTTTCCTCAATACACCCAGATGGTGACGTATTTGAATGCATCTCCATTACAGTATGCTCTTTCTCATGCTCCTCTCATCTATGTCACTCATATTAAACAGTTTTGGAACACTGTTAGTTCCTCAACACTTAATAATGTGACTAGATTAACAGCTATTGTTCGTGGGCGTTCTTGGGTGGTTACTGAAGCCTTGGTTCGCCAGGCTTTGCATCTTAATGATGCAAATGGTATAACCACTCTACCCATTAATGAGATAGAACAAGGACTTCAAGCCTTGGGGTATCCTTTCCCTGAAGAGTGTACTTTAAATAAATATCAGAAACAAGAATTCCCCCAGCTTGGAAGTACTTAATACATGTCATCCTTTAATGTTTGAGTCCCAAATGTACTACACATAATGAAATTAAAAGATCAATTGCTAGTGCAATTGTGTGTATTACAAATGGCAAAAGTATAATTTTTCTAAACTAATTTTTGATGGCATGTGTAAAAACAAGGGTAATAAGATGACTTTGGCTTACCCAAGATTTTTACAAATGATTTTTTATGAACAAAGGTATTGCACCAGGGATCATGATGATTTTTATGCGATCCCTATGCAAAAGAAAGCTATTTTTAGTAAGATGAATTCACCCCCTCACAGAGACTTACCCCTTACCCAGGCCATGCTTGCTGTTATTGAAGCAGCACAACCTCAACCTGACCCACAACCTTTGCCTGAACCATTACCTTCTCCTCAACACATGGAACTTGACCAAGATTCCTTCAACGCTGACACATTACATGTTGGCATTGAAACTTCAAATCCAGACGTTGACACCTTTCTTCAACAGACCCAAACACCCCTTAACCTTCAAACTACCACCCAATCCACATCATCTTCTACACCCCCTGAATATAGGTTGATAAAACACCCAAGGACTACTGGAGTGTTCTCCTCTGGTGATCCTAGCCATGTTGTAGAGAGAACCACCACCACAAGTGTGGTTGATGATATGGATGTGGCTGGGACTATTGGTACTCGCTTAGATGCAGGCCAAGCCAGTCCTAACATCTTTAAGACCTCATCCATGCCCCATGACTCTACTTTGGGAGGTCAAATACCCATTCTAGAGGAGGGAAAATTGGCATCTTACACAATGTTGGAATTGACGGCTGTCTGCATTAGCTTGCAAAAGCAAAATGCAGACCTGGTTCAAACAATCAGTACACAAGGCCTTGAACTCAAGCAATTGAGGGAGAGGATTGTTCTTTTGGAGGATGCTAACAATAGGCGTGGAATGGAGGATTCTTCCAAAGGGGAGGATGAGCAGGTACATGTGAGTGACAAAGGCTCACATGATGGAGAATCTTTGGGTGTTGCTGAAGCCCTTACTGAATTAAAGAAGCAACCAGGTTTTGATGCATCTTTGGTTACTCCTACAAATTTGAACATATCCTTTACAACAATGATGGAGCATTTCACAAGAAGCGCTGACAAGAATAAGGTGGGCGTTGACAAGCATATTTTGGACGCTGACACACCAAGCGCTGACAAGAGTAAGTTGGGCGCTGACACACGGGATTTGAACGTTGACAGACCTGTAGATATGGTTGATGTATTCCAGTCATCAGCTATCATCAAGGAAGTTTCTTCACAAGTACCATCATCATCTTTACCCATCATTGATCCATTAGATAAGGGTAAAGGAATCATGGTAGAAACAGAGGTTCCAAAGGATGCAGCTCAAGTAGAGTTTGATTCAAAGTTGGCTGCACAACTTATGGAACAAGAAAAGAGGAAGGTTGGTGAATCACCATTTGTAATTACTTCTGAGGAACAAGAAGGAAGTGATGATGAAAGTTCAGATTCAAGTGTTATGATAATTGAACAACCAGAAAGACTTGAATATGGTGATGAGTTGGCAAGGGAGAAACTTAGAGAGTTAAAGTTGCAGGTAGATTATGATATGCTAGAAGTTGCTCAGATGTACCATGCTTGGGAGAATAAGGTTATGGAGAATCAAGATATGACAATTTCAGATCAAATTTGGGGTTTGGAGATTCTTCTAAGAGTTCAAAGAGATTGCAAGGTAATTCTGAAGCATAAGGCTAGCAATGTTTTCTCACTGCTGAAGAGAGATAGAAGGGAGCTTTATTACATGTTTCTTAGATGTCATCAAACAGGATGGACCTTTCAGAAATTGCAGGGATTACCCTTTGAAGAATTGGAGTATAAGGCTTATCCTATTTGGGCAACAGTGCAAGAAATGGACACTATCAGACTTCTCTCAGATGAAAGGAGAGAAGAACTTGCAGAAGAGATGGAGATTCAAAAGGCTATGATTGCTCCAAGGCCTTTGAAGAAGGGAGTTCCACTTAAGTTCCCTAAAGATTTGGATAAATTGAATCCCAGTGAAGATGTTATAAGAAGGAGAATTAAGCTCTCACCCATGGAAGCTTCAGATATGGTACAAGTGTTACCTCTTGATGCCAGAAACCCTATCAATAGCTACGAAGAAGATGCAAGTGGGTTTTGATGATTGGCATATATGGGAAAGAGGTACACACATTTACTACTCTTATGTCTTTGTTTGCAAGTATGGATAGGGAAGACTTGGCAGACCTTTGGAGGTTATTGCTGGTCAAGTATGAGACTGAATCACCTACTTCAGTCAATGGAATAAAGATTTGGTCAACATTCAAGAGAATGTATGCACCAGAAGAAGAAGATCCTGTTTGGAAGGATCTTGAGGATGATATCAGTGGACTTCAATGGCGGTTGTATTCAGCAGCTGGTGTATGAGTTCAACAAAGTTTTCTGAATATCTTCTTGTGGATGCTGAGTATCCCATGTCCAAAGAAGTTTTGGAATATATGAAGACAACACAGCTGGAGATTGACTACTCACGTGACGTGGCCAAAGATTTGATTAGGCATGTTTATTACCAATTTGATAAGATTTGTAAGAATCCTCCTAGTTCTTAGTTTTTATTCAGAAACTTGATTGCTAGAGTGGTTATCAAGTTTAGGGGAGGATTGTTGGGAATAAAATGTAGCCAGTACAGTTGAACGCTGACAAGAGTAATCGGGATGTTGATAAGAAGAAAACAAGCGTTGACAGAGTGAGCGTTGACAGGAAGATGTCAAGCGTTGATAGGATGAAGTCAAGCACTGATAGAAGACTTAGTCTACACGTATTATGTTTCTAGTTTGTTTCTAGTAAAGATATGATTAACAATGTATTTTCTATGTTTATCTTTACCTAAAATAGCTGATACGTAGACTCTTGTACAAGGCTCCTTATGTCTATAAAAGGAGGCCTTTAGGTTTTGTTTCAATATAAGTTTTCATACGTTTAACACTTTCATTGTATGCAAGTTTGTACTAATCAATCAAGTGAAAGTTTGGTTTACATTGTTTGTGTGTGTTCTTGTTTGAGTATTAATTCCGCATAATACTTCAATTGTTTTATACACAACAAAGTTTCTCTACGTGTTTAACTTGATCTAATCTCGTTTGCACAAGCTAAATCGATCTAAGTTTGGGATCAACATCCTTTATCCAAATACCAAAATAGATCAATGCATAAAATTGGTACATGCATCATGCCTCTAGCAATGACATTCATACTTGTTTGGCAAAGCATAAAATAACCAATCTTGGCCTATTGGAATTTTGAGAATACTTTCTTCAAGAATTCAATTTATTGAAACTCTTGCACATGTGCATTCAAACAATTTGATATTGCAACATAGTATCAAAATTTTGAAACATCCTTGATCACCAATTTCCTAAACTTCCAAAACACATTTGAAGTTCAAAGTATTCTAATTCTTTAATGTATAATGCAACTTTAATCAACATGTCATCTCCAAAAGATCCCATGACTAATATTGAGTGTTACCTCAATTATATCTTTTCAAGTTTAACAACTTGTCATAAAAGATATGAATACGTTACCTTTAATATCTATTATGTAATGTTTGATTCCAACCAAACCTTCAAGTTTGTTGGCTATGATAATTTGCACAACTATTGACAAATTACTCATCCATAGAATATGGAAGCTGATCCAAGATTTAGGATGTTATTCTATTTCCAAACATATTCCTTTAGAATATTCATTACACAAGTTATTTAATAACTTCTTAAATAGATTAATATATTCAAATCATCATGCATTTTAAGCATGATATAAATACAACACGACACACATGAGAATTTCTCAAAACAGATTTAGATTTCTTCATGTCCTAAATATCCATGTAAACTTACTACATGGCATATTACGTTGTATTTCCAACGCATAAATAAACAAATATTATTTGTTCCAAGGTTATGTACATCTTATTTTCTAAATCTTCAAAGTAAAGTTTCATCTCAGATCTAAACCAAATCAAAATTTAATCTGAATGAAATCTTACTTTCTTACATGTCTATTTGACACAAATAATTTAAGAAAATAACCATAATACTCCCACTAGCTTTTTGGAATACTCAGAAATCATCTTATTCAAATATAAATCCAATCTTGAATTTCAAATTAAACATAAGAATAATCTCCTAGATGCATGCTTTTATCCATTCATAGATAATTGCACTTTGTACTTTTCCAAAGATTTATTTTGAAGTAATAAACTCATTTCGATTACTTAAGTCCTTGCTCAAGTAGTCACTCAAGAAATAGTTCAAACATATCCAAATTTTTCAATTTAAAATATGACCATCAAAATCTTTATATATTTAATGTGTTTAGGAAATAATACTCAATCACAATTAATTACTTAAGTGTGATTAATAATCTATTCATAATACATACATTAAATATGTGTACAATTTTGTCCATATAATTTCGACACAAAGATTAAACCACCACAATTGGCGTTTTCTTCCTTTGACGAAACTCATCTCCAATTTCTAGTCAAGCTATTTAAGATAAACCAAAACCGAAATTTGATTATCTTGTTGGACAACATCTATAAAAATCATAGTATGAGTAGTTTACCCAAAACAATATTTGGTAACAAATCAAAACAATAATTTGTAACTCATAATTCTCATCATATAAATCGCATATCCGAGATATCCTTACGGACCTATGACGTAAATTCCTTTATCTTGAGAGTTAGCATTTACAAGCCTTCCTCATGATAATTACTAGTGTATTTCAGAAGATTATGTATCTTGTAATTTTATCTTTCAAGATCAATCCCACTTGCTTTTAGTAACTTAAAAATTACTCTTTAAATACATAGCAAATAGATCAACACTCCAACGTTATCTATATGGGACATTACAAAACACAATGGCAGTTCCATACTCTTTATTTTCTAAGCAATCCACTTCATAAGTAGTTTAGCAAAATCCGAACTTCATTTAAGATATAACACGATTCATCACATTCCATATATAATGGTATCTTATTAATCTTCTTAGATCAAGTCATACTCAACTTTCTAACCTTGATATCTTTTGGAATAAAGGAAGATATAGTTATCTTGAATCAAACATCACCATCATATTGAGAGTTTTGATTTTCCTAATGAACATACCATAACAATGATGTATTTCATTTAGGGAAATATTGTAAGTTAATCTTAACAATATTAAGATAAATATATATATATATCGGTTTAGCTATATACCAACTAAATCATCTTAATGGTAATATAGATTTCCTAACCATTTTGCATGCTTTATAACTCAAGTACTTTTAATACAAAGTCACTTCATTTTATATCTTTAAAACATAAAAGTTATAATTGCATCATACGTTTAAACTCATTTGAAAATGACACCATGTATATGTATTAACAAAAGAGATGATACATTAACGTCTTACTTTATATTATACGTCTTTCAAGACTTTATGTTTGTGACTTTATACAATAAATCATAAACATGTATAACTAAAATAATCATGAACACCACTAGGTTTCAACTATCTTTTCAAGTTAATTCACTACTATGTCTATTTATGTAATTTCAAGAATACACAAATATTTTTTAGGTAGTCTTTTAATCATATTGA
The DNA here is from genome assembly GCA_025667525.1 of Glebionis coronaria. Taxonomy (NCBI): domain Eukaryota; kingdom Viridiplantae; phylum Streptophyta; class Magnoliopsida; order Asterales; family Asteraceae; genus Glebionis; species Glebionis coronaria. Next base: position 589,895,610 of record CM046880.1, on the reverse strand, counting down.
CACATGATTTAACTTTCATCTAATATAAATTAGATTGTTAGTCTCTTATCTTAAAGACAAGATAGTCATATCTTTATGAGTTGTTTCTTGCACACAATGTTCATTTCTCCCACTTGTGCATGGAACAACCTCATATATTATATAAACATCACGTCTAACGTTCGTCTATAAAAAATATGATTGTGCCACATATATTAGCTTTTTACAAGTAGATGTAGAATCACTTAATCAACAAGAACCAGTACATAACTATCTTTGAAGATATTAGTGTCAACAATTCGAAAGTAATTATCCTAGAACATACTAAAGATAATATGGGTTATTACCAAGACAACAAGGCTTGTAACTCCCACTGAATTAGAGAATGTTTTAATAGACTCAAAATCGGTAATACAAGACAACATTGAAAATGTTTCATAATCGGTGAAAATAATTAGTGTTGTGTTTACTTTCTTACACCTTTGAAAAACACATTCGTAACAATTACTTATAGTGTTTAAGAGTGTACTCTACTTCGTAAATGATGACTTATCCATCAAATGGTTTTTAACTTGAAAAAACTTGAAATGCAATTTCTTCCTTAATAGGTCTACCAACCCCACAATGGTATGTAGTGCCTATAAATGGTCAAAGCACAACTACTAGATAAATTTGCTAGTTTGCCTTATAACCAATTAACGGTAGCTATTAATAACTCAAAATATACACTTTTCTTAACTATTAAAGTTTGCTATGAGTTATGTATTTTGAATTTTGACATTTCTAAAATCCTTATTACTCCTTCTTCACTCATGGAAAAGAGTTTAGGTTTATCTTTTAAATTGACTCTATCCTCAACCATACGGTTTTAGATCAATAAATGAATAAACCACGTTTACGGTGTAACGTTGCATTAATACATTTGTAAAAGAATTTACAAAATTCAATTTTAGTATTTTTGATAATACCATTCAAGAAAATAAAATTACCCCGATAACAATAACCATAGTATTTTCCTAGAAAACTAGAATCCAAAATGACATAATTTCATCACATCAGTTGATCTGCTAGCAATGAAAGTATTCAAGATGGTAACTTGTCGAACAATGATTGATAGACAAATTTGCAATTTCTAGATATTTAAGGGATTTACATTGCCAAAAGTCATTTTGCATTGTAAACACGTTTCATCCCTTCTTTATGCCTTAAGTTTCCAGATCTCACTGAGTAACTCAATTAAGTCGACTAATCTAAAGAACGTAAAACCTTCATGTGCAATCTTATTTAGTCATGAAGTTTTATCTCCATTACAACATCGTCCAGAATCTTATATAACGAAAATTGTAACCTCAAGTGTTCGTCAATTAGATGGCATATGACTTTAAATTTACGGTATAAATTTCGATGTCAAAATCATGCATGGAGAAGCATGCATACATCTCCATAGCATTAGTTTAATAAAAAAATTTAGTAAACCTTTTGGTGAGACTAAATTTTCGCCATATATATTGCAAGTTGAGGTATTGGTTAAACCAATTAAAGATTTTACCCACAACTATTCACAACGTACGTCTCCTAGAACTTGGCTAGAGCATAAAGCAATAACCTTATTCATTGTGTTTCGGATGTGAATTTGCAGTAAATCAACCTTAAGGAATTATGTAAATAATAACCGTAGGTAATTACAACTTTGACGCACAGGCAAGCCGGGAATTTGGTCAGCGCTGAAGCGTAACACCTCATTCCTTAACCAGGTTCATGACCAGCGGTGCGTTATACCCACTTTATAGTTTGTCAAATTTGAGTAGGTCGTTAAGTTATTATTGCAATTCCAATCAGTGCAAATCATATGTCAATTAGATCTCAAAACAATTAATTAATTTTTATATGATTTAGTCCATATTAATTTACCTTGGAACAAATTACCCTTGTTTACAACATACCATCAATATAAACGTATGAAAACAAGTAGGTACAAAAAAAACTAAATCTTAAACACATAATAACAATTTATATGTGCAATAAATAAATCAAATAGCCACATGCATACAATTTATTCAATAAATAATATCAAATCTAGGTTTTTATATTCATATAAAAGTCTTCCCTAATTTTAGATTTATTGAATCAAATAAAGTATGTAGCAAAACACGTAACAATTACCACATAAAACATATGAACCATGAAAAAAAACATATATGTTCATCACGGATCTACCACATAACTTAACAATTAAATCTCTACGGATCGAAACATGAATTCTCATAAAATAACAATTAATCATGCAATTCATCAAAGTTCCACCCAAATCACTTAACAAATTAATTAAATCACTACGGATCGTAACCTTAAATACATGACATAAAATTAATCATGTAATTATCTAAAGATCAAAACATGCAATTTTAGGGTTTAAAAAAAACTATCTTTTTTTATTTATAATCGGCTAAAAAAACAAACAGACAATTTTTTTAAATCGGATTTTTAAAAAAAATAAAACGCTAAATTTTCTTTTAAAAAAACATGTAGTTTTAACTCAAAACAATTATTAGTTAAAAAACAATCTTTAGATCTCGATAATTATAACATGTTAAAACGGCTCTGATACCACTGAAGGTTTATAAAGTTCATAACAATTATACAAAACCCTAAATAAGATCAAAGCACATATAGCGGAAGCGATTTAACAAGATCATAATCAATAACACAATTATAATTAATTGAATTAGGGTTACATACCTTTATCCTAGTGAAGATCCATAATATCACCAACGAATCATCAATAAGGGTATATGACGAACAGTACCAAGATGTAGTCTAAAGTAAGACTACATTACGTTCTTGTACACACGTAATACAACGAGCTAACCGTGATTCTAGCACGTGTAAACCGAGCTTCTACACTTGTGGAATATCCACCCAACAACCCTAGAGAGGGGCTAGGACTAGATAATATAAATAGCTTAATCGAAAACCAAAACCCTAATTATAGGGGTGTTTGGTCGGCGATCAAAGAGAAAGAGAAAGAGAGATTGTGTATAAATTATGAAGGCTAAGGGTTTGTTTATATAGGCCTTGGAAAAACTTTTCCTCCAAGTAATAAACCAATTAGGAAACAAAATCTATTTTCTTTCCTTTTCCTTCCCCTTTGGCTGTCGACTACAAGCCTACCCAAGTGGGGCTTCCGGAACTTTCCGTTTCCTTTTTCTCTTCTATTTAATTCCATAACGGTCGTTTATACTTAACTTTTAATTATTAGCGATCGTTAGTTAAGCTTCGGTTTAATTTAATAAATATGTAAAATATATTTAATAAATAAAATTAACCCTTTACGTAATGTGTGCAATCCCGTAATCCCGAGTTCGATCCTAACACACGACTATTTAAATATAAGTCCACAAAACTTTCATAGAGACCTTTCTCCTTCTTGAATAACCTGCTATTACGTTCCAACCAAATGAAATATGATGTAGCAACAAAGATCATCTGCGCAATAATACTTCTTGTCGTACGACTATTAGCCATCAGTTGTAAGTGCATGAGAATACCTTGTAATGTAGGTGAAACAAGCTTCGCACAAGCTAGACAACGAACACTACACCATACCTTAGATGAATATGTACATTCAAAGAATAAATATGTATGCGAGTCCGGGTGAAGAACACAAAGAAATCATCCAATAGAATCTAATTCGACATCATTGCCCACATCCCATTGTTTTAACTTATCTTGCGATTTTAGACACCACTTCATAACGAGCCATAAACGAAACGTATGTTGAGGTATTTCATGAGAAAGCGATACAACACAACACCATGGTACCTCAACAACCCTTATTCTCAATCCCTCCCAAGCATTATAAACCGAGAACGAAGACAACCTGCCATTGGTATCTCGCCATTTAACAACACCAGGGCGATCCACATCAAGATTAGGAAAAGGAATGTTTTGTAAATATGGAACTTTTAAGAGGCAAGCTTGCGGCCATAACTCCCTATTGAAAACCATATTTTCCACACAATTTCGCAAGTTAAAACCCTTCATTGGAATGTATCTAGGGTTTAAAAACCCGATAAGAGGACTTTGAGATATCCAACTATCGAACATTACAAATGTATTCTTCCTGTTACCAAGCATACACCAAAAGAAAGGTCTTATAAATTCCCGAATTTGAAGTAGCTTAAGTAATCCCCAACTAGCATCCACTTTTAAAGAAACATCCCAAAAAGACAAACCTTTGAGCTTATACATGTGAATCAATCGAACCCAAAGTGACTCCTTATTTGAAACAATATTCCAAATATGCATCGCCAACAACACAATATTGAATAGATCAAGACTACGAATGCCAAGACCACCCTCTGGCTTAATTAGAGAGACAAATATGTTCCCAAGCAACTTTATCTTTACCGTGGCTAAGCTCTCAATTACGCCAAAGAAACCCTCGAGTAAGCTCTTGATCATGAATAATCGTTGTTCACTTCAATTTACATAGTTTCTCGCAGATGACTAATCTGATGTTAGTTTTCATATAGAAGCAATATTTATTTTATCGACTCTTATCAAGTAGATATTGAGAATTGAATATGATCTTCAACAAGTATTCTAGCAAATCCCGCATAAGCCCCTTAACGGTTCTCTTAACATTTACAGTAGCTATTAATAACTCAAAATATACACTTTTCTTAACTATTAAAGTTTGCTATGAGTTATGTATTTTGAATTTTGACATTTCTAAAATCCTTATTACTCCTTCTTCACTCATGGAAAAGAGTTTAGGTTTATCTTTTAAATTGACTCTATCCTCAACCATACGGTTTTAGATCAATAAATGAATAAACCACGTTTACGGTGTAACGTTGCATTAATACATTTGTAAAAGAATTTACAAAATTCAATTTTAGTATTTTTGATAATACCATTCAAGAAAATAAAATTACCCCGATAACAATAACCATAGTATTTTCCTAGAAAACTAGAATCCAAAATGACATAATTTCATCACATCAGTTGATCTGCTAGCAATGAAAGTATTCAAGATGGTAACTTGTCGAACAATGATTGATAGACAAATTTGCAATTTCTAGGTATTTAAGGGATTTACATTGCCAAAAGTCATTTTGCATTGTAAACATGTTTCATCCCTTCTTTATGCCTTAAGTTTCCAGATCTCACTGAGTAACTCAATTAAGTCGACTAATCTAAAGAACGTAAAACCTTCATGTGCAATCTTATTCAGTCATGAAGTTTTATCTCCATTACAACATCGTCCAAAATCTTATATAACGAAAATTGTAACCTCAAGTGTTCGTCAATAAGATGGCATATGACTTTAAATTTACGGTATAAATTTCGATGTCAAAATCATGCATGGAGAAGCATGCATACATCTCCATAGCATTAGTTTAATAAAAAAAATTTAGTAAACCTTTTGGTGAGACTAAATTTTCGCCATATATATTGCAAGTTGAGGTATTGGTTAAACCAATTAAAGATTTTACCCACAACTATTCACAACGTACGTCTCCTAGAACTTGGCTAGAGCATAAAGCAATAACCTTATTCATTGTGTTTCGGATGTGAATTTGCAGTAAATCAACCTTAAGGAATTATGTAAATAATAACCGTAGGTAATTACAACTTTCACGCACAGGCAAGCCGGGAATTTGGTCAGCGCTGAAGCGTAACACCTCCTTCCTTAACCAGGTTCATGACCAGCGATGCGTTATACCACTTTATAGTTTGTCAAAGTTGAGTAGGTCGTTAAGTTATTATTGCAATTCCAATCAGTGCAAATCATATGTCAATTAGATCTCAAAACAATTAATTAATTTTTATATGATTTAGTCCATATTAATTTACCTTGGAACAAATTACCCTTGTTTACAACATACCATCAATATAAACGTATGAAAACAAGTAGGTACAAAAAAAACTAAATCTTAAACACATAATAACAATTTATATGTGCAATAAATAAATCAAATAGCCACATGCATACAATTTATTCAATAAATAATATCAAATCTAGGTTTTTATATTCATATAAAAGTCTTCCCTAATTTTAGATTTATTGAATCAAATAAAGTATGTAGCAAAACACGTAACAATTACCACATAAAACATATGAACCATGAAAAAAAAACATATATGTTCATCACGGATCTACCACATAACTTAACAATTAAATCTCTACGGATCGAAACATGAATTCTCATAAAATAACAATTAATCATGCAATTCATCAAAGTTCCACCCAAATCACTTAACAAATTAATTAAATCACTACGGATCGTAACCTTAAATACATGACATAAAATTAATCATGTAATTATCTAAAGATCAAAACATGCAATTTTAGGGTTTAAAAAAAAACTATCTTTTTTTATTTATAATCGGCTAAAAAAAACAAACAGACAATTTTTTTAAATCGGATTTAAAAAAAAAACGCTAAATTTTCTTTTAAAAAAAACATGTAGTTTTAACTCAAAACAATTATTAGTTAAAAAACAATCTTTAGATCTCGATAATTATAACATGTTAAAACGGCTCTGATACCACTGAAGGTTTATAAAGTTCATAACAATTATACAAAACCCTAAATAAGATCAAAGCACATATAGCGGAAGCGATTTAACAAGATCATAATCAATAACACAATTATAATTAATTGAATTAGGGTTACATACCTTTATCCTAGTGAAGATCCAAAATATCACCAACGAATCATCAATAAGGGTATATGACGAACAGTACCAAGATGTAGTCTAAAGTAAGACTACATTACGTTCTTGTACACACGTAATACAACGAGCTAACCGTGATTCTAGCTCGTGTAAACCGAGCTTCTACACTTGTGGAATATCCACCCAACAACCCTAGAGAGGGGCTAGGACTAGATAATATAAATAGCTTAATCGAAAACCAAAACCCTAATTATAGGGGTGTTTGGTCGGCGATCAAAGAGAAAGAGAAAGAGAGATTGTGTATAAATTATGAAGGCTAAGGGTTTGTTTATATAGGCCTTGGAAAAACTTTTCCTCCAAGTAATAAACCAATTAGGAAACAAAATCTATTTTCTTTCCTTTTCCTTCCCCTTTGGCTGTCGACTACAAGCCTACCCAAGTGGGGCTTCCGGAACTTTCCGTTTCCTTTTTCTCTTCTATTTAATTCCATAACGGTCGTTTATACTTAACTTTTAATTATTAGCGATCGTTAGTTAAGCTTCGGTTTAATTTAATAAATATGTAAAATATATTTAATAAATAAAATTAACCCTTTACGTAATGTGTGCAATCCCGTAATCCCGAGTTCGATCCTAACACACGACTATTTAAATATAAGTCCACAAAACTTTCATAGAGACCTTTCTCCTTCTTGAATAACCTGCTATTACGTTCCAACCAAATGAAATATGATGTAGCAACAAAGATCATCTGCGCAATAATACTTCTTGTCGTACGACTATTAGCCATCAGTTGTAAGTGCATGAGAATACCCTGTAATGTAGGTGAAACAAGCTTCGCACAAGCTAGACAACGAACACTACACCATACCTTAGATGAATATGTACATTCAAAGAATAAATATGTATGCGAGTCCGGGTGAAGAACACAAAGAAATCATCCAATAGAATCTAATTCGACATCATTGCCCACATCCCATTGTTTTAACTTATCTTGCGATTTTAGACACCACTTCATAACGAGCCATAAACGAAACGTATGTTGAGGTATTTCATGAGAAAGCGATACAACACGACACCATGGTACCTCAACAACCCTTATTCTCAATCCCTCCCAAGCATTATAAACCGAGAACGAAGACAACCTGCCATTGGTATCTCGCCATTTAACAACACCAGGGCGATCCACATCAAGATTAGGAAAAGGAATGTTTTGTAAATATGGAACTTTTAAGAGGCAAGCTTGCGGCCATAACTCCCTATTGAAAACCATATTTTCCACACAATTTTGCAAGTTAAAACCCTTCATTGGAATGTATCTAGGGTTTAAAAACCCGATAAGAGGACTTTGAGATATCCAACTATCGAACATTACAAATGTATTCTTCCCGTTACCAAGCATACACCAAAAGAAAGGTCTTACAAATTCCCGAATTTGAAGTAGCTTAAGTAATCCCCAACTAGCATCCACTTTTAAAGAAACATCCCAAAAAGACAAACCTTTGAGCTTATACATGTGAATCAATCGAACCCAAAGTGACTCCTTATTTGAAACAATATTCCAAATATGCATCGCCAACAACACAATATTGAATAGATCAAGACTACGAATGCCAAGACCACCCTCTAGCTTAATTAGAGAGACAAATATGTTCCCAAGCAACTTTATCTTTACCGTGGCTAAGCTCTCAATTACGCCAAAGAAACCCTCGAGTAAGCTCTTGATCATGAATAATCGTTGTTCACTTCAATTTACATAGTTTCTCGCAGATGACTAATCTGATGTTAGTTTTCATATAGAAGCAATATTTATTTTATCGACTCTTATCAAGTAGATATTGAGAATTTAATATGATCTTCAACAAGTATTCTAGCAAATCCCGCATAAGCCCCTTAACGGTTCTCTTAACATTTACAGTAGCTATTAATAACTCAAAATATACACTTTTCTTAACTATTAAAGTTTGCTATGAGTTATGTATTTTGAATTTTGACATTTCTAAAATCCTTATTACTCCTTCTTCACTCATGGAAAAGAGTTTAGGTTTATCTTTTAAATTGACTCTATCCTCAACCATACGGTTTTAGATCAATAAATGAATAAACCACGTTTACGGTGTAACGTTGCATTAATACATTTGTAAAAGAATTTACAAAATTCAATTTTAGTATTTTTGATAATACCATTCAAGAAAATAAAATTACCCCGATAATAATAACCATAGTATTTTCCTAGAAAACTAGAATCCAAAATGACATAATTTCATCACATCAGTTGATCTGCTAGCAATGAAAGTATTCAAGATGGTAACTTGTCGAACAATGATTGATAGACAAATTTGTAATTTCTAGATATTTAAGGGATTTACATTGCCAAAAGTCATTTTGCATTGTAAACATGTTTCATCCCTTCTTTATGCCTTAAGTTTCCAGATCTCACTGAGTAACTCAATTAAGTCGACTAATCTAAAGAACGTAAAACCTTCATGTGCAATCTTATTCAGTCATGAAGTTTTATCTCCATTACAACATCCTCCAGAATCTTATATAACGAAAATTGTAACCTCAAGTGTTCGTCAATTAGATGCCATATGACTTTAAATATACGGTATAAATTTCGATGTCAAAATCATGCATGGAGAAGCATGCATACATCTCCATAGCATTAGTTTAATAAAAAAAATTTAGTAAACCTTTTGGTGAGACTAAATTTTCGCCATATATATTGCAAGTTGAGGTATTGGTTAAACCAATTAAAGATTTTACCCACAACTATTCACAACGTACGTCTCCTAGAACTTGGCTAGAGCATAAAGAAATAACCTTATTCATTGTGTTTCGGATGTGAATTTGCAGTAAATCAACCTTAAGGAATTATGTAAATAATAACCATAGGTAATTACAACTTTGACGCACAGGCAAGCCGGGAATTTGGTCAGCGCTGAAGCGTAACACCTCCTTCCTTAACCAGGTTCATGACCAGCGGTGCGTTATACCCACTTTATAGTTTGTCAAAGTTGAGTAGGTCGTTAAGTTATTATTGCAATTCCAATCAGTGCAAATCATATGTCAATTAGATCTCAAAACAATTAATTAATTTTTATATGATTTAGTCCATATTAATTTACCTTGGAACAAATTACCCTTGTTTACAACATACCATCAATATAAACGTATGAAAACAAGTAGGTACAAAAAAAACTAAATCTTAAACACATAATAACAATTTATATGTGCAATAAATAAATCAAATAGCCACATGCATACAATTTATTCAATAAATAATATCAAATCTAGGTTTTTATATTCATATAAAAGTCTTCCCTAATTTTAGATTTATTGAATCAAATAAAGTATGTAGCAAAACACGTAACAATTACCACATAAAACATATGAACCATGAAAAAAAACATATATGTTCATCACGGATCTACCACATAACTTAACAATTAAATCTCTACGGATCGAAACATGAATTCTCATAAAATAACAATTAATCATGCAATTCATCAAAGTTCCACCCAAATCACTTAACAAATTAATTAAATCACTACAGATCGTAACCTTAAATACATGACATAAAATTAATCATGTAATTATCTAAAGATCAAAACATGCAATTTTAGGGTTTAAAAAAAACTATCTTTTTTTATTTATAATCGGCTAAAAAAAACAAACAGACAATTTTTTAAATCGGATTTTAAAAAAAAATAAAACGCTAAATTTTCTTTTAAAAAAACATGTAGTTTTAACTCAAAACAATTATTAGTTAAAAAACAATCTTTAGATCTCGATAATTATAACATGTTAAAACGGCTCTGATACCACTGAAGGTTTATAAAGTTCATAACAATTATACAAAACCCTAAATAAGATCAAAGCACATATAGCGGAAGCGATTTAACAAGATCATAATCAATAACACAATTATAATTAATTGAATTAGGGTTACATACCTTTATCCTAGTGAAGATCCATAATATCACCAACGAATCATCAATAAGGGTATATGACGAACAGTACCAAGATGTAGTCTAAAGTAAGACTACATTACGTTCTTGTACACACGTAATACAACGAGCTAACCGTGATTCTAGCACGTGTAAACCGAGCTTCTACACTTGTGGAATATCCACCCAACAACCCTAGAGAGGGGCTAGGACTAGATAATATAAATAGCTTAATCGAAAACCAAAACCCTAATTATAGGGGTGTTTGGTCGGCGATCAAAGAGAAAGAGAAAGAGAGATTGTGTATAAATTATGAAGGCTAAGGGTTTGTTTATATAGGCCTTGGAAAAACTTTTCCTCCAAGTAATAAACCAATTAGGAAACAAAATCTATTTTCTTTCCTTTTCCTTCCCCTTTGGCTGTCGACTATAAGCCTACCCAAGTGGGGCTTCCGGAACTTTCCGTTTCCTTTTTCTCTTCTATTTAATTCCATAACGGTCGTTTATACTTAACTTTTAATTATTAGCGATCGTTAGTTAAGCTTCGGTTTAATTTAATAAATATGTAAAATATATTTAATAAATAAAATTAACCCTTTACGTAATGTGTGCAATCCCGTAATCCCGAGTTCGATCCTAACACACGACTATTTAAATATAAGTCCACAAAACTTTCATAGAGACCTTTCTCCTTCTTGAATAACCTGCTATTACGTTCCAACCAAATGAAATATGATGTAGCAACAAAGATCATCTGCGCAATAATACTTCTTGTCGTACGACTATTAGCCATCAGTTGTAAGTGCATGAGAATACCCTGTAATGTAGGTGAAACAAGCTTCCCACAAGCTAGACAACGAACACTACACCATACCTTAGATGAATATGTACATTCAAAGAATAAATATGTATGCGAGTCCGGGTGAAGAACACAAAGAAATCATCCAATAGAATCTAATTCGACATCATTGCCCACATCCCATTGTTTTAACTTATCTTGCGATTTTAGACACCACTTCATAACGAGCCATAAACGAAACGTATGTTGAGGTATTTCATGAGAAAGCGATACAACACGACACCATGGTACCTCAACAACCCTTATTCTCAATCCCTCCCAAGCATTATAAACTGAGAACGAAGACAACCTGCCATTGGTATCTCGCCATTTAACAACACCAGGGCGATCCACATCAAGATTAGGAAAAGGAATGTTTTGTAAATATGGAACTTTTAAGAGGCAAGCTTGCGGCCATAACTCCCTATTGAAAACCATATTTTCCACACAATTTCGCAAGTTAAAACCCTTCATTGGAATGTATCTAGGGTTTAAAAACCCGATAAGAGGACTTTGAGATATCCAACTATCGAACATTACAAATGTATTCTTCCCGTTACCAAGCATACACCAAAAGAAAGGTCTTACAAATTCCCGAATTTGAAGTAGCTTAAGTAATCCCCAACTAGCATCCACTTTTAAAGAAACATCCCAAGAAGACAAACCTTTGAGCTTATACATGTGAATCAATCGAACCCAAAGTGACTCCTTATTTGAAACAATATTCCAAATATGCATCGCCAACAACACAATATTGAATAGATCAAGACTACGAATGCCAAGACCACCCTCTGGCTTAATTAGAGAGACAAATATGTTCCCAAGCAACTTTATCTTTACCGTGGCTAAGCTCTCAATTACGCCAAAGAAACCCTCGAGTAAGCTCTTGATCATGAATAATCGTTGTTCACTTCAATTTACATAGTTTCTCGCAGATGACTAATCTGATGTTAGTTTTCATATAGAAGCAATATTTATTTTATCGACTCTTATCAAGTAGATATTGAGAATTGAATATGATCTTCAACAAGTATTCTAGCAAATCCCGCATAAGCCCCTTAACGGTTCTCTTAACATTTACAGCCTTTCCATGTCCATTGTCCCCATAGCCTATAACCAGAAGAGAAGTGCTTTAGTAATAAGTCTCCAGTGGTCCAACATTTCTCCATAAGAATAATTTAGTTCTTGGAAAGCATAAAATCCAACTCATGTAAAGCATTTACATTTAAGTTGTTTTTGCTATTTTACACATTTGGCTTATACAAAATACAACTAAAATCAACCCAAAATAGGTCAACAAAAGCTTATTTAATTATACACATAAATTAGGTTAAAAAATATACATTATTTTTTTTAAAACTTGTTGTATCTACTTTTTTTCTCCATCATCATCAACTATAGAAAATTGAATAAAACTATCAAAACTTGTTCTATGCGAAAAAAGAAAACCAAACAGCTATGTACTTCCGTGATTATCAGCGTTTGGTGTAAGAAGTTGACATTTTTCGCCAATGGTTGGAAAAATTGACTGAAAGCCAGAATACCTTTTTAGTTATCTTATAGACTTCGTCAATATAAATCAATAACAATCACAATCAAAGAGCACATAGTTAATAGAATTCAAATAATATCGTAAAAAGACCATATTGAATAACGTATTTGTTTTCCATGTAAGAAAAAAAGACAATTTCTCACCCGAATCTAAATTCAAAATCAATTCAAAAAATGATTAAGAAGCAGAAAAACTTACCTTACACACTGTGGAGCCAGTGAAGATGCAAAATTTGTTTTTCAAAAAGCATATACTTTCACTTATGTTGTAGAGTCGGTGCTCGAATCATCATATGTTGCATCTTTCCCCTGCAAAGAAAAATGACAAAAACAAATCAATTAATGAACAAACTGAGCAACTCGTATTTGATCAAATGTATAAAAATATAAAACAATAGAAAAACTATTTGTAACTACATCATACCCGAAACCCAAAAATATTTAATATATTAAATCATAATTACACTTGGATCTCCAAAACCCACTTGCAACGAATTTACTTCTTAGGGTTGAATCAAAAGAATAGCATGTTGTTGCTTATGGAGAAAGATTAAGAACAATCGAGGATTTATAACTGCAAAGTTTGCGAAAGAAGATTATCAATTGATACTGAAACTGATTAAAAGCGTATGGAAGAAGGCATTTGATTGAACATTAATTATTTAATAAACAAATACTTTCCTAACTTTAAATTCCTCTCGCCATAGTGTTTAGTTTGACAGCTATAGGCGTGAATGAGTATAGATCCGATTAATTAGTTTCTATAATAATTTTGTCATATATATTAGTTGGTTACGGCTTCTAAGTCAATAAATATTTAAAATTCTATATCCTTTCCTGCGTTGGTATAGGTTTCTAAATAAATAAAGGTTAACAACTCAACAATTCATATACAACTTTTATAAGGAGTAGAGATAACACCATTCTCCCCTTTCTTCAGAGTTGTTAAGCCACTTTCCATTTTTAATTCAATATTCTATAATGTAATAACCCTCCCTGTTAAACCACTTTTCAATTTTTGTCGAAAACACGCCGCATCAAAACGTGATTACATACCCAATTCCCTTGTTGTAATACATACATTATGTAAAGATATCAAGGTATGTTATTATATTAATACCATAAATGCATAGCATAATACTACAAAGGAGTAATATTATATCCTTTTACTCAATCTTCAGGACTGGATTTAGAGAGTGCCGAGGTGAAACCTCACTAGACCCACAACATATTGGGGCCTCCCATGTTAAATGTGTGGCGTTAATTTAATTTTGAGTTTGCCATAAAATGGACGATGAACTTAAGATATTGTGTTATAAAAAGTAAAACAAAGATTTTTCAAGTGATTTATTGAGAAGAATAACAAAAAAATACATATTTCAGCTTTATAAATTTTTTTCATCCTAAGGTTTATGATCGAGGAAGATGATAAGTATGGGTGATATTCAGTTTTCATCCCAAATTTCACGACTTTTATATTTGTTTCCTGCTATTTTGGTTGTAGCCCTAAACAAGTACACATGGCTTGTTTCAATATATACTTTCAACCCTTTACATATAATTGTTTTTAAAAGAAGTCTAGTTTTATACTTTCAACCCTTTACATATAATTGTTTTTAATACACGGTGTTTAAGTTCATTTTCAGACATAAGTTTTTTTAATATTTTTTTGAATCATTCATGTCGCTTGAGAGGCCTATAACGTCAAAATGGCACAGGCCGTAACAATTTTAAGGGACGACCCTATTAATCATCTTCATCTCAAACCTACAAAATCATGATGTATGTGTTCAACTATGCACATCCTCTCATCTAGCTCATTGATTTTGTCTAGTATATTGACCAAATGAGTAAAATAAGTAAGAATGCAAAACTATGAGAAGCCTAGCTATCATTTCCAAAATTCAAATTTATATGCATAGATTACCAATTATCTATGACCACATTATTGATAATCAAATATATTTTTTTTCTTGGAATGGTAATTTTATAAAAAAAAAAAAGAAGCTATAACACCAAATGGAAATGGAAGTAGCTTTACATTTAAAAACATTGCTATATATTAAAAGTGATATTTTCTATATTTATGTTTTATTTCCTTTGCTAAAAAATTTAATGATCATTAAAGTTGAATTTTCAATTCTTTCATCTATTCTACATATAAAAGAGATTGATATCTCTCTCCTCATTTAATATTAAGTAGTACAACTCCTAAACCTTATAGTACAATTAAAAAATGCACAAAACTTAACTTTAAGTAAACAACTTATGAAGCTTATGTTACAAACCATTAATTTATTAAATGTCTTTTAAATCTAATATAATTAATACATGTAATAAAAATAATATACAAGTACAAACAAATTAAATACACCCATTAATATTATTTTTAAAACACTTTAAAATAAAAAATATATGTTACAATCCATATAGTACAAACTAATAAAACACATAAATCTTCGTAAAATTTATATGACAAGTTGATGGTTCAAAGGGTTTTAGATCGGACCAACGGAGTCATCCAGAAACTGAAGTCGCCTCCGGTTCGACTAACTAATAAAAGGTATCTGAAAATAAAATAGAGTGGGACTAAACTATTTTATTTTTGTTTTCTTCAAGCTAATTAGTTTATCGTTTCTATTTTATTTGCGTTTGAATTTTAATTATAAGGTATCCGTAGCTGCAACGCGCGGGTACCCTGCTAATAGTCTTTAATAAGTATGCACAAAGTAATTACTCTATTACCTTTATGCTAACTAGTTATAATACCCGTGCACGCATGGGACTTGAACATAAAAGATAAATGAGGTAATAATGTCGTTATTGCGATTTTATGTACTTATATATGTTTTTACCTGATTTTTTATTATGTGATAATACTAAATGATATTTTTTAGGTAAATATTAATTAATATTTTGTATAAATATTTATTGCATAAAAGATTTGAATTTGCTTAAATAAAATTTTAGCTATCTTTTTCTAGACATTTTGTGTTTAATAACATATAATGACCTTGAAAAATATATGTTGGTGTAATATGTAAAATCTCATCTATTTATTTTCATCTAATACCGATGTCTGAGGTTTTGCATTCATTTTACTATTTATATTCATGTTAATAATAATTTACGTAGATTGCATTGTTTAATTTTGTTAAGTGTCAAAATATAAAAAACAATAATTTGTGTTTTTGTTTGAATATTAATAATCATGTGATTGCTTGAGTTTTTAATATTACATATATGTTGTATTTTTAAAATATAAAATCTAGATGGTATAAAGTTTCAGGGGTATTTTGTTTATTTTATAAAGTTCCTAAAAATAGGTAAAGATATAAGTTTACACTTAAGTCTATCTAAATTATTTAAAATTCAACCATTAAAGTTTTAATTAATCCTCTCCTCCTTTTTTAAGTTTTTATTTTCACAAATTTGACACATATATCTTTTGTGTTTTCATCAAATTCTTCCACCAAAACATTTAATTTTGACTAAATTTCGTTCAATTTTGACTTTTTTGGGCACATTGCTTGATTTTGCTTATTTTGCTTATGTGTCAAAATCAAATCATTTGATTGGTCCAATTGTTTTTTCTACAACCTCCACTTTTCACTAAAACTCTCAAAAAATCTAATTCTTTTATTATATAAAAGATAAGATTACAATTCTCTTTTTGAAGACCGGCAATTGCACATTTTTCACTTGTGTAAGTGTTTGTTAAAATTATTTTTAGCTTATCATTGTTATCTTAATATGTTATTAATTTATATATTGGGTATATACTAGCAGGGTACACGCGCGATGCGGCGACGGACATCCTGTGACTAAATTTTTCGATGTTATAATTCATATTTTTTAATGCATAGATCAAATAAAAAATCTAATTGAAAAATGGTTTATTGCATTTAGTTTTTTTTCCTTTTAATCATTTACATAACTTTACTTGAACTTTCATCTACATATTACATATAATGCTAAAAGTAATAATATCTCTCGATTGAAATTACGTTTTTTGGACATGTTTTTAGATGAAAACTATCGATTCAGAACATATAATGCACAAACTAAAGTATAATGCATTAATAAACCATTTTTCAGTTAGATTTTTCATTTGATCCATGCATTAAAGTTTTTGTAATGCTATAATTTTTTGAGAAATATATGTATATTATAATTTGCATTAATATAGTATAGATGTTTTTAATGTTTGTACAATGTGCATATAATATTGTATATTTTTGTAATGGGGTATTTATTTTGAGTATTAATTACACATTAAAAAGTTTGTAATTATTGTGTGGTGAAACACTTGTACACGGCTTATTAAATTGTATTACTTAAATAATATTTTAGTTTGTGCATTAAAAGGAGATACATCATGTTAATTTAGTTATACTACTTCATTTTTTTTATTAATAGGACAGAGAGTCTAAAATACATTATATGTAGTATAGATTCTACATTTGGTTTGTACATTTGGCTTATAAAGTTGGACCTCTTAAATTATTTTTTACATTTAATAGGAGAAAAGGTGCAATTTGCTTTATAAGGGAGTAAGATAGTTCTTCAAAATCCTTAGTACTGCTCACTTTTTTCTTATCTTTTTTCTCACACTTTCATGTCCAAAATAATTAGTCATATTATAATGTACACTAATGTTAAATGTTACATGTCACATGTTACACTATATTATGAATATTACAAACGGGTTACAGTATATTTGATATGTTTATACCTCAAAAGTTTGACTGATTGCAGTAGTACTTAAATGATTATTATGTCACTGTGATTAAATTATGTTGGGCATTTATTACATTAGTATGTAAACAAAAATTATAAACTCCTATTTAAAGATGTTGTTCTAGCTCTTTATTCTATCATTCCTTGAACACATATATTATCCTTTTTCGGGTCTTTTGCTTTTGATTTTTATAGCGATGTCAATCGACGCTAACGTAGAAGGAAGGAAAGTTGTGACTCAAAGGAGTCGCAGTAAACGAATAGATCACTTTCTTCACCCAGTTATTTCCATTAATGCCCCGCCCCCAGCCCGTCCTGCTAAACCTACCTCTGGCATTTCCTCTATTCACACAAATCTCGAAAAAGTCAAATTCATCGGGTGGTTTCCCCCACAGCAGAAGTGGGAAGATTGGGTCAACACCATGAAAGTAGCATATAGTCCTCGATGGAAGAGGGCTGGAATTCATGATGCTATTATGAATTCGATACTCAAGATACCCCAAAATAAGAGTCTTATATTTTGGTTTGCTGAAAAGTGGTCCCCCAAAACTAATACATTTATACTTCCATGGGGGGAAATAACGATAACTCTCGAAGATATGATGGTTCTCGGAGGATTCTCAGTTCTGGGAGACCCTGTCACCAGTCGTGTCGAGAGCCCCGAGGACCATGAGGCTTTATCTCAGTTAAATAATGCTTACAAAAAATTGATTAAAAGTCCTTCTAAAAAGGCCTCCTCCAATGCTTGGATGACCGAGTTTAAGAATAAAGAAAATGTTCATGAACACGAAGCATTCATAGCACTTTGGTTGTCTAAGTACCTCTTTCCTTCTGTGAGATTCACAGTCCTGCCGGAAACTTTTGCGTTGGCTATTCACTTAGCAAGAGGCCGGAAAATGGCTTTGGCGCCTGCTGTCCTTGCAACTCTCTATAGGGATTTGCATCTCTTACAAAACACTATTTTGGATCTCCAACAAGGAGAGACAGAAAGAGTTTTGCAGCAAGTATCTTCGCCTTTGTATTACATCCAGGTTTGGGTATTGGAAAGGTTCCCACGTGTGAGGCCTGATCATGGTATGCTTGACATTACAGATGATGAAACTAGACTAGCCAGATGGGCTCGGTTAGTTCTCAAGAGTACCGATTACGCCACCCTGGAGTTGGCTATACGTGGAGAACATTTTGTGTGGCGGCCTTATGTCGAGGATACAAATCATTTCATGGTCAACAAAATTTATAAAAAAAAATGGGGGTCAATTGTTAAAATTAGTAATGAAGAAGTAATATCATTTGCTCGTTGTCTTCGGGTGTCTAAGTTAGTTGGGTTGGATATAAATCAACAATACTTTCCTCATAGGGTGCATAAGCAATTTGGGTATAATCAGGATATTCCAGCAGATGTTACTCATCTGGGAAGCAATGAAGATGCTTGGGCTGACTATGCTATACCTTTGGAGAATGAATATATATACCTCCCGTCAAGACAGTTTGAAGGTCATGTGACTGTCAGGTACGAGGAATGGTGGAAAAGTGAACCCCTTGCTATTCTTGAGGACAATCGTGTCCGTCTTCCCCCAAAAAGAAAGCGTGGTTCTAGAATGATATTGCAGTAATGTTGAGCCTTTACATTCCCTTCCTGTTTTTTAGTTTCAAATGAATCTCATGTTTCCTTGATGGTGATACAAATGATTGTAGGATAGAACTGAACTTCCTATATTTAGCTATGTTTACAAAATTACATCTTGATCATTGTTTTAATTATTTTTAATGTTTCCTTCATATTCATTAGACATCATCTAAGCAGCATGTTTATTGATCATTGTTTAGATGCCAAATCAAGCTCTTCATTTCATTAGTCCAATGGTTATCCTCATAGATCTATGGCCTATGGATACGTACTAATAGATTTTTGGTCTTCTATTAGTGGGTCGCTATAGGAGTTTACATGAAATCTTATTGTGATCATTTATTAGTTATTTATTTGTATAAATATATAAAATTTATAGTTTCCTAATAGTTATGGCCGGACACCAAATACAACGGTGGCCTCAAGGGCGATGAGATAGCAAGTTTCGTGTTAGGGAATCTGGTAATTGGGGCCAACACTTGGAGTCAGCGAAAGTTGCTAAATGGAAAACTGGTACTTTATGTTTGTTCCGTTCACTCATACTGTATTACAAAGGATGCCCAATTTAGTCTTCTTCTTCCTTAACTAGGGATACAAATGTAACAGGATAGCAAACGTGCCCATTCACATAGATAAATGAATATCAGCTGATTCACTTTTTACTAAAGTTCCATCATTTCCATGTTTCTTAAAGCTGACCAAACATATCCACCAAACCACTTTTCAGATCAACATATCTGTATTATACAGTTTTATGGGATTTTAGCAATAATGCATCTGCTGCAGTGGTGTTCAATTGCCTAAAGCCGACCTAGTCCCAGGAGTTCAGTTAGTTTTGTATCATAACCTTATTCTGTAGTTACATCTTCTGAGTATCCCTTTCCAAAATGCGTACAGGTTACAAAATGCGAGACAAGATAGAAAATCATCTTTTAAATGATTGAGATGTACACAAAATAGTACAATCCCTAAAACCCATAAGTTGTAATTAATCTGGATTTACTCATCTTTAGTTAATTTACTTATATTGGTTCGTCATACATTCCTTTTAGCGTTCTTGTAGAGAGTTATTATTCATGAAGCTTATAATGTGGAATCATCAAATTTTTTTCTCAAACTCGCAAAGGAGCTTTGAAGTGTTGAAAATTCCAAAAAAAAAAAGAGATCAGCACTTGAAGATAATAATCAATTCAAATCCGAAAGTCTAGGTAACTTACTTAGACTTTCGGATTTGAATTGATTATTATCATCAAGTGCTGATCTCTATTTTTTTTTAAATTTTCAACACGTTAAAGATGCTTTTGCGAGTTTGAGACCACATTTGATGAATACACAATATCTAGCTTCATGAATAATAACTCTCTACAAGAACGTTATAAGGAATGTATGGCGAACCAATATAAGTAAATTAACTAAGATGAGTAAATCCAGATTAACAACTTATGAGTTATTATACCTAAGGTAAGATAGTTTTCCTGTTATGTTAGTAGTTTTCTTTATTGAAATTTATATTTTGTAATTTAAGAATATGTCTGTCTAGGCAGAAATATTTGCAAACTGACTAAACCAATTAGCCCACTTTATCAGTTAGCTTACCAACACACATGTGTTTCGTTCATTCAGATAGCCATTGTGTCATGCATGAGATGCTATATCAGTTTGTGGTTTTCGTCGTTAATATTCCTGAAGACGTGGATATAGGAGTACATCTGCCTAAACCGGTATATTTACTGAACTACATTTTTATTACATGCCGAGATCCAACAAGATCGTGACGCTTTATCTTAGTTAAATAAAGTCTACTAAAATTTGATTGCAAGTCCCACAAAAAGGCCCGCTTTAGTGCTTGGATGAACGAGTTTATGGACAGTCAAAATGTTCATGAACATATACAGGGGGCCCAACACTCTGGTTGTCTAACTATCTCTTTCCATCTGTGAAAGATACAGTCCTGCCAGAAACTTTTAATTTGGCTATTCTTATAGCAAGAGGCCAGAAAATGGTCAAAACACTATTTTTAATCTCCAACAAGGGTATTAGCAAGGTTTCCGTGTGTAAACCCTTGTGTACTGTGGGAAACATTCGAGATGATGAAACTAGATTGGCCAGATGGGCTAACCCGGTTAATGAAAGAACTGATTACGCCACCTTAGAGTGGGGTACATGTGGTTTACAGTTTGTGTGGATACCTTATGTCCAGGGTACTAATCATTCTATAGCTCACACGATTTATAAAGAAGATACTCGATCTGATTGAAAAAGTTGATAATGATTAAATTTGTTTGCTCGTTTTTGTACTGTTTGATGATTACACATTACCAAGCTTCATGATGAAAATCTCTCTACAAGAGCTGAAAAGAGTGTGAGAAGAACCAATATAAGTATATTAATCCACATGAATAAGCCTATATTATTAACAAGCTAAGGGTTTTAATTTTGCATAATTCTCAATCATTAAAGGACGGATTTGTGTCCCGCCCCCGCTAATGTAATGCATAAATAACTAATAAGTGAACCCAATCAGATTTCATGCGATGTGGACAATCTATAGGCTTGCGCAATAACTCCCGAACTGTCCCACTAATAGAAGATTTTAAAGAGTATAGTCAGTCTTTCAATGAAACCTATTCATCGACGCTAAAAAGTAGAGAAGATGCAAACATCCCATAACGTTAAATCTGATTGAATTCGTTTTCCGTAGATCCTACTAGTATAACGATAAAAATGTCTGTATTTAAAATATAACAAAAGGACTAATGAAAGAAGAGTCTAAGATTAAACAAAACATGATTGATATTTGAAACAGTGATCAAGATGTAATTTTTGAAAGAGTTTTGCTACATTCACACAAATTTTACAAAAAATATCCCACACAATAATGTGTCAAATGTGTTGGACCAATTATAATGTTTTATATTTTCTCTTTCTTATATTTATAAACCATAACTAATTGACATGTGTATGTGTGGATTTGTTTTTGTAAATATTGTGTGGATGTATCACTTCTCTTTTTGAAAACGTAAGTATAAAGTACAAAATGAAACATGAAATTCATTTAAACTACAAAATGGGATAGGAATTTAAAGCCACAATATTAAGGCACTACAAGCTACAAAATACTAGAAAAAGAAACTAATAGCTCATGCTTCTCAAACGCTTTCTTTTTTGTGGAAGAGGGAGATGATGGTTCTGAGTAGCAACGGGCTCACTTTTCCACCATTCCTCATACCTGACAGTCAGATGACCTTCAAATTGTCTAGGAGGAAGGTATATATATTCATTCTCAATAGATGTAGCATAGTCTGCCCAAGCATTTTCATTGCTTTCGAGATGAAGAACATCTGCTGGGATATCTTGATTATACCCGAACTGCTTAGATACCCGATGAGGAAGGTATTGCTGACTAATATCCAACCAAACTAACTTAGATATCCTAACACAGTGAGCAAATGAATTCAGTTCTTCGTTATCAATTTTCTCAACCCTTGCATATTCTTTATAAATTGTGCAAGCGATGAAATGCTCAGTATCCTTGAAATAAGGCCGCCAAACAAAATGTTCTTTGCAAGTACCTGACTCAAGGGTAGCGTGATCAATACTTTTGTTAACTGACATGGACCATCTGCCCAATCTAGTTTCAGCATCTTGAATGTTGCACATACCATCAGGCCTAATACGTGGAAACCTTTCCAATACCCAAACCTGCATGTAATACATAGGTGAAAATACTTCTTGCAAAAACGTCTTCTTTTTCTCCTTCTTGGAGATCCAAAATAGCATTTTGTAATAAGTGCAAATCCTCATATAGCGTTGCAAGGACAGCCGGCGCCAAAGCCATTTTCCGGCCTCTTGCTAAATGAATAGCCAACTCAAAAGTCTCCGGGAGGACTGTCTCTTTCACAGACGGAAAGAGATACTTAGACAACCAAAGAGCTAGGAATGCCTCGTGTTCATGAACATTTTGATTGTTCTTAAACTCGGTCATCCAAGCATTGAAGCCGGCTTTTTTAGAAGGACCTCTAGTCATGTTTTTGTAAGCTTTTTTTTAAATTTAATAATGTGTCATGGTCCTGGAGGCTTTCGACATGACTAGTGACAGGGTCTCCCAAAATGGAAAACCCTCCTAGAGCCATCATATCTTCAAGAGTGATTGCAATTTCCCCCCATGGAAGTATAAATGTGTTAGTTTTAGGGGACCATTTTTCAGCAAACCAAAAAATCAGACTCTTATTTTGGGGTATCTTAAGTGTGGAATTCATAATAGCATCATGAATTCCAACACTCTTCCATCTAGGACTATGTGCTACTTTCATTGTCTTAACCCAATCTTCCCACTTCTGGTGTGGTCTAAACCACCCAATGAAATTGAAGTTTTTAAGATATGTATGAAAAGATGAAATATTAGAGGTAGGTTTAGCAGGACGGGCAGGGGGTGTGGCATAAATGGGAATAACTGGTCGAGAAAGGGACCAATTCGTTGCATGCGGGCTGTCATTTCCTTTCTTCGAAAATTGGTCACTTGACATTCTGCAGAAATCAAAGCAAGAGACCAGATCAAGAGAGAATATATTGGATTTTATGAAGAATGAAATTCACAGTGTGTCTAAGAGCCCTGGGTCCGGTTGAGCCGTGGACCTCAAGCCGTGGGCAGTGGCGGACATACAGCATAGCTTCGGGGGGGCAGCGCCCCCCATGGCTAAATCAAAACGACGAGATTATAATGTATTTTTTCTTTAATTGCGAGTGTTTTTTTAAAATGCCCCCCACTCGAAATTGAAATTGCCCCCCACTCACATACTAAAGTCTTACATTTAACACTCTAAAACCTAAAAATGCACCATTTTGATGTTAAAATACTCGATTTTTTTTTCGAATTTTAGTTTTTCACTTTACTATCGTCAAAAAAAAAAATTTGCCCCCCACTTTACAAATTCCTGCGTCCGCCACTGGCCGTGGGCAAAAAGTGTTGCCACGTCACGTCAGTTTTTTCTCCCATAACACCAAAACTCCCTATAACCCCCAAACCCCCTCCGTGGTTGACACCAAAATTGTGGTGTTATCATGACCCCACCACTTTATTTTATTTTTTAAATTCAACTATTTATTTTAAACTAAAACACATTTCATTCATAATAAAAATATAAATACAATTTTTTTATAAAAATACACGAAAAAAAATTACAACTTAAAAAAATAACAGTAATTTAAAAACATCAATGATTAAGGTTCTACAAATGCTCAACTAGATCACGTCGAAGGGAGTCGTGAACTTTCCTATCCCGGAGTTCCTTGTTTTTCCTTCTATGTGTCTCACATCGTTCTGTCCAAGTACGTTCAATATTAGCTTGAGGCGGAGCATACATAGTGTCGTATTCACTAATGTCGAACTTTTGGTCTTCCAATATCATGTTATGTAGTATGATGCCACAATACATGATTCTTTTTTTAGAACGGCAAATGTTAGTGGTTAGTGGGTCGAGTCGTGCAATGACATCCAAGCGGAAGAGTTTCTTCTTCGAACCATCGCCTAGTTATGTTAGACTCCTTATCCGCTTCGCCTGAAAGGCCCTGGCAGGTCTTAAACCCAAGACCTCCAAGAATCCTCCCCCAAGGAAAGCACTTAATGCAACCTTGGTGGCCAACTGAGCTAAGCCAGTTGGTTACACAATACATGATTCTTTTAAGCGTGCTGACTTAGTAACTTCATGCTGGTTGTTGAATAATCCCCCATCGACCTTGTAATACCCTGAACGCTCGCTCAATATCTTTTCTTGCACTTTCTTGTAACTCTTTTAAATTTCATTTTCTTTTCGTCCGTTGCAATCGTATACGACTTAACAAACGAAGCCCATTGCGGATAAATTCCATCTGCTAAATAATATCCTTGCTTGTATGTTTTACCGTTTACAACAAATTTAGTATCTGGAGCCTCGTCCAAAAGAAGCTGATCAAATAACGACGAACCACATTAAGGTCGTTATTTGCCCCCCGGCACACCAAAATAGGCATGCCATATCCATAACTGTTGGTCTACAACAGCCGCGAGCATAAGTGTTGGGTATTTTTTTATCACGCCTTTTAAATTGACCATGTAAGGATTTAGGATAATTTTTCCATTCCATACAATCTATGCTCCAAAACATACCCGGGAGATTATGTTTCCTATTGTGAAAATCATAAATATGCTCTACATCATCAGGAGTAGGCGTTCTAAGATACTTTTCTACATACAATACATAAATGCATTTGGTAAAGTTCCATAAGCATTCACATGAACAACGTTCGGCTACTTGAATGTATTCATCTAGTAAATCGGGTGTTGTACCATAAGCCATTTGGCGTATAGCCGATATGCATTTCATAGTGGCGCTAAAACCTAAACGACCCGCTGCATCACACCGTTGTCTAAAGAAATAGAGGTAGGGGTAGTGGTTGAACGTTGTAACTAGTTATATCATGAACTATTCTTCTAAAAAGGGTAGAACTCATACGATACCTTCGAAGAAATCGATCCTCTGGATACTTTGGCGGAGTTTCAAGGTCACCAAAGTAATCGGCCATGAGGTTTTTTCCGCAGCTTCTCGTTCACGTAGGATGTATGTTCTAACGCGAGCACCGGAATTAACCCTAGTTTGTTGCTCTTCATCATCTAACATCTCGATTTGTTTCCAATATTCAAGATATCGGGCATAACCTTCGATATCATCTTGATCATAGCTTTCATAAATAGTGGACAAATCGAAACCTTCGGCATTCATATTGATGAAATAGTGTATGAATTGTTGAAAATGGTATGTATTTGTGTGAATTATAGTGAAAATATGTGATAAAATAGGGTAGTTAAGCCTTCCAAACGGTCAAAAATAAGCCAAAAAAACCCATTACATAACGGCTAGTTTTTTTTAATTTTCAAAAAAAAAACCCATAACGCAGCCCATGGAGCGAGCCACGGTGTGGTTGGCTGCGCCATGGTGTCGCGTCATGGCCATAATGTCGGCTGGACATAGCCAGCGCAAAAACCATAACGCTGGGCACGGTATGGTTGGCGGCGCCATGGCTTCGCGCCATGCTGGCCAGCCAGCCCACAAGTAGTTGTACACAGCCCTTTAAGGAGAGAGGACTAGTTTTAAAAAGCATTTAAGACCTTGATTATGTACATATGTAAGATAATAAATGCCCATATAAGTATTAAAAAACTAATGATTACATATTAAAAGCTAATAAATGCCCCCATATAATTATAAAAAAGCTAATAATCACATATAAAAAAACTAATAAATGCCCCACATAGGTATAATTACATAAAATACTGTAAATAATATCATTATGAAAGTAAATAAATGCAAATGGACACCTAAAAGAGAAAAGAAAAAAGAAGGAAAATTCATAATGCAAAGGATTTTGTAGAACTACATACCATTTCAAGAATACTAACTAAAATTTATGTCAATATCAAGCCAAAAAAAAATTTTAACAATTTATTTTGTAAGACATAAACACACAAACACCTCGTTCGGGAGCATCTCAATGATACCGCTAGGCTATCGCCTTTGGTATGTAGGAGAATATGTCAACGTTAAAATTAATTGTAAGTAGACATTCATGTAATGACTATCCATCTACAAGAAAAAATTGCTTTAGGGACGAATGTGGAATCATCATTAATAGAGAAAAAATCGTCAAAAAACCATTTTAATGAGGAAAATCAATGTCGTCACAATAGCTCCGTCGCAAATATAAAGGGACACAAAATTTGACACTAAATACGTCACTATTTAATGAAAATAGTGACGAAGAAAGGCATCAATACCGACTGAACCTAACGAGAAACTAACGAACCTTAACGTCCAGTAATGACGACATACGTTGTCACTTTCTAAACTCCAATATTACCTGTAATCGTCAATATGGGGTATTTGTTGACGGAAAATGACAAAAAGGTATAAAGAGATACTCGTCAATAACAAGAGATTACTTGATCCATACGCCCAACAATTATTCGATATGCAGCATATGTTTCCAACAAGGTATAACAAGAATTCTCAAATGGTAAACTATTTCTACAAGTATATCATGCATTTAAACTTCTACATGTACATATATTATCCTACATCCAAACTTTAACTAAACATCATCTTGAACTTCAACATAATCTTCTGTATCATAATCCTCCTGCATAAAGATAACAATTTTAAAGCAAATGAGTTATGTTATCCATGAAATCTCAAAGAGAGACACTTGCATCATCTTGGTTCAAACAAGAAAAACATTAACTTGTTTACGGTTCAGGTCGTTTAGCTTCATGTTATTGTCTAGTAGCAGACTTAGCAACCGCCAAACCAAACCGCATAAATGTTTTGCTAAGTATTCAAAACCAAATAGATTCTAGTATCCACTAGTTGTTGCTTCTAAAATTAGTTAGATTTTAATATCCATTAACTAAAAACTAGTTAGTTGCAGACTTACGTGTTTGGAATTGCGTTTGGACATAGATTATATGCTTATTAGGTTTACAAAACGCAAATAATTTGTTTTTAGTGTTTGCCTATATGCTCGAACTGTATGCGGGCTGGGTATGATTTTAGATTCCTGCAATGGTTTGTATATATGTCGTGCATTATCCTGGGAGGTATATGTATTCAATCCATCCATTACTAATGTTAGTGTGTATTCATCTCAACCATGGTAAGATAATCGATCCTAGCTACGTACCAAAACAATGGTTACCGAATATCTCATGGAATCGTATGATCACTTCCTAAAGTAAACTATTCGACCCTAATGCCTAGGTATCACGAAAATCTACTTGGGATTAGACCAAAAGTATGTTATAGATTTAGGCACAAATCTATAACCCTTACGCATATAAGTGTTTATGTTTCTGCGTATCTCCCTGCATATGATATGAACACATATTTATAGGTGCTCAACTCAACCCTAGTCAATTCTATTAATAGAATTTAACAACCCATTAATTTCCTCTTAATAAGCTCCACTACTTCCAGAAATAGTGATTACATGACCAATTAAACTTGGTCATCAATGGAGTATAACTGCTACTTGAATAGGTCAAACCTAGTTACAAGTACACATGTTGAGCTCCAGCCATGTCTATCCTCTGGTCCTACCGAAGCAACAGTTAGTCCCTAAAGGGTATTCTTGCTGAAGACTTCAGTACTGAAGAAGATCCACTAATGAGCCCTAAACAAGTACAAATGGCGTGTTTCTATTAATACATTCAGCCATTTGCATAGAAATTTATTTAAAAATAGTCCAATTTGTTTTTCCCAGAAGGTTTATATGGACATGTTAATAGTGGTATACACGTATTTTTAAACTCTTTTTCATACATATCTTTTTTATAACTTATTTATACTTTCGTCGCTCGAGAAGCCTTTAACATCAAAATGGTGCAGGGCCTCACAATTTTAAAGGACGGCCATGTCAATCATCTTCATCTCATACCTATAAAATCATGATGTATGATACGCATCCTCTCATCTAGCTCATTAATTTTGTCTAGTATATTAACCAAATGAGTAAGATCCGAAGTAGGAATACAAAACTATGAGAAGTCTGGCTATTATTTCTTAATTCAAATTTATATACATAGTATTATGTTACAATTCCAATTATCTATGACCACATTATTTGTAATTAAATTTGAAGGTTTGCGTAATCCTTGATGTATTCTAGAGAGAGAGAGAGGGAAAATAAACACAAAAAGAAGTATGTATGTACAAGCAACACTCTATCCATTTAAGGAGAGGGTATATATACCCATTTCCAAAATATGGACATGAGCCGACCCAAGCCAAGTCTAAAAGTGGACTGACCCGGTTTACTACTTGGTATGCTACCTCTAACTATGATCCCGTTAAGTAATATCATTGGAGTGACCGGTCCTTCCAAATACGTAAAAACGTATTTTCAACAATCTCCCCTAATGAAGGTCACTCCAAGTTAGAAAGTCCTAAACCTACATACTATGCTTGTCTTTAGTCTTGAGCTCGTAGTCCTAAGCTAGCTATGCGAGCTATCGTGTGACCGAGGCTTTCTTAGGAATTTTCATATTCCTAACAGTCTCCCCCTAAAGGAGGTCACACCATTTTACAAAATATTAAACCTAGCATACTATGCTTGAGTCTTTGATCTTGTGCTTGCCAACTTCATTTGTTTTCTTGTGAATATGTTGACGTGATCGTTGACTTAAGGCTTAAGCACATTCTTTTCCTTGAACTTGTGTGATTCTTGCCTCCTTCTGAACTTTTGATTTTTGAACCGATAAACTCATATTTTTTTATTTCTTGAAAGCTTCCAACAATCTTCCCTTATGTAATTCAACTCACATCTTGACATCGAGGAAAATGTCTTTATATTAGGCTACATCATAAGTCTTTAAACTTTAGCTTTCTTGAATTCTTTAGTCTTTAGCTTTTAGTATGAGCATGTGGGGTAGACTTCATTTAGTATACTGCAATGCCACCTTCTTGATTAATTGCATAAAACAATTAGCAACAAAACATAAACGCGGATGAAATAGCTTTGTCATTCGCCATAACTCGGTAGAGTTTTACCTCGGGTCGGTGAAGACCGTTAGACTATATTGAATATCGTACCTATGATAGGTAGATTTAATTAAGAATCTCCTTCACATGGTTTCACGGCTTTACTAGCCTATTCTCATTACCCAATTGTTTCAAAGCAGACAATGCGTTAAGAGTGAATCATTTGGATAAGAATTATCCGCCTGATTGAAGCCGTCAATTCAGATTCCTGGAACAAGTTTCATTCAATTAAGAATCGCACCATCATTGATTTCTAGTTATCACATGCTAGATTCATGTATAATCTTGCACGTCACCTACCACAGTGATGTTTGATGTTAACTGATTGGTGTATTTTGTATACACCTAATAGCATGTTAATTTAGCATAATTACATTTTTATTTGTTGTTATACATGCACTTTGAGTATGTTTTGTGATTATGTACGTTATGCGTGAAATGGAATAAAAAGGTCGCTTTATTAGTTTTCTGGAGAGAAGATATAAAGAGCGACGATAAATGAAGAAAAATATTGAAGTGAAAGATTTGAACACGATGCAATGTTTTGGTCATAACTTTTTCATCGAGATTTCGTTTTAGTCGGTTCAAAAAGCCACCGAAAGAGGAAAACAAATTCTTTATTTTTATCAGGCCTAGTGCTCGAAATTCTGAAGTTGTCACGTCAGATTATCTGCTGGAACAATTAGCTCATGGTTATAAGGTTCCTAGCCAAGTTTATCATTTAAATAAGTTGGGCCATTATTAATAGAAGTTAACCATGTTGGTTTGGGCTGCTTTTGTTTTCACACGAGAGAAACAAAAAGGTTTTAACACTTTGCCTATATATTTGATGAGAATAAGGATATAGAGAGACGTTCTTGGGGGCTTTCCCTACCCCACATATCATTCACAGCCACACTTTTATAAACAAATCATTTACAGCCAATCGGGGAAAGAGAGCATACCACAATCCACTGTTTTATTAACCGCACGAGAAGTAAAAAATATGAAAATTGCACATTGGGTTAAGTGTATCATCATGTCCGGCTAATTTTGTTGTAATTTCTCCCAGTAACTTTATTTATGGTTTGATCATTACCTTTGGATTATCATACTTATTTTACACTGATGTATGATTTATTTATAAATTATATTGTTTGATATAATATTATGTTTTATGATTTGTGCAAGACACCTTATTGTTAATTAACAATTCATGCTTACTCTATATTGTTAAGGAAAAAGATGTTGTCTAATCGACACAAGAATTCAAGTGAATACCCACGGACAAAATATGTGGGTAAAAGCCATATTTTCATGGGTAACAAGGTAATACCCACAAATGACCCACGATTCTCTATTGATGGGTAAACCCTCCGAGGCTAATTTTTTGACCACGATATTTTGATATTGTGGGTAAGTTTACCCACGTCATTGTGGGTGGGTGATTGTTTTGCATTCATGGGTAAATTGTTTGTGGGATTTTTTAGCTCACCATAAAACACCCATAGATACACTCGTGGGTATTGTGTGGGTAACATTACCCAGAAAACCATTTGTGTGTAAAAGTCAACTCCTCAAAAAAATCCTTGCACAAACATAACCACGCATATAATCATGTGTAAAAATTGTGGGAAATTTTACCACGAATAATACGCACATATGGTCATGTGTAAATGTCATGGAACAACACGATATCTTTGCCACAAATATTTTGTGGGTATTTTCGTAGCTAACTTACCCACTGGTTTTTAGTGACTAAATTGTGGCTAAATATTTACATCATGTTAATATGGGCAAATTATATAAAAATCACACAATAAACACAAATGTTTTCGTAATATAAAGCACGTGAAAATAAATAGATAGTCTCATAGTTAAAACAAACCATCATTCTAATGATGTCTCAAACAAATAAAGTAAACTGAAAAGAACAAACCATAACCATCATAAAGATGACAAATAACATAAAGATAAATACGAACTGTCAACTCACGGTCATGCGTCTATCATGGTCATCTTCCTCTATGTCACCTGCTTGGGAGGTGACTGGTACAAGGAGCTTGTCGAGCATCACCTTCGTCAGTATCAGAATCACTATCTGGAAGTGTCATATTCAAACGGTTGCACACAATCTCAAGAGTTTTAATTAAATTTCTTGATCTTTCTCTCCATTTTCTTTTTCTCCCACCTGTAGTTTACCTTGGTAATTCTAGTAGTTTCATTTCCAGAACTTATATCTTTAATATAATCAACACCATATAGTTTTCTTTTCTTTGCATTACCTGTTTGCCTCAATGTAAAGTGTTGTTTCATCGACATTACTTTGTGAAGAAGGTGACTTTCCATCCCTTTCTTGCCATAGACGCAAATAAATAATGAGGAACTTAGAACTTACATGAATTTGTTTTTACTTCTTATTAATAAATGTTTTCTTGTCGTATATGAATAAAGAAGATATTAATAAAATCTTTGGAACATACAACACTCTTAATAATGATGTATTATAATTGATGCAAAACAGGACGCCACTTAGAGTGTGATCTAGGTGTCAGGTAATGATGTATCACAACTATGATAGTAAACTCAAACATCACAGTCACTTACACGAATATCATAATGACTACTCCCGTGACTAAAGAACTAGAGAATAAAAGAGAGCCTTGTAAATATCACCTTTTTACATATTTAAGTTTAAATGACTATTCGTGTGTAGGGAATATGTTTAATCTGCTTCCTACAGTAAACTAATATGATCCTGATTAAAAAAATTCTGCAAAAAAATCAATGTATATGTATGTGGTCTTGTTACTAATTATGTTACTCTTCTGCAAACCTCGCTAATCATGTTACTATTATGCCTCTACATGCCCGACCTGTTTGGAAAATCATTCCGCCCCCAACCGATACTCATAGTCCAATGACCACTTTTTTTAATTTTGATTAAATGCAGATAGGGTAAAAAAAATAAGATCTGACAAAAAAGGGGTGATTAGATCATGGATTATTTACTTTCTACACATACAAGTAACTTGATACATTTATATGCTACTGTGGTATGTAGAGCAGATTCCTAATGATTCAAAGACTGGTCTCTTTACTTGATTTTATCTTAAATACTCAATTCACTTACGCGTCCTAGCCATTGTCCTAGCAAAAGCATGTAAATAGTACTGCAGATTCCCATAGACGGTATGATTCAAAGACCAAATTTACCTTGATGGGAGAACGGCTTGCAGAACAAACGAATTGTAAATCATCTCTCTTTCTGCTGCAAGGCGCTGAGCCTACTAAAATTCTTTCAAAATTGCTTGAATATCTTTTGCAAGTTTAGCATCTGTAATTGTTTTGCTGGCCTGCGCTAAAGAAGGAAAAAAACTAATCAACTCACCAAAGGAAGATAACAAAAACTAGTGTTATGATCCTCATCTAAATCAAAAAGCATTTCAATTTGGCTCTCTGGTTTGCTTTAGTGTTTTTCTTTTCATGTATGTTTTAGAAGTAAGGAATGTTGCAGATTGTTCAATTTGGCTATCTGGTTAGTGTTCGTGCAATACTTTGCGTGGATCCGAATGGGTTGACCGGATCGGATCTTGGATGTAGTACGCTGCGGATATCCTGAAAACAAAGTAACGCGTTAGCCTCGTCCGGGTGTGGGAACCCAGACCAAGCTCCGGCGTGAGAGTAAGTAAAGGATAAAAATCCGGAAGGGAAAAGAGAGTAAAAGTATATAAGTAAAAAGTAATAAGGGTAAAAGAGTTAACCTAAACCTTGAACCCAAAGGGGGTATTTATACTAGTCTGATTCCTAAAAGGCCGGGAATGGTGATGGGCCTTGGTTGGCCCGATTGGGGACACACTCCCTATTTTATAGGAAGTGTGCCTGCTGAGTTCTTTGCTGACCTTTGTTGACTTCTTCTAGAAGGAAGTGTTTGTTCCGGATCGGGTCATGTGTTCCGGATCGGTCCGTACGTTCCGGACACATACACGAACAAGTCCCCCCCAAGTGTTGATTGGGCTAACTTTGTTCGAAAAGTTTTAGTCGAATCAAGACTTAAAGCCCATTTCTTTCTCGATTGGTGTGGGCCGGATCGGCCTCTTGGCCCATTCTACGGCTAAGGCCCATCAAGGCCCAACCATCTTTTACCCTACTTCTTTGCGATGGCTGACACGTGGCCTTGGCTTGCTTAGATCGGCGACACGTGTGTTTTTACTGTTCCTTTCACGGTTTCCCACTTTTTTACTGAGCCTATAAATACCAACCGATCCGTCATTTGTTTGTGTGTGTTTTCATTTCTCCCTCAAGTTTTCCTTCTCTCTACCAATCCGGACTTCTCTGCTCAGGTATCTTTTCTTCCTTTCCTTGTTACCCTTCCGGATCTACCCTTGGTACGTTATGGCCGAAGAGAATCTTCCTGGGCCTTCCGGCTCAACCCGTTATGCTCCCAAGTTTGACATGCCTAAGTATACGACTACTCTCAATGAGGCTTATGTTAAGTATTTGGTGAAGACTTATCATATTCCTGAAAGTTGCAACCCCCAGGTTGCGCCGGAAGGTATGACCATGGATCGCCTCCCCCAAAACCGGATCGGTTTATACGAGCAGTTTTTTAAGCTCTCCGGACTACGAGTCCCCTTCTCCACCTTCCTTTTAGCCGTTTTGAAAGACTTTGGTGTACATATCTCACAATTAGTTCCCCTAGGATTAAACCGTGTTATCACCTTTGAAGTCTATTGCCGGAGCCTCTCCATCGAACCTACCTCTCCTCTATTCCGTCTTTATTATAGGCTTAGCAAACAAGGTCATTGGTTTTCTTTTGAGAAAAGGTCCGGAAAGGTTTCTCGTAAGCAAATCTTTCGTGACACCCTTACGTGTTTGAAGAATTGGAAATGGGAGTTTTTTGTCATAGATCGCAAGACCATTCCGGATTTCATGTCGTGGAGGCATGTTGACTCAGATTTGAATGATTATATTCCTCGTGATGGTTTTAGTGAATCGGATGCTCATCGTCTTGAAGAGCATGTTGTAGATTTGGCTGCCCTTCCGGAGGGAGTTTTGTATATGGCCGGTGTGTCTTTGACTTGGGAGTGCCCAAGATTCTTGCCACGTTTTATGGATCCGGAAGGGAATGGTATTACCCTTGCTTTCATTCCCCCTCTTTCTATACCTTGTCTTTTTTCCTTTTTATGGTTGTAAGTTTTTGTTGCTTTCGTTGTATTTTCTCTTTGTTCTTGCAGCTATCCCCATGTCTGAATACCTGAGGTTTCCCATTACTGCTCCGTGCAAGATTACTAAAGGAGATCGTCTGACTGATGCCAACCGGATTACTCCTCATGTTTCCGAGGCTCTTGCAGCCGGAGAGAGTTTGAGTGCCCCTACTGCTGCCCAAATCATAGCTATGAGCGAAAGTGAAGCTGTAAAAGCTACTCGCGAAAAGAAAAGGCTTGCTTCTCTTCGTGCTGCAGAGGAAAAGAAGAAGAAAGAAGATGGTGGGGAAGTGGTAGGGAAGCTGAAGGGTAAAAAGGGTGGTTCCTCTAAGGTGAGTAAAGCTGTCAGTGACCTTCATAAGAGTATGAAGCGCATGACTGAGAAGGCCTCAGCCTCTGAGGGTTCGGCCAAGAGAAGAAAGGTTGACGCGAGTGGAGGCGCTGATGTTAACGAAGAGGAAATCCTTGATGAAGATCGCATACTTAGTCCTTCGCCCCTCCGGTCAGTTAATTTGAATATTAACGTGGATGACGATTCTCCCGGACCTGATGGCATT
The DNA here is from genome assembly GCA_025667525.1 of Glebionis coronaria. NCBI lineage: Eukaryota > Viridiplantae > Streptophyta > Magnoliopsida > Asterales > Asteraceae > Glebionis > Glebionis coronaria. The sequence goes on along the minus strand of CM046880.1, from coordinate 589,859,930 downwards.
GGTTCGGAGAAAACTCATGAGGAAGGGTCGAAAGGTGATGGCGAACTTGATGGCATTGGTTTGGAGAAAACACGTGGGGAAGGGTCGAAAGGGGATGGCGAAGGTCCTGCTTCGGATCAAAACCAAGAGAAAAGCCCCGTTCTTGGTAATTCGTATTTGGATGGCTCAAGCTCCAAGAGTGTTTTTGCTGACGATGCTGAGGAACCTTTTAATCAAAGGGAGGGTAAAGGGGTGATGAATCCGGATCATCATCATTCGTCACGTAAGTATATTCCTTTCCATGTTTTCCTCTTACCTTGCTTATGTGTCACGTTGTCTGTTTCTTTTGTTAACAGTGTTTATGTCTGTCCGATACAGGTGTGTTTACCGCGGAAAAGTATATTCCGGATTGGAATATCAGTGCTGCTAGCCGGGTGGATACCCCTTCGGAATGTCGCGACTTGATGCTAAATCTTATCCCTCCGGCCATGCGAAAAGAACTGAGTTCCTATCCACCTTCCCTTGCCCTGAACCGCAGCTGGTATCAACTTGCTAGGAGCACTATGGGAATGGTCGACTCCCTTCGGCGATTGGAGGAGGAATCCCGTGACCAAGGCAACCTGATGGATGCATGTGAGGAGTATAAAGTGCTTTTGCAAGCTTCCGACATTAAGTTGTCGGAACAGACCCAAGCCTATTCTAGGCTTTCCTCTCAGCTTGAAAATGCCGAAAAGGTATGTGCTACTAAGGATTCAGAGTTGGCTGCCGTGATGGGCGAAAAATTTGACTTATCAGAGAGGCTCAAAGGCCGTGATGCCCGGATTGCTGATCTCGAGGCAACCTTGCATGTGGTGAATGCGGACAAGGAAAGGTATGCCGAAGAGGTTAAAGCCTTAAAAACCGAGAGGGATGAGCTGCAGAGTAAGTGCAATACCTCTGAGATGGGAAGGTATAATGCTATCCGGACATTACTTCCTGCCGTGGTCTCTAAACTTTTGAACAGTCATGAGCACAAAAAGAATATAACCGATTGCTTCAACAAAGCTATTGAAGCCGGATGGGCCACAGGGATCAAGGTTTGGAGACCTCTTGAGGAGCAACTGGCCGTTGTTGCTGCCACTCCGGGCTTTGACTTGTATTGTGAAAAGAAGATGGGACCAATGGTTGATGCCCTTCCATCAGCTAAATACCCTTACATCCAGGAGGTCGCTTCCAGCTTCTACTTGCCTATTGAACGCTTGATGGAAATTGAGCCCGCTCCTGCTCCTCCCCCGACTGTGGATCCTTTGGCCGAAAAGCCCATTGATGAAGATCTGGTATCCCTTCAAGACGATGCTGATGCCTCCGGAAGCAAAGATGCTCCGGCTGTCTGATTTCTTTGTGACTTGCTTGATACTTGTTTCTAAACTTAATTTCATTTGGATGAATGTAATATTCATAGACTTATTTATTTCTGTTATCTTGTCTTTCCTCATGCCTCTTTTGATCATGAAGGTTGTAATAATGACATTGCTTTCTTGTGTTTATGTTTATGTTTTATTAAGTACATGTGTGCCCCTTTTGTGATTCTTGTTTGTGAAGATAATTGCATGTAAATACGCCTCGCCTCTTTTGATCAGAAAGAATTGGGAACGTATGCCTTCCATTCCGGACAGGACTTTACCAAATTCTTCCCTTGTTGAAGGGAGAAAGAATTGGAACGTATGCCTTCCATTCCGGATAGGACTTGACCAAATTCTTCCCTTGTTGACGGGAGAGAGAATTGGAACGTATGCCTTCCATTCCGGATAGGACTTTACCAAATTCTTCCCTTGTTGAAGGGAGAAAGAATTGGAACGTATGCCTTCCATTTCGGATAGGACTTGACCAAATTCTTCCCTTGTTGACGGGAGAGAGAATTGGAACGTATGCCTTCCATTCCGGATAGGACTTAACCAAATTCTTCCCTTGTTGAAGGGAGAGAGAATTGGGAACGTATGCCTTCCTTTCCGGATAGGACTTAACCAAATTCTTCCCTTGTTGAAGGGAGAGAGAATTGGGAACGTATGCCTTCCTTTCCGGATAGGACTTAACCAAATTCTTCCCTTGTTGAAGGGAGAGAGAATTGGGAACATATGCCTTCCTTTCCGGATAGGACTTAACCAAATTCTTCCCTTGTTGAAGGGAGAGAGAATTGGGAACGTATGCCTTCCTTTCCGGATAGGACTTAACCAAATTCTTCCCTTGTTGAAGGGAGAGAGAATTGGAACGTATGCCTTATCATTCATGCTATTTATAATTGCTGCAAATATGCTTCCTCCTTTATTGACGAGAGGAGGAGCTTTTTCATTAAAATCAAAGGACATGACCTTTCCCTTCTGGAGGGAGTGAAGGTTGATACATTTTGAAATGAAATTTAGATAAAGCGCTAAATCGGACTCTTCCCTTGCTGAAGGGAGAAAGAGCCATTACAAGATAGAAATGGAATTACAAGTAACACCTCCTGAGGTTCATTGCATGCCACACCCTCGGGACCTCCTTGTCTTTCATGGTAGAGAGCTTGTATGAGCCATTCTGGTATGCTTCCTTGACACGGTATGGGCCTTCCCATGTAGGAGCAAGTTTTCCTTCTTTCTGAACCCTGCTTGCTTCATTCTTTCGGAACACAAAGTCTCCTGGGCGGAATGCAACTGGGCGAACTCGCTTGTTGTAGTACTGTTCCACTTTTGTCTTGTACTTTGCTTCCCGGATAGCTGCCATCTCTCTTCTTTCTTGTAAGAGGTCCAGGTTTATGCGCAGGGCATCATCGTTGTCCTTTTCATTGATCATCATTGTCCGATATGTGGGCATTCCAATCTCAGCCGGGATGACTGCTTCGGATCCATAGGTGAGGCTAAAAGGAGTCTCTCCATTACTTTGCTTCAATGATGTCCGGTGAGCCCATAGTATGTGCGGTAACTCCTCTGCCCATCCATTCCTGTCTCGACCCAATCTTGTCTTAATGCCTTCCATGAGGGTCTTGTTGGCCCTTTCGACCAGGCCGTTTGCTTGTGGATGGGCTACAGCTGTGTTGATTTGCTTGATTTCCAGGTCCGAACACCAGCTCTTGAATGGTTCATTGATGAATTGCTTAGCATTGTCCGTGACTATGATCTTTGGGATTCCGAATCGGCAGACGACATTGTCCCAAAAGAATTTGATTACTTCCTTTCCGGATATCTTGACCAAAGGCTTAGCCTCCATCCACTTGGTGAAATAATCAATGGCGACGATTATGTATTTCACATTTCCGGATGAGGCTGGTAATGGACCTAGAATGTCCATTCCCCATTGGTAAAATGGCCATGGTGCCATAATAGATTTCATCAACGTCTTTGGCAATCTTGCTACCGGTGCATGGACTTGGCATGAATCACATTTCTTTAGTTCCTCCCTTGCGTCTGTATGCATGGTTGGCCAGTAGTACCCCGATCTTAAAGCTTGTGCTACTATCGACCTTGGCTTCAAGTGCATGCTACACGAACCCATATGTATTTCTCGAAGAACATAGTTGGCTTGCAATGGACCCACGCACCGAAACATTGGTTCTAAATACCCTTTCTTGAACAGAACACCATCAACCATTTCATACTGATGTAGCTTTAATCTTAAGCGTCGTGCCTCGCTCTCGTCCGCTGGCCAGATTCCATCCCGGAGGCATTTAATGATGGGGGTCATCCAATTGTCGCCTACTTCTTCTACTAAAGCGTTTACCTCATTCCGGTCGGTAGACCTTTCGTTTAAGACCTCCACCAAAACTTCTTTTGTTAAGTGGTCGAATGCCAACGTTGCCAGTTTGCTTAGGACGTCAGCCTTCTGATTCTTACTCCTTGGTATGTTCATGATTGCGAAATGAGAAAACTTTGATATCAAGACCTTTGCCTCAGCTAGGTATTTTATCATCCTATCACAATTGGCTTCGTATGTTCCGTTGACTTGGTTTGCTACCAACTTTGAGTCTACTCGGACCTCAATCCTTCCCACTTTCATTTGTATTGCAATTCTTAGACCTGCTAGAAGGGCTTCGTATTCTGCTTCATTGTTGGTGGTCTCAAAATTCAGCCGGAGGGCGTAAGTGAATTCGTTTCCGGTTGGGCTGATGAGGACCAATCCGGCTCCTGCACCTTGGGTACTGGATGCTCCGTCTGTGAAGAGGGTCCACGTTTCTGTCTCATCCTTATCTGGCTTCGGAATAGGCACCTGGAAGAACTCTTCTGCTGCCTGCCCTATAGGTGCTTCAGTTAGGAAGTCTGCCAAAACTTGCCCTTTGATTGCATTTCTTGGTTTGTATTCTATTTTGTAAGCCCCCAACTCAATTGTGTACTTAGCCAATTTTCCGGATGCATCCGCTTTGCTTAGTATCTGCTTGATTGGTTGGTCTGTGATTACATTTATGTCATGGCCTTCGAAATATCTTCTAAGTCTCCTTGATGCTTTTAGCAGGGCTAAAGCCAATTTTTCCATAGGAGAATAGTTCTTTTCCGCATCACTGAGTGTTCGGCCAATATAGTGAATCGGACATTGTCTTCCATTCCTTTCTGTGAGCAGCACTGCACTAATTGACTCTTGTGATGCTGCCAAGTACATGTACAGGGGTTCCTTTGGTCTTGGTGTGGTAAGGGTTGGTAAGTTCATGATCAATTTTTTCATTTGCTGGAATGCCTCTTCTGCCTCCGCGGTCCATTTATACTCATGCTTATTCTCCTTTGTGATATTTTTGAGTGTGTTGAAGAATGGGAGTGCCCTTTCGGCGGATCGTGATAAGAATCGGTTCAGAGCTGCTAACTTGCCACTTAATGATTGCATTTCCTTCCATGTTTTTGGTGATTGGATGTCAATAATGGCCCTAGTCTTTTTCGGATTGGCCTGTATGCCTTCCGGAGTGATGATGTATCCCAGGAACTTGCCTTCCTCTACCCCAAAGGAGCACTTGACTGGATTCAGCTTCATGTTGATTTGTCTAAGGTTGTCAAAGGTTTCTGCCACGTCTGCTAACATGCTCTTCTCATCCTTGCTCTTGATCACCATGTCATCAATGTATGCTTCCATGTTCCGTCCTATCTGATTTTGAAAGGCTGAATCAACTAGTCTTTGATATGTTGCTCCGGCATTCTTCAATCCGAAGGGCATCTTAGTGTAACAAAAGGTGCCTTGATCCGTGTAAAAGGCTGTCTTATCTTCATCTTCCGGGGCCATTTGAATTTGATGGTAACCCTTGTAAGCGTCCAAGAAACACTTGAAGCGAGATTCTACTACGGATTCAATTTTTTCATCAATGTCCGGAGGTGAGTAGTAGTCCTTCGGACATGCTGAATTAAGATTTTTGAAGTCTACGCACATCCTCCACGACCCGTCACTCTTCTTCACCATGACCGGATTGGAGATGTACGTTGGGTACTTTACCGGTCTGACTATTCCTGCTGCCACTAGTTCTTTCACTTCTTTGGTTACGGCCTTGCTCTTTTCGGATCCTAACATTCGCCTTTTCTGACATACCGGGTCTAAGCTCTCATTGACATTCAAGTTATGTTGCATGATTCGCCTAGGCACTCCTGTCATATCTGATGGCTCCCATGCGAATATGTCCGAGTTGTCTTTCAGCAGGTTCTTTAATGCTGTTTGGCAAGCTGGGGTTAATCCGCCCCCAATAGTGGTGAGCTGTTCCGGATAGGCGGGGTTGATCATGATGCTTTCCGTACCGGATGGTAATTCAGCCGTCACGGTCTTGTTGGTTGTGGGCGTTGGCGCTTGTCTTTTTGCTATTTGTCTACATTCCGAGACGATGACTGAACGAGAGACTAGCGAGGCTACTCCTCTTGGAGTGGGAAACTTCATCATGGCATGAATGGTTGATGGTACAGCTCGAAGGATCCGGATGCCTGTTCTTCCTAAGATTACATTGTATGGTGACGGTGCGCTGATCACTACAAATTTCATGTGAGTTCTTCGGACTAAGCTGTCTGATCCGAAACGGACTTCAAGTTCGATTTTTCCCATTGGTTTGACTACTTCTCCAGCGAATCCGACGAGATCAGTTTGTGTGTTCCTCAATTTTGACTTGATGCTTGTTGGAAGCTTCTCGAAGCAATGTTCGAACATAATTTCCACCGATGCTCCCTCATCCACGTAAACTCTTCGTACCAGATAGCCTCCCAACTCGGCTTCTATGATAATTGGATCATCGGACATTTCATCTTCTTCCAATGGTGGAAAAGTGATTGGGGCTCTCATCCAGCTTTCGGTTGTTTCTCTGGCTTTCCTTTTTTCCCTTTCCGGTAATGTTCGGACCATGTTTATAATCTTGTCTTGCCTTGGAGCTTCTTCTCTTCGATTGTCTCGTCCTCTTTGACGTACATCCCGGACAAGATGATTTAACTTTCCAGACTCTAGAGCTAGCTCAATTTGTTTCCTTAGCTGGATGCAATCGTTGGTAAAGTGCCCCTTATCCTGATGATAGTCACAATAACGATCCATGTTTCCACCTCTTGTCGGATTGTTCATTGGACGGGGAGGGGGTAGACGAAGCTGTGTTTCGGTAGCAAGGATTTCTTTCAGGTTCTTTGTCAAGGAATTCACACTTAGGACCGGGGCCACTCTGTTTCGGTCATGGTAATTGTTCCGGTTGTAATCATTCCTGTGATAATTGTCATTCCGGGGTGGCGGGTATGGTGCCCTGTTGTCCCTATCCCTGTTTCTGTTGTTGAAGAAATCTCTTCCCTTGTATGCATCTCGACCATCATTTCTCCTATTGTTGTTCCAGCCATGGTACTTTTGGTTGCGATCATCCCTTCTTTGGGTGGGAGGGTTGGGCTTCCGGTATGGCTCCGTTCCTTCCCCTTTTGGTAGCTCGGTGTTAGCGAATGCTTCCTCGGATCGGACGAAATCATCCAGCCTTTCCATCATGTCGTCCACCGATACAGGAACTTTGTCAGAGTACCTTTTTGCCAGCTCTGGACTTTTGACCGAATCCATAAATGCTGAAATTTTCATGACCTCCGGAACTCCATGGATGAGACCCACTTCGACTGTCCATCGCTCTTTAAAATCTGTCAATGACTCATTTGCCTTTCTCACAATCTTAGTTATCTCATGTGGGCCTTTGTGACATAGCTTTCGGATCGAGTATCTCTTGACAAATGCCTTCCTTAGCTCTGCCCATTCGTCAATGCTGTCATTGTCAAGGCTCTCAAGCCAGCCCCTAGCTCCCCCTTCTAGTGTTTGCTGGAACATTCTGCACCAAACCGGCATTGGCCATTCGCCCGAATTGGCTGCTCCGGTAAAGCGATTCAAATGATCCTCCGGATCTCCCGTTCCGTCATATGTCTTGACTGTGGCAGGCATCTTGTACTCGGGTCCGGAGAAGTTAATAATTCTTTGGGTGAGAGGGGATTTGACGGCTTCCTTAAAAGGTTTCTTTAGATCCGCATCGGACACCACCTTGCCTCTTACTATCTTAGTGCTGCTGCTTCCCTCATCTTCTTCAATGAAACTTAGACGGACAGGTTCCACGGCGTTCCGGTTATGCTCTTTGACTAGTAGCCGCAAGGTTGAGATGTGTTGCTCGAGTTGTTCCTTTGTGAGATTCTGATTGTTCGGAGAGGTCAAATCAATCGGAAGGTTAGGACCTGTCGGAGTGACAGGAGTAGGACCTGCCATTCTATGCAATTGGTAGATAGAATATCAAGTCCCACGGATGGCGCCAAATGTTCGTGCAATACTTTGCGTGGATCCGAATGGGTTGACCGGATCGGATCTTGGATGTAGTACGCTGCGGATATCCTGAAAACAAAGTAACGCGTTAGCCTCGTCCGGGTGTGGGAACCCAGACCAAGCTCCGGCGTGAGAGTAAGTAAAGGATAAAAATCCGGAAGGGAAAAGAGAGTAAAAGTATATAAGTAAAAAGTAATAAGGGTAAAAGAGTTAACCTAAACCTTGAACCCAAAGGGGGTATTTATACTAGTCTGATTCCTAAAAGGCCGGGAATGGTGATGGGCCTTGGTTGGCCCGATTGGGGACACACTCCCTATTTTATAGGAAGTGTGCCTGCTGAGTTCTTTGCTGACCTTTGTTGACTTCTTCTAGAAGGAAGTGTTTGTTCCGGATCGGGTCATGTGTTCCGGATCGGTCCGTACGTTCCGGACACATACACGAACAGTTAGCATTAGTGTTTTTATTTACATGTAGGATAGTATAATCCTAACTATATCATTCGTATGTCTTTTTTTCTGAAAGAGCATGATACAAAATGACTGTTACTTTACATGGTAAGAAAACTCACCAACGATAGCATTATTTGCTGGAGATTGAGGCCTTTTATTCTTTGGTGTTATCGGTGGGACCACTATATATGTCAATCTTCCACGAAGAAACCCTGTCTGATATCACTATAGATGTGGTTTAAATGGACCTGAAATTAACGGTAGGAAAAATAGACTATATTCAGTTGAAAGGAGAAGTCTCATACTAACATAATTAAATATTTAACAAACGTTTATGTAATGTTAACCTCATTGTTCTGTTTATAAACACAATCACCTACAAGCATGAAACTTGCATATTTAACTTACCAAGCTCACTAATAGTTGCAGCCCAACTAAAACAGTAACAACTGTAATATACGTTATTTATTATGATCATTTATGTATTCAGGGGGTATTTGGCTTTACGATAAGCTCCCATTGCGATGTTTGTTTCAAGTCCCCCTATAAAGGGTTGAACCGATCTAATTCAACCTGTAATACTTCTCCGCTGCTGCCCGTTTATGAGAGATAGCAGCACAAACACGTTCTTTATAACATATATCGTATATAGGTAAATGAAACGTTTGTAGCCTCGAGAAATGAAAATAAAAGTAAATGAAAATAAAAAACACTTGTAGCCTCGAGAAATATAACAAACCTTCTTTCTGATTTAGCTCGTGGTTCTTGATCACACTGGAAACCGCTGAGTCAGTTCCACGCCATCTGCAAAGACTACACTGTGGAACAGAGGTAGTTATATTGCACTTACTTTGGAGCAGGGTAGCGGCTATAGAAGAAACCTTTGCTATCATTTGTCCAACTAATACCCGAAAATTTGACCTGCAACAAAGCAAATACATCTGAACCAATTGCAAAATAGAACTTCATAAGTAACAAATTCAATCACTCACCCATGACGATGTATCAGGCTCAACTTGTGTGTCATCAATCCGCATTACTTTAACACCGACTCAATCACTTCCACTTGAACTAAGATCATACGCTAAATACTTCGTGTCCTCACTAAAATTATATGTGCTCAACGCCACTGTTCCATCTTTACTTACTCCATTTGGATCAAGCAACATCTCTGACTTACCATCCAAACTATCCTACAAAACCAACAAAACGATATCTACTTTTGGTGCCTTTATTTACTAGAGAGGTCTATAACTATATATACCTGCATATACATGACTCTATGTGGTTGAACCCCGCTATTATGAAAGAAGCACTTATGAACTTCTTTAAATGGAGCACCAAACTTCAGGTAGTCATAAAACTTAGTACGCTTATCATAAAGATTTTCTTCTCGTCTCACACTTCTTAAGCATAGAGTCAGATTCTACTTGCTTTTTCACAGCAAGCCTAAAATTGAATACTCCATGGTAAATGTTCAGTTAGATATGAGTTTTAGAGCTTTAGAAGAAAATCTGATCAAATATCTAAACTTATAACAATTACAACAATATGGAAACGTTAAGTAACCTAAAATTTCACCAATATGTAATAAACTTTAATAAATTTTCCATTGTATGTAATGGGTTCATTCCTTTATCTTTTGACGTAACAAACTTCTATCTTGTTACTGATCTATGCAAGGTAGCTTCTATATTAAGTGACTTTGGTGTGCTGCAACGTCACTATTTTAACTACTAATGTACAGTAGGTCGATTTTATACATTGTCAACTGAACAAACCTTTGTTATGACAGAATATTAAAACAGATATAATTCATAACATACTATGTGTCTATGTCATTATATTTAATCAGATCTACAAACTTCAACAAATTGTACCAAAACGTAACTAAGTTGAATCGAATTGTCATAATATTTATTAAACTATCTTTTTATAACCTTGTTACGAATGTGATTTTTCTGTATGTTTGTCACTATTTAACCCACCAAAGGTCGCTTGGATAAATTGGTAACAGAATCAAGTTTGTTGCATTATAATGTAGAAAGCTAATACCGCTACCCAAGTGTAAGTGTGTGGGTGGGAGTGCTCAGATATATGTTATGTGTAAAAGTGGTCAATAACAAGGATAAATATTCTAAAAGACATAAAATGGAAGAGCAATCATACTAAGCTAATATGCGAACGTAGGAGGATAAAGGACATAAACATATAAAGGGATACGCCACAGGACTAACTTCAAAACTCGTAGTAGCAACAAACAAGTAGGTTTATAATTGGTTAAAGCTTTATAAATCACTCCTTATAGTATATATCTGTCGAAATCACTAAATCTAAGGGACCATATGTTGTGTGCTTTTCATCCAATAAAAAAACTCCCCTTCAAGCTTTTCCTCAAACACCTGTTATGCAAAGATTGATGCAAACATTCAATAGACTGTGTTTGGCTTAATAAATTACTAATACAAAATATAAGTCGAAACCACATAAGCCCAAAAAGTACTATATCAAATAAACAAAGTATTAAAAGGGTCTTGTTTATACCTACGGATCTTTTTATCCTTTCCGGCCTCATACATACCCCAAGAAAAGGTGCCAAAAGCAGCCAAGGGGTGTTTGTTTCGGTTTATGGCTTATTTTGGGCATATCTGTCATAAGCACAATTGTTTATGCTTATTTTGAATCTTTTCGGCTTTTATATAAAAAGCCAAAACGTTTCATAAAGTAAGCTTGTTAACACTCCAAAACCATTAATCAATTGCCAGGTTCACCGATTAACCAATTGCGTTGACCGATTAATCAATTCCCACTTGCTTGCACTTCTGATGTAACAAGATATCTATAACTGGCGTTTCTTTTCGGCCACATATATATATAACTAAAAATTGTTCCAAAGATAAAGAAATTTGAGGGTTACGCGAAAGTTATGTGTCCCTCAATAAAATATCAGATAGTCACATATTCAGATTTGGGAAAAATACTGTGAAGGTGATGATGAGGAGGATAAGTTTTAAGGAAAAGTTTAGGCGGGTTTAGAAAATTTATTACGAAAATGTTAGTTTTGGTGAAAACTTTAAGCGGGATCAAGTAAAATAGTTGGCGGGTGTAAATTGATATAAAAATTTAATAAACTAAATATTTTTAAAAATCTATTTATTTATAAGAACATGTATAATTATTATTTATAAAATATCTAATTATTTTTAAAAAGATTACTCTTATTTAAAACTATTTAATAAAATATAAAGTTAATTTTTCAAATTTATTTGATTTGGTCTACTCTGATGCGAAACCGATGTTTGTATCGAGGAATAATCAAATCGGATGGTTCAAAAACAAAATTTATAGTATCGTGATTAAGGGTCAGTTCAGTTTAATTAGTTAGAGTATTTTAACTACTATTATGGGGAGAGTAATTAATTTAACTACCCAAAACAAAACCATACTAATAAGTAATTCGGCACGTGGGTAGTTGAAATGAGCAGTTACTCGCGATTCAGGTCATGGTTAGCCATTTTATACGTTTAATCAAGTGTAACTATATAAAAAGTAGCATGATCTAAAACATAAAATGTCATTTAGTAACATTAAGTGATATTTAATATATAATTGACTATAGATTATACATGAGATGTCTAGCGGATGGGTCGAGATGGTATCGTTGTACATGAGATGTTAAACGGAGTAGTCGACATGCTATCATTGTAAATGAGATGTTCAACGGATAAGTATATGATATTGTTGTACATGAGATGTTCAACGAATGAGTATATATGATATCGTTGTACATGTGATGTTCAACCGATAAGTCTATATGTTAGCATTATACATGAGATGTTCAACAGAGTTGTCTATATGGTATTGTTGTACATGAGATGTTCAATGAATGAGTCTATATGCTAAACTTCATCCTAATACTTTAACATTTATCACGATTAGTTAACATTCATCATATTCTTGTAAATGAAATGTTCAACTAATGAGTCATGATGTTATAAATGTATATGAGATGTAGAGTTGAGCATCAGGCCTGGACCGGACCGGACCGAGGACCGAAATGGTCCGAAACCCCGGACCAAAATGGTCCGAAACCCCAGACCGAAATGGTCTGGTCCGGTCCGAGTCAATTTGCTATTGCTAATAGTTTCTTACTTTTAAGCGAATACAAACTCAAACTGATCGGATTTACACATGTGTTTGAACTTGATATCTAAATGTTATTCTAGTTTTGATGTAACACGATATATGATCTTAAGTAACCGTATAACTTGATCTTAATTATGATAATTAGCTAGAAACTACACACGGTAACACTATCGGATTACCGGTTTGACCAAAAAAACTCGCGATGATTTTCAAGCGACCCAATAAGCTATATTGGGTTGGGACGGGTCGGGTTAACCACCCATACCCATAACTAGGTGTGCCGAAAAATTCGACCCGATCCGAACCCGAATAAGCCTATTCGGGCCGGGTTACTCGGGTCAAAAAACTTATTCGGGTCGATTTGGGTTGAGCTGAGTTTTAAATAGGTCGGGTTCGGGTTTATATTTTTTAGCCTTGACCCAACCCCGACCAACCCGACTTGACCCGACTCAACTAACACTTTTTATAATAAAAATATACTTAAATAAACCACTTTTTAATTTTTCTACTTATATTCGGGTTGACCCAAACCCGAATTGAGCCGACTTCAGTTGACCCGAACCCGAGTGACCCGAGTTCTAATTAGGCTCGGGTTTAGGTTTTAGTCTCAACCCGAGTTGACTCGACCCATGTTGATTCGAACCCGACCGGGTCGACCCGAATCAAACCCCCACCCATAACCATGAGTATATATTTACCGTCAAAACACCCACTTTAACTCACCCACCAATAAAAATGATATTTATATCTCGTGGGTAAATAACATTACCCACTAAATTGCCCACAAATATAGCCACACTTACACACGACATGGGTAATTCGTGAGGAATTTTTTGGCGGCAATTTATTTACCCACATATTGCACACCAAATATAATTATGTGGCTATTTGTGTGGGTAAATTCGTGGGAAGTTCGAGGGAAAAAAATCGACAATGAAAGTCACTAATCGTGGGTAACAGGTGGCTATTAGGTGGGTAAATTCCCTCGAAATGATAAGCATGGGTAATTATCGTGGGTATTCGCCTGAATTCTTGTAGTGCATAAGTTGTACCCAAATAAATTATTAAAACATAATTGTTAGTTGGATTAGAATAAGACTTATTATTGATAAACATAATAAGCTCTGAGATTAATTCAGTCATATTAAGTAGACATAATTTTTGTAATCGGTTCGAAAAGTTTTGATAGCCCATAACCTGAGCAACCATAGATATTGGGAGCTGGAAGGAATTGCATTTTTCTTTAATTGTTTACATTAGTTATTATTTCTCCTTGTTTAATTATTAGTTTATTCAGTATTTAGTTATTTAGATTTTTAAAACCGAAACATTTTTTGAGTAGTGATCACCCCAAAACTTAAATTAAAACCACATACTCCTCGTGGATTCGATACCCGCTTGCCCTATCTAATATAAGGTAATTAGGTTTATTTTTTAGCAGTACTTCGACGCCGATCAAATTTTGGCGCCGCTGCATGGGTGTTTGTGCACTTTTAGTTTAAGTTTGTAAATAGTTATTTAAAAAAATACCAAGTTAGTCGGTTAAGGGATCAATTAGATAGGGAAGAAGCATATCATCCTCCAAGCACCACCATGATAAACTTTGATGATGAAGATGAATCTGAAGAGGATGATGATGACTTCACATTTCACTCAACAAACAACATGGAATGATCGAAAATTATTTCTCATGATGATAAAGACAATGAAGGTGACTTCCGTAATAACAAGACTTCATTTGAAGAAGAATTGTATCTCGATGAAGAAGAAGCTCAAGTCACCCAAAATGATGAAGGGCCATCCTTAGTACCACCAGTGTTCGCCAACCAAGTTGAGGGGGATTCGTTGGTTGGTGAAGATGTGAAGGAGAACTTGTTTATCAAGCTGGCGTGTATTATTATTAAGAAAGTTCATGGAAAATCACGGGATGGAGTTCGATATTTGAGCCAATTTGTTTGTGATGAGATGAGTTCGGGTACTAGGAAAAGTATTTGTGCAAAACAGGTTCGTGTCGCATCGAGTAGGAGGAAGCGTAAGCAAGGTGTTCGAGATTGGAAATATGTACGTCTCTTAGGATTTGAGGATATTGAGAGTTTAGATTAAGGTGATAATTGGGATGTGTTTGAAGATAAGGGCATGCATTTCACACATCAAGCGAGACCACGCTTTGGAAACGTGTACGGGAAGTGTTCTATCCGTCCACCGTAACACATTACATTTGAGGTACCGCCGGGCTGATGACATTAAACTTAGCGCTTCGCGGGAGGCAACCCGTGGTTTCTAGTGTGTGTTAAAACTTTGTGTGTGTGTTCACTAAAAACCCTCACAAGACTAAACTCGTCCACTCGGGCTCCCGAGTGGTTTAAAGGTTTGTTGCATACGCTAAATGCAACCGTGATTCCTACGAAAGTGAGTTAGGTTTTTGTTGTGTGAGTTTTCAAATTGATTTTTAACTAAAATTTCAACTTAAAGTTTTTGCATTAGGGGCAATGCAATGCTTTAAGTTGAGGGGTGTCACATGTGTTACATGTTTTTGTGTGAAATTTTGGTCAAAATGTGATTTTTTGAAAATTAAAAATTAAAAAAAGAGTAAAGTACAAAAATCATCCTTGTGGTTTGTCAAAAGTTTGAATTACATCCCTGGTTAATACTTCGCGCAACATACATCGTGGTGGTTGTAAAATAGTACACCATACATCTGTAAAGACGGATGATACATCTGTAAAGACGGATGGTGCAAATATTTTTTCGTTAAGGGTTTAAAGTGTTTTTATTTATCTTAGGCTTGTTTTAGTCCTTTTACAACCTAGGGATGATTTTTGCACCTAACTTTTCAAAAAATAAAAGAAATTGAAAAAAGTTTTTTTTGAAAAAAAAAATAATTTTTTTTTTCAAAAAAGATTCGAAAAGTTGTTTTTTCAAAAAAATTTCAAAAACATTTTTTTTTCAAACAGTGTAAAGAATTTTTATTTTAAAATTTACTTTTAATTTTGAAAACAGCTTTTTTAAAGAAATTTAAAAAAATTATTTTTATTTCAAAAAATTATCGACAAACTTTTTTTCGTAAAAAAAGTTTTGAAAAACTTTTCGAAAATGTTTCTTTCTCAAAAATTTCGAAAATGTTTTTTTTTCAAAAAAAATATTTTTTATAATTTCTTTAAAAAACTGTTTTCAAAATTAAAAGTAAATTTTAAAACAAAAAGTCTTAAAATTTTTTGGAAAATTTTTTTTTTGTATTTTTTTGAAAAAAATATGTTTTTGAAAAAAAATATTTTTCGAAAATTTATTGAAAAAATAACATTATTCAGAAATTTTTAAAAAAAAGATTTATTCGAAAAAATTTTGAAAAATATAATTTGAAATTTTTTTCAAAATTTTTTTGAAAAAAATATTTTTCGAAATTGTTTTTAAGAAAATCTTTTTTTCGAAAATTTTATGAAAAAAATATTTTTCGAAAATCTTTTGAAAAAAAAAATAAATTTTGAATTCTTTCAAAAAAACAGTTTTTCAAAATTATTTTATTTGAAAAGTTATGTGCAAAAATCATCTTGATGTTGTAAAAGGACTAAACCACCCCAAAGATAACAAACAGTTTTAACTTTGAATGAGAAAATGTTTGCACCATTCTTCCTCAGGGATGTATGATGTATCATTTTACAACCACAATAATGTATGTTGCGCGAAGTATTAACGAATGATGTAATTTAAACTTTTGACAAACCATAAGGATGATTTTTGCACTTTACTCTTAAAAAAATAGAATCACATTATAAGAGTCTTGTGATAATGGGATGTGTATGTTTCTTCTACATATATGTTTATGAGTGTTTGCACATTCTGAAGATTAGCTTGTGGATGACTTATTGGAGAACAAGGTGGCCATAATTATAAGGTGCACCCGATTTTATTGTACAATTTAGTTATAAAATTGGTTTGATTATTTGCATGTGGTTAGGCATATGTATTATCAGCAGTGATCAAACCATACCCGATTGAATTCCCTCTACTTACTTTTGCTTAGATCGAGTAGAAAGTTTGAATAATATAATATGAAATATAGTAATGTAATAGTTGGGTTAGGACATTTAGAATTGATCTTATTCGACTCACCACCCGCGCACGGTTGCCTTAGAAAAGAGTTGGAGAACTATCATAATTATTGGTGGTAGTCATATGTTGGGCTTGCCTATCTGATTCATCACTCGCGCAAGGTGATACTTTAGTTGTTAGCATGGGTCAGACGTCAATTCTTATGATGGACAGCATTGCACTTAGCTGAGACAATTTTAGGTTAAATAACCTAATCCTTGTATTATTGTAATAAAATTAGGAAGATTGGTTTAACTTAGCGCATTGATTATTAGACTATGTGTTTGATAACTCCATTATATGATGTACCAATAGGCGCAAAGCATAGTTGTTCCCATTTAATTAAAACGGTTTAAATTAACCGGTTCGCAAGTGCCGATGTGTCTTAGTATGCACCTATAGGATAGATATTCAATTTTTCAAATAGTTGGTCTTTATATCAACTTTAAAAGGAGTGTATAAAGCATTCAGGATGACTTGTATAAAAAACTGTCCCGGATAGCTAAAAAATGAGCTTATGTGAGATGTAAAAAAATGACAAAAAAATGAAAAAAAAAGAGCAAAAAAAGAAGTAAAAAAAGAAATAAAAGTGAAAGTATGAGCTAAAGTATGATGGCTTATGATGCGCTCTTATGGTATAAAAACTCCGCTATAAAAGATATAAGGTATTCTCACCTCTTGTTTGGATGAATTTTTAGATAGATTATAGGTGTCAGGTGTGTATTAAGTATGTTGAGCACATGGTTAATTATAGTAAACATAAATAAATGGAACCAATGGGAGTGCTTATGCTAAGTGTTTTAGATTGGCAAAGATATTGGTAACATTTTGGAATATTTGTCATGTAGGATGGTTATTAATGTATTAGGTTGAATTTGATCTTTTTGATTGAATTTCTATGGTATGATTAAAAATTATAAAATTAACATGCTTGTAGATTTTTTACTTGAGACAAGTAAAGGTTAAGTTGTTGGGGTTTGATTGGTGTATTTTTTATACACCTAATAGCATGTTAATTTAGCATAATTACATTTTTATTTGTTGTTATACATGTACTTTGAGTGTGTTTTGTGATTATGTAGGTTATGCGCAAAATAGAATAAAAAATGCGCTTTATTAGTTTTTTGGAGAGAAGATATGGAGAGCGACGATAAATGAAGAAAAATATTGAAGTGAAAGATTTGAACATGGGGCAATGTTTTGATCATAACTTTTTATCGAGATTCCATTTTAGTCGGTTCAAAAAGCCACCGAAAGAGGAAAAGAAAATATTTTGTTTTCATCAGGCCTAGTGCTCGAAATTCTGAAGTTGTCACGTCAGATTATCTGCTGGAACAATTAGCTCGTGGTTATAAGGGTCTTAGCCAAGTTTATCATTTAAATAAGTTGAGCCATTGTTAATAGAAGTTAACCATGATGGGTTGGGCAGCTTTTGTTTTCACACGAGAGAAACAGAAGTGTTTTAACCCTTTGCCTATATATTTGACGAGAATAGGGAGATAGAGAGTCGTTCTTGGGGGCTTGCCCTACCCCACACATCAATCACAACCACATTTTTATAAACAAATCATTAGCAGCCAATCGGGGGAAGAGAGCAGATCACACACCACTGTTTTATTAACCGTTCAAGAAGTAAAAAATATGAACAGTGCACATCGGGTTAAGTGTATCATGTCCGGCTAATTTTGTTTTAATTTCTTCTGGTAACTTTATTTATGGTTTGATCATTACCTTTGGATTATCATAATTATTTACACTCATTTATAATTTATTTATAAATTATATTGTTTGATATAATATTATGTTTCATGATTTGTGCAAGGCACCTTATTGTTAGTTAACAGTTCATGCTTACTCTATTTAGCTATGAAAAAAGATGGTTGTCTCATCGACATAAGTTGTATCCAAATAAATTATTAAAACATAATTGTTGGTTGGATTAAAATAAGACTTATTATTGTGAGTTACTGATAAACATAATAAGTGTCAAGATTAATTCAGTCATATTAAGTCGACATAATCTTGGTAATCGGTTCGAAAAGTTTTGATAGTCCATAGCGTGATCAACCATAGATATTGGGAGTTGGAAGGAATTGCATTTTCTAAAAATTTTTACATCTTCAGTTATTATTTCTCCTTGTTTAATTCTTAGTTTAATCAGTATTTAGTTATTTAGATTTTTAAAACCGAAACTTTTATTGATTAGTGATCACCCCAAAACTTAAATTAAAACCACATACTCCTCATGGATT
Source organism: Glebionis coronaria (assembly GCA_025667525.1). NCBI lineage: Eukaryota > Viridiplantae > Streptophyta > Magnoliopsida > Asterales > Asteraceae > Glebionis > Glebionis coronaria. The sequence continues at coordinate 589,841,287 of CM046880.1, read as the reverse complement.
CGATATCCGCTTGCCCTATCTAATTTAAGGTAATTAGGTTTATTTTTTTACCGGTACTTCGACGTAGATCAAATTTTGGCGCTGCTGCCGGGGAGTTTGTGCGCTTTTAGTTTAAGTTTGTGTCTTTTAGTTCTACACTCGATCGTGTATTTTGGATTTTTTAGTGATCGGAGGCTGGAGAGAAGTGCTACATTTTCAATACCAGCTTACTCGGAGTAAGAAAGCCAACAGATAACATGTTGATCTCCATGTGATTAAGACAAATATCTATTGATAATTATCTGAGTTAGCTGGGAAGGGTTGTGAATTGCATCATTGGGTCCATGATATATATATTCAATACCGAGCATCATTAAAATGATCTCGATAGCATATGAGTTGACCCGGTTTCTGCCTAAGTTGTAAGCACGGTTGTTTTCTTTACACCCTTTATCTTTTCCATTCTTTTTCATATATAATCTCCTTCAATGTTTACCATGACGTCATCACAAACACCTTTGTTGATACCAATGAATAGATCTTAATAGCATGTTAAGGATTGTACATATCTTGATAAACAAACTATGCACGCGAGAAACTCAACTAACAAGAATAATTTAGGTGGAATCTAACTTAATGAAGCTAAGAAGAGCAAAGAGAATTTACTAACTATCAACTTAATTGATTTAATAGATTTGTTGAGATATACCTAAAAACCGTGTGTTTCTTTTATAGACTAAGGAACCCTAGAATATTCTATTGGGCTTGCGAATCCCGTATAATATATGCATATACCTATTCATATTATATGTCTAACATATCCTTTCCTAACATATATTGTGCATACCTTCTGCATGGTACATACTAACATAACTAACGGTACATGGAAATACCTTTCCAACAATAGCGGTACAAAGCACCATTAGTGGTACGATGCTAACACTAACGGTACTAACTAATTTCCCAACAATCCTCCCCTAAACATAAATGATCGCTTGTTATCTTCTTGTTTCTTTGTCTTGAATATCTTGATCTTCATGTCTTTAGATTTAGATTATAGAGCATATAGACGTCAGGGAAGTGTTGCCATCTTTAAATAAGGAGCATACAGATAACACATAGTAGGAATGCATTCAAACACTTTGTTGAGCATTATTCTGGTATGATGAACTCTGAGATCATAACTGTTTGTAGTTCATCTTTTTCTTCAAGGCTTGGTGCTTTAAATATTTAAACCTTGACAACAACATCTTTTATGCAACATTTTGATAGCAATCAATAGCATCACCTACATAAGACAATTAGCAATAATCAAATATGTATTGACTTTGTGATTTTTGGGAAATTACCAACCATCGATGGATTTAATAATTCTTTACCAGTTAGCCGTTTTCTCTGGAATAGCCAATACTTTATTCATCAAGAATAAGGTGTATTGGTTACCCTACAAGTTTTTGGTAAGCTTCCAACCATGAACGGATTTAAGTTGTCTTTATCTTGAGTCGTTTGCTCTGCCAACCATATAGTTTTTCACAAATTTTCAACCGTCAACAGTTTTAAGGAGTCTTTACCAAAAGTCGTTTGCTCATGGACTAGCCACTTCTTATGTCTGTTAAACATGGTGAACTGATTACCATCTATGGTGTGGCTGACAAGCTAAACACGTATAACTCCTTTTTAGCCTCCTTGTCCTTTTCAAGCTCCTTAATCTGATGCTTCGCAAATCTTATTAAATCCAGTGCACTTGTTGATTCTTCAAGGACTTCCAGCTGTGTTTCCAACAATATTTCAAGTAGCACTCTTTCCAAAGGATATCTTCTTTCTTGCAACAAATAGTAGGTGACCTCATCAACTTCTATGGTATGAACACCACATGACTGATAAACCTTCCGTTGTGTAGGAATACATGTCTCTTGTCCTTTCCAAAAATATTCATCATACTTGTCATCAGGAGTTTCAAACATAACCTCTAGTTCTCTTCTTAGTGTAACTTTATGTCTTTCTGGTTTGTTCTCACGTCTGATCTTCACTGCATCATATAATTCCTCCAAATCTTGTCTATGAAGTAGATGTAGAACATATTCAATCCATTTAAAATACCTACATGTTCCATCAGCTATGTAGAAAATATGAGTTTTCAAATCTTGCTTAACATTAGCTTCCTAACAAAGTATGAGAGATCATCTTTTTGGAATCTTTAAGCACTTTTTGTGCTCATCATCATTGTCATCCTCATGCATCCTTTTTACCCTTTTTCTTGTTGTGCTATGTTGCCTCTTTACATTTTTCTTAATGTACCTTCTTCAGATACCTTTTCTTCCTTGGAAGTACCTTCCTCGGATACCGTTTCCTTTCCTTGTACCATTTGTTCCTCATCCTTAGTAACCTTTCCCTTGCCCAAAGACTTTTCCTCACGTACATGTGGTGTTTCTTTGATTTCTATAGGCTTCTCAACTTCTTTTATAACATCTTTTGTAACTTCTTCAGTCAAAGTACCATTATGTTCTTCAATACCTTTAATGCATGTATCTCAGGGGGGTACTTTTTGCTCTTCCTTGTTCATTCATTTCTTTGAGAGCTTGCTCATCCCTTTCTGATTCAATTAGAACAAAGGACTCAAATCTCCTCTTAAATTTCTCATAAAGAGAATGAAATTCATCAAAAGTCCTTCTTTTGAGTTGTGCATGCTTGAAAGGTCCAACATGCTTTAGATAACTTATCATTTGGATCCTTAGTTGTGTTTTAGATGGTGGATCTATCCTCTTAGCAACAGCCCTTTGTTCTGCCAAGAACCTTTTCCTACTTTATTACCAAATTTATCAACAATCTAAGCTTTTCATCATCATCATATTTCTCTCTCCTTTGCATACATTGCTTTAGCAAGAATTTTGTCTACATTTATTTAAGCTTAGATTTCATCATACTCTTTGATGAAAATTTCTTGTAGAAGTCTTCTTGCTGCAAGAGCTTCATGTTCTTCTTTAAATTTCATTTCTTCTTGCCTTTTTAGAGCAACTTCTTCCTCATGTGCCAATTGTTTAAAAAATTCCTTTGCACCTCCAATACTATCTGAATCACTCTCGGTCTCTGATTCAGACTCTACGACCTTATTTTCTTTATCTTTAGGGGTCAGTTTTTGGCAATTTCCTCTTATAACTAAGAGGTTCTTCTCCTTCACTCTATTGTCTAGGAATTGAAATACCTTTCTCTTTTGGTCTTTCAGTTTGAACCTCTTTTTTTGTAAGTTCAACAACTTATGCTTCTTTATTAACTTATTCCACCTCAAACTCTGTTTCACTAGGTGAATCGGCAACCTCATCTGTTTCATTTGGTTGTGCAACCTCAACATCCATGTCCTTGGGTTGCTCAAGCTCTCCAGTTTCAACTTCTTGAGGTTGGTTAATATCAGCTTTTTTTTGTTTGGCCTTTTCAGCAGATGTTTTCTCCTTTAGCTCCAATAAAAGCTTGGCCATTGTAATTTCATCTCCAAAGGATGGAGTGGCACTCTCTTTAGAAGCTCCGTTTTTTCTTGTGGCTGTTATGAGCCACTAATTTGAAAAATGGTACTGGCGACTCCAACGGTACTTGGTATTTGCTTGGTGGTACTTGGCTCTTGTGCACCAATACTTCCTACCTCGCTAGTACTTTCAATATTTTCAGCACTTTGTTTTTCTTCAACTACCAAGGTATCACCAGACACCTTTTGTTCAACAAAATTTGATTCTTCAATGTTGAGCTATTCAGTCCTTGGGCTCATCAATGGGTTCTGTCTAAGTATGTGTTGAATCATGTACCGCTCCAATAAACTCTAAATTTGATATCATGCTCAGCCTGATTTGATTGTTGTGGTTATTCTTGACTATGTACATGAGTCACATCTATTGTCTCTAACTATACTTCATTGATTGGTTGTGAATGAGCTAGAGATAGAACAGTTGCCATAAACCCTTCACTCAATAGAGGTTTGTGCTACATGTGTTGTTCCTGTTGTTCTTGAACCACGTTTGTTTCCACCATGTAGTCAACATCATCATTATCATGTCTCTCCTCATTGTTAGCATCATCTGCATCTAAGTTAGCCAATCCAGAAGAAGCGCCAACTTCATCAATTTTCCTTCCTTGTTCTCTTTGTTTTCTTCATGTTTCTCTTCTTTGCCTGCTTTTGATCTTTTCTTTGAGCCTTTAAAATAGCTTGATGATGACGAATCCAAGGATTGCACCTTCTTCTCAATTTCTTGAGCTTTGTTTCTAAGGAAGCAATATTGTCATCATGTGTTGTCTTGGCTGCATTCAAATCTTGAACTTGTTGGGATAAGGACAGACAAAGAGTAGTTAAAGCATAAAGATCCAATGCACCCTCAACTCTAGCAGGTGGTGAACCACTAGCAGCAGAAGTTTCATTAGGTGTATGGATCATCTCATCAAGTCAGAGGCTTAATTAGGATCAACCTCTTGGTCATGATCAAGAGAAGAAGTAGATACATATTCTCCTATGGAGTGAGTGGGTAAGGGAGTTTGCTGAGGCTACTAGAGGAACTAGAAGCCCCACCCTCAACCAACATATGGGCAAACAATGGGGTGACTATTTCTGAAAAGTTTTTGCCATGCTTACTCATAAAGACAAAATTCTAGGTAGAAAAGGCAGGAGTAGTCTAAGAACTAGATGATGCAGGAATGTCAGACACTTTTTCAGTTATAAATAATTGAAAAAGTTATGAGTATATAAAAATTTCTTAGTAAACTATAAATGTCTTAGCATACCATCAAAAATTATCTTAGAAAAAATAAAAACTTGGAGTAGCTAAAATAATACCTATAGAAGCAGGATTTGTATAGATTTGATCAAAAGATGTACTTTTTGGACTTAAGAAAAGAGTAATAGTATGACAAAGCAATTTCCATTGAGGTGAAAACAAGCCCTTATTAAATATAAGTGAGTCTTTCCCTCCCCTATAACCCATTAGAGCAAAATTTATCATGAATGGCCTGATTAGCCAAACAATCAGTCCCTTCAACATCATCAAATGGAAGAGAACTTCTAATAGATGCTTCTGAGACTAAAACAATTGTACCATTAACCTTGGCTTCAATATGTGACACATTGTTGCGAGTTATGGAGGATGTAGTCCTCCAAAAGTGCTCTACAAATGATTTAGTAGCAGTAGGACTTGCAGTGTCAGCGTATGAAATAGGACTTCGTGAAAGGAAGTCAAGTATCTCGTGAAAAGCTTGATTCTCATATGTCTTTTCCATCACATCCAACATATTATGCTTAGTACACACTGGTAGAGCCGCCATTGATGGATGTTTGATCGTCGATGAAGAAAACTAGGGTTATGGAATCGAGAAGACTAGAGAGCAGTTAGATGTGATATTTATGCAATTTGGTGGGTTTATATAGGTTAGAAAACATGTCCTTGAATAAAAATTCCAATTTTACACAAACAACCCTCAACGGTACAATTACCAACGGTAACCTAGCGGTACCTAGTAAGTCAGGCGGTACAACGTTTAGCCTAGCGGTACTTGCATCAGCAGTCGATACCAACTTTTTTAACCACTAGTATTTAGCTATCCAATCTTCTTCCTAAGAACCTGAAAAACATCAAAAATATACAAAACACTATACAAAGCATAACTATACAAGACTATACATCCTCCCCTTGACATATGCACCCTACTAATTCAACATTCCAATATTTGCCATCAAGAAATGAAATCTCTTCGCATCAAAGGGTTTGGTCAGCAAATCAACTGCATTGTCATGTGTATGGATCTTCAAAACTTGTACCCGTTTCTTATCATAGCTATCTCTGATAAAGTGATGCTGAATCTCAATGTGCTTGGTTTTGGAGTAGGATATTAGGTTCTTGATAATACATATAGTTCTTTTATTATTAATATAGATTTTGGTGTTCATAAAATTGAATTCATAATCCAACATCTGGTTTTGGATACAAAGCACTTGTCTACAGCAATAGGCAGCAACAACCCATACTCTACTTTAGTGGTAGAAGTAGCCACAATGGTTTGCTTCTTACACTGCAAAGAGATGAGTCTTCTTCCAAGGAATTGACTACCTCTTGTTGTGGACTTCCTATCATTCATAGCCCCAGCATAACCACTGTTAGTATAAGCTTCCAGGTCAAATGAAGAATCTCTAGGATATCATAAACCCAATTTAGGTTGGCCTTTGAGATGCTAGAAGATCCGTTTCACAGCATGAAGATGTGAAACCTTTGGATTGACCTAAAATCTTGAACAAGCACATACTGCAAACATAATGTTAGGCCTAGAATCGGTTACATAAATAAGAGAGCCAATCATGGATCTATACATATGTAGATCCATCAGTAACATGTTCGTTTTTAGATAGTGACTTCTTAGCCTTAACTGGTTTTCTTGCACTCCTAGTGTCCATACACTCAAAATTATTCAGGATCGCAACAACATATTTATCTTGACTGATGAAGATTCCATCTTCTCTCTACTTAACTTGAAGTCCTAAAAAGAAGGTAAGCTCGCCCATAGAGCTCATCTAAAATATTCCTTTCAACAAAGCTTCAAACTCATCGCACCAAGATTTTCTGGTAGAACAAAAAATAAGGTCATCCACATACACTTGTACACGGATTTTTTAGGTAAAGAGGACTTCACCCCAGTAAACACCTATACAAGGATGATATCCTTCCTATCCTTCTTGATGAACACATTCTTGTCAATGGTTCCTCTTATATATCCATTCTTTAATAGAAAAGTATATAAGGTAGCATACCATGCTCTAGCAGCTTGTTGTTGACCATATAAAGCTTTAATTACCTTATAGACCTTGTGAGTATATTTAGGATCTACAAAACCTGTAGTTTAAGCAACATAAACCTCATCTTCTGTTAGGACCTATGTAATAGGTGTTTTGTAATAGGTGGACTAGGGGGTATGTAGTTCCTCCTGGTCATAGTAGTAGTAAGAGCAACACGTGCTCCTTGTCTGTTAGAAAGTCAAACATTATTATTAGTAGTAATTTGTTAGGATATGCATGAGATATCTTAGGAAAGGATGTGCATATCATTTGTTATACGTTTTGTGTTTAATGTAGTTTAGGGTTTCCTTGTAGTATAAAAGGAACCCATTGGCAGAAGGGTTGGACAGACCTTTCACCACTGTCATTTCATATCATTTATATTAATTATCCTTAGGAAGGATCAAGTTATTTATTTCATTAAACTGTTTCTTCTTGTTTCTAGTGTTTGTATTCCGCACAAATACTTTGTTTTCATTAGAGTCTCTCTGTGAATAGACTTGTAATTACAGAAGTCGTTTACCATCCTTAACATGCTGAAAGATCTACAACTAAAGGACCCAACAAGTGGTATCAGAGCCTGGGAGAGTCTCTGTACAAGAAGAACCATTTTCTTTTTAAAAATTATTTTTTATACAATCCCTGAAACATGTCTGCTTCCAGTTCAACTAAAACAAGACAACCAAGCACTACTACAACACAACAAACACAACAAATTGTTTCTACTGTCTCCAACACAAATGGAAAATTCCCATACCTAAAGAAAGAAGAATATGAAAGCTGGGCCATGAAGACGAAGTGCTGGATCACCAACACTGATCTGACATTATGGAAGATTGTTCAGAATGGTAATAGCAAGAAGAGTACTGGCAGAGAAAAGAATGGTAATATCACCATTCCAGATCCTAAACACATGAAGAAATCATAGCTGTTCAGAAGGAAATCAAAGCAAAAACCATTTTGCTTCAGTCTCTTCCTGATGATCATATGGGTGATTTCTATCACTTAGATGATGCAAGGGAAATATGGAATGCCATCAAAGCAAGGTTTGGATGGAATGAAGAATCCAAGAAGATGAGAAGATCAATGCTGAGAGATGAATTTTCAGAATTCAAGATCTCTGAATCAGAAGGTCTTCATCAAGGCTATGACAGGTTTCAAAAGATTCTTAGCCAATTGAATCAACTCAAGTCAAAACCAGAAAATGAAGACATCAATGCTAGGTTTCTTAGAGCTCTACCTCATTCATGGAACTAGGTAGTCATCTCTCTCAAAGCAAAAGGAGGACTTGAGTATCTCTTTTTTGATGATTTATTTTACAAACTCAAAACTTTTGAGTCTCATGTGAGAGGGTACCCAAGTGAATCTTACTCCACTCCTATTAACTCTGATTTTGTAAGCTCCATGGGCTCTAGTCCAATGCCCTATGCCAGTAGCCCAAGCTATGCTTTGTCCTCACAACATACTCCTACTCCTAAATCAAAGGCCAAGACTAGTAACATGGTAGAAACTGTTCTTCATTCCTTTGTTGCTGATGTTGAACCCCAACAGCAGCTAGCATTTGATAATTTCAAATAAGTGGATAAACTTGACGTGGATGAGATGGATCTCAAGTGGCAGATGGTCATGCTTACTTTCCGAGTTCACAAGTTTGAAAAGAAGGCTGATAGAAAATTCAGTTACAACCCAAAGGAGCCAGCCAGGTTTGATAGGAGCACAATCAAATGCTACAACTGTCATCAAGGACATTTTGCTACAGAATGCTCTAGTAGAAATAACCAAGAGAAGAATAGGTATTCAACCTTCAAGGTTCAAGAGCTTCAGGAGGAGAAGAAAGCTTTGGTATCCGTTGATACCATGGTTAATTGGAATGATCATGAGACTCCAACTTTGGAAACAGTTGAGTCTGCTACTGATGTGTTTGCTATGATTGTTGGTCACATATCCGAGGTAGAGGAAGCAGAAGAATTTGCTTTGATGGTATCTCTCCTTAGGTACAAAATTGTGCTCTTGGTTGTGATGATAAATATTATGACCTTATGACACAATGTAATGAATTAAATACTTAAAATGATAAATATTTTTTAGAAGTTCAAGCTTACAAGAGTTCTCTCTAAACTTTAGAACAACAAAAGAAGTGGTTACAAAATGCTCAACTTGAGTATGAGGATAGAATTAGGGTGTTGAGTATTGACTTAGAAAATACATCTAATTTGCTTAAATATACTGAAAAAATTAATGCTGAAAGCATTCAATCAAAACAAGAAATGCAAGTTAAATTAGATGCTACTTTATTACAGTTTGATAAATGGCAAAAAGCACCCAAGAATCTTTCCAAACTAATAGACAGCAGTATGTCTAGAAGAACAAAGAGGGGGTTAGGTTTTGACAACTATATAGGACCAGATGATGTTTTTGGTTTATCTTTTTCTAGTGTCTTTGATCCTGACAAGGAGAAGGAGGGAAAACCTTACTACAATAGGTTTAAACCAGCTGCAAATGTATGTTGTTCCTCCACCTCTTACAGGCACTTTTATGCACATACCAATTCATTGAAACTTAGATGAATCACATATGCATGAGTCTCCTAAGAGTTCTACTAACACTAATGACTTGTCTCTTGTACTTTCAGTGAAAAGTCCAGTGGCTATGCATCGTGTGGTTCAAGTGAAGAGTCTAGTCCCTTAAGTCCCAAGCCAAATCACACTACTACTTCTAGTGCTAGGATGAGTGATGAGAGAGTTGCTACTGCATCTACTTCTATTGTTTTTTATTCTAGTATTATGTCTTCTAGGAATGTTACTTCTCCTAGAAAAGTTTGTAATAAGAATAGTAGTAATAAACAATGTCATTTGAATAAAAGGTCTTTTAAAACATGCTTTGTTTGTGGTAGTAGATTTTATTTGATTAAAGATTGTGATTTTTATGATCAAATGCCTACTAGCCATCATTCTTATGGTAATCCTGGTCCACCAGTAGCTGCTCCTACTAGTATGAGGTTTACCTCTAGTTGGCTAAATCCTTGTGCTCAATCTTTTCCTAGGAGGAACTCTCCTTTAGCTTCTACTACCTGGAGAAACAATCAAAGTACCACCAACAGAACAACCAACACTTATTTTCATAAGTCTGTTAAGAATTACAACAATACTACTGACCACATGCATTTTAGATTGGAAAATTTGGGTGCTGCTGTTAAGCCCTCAGTAGGTTGTTCTTGGACATAAAATAGAACCCCTATGATGCAAAGGAATCACAAGAACAACAGTAGATCTCATCAATCTCCATGGCTATCTTACAATGATCCACAAGGCAGGCTCAAGCCAGGAATGGTCTGGGTCCCCTTAAAACACTAAATGTTACATTTATTTCTTGTTGTTGTAGATTAATCTATACCAAGATCCATCTCTTGGAATCGTAGATAGTGGTTGTTCTAGAAGCATGACAGGAAACAAATGACTTTTGACTAACTTTGTACCATTTTAAGGCGGGAAAGTGTACTTTGGTGGGGGTGAAGGGCGTATCTCAGGCAAAGGAACTATTCAGACTCTTAGCCTTAATTTTGAGCAGGTATACTATGTAGAGTCACTCCAACACTTCAACTTGATCTCCGTCTCTCAGATTTGTAACAAGAAGCAGTTTGTCCTCTTTACAGATAATGATTGCCTGGTGTTGTCCAAAGACTTCAAACTTCCGGATGACTCCCAAGTACTACTCAAGATTCCAAGAAGACATAATCTATACAGTATCAAGTTGAATGAAGTCAATCCTACTGGCCAACTGGCTTGCTTGGTTGCCAAAGAATCAGAAGATGAAGCTACCAAATGGCATAGAAGGATGGGGCATGTTAATTTCAAAACAATTCACAAGCTGGCAAATATGAACCTGGTCTCTGGGTTACCTCCCAAAACCTTCAAGAATGACATCAATTGTCTTGCTTGCAGCAAAGGCAAACAACACAAAGCATCCTTCAAAGCCATTACTGCTCTCAGACTAATAACTGAACTTTACAGCTACTTCATATGGATTTATTTGGTCCTACCTTCATCAGAAGCATTGATCATAAACACTAATACCTAGTGGTAACTGATGGCTATAGCAGATTTTCTTGGGTTTTCTTTCTGGTTGCTAAAAGTGAGACCTACCCCATTCTCAAAGACTTCATAGCATTAATTGAAAATCAGCTGTCAAATAAAGTAAAAGGCATTCGATGTGACAATGGCACTGAGTTCAAGAATGTAGAACTCATAGCACTTTGCAATTCTAAAGGTATTAAAAGAGACTAGAGTGCTGCCAGAACTCCTCAACAAAATGGTGTTGCTAAAAGGAAAAACAGGACTCTTATAGAAGCAGCAAGAACCATGCCTACTGATTCCAAGCTTCCGACTATGTTTTAGACAGAAGGGGTCAACACTGCTTGTTATGTGTTGAATAGGGTCTCCATTACCAGTCCACATAAGAAGACTCCCTATGAGCTACTCACAGCCTCCCAAGCATTACTCTTTGAAACCTTTTGGTTGTCCTGTCACCATTCTCAACACTAGTGACTATTTAGGGCATTTGATGGCAAGGCTGATGAAGGATTCATTGTGGGTTATTCAGCTCACTCTAGAGCCTATAGGGTCTACAATCTTACTGCCAAGCGTGTCAGTGAAACAATCAACCTAAGGTACTTTGAGGAGAAGAAAAACCTTCAAGGAAAAGGTCCTGATTGGTATTTTGATCTTGATTATCTCAGCGACTCATTAGGATATTTTTGTTTCAAGACTAACCAACATGCATGTCCAAAAGAGTTCGTTTCTTCTAATGTAGGTGCTACTTCAAGCTTCTCGGACTCAGAAGAGGATGATGACATTTTTGTTATCCCATCCTATTCTACATTTGTCGCCCCAGACACCTCTGATACTCCTGTTGGTGCTACTTCACCAGACATCACTGACTCACAATAATATCTTGATACATTGCTCAAGCAACAACAAGATGCTACTACTACAGCTACCAATGGAGGCTTTGAGTTTCCTATGGATACTCCTGCTGTACTAGCTCCTCCTAGTGAGTCTAATGTTACTCCTGGTGCAAGTTACTCTCCTATGGAAGTCCACTTAGGGATCCAACTTCCACAACTAGGTTCTCTGGTCCTTCTGACCTAGGAAACTACAATAAGAAGTCTACTACTAAGCTGGATGATATTCATAAGCAATCAATAACAGGCATTTTCAACTATGCTTTGTATGGTGATGACGTTGTTGGTGATATTCATAACTTGGCACCAGAAGTGGAAGTATCTCCTACTACTATTCAGCAGATCCAGAAAGTGCATCCTACATCTCAAATTATTGGGGATCCCGGTTCTACTATCAAGACTTGCAACATGCATAAGAAAGCTACTTCTGGTCACCATGCTCTTGTGAGCTACATTGAAGACCAAAAGCGAAATAATCACACAAATTTTCTTCACTATTTGTTTGCTTGTTTTCTGTCTCAGGTGGAACCTAGGTTTGTTTCACATAATCTTGAGGATCAAAGTTGGGTAGAAGCTATGTAGGAGGAAATGCAACAATTATTGTTTCAAAATGTCTGGATCCTAGTTGATTTGTTGGATGGAAAGACAGCCATAGGTACCAAATGGATTCTCAAAAACAAGAAAGATGATAGGGGTATTATGGTAAGGAATAAAGCAATACTAGTATCACAGGGTCACACTCAGCTTGAAGGGATTGATTATGATGAAGTTTTTGCTCCTGTTGCACGAATTGAGGCAATACGACTGTTTTTGGCTTTTGCTTCTTATATTGGCTTTATAGTGTTTCAAATGGATGTCAAGAGTGCATTTACTGTATGGAAAGATTGAAGAAGAAGTATATGTCACTCAACCTAAGGGCTTTGTGGACCCTCTTCATCCTAAGAAGGTCTACAAGGTAGTCAAGGCCCTTTATGGTCTTCATCAAGCTCCTAGAGCCTGGTATGAGCGTCTTTCTACTTTCTTGTTAAAGCATGGCTACAGAAGAGGCACCATTGACAAAACATTGTTTCTTAAAAAGAATGCCAAAGATATCATCCTTGTCCAGGTATATGTAGATGATATCATCTTTGGTTCTACCAAGAAGGAATGGTGTGATGAGTTTGAATAGTTGATGAAGGGCGAGTTTCAGGTGAGTGCAGTGAGAGAACTAACATTTTCTTTAGGACTTCAAGTCAAGCAGCAGCAGGATGGTATCTTCATTAGTCAAGATAAGTATGTTTATGACATTATTAAAAATTTGATGTGGAACCTCTTAAACCAGCAACAACACCTTATGAAGTCACAATGGTCAAACTCAAGAATGAGCCGAATCCTCTTGTTAATGTTCACTTGTACAGGTCAATGATAGGCTCACTCATGTATTTGATTGCATCACGCCCAGACATATGCTTGGTGTTAGTGCTTGTTCTAGACATCAAGTGGAACCTACCGTTTCAAATTTGAATGCTTTCAAGAAAATTTTTAAGTATCTTAAAGCACAACCCAAGCTAGGCTTATGGTATCCAAGGGAATCCCCTTTTGTACTTGAAGCCTATAGTAATAGTGACTATGCAGGTGCTAATAATGATAGAAGGTCAACTACTGGTGGTTGATAGTTTTTGGGACGAAGGCTTATCTCATGGCAATGTAAGAAACAGACAATAGTAGCTACTTCCTCCACAGAAGCTGAATATGTAGCTGCTGCTAGTTGTTGTGGACAAGTCTTGTGGATATAAAATCAAATGTTAGACTTTGGGTTCAACTTTATGAATACCAAAATCTTCATTGACAACCAAAGCACTATTTTCATTATGAAGAATCCTGGTTTTCACCAAAGAACCAAGCATATAGAGATTTGACACCATTTTATATGGGATGCAAATAAAAAGAAGCTGATACAGGTTCTCAAGGTACATACGGATGACAATGTGGCTGATTTGTTAACTAAAGCATTTGATGGACCTAGGTTTAACTACTTGGTGGTTCACATTGGTATGGTCAATCCTTGAGCTCTAGGATTGAGGGGAGGCAAAGCCTAATAGGAGGCTTGTTGTACATGTAAATTTATACGTTCTTACTTCTTATAGCTTCTTTCACCATTTTCATGGGTTCTTGTCGTGTGTGTTACTTCTGGTGGACGATTAAAGTTACTCCTAGTGGCCCTCACTTGATCCTAGTGGTTAAGTAGTCATCCTTAACATGTTGTGTTGGGCTCCTAGTGCTTCTTGGGGTCACTGTTCATTGTCGTTGACTTTGGTTAACCAATCACTACTACTAGTGTTGACTTTTTGACTGTTTGCCTTTTGGTCAGCACAAGTTACTTCTAGTCCATCCAGTTATCTATTATTTTGGTATGTGGATTTGGATATTAATGGATTAGAAGTCAAGTGGTTACTCCCATTAATGACTTATTTTGGAAAGGGCAACCCCATTAATTAGGGGTCAATGAATAGTTAGTCAAGGTATTATCTATGGTTAATGGGGATCATTTGACTTAATTACCAGACCTAAAAACACACACACACACGCTCCTACCCTCCATATTCAACAATTTTCATCCATCTTCTTACCAAGCTTCACTGATTATCAATGGTTGGACTTCTATACAAATCTGATCACAACAAAGTTGCCTACCTTGGCGAGGGCCCACAGAGAGAGGATTATGCAGACATTTTGGATTTCATTGAGGCTTCCCACATCAGGTTTGATATTATAGTGTGCCCTACTGTCTATGACTCTATCATACGTCAGTTTTGGGCCACTGCCGATGTTCGAGACGTGGTGGGTCACCCACTGGAGATTCACGCCACCATTGATGGTCGTTCATATGTGGTGACTGAAGCTTCCATTAGGTCTGACCTACATCTCCAAGATGCTGATGGTATTGTTTCCCTCTTAAATGAGGAAGTCTTGGATGGGATGGCTGCCATTGGGTATAACCATGAAGGAAATTTTAATTTTCAGAAAAATCGTTTTTCACCCCAATGGAAGCTGCTTATTCACTTCTTGATTCATTGCTTGAGTCCCAAAGCTGGGAGTTAGGATGCATTTCTCATCTCCCTTGCTACTGGTTTGATTTGTTTGGCCCAAGGTCGTAGGTTTAACTTTTCTCGTTATATTTTAGATGGTATGTTAGGGAATCTTGGTGGTCTCAAAAAGAAATTCCTTATGTATCCTAGATTTTTACAGTAGATACTTATGTGTGTTCCTAGGAATAGGAAAGAGTATGTACATGTTAGACTCATTCCTAAAGTGTATGCTAACATGAAGCTTGTCTATCTTGGCCCTGAAATTCCTCCAACTCCTGCTATGTTGGGCATTGCCCAAGAGGATCCCATTGAGGTTCATTCGGCTGAGGAAGTCCAGGAGGAACCTCATATGTTTGATGATCCTTGGAGGAGGAGGTACATGTTGCTAAGGAACCCCATGTGGGTGTTGAGGATCCTGCTCCAGAGGTGGTAGTTGAGATGCCTTCTTTCTCGAAGGCTGCCTCTTCTACTGTCCCACATGTCTCTCCTTTTTCTTGATTCTCCACCTGCTAGTCCAGTCCACCCTTCTCATGGAGAGCCATCTACTTCTTATGTGCCAGATACTCATGCTCCCAATGTTGACTAGTCATTTGCTTCTTGTCCCAATGAAGCATCCACTAAACCAAGTTCTCTTGGTGGGGAAGCTGAGGAACCTGTTACTCTCACTTCTTTACTTGCATTGGTGAACATGTACTATGAAAAGATCCAATCATTGGAAGCAGATCTCAACAAGCATCGTTAGTTGACTAGGGACTTTGTGATCCCTTTGGCGTCAAGGGTTAAGCACTTGGAGCACCAATTATGATGTCATAAGAAGAAAGTGGACATGACTAATTCTGATGATGAGGAACATGATAGGGAAGATGATGGGTTGACTGTGTTGGCTAAGGCAGCATTCGTAGCTAAGCCTAGCGAGGATATACCTGCTCCTCCTAGTGCTTCTAGAATTCATACCTCTGTTGTTGGCCCTATGTCAAGGTCTGCAACTCATGGTCCATCCATAGTTGATAAGGGGAAAGCCCCAATGACTGATGCACCTTCTCCTCCTAGGAAGCGCACACGAAGATAGCTTGAGGAAGAGAGATTGGGTGAGGAGGCTGCAAGGAGATTGCATGAAGAGCAAGAGCAAGAGGCTGAGGTTGCGACTGTGGCTGAGGCTAAGGCTGCGACTGAAGCCCTTAGGAAGCAAAGACATGAGCAAGTGAGGCATAATGCCATGTTCTAGGATAATAAAGATTGGATGGATGTGGTCACCATTCTCACCTCCAATGTCTCTCAATTCTCGTACATTTTGGGAGAGGGTGTGAATCAAGGGAATTGTGCTCGACGGGTTGTTTCTTTGGTTCAAAGACAAAGGGAGGATTTGGCTGCTCAACTTCGTGAAATTCGCCGCAACAGACCCCTCTCCTATGTTGAACAGAAGAAAATCATGCAACAATATGTCAAGAATCAGACCGGGGCCTATTTTACTATTGGGTAGCCTATGAAGAGGGATAAGAAGCTGATTGATGATGAACTTAAGACATTGTACAACAAAATGATTCAGCTCAAGCAAAAGGATGTGTGTATGCCTGCTAATGCCACATATCAAGCACCAGCTGCACCTACTTCTTCTGCTACTGCCCCAACTTCAATGGTTGCTCCATCACATCATTCTGTTTCACACGATGTGGGCTCTTCTGTTGTTCCACTTCATACCTCTCCACATGTTGTTGCCTCTACTCCATTCGTTGATGAAGCTTCTACTACACCAGATGTTGATACTACTACTCCATCAGTTCCTGAGCCGTCTACTACACCTAATGTTGATGCTACTACCCCAATGGTTGTTGATCTTACCACTCAGGATGATACTTAGATTTCTTCATTTGCTGCTACTACTACACATGGTGGTACTGCCACCATGGCCAAGGTTAAGAAGGAACCATCGCCTTCTACAACTCAGCCTCGCAAGTCTATTTGCAAGAAGAAGGCTCGTCGTGGCCCAGTTGTTCCTTAGGAAAAAAGGGATCCCACAAATTTGATTGATGCTGTTTGTGATAGCGATGATGATATCCCTCTGGGCTGTGGTCACATTGTGCACTGGGAAATTCAACCATCTCCAACTGTTGCTGGCACCTTTACACATATGATCAAGACGAATGATTGCCACCATAAATATTTCTCTAGTCTGAAAAAGTATTTTATATTGGGTGGATCGTCAGGATCTTATGGTTCTTTATGGGTTGGTTGATGCTGATGTCCCTACGACCCCTGCTACATGGTCTGGTTTGGTTCTTTGGGGAGACTTGAAGATTATGTTAGATTGTCCACCTGGTACTCCTAGTGCTGGGATATGGCAGGATCAACCCTAATGGGTCATTACTAGATAGAAGTTGTATGCAGGGTGTGATGTGCATGTGTTGGAGTTGGAATCTGGCAAGAGAGTGTTCATGCTTGTGGATCAGGACTATCCCCTTACCATTACTACCATGGAATTTATGTTGGAGAGTCACATGCTGGTGTCCAATGCTCCTTCTGGCAATGAGTATGCTATGGCCACCACCTTGGTTGAATCAATTCAGGCACGGCTTCTTGCGGACAAAGTAGCAGCTTTTGGTTAGTGAATCTAGTATGATTGTTATATAATTTTGATACTTTTTGAATTCTTTTCACCAATGTGTACAGTTATTGGTGACTAACAATCCTTTATTCATTTTCAAAAAAAACCACAAATGTACATCATATAATATCTGCTTATACTTTTAACATGGCGCAATCTTTTCATACTTGGGCTGTTTTGGAGTGTACTTCTAGTGTTGGAATATTTCCACACAACAAATGGTGTTCAACTCACCATGTCCCACAGACAAGAAAGAGTTGATTCACCATGAGGGTACGGATTTAGTGTGATTATCAAATCCGTTGATGGTTTCTAGTTTACCCAAAATTGGATGGTCTTCACTCACCTTGGTCCTAGACTGAAGAGTGGCTAGTCCAAGGGGGTACGGATCTTGGTAAAGACATAAATCAAATCCGTTGATAGCTGTAATGGCTTGCTCAAAGCTATAGGGTTTTTAGCTCACCGATGCTTTATTGCTAAGAGTTGGCTAGTCTAAGGGGGTACGGCTTCTGGTAAAGACTTTCATCAAATCCGTTAACGGCTGTGATGGTTTGCCCAAAATAATCAGGGTACTCCCAGTCACCATTGATTTACGTTCTAAGAGTTGGGTTGGGTTCTGGTCTCCCAGGGTGATGCTTGATTCCACCAGAAAGACTAGCTAGCCCAAGAGCGAGCAGGTACTTGGTAAAGGCTTCTACAATCTGCTCATGTTGTTGTGAAGATTAAACAAGTGCAGATGTAATCAAAGCATTAAAGAAGCTTCTCAGATCTCTTAGTAGCAGCAACGTTTGTGTTGTGCTTGCTACTAGTCCTTGGTGGTTCTACTACTGCTAAGGTTGTGCTGCTTCAATCCTCAATTTGTTTCTGCAAAATCTACCAAGAAACTTGAACTTAACAAGTCAAATTCAAGTTTAAGGGAGGATTGTTAGGACCTATGTAATAGTTGTTTTGTAATAGATGGACTAGGAGGTATGTAGTTCCTCATGGTCATAGTAGTAGTAGGAGCAACACGTGCTCTTAGTCCGTTAGAAAGTCAAATATTATTATTAGTAGTAGTTTGTTAGGATATGCATGAGATATCTTAGGAAAGGATGTGCATATCATATGTTACATGTTTTGTGTTTAATGTAGTTTAGGATTTCCTTGTAGTATAAAAGAAACCCATTGGTAGAAGGGTTGGACAGACCTTTCACCACTTTCATTTCATATAATTTATATTAGAAATCCTTAGGAAGGATCAAGTTATTTATTTAGTTAAACTGTTTCTTCTTGTTTCTAGTGTTTATATTCCGCACAAATACTTTGTTTTCATTAGAGTCTCTCTGTGAATAGACTTGTGATTACAGAAGTCGTTCACAATCCTTAACAGGCTGAAAGATCTACAACTAAAGGACCTAACATCTTCAATAGTGTTATCTAGAATAGCACTCTTGACATCCATCTGATAGACTATGAACCCCATAAAAGTGGCAAAGGCAAAAAATAACCTAATAGCTTTAATCCTTGATAGAGGAGCAAAAACCTCATCATAGTCTATACCCTCCTATTGTATGTAGCCTTGGGCAACCAATATTTCCTTATTCTTGACTACCACACCTCTTTCATCCTTTTTATTCTTGTAGACTTATCTAGTCCCAATAACACGTTTACTAGATGGCAAGTCCACAAGGATCCATATCTTATGTGGCTCGAACTACAAAATCTCTTCTCGCATAGCATCCACCCAACTTTTATCTTTAAGAGCCCGAGAAATCTTCTTGGGCTCCATATGTGACAAGAAACAAGCAAACAGATAGTGTTGATAGTCCTTATGATTATTCATCTATTTCTTCTAAACATAACTAGTAAGAGCATGAGCTTTAGTGCTTGCTTTGACTTGTCTCTTAGTCTGAACAGATGACTTAGGATCTCTAATAATCTGAGCTTTAGGATGAACGGTGTGAACTCTATGTGTTAGGACCATTGGTATCGTTAAATGTAATAGGTAGACTAGGAGGTATGTAGTTCCTCCTGGTCCTAGTAGTAGTAGGAGCAAGTCGTGCTCCTGGTCCTGGTCAAAGTCAAACTTTAGTATTTGTTTATTATTCTGTTAGGATATGCATGAGATATGTTAGGAAATGATATGCATATCAGTTTTACACATTTTGTTTAATGCTGTATTAGGGTTTCCTTGTAGTATAAAAGGAACCTTAGGCAGAAGGGTTATACACGCCTTCATCAAACGTAGTTCTAGTTATTATCAATATTAGAAATCCTTAGAAAGGATCAAGTCTTTATAGTTATTCTGTTCTTCTTTATTATATTTGTATTCTGCATTCATATTGTGTATAGAGTCTCTCTGTGGATTGACTTGTGATTACAGAAGTCATTCACCGTTCCTGACAGGCTGCAAGATCTACATCTAGTAGACCCAATAAGTGGTATCAGAGCCTGGGAGGGTCTCTATACAAGAAGAATCAAGTTTTCTTATTACTGACATTTTTGCTTTATCATGTCTGCCTCAACTTCTACTCAAACAGGAGAAGACAGCACTCCTAAAACAGCAGATCGTGGCTACGGTTTCCAACACGAATGGTAAATTCCCTCTTCTGAAAAAGGACGAATATGATAGTTGGGCAATGAAGATGGAATGGTGGATCACCAATACTGATCAAGACCTTTGGAAGGTTATTCTGAATGGGAACAGCAGGAAGCTAACTGGAAGAGACAAGAATGGTAATATTACTCTTCTTGACCCTAAAACTCATGAAGAAATCATAGCTATTCAGAAGGAGGTCAAAGCAAAAACTATTTTGCTTCAATCTCTTCCTGATGATCACATGGGTGACTTCTACCATTTGGATGATGCCAGAGAGATCTGGAATGGTATAAAAGCAAGGTTTGGTGGGAATGAGGAGTCAAAGAAAATGCGAAGATCCATGCTGAGAGATGAATTCACAGAATTCAAAATCTCAGAAACTGAAGGTTTGCATCAAGGGTATGACAGGTTCCAAAAGATATTGAGTCAATTGAATCAACTTCGTTCAAAGCCTGACGATGGTGATATTAATGCAAGGTTCCTTAAAGCCTTACCCTACTCATGGAATCAGGTGGTAATCTCTCTCAAAGCCAAAGGTGGGCTTGACTATCTCAATTTTGATGATTTATTTCATAAGCTCAGAACTTTTGAACCTCATGTGAGAGAATATTCAAGTGACTCTTTTCCCACTCCTGCTAATTATGCCTTTGTGAGTTCTATGGCATCCAGTCCCATGTCATATGTTAGTAGCCCAAGCAATACTGTGTCCTCTCAACATACCTTTCAGCATACTTCTGCTCCTGATCCTACTGCCAAGTCTGGTAGTATGGTAGAAGTCGTTCTTCATTATTTTGTCGCTGATGTTGATGCTCAACAACAACTTGATTTTGATGACTTCAAACAGGTCGATAAACTTGACCTGGATGAAATGGATCTTAAATGGAAGATGGCCATGCTCACCCTTAGGGTTCACAAGTTTGAGAAGAAAGCAGGTCGAAAATTCAATTACAACCCACGGGAGCCAGCAAGATTCGACAGAAGCAAGGTTCGATGCTACAACTGCCAGCAACAAGGTCACTTTGCAAGGGAATGCCCTAGCAAGAATGACCAGGAGAAGAGCAGGTACTCAGCTTTTAAGGTTCAGGAGATAAAAGATGACAAGAAGGCATTGGTATCTGTTGACTCTATGGTCAACTGGAATGATCATCAGGCTTCCACTCTGGAATCAGCTGAATCCTCGACTGACGTGTTTGCAATGATTGCTGGGAATCTATCTGATACAGAAGAAGCAGACGAGTTTGCTCTTATGGGTATCTCACCTCAGGTACAACATTGTCCTCTTGGTTGTCATGATAAATACTAAGAATTGTTGTCTCAATTTAATGAAGTAAATGATCAGAATGATAAATATTTTTTAGAGGTTCAAGCCTATAAGGCTTCATTAAACACATTGGAACAACAAAAGAGGTGGCTTCAAGATACTCAACGTGAGTATGAGGATAAAATTAGGATACTGAGCGTCGATTTAGAAAACACAACTAATATGCTTAAATATACAGAAAAGGTAAAAGATGCCAGTATAAAAGAAAAACAGGAGATGCAAGAAAGATTAGATGCTACAATGTTGAGATTTGAAAAATGGCAAAAGGCACCTAAAAATCTTTCAAAATTAATTGATAGTAGCATGTCTGGTAGGACTAAAAGAGGGTTAGGATTTGATAAATATATTGATTCAGAAGATTTGTTTGATTTATCTTTTTCGAGTGTCTTTGATGCCGACAAAGAGGAAGAGGGAGAACCTAGGTACAATAGGTTTAAACCAGCAGCAGAGATGCATGCTGTCCCTCCCCCTCTTACTGGAAATTTCATGCCCACTTCTAGGCATAATGACTTGGATCACAGATGCATGAGTCCCCAAAAAGTTCTACTAATTCTAATGACTTTGTCTCGTGTACTTTCAGTGACAAAGCCAGTGACTCTGCATCAAGTGGTTCAAGTGAAGAGTCAAGACCTACAAGTTCCAAGTCGAATGATCATGCTGCTACTGGTGCTAGGATGTGTGAAGAAAGAGTTGCTTTTAAGTCAAGTGTGTCTGGTCCTAGTTTATTGAGTCCTAGGAAGAATGTTTCTCCTAGAATTGTGTGTAATAATGTTAGCAGTATGAAACAATGTCACTCTAATAAAAGGTCTATTAAAACATGTTTTGTTTGTGGAAGTACATTTCATTTGATTAAAGATTGTGATTTTTATGACACACATGCTTCTGTTAATCAAGCATTTTCTGCTCCTGGTCCACCAGGAGCTGCCCCATATACTTCTAGAAGACTCAATCCTAATGCTCAATCATTTTCTTCTTCTAGAAGGTCATCTCCATTAACTTCTGATCATTGGAGAAACATTGGATTAACAACAAATAGAACCACAAGTAACTATTTTCAAAATTTTAATCTAGTTTATCCACAAAATTTTGACCATATGTATTTTGGTTTGGGAGGTTTGGGAACTGCTGTTAAGCCCTCAGCAGGTTGTTCTTGGTCAAACAATAATACCCATATGATGCATAGGCAACCAAGGAACAACGGTGGATCTCATCAATCTTCTTGGCTATCTACTAAAGATCCACAAGGCAGGCTCAAACCTGAACAGGTTTGGGTCCCCTTAAGACACTAACTTTTGCATTCTTATTATCTTGTTGTTGTAGGTTACTCCATACCAAGATCCTAGTTTAGGCATTGTTGATAGTGGTTGCTCCAGGAGCATGACAGAAAATAAAAGTCTTCTCTCTAACTTTGTACCATTTCAAGGCGGCAAGGTCTATTTTGGTGGAGGTGAAGGCAGGATCACTGGCAAAGGAACAATTAAGACGCCTAATTTAAATTTTGAGCAGGTCTACTATGTGGAAGCACTTCAGCACTTCAACTTGATATATGTCTCTTAGATTTGTGACAAGAAGCAGTTTGTTCTCTTCACGGATACTGATGCACTTGTGCTCTCCAAAGACTTTCAGCTTCCAGATGACTCACAGGTTATGCTCAGAATACCTAGAAGACACAATCTCTATAGCATCAAGCTGAATGAAGTCAATCCTACTGGTCAACTAGCATGTTTGGTTGCTAAAGCCTCAAAAGATGAGGCCACTCAATGGCACAGAAGGATGGGGCATGTGAACTTCAAGACCATTCACAAACTAGCAAATATGAATCTGGTCTCTGGTTTACCTCCCAAGTCATTTAGAAATGATATAAATTGTATTGCTTGCAGCAAAGGCAAACAACATAAAGCATCCTTCAAGGCCATTACTGCTCTTAGTCTTATTACTGAACCATTGCAGCTACTACACATGGATTTATTTGGTCCTACTTCCATTAGGAGCATTGGCCACAAACAATTCTGTCTGGTGGTAACTGATGGTTATAGCAGGTTCACATGGGTGTTCTTCATGGCTGCCAAGAGTGAGACCTAGTCAATTCTTAGAGATTTTCTTACCCTTATAGAGAACCAGTTGACCAAGAAGGTTAAAGGGATTCGTTGTGATAATGGAACCGAGTTCAAAAATAAAGACCTCATAGCACTTTGTAATGCTAAGGGCATCAAAAGAGATTATAGTGCAGCAAGAACTCCTCAACAGAATGGCGTGGCAGAAAGAAAGAACAGGACACTAATAGAAGCAGCAAGAATAATGTTTTCCGATTCTAAGCTTCCAACCATGTTCTGGACAGAAGCTGTCAATACTGCAAGTTATGTCTTGAATAGGTTTTCTATTACCAATCCTCACAAGAAGACCCCTTATGAGATTCTAACGGCCAAAGTTCCAAATATTGCTCATTTGAAGCCTTTTGGATGTCCTGTCACCATTCTGAATACTAGTGACTGTTGGGGAAGTTTGATGGCAAGGCAGATGAAGGATACATTGTGGGATATTCAGCTCACTCTCGGGCCTATCGCGTCTACAATCTCCAAGGCAAGCGGGTCATTGAAACTATAAATCTCAGGTATTTTGAAGAGAAGTCAAACATCCAAGGCAAGGGTCCTGAATGGTATTTTGATCTTGATTATCTTAGTGATTCTTTAGGATATTTTCGTTTCAAAACTAACCATGATGCAGGTCCACAAGTGTTTACAACTTCTAGTACAGGTGTCCCTTCTAGTCTTTCTGATTCAGATGATGAGGATGATATTTTTGTGGTTCCATCCTACTCCACCACAGTCTCTCCTACTCCTCCTAGTGATGCAACTCCATTGGATGTACTGGATTCCCAAGTAGCTCTTGACACCCTACTCAAACAACAGCAAGAAGCTACTACAGCAGCTGCTCAAGGTGGCTTTGAGTTTCCCTTGAATACGCCTACTGACAAAGCTGCTCCTGGTACCCCAGCTTCTGCTCCTAGTGCTAGCCTATCACCTATTGGTACTCCAGCTAGTGAGTCTGGTTCAAATACTCGTTTCTACAGTCCTTCTGATTTGGGGAACCATCAAAAGAAGTCTTCTACCAAGCTGGATGATATTCATAAACAACCAGTAGATGGGATGTTCAACGCTGCTTCATATGATGCTGACTTTGTTGGTGATCTCAATAACTTGGCACCAGAAGTGGAGGTAGCTTCCAATCCAGTCTTGTAATCACACAAAGATCACCCTACCACTCAAATCATTGGAGATCCTGGTTCTACTGTCAAGACACGCAGGATGCAGAAGAAGGCCTCGTCTGATCATCATGCTCTTGTGAGCTATATTGAAGATCAAAAGCGTAATAATCATACGGACTTTCAACACTGCTTGTTTGCTTGTTTTCTTTCACAGGTGGAACCTAGGTCAGTCTCTCATGCTCTTGAGGATCAAAGTTGGGTGGAGGCTATGCAGGAGGAAATGCAGCAATTCTTGTTTCAGAATGTTTGGGTTCTAGTTGACTTACCAGATGGAAAGACAGCAATCAATACCAAATGGATTCTCAAGAACAAGAAGGATGCACGGGGAATTGTCGTGAGGAATAAAGCTAGGCTTGTTGCACAAGGCCACACTCAAATTGAGGGCATTGACTACACTGAAGTGTTTGCTCTGGTTGCAAGGATTGAGGCCATTCCTCTGTTTTTGGCTTTTGCTTCTTATGTGGGCTTTACGGTGTTTCAGATGGATGTCAAGAGTGCATTTCTCTATGGCAAAATTGATGAGGAGGTGTATGTCACTCAACCTAAGGGCTTTGTAGATCCACTTCATCCCAAGAAAGTTTACAAGGTGGTCAAGGCTCTTTATGGATTACATCAGGCTCCTAGAGCTTGGTATGAGCGTCTTTCAACTTTCTTGTTAAAGAATGGCTATAGAAGAGGTACTATTGACAAAACACTATTTCTTAGGAGGAATACCAAGGACATTATCCTTGTTCAGGTTTATGTGGACGACATTATCTTTGGTTCTACTAAGAAGGAATGGTGTGATGAGTTTGAACACTTGATGAAAGGCGAATTTCAGATGAGTGCTATGGGCGAGCTTTCCTTCTTCCTTGGTCTACAAGTCAAGCAACAGTCGGATGGGATCTTCATCAGTCAAGATAAATATGTTCATGAGATTCTTCAGAAGTTTGACATGGATCCTCTTCGACCAGCAGCAACTCCGTATGAAGTTGCTAAAGTCAAACTCAAGAATGAGCCAGACCCCCCGGTCAATGTTCACATGTACAGGTCTATGATTGGCTCACTCATGTATTTGACTGCATCACATCCGGATATCATGTTTGCAGTAAGTGCTTGTTCTAGACATCAGGTGACTCCAACGGTTTCGAACTTGAATGCAGTGAAGAAGATTTTCAAGTATATCAAGGCTCAGCCTAAACTGGGCTTATGGTATCCTAGAGAATCACCTTTTGTTCTAGAAGCATATAGTGATAGTGACTATGCAGGTGCTAATAATGACAGAAAGTCTACTACTGGTGGTTGTCAATTTTTGGGTCGTCGACTTATTTCATGGCAATGCAAGAAACAGACGATAGTAGCTACTTCTTCAACAGAAGCTGAATACGTTGTTGCTGCTAGCTGTTGTGGACAAGTATTGTGGATCCAAAATCAGATGTTGGATTATGGGTTCAATTTTATGAACACCAAAATTTTCATTGACAATCAAAGTACTATCTGCATTGTGAAGAATCCTGTTTTTCATCAGCGAACAAAGCATATTGAAATTAGGCACCATTTTATACGGGATGCCAATGAGAAGAAGTTGATACAGGTTCTTAAAGTTCATACGGATGATAATGTTGCTGATTTGTTGACAAAAGCCTTTGATGGTCCTCGGTTTAACCACTTGGTGGTTCACATTGGGATGGTCAATCCTTGAGGTCTAGGATTGAGGGGAGGCTAAGCCTAAGGGGAGGCTTAGTGTACATATTACTTTGCACAGACTAACATATTGGTAGATTTTAACAACATATTATATTGGTTCTGGTGGTGTGTGTTACTCCTGGTGGAGGATTTTGCTCACTTCTGGTGGTTATATTCTTTCATGACTAGCTTCTAGTCCTCATTGGTTAGCTTCTAGTCGTTATTGATTGGCTTCTGGTGGTTAAAAATTCTTCTTTGTCAAGTAAGGGTTGGCTTCTGGTACTGGTCTGTGACACTGTTCATTCTTGTTGACTTTTGTTGACCACATTTTGCTTCTAGTACTGACCATTGTGCGCTTTGACTTTTGTTCAACGCTTCAAATTCTGGTATTTACCCTCTTATTTAACTTTGGTAAATTGGAATTTGGAAATTATGTTAAAAGGGGCAAGTGGTTACTATGTAATAACTGTCTAATTTGAAAGGGCAACCCCCCATTATGAGGGGTCAATGAACAGTTACTACCTTCCTTCTTTATGGTCAATTACACCCCCTTGACTCATTCATTCCACTCATAACACACACAAAACCAATCCTACTCTCTCAACCCTAACCAAATTCATCTTCCATTCAATTAATCAAGATCCATGGCTGCCCTAGTATACCAACCTGCTCACAACAAGGTCGCCTATCTAGGAGATGGTCCACATCGTGATGATTTTACTGACATTCTGGACTTCATTAAGGCTTCAAACCTAAGGTATGCTTTTACTGTATGTCCTACTATTTATGATAGTGTCATTCGTCAGTTCTGGGCATCTGCTCGTCTTGTGGTTGTGGATGGTCGTCCACGTGAACTCCATGCTACCATAGATGGACGTTCATACGTGGTTTCTGAGGCTTCTATTCGATCTTCCCTTCATCTTCAAGATGAAGGTGGGGTTGTTTCTATCCCCAATGCGGAGGTGCTGGAGGAGATGGCTGCTATAGGGTACAATCATGGGGGAAGTTTAACTTCCAGAAGAATAGGTTTTCCCCCTAATGGAAGCTTCTGGTGCATTTTCTAATTCATTGTTTAAGTCCCAAGTCTGGGAGTTGGGATGCTTTCCCTACTCCTTTGGCTACTGGTCTCATTTGATTAGCTCAGGGTAGAGTTTTTAATTTATCTCGTTATTTGTTTGAGGGGATGATTAGTAATCTTTCTAGTGCTGGTTCTAGGAAGAAGTTTCTCATGTATCCTAGGTTTTTACAACAAATACTGGTTTGTATCCCTCGTGATAGGACTTAACATGTGCCTTCTAAGCTTACTGCCAAAGTGTATTATAATATGGTCCATGGGTTTAGCGGGGAGTGGAGGCCCCTTTCTGAGGCCATGTTGGGGCTGGCTCAGGGTCCTCCTGATGTTGTTGTTCCTCCGGTTGAACAAGCCGAGGAGGAACCTCAACTTGATGATGACCCAATGGAGGAGGAGGCTCCTGCTGGTGGTGCTTCTCATGTGGTTGAGGAGGAGCTGGTTGAGGAGGTGGTGGTTGACAGACCATTCACTTCCAAGGCTGGTCCGTCTTCAGTACCACATAAGTCTCCATTTGTGGAGACTCCCCCTCCTAGTCCTGCTCCACACTCTTCTGATAAGCCTTTTGGTGCTAGTACTCCTACTGTTGACCCATCTGTTGCTTCTGGCTCCAATGACGCCTTCCCTGACCCAAGTCCTCTTGGTGGGCAGGCGGAGGAGCCTATTACACTTATTTCGTTACTTGATCTTATGCACAGGTATCATGCGTGGATTCTTTCCTTGGAAGCTGATTTGAATCAACACCGAAAGCTTACTAGGGAGTTTGTTCTTCCCATGGCTGATCGCATCAAAGCTTTGGAGACTCAGCAAAGACGACGAAAGAAGCATGTGGTTCACTCTGAGTCTGATGAGGAGGTTAAGGAGCGAGTTGAGGATGGTTTGACTTTGTTGGCAAAGGCTGCCTTTGCTGATAAATTGTATGATGATTTGTCGGTTCCTCCAACTTCCTCCAGTGTTCCTTCTCCTACTGCTATTCCCACTCCTATGGATGGTGCTTCTGGTCCTACTGCTGGTTCCAATGCTGGTCCATCCCATGATCCAAAGGGGAAGGCCCTGATGACTGATGCTCCCTCACCACCTCGCAAGCGTACACGCAGACAGCTTGAGGAGGATAGGCTAGGTGAGGAGGCTGCTCAACGGATGCAAGCCGAAATTGATGAAGTTGCTCGGGCTGAGGAGGAAGCGCTTCAACAGCGAAGACGTGCCCAAGTTCAGCATGATGCAATGCATTGGAATGATAGTGATTGGATGCAGGTGTTGACTATTCTTACCAGGGATTATTCCCAGTTCACTGATCTTCTGGGAGCGGATGTGGATGAGCATAACTGTATTCCAAGAGCCATGGTGTTAATGCGCAAGCAACAATTGGCGCTTGCTGCACAGCTTCGTGAGAAGCGTAAGAATAGACCTTTATCGAGAACTGAGGAGCGAAAGCAGATGCAGCGATATGTGAAGTATCAATCGGCTGCTTATTTCCAAGCTGGTTGGAAGTGGGACAGGGTTCGGGCTTTGTCTTTTGATGAACTTAAAGCACTATATGAAAGAATGGTCAAGCATCAAAGCACCCTAATTCCAGAACGCTTTATCTACCGTCCTTCTCCTCGTGTGGTGACCACTTCTTCCCCTGTTGTTACTACTGGTCCTACATCTGATCCTACTCCTGGTTCTACTGCTATTCCCTCGGTTTTTGTTGCTTATACAGTTGGTACCACCACTACTCCTTTGGTTGCTCCTATGGTTTCTTCTTCATCTCCTGCTACCATCACCACACATGCTACCACCACCACCTTTGCTACCACAACCACCACAACTGCTACACCCGATATGGCATCACCATCACCACCAGTTCCTGGTCCTCAACCTGTTCCTTCTTCTAGTACAGCTCCTGTTGATCCCTTGGGTGGGCAAACTAATGAGTCTACTTCTCCTGCTCCCACTGCTGCTGCTCAGGTAAAGGTAAAGGTTGAACCCTCTCCTAGTGATCCCACACCTCACCGTTCGCTTCGCCAGAAATCGGCTCGACGTGTTAGACGTGGCAAGATGGTCCCCTATGAGAAGCGTGATCCTGAAAATCTAATTGATGCCGCTTCTGACAGTGACTCTGATTTGCCTTTGGGAAATGGACATATTACTGGTTGGACGGTTGAGCGTTCCACGACTCTTCCTGGTACGGTATCTCATAGAATTACACTTAGTGATGGGTCTGTGCGGTTAGCTTCGGGTCTGCAAGGTATTTTGTCTTGGGCTAATCGTAAGGATCTTATGGCTTTATATGGGTTTGTGGATACTGGCATGCCTGTTGATCCCATGGCTGTGTCTTCCTGGCCTGGTCTGCGAGTATGGGCTGATCTTAAGATGATGCTTAATGCACCTCCTCATGCTCCTGTTTCTGGTATCTGGAAGGATCAGATGCAATGGGTTATTCAGCGATTGAAGTTATATGCGGGATGTGGTGTGCATATGTTGGAGTTGGAATCTGGTCATATGGTCTTCATGCTCATAGACGTGGATTATCCGTTGACGATTGCATCGATGGAGGCTATGTTGGCTTGTCACTTGCAAATTTCAAATGCTCCATCAGGGAATGAGTCTTCGATGGCAACTGCGTTGGTGGAAGGGATTCAGGCTCGTTTGAAAGTTGATAAGAAGGCTGCTTCTGGTCTCTGATTTGGTTGGTTCGTAAGTGTTTATGTTTTGTGTTTTTGTTCATTTGTTCATATTATCATTCTTTTACCAATATGTAAAGTGATTGGTGAATTTCATTCTTTATAGTTAAAAAAAAGAATTATTACAAAAAAAAAATTATTATACTTTTTATATAATATCTGCTTATACTTTAAACATATCATGGATTTTACACTTGTGAATATGATACCATTTGCTGTTTCAAACTATGAGTTCTGGTTGCTGAATTGTCCTTGTGTTGGTTACTGGTTTCTTCTGGTGTTGGACTTGGTCCTCACAACAAATGGTCCTCAACTCACCATGTCTAATCGACAAGAAAGAGTTGATTCACCTTGAGGGTACGGCTCCTGGTGCGATTCTCAAATCCGTTGATGGTTGCTAGGTTACCCAAAACTGGATGGTTTTCACTTGCCATGGTCCTCGACTGAAAAGTGGCTAATCCAAGGGGGTACGGCTCTTGGTAAAGATTTTATCAAATCCGTTGATAGCTTTAATAGCTTGCTTAAAGCTATAGGGTTTTCAACTCACCGATGCTTCATTGTTGAGAGATGGCGAGTCCAGAGGGGTACGGCTTCTGGTAAAGACATATCAAATCCGTTGACGGCTGTGATGGTTTGCCTAAAATCATCAGGGTACCCCCACTCACCATTGATTCACGTTCTAAGAGTTGGGCTGGGTTCTAGTCTCCCAGGGTGATGCTTATTCCACCAGAAATACTAGCTAGCCCAAGAGCGAGCAGCTACTTGGTAAAGGCTCATCAAATCTGCTCATGTTGCTGTAAAGATTTCACACGATGCTGATTTGTTTCAAGCTTTGGAGAAGCTTCTAGTGTTTCATGTTGCGGCGGTTCTTCTGTTTCTTATCTTGCTGATGCTGCTATTCCTTTTGCTGATTCAATCCTCGAGCTTTATTGCACGTTTTCCAGGAAACTTGAACTCAACAGGTCAAATTCAAGTTTAGGGTAGGATTGTTAGGACCATTGGTATCGTTAAATGTAATAGGTAGACTAGGAGGTATGTAGTTCCTCCTGGTCCTAGTAGTAGTAGGAGCAAGTCGTGCTTCTGGTCCTGGTCAAAGTCAAACTTTAGTATTTGTTTATTATTCTGTTAGGATATGCATGAGATATGTTAGGAAAGGATATGCATATCAGTTTTACACGTTTTGTTTAATGTTTTATTAGGGTTTCCTTGTAGTATAAAAGGAACCTTAGGCAGAAGGGTTATACACACCTTCATCAAACGTAATTCTAGTTATTATCAATATTAGAAATCCTTAGAAAGTATCAAGTCTTTATAGTTATTCTGTTCTTCTTTATTATATTTGTATTCTGCATTCATATTGTGTATAGAGTCTCTCTGTGGATTGACTTGTGATTACAGAAGTCATTCACCGTTCCTGACAGGCTGCAAGATCTACATCTAGTAGACCCAACACTATGTGTGGGAATAGGACTTACTGGGATAGATTCGTCCAAATTTGTGAACTTGGCTACTTCACCCACATCATCATAAGAGGAACTACAAAAGATACTCTCAGTAGGACTTGCATGGATGTACTCATCATCAAGAGAATCAAAATGATAAAAAAAACATTCTCCAATGGTACTTCAGTTGGCCTAGCGATACATAGAAACAAATTACCGTTAGTGTGTGGAGGTACAACTGAACTTGACAGTTCATTGGTTTCTTCTCTAACCTTAGAAACTACATCTTTATCTGCTTTCTCCTGATCTTGTAGCCTCTTTAACTTTTCCAAAGAGGCTTGATCATCAACTGGCTTCCTTGATTCCTTCATGGACTTCTTGCTTGTGATGGGCATTTTAGGTGAGTAGAAGATAAGGTGCTTAGAGTGACACAATCGTCAACTTCTTCCTCTGAGTCAGATATAGTTGCATCCTTTGCTTGTGTACCTTCACTTTGGTTAACTTCTACTAAACGTTTGATGTTAGTGGAAAGATCTGGCTTTGTCGGATGATAGTTCATAGAATTATTTAAGTATTCGAGGTCAAACATCCAAGCATAGACTTTTCTAGCGACATTAGGTTTATTTTCTACAAAGTTGACATGGGTATTTTCTTCAACCTTTCCAATTGCATTTAAAGATTCCATTGAAGTTTGATGTGAGAAATGAAATTATGGATTACTTATCTATCAAGCGGTGAAAGAAAGTAATTGTGTTTTCATGGAGAAACTGAGAAGTTATGTTATCACTGGATTTTACAAACCAACGAAATAAACCATAAAAATGCTTAAGCCCTTTGCTTGTTGTTGATGTTTTAATTTCACTTAAGTCCAATTAAAATTTGCCTAAGTCCAATTTATATCTCGCCTAAGTCCAAAGTTCAAATTTTAGTTCTCCTTTTGGCTTAACAGTTGTTATTTCGCCTATGTAATGTTGTTAAT